>CM057457.1:356334166-357675000 GCA_016271365.2 Neoceratodus forsteri
TGTAAAGGAAAGAAATTAAAGACAGACCAAGTATGCTCTAAAATTAGAGTTTTTACTAAAATAGATAATAATATGTAAAACATACAATACAGAACTATTATGTCACAAGACATACAAATCTTTTTAAAGGACAAGGTTTTAAACAGTGCAATTGCTACTACAGTAATTAGATTGGTCTCTCTAAATACCTGCTTAAAGTGCTTCAAAGATATTTCTTTGTCAGAGTCTAGATAGAAGTGTCTGAAGGAAAACAGAATAATGTTTTAAAAACTGGTTTTCCCCACCTATTTTGCATGAGGTCACCTAGCTCTGTCAGAATATATAAAAAAATATATATCTATATAAAAACAGGATGTCTTTTCCAAGTATTAAATTCTGCAATCCTCAACATGACTCATGTCCTTCAAATGACATTTCTTTGATCTATTGATCAGTTTCCCCTCTCACACAGACCTCAGCATTTATAATTTCACACCAGTTTACTAAACCTGGCTTCCTCCTCTTGAAACGTCAAGAAAGGGATGCTGATTTCCCTTTTTTCAGCTAAAGCTATAATTAACTTAGAAAAGTCTGTAATTAGCTTCTGGCCTGCCATGTAACACCTTGTTTCTAAACCTGTGTGTGTGTGATCTCACATGCTGTTTTAGCATTTTCTCATGGTTTTCATCTTTCAGCTGAAACCCGGGGGGGGGTCACTCCAAGAGCACCAGATTTCTCAGCATCTCTCATGACAGATAGTAGTCCATAACCCATTTTTATTTTAAAAAAAATGATACAGTGATCAGAACCAGCTGTCCAAGCATCACATTCTATACCCTACTATTCCAACTCTACCTTCTTGGTTACCTTGCACATTGTATATTGTACTACTGTTACCTGGTTCTGTCTTACACTGTATACCTGTTTTGCTGCTGCATATAATATGCTAAACAATCCCACAACAGGCACTTTACTTGAAATGTAACTTTGCACCTCTATAAGATGTTGTTATTCTCTGTATGTACTTGTTCCTTTGCAATCAATACTGTTACCTCTGTATGTACTGCAATGTATTGTTGACTTGTACTTTCCCAGGCCCAGCAGCCCCCTACAAAACAGGGTACTAAATGAGAAAAAGACCAAGGTAGAAAGGTCAGTGGGGGATGTTGCTACAGAAGGTAAAGCCATCAAAAAATGGAGAGCAATGAGTACCAATGCCCGTAGTCTGGGTAACAAGCTTCCTGAATTAGTGGCCTTGATGGAGGAGGAACATCTGGATATCGTGGCAGTCACAGAAACATGGTACACACAGAACCATGACTGGGATGTAAACATACCAGGATACACTATCTACAGGAAGGACAGGGAGGGTAAAAGAGGAGGAGGAGTAGCTCTCTACATAAGATAGTGATAGGGAAAATGATGGAATCACTTCTGAATGAAAGAATTGTTGAGTATCTAGAGGCCAGAGGGGCACAGGACCCAAGGCAGCATGGATTCACAGCAGGAAGGTCATGCCAGATGAATCTGATCGATTTCTTTGACTGGGTGACCAAAGTAGTAGATCAAGGAGGGGCTGTGAACATGGCCTACCTAGACTTTAGCAAGGCATTTGACTCAGTCCCACACAAAAGATTAATATACAAGTTAGCCAGCCTGGGAGTGGGTCCCAAGATGACAGCCTGGGTAAAGAATTGGCTGGAGAATAGGACACAGAGATTAATAGTAAATGGAGTCCACTCTGAAGAAAGGGGGGTTACTAGTGCGGTACCGCAGGGTTCAGTATTAGGACCGGTCCTCTTCAATGTCTTTATAAGCGACATTGCAGAGGGACTGGAAGGACAAGTATGTCTCTTTGCAGATGACACAAAGATCTGCAACAGAGTTGATGCACAAGGTGGGGTGGAAAGGATGAGAAGGGACTTGGCAAGGTTAGAGGAATGGTCAAATGTATGGCAGCTTAGATTCAATGCTAAGAAGTGCAAGGTAATGCACCTGGAAACAAAAACCCAGGGGAAGAGTACACAATGGGGGGTGAGATACTAACAACAACAAAAATGGAAAGGGACCTGGGGGTAGTCATATCAGATGACCTAAAAGTGGGCAAGCAATGTGAGAGGGCAGCAAGGAGGGCTGGGGGATGCTGGGATGCATAGGGAGAGGCATCACCAGTAGAAAACAGGAAGTTATTATCCCTCTGTACAGACAGCTGGTGAGACCCCATCTGGAGTACTGCGTGCAGTTCTGGAGATCCAACCTCCGCAAAGACATAGACAGGATGGAAGCTGTCCAGAGGAGGGCAACTAAAATGGTGCAGGGTCTGCACCAGAAGACCTATAAAGAGAGACTTAAGGAGCTTAATATGTATAGCCTCGAGGAAAGGAGAGAGAGGGGGGACATGATAGAAACTTTCAAGTACTTCAAGGGAATCAACAAAGTCCAAGAGGGTAGCATCTTTCAAAAAAGGTGTGCAAGAACAAGGGGGCACAATTTGAAGATGGGGGCAGCTCAGAGGTAATTTAAGGAAGTATTTTTTCACAGAGAGGGTTGTGGATGCATGGAACGGCCTTCCGGAGGAGGTTGTGGAGTCAAAAACAGTGGTGGAATTCAAGCATGCATGGGACAGTCATAAGGCAATTCTAGGGGGTGGGGGTAGGAAGAAGTAGGCTGCTGGTTAACTAGGATCTGCAGCTTATCCAGTAGGTAGGGAAATGGGCAGACTGGGTGGGCCAGGCGGTCCTTATCTGCCATCAAATTCTATGTTTCTATGTTTCTAAGAGAAGGAATCAAAGCAACAGAACAAAAGGGTAAACAGGGAGGAGAAGAAGCACTGTGGGTCAATTTGGAGGCAGGCAATGGCACCACAATCCGCACAGGGGTTGTATACAGACCCCCCTCTCAGGGGGAGGAAATGGACAAGGAAATGATAGAAAGTATACTTATAATGGCAGATAAAGGGAGGTATTGCTGATGGGTGATTTGAATATGCCAGATGTTAACTGAGTGCAGTTGCAGCAGCCACTTCTAAGAGTGGGGTTATTCTAGATGTCCTACAGGGGCATGCCATAGACAACTAGTATTGGATCCCACTCGAGAGGAGCAATCTTAGACCTGGTCTCTCAAATGGAGATGTAGAGGATCACAGATGTAGAGTGGGTAGCCATCTGGGAACTAGCGACCATCGAATAGTATGGTTCACAATAAACACAGCAATAGAGTCAAGCCATACAAATGCAAAAGTACTGGACTTCAGGAGGGCGACTTTGCAAAATGGGTGAGTGCCTAAGGAATGCACTAGCAAATGGGCAGGAAGGAGGGGTGGAAGAACAATGGGGAATAATAAAAACTGCCATCACAGAGGTAACAAGTCTTTGTGTGAATCAAATAAACAAAACAAAACGATGTAAGAAACCACTATGGTTCTCAAAGGAGGTGGCAGTGAAGGTTCAAGAGAAAAAGAAAGCATTCAGAAAGTACAAGGAATCACAGAAGGAGCAGGACAGAGAATTGTATCAGTTAAAGCAAAAGGAAGCTGGGAAGGCAGTCAGAACAGCAAAGGCCAGAACTGAGGAAAAGATAGCCAACTCAGTTAAGAAGGGGGATAAAACCTTTTTTAGGTACATCAGGGAGCGAAGAAAGACTAAAGGAGGGATAGTGAGGCTTAATAAAGGGAGGAGGGTGGGCAGAGGGTGACTGAGAAAAGGCAGAGATACTAAACAAATATTTTTGCTCAGTATTTACAAATGAAGAGGGGAAGGTACCTAAAACAAACAATAGAAACACTCTGGATACAGAAGCTGATACCAGCCCATTTACAGAAGAAAGGGTTCTAAAAGAACTCTTAAAACTGAAGGTGGACAAAGCAATGGGGCCTGATGGGATTCATCCCAGAATTCTAAAAGAACTAAGGGTAGAACTAGTGACACAACTGACTACCCTCTTTAACAAATCATGGGAGGATGGGTGGTACCTGAGGACTGGAGGAGCCGATGTGATTCCCTTCACAAAAGTGGGAGCAGGGCAGAGCGGGAAACTACAGACCAGTTAGTTTAACCTCAGTGATAGGAAAATGATGGAATCACTTCTGAAGGAAAGAATTGTCGAGTACCTAGAGGCCAGAGGGCACAGAACCCAAGGCAGCATGGATTCACAGCAGGAAGGTCATGCCAGACTAATCTAATAGATTTCTTTGACTGGGTGACCAAAGTAGTAGATCAGGAGGGCTGTGACATGGCCTACCTAGACTTTAGGCAAGGCATTTGACTCAGTCCCACACAAAAGATTAATATACAAGTTAGCCAGCCTGGGAGTGGGTCCCAAGATGATAGCCTGAGTAAAGAATTGGCTGGAGAATAGGACACAGAGGGTAATAGTAAATGGAGTCCACTCTGAAGAAAGGGGGGTTACTAGTGGGGTGCCGCAGGGTTCAGTATTAGGACCGGTCCTCTTCAATGTCTTTATAAGCGACATTGCAGAGGGACTGGAAGGAAAAGTATGTCTCTTTGCAGATGACACAAAGATTTGCAACAGAGTTGATGCACAAGGTGGGGTGGAAAGGATGAGAAGGGACTTGGCAATGTTAGAGGAATGGTCAAATGTATGGCAGCTTAGATTTAATCCTAAAAAGTGCAAGGTAATGCACCTGGGAAACAAAAACCCAGGGGAAGAGTACACAATGGGGGGTGAGATACTAACAACAACAAAAATGGAAAGAGACCTGGGGGTAGTCATATCAGATGACTTAAAGGTGGGCAAGCAATGTGAGAGGGCAGTAAGGAGGGCTGGGGGATACTGGGATGCATAGGAGAGCATCACCAGTAGAAAACAGGAAGTTGTTATCCTCTGTACAGACAGCTGGTGAGACCCCATCTGGAGTACTGTGTGCAGTTCTGGAGACCCAATCTCTTCAAGGACATAGACAAGATGGAAGCTGTCCAGAAGAGGGCAACTAAAATGGTGCAGGGTCTGCACCAGAAGACATATGAAGAGAGACTAATGGAGCTTAATATGTATAGCCTCGAGGAAAGGAGGAGAGGGGACATGATAGAAACATTCAAGTACCTCAAGGAATCAACAAAGTCCAAGAGGTAGCATCTTTCAAAAAGAGTGTGCAAGAACAAGGGGCACAATTTGAAGATAGAGGGCAGCTCAGAGGTAATGTAAGGAAGTATTTTCTCACAGAGGGTTGTGGATGCATGGAATGGCCTTCGGAGGAGGTTGTGGAGTCAAAAACAGTGATTGAATTCAAGCATGCATGGGACAGCCATAAGGCAATTCTAGGGGGTGGGGGTAGAAAGAAGTAGGCTGCTGGTTAACTAGGATCTGCAGCTTATCCAGTAGGTAGGGAAATGGGCAGACTGGGTGAGCCAAGTGGTCCTTATCTGCTGTCAAAATCTATGTTTCTATCTGAAAATAGGCAGCTTTGCCTAGTATACGTACCCGTTGACCAAAAGCTAATAAATAAATAAATATGAACATCTGTCACTTTGCCTAGTCATCGAACCACCAAACCTGCTACTGGATGTTATCCCTCTACAGCCCTGCGTGATCTAACCTTAGGTGGGGTAATTGTTAACATACTTTTGATACACATACAACCCCTGCACTGCCACCTGTGAGTTCCTGGTTTGAAATCAGACTCAAGGGCCCGATTCCGAAAGAGTTATGCATGTTGCAAGATAACTTGCACCAAACCCAATGGTGCAAGTCGCACTGTGCAACATGTGTTACGCCGTTTGTGATTCCAGGAGGCAGCCTGCACCATGGCATGAGGGGCCTGCGCCCAAAGGGACTTCCCCTGTCCGCAGCCCCTATGGCACAGTGGAAGGGGGGCTACAGCAGCAACTGTGCCCTATTCTGAAAGGGCCGCTGCCGTAACCCTCTTACGCTATTCCAAGTCACACTGCAGCACTGTGGGATTAGACCAGCTGTTAGCTGGTCTAAGGGGAACCGTGCTGGCTAAATGGCAGTTGTCCCCCCTGCAGTGCTGCAACACACAAACAGCTGTGCCCCAAGGACCCCTCCATCACTGTGACACCCCCATCCCAATACCAGGGTGCCACCCGCCAGCACCCGGGTCAGTTTTGTCTGCCACCACCCGTGTACCTGTGCCACACTGCTTGGCCCACCATGGCTTGCAGACTTATTTTGTGGCTGGGGGGTTCAGGGGGGCTGTTCTTCATCATCATCAGCTTGCGGCACCCAGGTCCATTGTGCCATTCCCATGGTGCAACCCTGTGGCTGCCGCAAGTCACTGGGTGTAAGTGCCAGGGACCCTGCCTGTCTTGGAATAGGGCACATGGTCCCTGAGCAGAGCAGCGATGTCACAACTCGCATACATCCACAAGTTGCAACATGCGTCTTAGAATTGGACCCAAGTTTTCAACCCTGGTATTATTTATTTATTTATTTTTATTTAGTTTTTGTTGATCGGGTAAGTGCACTAGCAAATCCTGCCTATTTTCAGGCACGACCCGGGGGAGGGGGATACAGATGAATGCCAACTGACCTTGAACCAGATTAAGCTGTTGGTGGTATTTTTAGTGAATGAGGGAAATTTGGCCAGGACACCGGGGAAATTTCCTACTCTTTTCGATAAGTGCCATGGGGTCTTTAACATCCACCTGAACTACCACCAATCCAGGCAGAAGGGACCTCGGTTTAACGTCTCATCCAAAAGACGGCACCTCAGAAGTGCAGCACCCCTCTCATGCTGCACTACAGTGTCAATACTGGGATATTAACCCAAGTGCCAGATGTGGGAACTGAACCCACAGCCCTCTGATCTCCCGGCCTCAGAGGCAAGTGTGCTACCTACTGAGCCACTGACACTGCTTTTTATACCAGTGATACACCCATAACCCTCTGCAAAGTCAAGAGGGAATCCCAGGTTTCAGAATGGACTCAAGTTTCCCACCTTGGTATTGTAGCAGTGATACAGATATAACCCCCGTACTATGACTTGGGTGTCCTGGGTTTAAAAATGGACTTGAGTATCTTACCCAGGCATTATACTCAATGTTCTTCTATATGCTATGTACTGGGCCTAGGCCCCCAGGTCGCATCTGGAATCGAGCATGTTGCTCAGTATGCCTTCCTGGTAAATCTCGTAAATAAATAAATAAATAAACACATAACCTTCTGCACTGCCACGTTGGAGTTCTGGTTTGAAAACAGATTCAGATTTCCAACCTTAGTATTATATCAATGATACTCACATAACTACCTGCACTGCCACCTGGGAGAAGTCAGTGTGAGAAGAGACTCAGGTTTTGCACTTTTATATTGTACCAATAATACAAACATAACTGCCTGCACTGTCCCCTAGGAGTCCCGAGGTTGAGAAGAGACTATGGTTTTCCATCCAGGTATTATACCAATGATGCACACATTACACCCTGCAGTACCATCTGAGAGAAGTCAGTATGAACACAGACTCAGGTTTCCCACCCTTGTATTAAATCAATGATATTAGACATATCCCCATGTATTGCTACCTGGGGGTCTTAGGTTTGAGAACAGACTCAGGTTTTTCATCCTGGTATTATATCAATGTATAATGATACAGACATAATCCCCTGCAGTGCCACCTGGGGTCTTAGGTTTGAGAACAGACTCAGGTTTCCCACCCTACTATTATACCAATGATGCACATGTGAACCCCCACACTGTCACCTGGGAGTCCTGGATTTGAGAATGGACTCAGGACTCCCACACTGTATTATACAAATGACACATACATGACTCACTGCACTGTCACCTGGGAGTCCTGGGTTTGACTAAGGACTCAGGTTTCTCACCCTTATATTACACAATGATACAGACATAACACCATGCAATACCATCTGGGAGACTTAGGTTTGAGAATAGATTCAGGTTTACCACGCTGTATCATAACAATGATACACACATAATCCCCTGTAATGCCACCACGGAGTCCGGGAACTGAGAAAGGACTTGGGTTACCCACCCTGGTATTACACCAAGGATGCAGATATAAACCCCTGCACTGCCACCTGGAAGCCCCAGATTTGAGAATGGACTCAGGTTTCCTGACTGGACCAATGATATAGACATAACCTCCTGCACTGCCACCTGGGAGTCCTGGATTTAAGAGTGGACTTAGGTTTCCCACCTTGTATTATACCAATTATAGTAGTAGCAGTAAACTTTATTTATATGATGATGATGATGAAATCCTTATTTTTTGACAGGATTAAACTGTTAAGACTTTTCAGCCCTGTTTACAAAGTTGTCCTTTTATTACAGAGGAAGTGACACATAGAGCCCAGTCCCTGGGGCTCTGGGTGCTAAACAATGATTCCAACATAACAGTTTAAAAATAGAACATTTCAAAATATAGATTAGATTTAGACTTCCGGTTGGGACACCCATCTAATGGCAGCCTAAACAGCGAGCTCCGCCAATCAACTTAACAATCCACGGGCATCCAAACCCTAACCCATCATCCTGTCAACCAAAAGAAGAATCTCGGATTATCTGATGCCTCCGAAACATTGATGGAGGGATAATTCCACAAACCAAGCAAGCAAAAGCTCAAAAATGCTGGCTTCAGTCAACACCGAGAAGGCTCTGGAATCCCCGAGTCTCACGCTCGGGCAAACCGTAGAAGCCCCGTGGGAGGAATCTGAATGCACGATCACATCTACAGAACTTTGCCAAACCCTGAAACAAATTAACCAGACACTCCAGCGATTAGAAGCTAAGGTTTCAGACCAATGTTCAGAAATTGCCACATTAACCAAGCGAGCTGGGGAAATTGAGGAGACTTTAACGGACTATACCACCACCACCGATGTACATAACAAAGCCCTTCTGGACTTGCATCACCGCTCCCAACAACTTGAAGTGCACCTTGAAGAACTAGAGAACAGAAATTGGAGGAATAACTTCCGGATTCATGGGCTCCCTGAGGGCACTGAGACTGGCGCAATGACCGCTCTCATCGACTCGTTTCTACATGAGATTCTTAATCTTCCTCCTGACAAAGCTCTTAACATAATTCGAACGCATAGATCCTTGATCCCAAAACCCCGGGACCCTAAGGCGAAACCACGTTCAGTAGTTCTGGTCTTCCTGGACTATAGAGTGAAAGAGGAGATTTTACAACTAGCATGGTCAAAAAAAGTGATACACTTTGGGGACACTCGATTGTATTTGGACCATGATTTTACACCACAGCTGCTCTCCCAAAAGAGAAAAGTACTCACAATGGTTAAACAACTACAGCAGCAGAACATCAGGGCTTTTGTTGAGTATCCAGCACACGTAAAGGTCCAACTGGCTGAAGGTATGAGGCGTTTTCCAGATCTGCAAGCAGCAGGGGACTTCTTGATTTTGGTGGGCATACAGCCCCAGGGTGAGAAGCTCGATTTACCACAATGCAGGCAGTTGGAGACCAGGGACTGGGCCTACAGTGGAACCAAAAGGCAGGGCGCAAAGGGCAACATGATCGCTTCCACCTTATTGGACTCCCAGTGCAGCAAGAAATGCTCGAGAGGGCTGAACAAGGCGCTAATACAGACCAAGTCTGAAAAGAACCGAGGGGTCACTGCCGTAGAAGAACCGAACTCCCAAACTACCTGATCACTCTCAGGCATAGTATCTCTGATTTACTTGCTTTCTGCGATCTCCCCAGGCTTGATTCTTTGAGGACACTTGTTGAAATCGTCTCAGACTGTTTAAAGGGTTGCAGCGAATAACCTTTAAATAACACTTAAAACAAAGGACATAATGTTTAATTGGACACATCCTATAATGACAGGATGTACTTGTTGCTAAAATATACCACTTGGTATCTACATAGCCCGTGGTCTGATGGTTTGGGGGGGGGTGCGGCTACCTTGTTGGGGCATCGGGTGGGCTTGGGGGCCTACTGGATCTGCCAGGTGCAGGTGGAGAAGCCATACCTAGATTTTATATATCCCCCATATATTTTGGAAGTGCTAATGGGGTGATCTGATTTAAGTGACAGTCATTGGGGCACAAAGAGCAAAGGTTTCAGCTAGATTGCAGGGGACTTATAGGGCCTTTATTGGTAACCTCCTCAGATGTGTCCTCGGGGCTGGGTCTCGCTGTGGGTGGACAGTCTCTTTCTGTTTGAGGGGCTTGGCTCCAGGGCATTTTGGGGATGTGTCACTGAGGTTAGGTCCCTTAAACTGCTAATGGTGCCTGTGGCCGAGCTTGTTAGGTCTCCCACAACTAATTTGATAATTTACCAACTTTATAAATATGGGGGCTATCAGCTGATTGATACACAGTATGCACATTTATTTGGCTTTTCTGTTCGGACCTGCGGGCGGATGGGGGCTCCTTATGAGGCCTGCTTAATGGTGCCTCTGATGGGGGGTAAATGCGTTCTCTGTTACTCTCTTGCCATGGACCAGGATTTAGTAGATTATGTTCACACCATTTTATATTGCATTGAGTCGATTGGACTACAGTTTCTTATGTTAGTGATAGAAACAACCTGATTAAGTAATAATCTTACTGTATAGACAGGGTGTCCTTTCTATAGGAGTGTCAAGGGCAGTTTAGGCTCCTGATTTTTATAGTTGACTTAACTGCTGACACTCACTGCAAGGAGCTAATAATTTTCAACATCACTGAAGCTCTAGGTGGGAGCCCTCCATTTGGAGAGCGTAAATATTTCCCCCCTCTTAATTCCCTTTCCACAGTGGGGAAGGGAGTTCAGGCAAAGATCCTATAAACCTGGATCTTCTACCTAGGAAGTCATTTTATGTTAAATCATTAAGGTTTCTGCCCAGTTGGCAATGATGATTGTTACATAGTTAATATGTTGTTTAAGGATGGAGACATACTGCACTGTTTTCGGGGGAAAGGGGAGGGGGCTTTGAGAAAGAAACTTGGGGAGCCTGTTATAATTGATGTTTATTTATTTTTTTTGTGTGTGTGTTTCTAACATATAATGGCTAATTTAGGCACGTTGGTATACTCATACAATGTAAATGGCCTCACAAGCCCAGTTAAATGCAGTAAGATTTTAGCTCTGCTTAAAAAGTCGGCAGCAGAATTTGTGCTTCTACAGGAAACCCATCTCTCTGAGAGAGAGCACAGTAAATTTCTGAAGCTAGGGTTTAGGGAGGTAGCTGCCTCCTCGTATAAAAAGGGTAGATGTAGAGGCACTATGGTACTTATTCCACATAAGTCCCATTTTGAAAAATTGGCAGAAAAGGTTGATAAGGAGGGTAGATATGCCCTTATGAAGGGCAAACTGGAAGGGCAATTAATTACACTTGCATCCGTGTTATTTCCCACTGGATACCCCTTATGGGGACTATAGATCTATCTTCCTCCTGCTCCAGGATTGGGCTGAGGGAGTCTTGATATGTGGAGGAGACCTAAATTTAACTTTTAACCCTGCCCTAGATACGACTTCCCAGATTCCAAGAAAGTCACATCAGGTGGCAAGAAGGGTCCATAAGTTGCTCGGAGAATTAGGTATTTTGGATGTTTGATGCAATTATCGCCCAAGAAAAAGGGATAGCACCTACTTTTCTGCCACATATAACATGTACTCCAGACCGGACTGCTTCTTGCTACCAAGGGATGAGATTTTCAGGGTACAGGACACTTGGATTGGGGATTTCGTCCTTTCGGACCACGCCCCACCCTTCATGGGTTTGGATCTGGAAGGATTCTGAAGAAACACTTTTTGGAGACTTACTATCTCCCTACTTAAGGATAAGGCAGTTAAAGATCAGATTTTAGACATATATCAATGTTTTTTAACAGAAAATGAGGGACAGGACACGTCATGTACCACCTTATGGGATGCGGCCAAGGCTGTTCTCCGAGGGAAGTTTATACAGTTTGCTGCAAGGAAGAAGAGAGAGAGAGAGAGAGAGGGGAGATGGAAGACCCTTACTGAGCAAATCCAATCAATGGAGGGAATGCAAAAACAGAAATACTCTAGAGCTGTCACACAGCAGCTTAAGACTCTTAAAGGGGAATTGGGCCAAATATTAGATTATCAAGTGGAACAGAAATTGTTATTTTTAAAGCAGAAATACTATGAGAGTGGTCCAAGGTCACTTAGATTATTAGCCAGTAGATTGAGAGCACAAAGAGCTAGGGCCACAATCACACATTTGTGGCACCCAGGACATCAGAAAGTGGTATATAAAATAAATGAGATTGCTGAGACTTTCGTGAGTTTTACGAACAATTATATCAAAAAGGAACCTCTCTACATGACGGGAGGACTGAATCTTTCCTACACAACTTGAAATTGCCAACCCTATCCCCAGTTCAGGCAAAAGCGCTGATGCTTCCAATATCTGCGGAGGAACTTAAAGTGGAAGTGGAAGTGGGAGCACTGAAGACAGGGAAATGCCCTGGGACAGACGGGCTCCCAGGGGAATTTTTTAAATTTTTTAAATGTTTTAGGGACCTGCTCCAACCCTTATTCTGAGAGTATTCTCTGAGGTCTTGGAGGGCAGGGGCTTGGCTCCACCCTCCCGGACCACAGCACTGATTTCTGTGATACCCAAGCCAGGAAAGGGCCCATCCAGATGTGCTTCTTATCTTCCAATTTCCCTGCTAAATACTAATTATAAGATCTTTTCCTCCATTATTTCTAAAAGAATACAACAGTATCTTCCTCACCTCATACAATTAGACCAGAATGGATTTGTACCGGGCAGACAGGCTCAGGATAACCTGAGATATACCACTCACCTTATTGACCATATTAACAATTTAGCTATCCCAGCTTTATTAATGAGTCTTGACGCTGAAAAAGCATTTGATAGAGTTGATTGGAACTTTCTGGGGGCAGCCCTTTCCCGGTTTGGGTTCCAGAGAGAATTTACACAACTGGTAAGCAAATTATATCACTCCCCAACAGCCTATGTTAGAACAAATGGCCACATTTCTAGACCTCTGAAACTCTGCAGAGGTACAAGACAGGGGTGTCCTTTATCACTGTTGCTTTTTGCATTATACATAGAAACTCTTGCTCAATCTATTAGGGAGAATGGGAACATAAAGCGAATAAGACTGAAAGGCTTTGAGCATAAACTGGCTTTATATGCCGATGATGTTCTTATGTACCTTACAGAACCTGACTCTTCTATCCTTGCTTTGTTTCGGCAGTTGGAGGAATTTTCCTCCCTCTCCGGATATAAACTGAACTGTTCTAAAATGGAGATACTTAGTTGCAACTATACCCCTCCCCTGGGTTTAATGAACAGATACCCCATGAGGTGGGACCTAGATCAGATGAGTTACCTAGGGATTAACATTGGGATTAGCAACCACCAGCTCTGGGAACTCAATTATCCCCCTTTGATCACCCAACTAAGGAAGGATGTCCAGAGGTGGACCCTTCTGCCCTTATCTATATACTCTAAGACACAGGCATTGAAGATGAACGCCCTACCAAGGTTGCTTTATTTGTTTCAATGTGTACCCTGTCTGGTCTCTCACAGAGAGTTAAATATATGGCAGAGTATGTTTTTTAGATTCCTCTGGACTAAAGACCATCCTAGGATTTCTAGAGGCCTTTTATATGCCTCTCGGGCCCAAGGAGGTCTAGCTTTCCCTAACTTACAGGGCTACTTGGCTGCGGCCCAAATGCGGGTGGCACTCCTATGGGGCAGCCCTGGCTTTGATTCCCATTAGAAGAGAATGGACCTGGCAGTTGAGACTGAGCCTCCTCTTCCTGCCATCCAATTCCAAGATGATACTGGGCTCCCGAAGACTTGTTACACAGGGACAAGGACTGTCCTGGAGGGATGGAAGAGGGGCATAAACCGAGGTCCCATAAGACATCAACTGTGGAAATTTCGATGGTGGGCTTACGACCCTCTTTTCCCGGCTGCCACCTTAGACTTGTGGTTTAAGAAATGGTCCAAGAAAGGATTTCACTCCCCTTATCAGGTTTTATCAGCAGATAATCCTATTTCTTTTGAGGCAGCCAGGCAGACATTTGGGCTTCTCCCACGAGACAATCTAAGATTCTACCAGATTAGAGATTATGTCCACACCCTTCAGACAACTTATGTCTGACTGCAAGAGGGTGTGGTGGACCCCCCTTTCCGTGGCATTTGGTCATCGGGGGGTGGGAGAGGAGCCATATCCTTATTATACCAAAGGTATTTACTAGATTTGTCTCTACCCATTGAAAGATTCAAACTTAAGTGGGAAATGGACCTGGGGATCACTCTCCTAGAGAAACAATGGCCTGGAGTGTGGCACACTACATGGCGGACAACAGGGGCCCTTCTCTGGAGAGAATATGGCTGGAAGGTGAGATCTAGGTACTTTCGAGTTCCTGCACAGGTGGTGCACTATGCACCAATAGCTGGTTCGAACTGTTGGAGGGGATGTGGGTTCACACCAGCTTCACGGGCTCATATTTTTTGGACATGTCCGATACTTGAGGAGTACTGGACAGATATAGAACACCATCTTAAGGAAATTTTCTAGTTTCAGCCCCCCTCCGGGCCCTGAACACCTGGTTTTGGGTCTTAGACCAAAGGAGATACGTGGAAGAGAGGCAACATACTTATGGTCAGTTCTTACAATAGCTGCCTTAAAGGCCATTACTAAGAAATGGGCACAGAGAGCCCCACGTAGCAGACTAGAGGGATATAGTAGACAATATTCACTTAATGGAGAGGATTACATTTAGCCTTTGCCAACAAAGCCATTTATACCAAAACAGATGGACCAGATGGCTTTTGTATGAGCTTAATTTGCACTCATATGCTTAGCCATGCACTACTGGGACCCCTTTCCCTTCTCTCTCTCTCTCATCAAGAATTCATAAAAAATAAAAAAATAAATATATTTTTGTATTATTTTATTCAGTTCACTGAACAGTCTGTTAATATCTCCATCAAGCTGTAATAGATAGGAACATTTGCAGTATTATTTGATAGATCTCTGAGATCTTGTAATTTAGTCTAACTAGATCATCCTATGCTTTTATTCAGTGAAAAGCTACCATGTAGGTACACACTGTGATGTCAACAAGATTTATCTTATGTACCTATGTAACAGATGTATGATCTGTATGTTTGGACATGATGTATTAAGCTCCTTGGGGCCTACCACAATAAAGGAAGTATAACAAAAAAGGAAAAAAAGAACATTTCAAAATATACAACCACAATAAAATTATAAATAATAGATGTAAAAACTAAAAATGCAATGCTGGTCAGAAGGTGAATTTCATGGGCATGTATGCACTTTGGACATCAGAGATAAATACATTTGCCATAATGGCTGTATTGTTCCTCATTGATACACACATAATCCCCTGCACTGCCACCTGGCAGTCCCAGGACAGAAAACAGACTCAGATTTCCCACCCTGACATTGTACTAATAATTCAGACATAACCCCCTGCACTGCCACCTGGGAGTCCGGGGTTTGAGAATGGGTTCAGGCTTCTCACCCTGGTATTATACTAATAATTCAGACATAACCCCCTGCACTGCCACCTGGGAGTCTGGGGTTTGAGAATGGGTTCAGGCTTCCCACCCTGGTATTATACTAATAATTCAGACATAACCCCCTGCACTGCCACCTGGGAGTCTGGGGTTTGAAAATGGACTCAGGTTTCCCACCTTGGTATTATACTAATAATACAGACATAACCCCCTGCACTGCCACCTGGGAGTCCTAGGTTTGAGAATGGAGTCAGGGTTCCCACCCTGGTATACCAATAATACAGACATAAACAGGGCTGCAAGTTTGGTTCTACAAAAGAATCTTAACGCCTCAAGCTTTGGGTGTTTGATTCTTTCAGACTTTGTTGAACTTTTAGGACAGTCAGACTTTTAATTTGACTGGTTTGCCATGGTCCAAGTGGAGTGGACCAGGCAAAACAGTTGAACGGTGGACCACAGTTTGCACCCATTGCAATACAAATACAACTTCTTTTGAGTTCATGTTGCTTGCAGCCCAAGTGAGGGACTGCCCTAGGTGTCGCATGTCCTCCGAGAAGTGAGAGTTGCCCCTCAACTAACATGCTCTCCTCACCACCCCACAATCCACTCACCTCCTCCTCCTGTTGCCAGGGCTATGAAAGGGAAACCCTGGTTAATCGAAAAAAAAGCAGCAGTTGCTGCGGAAATGCCCAATAAGAGCTTTCAGTAGAAGTACCTTCTTCAGTTTCAGTCTTCAGGCGTTATCTTTCTTTGTTATTTTGAAAGATCCATGCCAACCATTATGCCGTTTAGTTGCCTGCTGCCATCTTGTGCACACCGGGTGGCTTCCAATGTGTGGAGTATGCTAATGAGGGTTATAAACTAATGGCAGAGTTGGTATCCCTCATTATCATACCCCGCATACTGGAAGCCGTCTGGTGTGGGTGAGATGGTGGCAGGTGGCTCGATGATATGATGATCATGGCAGGTCTTTCAAAATAATAACAAACTATGCCTTCCTATCCATGCCTTTATTTGAGATGCCTATCAGAATGAGTTACCTACTGCAATGCCTGTGCCGGAGAAGCCTTCAGGAGGGAGCTGCCTATCTGTTGGTAAACAACTGGCTTTGCTACCCCAAGCTGAGTGTTCCATCACTGAATTTGTTAAAGTCTCATAGCCTGAATAGAGTCATGCACTGATTACTGATACACCTGCAGCCATAGAGTGGCCTAATTATCTTATGGTATAGAGACTAAGGCATCTGAAGATAGAAACCGAAACAGGTTCTTCTACTTTAAAATGCTTCTATAATGCTGAAAGCCCTAATTGGGTGTTCCTGCAGCAACTGTTGCCCTTTTTTGATCAGTTGGGCTTTCCATTCTGTCCAAATAATAATGTTTGGTGAACCAAAGTGAACTAGTGCAATGATTGGTGAACATTTACATGGTTCGACTGCCAAAGCTCGTGCAGTTGAACTTTGGAAGGTTTGCACAGCCCTAGACATAACCCCCTTGCACTGCAACCTCGGAGATGCGAGTCTGAGACAAGGCTCAGGTTTCCCACTCTGAGAATGTCAAGGCTTCTCAGCATCAATGCAAATGTAACATTTACCAGGCTATCTACTTACTGTTGATGCTTTCTTCAGCAGACTGCTGGCCTCCGGTCTCACTTCGGTTCCCTGACTCCAGTACTGAGGGTTCTTCATCTTTCACAGTCACAGTTGCATAGTTTTCTGGGACTGGAAATTCTGTTACTGTTAAAAGAAGAAAGGTAAATCAGAGGTAAGGGTACCACCACCGGAAATCAGCCCTGTTAGACAGATATAACCCCTTCACTGCAACCGAGGAGATCAGAGTTTGAGAATACACTCAGGTTACCCACAATAATACCAATGATACACACAAAACCCCTTGCATTGCCACCTGGGGTTTCTAGGTTTGAGGATGGATTCGGGTTATCCACTCTGATATTATACCAGTTATACATGCATACCTTACTGCACAGACACCCGAGACTCTCAGGCTTGAGAACAGACTCAGGTTTCCCACCTGCTATTATAGCAACAATACAGACATAACCCTCTGTGCTGTCATCTGGGAGTCCTGGGACTGAGGACAGACTCAGGAGGATTCCCACTCTGGTATTTATTTGTTTTATTTATTTAGAGATTCAGAAAAATAACCTTTGAGCCGAGGCTCTTTTAGAAAGTTTCCGCGTCATGTAACAGCAACAAACACACAACAGTACAGCTACAGAGTAATACACTATGAAAACAGAGAACATATCATTGATCATTGTTCAACCAATTGAAACTCCAGCAGGGATTTGTAAGGCCTATAGATTATGTGAGGTGCAGAGGGAGGACCCCCGGGGTGGCCTGACACTGGGCTAAGAATCAGGGAGAACCACCCCACAGGGGAGGCGGAGGGAGTGGAGTGGGTAGTAAGAAGCCTACATGCAAGGTTTTGTCGACAGCAGACATGGTGGGGGGGCTTGGATGGCAGGACGTGAAGAACAGGGATGATGGTGGGTCACAGGGAGAGGGAGGAGTAGGACAGGGGCAGGTGAGCAGAGGGGGAGTAGGGGTGGAAGTTAGAGGGAGAGCGTAGAACAGAGGTGGGATTGATCAAGGAGAAGAGACTGAGTTGGGTGGGAGAACTTGAAAGAACAGCTCTGGGTCCTGCTAGTGGCAGCAGCCCTGATACACCAATCATTATACCAATGATACACACATAATCCTCTGCACTGCTACCTGGGAGTCCTGGGTTTGAGAATGGATTTAGATATCTTATGCTGGTATTAATTCAGTGATATACACATAACCCCCTGCACTGCTACCTGCAAGTCCCAGATTTGAGAATGGACTCAGGTTTCCCACCCAGGTATTACACAATGCTACAGCCACAGTCCTCTGCACTGCCACCTCAGAACCCCAGGTTTAAGAATGGACTAAGGTTTCCCACCCTGTATTATACAAATGAAACATACATAACCTTCTGCACTGCCATCCAGGAATCCCTGGATTGAGAGTGACCTCAAGTTTCCCACCCCAGTACTATACCAATGATACACACATAACATCCATCACTGCCAACTGGAAGTCCCAGTTTTGAGAACTAACTCACGTTCTCCACTTTGGGATCATTGGGGCTTCTCACCATCTATCATACATATAACAATTACCAGGCCATCTACTTATAGTTGATGGTGCTTTCTTTGGGAAGCTGCTGGTGAAACATCTCATTCATGTTCCCCGACTCGAGTACTGAGGGTTCTTCATCTTTCACACTCACTATCATGTAGTTTCCTGGGACTGGATATTCTGCTTCTGACATGAAAGGTAAATCTGAGGTAATGGCACTACGACTGGTATTAGCCCTGTGATACCGACATAACCCCCTCAACTGCAACTGGAGAGATCAGATTCTTAGAATGGACTGAGATTTCCAATATACTGTAGGTATTACACCAATGATACAGACACAGCCCACAGCACTGCCACCTGGGAGTCGGCTTTATACAAACATGTGAACATACATAGACACCAACACAATAAGGCCATTTGGTCTATCTAGTCTGCTCATATTGCAGGGTCCACAATTTAAGCTACTTGACCCTGTCTCCCATCCTCCTATCCTTTCCATGTGACCCTCCCATAACCCTTATGTTCCTCTTATGTCTATCCCAGCCCCTCTTGAAGCTGCCCACTATTTTCAAGGAGACCACTTCTTCTTGCAGCACATTAAAACCAGCCACCACGCTCTCCACAAAGAAGTGTTTCCTTACCTCCATCCAAAACTCCCCTCCCCCCCCCCACCCAGTTTAAGATTGTGTCCCCTCATATTTTGGCTGCCAATTACCTTAAAGAGACCATCTTTCTCCACCCGCTTTATCCCTTTCAAGAACTTCAAGGTCTCAGTCAAGTCTCCTTTCTCCTTCCTCTTCTCCAGGAAGTTCATGTTCAGGACACCCAACCTCTCTTCGTATGCTTATTATGCTGACTCACAGTTATCTTAATTGCCCTCTTCTGCACCATCTCCAGCAGGTTAATGTATTTTTAAGGTGTGGTCACCAGTACTGTACTCCATACTCCAGGCGTGGTCTCACCAGCAACCTGTACAAGGGCAGTATAACCTCCTCTGGCCTACTGCTGATTCTGGCTATGCATCCCAATGTCTTGTTTATACTTGCTGCTGCTTTCCTGCACAGCATGGAGTGCTTCAGGTCACTTGTGATCATCACTCTCAGATCCTTCTCATCCTCTGTTGCAGATACCAGGACCCCTCCCAGGTAATACTCTGTCCTAGGATTCCTGGCTCCAATATGCATAACTTTGCATTTCTTGGCATTGAAGTTAAGCTGCTAAATGCTGGACCACCCCTTCCAGTTTTTTCAGATCATCCTGTAGGTCCTGTATCCTTTGGCTGTGTTCTCAGTCCCACAGAGCATGGTGTCATCTGTGAAGGCACATTTTGCCTGTAATGCCATCCCCAATATCATTGATGAAAGCTTTGAACAATACTGGTCCCAGCACAGAGCCCTGTGGGACTCTACTGGTGATCTTCCTGGTGCTAGATAATTCTCTGCCCACCACCACCCTTTAGGTCCTATTCCTCAGCCAGTTGTCTACCCATCGAATCATCTTCTCCCTAATCCCAAGATCTGCCAACTCCCTGACCCACCTCTTGTGGGGTACAGAATCAATGACGTTAGTGCATTTCCTGAGCTCGGGGGCAGAGCAAACAGACAGGGAAGTGGAAAGGGATCAGCTGGTCAGCAGTTTGGTCACAGTTACAGTCCTTTCCCTTTCTTACTGGACATTAGTAACTTTTGTAATTCTGACACAGCTTGACTATCACTCCCACAGGGAAATGGGCTGTGAAGCCCAAAACTGCAAAACCAGACATCACACCCTCACTTGAAATGGCTTCATTTTCTAAATATGTATCACTGACTTTACTGTCTACAACAAAAAGTTATAAATTACTGTGAATTTAATATTCATTAGTATGGAAAGCATGGCTTGAAAGTAGTTTACCTTAGATATAAAGCAGCATTATATCTCTGTCTGGATATTTACTATGACCTGTGTTCTGCTGCTATAGCAAACTATAAGATTATGTTAAGTCAGTATTATTTAAAGGCATAATATCCTGCAGTGCTGTTTAATCGCTGGTACTACATTAGATCATAAATCACATTAAAGGCATAATATCCTGCAGTGCTGTATAATTGCTGGTACTACATTAGATCATAAATCACATTAAAGGCATAATATCCTGCACTGCTGTATAATCGCTGGTACTACATTAGATCATAAATCACATTAAAGGCATAATACCCTGCAGTGCTGTATAATCGCTGGTACTACATTAGAGCATAGCCTCTATGCCAAGGATAGACTACACTTGAGCGAGGAGGGAAAGAACGTGTTGAAACAGAGGATGGAGGAGTACATAGAGGAAGTTGGGAATTTAAACTATGAGTGGAGGTGGCAAGTGGGCAAGGGACATGCAGAGACTACATACTGGGAAGCCATATGAGCTTACCCCCCAAAACAGTGACAAACGACAAAAGGCAAGTACTATTGGCGATGCTAATAAAGGAGGGCAGGATAGGAGCCTTGGGAAGAAAACTGCAGAGCTACAGACTCTCATGGCAGAGGGAGAGGGGGACATTGCAGCCATCACAAAAACATGGGCCACCCAATACAATGACTGGGACCTGTCGATAACAGGGTACAGGTTATTTCATAGGGATAGAATGACTGGGAAAGGTGGGGGGGATGGCACTATATGTGAGGGAAGCACTGAAGTGTGTAAGGCAGGAAGGGGAGGAGGGTAGTATGGAGTCACTATGGACGCAAATCCAGGATTCCGAGAATAGGACTCTCAGAACTGGAGTGGTGTACAGGCCGCCCTCTCGGATAGAGAAGTTAGACAGGGAACTAGCAGGACAGATCAGGAGAACCTGTGAAAAAGGCAGTATGGTGATTGTGGGGGACTTCAACATACCAGGAGTGGACTGGAGTACCCCAACAACCAGGAATAGAAGGGAGCAGGTACTGCTAGATGCCTTCCAGGACAGCTTCCTATTGCAAATGGTCAGTGAACCAACTAGGTTAGAGAATACCCTTGACCTTGTGCTGGCAAATGGGGAGTTTGTGAGGGAACTTATGGTGGAAGAACCGCTGGCAGGGAGTGACCACCACTCAGTATGGCTCACATTGGATATAGGTAAGGAAGGAGTGGAATCTGGCACAAGGGCGCTGGACTTCAGGAAAGCTGACTTTGGGAGGATGGGGGAAGTGGTAAAAGGGTGCCTGGCCTGAATTCAACATAGTATGGGAACTAACCAGAGGTGGAAGCTCATAAAGCTGGGGATAGAGGAGGCAACCAGAACTTGCAGCAAGGCCCAGAGCAAGCAGGCTACGGCAAAGAAACCTACCTGGGTAAGCAAGGAGGTCATGGAAAAGGTAAGGAGAAAAAGAGCTGCCTTTAGGAGGTACAAGAAGATGGGGGGGGACAGGGAGGAGTACCTGAAGGAATCGAAGGAGGTGACACGGGCAGTAAGGAAGCCAAGGCGCTTCATCGCTCAGGCCAGGAACGATTAAGAAGGAGAAGAAGGACTTCAGGTACATCAGGAGAAAAAGGAACTGCAAGGACCATATAGTAAGGATTAGGAGGAAGGGGTTGGGGTGGAAGCAGGAGCTGATAAGGCAGAAGTGCTAAATGATTACTTCTGCTCGGTATTTACTAAGGAGAAGGGGGGGGTGATACCCAAGGGGGGAGGAAGGGCAGAAACAGGGGGATGACAGGTGGGGAAATCATGGAGGGCAGGCTTCTGGAGGGTTTGAGGGCACTGAGGGTGGACAAGGCACCAGGCCCAGATGGCATCCACCCCAGGGTACTGAAGGAGCTGGCAGAGGTCCTTGCTAGACCATTGGCAGACCTATTTAATGCCTCACTACACTGACACCACAAGACTGACCCCAAGGATGAACCAGAGAACTACAGACCGGTGAGCCTCACATCCATCATGGGTAAGCTGATGGAGACTATCCTGAAGGAGAGGCAGGTGGCCCTCCTGGAGGCCAAAGGACTTCAGGACAGCAGACAGCATGGCTTTGTACATGGCAGATCCTGTCAAACCAACCTGGTGGAGTTCTATGACTGAGTAACTAGGCAATTGGACAGGGGGCATGCAGTGGATGTCCTGTTTCTGGACTTCAGTAAGACATTTGACTCAGTGCCACATGGGAGGCTGGGAAGCAAGTTAGAAGACACGGGGTGGGTGCAACGCTGGAGAGATGGGTAAGGAACTGGCTTCAGGGAAGGCAACAGAGGGTGGTGGTGGGTGGGGAGCTCTCATCCCCAAGGGTAGTGATGAGTGGTGTTCTTCAGGGTGCAGTGTTGGGACCAGTGTTGTTTGAGATATCCATTGCTGACATATCATTGGGCATCAAGAGCAAGATCCGTCTGCTGATGATACCAAGATTGGAGCAGTGGTGGACAACCTAGGGGAACGGCAGGGATTGCAGGAAGATCTAGCAAAGCTGGAAACCTGGTCAGACACCTGACAACTGGAGTTTAATACCAAAAAGTGCAAGGTGCTGCATTTTGGGGTGAAAACCCCAAGGAGGAGTTACCAGCTGGGGGAGTGCAACTAGCCAAGACAGAGGAGGAGAAGGATCTGGGGGGTGCACATTACAGGGTCAATGAACAACTCGGCACAATGTAGGAAGGCAGCTGCAAAGGCCAACAAAATGCTGGGTTGCATTACAAGGGGTATATCCTCAAGGAGGGGGGAGGTGATTCTGCCACTGTATAGTTCATTAGTTAGACCACGCTTGGAGTACTACATGCAGTACTGGCGCCCGTCTCTGAAGAGGGACATTAAGCTACAGGAGGGGGTGCAGCGCAGGGTGACAAAGATGATCAAGGGGCTGGGGGACTTACCATATGAGAGGAGGCTGAGGGAGTTGAACATGTACTCGCTGGAGGACAGGAGGGACGGGGGGACATGACTGAAACCTTTAAGTACATGAAAGGAATAAACAAGACAGGTACAGAGGGGCTGTTCAAAGTAAGGGGGGGGAGGGACATCTGGGGCCATGATATGAGACAAGAAGGAGGAAGGTTCAGGAGGGAGATGAGGAAACACCTTTTTACAGAGAGGGTGGTAGCTGGGTGGAATGAGTTACTGGCAGAAGTGGTATCCAATAGAACAAAGGGGGCTGGGACAGGGCAAGGGGGAGGATCAATGGAGAGGAAGGGTGAGACAGAGGGGCAGCTGCAGAATAAGGGGTGCTAGCTGCACATTTGAGCAGACTTGATAGACCTCTAGGCCTTTTTAATTTATCAAGTAAGTCCACTGAATCCCTGAGAATAAATGGTGGGTTTGTGCCAACTGGTTGAAGAAAAAAAAAATCAGTAAATTTAAATAGATACAGGGACCCAAGATGAGAAATAATGGATCTCCCTGGTGGATTGATTTTCTTTAAATTGTAGCTGTCTTTCGGTGTGGATTCTTAATGAAATCTGCATCTTTACTACTGATCATGCCTTGATGTACTGCAGCATCTATGAAGCTATACAATTCATAATTAAATTGCCTAGTTAGGTCACATTTCAGTTTTTCATAAGTTTCACAGTCTCCTAACAGTCTCACCTCTTCCTTTAAGTGATCACTTCTGTTTAGTATTACCACATGGCCCCATTTGTCTGAGTTTCATACAAACATACGAAATGCCAGCAGAAACAGGCCTCATGGTCTATCGAGTCTGCTCGATTGTGCAGCTAAACCCTCAACTTGCAGCTGCCCTTCCCTCCCCTCCTCATTACCACCCCCCCTCACTCTGTCCCATCCTCTCTTAAATCCTCCCACCGTTCTATATGATACCATCTCCTCAGGCAGAGTGTTACACTTATCTAACACCCTTTCCATGAAAAAGTGTCTCCTGATTTCCCTCCTGAATCTCCCCCCAATCTCAGTCGATGCCCTCTTGTCCCTCCCCTTCTTTTTTTCACTTAATTATTTTATTTATTTTAAAACATACAAACATTACAGAACATAATTAACAAAACACAAAACATAACACACAATCTGTGATCTTATTTATACACACCGGTGTCAGCCAAACTGTGGCTGCACAACAGGATCAGCAGTTACCATATTCTACAACAAAGACTCCAACTGAATCAAAAAAGAGTTTATGTAATCTAATGCAGTTGGAAGGTGTACCTACCTCTCTTCCATGGTGAACTATTCAACCAAGTAGGAGGTACTGCCGCTGATTGCCAAGGCCTCAAGGGTCAGAAAGTTGTATCTTCCAATGGTCGTACAGGAGCATTGTCTGAAAGGAAAGGTCACCACAAAGTAACTAAAGCAATATTTATCTGGTTATGTACATTCAGAAGTACAGTAAGCTGAAATTCATCCCTGTGTACCAGGTATGCCATATAAGGTACCCAACACTTCTGGAGTGATTGCACTTGTCCCAGCATCAGGTGGGAATGTCTGTCTAGTTCATGTACTTTGGTAAGTGCTGGCAGGATTTCACTTATGGTAGGTATAATGGAACTTCTCCAGTTCTTCAGGATGGTACGTTTCACCTGAATACAGAGTAAAATGAGCCATCTGAACTTATGGTAGGTAAGATGTGGGGTCTCTGATCTCATGCCCAGCAGCATCAGAGATGCCTGGGGGGGGGGGGGATGTGGTGATGAAGAATCACACTAGCTATCCGGGACGTTGTCAGCCAGATTGGGGATATTAAGGAGCACTGCCAGAGGATATGATATAGGTCCCCTCCCAGCTGCTGACACCTCCAACAGTTATCCTGAGTCAGTATTTTCACCTTTTTAAGCAGTACAGGGGTCCTATACCATGAGTTAAGTATTTTGTTGTGTATAAGTCTGCTCCGGGCATCCCTGTGTACTGTATGTCCTGTTTGCCAGCATTGTCCCCAGTGTGCATCTGTAATTTGTCTTTGCAACATTTTTTCCCATTTGGCTTTAGAGGAGGCAGCAGTGTTAGGCATGACACCCTGATTGAGGCATATATTATCCCTTCTGTTCCTTTGGGTGCTTTTAGCCATTTATGTAGTTGGGGTGAGTGTCCGGCTGGGCTTTTGTCCAGCAGAAGGATGGGTTTAAGTGCATCCCTTATTTGGAAATATTTCCACAGGTCTGAGGAGGGTAGAGACCACTGGATTTGTAAGTTTTGGAAAGCGTCCACAACCTTGGATTTGGGGACCAAAAGTTCTTTAATGAACAGGACACCTTTTCTTTTCCAGCTTGGCCAGAGTACTGGGCTGCCCTTATGGTAATAAGGGGGTTTTGCCAGTGGGGGTATATAGAAGGGGATGTGCAGGGGTCTCTAGCTTTTTATGCAGCATTTTCCAGTATTTAATTGTGGGTCCCAGTGTGGGGTGAGACTTAAGTGAGCGAGGTAATTCGTCCCACAGTAAGGAGGCAAGCGGAGGGGAGTTGCCCAGGGTTTGTTCAATTTCTAGCCATTGAGGGGTTTTAATTGATTGAGGTTGGAACCAGGTTAGTGTTTGGGAGCACTGGTGGGCCAATTTGTATCCCTCAAACCATGGCAACCCCCACCCTTCATGTTTCCAATGAGATCTAAGTGTACTTTTGCTGTAGCAGGGTCTATTAGTTCCCCAAAGGAAAGAGCCAATTATCCCATCTGTTTTCTGGTACCAATGTGGGGGCAGAAACAAGGGAATGTGTGATAGTAAATGAAAAAATGTGAGGGCCATAGGCATCTTAAAGGCTGCTATCTTGCCAGCCATAGTCAGGTGTAACCGAGTCCACCAGTCTAACTCTCCTTTGCATTCAGTCAGCGGTGGGCCCAAATTATTCTCCCACCATTTGTTAATGTTTGCCCCTACTTTTATACCCAGGTAAGTGATAGTGTCTTTTGCCCACTTGAGTCCTAAACGGGGTATAATCTGGGGTTGGCAGTGTGAGTTAAGGGGGAGAATCTCAGTTTTGGCCTGATTAACTTTTAGTCCAGAAATGTGCATAAAAAGGTTTAGGAGGGCCAGTAATGAGGAAATTGACACCTGAGCGTCCCCTAAAAGGACAAACAGATCATCTGCATACATCAGGATAGAACACTGTATATGTCTCAGATTTACCCCTTTAATGTGGGGGTCTTGGCGGAGTGCTGCCACAAGGGGCTCGACTGCCATGACAAAGAGGAGGGGGAAAAAGGGCATCCCTATCTGGTTCCCCTGTATAGCTGAAAGGGTTCCGATAGTATGGAGTTGGTTAACACATTTGCTAATGGGCAAGTATATAGGGCAGCTATAGCAAATCTGAAATGGGGTCTGAAGCCGAAATGCTCCAATACAATGTGGAGATAATCCCACTCCACTGAATCGAATGCTTTCTCAAAGTCTATTGCAACGGCAGCAGCGGGGTGGTCTGATTTTTAGCTAGATGGGTGAGGTTGAGAAGAGTTCGTAGATGGTCAGTGCTATGTCTGCCCTTAATGAAACCAACTGGTGAGGGGATGGATCAGAGTAGGTAATAAAGGATTCACTCTATTGGCCAGTGCCCTAGCATATACAGTCAGTTCCGGTTGTGTGCACATGGTCGGGACCTGCCAATTTTGTGCACATATCCAAAAATGCACACAACCGAAAAAACATTATCCGCGATCTTGGGACTGTGTGTATTTGATCCCGGTATTGTGGGTAATACTAATGACAACCTGGAAACAGACTTAGTGCATAAAAAAGTTGTTTATTGCAAACATTTTGTAACTTGTTAAAAAATATCCTGCATATACAGACAGGGACATGATGTTTAGTACGAGCAGTTTGATTTTTTTTGCCAGGCAAGCCTTATCACTGGGGCAGGGGGTTTAGTATGTGGTTACTGACAAATACTACTGCTTTAAACACCAAGGTTGTTATACTGGAGTTTACTTGGGGAGGAATACTTTGACCAACTGTGTCCCTTATAACATCCTACCTATTCCTTGGCACAAGCGCGCTTTATCCAGGAGCTGTATCTTCTGCTCCAGCGTCAGGATGGTAAGAGCGAGTCAGCTTCTCTAACAACACAGGACAACTGAATGTTTAAATCAACAGAGGCAACATCAGTTAGCCTCAGGTTATCACAGACTGACAGTTAGGCAGATGATTAACAGCTGCTTACTGCTTAGGAGCATGGTTCGTTTTGCTGTTGTGAAGCACCACATTCACTTAGCGGTCAATTGACACCAGTGAAAGCTGCTGAAAACACTGCTGACTGTGGATTTCAGCCTGAATTTTGTGCACACATCCGAAAATCTGTGTGCACACATCCTATTCTATTAACATGTAAGGTATAGGCAGTGAATCGGGACCTGATGTTTTTGTGCACACAAATGGAATGTGCACACAACCGAATGGCACACAAGTGGAATTGACTGTGCCTTACTGTCAGTGTTAGTCAATGAGATGGGACGGTAGCTGGCTGCTTCAGTGGGGTCTTTTCCCTTCTTAGGGATCACTGTGATTACAGCCTCTTGTAGGGTGCAAGGGAGTGTGCCTGTAGTTTTGGACTCAACAAGAACCTGACATAATAGGGGGGTTATCAGGGGGTCTATTGTCTGAAGGAAATCAACTGAGAACCCATCTCCTCCAGAGACTTTCCCTTTTTTCAGAGACATTAAAGCTGCACATACTTCCTTTGTGGTTAGTGGCATCTCTAGGGTAACCATTTGTGTGTTAGTTAACTTAGGTAACTTTATGATATCTAAAAATGCACGAGTTGCAGGCCTGGTGTCAGCCCTGGATGAGCTGTATAGTTGGGAGTAAAAAGTTGCGATGGTGTCATTCACCTTCTGAGGTTTGGTTCTCACTTTCTCTGATTGGGGGTCTCTTAGCCCTGCAATATACCTATTGGCTTGTTGTTTACGAATTTGGTATGCCAGTATTTTCCCATTTTTGTCCCCACATTCCCAATACGAGTAGCACACTCAAAGAAAAGCCAGATCTGCTTTCCGAGACAGGAGTCCATTAAAGTTTCATACGGATCACTAGGACCTGCCGCCCACATGCCGAGTGAAGTGACGGGCTAGACATATCCTTAAGTTCTCTCTCAGCGGTGACGAGTTCACCTTCTAATTTAGTCTGTTCCTCCTCCCTTTTTTTTCCTTCTCTGTGTGACATATCCTATAATCTTCTCTCTCATGTCAGCTTTGTATGTTTCCCAAGTGGTTTGTGCAGAAGTGTCAGACACTGGATTTTCTTGCAAACACAGTTTGGTTTCAGATTTGGCCCATTTTACAAACTCTGGGTCCTGCATAAAAAGTGGGCCCAGCCTCCACGATGGGGAGTGGGATAGTGGGATGCCCCATGATAGTGTCAATTGAATTGGGGCATGATCCAAGACAACAGTGGGGAGAATGCTGGAATCCAGAACCCCATGGATGAGGGATTGTGAGATAAGCCGGAAGTCCAGCCGGCTAAATGACTCATATACACCTGATTGAAATATATAGTCCCATTCTTTGGGGTGTATGAGGCACCATATATCCACCAGCCTAAATTCTGAACTTAGCCGTGTTATGGCCTGCAACCCTCTAACATGTGTTTCTTTCCCCTGGCCACTTCTGTCCAAGACAGCCAGCAAAAGACTAAAGTCTCCCCCTACTATTATGGGGGTGTCTGCTTCTGCCATGGAATCTAGTCTTGTTTTTAAGTCATTAAAAAAGGCAGGGTCATCCTCATTAGGGGCATATATATTTACCAGTAGGTGCTTTACCAGTTTGTGCTTTCAGAGCACAAACCACCAGGCCTGTTTTGGGGCTGGAGAGGTTTACCTGTGTCTGACTTGGATGTGTGGATTTTTCTCTGTTTGATTAGCAGGGTATTTTCTCTGTCAAATTGTTGTGTAGGGCATCTTGCTGACAGGAAGGCACTCATTGCAGCAGTGGGTCAGAGCTTTTAGCTGATTGTTTTGTGAGGGACAGTTTAGGCCCAACCCCTTCCACCTCACCCCACCCACCCTGGAAATAGTTCCTTTATACCTGGGGTTCTGACATCATTCTCAAGAGTGCAAGGTGCATAATTGTCATATCCTCTCTAGCACACTGCACTGACAATATAAGCATACACACTGTATAATATAAAATATATATATTTCTATATTATAAACCAATCACACATACACAAAAAAAAAAAAAAATGTGGGGAGTAGTGCAATGTAATGGCTGTGGGGCAGCAGTCTTCCGGGAGTCTTTCTGGAGGCTGAGATGCTGCCCCATTTGCAGACAACTCTCTGCCCTGAGGGAGGAAGCTGCCCGTCTTCAGGCCACACTGGACAGTAGTAAGGGGACCTTCCCCCAGGCCACACTTGATGGTAGGAAGGGAACCTCCCCCATCCAGGGAGCACCACAGCCACCACCACCACTACCCCAGAGGTTGCAAAGAAAGCACAGCAGTTGGACCACAGTGGGCTCAGGGAGGGTGAGGATGGTGGAACAGAGGCACACCCAGTCAGTTGTTCCACACCACAATCCATACACCATTCTGGGGGAGCATAGCTCCCCTATAGATGCACCTGCAGAGGAGATTAAGGAGGCTGAGGACAACTGTCACAAGGGAGGCCCACAGGAAGGAGGCAGAGGACACCACAAGGAAAGGAAGCAGCTCCTGGTGGGGACCAATTATTAGGGGATAGAACTGGGGAGCAGGAAAACTGAAGTAAGCTGTCTGCCTGGTGCCATGGCTTGGAGAGACAGGAAGCGCATCCTCAGGATCACGAGAACAGCTGCACGGGAATCTGAGCTGGACGTCATTGTCCACCTAGGGACAAATGACTTGGCTAATCATAAGATTAGAGCAGTGCAGAAGGACTTTGTAGAATTGGGGAGGGGCCTAAGACAAGTAGCACACACAATCTCCTTCTCTGAGGTGCTGCCTGTCAATGGCATGAGTGAGGCGAGGGTACTTTGCACCATGCAGTTTAATGAATGGTTGAAAAACTGGTGTGGGGCACAGGGGTTTGGCTTCACTGGGGACTGGGGTTCCACCTGAAGGGACACCAGCCTATACTGGCAGGATGGTCTGCATCTGTCCAGGAAGGGAACAAGTCTTTGAGCAATCGGTTTAAATGCTTCATTGGCAAGCTTTTAAACTAGTCAAGGGGAGGCACTGATAAACAGCAGGAAAATCCCAGCCTCCCTACAAACAGGGTACTAAATGAGAAAAGACCGAGGTAGACAGGTCAGTGGGGATGCTGCAAAAGAAGGTAAAGCCATCAAAAATGGAGAGCAATGAGTACCAATGCCCGTAGTCTGAGTAACAAGCTTCCTGAATTAGTGGCCTTGATGGAGGAGGAACATCTGGATATCATGGCAGTCACAGAAACATGGTACACACAAAACCATGACTGGGACATAAACATACCAGGATACACTATCTACAGGAGGGACAGGGATGGTAAAAGAGGAAGAGGAGTAGCTCTTTACATAAGGGAAGAAATCAAGGCAACAGAACAAAAGGGAAAACAGGGAGGAGAAGAAGCACTGTGGGTAAATTTGGAGACCGGCAATAGCACCACAATCCGCACAGGGGTTGTATACAGACCCCCTTCTCAGGGGGAGGAAATGGACAAGGAAATTATAGAAAGAATACTTAGAATGGCAGAAAAAGGGGAGATATTGCTGATGGGTGATCTGAATATGCCAGATGTTAACTGGAATGCAGTTGCAGCAGCCACTTCAAAGAGTGGGGTTATTCTAGATGCCCTACAAGGGGCATGCCTTAGACAACTAGTATTGGAGCCCACTCCAGAGGGAGCAATGTTAGACCTGGTTCTCTCAAATGGAGATGAAGAGAGGATCACAGATGTAGAAGTGGGTAGCCATCTGGGAACTAGCGACCATCGAACAGTATGGTTCACAATAAACACAGCAATAGAGTCAAGCCATACAAAGGCAAAAGTACTGGACTTTAGGAGGGCTGACTTTTGCAAAATGGGTGAGTGCCTAAGGAATGCACTAGCAAATGGGCAGGAAGGAGGGGTGGAAGAACAATGGAGAATAATAAAAACTGCCATCACAGAGGTAACAAGCCTTTGTGTGAAGCAAATTAACAAAACGAACGATGTAAGAAACCACTATGGTTCTCAAAGGAAGTGGCAGTGAAGGTTCAAAAGAAAAGAAAGCATTCAGGAAGTACAAGGAATCACAGAAGGAGCAGGACAGGCAACTGTATCAGTTAAAGCAAAAGGAAGCTGGGAAGGCAGTCAGAACAGCAAAGGCCCAAACCGAGGAAAAGATAGCCAACTCTGTTAAGAAGGGGATAAAACCTTTACAGGTACATCAGAGAGCGAAGGAAGACCAAGGGAGGGCTAGTGAGGCTTAATAAAGAGGAGGGAGGGTGGGCAGAGGGTGACTGTGAAAAGGCAGAGATACTAAACAGATATTTTTGCTCAGTATTTACAAAGGAAGTGGAGGAGGTACCTAAAACAAACAGTAGAAACACTCTGGATACAGAAGTTGATACCAGCCCATTTACAGAAGAAAGGGTTCTGAAAGAACTCTTAGAACTGAAGGTGGACAAAGCAATGGGGCCTGATGGGATTCATCCCAGAATTCTAAAAGAACTAAGGGTAGAACTAGTGACACCACTGACTACCCTCTTTAACAAATCATGGGAGGATGGGGTGGTACCTGAGGACTGGAGAAGGGCAGGTGTGATTCCCCTTCACAAAAGTGGGAACAAGGCAGAAACAGAAAACTATAGACCTGTTAGTTTAACCTCAGTGGTAGGGAAAATGATGGAATCGCTTCTGAAGGAAAGAATTGTTGAGTATCTAGAGGCCAGAGGGGCTCAGGACCCAAGGCAGCATGGATTCACAGCAGGAAGGTCATGCCAGACAAATCTGATAGATTTCTTTGACTGGGTGAACAAAGTAGTAGATCAGGGAGGGGCTGTGGACATGGCCTACCTAGACTTTAGCAAGGCATTTGACACAGTCCCACACAAAGATTAATATACAAGTTAGCCAGCCTGGGAGTGGGTCCCAAGATGATAGCCTGGGTAAAGAATTGGCTGGAGAATAGGACACAGAGAGTAATAGTAAATGGAGTCCACTCTGAAGAAAGGAGGGTTACTAGTGGGGTACCACAGGGTTCAGTATTAGGACCGGTCCTCTTCAATGTCTTTATAAGCGATATTGCAGAGGGACTGGAAGGAAAAGTATGTCTCTTTGCAGATGACACAAAGATCTGCAACAGAGTTGATGCACAAGGTGGGGTGGAAAGGATGAGAAGGACTTGGCAAGGTTAGAGGAATGGTCAAATGTATGGCAGTTTAGATTCAATGCTAAGAAGTGCAAGGTAATGCACCTGGGAAACAAAACCCAGGGAAGAGTACACAATGGGGGTGAGATACTAACAACAACAAAATGGAAAGAGACCTGGGGTAGTCATATCAGATGACCTAAAGGTGGGCAAACAATGTGAGAGGGCAGCAAGGAGGGCTGGGGATACTGGGATGCATAGGGAGAGGCATCACCAGCAGAAAACAGGAAGTTATTATCCCTCTGTACAGACAGTTGGTGAGACCCCATCTGGAGTACTGCGTGCAGTTCTGGAGACCCAATCTCCGCAAGGATATAGACAGGATGGAGGCTGTCCAGAGGAGGGCAACTAAAATGGTGCAGGGCCTGCACCGGAAGACATATGAACAGAGACTTAAGGAGCTGAATATGTATAGCCTCGAGGAAAGGAGAGAGAGGGGGGACATGATAGAAACTTTCAAGTATCTCAAGGGAATCAACAAAGTCCAAGAGGGTAGCGTCTTTCAAAAAAAAGTGTGCAAGAACAAGGGGCACAATTTGAAGATAGAAGGGGGGCGGCTCAGAGGTAATTTAAGGAAGTATTTTTTCACAGAGAGGGTTGTAGATGCATGGAATGGCCTTCCGGAGGAGGTTGTGAAGTCAAAAACAGTGGTGGAATTCAAGCATGTATGGGACAGTCATAAGGCAATTCTAGGGGGTGGGGGTAGGAAGAAGTAGGCTGCTGGTTAACTAGGATCTGCAGCTTATACAATAGGTAGGGAAATGGGCAGACTGGGTGGGCCAAGCGGTCCTTATCTGCCGTCAAAATCTATGTTTCTATGTTTCTATGTGTCCATTGGGGGTATCGAGCAGGTCAATCACCCATCTGCCCTGGGGGTCAGATTTGGTTTTCAGAATGGACCAGGGGAGGGATTTATGTAATAGGATAACCACGCCTCTTTTTCTTGTAGGGGCATTAGCATGTAATTCTTTCCCCACCCAGTCTTTAACCAGATATGTATGGTCCTGTTTGGTCAATTTTGTTTCTTGTAAGAAGGCAATCTGGGCCTTTACCCTTTTCAGCAGCGTTAGCACCTTTTTCCTCTTTGGAGGAGAATTAAGTCTCCTAACATTCCAGGTGATGAAGAAGAGCTCATCCATGATCAAGGAGGTATCAGAAAATTTTGAAGGAGAAGGGGCGTGCAGCTGACCAGGGTGGAGGCATCTCCTTATAACTTTGATAATGGTTGGTTTGATCCAAAGAGGCAGTTATTTCCTTAAGAGGTGGTGTTGTATGGTAACGATCATAGACAGAACCTTGTTTGTGCATTGACCTATCAGTTAACAGTACTACAGAGAGTATAGACAGCAAAATCCAAAACTGTACTTTTTTTTGTCCTTAAAGAAAAACAGTAAACTATTTACAGATAGTGCACTTCACCACACATTGGATGAGGTAGGTGTTGCAGGCCGAGGTGGCACCATCCTCTTAGGCCCTATCACCGCTCCTGTAGGGGGTGATCAGAACAGACTTCACCTTATCACAGAGTCAAATAAGCATAAGGGGTGAGGGCTAGCCATATCGGGTCCTGTTTCCCTGGGGGTTCTAGACATTAGGGTACCTACACCTATGACGGCTTATTACCAGTAGGTGGAGAGGTAGAGGGCCAGTTTGGGGAGGTGGGGCACCAGGAATTAAGACATTTTCTGCTTAGGTTTGACCTCCGTAACATCTTTTTGTACCAGAAGCCATGCCAGTCATAGAACGAGAAGGAAAGGCAGAATAAGGTGGGCATCATTATTATGCTCAGATCTAGTAAAGGGCTGTTATCACAGCTGCTAAGAATAGTTATTGATGCATGTAAGTGTTGGGGCCCTAGATACTTCCAACTGAGAGAAATGAGTGTATGTTCAACGCTATTTGGTGGGGCTTAAAATAGGTTTTAAAAGTAAACTGCACACAGTCCCAGCGCTCACACCAAGGTTCTCATTTGCCATTTCTGTCTTTTCTGTGCAAACTCTCTTCCTGCCTTCTCCCCTCCTCCCTCCCTCCCTCTCAAAAGAGTGAGACAAAAATAATACAATTTACAGCAACATTAAACTTAGATTCAGGGGGTGCTGATGAGCACTAATCTGTAAAGACGCAAACCTCCAACGCTCCGCTCTACAAGCTTTAAAAATAAAAGATTTAGCAGTATAATCAAAGTGTGAAATACCTTAAAAGGTGTTGGAAGTGCCCCTCATCATGGATGAGTATTTGAATTCAGCTAAAAACACCCGGAACACTGGAAAATCAACTGGAAAAAAATGTCACTCAACCGACCCAATGGTGCAAGCGGGCACAGGGCCTATATCCCACTCAGTGGCGGAGATTGCGTTAATAAGTCGCGCAGTAACTGACCAGGTGCTGCAAGGGCTAGGTCTACAACTGGATAGCTCTGAAGAAAAATAGCTACTATCACATCAGAGCTGGGCCAGCATGAGCAGAGAATCACTGAACTTGAACAGCGGGTTTCTGATATGGAGGATACCACGAGGCAGGCCCCAGACAAAGTAGCGGCCCTCAAACAGGAGCTGGAGACATTAAGAGATGTAGTGGATTATCAGGAAAATTATAATTGTAGAAGCAATCTAAGGCTGAGGGGCTTACCTGAAGAGAAGGAAGGAAGAAGCGCTCTGGAATTTTGTATAGAGACACTGCCTAAATTGCTTGGAATGAATGTGAAAAATGGGGAAATCGAAAATCGAACAGGCCCACAGAGCACTGACTCCAAAGCCGAACAGTGACCAACCCCTGAGGCAGATCATCTTTCGCCTACATCATTTTGGGGACAGACAGGCCATACTAGTGGCCTACAAAGCCAAGAAAGAGGTGATTTATGAGGGACCTTGCCTAACCTTGCATCAAGACCTGTCTCAGAGAGTCCAGATGAAAAGGCAGCTTTTCAACCCAGCAATGGACATGCTACGAGAAATAGGGTTGGAATTTTACATGACATACCCTGCAATGGTAAAGGTGCGATTTGAGGGAGCTAATTACGGCTTCTGGGAACCGGAGAAGCTATGGAACTTTATTGTGGAGTGGGATAAAAAGCATGGGAAACCTAAAAGAGATGGCTGAAGTGAGCAACAAAATAATTTTTCTGATTCTGGAACATACTTAATTATTGAACTTGATGCACTCGGGACAGTCTGTGCCTCTTATGCAGGTGCCCCCCAGTTCAGTACTGAACCATCCACTGGCGGTTAACATAACTTAAATGAATGCTCAGCTTGCTCTTGAATCCCAATGAGATGCCCTCTGGATACGTGACTAGATGTACTGATCCCCACGGAATATTTAAGTACTGTTTGGAATCTATTTTAAGTCCCGTTGGGATCCCAAACTGGATGCAGGCCTGATAACTAACTGCCCTTCCTTGGTGTGACATTCTGGCAGGGATGTGTCAGGATTTCAAAGCTGGTGATGAGCACATTACTGAAGGTGAACTAAAGAAATGAAAGAAGTCATTGCTGAACCAATCCAAACTGGGACGGTGGTGCAGGGGAGGGAGATCGCTATCTAGTTTTCATTGTGCGGCTTGCTCCCTTTCCTTCGGCCCTGGACCCAGGGATGACAAAGGAATGACTTTTCAAAAGGGGACTATATGTGGAAGTTGGAAAGATGGGGGTATTCTGGGAAGGTTGTTCAAAGGAAAGAAACAAGGGGTCAGTATAATTAACAAAAGATGTGGAAATACTGAGGGGACAGTATGTGACCAGGGGTGGCTCGGGAAGGGGCATGGAAATAACCTGGAGATGCAGATCTGGGAGAGGCGCTTGACTCCAATAGTACTGAGTTGCACTGAGTGATTACAAATATGAGGGGGATCAAAAGGAATGCCTGACAATAATGGCATCTGCTTTATCAAAATAATAGAAATAATTTGAAGCAGGGCAGAGGGGAGGGGGGCATACAAAGGATATTGGGTAAGGAACTTCGCAGATGGAAAATACACTTGCTCCTACAGGGGGCGGGGAGGCTGACAATGGGTATCACTTAGTTTGTATGCACCTGTTTAAAGAGCAGCAAAGGGAATATGGGGGGAGGAGGGAGGGAGGATAGGTGATGTATAAAGGTTCAGGTTTACAGTTTGAAAGTTAATTCCTACAGAAGTTTAAATGCTATTTACTGTCCACTTATTTATTTTTTTATTTAAACGGACAATCTTTACTAACATCTATAAATGCCAAAGGATACTTGCTTCTACTAAAGAAACAGACCCTAGAAAACAAGAATATAGGGGGTAGGGAGGACCTCAGATGGCTATCATGGCAGACAGCATAACTACAGCAGTAATTGTCTCATGGAATGTGAAAGGAATTGAGTCACCAGTTAAAAGATCTAAAATACTTGCTGCCCTGAAACAGAGCAATGCTCAGGTTGCAATGCTTCAGGAAACACATTTAAATGTTAAAGAACATGGTAAATTTGTGGGGGGCTGGGTGGGGGCATGCTATGCGGTCTCATACTCGTCGCATAAATGTGTGGTGGTGATACTGGTTAATAAACATTTCCCACTAGATGTGTCCAAAGTAATAAAAGACAACCAGGAAAGCAGGTATGTTTTTGTGGTAGGAAAGGTGAGAGGGCAAGAGATAATGTTAGCCAATATATATGCACCTTCAGTCTACGACCTGGGTTTTTACCAAACCATACTAGAAGTGATTCACAAAGAGCAATTCCCAAAGCTTATTATGGGGGGGGGGGATTTTAACTGTATCTTGGATGGACAGATGGATTATTCTGTCTCAGGACATAGAATAAATACAGCAACACAGAGTTGGGCATGAGGGGCTGGGAGAATTAGACCTGGTGGATGGATGGAGGACAATGAACCCAGGAGCTAAAGAATACACATTCTACTCATGTCCACACAGGTCATGATCCAGAATAGATTCTATCTTCATCTCTAGGGATTTATATGAGAAAGTAGAAGGGATATCACATAGCCCAATAGTCATATCGGACCACTCCATGGTGCAGTTAAACTTGAGACTGGGGAAAGAGGAAAGAGGGCCCAGAACGTAGCGATTCCCCAATTATCTGTTGTGTAAAGAAAACTTTAGGACATACCTGAAAGAACAATGGGAAATCTATTGGGAAAACAACAAGGGTACTGTAGAGTCACAAGGGACGGTATGGGAGGCGGGAAAGGCATTCATGAGAGGCGTAATAATAAGTTACATGGCTAAACTCAAGAGGGAGAAGAGAGAGAAAATTAATAACTTAGAAAAGGAGATACAAGATCTGGAATGCCTGGTACTAGAGAAGGGGAGGGAAGCAGACAGGAAAGCATTGACAGTGCTAAGGGAATCCCTAAATGATTATTTTACAAATGAGGCAAAGAACAGACTGATATTTGCAAGGCAAAAATACATGAATGGGGCAATAGGCCAGGGCCTATATTGATGAGACTAAAGAAGGGAGGAAGAGTGACACCTAAAATAGTGGCATTAAAATCTAGAGCTGGGAGACTAACACATGATGAGAAGGAGTTAAGGGGCATATTTAAGAACTACTATTCGACACTGTATAAGGCAGAATGTTCAGGGACAGAACAGGCAACAAGGGAATTCCTAGATGGTATAAACATACCTACTTTGGGCCAAGAACAGACAGACAGGTTGGGAGCCCCCTATAACCACATTAGAGGTACAAAAAGCTATCTCGAGCTTAAAGTCAGGAAAAGCAGCAGGTCTTGATGGTTTCACAGTGGAGTATTATAAGGAACTGATGGTCAAACTGTCAGACCCCCTATGAGCACTTATGGAGGAAGCAAGGGAAGAGGGAAGGTTACCCAGAACGTGCACTGCAGCAAACATATGTGTGCTCCTGAAACCTGATAAGATGGATACAGAGTGTTCCTTGTATAGATCCATATCATTGCTTAACTATGATTGTACAATAATGGCCAAAGTCTTAGCTATGCATTTGTAAATAGTATTGCCTCAGATCACACACCCAGATCAGACGACTCTCTTATCATAACATGAGGCGCCTTCTAAATGTTATCTGGTGGGGGACTCAGAGACCAAAATAAGCATGCATGCTATCTATGGATGCAGAAAAAGCATTCGATAGAACAGAATGGGAATACCTCTTTGAGGTTTTAAAATGATTTGGGTTGGGTGAGGGATTTGTGGACCTGGTAAAAATGTTATATAATGATCCAAGGGCCTGGGTACTGGTGAACGGTTCCCCATTGGAGGAACTGAGGCTGTTTTGGGGCACGAGACAGGGATGCCCACTCTCCCCTCTCCTATTTGCAGTGGCCATCAAACTCCTAGCAATTAGGATCCGTGAGTGTCAGCAGCTGCAGTGTATACCAGGAGAGGAGGGGGCCCAGCACAAAATTACTCTATACTCAGATGACCTCCTCATATACTAGACCAGATGCGAAGATTCAATGTCGGCATTACTAGAAATCATAAACAAATTTGCCATTTTTGCAGGTTATAAATTAAATATACAAAAATCAGAAATTATGTCTTTTGGAGGGTAGGAAACAGGACCAAAATAGGATAACATGGGGTCTTAAAAAGGTAACAGATCATGTTGCATATTTAGGGATTAAGGTCAGTGCAGATTTAAATTACATGTATGCATTAAACTATACCCCTCTATTTTAAAACCCTTATGGCAGACCTTAGTCAATGGAGGGCTCTGCCCATCTCATGGATTGGGAGAATTAATTTATTAAAGATGAACATATTGCCAAGAATTCTGTATATGCTGCAAATGATACCGGTGGGCCCCACAGTAAAAGGATTCAGTAACTTTTTTTGGGGAGGAAAGAAGCCCAGAATGTCATTGGCCAGACTTAGAGCGTCACGTGAACGAGGGGGAATGGATTTCCCAGATATACAGGGGTATCAATTGGGAGTGTAATACCTATATATACACAATTGGGTAATAAAGGAGAGAAAGCCACGTGGGTAGAATTAGAACAGGCAAATTGTTAGGGCAGATTGGCAGTATATCTATCATGGGGGGGATCAAAGCATATAAGCAGTTACCACAACCAAATCCATTGGTGGTGGAAGTACTAGACGTGTAACCCCCCTGCAAATGGGGGTTCCCAAAAGACTTCCAGGAGCTTGCTTGAATGCTCCAAGCCTGAATGGTGTTTGGCGTTTAAGCCATTTATCAGTGAGTGTTTTTAGAACCTCTGGTACTGTCTCTTTAAGAGCTGTCTGCTTGCAGACATAATTAGTTTGTATGGGGGACTGTGTGTTTTTTGATTGAGTACCACCAAGCTGCTGCCAATTCACTCCATTTTGCAGTCACTAGGAGTGCAAAGGAACCTATCTGAAAGATGTAACTGTTTGCCAGAAACCATTTAGAGTGATAATGAAATTACAGTTTGTCTAACCTGCTTTCTTTTGCAGTCAGAACAGTGTCTGCCTAGTTCCCCATTCTGGTTTTGAACTGCTGAACTGGACCAATCAGTGTGGGGTAAGCTAGCTCTAAAATGGTGCCTTGGACGAATCAGAACTTGGACTCATAATCTGAGCCAGCCACAAGAGGATTGTATGGGCAGTGACTCTGGGAGATGTAGTTTAGACTTCAGTGCCTTTTGGACCAACAGCAGCAGTGTATTGTGAGTGACAGCCAATCCAGTCAAGAACTGGGAGGAACTCAAAGGAAGTGCCGGTTTTGTCGGTTGGAGTTTCAGTTGAGCTTTGGCAGTGAAGAAGGAAGGAGCCCTGTGCTTTTCAGTGTGCAGTTTTAGTCAAAAACGTGTGTAAGGCCCAGAGTTCCGGTCTGCAGCTATGTAACAGCTTGTTAGGACTGAATCCATCCTGTGAAAAGAATCAAGGATCTCTGAAGAGTAGAAACCAGGCTCACCCTGTAGAAGACTGGAGGAATTGCTGAAAATTGCACTCGGTCGGTCAGGAACTGAATCTGCTGTGTGTTCTCCCGGTATTGTGCAGTAATTGCGATCGGGATACAGATGCAGCCTGCCTGGTATAGTGCTTTCTTTTATATGGATGTGTGAAGAGGTTTGTGTACCTCAAGTGAGCCCTGCTGACATTGAAGGACCCTATCTTATTTGGAGGTCGTGAGTACAATTCAGGGTCGCTCCCTGTTGAATTGCCACATTAAATCCAAATGGAATTACTGTACTGCTGACTGTTTAATTCTCCTTTTCTCTGTGTGAAAGGGCCCCTACCAGCTGCCACGGTTTGGACTAGCCACTAGGGCTTGCACCCAGGACAGTAACTGATAGGGATAGGCCTGTGCACAGAGCCATAGGTAGATTATTAGAGTGATAAGCTAATTAACCTGATTTCCCCTGTCCTTGTTATATCCCCCTAAATAAATCAGAGCTGCTTGTTTGCAAAGTTATACTGCCTGAGTGTATTTGTCTATGTTAAAGTACTGTACTGTGAATGTTGCACTGTATCTCATTTCACAGGAGGTCCCAGTGCCGGAACCAGACCTGGGGTAAGTGTATACTGTGAAGGTAATTCTGATATATTGTGGGCCACTAGTGGGAAGAAAGAGGTTGCAGTGTCCCAGAGGGCTGTGACCAAGTTAGTTTAACTATTGCAAACCCTGACCTCTGGGTGGAGGCACCCGCCATTGGATCCAGGCCCTCAACCTGTTAGTGGCAAATCAGGCAGGGTAGTAGCCCCTGGGATAGCGCCATCTAGGGGTTACATCTTGAGGCTCACCGCTGGGATTGTGTGTCCTCTAGTGGCCATATTTACGAACCACTGTTAAGAAAAAATGGGTACCCGACAGAAGTGGCTGTGCACGGCTGGTGGAGTGGTGTACTGGGGAGAGATCGACCCAAATGCTATGCTTATCCTGGACATCCCCTGCATCAACACGGACACTGTGCAGGGAGTACTTTCCAAGGTGGAAGGTTTACAAAACCCTGTGGTGGTGGGTCGGCATGCTAATCTGCTCACCCACACTTTCCTGGCCCTAGTAGAGTTTAAGGATCCCATAGATAGCTCCAAAGTGCCACAGACCATTACCCCAGAGGAGCCCTCACTGCTTGGAGTGATAACTAGGACAGTAAAGACCAGGGGAATCAGCCCCCACCACTGTCTGAAACTTTTGAGGAGAAATTTGCTGAATGGTTGCTGGGAGAGGAAAACTGTGGAGGACTTGAAGAAACTATTCTTGCCACTTGGGGTGTTCTCCCCAACACCCTCTCCTGCTCCAGTGCCCGTAATGGTGGCTGAACCAATGCAGACTCTATTTCTGCACCTGCCATTAGTCACGACTCTTACCGAAGGTTGAGGATCTTCTCTGGCACCCTCCCACCCCCAAGGGAGGATGACTGGGAGACCTGGATAGACTATGTTGCCCCCAAGTGCTAGAATGGCAATGCTCGGAAGCGGAACGAAAGAGGGTTAGTGAGAGCCTCCGAGGTCCTGCCCTGGCTACCATCCGTGCTAAACGGGCCAGTAACCCTGAAGCGACTGCACAGGCCTATCTTGAGGCCTTGGAGAATGTGTATGGGAGCCCAGATTCTGATGAGGACCTATGGTGGAGAGTAAGAAATGCACAACAGTACCAAGGAGTTGTTGTCTGTGTATGTCTCGGCTGGAAAAATTGTTGCAAGAATGCCTCAGAAAGGGTAGTTTGCCAGCGATTGAACTGGACCGAACCAGACTGGACAGAATCCTTAAGTCTGCCCCTTCTCAGAACTGCTGTTGCTTCAGTTACGCCTGGCAAATCGACTGGAATCCCCACCCTCCTATGATGAGTTAATGAGAGAAATTCGGGAGTTGAGAAAGGCGACCTCGGGAGGTACCTGCACCAACAGCTGTAGGCTACGACCGAGTGACTGAGGGTGACCCATCAAGTGAAGTTCAGGGCAGAGGTTGACAGTCAATGAGTGCTCTGACAAGGAAAAGATATGCCACAATGGGGCGAACTGTTGAGAGAGATCAGGAATTCAAAACAGTCCCTTTATGAAAGGCCACGCCTGCAAGTATGGCCCTGACCTATATCCGACTGCATCTGCTATAGGGGTGGGGGTACCCACCCATGTATCTCCTGTGATAACAGCTCCAAACTCAATTCCTTGACCATGGAAGTGAGAAACTGACGAGATGTCTACAAATGCTTATCACGCCGCAGACAGAGATGGCACCCAGGTTTCCAGTTAGTAATACCCCTGCCCTGGCTCCCAGTGTGGCGCCTCGGCCAGCTCAAACTCCAGAAAGTATGTTTTGCTATAATTGTGGGAAAGATGGGCACATGAAAAGGGAATGCCAGTCCCCAAAAGACACTGACAAAGTTGCATATAGGCTACAAGGAGAGCTTCGGAGAAGAAATCAGTGGTTAAGAGGTGCACGACATGATCCCAGTGAGGGCACCAAAAATGCTAATTCACGTCCTTTTGTGGCAAGGTCAGTTGCCCAGGCCCCCACTATTGCTTCTCCAGACTGGTCCAGAATAGTGGGTCCCTCCATGGAGACCACTGTAAAGGTGAATGGAGTGTCTACAAGAGCTGTATTAGACAGTGGCTCCCAAGTGACAATTATGTTCCAAGATTGGTATCAGAAGCATTTGTCAGATGTACCCTTACAACCATTAGAAGGACTGCATGTATGGGGTTAAGTGAGAAGGCCTACCCTATTCTGGGTATATCCGAATTTGGCTGTCTTTCCCCACCTCCGTGGCTGGAGTGGCGAACAAGTAGAGACCCTAGCCAGTGTGTCCCCCACTGGACTGTATGATGGTGTCCCTTTGTTGATTGGAACAAATGCTCATATGTTCGGAAGGCTGGCACAGTTGTGTTATGAAAAACAGGGTCAAAGACTAGTAGAGCTTTAAGAGTTCCGGCTTTAATTAAGAAGGCCTATGAGGCACAGAGATGCTGAAAAACAGAACCAGAGGAACCGGTCGGAATTGTATGGAAGAAGGATCCTGAGTCTCTGATCCTGGCGCCAAATGCCCAGTGTACCTTACAGGGAGAGGTCCGTATCAGAAAGGATGTTAAGAATAAAATATTAATGTTGGATGCACCAGGCGATGGAAAATTGCCAGAGGGACTGCTGGTCAAGCCTAGTATTTTGCCCACTAGAGCCCATGCTTATGCCAGAAGGGTAATGGTCCAAGTTCATAATGTGTCTGAAAGAGACATTCGAGTAAACAGAGGTTGCATCCTGGCTAATGTGCATTGTGCAGACACTGCAGTGCTACCCAGCAGCAAGAGTTCAAGGAAGAATGACAGAGTAACGCCTGACTTGTTTGATTTCGGCGACTCCCCGCTGCCAGCTGAATGGAAAGTGAGGATCAGTGAGAAGCTTGCCCAGAGAGACCAGGTGTTTTCTTTAAAGGAATGGGAAGTAGGTTGCGTGCAAGGAGCTGAGCACAATATCCGCTGCATGACGAAAGACCATTTCGTGAGAGGTCTCGACGCCTGGCACCTGCTGACATAGATGATGTGAGACGCATCTGCAAGAGATGTTAGCTGCTGGTGTAATACAAGAATCCAGAAGCCCTTATGCTTCCCCATTGTGGTAGTGAGGAAAAGAATGGAACAGTAAGGATGTGTGTGGATTATCGCACCTAAACCGCGGACTATCCCTGATCAGTACACAATGCCCCGCATTCAGGATGCTTTGGACTGCCTAAACGGGAGCAAGTGGTTCTCTGTGCTGGATCTCCGCAGTGGGTACTACAGATCCCGATGGCCCCAGAGGACCGTGAGAAGACGGCCTTTATCTGTCCGCTTTTATGAATTCATGAGGATGCCTCAAGGGATTTCAGGTGCCCCAGCCACTTTTCAACGATTGATGGAGTGCAGTGGGGACATGAACTTACTAGAGTGCCTGGTATACCTAGATGATGTTATTGTGTTTGGCAGCTCACTGGAGGAACATGAGAGCAGATTATTTAAGGTATTGGACCGACTGGAGGACTTTGGCCTTTAAATTGTCCATTGATAAGTGTCAATTCTTTCAAACATCAGTAAAGTATGTGGGACACATAGTATCCACCGAGGAATAGAGAACGACCCAAGTAAAGTTGAGGCCTTGACCACGTGGCCTAGCCCAAAATCTAAAAGAACTGCAAAGATTCCTGGGATTCTGTGGTTATTATCGGAGCTCATCAAGGACTATTCAAGAGTGATCCGCCCTTTACTTAACCTTACTCAAGGGTATCCCCAACCCACAAAAATACCAAAGTCAGCGTCCTCAAGACTGAAAGAGTGTATTTTCATCCGAGTGAAGTATTTGGGGCCCGCTGACTCCTGATTGTGAGACTGCTTTTCATGAGATCAATATCAACTTACCCATGCTCCAGTGCTGGCCTATGCCGATCCAAGAAAACCTACGTCCTGCACACTGATGCTAGCTTGCAAGGGTTGGGGGCTGTGTTGTACCAAGAGCACGAGAATGGCCTGAGACCAGTGGCCTTTGCCAGTAGAAGCCTGACCCCATCCAAAAGAACTATCCTGTACATAAGTTAGAGTTCTAGCTTTGAAGGGGCTATTGTTGACCAATTCCATGAGTACTTGTATGGGGCTAAAATACTAGTAAAACTGACAATAATCCTTTGACCTATGTGCAGACCTCAGCTAAGTTGGATGCCACTGGCTATAGGTGGCTTTCTGCATTATCTACATATGACTATGCTCCTAGAATACCGAGCAGGTCTGAACCACATAGATGCTGATGCTCTCTCCCGGAGGCCTGTTCCCCAGAATGATTGGGTCCGATTGGCAGAACCTGACATTTGGGCACTCTGCGGAAGTTTGACAGGGAGGAACAAATGTCCACGGACGCAGTGGACTGCATGGTGGATTGCTTGGGAGCCTCTGAGAATTGCATACCTGCTGCTTATTGCCACTTTTCTGCAATAGACATTGGTGCACTGCCTCAGCTGGACAATGACAGTCTCGCGGGCTCAATCCCGCGATCCCATGATCAAAGCAGCTTTAGAAGCCCTCTATGCAGGAAAAGATGTGTCCAAATTACGCTCCACTGATTTGAGAACTGCACTGTTATACAAGAAGGTCCTAAGTTGAAACTGATCAATAAACTGTTATACAGAGAAACAGTAGACAGAGGGGACAAGTAGACAAACAACAACTAGTGCTGCCCACTGCCTTCGAGACTCAGTACTGAGGTCCTTGCACAACCACATGGGGCACCTTGGTATAGACAGAACACTTGACTTGGTGAGATCCAGATTCTATTGGCCTAAGATGGGGCTGATGTGGAGCAACACATTCGAACTTGTAGTCGCTGCCTACAGAGGAAAGCTTTGCCCCAGAGGGCTGCCCCTGTTAACATCACCACCAGTGCACCCATGGAGCTGGTCTGTATTGATTTTCTGAGTTTGGAGTCAGATCAAAGAAATATCAGTAATGTGCTGGTGGTCACTGACCATTTCACGAGATATGCCCAAGCTTTCCCACCAAAGACCAGCATCCACTGTGGCCAAAGTACTTGAGAAAACTTTTTGTTCACTATGGGGCTCCACAAAGAATCCATTCTGATCAAGGAGAGACTTTGAGAGTCGTCTGATCAAAGAGATGCTTTCTCTGTGGGGAGGCGAAAGTCCAGAACCACTCCTTACCACCCCCAGGGGGACCCACAGCCTGAACGTTTCAACCGCACTTTGCTAGATATGCTAGGCACCCTGCACTCAAAGGACAAGCCTAGATGGAGCCAACAAATTAGCACCCTGGTACATGCTTATAACTGCACCAAAAGTGATGCCACTGGATTCTCCCCCTACCGCCTGATGTTTGGAAGAGAAGCTCGACTACCAGTAGATGTGTGTTTTGGGGTCTCTCCTGATGGGGTTCAAGCTGACAACTATTTACAGTATGTGCAAAGTTAAAGGCCCAGCTAACTCATGCGTACCAACTGGCTCAAACCATGGCTGCCAAAGAAATCTGGCCAACAAAGAAAGGTATGATAAAAGGTGAAAGCACAGGAACTCCAGGAGGGAGATCGGTATTGCTAAGAAATCTGGGACTGCATGGCAAGCACAAGATGGTTGACAGATGGCACCATCTCCCTCACATTGTAGTGGGCAAACTAGATGATCTCTGCCAGTGTACAAAGTAAGGCCTGAGAATAATTCAAAGATGTAAAACAATGCATAGAAATCATTTACTGCCCATTGGACAAATCTTAATTGAGTCTGAGCCCCTAGAAGATGCCCCTCTGGACCAGTGACTAGAGCTGCTGCTAAGAAAAGATCAAGAAAGTCTGCACCTACAGAAACAAAGTTAAAGTGTTCCTCCACAAGTCCCAGTTGAGCATGACTGTCAGTCCATATCGGAAGAAAGTGAGAGTGACTTTGAATACTATCCTTCTTACGAATTGAGTCAATTGTTTCGGGGCAATCTCCTAGTCAATACTGGAGATGAAGCTGGGCCTTCTGGACTGTCTAAGCCCCCAGCTTCATCCCTGGAGCCAATGCTCCCAGAAAGTGAAGTGCAAAAGCATCAGATCAGATGAAATGGAATCATTGTGCATGGTTGAACTGTTTGAGCTTTCAGGGAGGAAAATGATAGATTGGGGCAGACTGGTGATACACCCGAACAAGAAGAGTATTTTGAGTGCCCTGACAGTCCACTGCCAGTGTCCGAAAGCTCTCCATGCGAGCCAAATGTTGTGGACTCAGAAACTGTAACTCCTGGAGCTGAAAGTGCCCCAAGTTCTAGCCTCTACCACCATGGAGACTCCTGACAAGTGAGGACAATGCTGAAAATGAGGCTCAGAGTGCAGAGACTATAACAGTTCCCCTAGAAAGACTGGTCGAGCTGTAAAGCCTGTGGTGCACCTCAGTTATGATTCACTTGGGAGGCCTGTGGACTTGCCTCTCAATGTTGTCCATAAAAGAGTGTATGTGTCCCCGAGCTCATTGCCAAACTGGCGTCAGTGCTAACTCCAAGTTACTTGTGTTGCCCTCTAAGTATGGTGCCCTTGTCCGTCCAGCCCCAAGGTAACTGATGGGAAGGCCCCTCTTCAGGTTTCATGTACAAGAGGTAATAACTTGAGTTATGGTACCATGTGTGTGTAATACTGTGTAAAGAGTGACGTACTGCAATGTTTCAGAAATGTGTTCTTGGTAAATGATATATTGACTGATGATTACATGTGTGAGCCTAATGCAAATGTATATGGTTGCAGTTAAAACTTATGGAGTACTTGCTGTGACGCGACGTCAAGCTTTCCCAAACCAGGAAGGTGTAACCCCCTGCAAATGGGGGTTCCAAAAGACTTCAGGAGCTTGCTTGAATGCTCCAAGCCTGAATGGTGTTTGGCGTTTAAGCCATTTATCAGTGAGTGTTTTAGAACCTCTGGTACTGTCTTTAAGAGCTGTCTGCTTGCAGACATAATTAGTTTGTATGGGGACTGTGTTTCTTTGATTGAGTACCACTCAAGCTGCTGCCAATTCACTCCATTTTTGCAGTCACTAGGAGTGCAAAGGGAACCTATCTGAAAGATGTAACTGTTTGCCAGAAACCATTTAGAGTGATAATGAAATTACAGTTTGTCTAACCTGCTTTCTTTTGCAGTCAGAACAGTGTCTGCCTAGTTCCCCATTCTGGTTTTGAACTGCTGAACTGGACCAATCAGTGTGGGGTAAGCTAGCTCTAAAATGGTGCCTTGGACGAATCAGAACTTGACTCATAATCTGAGCCAGCCACAAGAGGATTGTATGGGCAGTGACTCTGGGAGATGTAGTTTAGACTTCAGTGCCTTTTGGACCAACAGCAGCAGTGTGTGTGAGTGACAGCCAATCCAGTCAAGAACTGGGAGGAACTCAAAGGAAGTGCCCGTTTTGTCGGTTGGAGTTTCAGTTGAGCTTTGGCAGTGAAGAAGGAAGGAGCCCTGTGCTTTTTCAGTGTGCAGTTTTAGTCAAAACGTGTGTAAGGCCCAGAGTTCCGGTCTGCAGCTTGTGTAACAGCTTGTTAGGACTGAATCCGTCCTGTGAAAAGAATCAAAGGATCTCTGAAGAGTAGAAACCAGGCTCACCCTGTAGAAGACTGGAGGAATTGCTGAAAATTGCACTCGGTCGGTCAGGAACTGAATCTGCTGTGTGTTCTCCGGGTGTTGTGCAGCAATGCGATCGGGATACAGATGCAGCCTGCCTGGTATAGTGCTTCTTTTATATGGATGTGTGAAGAGGTTGTGTACCTCAAGTGAGCCCTGCTGACATTGAAGGACCCTATCTTATTTGGAGGTCGTGAGTACTAATTCAGGGTCGCTCCCTGTTGAATTGCCACATTAAATCCAAATGGAATTACTGTACTGCTGACTGTTTAATTCTCCTTTTCTCTGTGTGAAAGGCCCCAGCTGCCACGGTTTGGACTAGCCACTAGGGCTTGGGTACCCAGGGACAGTAACTGATAGGGATAGGCCTGTGCACAGAGCCATAGGTAGATTATTAGAGTGATAAGCTAATTAACCTGATTTCCCCTGTCCTTGTTATATCCCCTAAATAAATCAGAGCTGCTTGTTTCAGCAAAGTATACTGCCTGAGGTATTTGTCTATGTTAAAGTACTGTACTGTGATTGATGCACTGTATCTCATTTCACAGGAGGTCCCAGTGCCGGAACCAGACCTGGGGGTAAGTGTATACTGTGAAGGTAATTCTGATATATTGTGTGGGCCACTAGGTGGGAAGAAAGGGGGTTGCAGTAACCCAGAGGCTGTGACCAAGTTAGTTTAACTATTGCAAACCCTGACCTCTGGGTGGAGGCACCCGCCATTGGATCCAGGCCCCTCAACCTGTTAGTGGCAAATCAGGCAGGGGTAGTAGCCCCTGGGATAGCGCCATCTAGGGGTTGCAGATGCATGGCAGAAGATGAAAAAGAGGGGCGGGGTAGGACATATAGGTACTATGTTAGTGCCAGTAGCAAAGAACCCAGAATTCCTACCGGGGTATGAAGACCAGGGTTTTGCAACTTGGGAGGCTAGAGGGGTTAGATGCCTGGAGGATCTCTATAAAAAAGGAGAAATGTTCCCTTTTGATGTGATCCAGAGATGCTTGGGACTGCCGGGCTCACATCTGTTCAGATTTTTGCAGGTCAGGCACTATAGGGAGAGCTTGCAAAGGAATTTAGCAGCGGGAATACTAATGGATAAAACTGAGAATGAGATACTGTGCGCAAAACAACAAGAAAAGGGACTGATAGAAAGGGCTGTTAGAATAGACAGAGAGACGTTTCGAGATGGAACAGAAAAGGTTAGAATTAAATGGGAAACTGATTTGGGAATTGCAATTTCAGATGATAACTGGCAAGAGATAATCAGGTCACACATGGGGTTGATGCTGTGCAATAGGTTTAAAGAAGCATAGTATAAGTTTATTCCTCGCCTGTTTTACCCACCAAGTGTGGTACATACATTTAATTCAGAGGTTTCCCCAATGTGCAGAAGATGTCTAGTAAAAGGGGGAACATATTTTCACTATTTCTGGGGATGTGAAGTGATTAAACAATTCTGGGAAGCAGTAGCATTGGATATCAAGAATATCTGGAGCCTGGCCAGGTGGCACTGAGGGTTGAGGTGCTGGATGCTACACCTCGCACTATGCCAATAACCTGGGTGCGGTGATGGACTCGGGGAGCCGGGGTCGGCAGGGGACGGAGATGATTGAGCATCCGGAGGACTGTTGTCCTCTCCCTGGGGAGGGTTCCTGGGGCAGCTCGGTGTCCTTGCAACCCTCAATGGAGATCGGGGGTACTACAGTATCACCAGCCAAATCTTGTGGGTGGGGAGTGCAGCAGACATCAGCAGGGCAGCCGTGTGCAGATGTCATTGCATGCCGCATCCCCGGGGGAAACAAATAAGTAGAAAATCCCCATCCTCGGGGATAGGCGACAGCACCACCTCCCTCAGCCACACTCCAACAGCCAGACTCCCTCCACTCCTGGGCCAAGCCCAGCCCAGCCTGCCAAATTGTAGATAGAGCACCCTGGGTGGAAAGGGCAGCCCTACCTCAGGGGGTTAAGAGCCGGGGGGATCACTGGGATGGTGCTAGGAATTGGAGGAGATTCAGGCTCAGAGGTAGAGCTGGAGGGTCAGTGGATGCCTGAGAGAGTTTTCCAAGCGGCGGTGCAATAAACAGAATATACAAAAAAAAAAAAAAAAGAATATCTGGAGAACAGATAGAACGATCACCCCAATGTCCCTTTTGCTGGGACTTGAAAGGACTGAAGGGGGGAGAATGGTGCCTTTACCCCAGATGGATTAGGGTCATGCTGGTGATGGCCAGGCAAATTATTCTGAATACCCGGGTTTCATGTGTGAAGCCCAGCATATCCATGTGGAAAAACCTAATGTTCATGAATATTGCCACAAAAAGGCTTTCCTATGCCTTAAAGGGAAGAGAAGAGAAGAGAAGTTTATGCAGGAATGGGCTCCGTGGCTAAATTCCCTGTGAATTATTGAGGCAGAAGCCGTGCGGACGGGGATTTTTCCCCTGAGGTAAAGGGAACAGGAAAAGGGACAAGAACGGCCAGAAGTAATGGTTAAGCCACAGATCTAGGCTCTAGCAACATACTGATTAATGCAAGAGAGACGCAATGTATAAGGGTGCTATAGATTGCCTTGAAGGTGTATCCCCTCATCCCTGCCTTTTTACTAAAACGACAGGTGGCATGCTGTTGGCGTTGGCAGCAATACCTGGTGGGGACCTGGGTTCGGGGAGGATGAGGTTACCTGGCACAAGGGACCTAGGTTTGGCTACTCTGCACAGGGGCACCCAAGTAAATCCAACTACAGGAAGCAATAACTGTAATGTCCAGAACCAGGATTGGGATTTCTCAGTGTGGCTTTTATTCATAACTAGCTGAACATAACAAAGCATAGATGGACCCCCAAGGGGCTACGTTTACTGTAAATGCAGATTAGAGACTACAAGACGGTCCACTTAAAGAATGAACCCATTTCTACTGTTTTCTGGCTCTGGACCCACCAGGCACTCAGCCCAGACTTGCATGCGCTTTGGATACACAGCCCGACTGGCCCGGCTCCCCTGCCGGCCACTTGACTGATGGTCCGTTTAAAGGATGAACCCAAATTTTACTTGTTGTGGCTCCCCACACCACTTAGAGTCTGTGACTCCTAGAGAGATTTGTTTTCTTACTTCCTTAGGACTCCCATCAAACAAGGAGAATATTGTCCCAAGCTGTGGCTCCCCACACCACTTAGAGTCTGCGACTCCTAGAGAGATTTGTTTTCTTACTTCTTTCTAACTCCCATCAAACAAGGAGAATGTTTTCCCAAGCTGTGGCTCCCCACACCACTTAGAGTCTGTGACTCCTAGGGAGATTTACCAATATGCGACCCACGTCTGGGTACCTACCTCATCACTGGCCAGGCGCATGAGGCAAGTAGCAATCAAAGTAGAAATCCGTAGAGGTGGACCTGGTTACTAAAGATGGGGGGTGTTCCCACCTCCAGCTCCCACAGCCCATACCCGGCCATTTCTCTGGACAAACAGAAACTTAAACTTTGAAATATAGATTAAACGGTGGATGACCTGTAGCACCCCCTCTACAACAGTACTTGAAATCCATTCAGACTTTAAATTTTTAAACTACTCCATTTTTTGTCCTAGTACAATAGGCCTCCCAAATAGTAGTTCACATCCCAGCTTTTCTTCACATTTTCCAGACTGAAGAAACATATTGTTTGCCCTCTCAAATAGAGCACAACACTCACCCTATCGTTGCAAGTGCCCCACAGGCGAAGTACCACTTCTTTCACTGTTATCAGACCAGAACAGAAACTGTAAAAAGGCAGCTTTCTTCTGTAGTGGAAATTAGGGGATTGCCCCTGGAACCCACAGATGTATGTTTTACTCCCCCCCCCCCAGAGGGAGAGGGCACTGAGACCTGGACAGCGGTCTCCACCACTTAAAACTGGACACTGATCTTCTCCCAAGGAGGTAAACAGAAGACACTTCCTTCTCCTTCAAAACAAAAAAAAAGACTTCCTTCCTGCTTGACAGTAAACAGGAGACTGACTTTGAAAACTCCCAAGGTTCTATCTCACTCCCTGTGCTGCAGATTCCAATGTGGCTTATGCAGCTGCGACAGTTCTATGGTGATGTCATCTCTCAGTCTCAGCTGTGACTGAGAACAGAGTGAGACAGTGTGAAACCCATTTAACTGGAGTTTCACAAGCTGCCTTCCCTGCCTACCACTAGGTCTTACTGGGATTCTAGTAACCCCAGGTAACACGGGGTTACACTCACCCTTGACCAGGAAAATGACTGTCCCCAGTCATTATGCACCCAGCCTTAGGCCATCCCACCCTATGTGCTACCTGCGGAGGGGGGTGATCAGGCCCCCTCCTACCATGTGCAAGCACAGGCAGGCAACACTGAGGGCCTAGAGGCCTGTAGCTGACGTATCAGCCTCTACTCTATCCACTTACTATGGACACCTAGTGGCTCTGGTAGAACCATCCACAGCATAGCCCTGATAGATCAGCACTGCAGTCCCTACTGCAGGTCAGGGCCACAGCCTGTCCATCCCCCCTAACCCTCTAGGGAAAACCTATCTGCCTCTAACATAATATCCCAAAACAAAAACAAAACCCGGGGACCTCTCCGACCTTGGGCAACCTGCAACAACACCATTAAAATACCAATTACTGCCTCCTCCCTACCCCCACAACCACACCTGTGGAAGGAAAAGGGTTAATACAGTAACAACCATAACAATAACAACACAGTACTTTAAATTTCTACACAATAAAGCACTGACGAGGAACTCCGATGAGCCCTCCTCCTCTTCTTGTCTTCTCTTCTGTCTTCCCAGGAACACCTGTAAGAAAAAGAAAGACAAAACACACTCCTAATCTGCATACACAGTCTACCTAAACAACAACCCCTACCATACAAAAACACTGAACAATCCCAAAAGATTTTTTCAGAAAAAGGTAGAAAAAAACAGTATTTACATTAGAGTACAATAATGACATTATTTACAATACACATTTGGGGGGATGGAGTGCCCTAAAAGTCCCAACTAGTGACCATAAGGCCCGAAGGCTAGTTCAATAAAGAGTCTCTCCTGGGCCGAAGCCCCGTGAAGCATAGTTCTAAAAGGCCAAAGTCCCGAAGAGGAGTCTTCTGGACAGTTCACACATTTTGAAGTCTGTAGTGTAGGGTGTGTACTGCAATGTCATAAAGATAGAAAAAGTGTTTTCGGACTTACCAGCCATTTGTAGTATACGAACTGCACCAACCTTGTCCACAACCGAAGACTCTCCCTGGCAGCATTTCTTCTGATACAGCTGGGCGGACATCTTCCGGGAACTACAGGAGGGCACATCTGGAAACAGCTGGGCTGATGTCATCTCTAGAGAAGGAAACTTAGAACAGGAACAAAAAGAAAAACAGCTGGTCCGACGTCATCCGATTACCAGGCGATGAACAGGAAACAGCTGGGCTGATGTCCTCTCTGGATCTGAAGTCATCTGGTGGGCCAATGGATGGTTGCTGAACAGGACAGTACACTGTAGACTGATGAATGTGGAGCACCTGAGTCCTTGGTTATTCATATTGGTGGATCAATAAGGGCACTTCACAGTCTGGTGTGGCAGTATTGGCTACCACTGCTCGGCTCTCCATTTTGTAGGCACGGGCTTAATTACTGGGAGGTCCTTGCACTGAGGCCAATGGTACCGGGGGGTCAGGGGCTTGAATTATTACCCCGTCTGGGTGTACATAATTCACACAGTGGGAGATTTCACGTCCCTATCCGTCCACTATTCTCACTCTGTCCATAAACAGTGTCCTGCCTCTCTTCCACTGCGTATACTTTACGTGGAACAGTCTATTTTTTACATGCTGGTTGGCCCCAGGATGCACATGTTTCATTGCTTCATCCCAGATCCAGGATTTCCTGCAGTCCTCAATCTCCTCCCAGACTCTCCGAGGAAAGGTAGAAAAGGTCATACCATAGATCTCATTGGCCTTTCTATGAACCAGTCTCTCTCCTTTACTTGCTTGGGTCAATCTGAGACCGCTGGCCTGGCTTGGCGGTGGCCAGTCCTGGTTCTGCCAGCTTCGCATCCTCAAAGAAATGAAAAATGGATCCCTGACTTCTTCTTCTTCTTGTAAAGCCAGGGCAGTGGCATCACCACCTTCTTGAACACATTCCTCCCAGGCAAGATCTTGAGGCTGTGTACCCGTTCCTTTCTCACAAGGCCACATAGGTTCCCCCTCATCTTCCTCTTCACTGAGGATCTGAGCCCAGGAGTGAGCAGTCGTTCTCACCCCCGAGACTATCCATTCATCACTAGGCATGGAGGTCGACACCTCCCATTCAAAGGCCTCCCGCATCTCATCTTCACCTACGAGACTTGGGCTAGGCCCCCCCCACCCAGGGGTCTATTGATGCTTTATCCAAACTTTCTTTCTGAGATCCAGCATCCAAAACTTCAACTTCAGGTTCAGTCTCTAATTCTGCACCCTGTAGCTTTGTGCCACACTCCCCTGAGGGACCTTCCTCCACAGGCTCCTGGTGCTGTGTGCTACGAACTGCAGATTCCTGAATTTTTGTCCATGTGGGAGCCAAACAGATTGGAGGCGCTTTATACAAGCCATATTTTTGAAGCCATCCAGCACAGTGAGGAATCATGAAAACATCCCTTCCAGCACTCAAGCATATTTGGCATACACACACACTGGATAATTAGGAATTGCCACATCAGGAGGGAGTTGCCCTCCATAGCACCACTTTTCAATACCTCTCAGTCTATTTACTGCTGCTGTTACTGCAACCCGGGCATGATCTGGGTAACGAGCTGGTCCTGAGGCCATAACTGCAGAAAAATAAACAAAAGTTCACTGTAACTGAAAGTCCCACTTTAATGAACACACTCTGTAGCTTTAAAATGGCTCCTCTGCTGCTGTGTTTACTTTACTACCCCACCCTGTAATGGCGGCGGCAGCACTCCTGTGCATCAACATTTAGAATCTGGGTCAAGCCACTGCGCACCCGACTTACACCAGTTACTGATAACTTTTACTCAAACTGCACAACTTGCTCTGATCTGGCTTTAAACACACATTTACAGGATTTTCCTTGGACTTTTCACAAGCTGGCAACATTCATTTTATTTACAGTCCCTTAAAAAACTTCAGGTTTCAGCTCAGGATTGCCTGCTTCTACTAATGTTGCATTTTTGCTACAACCCACAGTCTCTCTCTGGCTGCAAACTTTAAACTGAGGCTATTTTCACTTCCATGCACACATTCAATGGCTTTACAGACTTGCACTTGCTGGCAGGACATCACACAGTCATTACTTGCAAAGTGACTTTACTGCTGCACACACATTTTATATGGCATAACTGAAAATCACTGATTGAGCAGGTTTTTGAATTGTTTACTCACTGTTATTGTAGCAGCTTGCTGCGATGGGGTAAAACGGCCTGCAGCCAGATTTTGAAGGCCTCTGAACACAAACGGGCGGGCAGTCTCCGCGATCGTCGTTTTAACCACAAAATTCACTAATTTCACGATCGATTTGCGGGTTGAGCCCGATTTTAAACTTAAAAGTCACTTTTTGAATGTTTGCAGCGCTTTGAATACTACGCGACGCTCCTCCACTGCCAGTACACGCACTACTCTCTGTCTCCCTCTAGAATGCTGAGGCAGTCATCAGAACAGCTGGCTGAGGGGCGGGACTAATGGCAAACTGACCAACCACATGACGCCATGCAAATGAGCCTCTTCTTCCTCGCGAGGGCTCCTCTCCTCACGGCGATCGTCGAGCAGGCAAATTTAAACTGTAAAATGCACCTTTTTTTTTCTCAACTGACTCCACGGCGGGAGCCCATTTCAACCACGTAACATTGCCATTAACTCTGCAGTCTCTCCATTTACACAGAAAGCATTTCCAACGTCCGGGGTATAATTTCTCTGTTGTTACCCCTAGTTTTCCACACTTTCCTTCACAGAAATTCATTTTAAAAGCATTTCAAACGTCCAGGGCATAATTTCTCTGTTGCTACCCCTAGTTTTCCACACTTTCCTTCACAAAACTCATTTTAAAAACTGACAAAAAAGCTGTAAACAATTTTTGATGCAGGACAAGGGCACACTCTTTGGCTTTACAGCTCCTTGGTAAACAGTTGGCATTTTTTTAAACAGCAGCACAAGATTCACAGCACACAGCAACACACTAGGGAAATTGCTTCAGCTTTTTTGGGCTACCCGTTGCCAGACAGCCAAAACATTAGCCCACTTGCCCAAGCACCTTCCTTCCCGAACAAATCCAAAGCGGTGCCTACATTTTTGTAACCCCTCACCCCTGCCTTTTTACTAAAATGACAGGTGGCATGCTGTTGGCGTTGGCAGCAATACCTGGTGGGGACCTGGGTTCGGGGAGGATGAGGTTACCTGGCACAAGGGACCTAGGTTTGGCTACTCTGCGCGCACCGAAATAAATCCAACTACAGGAAGCAATAACTGTAATGTCCAGAACCAGGATTGGGATTTTTCAGTGTGGCTTTTATTCATAACTAGCTGAACATAACAAAGCATAGATGGACCCCCAAGGGGCTAAGTTTACTGTAAATGCAGATTAGAGACTACAAGGCGGTCCACTTAAAGAATGAACCCATTTCTACTGTTTTCTGGCTCTGGACCCACCAGGCACTCAGCCCAGACTTGCATGCACTTTGGATACACAGCCTGACTGGCCCGGCTCCCCTGCCGGCCACTTGACTAACGGTCCATTTAAAGGATGAACCCAAATTTTTACTTGTTGTGGCTCCCCACCACTTAGAGTCTGCAACTCCTAGAGAGATTTGTTTTCTTACTTCTTTCTAACTCCCATCAAACAAGGAGAATATTTTCCCAAGCTGTGGCTCCCCACACCACTTAGAGTCTGCGACTCCTAGAGAGATTTTCCAATTTAGGCCCACGTCTGGGTACCTACCTCATCACTGGCCAGGCGCATGAGGCAAGTAGCAATCACAGTAGAAATCCATAGAGGTGGACCTGGTTACTAAAGATGGGGGGTGTTCCCACCTCCAGCTCCCACAGCCCATACCCGGCCATTTCTCTGGACAAACAGAAACTTAAACTTTGAAATGTAGATTAAACGGTGGATGACCTGTAGCACCCCCTCTACAACAGTACTTGAAATCCATTCAGACTTTAAATTTTTAAACTACTCCATTTGTTTGTCCTAGTACAATAGGCCTCCCAAATAGTAGTTCACATCCCAGCTTTTCTTCACATTTTCCAGACTGAAGAAACATATTGTTTGCCCTCTCAAATAGAGCACAACACTCACCCTTTCGTTGCAGGTGCCCCACAGGCGAAGTACAACTTCTTTCACTGTTATCAGACCAGAACAGAAACTGTAAAAAGGCAGCTTTCTTCTGTAGTGGAAATTAGGGGATTGCCTCTGGAACCCACAGAGGGATGTTTTACTCCCCTCACCCGGAGGGAGGGGGGCACTGAGACCTGGACAGCGGTCTCCACCACTTAAAACTGGACACTGATCTTCTCCCAAGGAGGTAAACAGAAGACACTTCCTTCTCCTTCAAAACAAAAAAAAAGACTTCCTTCCTGCTTGACAGTAAACAGGAGACTGACTTTGAAAACTCCCAAGGTTCTATCTCACTCCCTGTGTTGCAGATTCCAATGTGGCTTATGCAGCTGCGACAGTTCTGTGGTAATGTCATCTCTCAGTCTCAGCTGTGACTGAGAACAGAGTAAGACAGTGTGAAACTCATTTAACTGGAGTTTCACAAGCTGCCTTCCCTGCCTACCACTAGGTCTTACTGGGATTCTAGTAACCCTGGGTAACAAGGGGGGTTACAAAGGTTTTACTGTTTACAATTTCTTTCAGTTATTTACTGAATATTGATTAATTATTAACCACTGTTAAGTAGATTCAATGTCATAAATAGGGATAGGGGAGCGATTATATGAAAGGATGAACCCAAAAAGCACAAGCTAATGGTATTAAAAACATTTTTTTCTTTTGGGCTGTGTAAAATGGGAGGACTGGGATACAAGGAGGTATGAAAGGGGGAAGCAGGGTATTGGCGATATGGTAAAAAGGATAACCATGGTCTTATAAAGGGAGGATGGGAAGTTTGTTATTGTAATACCTGCTGAAGAGTGACAAGATTTAGCTGGAAAAAAACCTTGTAAACTGGATTGATTTATGGTCATAAATATGTAAAGCTCAAGAATGACATTTTTATGGATATTATGAAAACTTCAATAAAAAGATTATGCAAAAAAAGAACAACCTTAGATTCAGAGCATGCTCTGACATATTAGAATGTGTAGTGTCCCAAAAAACTTTCTCTTAGTTAGCAGGGCAGGGGCATTGGCCATGACCACTCTGGCTGAGCTTGGGGAAGTAGTATAAAGAGCAGGCTCATTAATTTAAAAGCTAGTGCCAGAACCCTGAGGGCCACCCACAAGCCTATACCCATACCCTGATTATAAAAAAAGAAAATAGTAAAAGGAAACTTATCTAGGTTGGGTCCTTAGGCAAAGTTTCTTGTAGATCTACTGCTGCTGTTTGGGAATGTAGCACCCACTTGTCTGGTCCAAGATCCACAGTTTCAGTTATGCAATGGTTCAGAGGGGAGGCTGTGCCTGGAGGCTTTACAGCAGTCCTGTGTTGTGGCTCCATTTCGGTGGCAGAGGCCTCACGCACCATCTCCTCCTCTGGGAACTTAACTCAGGGAATTCCACTGATTCTGCCATTTCAACGGGGGCCAGTAAGGCATATCGATTCGGGGTGGTGAACATGCTATCGCTAGTGTCTGATGACTCGCGAGCGTTCACCTGCTGTCTCATAGGCTCCACGGCTCATTCTTGAGGGTGATTTCTCTTATCATGCCGACTGGACTGTTGGCGTTTGTGAGATCTAGCTGGAAGGCCCGATCCTACACCTGTGAACTGGAAGCTATGCTGGGGTGTTCCTCGAGTATCTGACATCTCAATTGGTGAGCTTTGTGGCCTGTTACTATCTGTAGTGGTGTTCGGGTTAGAGGAATACACGTTTCTAGATTTAGAAGGCCAGTTGCGATGTAAATATTCCGTTAGAGCTTCTGGGGTTACAAAAGAAATGGAGGTTCCGTTCACTTCTACACGCATTGTGGCAGGGTATCTCAGGGAAAATTGGATCCCCAGGGAGTGCACCAGGTGACATGCTTCAGTATAGGCCTTCCTCTTTGCTGCCAGATCCTGGGAATAATCTTGGAATATCAGTATTTTGTGGCATTGCCATGACAGAGCACCAGGTTCCCGAGCTCTTGTAGTGATCCATTCTTTATCAGCAAAGCTTAGAATTTTTATCATTAGTGGCCTGGGCCTTTCTCTGGATTTGGGTATCGGATTTAAGGTCCTATGGGCTCACTCGATCACTAAACCAGGAGGCAGGTCATGTTTTAAAACCTCAGGAAGGGCATCATATAGAAAGTCTGAGGGATTTCCCCTTTCCACGTTTTCGGGGAACCCTAGAAGTCGGAGATTATTGCGTCAGCTTCTGTTCTCCATATCATCTAGTTTCATTTGGATTTGCTGTAACGCCCTTTCTTGTTCTCTAACAGTGGAGGTTAGCAGGTTGATAGCCCCAGTGTTAGCAATGACCCAAGCTTCTGTTCTGCAGATTCTAGCATCCATTTGCTGGATCGCCAGCATCATGTTGTTTGAGGCCACAGTAACCTCTGCCATGCGCTGCATCAGGGCTGAAAATGTATAGTTTATTTTGCTGCGCATCAAGACCCATAGGATTTTCCAATCCCTTTCTGTGTGACATACTAAAGTGGGAGACTGGGTCAATTTCAGCGATCTCAGAACAAAAACTAGCAGTTCAAAACCGTAGCAGGTTATTCCTGAGCTTTTCAGGTACGATATCAGCTACTGCAGTTTGCGATTATTTCGGGTTTGAAGGTGTATTTTAAAGAAAATTAACTCTGGGTGTGCAGAGCATATGAATTAGGCAGCCATCATGATAGGAGCCAAGCCACGCCCCCATTCCTTCCCCTTCTGATATGAAGAATCCCTTCTGTATTAATCCTGTTAATACCACTTGGGTTCTTAAAGGTTTCAATCATATCCCCCCATCCATCCTCTCTTCCAGAAAATACATTTGCAGCTCTCCCAGCCTCTCCTCATAGGATTTTCCCTCAAGTCCCTGTATCATCTTCGTTGCCCTGCCCTGAACCCCCTCCAGCAATCTGATGTCCCTCGTCAGGAATGGACACCAGTACTGCACACAATATTTCAGGTGCAGCATGATCAGTGACCTGTACAGGGGTAAGATCGCTTCTCTGTGCCTGAAGGAGATTCCCCTCACTGTGCACCCCAGTATCTTGTTTGCCTTTAGAGCTGCCCTCCTGCACTGAGCTGAATGGTTCATACTCCCTGTTATTACTACCCCAGATCCTATTCCTCCACCGTGCTTTCCAACTGTACCCCTCCCAATTGATATTTCCTCCCCTGGTTCCTTGCTCTGAAGTGCAGTACCTTGCACTTATTGGCATTGAACCCCAACTGCCACATCTCCAACCATTCCTGTAGTTTGGGCAGGTCTTCCTACAGCCCCCTCCACCCCTCTATGTCATCTACCACTGCCCCAATCTTAGTATCATCTGTGAACAGACTAATCCTACTCAGATCCCATTTGAGACATCGGCTATGAATATCCCAAACAGCACCAGTCCCAGTACAGAACCCTGGGGCACCCCACTCATAACGTCCCTTGGTGATGAGAGTTCCCCAACACCACCACCCTTTGTTGCCTACCCCTCAGCCAGTTGGTGAGCCAGTTGACCATTTTTGTCCCCATCCCAATGTATTCCATTTGTCCCCCAGCCTCCAGTGTGGCACCGAGTCAAAGGCCTTGCTGAAGTCCAAATATAGGACATCCACTGCATGGTCCCTGTCAAGTTCCCTGGTAACCCTTTGAATAATTATATTGTGCATTTCCTAAAGCTCCACCAGTGCTGCCCTTTCTCCTTCCAATACATTATGCCTTCCTAGTGATAAATTGTTATTGCACAAAGCATTAACTTCTCGTTCTGTTATTTTTTAATATGCAGTTATGGCAGTATCTCTTATAGGAGGACAAAATTATGATTTCGGTTCATATTGTGAACTGCTAAAATAGAGGCATGAATGAACTTCACCGCCCACATTGTCATTTGATACATTTGTAGACACATTAGTTATAGCAGAGAGTGGTTTTGCTACTGTACTGTTCACTGGTATGCCCCCCACCTGGAACACTGTGTCCAGTTCTGGAGATAACACATCAGGAAAGACATAGAGAGGGTGGAGGTGGTTCAGAGAAGGGCAACTAAGATGATGCAGGGGTTGGAAGGGAAGCCCTATGAGGAGAGATTAAAGGATCTCAATATGTACACTCTGAAGGAGAGGACAGCAAGGGGTGACATTGTTGAGAACTTCAAGTATCTCACAGGGGTGAACAGAATGCAAGGAGGGAGCCTCTTCCATAAGAGGATGAGCTCCAGGACTAGGAGAAGGATGTGAGGAAATATTTCTTCACAAAAAGTGTGGTGGAAGTATAGAACAGACTGCCACCCAAAGTTGTGAAGGCTAGAGTGGTGGAAGGCTTCAAGCATTGATGGGATAGACACGGGAATATATGTACAGAAACTGGCAAAGGAATGCTCCCTGAAGACCAGTTAGGGTCTGCAGAGATGCAACAGGCAGGGAACCCTTGTGTTACAGAGTCTGTGGACATGGTGGTCCTTTCCTGCCAACAAATTCTATGTTTCTATGTAAAATTTGGAACTATGAACTTTAAGTCAATGTTCAAGTTAGAGATATGGGTGCAGTTTTACTTTGTTATCCCAATGCAGCCCATATAAATGCACCTCAGAAGGTAACTTACCGTCTTAGAAAATGGCATCTGTTCATAAATATCTCACTTTGGATGCAGAGAAATTGCTGATACACTCTCCCCGATGTTCAACAGACTGAACTACTATACAGCAATGACATTTTGTCTGGACTTATTAACTCCTTTAGAAAGTTGCAACTGGTTACGAATTCAGCTAATCACACTGTAACTGGAACAAAAACATTTGATCACATCTGTCCTACTTTAGTACAACTTGACTGGCTCCTTGTAGAACAAAGATTAATTTTTCAGTTCTCTCATGGGTATAATTGTTTTACATGGAACAGGTACTGATGATGTCAAGGAGTTATTGTGTGTTTATCGTTTGATTTCAAGGAGTTATTGTAGGTTTATCTTTTCATTCTAGGTCTTCGTTCTGGAAATCTTTATATTGTTTCAGTTTCAAAAGTAAGAAAAATGACAGTAGGAGGTCATTCCTTTAGTGTCAGGGCACCTATGTTATGGAATTCCTTACCAGAGTACATTGCATTAATGGCTTCAGTAATTCAATGTTATTCTCAACTGAAACATTTCTTATTCAAAATCTCCTATGATGACAGTGTATGATATTTGGTATATGTCCTAGAATTGTAAATTGATGGTACTCTTTGCTATATGAATATGTATGTATTGTGATGTCATGCCTCTGTTAGGCTTTTCTTGTATTTTAATATTCTGTACAGTGCCTTGAAAAATGTGTGAAAAATAACCATAACCTGACTCCAAGCTTGACTAATTTACTGCCATCTATGCAATGCTGCTTGTATTGTTACTTCCTGGATCACTCTTCTGCTTAAAACCTTTTTCTTGCTGACATCTTTCATCATGATTATGGTAATTCACTCCTCGCTGTACTTCCCGAGTCCTTTCTTATTCAAAAAACAAAATGCTTATAACGCAGATATGTGCCTTCTCACCCACTCCTGGAATGGACCCTGTGAATTCAATCCACTGTCATGTCCACCAACTCTCAGTTCAGTTCCATAGCCAACATAAAATAGAACTGTTTCTTTAACAATCTTCTGAGCAGTACATATTTATGTCTTTCTGACATCATCGCTGCCTCCTCGTAGTCTCTTACTCCCTGCTCCTCTTACTCTTCACTTTTTTACTCAATTCATCCTAACCCCCTTCTTAGCGACAGTTAGAAAAAACCCACATGCACTCATTATCTGGCCATTGACTTACTAGAGTGTTTTCAAGAAGATTCTTCTGCTGTGCCCTATCTTTCTCTTCCATATCACTACGTGGGCATTCTGCATCCTTCTCAAATGACAATAACAGTTGCTCCTTTGGGATGTCATATCCTGTACAATAAAAAGAGAAGAAATGTGTTAATATAAATGTAATTTACACAATCAGAGATAGATAAAAGTCCAAAAGGCCATCTGGGGAATGTCTGAATTGCACCTGAAGTTGCTCATACTTGAATACTGATAGATGACGGCCCATAACCACATCAGTATTCCATCACAAATTAAGGATAAAGATTGGCCACCTCTGAAGCCAAATTATTATTTTCCATACTTGCACAGAGCAGGACCCTGTGTTCTCTCCTTACTTATAGATTCATGCACACCCTTTTGTCTCCATACTGACATATTCCTGAAACCCTGTTATCTCACACATTTACATATTCCCATACTACACATTCTCTCCATACCTACATATCCCGACAAAACCCACAAATCTTTCTATACTTACACATTCCCATACATTCTGCTCTCACCATATTTACATATTTTCCACCCTCTTCTTTCCAGAGTTACATATTCCTATACACTGGGGCCCACATTTTCAATAGAGATGCACAGTGCAAAGCGGAGATGCGTTGCCCATCTCACAAAATGTGCCAAACCTTGATATTCAAAAGACAGAGATGCAGCGCACATCTCCGGATGCGCCATCATGTGGAGATAATGTATGTGGCACAAATAAAGAGGGTGTTCCCATGAATGTGCCACACATCCCTATATTCAGCCAAAATGTGTGGCACATCTGCTGTACATCTCAGAAATGAGATGCCCAAAGTTAGGAATACAAAAGGGTGGCCTGAATCAGCCAGACACCCACAGGCAGGTCACAAAACTGCAGGCAGACTGTCCAGAGACAGCCCTCAGAGGTACACAAGAACATGCTCCAGGCATCCACACACAGCAGTCAAGCCATGATGGATGAACCCTGAGCCACAGGTGCCCTGTCATCACCAGCACTGTCCAGGGAGCAACACCCCACACCGCACTCTGGATGCAAACACCCAGCAGCCATATGTCAGTGCTGTCGTGTGCCCCTCAGGCACACCAGTGGGGTGGACAGCAACACTGCAGCACATGTACCATGGGCCATGGGCAGCACCCATGTGACCTGCAGGGAGCCAACTGGTGGTGGCATGCACTCAGGGTGATGTCTGTGGCAATGGTGCTCAGGTTGCCTGGTGGTGCAAGTGGCCACATGGCACAAGCCCCCCCTACACACACACACACAGTGGCACACAGGTGGGACCCACCTACCCGGGTACCTGGTCACTGTCTGCACACTGCCATACCTTTTAGTGTCCTCCAGGTACCTCCCATACTGGGGTGTGTGGGGCACTGCAGGTGATAGTATGCAGTATATGAAGCTGGTCTATCACATGTATGTGGTACCCTAATCAGCCTGTGTCACCCTGTGCCTGCCCCTGTTGCATGTCACGGTGGCCCCTAGGGACACTGTCCAGGTGGTTCCCCTGTCTGACCCTGTACACAACTATAGGGTGTAGCACTGTACCCGGGACAATGCAGTTCACCCACCCACATACTAACATCCCAGCACACCTGCCTGTTAGGCTGCAGTACCTCCTGTTCACCTTTGTGGGTGGTGGGGTAGCCCTGCAAAGCTGGAACTGAGCATGCCTGGGTACGCAAATGGACTGAATACATTCCAGTAATGAGCTCTGGCATATGGGGTTTGTGCGTGGAATATGCAATGAGGTCATTTTCATATCCTGGCTGAATACTGCAAAGTTGTACCATGCCTATCTCACCTACCCCAGCGCATTTCCCTATGTTCCTGCCTGTGGTGCAGGGATCCCCCTGCCTGATATGCACCACACATCTCAGACATGTGTAACCCCTAGGTGGCACTATCCCAAGGGATACAACCCCTGCCTGCATGACTATCTGTAGGTTGAGGGGCCTGAGCTCATGAAAAGGGTGCCTCCACCCGGAGGACATGGTTAATTGCAGCGGGACTGCTCTGGGTATAGCCCTCCATGACACTGATAACCCCCTCTTTCTCCTCTAGTGGCCAAAGCACATCTGAGATAACACAATCCCAATACACACTGTAATGCACTGTTAACCTCTCTTGTAATACACTTACCACCAGGGCTGGATTAGCTGGAACGACCCTGGAGACCCCATGTAAAACAAGGCCTGTAACAGTAACAAGCAGTGTCACAGTACTTTCTATACAGAGGTACACCACAACCAGTTTGGATGCAAAAAGATTTAGATCTGATTTATTAGGGGGATGTGAACAAGGGAGGGGCAGTAATCTAGTGATTGATTTTAGATCTGAATGGTTCAGCTTATAAGACATGCACTCAAAGGTCCCTATAACACAGTCACACACACTCTGGGTACCCAGTTGGAACTACAGGCTAACCTGAAGTATTGCCCTAGGTAGGATGGCATTGCAGCTGTTGTTGGGGCCCTTTGAAAGGAAAAGAACACCACATGCACTTTAACCCTTAATTTGTAATCCGGAGCCGGATGACTCAGCCCAAAATGGTTATCAACAACAATTAAATCAGTTGACACACTTTGATTTGAGCTTTGTTGCAGGGAGCTGCCCTGGTGTTTACTCACGCTACCCAGTTCAGGATGCAGGATGGATAAAATGGAAACCTCAGGATGAAGAACTGGACTGCCAGAAGAAGTCGGGCCCACACGATGCACCGTGGTGTCATTTCTGTTCGTTGGTGTTGGGCAGGGAGCCAAATTCCCAGGCAGGTCTCTCGTCAGATGTAACTCTGCGGCATGAGCAGTGATCTGGGCGGCGTTGGTGAGGCCCAGATCAGGTGAACAGTTTGGATAAAGTCCAGTAAAGTACTGGATGCAGCTTCCAGCAAGCGTGACACATTAAACACGTACTGGGTCATAATGTCGTACGCTTAATAACATACGCATTATGGCGCAGCCTCGGACCTGTGTGCTTCCAAATTGGACCCCCGGAGTTAGAATCCTATGGAGGTCCGGGGACACAGCCCCCCACAGGAAAGAAATAGCCCAAATCACAAGAACGCTGGCTGACAGCCGCATCAGCATTCTGCCATATGACATTATGAACCCATGCCGCATTAAACAAGGTGGGGAACCAGATCGCAACCCACATGACACATTCAGCACACTTATAGTAAAAGCCAGTAAATACCACAGTTCGGGTGACAGTCCGTTTGCTATACACAGTGTCTCTGCGCAAACCGTATGCGCTCGGCGGTCAAGTCTGACAGGCCGATCGCTACTAGGCAAATCTTCAGTCCACTTCAGGTGAATTTCACTTTGTCACACTTCAGGTTCCAATTGCAAAAACTGCAATTTCGGATAAAGTCTGATTTCAACTCAAGGTCTCTTCACTTGGGAAGATGGTAGCAGGCAGCCCAGACACAGCCTTCCTGCCAATTTCCCATACACACCACACAGCAGGGGCGTCATCAGGGATACAAAGTTGGGGGGCTGATGCCCTTTAGTCAAAATCCTAACAAAGCTAGGGGGGTCCGGGGGCATGCCCCCCGGAAAATTTTGAAATTTTACCTTCAAATGGTGGCTTTTCCTGCATATTAGTGGTGAAAAATATGTTTGAGAAGCCTAATTATCAACCATGTATTTAATATGGTACATGTGGAAAAATTTTGTTACTGGTCCACCAAGGACAGGTTGCAGGAGGACCCCAGAGCAAATGAGAGACCAGAAGTCAGACACATCATTATCCCAGATTTGCTGGGAAGGTTGCAGGAGGACCCCAGAGCAAATGAGAGACCAGAACAGCCAGACACACCAACCATTATCCCAGCAGATCTGCTGGGAAGGTTGCAGAAGGACCCCAGAGCAAATGAGAGACCAGAACAGCCAGTCACATCATTATCCCAGCAGATCTGCTGGGAAGGATGCAGGAGGACCTCAGAGCAAATGAGAGACCAGAACAGCCAGACACATCATTATCCCAGCAGATCTGCTGGGAAGGTTGCAGGAGGACCCCAGAGCAAATGACAGACCAGAACAGCCAGTCACATCATTATCCCAGCAGATCTGCTGGGAAGGATGCAGGAGGACCCCAGAGCAAATGAGAGACCAGAACAGCCAGACACACCATTATCCCAGCAGATCTGCTGGATATCAGTGTCATACAGGTTTTACTATTATCGTGCTGATTTTGGGAGAAGTAGCTCAACCTTTCTGTTTGTCATGGATGCAAATTCGTCAATCACACCATCAGTGTCAAGTTGTCTGCTTTCTTCGGTCTGAATGTTGAGAATTCCAAGTGAACTCAATCTGTCATTTTCTGTCTTGTTTCTCAGATATGTCTTAATGCGACTCATGGAACTAAAGGAGCGCTCACACACACATGTGGTAACTGGGATTGTTAGAGCAATCTGTAGTGATTTATGCAGCGTCGGATACATGATTTCTGGAAGTACATTATAAAGATTGGTCATATCATGTGGACGTTCATTTTCTGGCAGCCAACAAATGAAGTTTCTTGCTACTACCAGTTCCTCTTCCAGAACTGGACAGTCATACATCTCTCCAAGTGGCCTCAGATTGTCCTGGTCCAAGAATGTGTTAGACTGTGGTCTAAGAGCATTGATCGCAACCATCAGTGTTTGGTTATGCTTGGAAAACTTCTGTCAATCTCTCCAATCATTTTATCAATCACAGGGTAAAAACAGTGATTCTCAAATGCACAGCAGTTCTTGTTTCATGCGATGCTGATGCACTTTGTTCAGTTCAGTTGTGAAGTTGGAACAAAGTGCTCCCAAGTACTGAGGTAGCTTCCTTTGTCTCTGTGGACCCAGAGTATTTTCGGTGTCTGTGTCTCATATTTTCTGCCATATTTTCAGCTTCCCTGTAGAGAACTAGAAATCTCTCTTCAGTACAAATTGTGCAATTGTGTCTCTCACGCAGATACAGCAGTCACTGCACATCAAGTCCAAAGCCTGAGTCTGAAGTAAGTTATTTGTTCCATCAGCCACTGACAGTAGTTTGTCAAACATTTTAAGGAGAAATAAATTGTTGAATTCTAGAACTTGCTGTGGAGTCCTCGGGCCTTTGCAGTTTCTCCTTCTTCACATTCTGAAAGATATTTTAGAAGAGCTGGATAAGTTTCTATTACTGCCTTTGTTGCTCGCTTTTGACAAGCCCACCTGGTAGAACTTAACTCCGGTATCTCAAGAATTCTAGTCAACCCAAGCTCCTTTTGAACATTTAAGAACCCTGGTGAGTCAGGACAGATTTGGAAAGAGAGTGTGTATCTCTTGAAGCATGTCAAAGAATTTCCGTACAGGAAGAAGTGATGAACAGGCATCTAAAGGACCAAATTCAGAATATCGCATAGCAATGAACATATATAGCATATGGATGCTTATAGCGAAATAGTTCCTGGACTCCATTTAAGTTGCCACTCATAACAGATGCACCGTCATAAGTCTGAGCTACGCAAGTCACCGAATTCTCATGGAGGTCCCAGTTAGTCAGCTTTGAACACAGTTCATTTGTCAGACTCTGGGCATCTAATGCTGTTACTTGATGGAAGCACAAAAATTTCTCTACAGGGGAACCACGGTGAACATAACGAAGGCAAATACTCATTTGTTCTCTGCAAGCAACATCTCTAGATTCATCACCAAGTATTGCAAAATACTTTGCTTCTTTTACCTCATTTAAAATGTTCTCTCTTATTAATTTTGCACAACATTCTATCATCTGATTTTGACTGAGAGGTGAGAGATAGGTAGCATTTCCGCATGTGAATCTGCAAATTTTGCAATTCAGGATCAAACTTTTTAGAAGATCAAAAGTCTCTAAAAGTTACCCTGTTTGAACTTCCTTCACACTCCTATGGCCTCGAAGGCAGTTCCTTGTCTGCCAAACAACAAAACAATCTCAACTATTCTTCTCAGGTACTCCCTCGCTTTTTAATATCTGCAATCATTGCTGAATCCATTAGCTGTATAATATTGCCTCTTTCTTTAGATTTCACATAAGTAGACCAGGCCTCCATTGCTCCTGTATGTGTTGTTGTTTGTTGGTGTTCTCTCATCTTGTCTATTGCCTTCTTACAGTTGTTAAAACCTCTGGACGTGAAAGCAGTGTCCGCTCGACCAGAGCAACTTGAAAACATTCTGCAGGCAAAGCAAAATATGACATCATTGCTTACACTATATTCAAGCCATTTAAATGATGCATACCAGCTGCTTGAAAATGAACGCTTCTGCTTTCCAAAATCCCTCTGTGGAAAACTAGACAGCTTTGGCTGCACAGGACCAGCCTCTTTGGTTCCCAGATCATTAGGTACAACAGTAGCAGCAGACGTAAATCTTGCTACTGATTCAAGTGCATCATGAGATGTTCCGGGAGATGATGATGTGTTTGCTACTATTCTTGTACTGGTGGAACTTCCACTTCATTTCTTAATGGCTGCTCTGGTTGCAGCTGTTGAGCATCACTGGGGTCTAGGAAGTTACTTTCTTTATTCTGATTTTTTGATTTTGGACGGAAGAAGTCACGGATACTCATTTTTAACAAGGCTGATGAGTGTGTGACAAGAACTAACTAAAAAGTAAACTATAAGAAAACTTGCCCTCTTATTGGGTCTGGTACACAGGGATGAAATGTTTATGTGACAGACTTAGTCTAACATACAGGGCTCACAGTATGCGAAGTAATGAGTATTAAACACCTACTGGAAATGGAAAACTGCTATTTAATCCAGTAGACGAAGCCTAACACACACAGGGCTCACAGTATGCGAAGTAATGAGTATTAAACACCTACTGGAAATGGAAAACTGCTATTTAATCCAGTAGACGGAGCCTAACACACACAGGGCTTACAGTACTAAGTAATGAGTATTAAACACCTACTGAAATGGAAAACTGCTATTTAATCCAGTAGACAGAGCCTAACACACACAGGGCTCACAGTACCAAGTAATGAGTATTAAACACCTACTGGAAATGGAAAACTGCTATTTAATCCAGTAGACGGAGCCTAACACACAGGGCTCACAGTACGCAAGTAATGAGTATTAAACACCTACTGAAATGGAAAACTGCTATTTAATCCAGTAGACGGAGCCTAACACACACAGGGCTTACAGATGCGAAGTAATGAGTATTAAACACCTACTGAAATGGAAAACTGCTATTTAATACAGTAGACGGAGCCTAACACACACAGGGCTCATAGTATGCAAGTAATGAGTATTAAACACCTACTGAAATGGAAAACTGCTATTTAATACAGTGACGCAGACCTAACACACACAGAGCTCACAGTACGTGAAGTAATGAGTATTAAACACCTACTGAAAATGGAAAACTGCTATTTAATCCAGTAGGCAGAGCCTAACATACACAGGGCTCACAGTATGTGAAGCAAAATGAGTATGTTTGCTACTGGAACTGTTTTTTTTATAAAGCAGAAGGTTCCCCTTGTTCATAAAAAAAAGTGTCTGAAATTGAACTGGCTAACTCCTTGTGATGTTAAGCTTGCCACAATACAAACCCAAGGCATGGGTCAGGGTATAAGGCAATTTAGGAAAAGAACTGTTCTACTATTTTTATTCTAAATTTGTAGCCTAAAAACATAAACCACCAAAGTGATGTTCTTCAGTCTTTCTGAGCTGTCAGCTCTTCACTAGTAATCACTCAGTTTACTCAGTAAAATAGTAAATGTTGAAATAAGTTGCAACTAGAAAAAAAAATAAACATATATGCAGTAGTTAGTAATGCTGCTGTATGGCAGCACTCACAGCAGGTTGTCTGTGTCTGAGCTTTTCAATTTACCCCAAGACACACACAAACACAACCCCCCCCTTGTATTTCACTCAGAGAAAAAAAGGAAAAAAAACACACTACACTTTTAATTAGCTCTCAAGCCTCTTGCTCTTAGCCCAACAAGTGAACTGAGTCTTCAATGTTTGATAACTTTCAGAAATATAGATTGAATTCCGATTTGAATCTCCCAAATACTGCCTGCCTCTGCTCTGTTGCTCGCTATCAACTACAACTGCGTCACTAGTTTTTCTTACTGCACACAATGGGACTAGTGTGTACCACGTGTGTGTTGGAGAAGCACACCACGTGTTTGTACACAGATTGGCTCACTGTGCAAGCAAGCTGCTGTGCTGTTGGTAGGCAGAATGAACCCTCCCTGCTTGCCTCCTAGTGTCTATCATCCCCTGCCCCATCCTCCAACAACTGACGCCATTTCATTCATTATCTCCCAAGGCCAATCATGATCAGAATGGTGTGTGTGTGTGGGCGGGAGTAGCGTGCTGCGTGACATGCAAGCCAGGAGCCTCCTCCTCCACCACAAAGTGCTGCTGCTGAGTGCAGGGTGAGGGCAGGGCAGGCTGCTCTAGTCAAATAAAATCCCCCGTACTGTCCTGATCCATCCCTCCAGTGTCTCACTCTCCCCCGTGTCCATTCTTGTAAATTTGTAAAACCCACCCGTCCCATGCCTTCCCTGAATTCGCACCGCGGCACCAACCCCAGTGACTGAGAGTGAGTGGAAGTTTATAAATGATTACATGTCCCTGAGCTTGAGATCAGGGACATATAATCACACATAAACTTCAAACCCTACTGTATCCAATCAAATCCATTCTGTCCGTGGTGGCAGCGGGCGCGCCGCGCCCTGTTCAGTGTGGGTCGGTCCTGCTCCTGCTCGCTCTGGTGTCACTCACACACACTGCTGCGCCGCTGTGGCTGTTGTCGCTATCCCTCGACCCCTTCCCTTACCCACGTATACTATGTAGTATCACTCATCATCACACCAGCGGTTCGGCAATTAATCCCCCGCTCGGTAATTAAACAAGCCTCCATACCGGCTCTGACCTGTGTCACACATTACGACGGACGCACTCCTTTTACCTTTCTGAAGGCGACTGGCTCGGCCTGGTGAAGCAGTGTTGCGTGCTGACTCAGTCAGTAGCTGATTCAAAATGAATGTGGCTGATTGAAGAGCCAGTTGCCTGGCCTCTGCAAAATTTCAAATGACAACCTGTCATTTGAAATTTTGCAAAGACAACAACTCATCAATATGCTCAGACAAAAGAGACTGTGTGTGTACATTTAGCCACAACTGACACATTAACAGTTGAGGATTCCAGCATACTTGCCCAGGATACCTGAATGATGCCGTGAAGTGTTCAATCATATGAAGGCTCACATTTAATGAAACCAAAAGTTTTGAAAACAGCATACGGAGCAGCCTTGCCATAATGACTTGACTCGTCTCTTAATGCGGTTGATCCATGGTTAACAGTCGTTTATAAACTGTAGTGGTCTTGCATCCCAAATGGTATCTATAAAAACAGTTTGCAACAGTTAATAGGAACAGAAAAACATTTCTAATAGCAGAAGTGACCGAGTCGATCAATATCTATAGTGCAGTGCGCCGATTCTCCACGGAGAGGCGATAATGTATCAGGAACCTGCCCTCTGCTCGGTGTAATCGCTTGTTTAAAATTATTTGGTGGGGGAAAGTACACTTTATTCACGTGGATGGCATAACGAGGCAGGTAAGTATCTAGATAGTTGGAACTGTACTTCGGTTGTAAACTTTTCTTTATCAGTTCCCAATCCCATGTTGTTCCTGGAAAACCTAAGTTGATCTTTGCTTTTGGGATGGAATGAAAGAAACAAACAACTTTAGTATTTCAAATAATATTTAATGAAGGAAGAAATGAATTGAGCAATCAGACCTTAGGTTATCTATTAGGAGTGTTTTCTTCCGCGTTGCTTGCTTTGCTGAAACCTTTACACCCCCTGAGTGAGCACATGCTATGCCGCAGGATTTGGTCCCGTGTGTGCCATGAGGGGAGTGGGACTCTCTGCCCGCACTGTACTGCCAGGACTCACCAAAACAGCGCGCACATCCCCTTGCGCCCCCTGCGCGTCCTAGCCTGCTCTGATGGGAGGTCAGGGTACATGTAGGAGACATCGCATGTGGTGTGATAGTAAAGCGAGGACTGAATGCAGGGACTGTGTACAGTGCGGGGGTAGAGATCAGAGTGGGAAGAACAGCTGGGTATGACGGGCTGGAGTGATGTCTGCTATTGTAAATCGATTACTTTGCCTTGTAGTATAAACTGTGGCACCGACCCATAGCTCGCTGGTTACTTCTTTACAAAGGTGTACTACTCCTCCAATGGGCAGTGAGGGGTGGGGTCTCAGCGTGAGCACCAGCTGGTGGCTCACTTGTTGACATTCTGTTGCGAGGCGACAGGTGAGGCACAGGAGGAATCGATCAATTAATGCGCCGTTTAGCAGGCCCAATTGCTGCTTCTTAACTGTTCACATCTGCAGCTGCATCAGATCAGATGCGGCTGCAGAATTTAAACAATTAAGAAACGGAATGTAATTTTTTTTTTTTACTGCAAATAATTGGGGGGGCTTTAACTTAGATTGGGGGGGCTGTAGCCACACAGGAGCAGCTGCTCGAATCTGTCGAGCTGTTCACTCTTCCAACTCCAACCTCACACTGACTCACTGCTGCAGGCAGCACTGGGACTTCCTAGTGATCCAAAAGGTTCGGTTGATTGATCCATCTGTCTGTCACAGCAAGGGCTCCCTCTCCAGGTTCATTTAGGTGCCAAAGGGTGAAAACTACAATTCCTACAGAAATTCACTCCCATAAGACCCCTGGGGACAGGTTCCATTTTAGAGTCCCCAAAGGTACTGATTGGCCCAAACTGGCAGTCCAGAACCAAGATGGTGGTGCAATACAGAAATGTCCACTGCTGCAAAGGAAGGCAAGTTAGACAAACTACAATATTATTATTATTAATGCAGGTAATCAGCAAACAATCACAGACATCAATAGGGCTCCCTCTGCGCAATTAGCGATGGCAAAATGGAGCAATAATACTGCAGCCCAGGCAGGACTCAAGCTTGAAACTACTTGGTCCCCACCCAGATTAATTATAACTACGAAATAGGCAGCTCTTAAAGAGACAGGCATGGAGGCTAGCTAGGCAGTCACATGCAAACACTTTTAAACTGCTAGGACACAGGACACCAGCCTGGCAGTGGGCATTTAGGCAAGCCCAGGAAAACTTTTGGGAACCCCCATTTGTAGAGGGGTTATACGTGCAATCCTGCATGTTCAGGAGATTCAGTTGGACATGCGCCAATACATCTTCCCATGCATCTTCTGAATATACAATTTTTTGAGTCCAGCGCATCTCAGATGCATGGTGCAGGCACTTGCATGATTTTGCAGGGGACTTTTGGATATGGGGGACCCTTGTTCTCACCATACTTACAGCCTCTATCCTTGTGGTCCTCTGCTGCAGTCCAATCATTTAAGGGCCGTAGCGTAAAGGCATAATGGAGTCTGTATGGAGTCAGCTGTGAGGTAGCTGTTCAGCCATCCATGCTGTTCCACTGGGCCCAGTTGACACTTTTTCATACTGGCTGTTTTTTCTAAATATGTGTAGTGTAATTTGTACAGTATGTTTGTATTGTGTTCTTATGTTATATTGTAATGCCTATCAGTACTAAATCTGCTTGTTTTAATTTTTATCAGTTTCACTTCATAATAATATGCAAGTGCTACTTCACCCCCACATTATGTTACCTTTCAGTTAATCTAATAGGTTTTTATCCTGTTTTAGCTTTTTTGCCCCCTTTCCCCAAATTATACTTTTTTTCACCTCTAGGCTAAGTCCCCCTCCTTGTGCTTAACTTGTTCTAGGCCCACTAAATATATTCTTATTCCTGGTCCCATATTGATTGACTTCTTTTACTTTCTCCTTTAATTCTTGAAGTAACTTGTCCCTCCTCCCCCCCCCCGTCAGTTTGTACTTGTTCACTGCAGCCTGTATTTTTCCTTTGTTGTATATTTCTGATCATGCTGCTCCTGTCTCTCTGTCTCTCTCTCTCTCTCTCTTCCCCTTCCAGTTTTCCATAACCTCTCTCCACCGTCCATCTTTCCTAACCTCTCTCTGTCCTCTTTCCCCTTTTCCTTATCCTCATCCACTCACCCATCATCCTGTCTCCTGTCCCTGTCTCATTTTTCCTGGCATCCTGGTTGTAGTCCCCTTTCATCTTCTTGGCTTCACCTCAAAACTCTTAAATCCTTTCTTCCCTCTTATTTTGCACTCTCAATTCTCCCTTCTCACCTTGTCCCTCCTTTTCACAAAAGCATTTCACATGCCCTCTTGAGCTTATTGTCTCCTTACTGTTTTTAGTTGCCAGTTACATTACATAGAAACATAGAAACATTGAATTTGACGGCAGATAAGGATCGCTTGGCCCACCTAGTCTGCCCATTTTCCTACCTAACAGATAAGCTGAAGATCCTAGTTAACCAACAGCTTACTTCCTCCTACCCCCACTAGGACTGCCTTATGTCTGTCCCATGCATTCTTGAAGTCCCCCACTGTTCTTGACTCCACAGCCTCCTCAGGAGGCTGTTTCATCATCCACAACCCTCTCTGTGAAAAAATACTTCTCACATTACCTCTGAGCCGGCCCCTCTATCTTCAATTGTGTCCCCTTGTTCTTACATCTCTTTTTCTGAAAGATGCTACCCTCTTGGACTTTGTTGATTCCCTTGAGGTACTTGAAAGTTTCTATCATGTCCCTCTCCCTTCTTTCCTCAAGGGTATACATATTAAGCTCCTTTAGTCTTCTTTCTAGTATGTCTTCTGCAGAACCTGCACCATTTTGGTTGCCCTCCTCTGGACAGCCTCACTCTGTGTATGTCTTTGCGGAGATGGGGTCTCCAGAACTGCAGACAGTACTCAGATGGGGTCTCACCAACTGTCTGTACAGAGGAATAACAACTTCCTGTTTTCTACTATTGATGCCTCTTCCTATGCATCCCAGTATCCCCCCAGCCTTCATTACTGCCTTCTCACATTGCTTGCCCACCTTTAGGTCATCTGATATAATTACCCCCAGGTCCCTTTCCATTTTTACTGTTGTCAGTATCTCACCAACCATTGTGTACGCTTCCCCCGGGTTTTTGTTTTCCATGTGCATTACCTTGCACTTTTGCATTGAATCTGAGCTGCCATACATTTGACCATTCCTCCAACCTTGCCAAGTCCCTTCTCATCCTTTCCACTCCATCTTGTGTATCAACCCTGTTGCAGATCTTTGTGTCGTCTGCAAAGAGACATACTTTTCCTTCCAGTTCCTCTGCAATGTCACTTATAAAGACATTAAAAAGGACCGGTCCCAGTACTGAACCCTGCGGTACCCGCTAGTAACCCTCCTTTCTTCACTGTGTACTCCATTTACTACTACCCTTTGCGTCCTGTTGTCTAGCCAATTTTTTATCCAGGCTGCCACCTTGGGACCCACTCCAAGGCTGGCTAACTTGTGTATTAATCTTTTGTGTGGGACTGTATCAAATGCCTTGCTAAAATCTAGGTAGGCCATGTCCACAGCCCCTCCCTGGTCTACTACTTTGGTCACCCAGTCAAAGAAATCTATTAGATTCGTCTGACACAACCTTCCCATCGTGAATCCATGCTGCATTGGGTCCTGTGCCCCACTAGCATCCAGGTACTCAACAATTCTTTCCTTCAGAAGTAATTCCATCATTTTCCCTACCACTGAGGTCAAACTAACTGGTCTGTAGTTTCCTGCCTCTGTCCTGCTCCCACTTTTGTGAAGAGAATCACATCTGCCCTCCTCCAGTCCTCGGTACCACCCATCCTCCCATGATTTGTTAAAGAGAGTAGTCAGCGGTGTCACTAGTTCTACCCTTAGTTCTTTTAGAATTCTTGGGTGAATCCATCAGACCCCATTGCTTTGTCCACCTTCAATTTTATTAGTTCTTTCAGAACCCTTTCTTCTATCAAATGGACTAGTATTGACCCGTCTTCAGAGTGTTTCTCTTGTTTGGTTAGGTACCTCCCCTCCTCTTTCTTTGTGAATACTGAGCAGAAATATTCATTCAGTATCCCTGCTTTTCACTGTCGCCCTCTACCCACATTCCTCCCCTTTATTAAGCCTCAGTATCCTCCTTTGGTCTTTCTTCACTCCTAATGTACCTATAAAATGTCTTATCCCCTTCTTAACAGAATTGGCTATTCCTTTCCTCGGTTTGGGCCTTTGCTATTCTGACTGCCTTCCGAGCCTCTTTCTGCTTTAACTGATAAGTTCTCTGTCCTGCTTCTTCTGTGTTCCTTATATTTCCTGAATGCTATCCTTTTCTCCTTAACCTTCCTGCCACCTCTTTTGAGAACCACAGCGGTTTTTTCCTTCGCTGTGTTTTGTTGATTTGTTTTACACAAAGGCTTGTTGCATCTGTGATGGCTGTTTTGATTAATCCCCATTGTTCCTCCACCCCTCCTTCTTGCCTGTTTGCTAGTGCTTTTCTGAGGCACTCTCACATTTTCCCAAAGTCAGCCCTCCTAAAGTATGTCTTGTGATATAATAGTTCTGCATTTTATGTATTACATATTTTTTATCTATTGTAGTAAAACTCTATTTTTAGAGCTTACTTGGTCTGTCTTTGATTTCTTTCCTTTACAAGTAGAATATATATGGTTAAAGCAGACATTGTATATAAGCTTGAATGGTGATACCAAACTGGAAATAGGTAAGCATTTTAAATCTGAGGTCTTTTATTACAGTTTTTAAGAGTTCATTTCTGTACACCTGGTTAGGTGCCTGTAGGCAAAGATATCTGGCCCACCGAAGACAGAATTATCTGAGCCTATACATTGGGTACACTAACAAGAGGTTCACAGTTTGAATCCCTCCAAGAATTGAGACCAAAGGTTGATTCAAATCCACAAAAACAGACAAGAGGGTTACCTTGTTCTGTTAACTGTTCACAAGACTGCGCTCGGAGGTTGGCACTTTGGGAGTAGAGGGCTGACCTCCTGAGTGGGTTTGTGACAGAAAGTACTCTAGAAATGTACTTAGACGAGCTAACTTTAGAGTAGAAAATGTGGATAGGGCAACATTACTACAAAATAAAAAGAAAGAACAATCTCTAGACGGTAATATTGTCTGTCAAATATAATCACAAGATTGTTGTGTTTTATTGATTTGCTTTACACAAAGGCTTGTTGCCTCTGTGATGGCTGTTTTGATTACTCCCCATTGTTCCTCCATCCTTCCTTCTTGCCTGTTTGCTAGTGCTTTTCTGAGGCACTCTCTCATTTTCCCAAAGTCAGCCCTCCTAAAGTCCAATATTCTTGCTTTTGTATGGCTTGATTATATGGGTATGTTTATTGTGAACCACACTGTTTGGTGGTCACTTGTTTCCAGATGGCTACCCACTTCTAAATCTGAGATTCTTTCTCCATCTCCATTTGAGAGTACCAGGTCTAAGATTGCTCCCTCCTGAGTGGGTTCCAATGCTAGCTATCTGAGGCATGCCCCCTGTAGGGCATCAAGAATGACCCTGCTCTTGGATGTGCCTGCAGCAAAGGTGCTCCAGTTAACATCTGGCATATTCAGGTCCCCCATCAACAATATCTCCCCTTTTTCTGCCATTCTAAGGAAGCCTTCTATAGACCCCCTGCACTGGTGGAGGAGCTAGAGGAGAGTCTGGTGGCAGATGTTGGGAGACACTGCAGACTGGGCAGGGGAAGGGTGGTGGTGTTGGGAGACTTAAACATGCCAGGAACAGACTGGGAGACTATGACATCCTCGGTGGCCAGGGAACAGAGGTTGTTGGATGTCTTTCAAGACGCGTTCCTAACTCAGCAGGTGGGGAACCGACCAGGAGGTGCTGAAAGCTGGATGTGGTCCTGGGAGACAGTGACCAGATTGGGGGCCTGGAGGTAAGGGATCCATTGGCAGGGAGTGACCATGCCACGGTCTGGTTCTGCCTGGACCTAGGAGGGGTAGAAGGCTGCACAAAGACGGAGGTAACTGACTTCAGGGGGCTGATTTTAAGGAAATGGGAAGGATCCTTAAGGAGCATTTGGATGGGATTGGGTCAGACATGGACGCTGATAGTAGGTGGGAAATCATCAGGAGAGGGGTGCAGGATGCTACCAGCACCTGTGCAAGAGTAAGACGAAAATGCGGTAGGGCCCTAAAACCCTGCTGGTGGACCAGGGAGGTCCAGGAGGTGGTGCAGGGAAAGAAGGCAACCTATAGGCAATTCAAGTGCTCAAGGAGTGAAAGGGATCAAAGGGAGTATGCGCTGATGGCTAGAAGGGCCACTAGGGTGGTGAGGGTGGCTAAGGCAAGGAAGGAACAGAACCTGGCCAGAGAAATTAGGAGAGGGAACAAGGGGTTCTTTAGATACATTTGGGAAAAATGAAGGGTGAAGGGGCAGATTAGCAGGATTAAAACAGGGGAGAGATGGGCACAAGACCTGGGGGAGCAGGCTGAGGTACTAAATGAGTACTTCACCTCAGTTTTCACCAAGGAAAATGGGGGTGCTGCATCATACGTGGGAGGAGACAGTGATACTAAGGAAGGGGGGACCCTTACCATTCGGTGGGTCTGGGGAGAGGGGGAGGCATCACTGGCAGAAGGGGGGAAGGCTAAGCAAAGAGAAGAGGTAGCGGAAGTGGAAATCACAGCAGAGAGAGTGAGGGAAGCCCTCAGCTCCCTTAAGATGGAGAAAGCACCGGGACGGATAAATTACATCCCAGAGTGCTGAAGGAACTTATGGATGTCCCATGGAAACCCCTGGCAGAGCTTTTCACCATCTCTCTGAGGACAGGGTGGGTGCCCCAGGACTGGAAGGTGGCGCATATAGTGCCTATCCACAAGGGGGGATCAAGGGAGGTGGCAGGGAACTACAGGCCTGTCAGCCTGACATCGGTGGTGGGCAAAGTGATGGAGGGCATTGTCAAGGAGAGGCTGGGGGGGACCTGGAAAAGTCAGGGTGCCTGGACGATAGACAGCATGGATTCATCCTGGGGAAATCGTGTCAGACAAACCTTGTGGAGTTCTATGACTGGGTGACGAGTGCCTTGGACCTGGGTAGACCAGTGGACGACCTCTTTCTAGACTTCAGCAAGGCATTTGACTCTGTTCCTCACGTGGGCCTGTTGGATAAGCTGGGAGAAATGGGGGTGAGGAACCAGATGATCAGATGGATAGGCAATTGGCTCCAGGACTGGACCCAGAGGGTCATAGTTGGCGGGATAGTCTCATCCCCAAGGAGGGTCATTAGTGGGGTCCCACAGGGGTCAGTCCTTGGGCCCCTCCTGTTCAACGCCTATGTCTCTGACATAAGGACAGGTATCAGGAGTGAGATGAGTCTCTTTGCAGATGACTCAAAACTAGGGGCGGTGGTGGATGGGGAGGAGGGGAGGGTGGCCCTACAGGGGGACCTGAAGGCTCTGGAAAGATGGTCTAGAAAGTGGAAGCTGAGGTTCAATGCAGGGAAATGCAAGGTACTGCACCTGGCGGTCAGAAACCCGGGCCAAGTGTACACCCTGGGGGGGGCAAATGCTACAAGTCTCGATGGCTGAGAGGGACCTGGGGGTGGTGGTGGATGTCAAGATGAACAACTCAGAGACTTATAGGAGGGCAGCAGCCAAGGCCAACAGGATGCTGGGATGCATCACTAGGGGGATCAACTCCAGAAGGAGGGAAGTGATACTCCCTCTGTATAACTGCTTGGTGAGGCCGCACCTCGAGTACTGCATGCAGTTTTGGAGGCCACACTTAAAGAGGGACATTAAACTCCTGGAGAGGGTCCAGAGGAGGGCAATCAAAATGATTTGGGGCTTGGGGAACAGGACCTACGAGGAAGGCTCGAAGAGCTAAATATGTACACATTGGAAGAGAGAAGGGACCGGGGGGACATGATAGAGGTCTTCAGGTACATGAAGGGGGTAAATAGGTGAGGAACAGTCAGGGTGCTTCGAAGGAAGGAGAATGGGGCCACTAGAGGGCATGGGTGGAAGCTGGAGGGGGGAAGATTCAGGGGAGAAAGGAGGAGGTGCTACTTCACTGAGAGGGTGGTGGAGCCATGGAATGTGCTGCCTAGGGGGCTGGTGGAGGCAGAGACGGTGGAGGGGTTCAGGAGGGGTGGACAGGTACAGGGGAAGGGTTCTGGAAGCAAAATCCAATGCAGCGAGAATATCCGGAACTGGGATGGAAGAAGCCAGAGAAGGCGAGGGGGGGGCAGCAAGGTCAGCTCCCAGGGTGGGGGCTGACCAAACGAGCAGACGCGAAAGACCATTAGGCCTATTCTGCTGGCATTTTAGTATGTTAGTATTTCCTTGTCCATTCCTTCCCCCTGAGATGGGGGTCTGTATACAACCCCCATGCGGATTGTGGTGCCATTTCCTGTCTCCAGGGTGACCCAGAGTGCCTCATCTGCTCCCTGTTTACTGTTTAGTTCTGTTGCTTTGATCCCTTCCTTTACATAGAGAGCTACACCACCTCCTCTTTTATCCTCCCTGTCCCTCCTGTAGATTGTGTATCCTGGTATGTTGACATCCCAGTCATGGTTCTCTGTGTACCATGTTTCTGTGACTGCCACAATATCAAGGCAACCCTCTTCCATCAAGGCCACTAGTTCAGGGAGCTTGTTACACAGACTACGGGCATTGGTACTCATCACCCTCCACTTTTTAATAGCCTTACCCCTTTTAGCCCCATTCCTGTCCTTACTGCCTTTGCCTTTTTTTACATTTACCTCTGTTCTGCTCCCTAATAACTTCTCTACCTTGGTGTTTACCTCACTAATTACCATGTTTTGTGGGGGGAGGCTGGGATTTCCCTGCTCCTTTTCAGTGCCTCCCCCCCTTGGCTAGTTTAAATGCTTGCCATTGAGCTTAACCCTAACCCTTCTCCTTCATCCCCTCTTCCAAAAAGTTTGAGAGTGGCCCAAGTTAACATTCGTGGCCTTCTCCTTGAAACTGAGTTAAGACAACCCCTTACAGTTAACCTTTTGCCTGATGTATCAGTGATCTCAGAATCCTGGCTCTCCTCTAGGGTCCCTGACCCCTCTGTTGCCATTCCAGGGTTCAGCATTATTCGTAAGGATTGAGCCAAGTGGGGTGATGATATAGCCATTTAACTCTCCTCAAACATTTGATTTGAGCTTGTGCTCTTCACCTCTTCTCCCTCTGGCTATGAGATGCTACTGTAACCTCCCCCCACCGGCCCCCTTTGTTTCTACCATCAGGGCTGCTTTTCTCACATCTAGGCACCACCGAGAGGGTTGGGGGTAGTCACTATTAAAATGATCTTTTACAGAACTATGTGGACCCATACTTCTACTACTGAGCCTGCCATTCTGTAGACAGGCAAACCAAGTGTGGCAACTACCTGGCTCACACCTGGGGGGACCATTTAGCATGGCCAACAACCTGGGTCCTTGGAAGAAAACATTTGCTCAGCATTATGCTAGGTTTGTACTTCTGGTCAGGGCCACCCAAGTAAATCCAGAGACTGGAAGCACTAACTGAAATGTACAAACCAGGATGGGATTCTAGAGTGTGGCTTTTATTGACATAACACAGAGAATGACAAAGCAAAGATGGACCCCCACAGGGCTATGCTCATTGGTAATGCAGATTACAGAGGTACAGAGCACACTTCCTCACTACAAACCCTCAGGTTCTGAATGGATCTGAGCACACACGGCCTGAACTGGTATACTTCACTTCTATTCCTTCACATGGCACCCCGGCCAGTACTAGAACACTTTTCCATATGGCATGGAGGTTGATTGTGGCTCCCTAAACCACCCATAAGCACTTTCTAGCTCTAAGGAAAAAATCCCAAATCCCACGTCTGGGTGCTTTCTTTAGACACCAGCTAAGTGCCTGAAAGAATGCCATAGGTGCCCAAACTGAACCCGGAGAGGTAAACCTGGTTACTCCAGATGTGGGGGGGGGGTCTCCCACCTCTTGCTCCCAAATCTATACTGGGCCATTCATTTGGTTACAACACCTTTCTTCGAAACTTTGGTTGTAGATGCTCTCTAGAAATGTTTAGCACATTTAACATTCTACACTTTACTCAGGAGGTGTTCTGACTTTAAAAGATCTGCAAGTGGCTCTTTCTTTACCCTAGACCCCCACTGTTGCAGATGCTTCTAAGCCATACACAAATTAAAAGTTCTGTGCTTGGCAAATCTTCCTTTGCTCCCACAGTAGGCAGATAATTTTACACTAAACTCTGCCTCGGTGAACGTAGTCTTTTTATCAGAGCAGAACTCACCATGGTATGCAGGTGCCCCAGGGCTTCTTTCCCACAAACACAGATTCTCTGGTAGTCACAGACCATCTTGATTCTCAGGCAGCTTCTCCTCTCCAGGCTGGACCAGGGGATTTCCCCTGAATTCCTGGAATTCCCCCCATCCCTCTGGGGATGGGGCACTGGAACAACTCTAGAAACAGTCTCTACCACTTCCTTCTGGTTTCTTCTGTGTTCCTCTCTAGGGTGAGAACACACAACACTCTGGTAGCTCTATATCAGAACTAGGTTCTGAGGAGCTGCACACAGCAGCACTCCTCACTCTCTTGAGTCTCCACTCAGACTACTGTCTGAAGACTGACTCCTTGAAGACTGACTTGAATTCCCCAATGTTCTACAGCTAACCCCTGCAGCTAGCATTCCATTGTGACTTATGCTGATGTGAGAATTCTGTGGTGACATCATCACTCCAGCTCAGCTGAAACTGAGAACAGAGTGAGACAGTGTGAAACCCATTTAACTGGTATCCCACAAGCGGCCTTTCCCTGTCTGCCACTGGTTCTAAGTGGGATTCTAGTAATCCCTGGGAACAAGGGGGTTACACCCACCCTCAGCCAGGAAAATGACTGTCCACAGTCATTACTTACCCGGCTCCAGGTCATCCTACCCTGTGTGCTACCTATGGAGAGGGGTGATCAGGCCCTCTCCTACCATCTGCCAGGCACAGGTAGGCAACACTAAGGGCCCAGAGGCCATCAGCTGACGCATCGGCCTCTTACACAATGATCTTTCTATGGTAACCAGTGGCCCTGGAATAACTGACCAGAGCATAGCCCTAATAGACTAGTACTGCGGCCCCTATGGCCGGTCAGGACCACAGCCTGTCTATCCCCCTAGCCCTCTAGGGAAAACCTATCTGACCAGAAACCAAAACTACCCAAACAGGGGAACCTCCCCCCTCCCTGGACACCTGCAACCAAAACCAAGGAGCTAACACTACACCTAAGCATTACACTCCCACGCTCCCCCACAACCACACCTGTGGAAGGAAAAGTTAACACATGTTAAGAACAATACAATACTCTAAACACAACACTTTAAAGCACATGAGGAACTCTGATGAGTTCCTCCACTCCTCTTCTTGTCTTCTCTTCTGTCTTCATCAGGAACCACCTAAAAAAGAAAAGACAAAAATACACCCCCTAATCTGCAAACATAGTACACTATCTAACCCTTACCATCAAAACACTGGAGAATCCCAAAAATATGTTTTAGAAAAGTAGAAAAACAGTAGAAAAACATTAACATTATTTGCAATACACATTTTGGGGATGGAAGGCCCTAAATGTCCCAGCTAGTGACAACAGTGCCCGAAGACAAGTCCAAGAAAGAGTCTCTCCTGGGCAGGAGCCCAGTGAAGCACAGTTCATGTAGGACTGTAGTCCCAAAGGGGAGAGTCTTTGAGGACAGTTCAAACAGTCTGTAGTCTGCCAGGTTTAGGATGTGTACTGCAATGTCAATAAGGTAAGAAAAGTCTGGCCTTACCAGTCCCTTGAAGAACGAAAATGATACAGCACCTGGATCTCCAGCTGAAGACTCTCCCTGGCAGCATTTTTCAGATATAGCTGGGTGGAAATCTTCCAGAAATGTCAGGATGGCACATCTGGAAACTGCTGGGTTGATGTCATCTCTGGCTGACATCATCTGGAGATGGAACCTTGGAACAGGAAAAGAACAGTTGGTCTGAAGTCATCTGAAATCCCAGGTGATGAATCAGGGAACAGCTGGGTTGGTGTCCTCTCCGGATGTGATGTCATCTAGAAGACCAGGTGATGGAACTGGAAGGCACACTGCAAGGCTGACGAATCTGGAAGTACCTGGATCCTGGAATGCCAGACTGGCGGAACAACATGGATACGGCAACGGCTGGATGGCAGCACTGGCTACCACTGCTCTGCTTTCCACTTGGTAGGCATGGGCACATTTGCAGGAAGTTGGTTGCATTGAGGGTAGTACTATAATGGGTCAGGTGCGAGAATTATTATCCCATCTGGGCGCTCATAATTCACATTGTAGAAAGTCTCATGGCCCTCTCCATCCACGATCCGTAGTGTCTATGAACAGTGTCCTGACCACTTTCCAATACTTGAATTTGTCTCTGACAGCTTTGTCTCTGACATATCGAGATGCACCTAGATGCAGGTCTTTTGTTGCTTCTTCCACTATCCAGGCTTTCCTGCTTCTTTCTATGTCCTCCCAGACTCTCCGAGGAAAGGTAGGAAAGCATATCCCATAGATCTCATTTGCCTTCCTACGAAGCAGTCTTTCCTCTTTACTATACTTGGTCAGTTCAAGACCACTGGCCTGGCTTGGGGGAGTCCAGTCCTGGTTCTGCCAGTGTCGCATGCTCAATGCAATGTAAAATGGATCTCTGACTCCTCCTTGTGGGGACAGGGCTGTGGAGTCACTAATCTCCTCTTCTTGCTCCTCCTAGACAAGAGCCCAAGGCTGTGGACTAGCACCTTCTCCATAAAGATACATAGTTTCCCCCTCCTCCTCTTCCTCGCTGAGAATCTGAGCCTAGGAGTGAGCAGTCGTCCTCACTCCTGAAATTGTCCACTCCTCACTGGGCGTGGAGGTCGACACCTCCCATTCTAAAATCTCTCTCATCTCATCTTCTCCTATGAGACTAGGGCTTGGCCCCTCTCTCCACGGATCTGTTGATGCTCCCTCCGCACTGTCCATCTGTGACCTGGAGCTGGAGACATCAGCACTACTCTGCTCTGCCTGTACATCCACACCCTCTTCCTTTGTGCCACACTCTGCTGGGCTTCCCCCAACAGGTTCCACCTGGTGCTGTGTGCTGCCACTTGCAGATTCTTGAAGCTTTGTCCACGTGGGAGCCAAATGAATCTTAGGTGCATTAGTTAGGCCTTGCTTCTCAAGGCACCCAGAACAGTGAGGAATCATGAAGACGTCCCTTCCAGCCTTTAAGCACATTATGCACACTCTAACTGGATATCCAGGAATCACCACATGAGGAGGCAAATGTTCCCCATAGTAACATCTCTATTTCTTTCAACTTGTTCACTTCTTCCACTACCATAGCCCGGGCATGATCCGGGTAGCGGGATGATGCCGAAGCCCTGACTGCAGAAAAAACAAAAGTTCACTGTTATCTCAGATCTCACTTTAGTTGGAAAAATCTCACAAAATGGCTCCTCTGCTCCTGTGTTTACTTTACTACCCCACCCTGTAATGGCAACAGCAGCACTCCTGGCGCATCAACATTCTGTTTCTGACTCAAGCCACTGCTCATCCGATTTACATGCTTAATGATAAAGTTCACTCAAACTGCACAGACTGCACTGTTTTGCTCCCTCAACACATCTATATGATTTTTACAGCACTTTTCATTTGCTTTAAATCACTGGTTCTTGCTTAAAGTCCCTAAAGCCACAGCATTTCATGCACAGGATTCCCTGTATGTGTGGATCTTTCATACAACCCACAGTCTCTCACTTTGCTTGGAAAATCACAATGTTGCTGAACCCATAATTATGCTCACAGTCTAATGCTCAGAATTCTTGCTTAGATGGATTAAAATGACACAGTCCTTCTTTGCAAAACAATTACATTGTTACACACAGATTCAGCTAGCTTTAGTTAAAATCACACACAGTTTGAGCTATTTCTCTGGATGGTACTCACTGAATCAGTAGCTTGCTTTACGATGGAAAATTTTGGCCTACAGATGATTCTGGAGACCTCTGGATTGAAGCGGGCTGGGAGTCCTGCCAATTGTCCTTGCGAACACCTCGCTCTCTCCCCAGTCAATCGGAATGTGGGTTGAGCCCGATGTTAAACAGAAAAGTCTGATATATTCAGTTTTGCAATGTTTGCAGTCACCGCAACGCTCCTCCTGGCAAACTAGATCGCACACCACTCGCTCTCTCCCTCTCGAGCACTGTGCAGTCACTCTGAAGCTGGCCTGGGGCCGGGACCGGTTGCAGTCTCACCAATCACTCGATGCCATGCTAATGAGCCTCTCTCTTCTCGTGCTCTTCTCCTCCACGGCGATCATCAAGCAGGCAAAATTTAAACTGCAAAGCAACTTTTTTTCTTTTCAACTGTGACTTCTCGGTGGGAGCACCATTTCAACCATTTTTCATGGCAATTTCCTTAGCGACTCCTTCAGTCCACACAACAAGCACTTTAAACTTCTAGGGCACAAATGTCTCTGTTTCCCACAGTTCTCCATACTTTTTCTTGTCACAACTTGAAATTTAAACGCTGGCAAACATAATTTTTGATGCAGGACAAGGAGCATACACAATCTGGCTTTACAGCTCCTTGGTAAACGTTGGCACAATTACAGCAGCACATGAACAGCAGCACACAGTGGCACATATGGATGGCACTTCTCTGGCAAATCCCTTTTACGCAAGGCTTCCGATTTTTTGAGCTACCTACCGCCAGACAGACAAAATGCTAGCCATAATCTGAGCAAACCTTTCTTGTTCTCTCCCAAATTCCAAACAAATCCTCAGTGGTGCTGCCATTTTGTAACCTCCCCCCACCGGCCCCCTTTGTTTCCACCATCAGGGCTGCTCCTCTCACATCTAGGCGTCACTGAGAGGGGTGGGGGTAGTCACTATTAAAATGATCTTTTACAGAACTATGTGGACCCATACTTCTACTACTGAGCCTGCCATTCTGTAGACAGGCAAACTAAGTGTGGCAACTACCTGGCTCACACCTGGGGGGACCATTTAGTATGGCCAACAACCTGGGTCCTTGGGAGAAAACATTTGCTCAGCATTATGCTAGGTTTGTACTTCTGATCAGGGGCACCCAAGTAAATCTGGAGACTGGAAGCAATAACTGAAATGTACAAACCAGGATGGGATTCTAGAGTGTGGCTTTTATTCACATAACACAGAAAATAACAAAGCAAAGATGGACCCCCACAGGGCTATGCTCACTGGTAGTGCAGATTACAGAGGTACAGAGCACATTTCCGTACTATGAACCCTCAGGTTCTGAATGGATCTGAGCACACACAGCCCAAACTGGCACACTTCACTTCTATTCCTTGACATGACACCCCGGCCAGTACTAGGACACTTTTCCATATGGCATGGAGGTTGATGGTGGCTCCCTAAACCATCCATGAGCACTTTCTAGCTCTAAGGGAAAAATCCAAAATCCCACGTCTGGGTGCTTTCTTCAGACACCGGCCAAGTGCCTGAAAGAACGCCAAAGGTGCCCAAACTGAACCCGGAGAGGTAAACCTGGTTACTCCAGATGGGGGGGGTCTCCCACCTCTTGCTCCCAAATCTATACTGGGCCATTCATTTGGTTACAACACCTTTCTTTGAAACTCTGGTTGTAGATGCTCTCTAGAAATGTTTAGCACATTTAACATTCTACACTTTACTCAGGAGGTGTCCTGACTTTAAAAGTTCTGTAAGTGGCTCTGTCTTTACCCTAGATCCCCACTGTTGCAGATGCTTCTAAGCCATATACAAATTAAAAGTTCTGTACTTGGCAAGTCTTCCTTTGACCCCACAGTAGGCAGATGCTTTTACACTAAACTCTGTCTCGGTGAACATAGTCTTTTTATCAGAGCAGAACTCACCATGGTATGCAGGTGCCCCAGGGCTTCTTTCCCACAAACACAGATTCTCTGGTACTCACAGACCAACTCGATTCTCAGACAGCTTCTCCTCTCCAGGCTGGACCAGGGGATTGCCCCTGCATTCCTGGAATCTCCCCCAGTCCCTCCAGGGATGGGGCACTGGAACAACTCTAGAAACGGTCTCTACCACTTCCTTCTGGTCTCTTCTGTGTTCCTCTCTAGGGTGAGAACACACAACCCTTACTTTCTAAGGTAGCTCTATATCAGAGCTTGGCTCTAAGGAGCTGCACACAGCAGCACTCCTCACTCTCTTGAGTCTCCACACAGACTGCCTCCTGAAGACTGACTGGAATTCCCCAACGTTCTACAGCTAACCCCTGCAGCTAGCATTCCATTGTGGCTTATACTGCTGTGAGAATTCTATGGTGACATCATCACTCCAGCTCAGCTGAAACTGAGAACAAAGTGAGACAGTGTGAAACCCATTTAACTGGTATCCCACAAGCTGCCTTTCCCTGCCTGCCACTGGTTCTAAGTGGGATTCTAGTAACCCCTGGGAACAAAGGGGTTCCACTACTTATCAAACTCTCCCTTTCTCTATAACTACATTTATTGGTGGTGTCTACTACTGCCCAGGTATCTCACCACCTTCAGTAAATGATTTGCTTTCCTCCAATTCTTCACACACCTCCTCTAGTGAGTTACTCACACTAGGTAATTTTAGTTTAAATTGGATTTCCCCTCTCTTCACAAATTTTGCCTTAATATGAAGTCCCTCCTTTTAACTCAATTGATTTCTGACCCTACTTGTTTTAATGTCAAACCTCAGAATCATTCCATAGTGTATAGTGGAGTGTTGTTCTGTATATAATTCCATCCCTATTCTGCCAACTCAAACCAGGCAGCTATTTACCATTCACACTCACATGCACACAATAACAGCACAATAAGTACAGCAAGCCAAAGCTTTATTATAATAAAATATAATACAAAAGGTTATACATCACCGATTCCAAAAGCTACATCCAAGCCTGTTCCAATGACTGGGAAGCCCCCTTGTCAGCCTGGCTAGGAGTCTCACGAACCGGGAATTGGCCCTACAGCGATGCGTCCATCCTGCAGGTGAGGCTTCTAACCACAAAACTTAATACATCACCGATTCAATAAACAACATCAAGCCCTCTTCCAATGGCTGGGAAGCCCCCTTCAGCCTGGCTAGGAGTCTCAGGAATCAGGAACAGCTCCTGCAGCAATGCGTCCACTATGCAGGCGAGGCTTCTAACCAGGCATCTGGAAAGTCCCATTTTATATGTTTTATCTGGTATTTAGAAATGCTAAACCACCATGTCCTAAGCACTGGCCAGGTGCCCAGAACATCACAAGTTCAGCATGACAAACACCACTTAATAAATATTTGGCATTCGTCAGATCATCATGCCCTAAACACTGGCCAGGTGTCCAGAACATCATGAGCCAAACAATGCCAGAGATTCCAAAAGAAAAGTCTCATAACATCTTGTACAAAACATCTTATATAACTATGATTAAGCATTAAAAGTCTCATAACATCTTGTACAAAACATCTTATATAACTATGATTAAGCATTAAAAGTCTCATAACATCTTGTACAAAACATCTTATATAACTATAATAAAGCATTAAGCATTTCAAAATGGAATAATATCATACAAAATGGAGTGACAATAATCAACACAATACATATATATATATATATATATATATATATATATATATATATACACATCATTTGGTCCTTTGATTATTGTGAATACAATTTGTATGAAAATGGCATCATAAAAGGTCTATTGTCATATATTTTTCGTATATGCGATATGACAAGTAACAATTCCATATTGTTAATTGAGAATGTTTTCCACACAACACCCCATCCATCGTCTGTGAGCATAAACTTAAATCGTGTGTCCTATTATTACTATCTATATAGTCCCCGTTAAAATGTGGTAACCAAAATTCGGGATCAAATATTGGGGGGCCAAATATTATGGGTAATACTACATATTTACACATTAATTGTGGGTCACTGACATTATAATGGACAATTTGTCCAGAACAATACGTGTCAGTACATTTAACTTTATTAGAAGATACCGATATCCAATTAGTGACTGGTATCCATTGCTTAAACACGGTCCTCCATATAAATTCATTATTACTCATTAAATCACTTTGTGCTTTGTTCTTTTGTGTTAATGCATATATTTTTTGCATAGTGCATCCTGTCCAATTAATAAACTGCGATATGTTCTAGAATGTGCTTAACTGCAAAGCTTGTGACATATTAAACAATTGCAAGAATTCTGCATCGTAATCTAACATTAACTTCTGCGGATTAAAAACAGTAGGCATCCATTACGCTTGTAAATTAACTAACTGTGATACATCTGTCCCTGCCACTTTTAACTTGTTCGCTAATGATTCTATATCTATGCTATTCAATATTCCCACACCAGCACCAGTGCCACCTAGTAATGTATCATACCAAGCTCGTCTATTTCTACACTTATGACTAGAAGCAAAGGTTATATTAAAATTAATAACATTCTTTTGATACTGTTGCGCTACCGATATGCAAGTAGATGGCACTTTAATTAGGATGTCATTACTAACGGTAGGATGATTCTTCAACATAGTTAAGTAATCAGCCCAAATAGTCCTGTTGGTTATCTCTGTAGCATTCATGCAAAATAAAGTGTTTATTTCATTAACGGAGAGTTTCATTAAAATGTTCATTTGATTTGCACAGCAATGTCGTGCCAAGCCTCGCTCTGCCATGCACCTATCGGGTAGGTTGCAGCATTTAATATCAGTCGTGTTGTGCAAAGAGACTTCATTAGTATCATTGGTATATTGTACATATAATCGTCCTGGGCCACCAGTTGTCGTCCAGAGATTGACCCCTGGTGAAAATGTCATGTTCAGTACCACACACTTCTGTCCGGATGGGCAGCTAAAGTTCCCCTGGGTTCTATCTTTGGTATCATTTTTCCAACTCCAGGTTCCTTTACAACCAGTGTCATTACAGTTAACCCTTTGAAACCTTCCTCCAGGGGTAACTAGCTCTGCCAAATGGACCATAAGACACACCAGCATTCCTTTTAGGACCCATTGCAGGACCTAGAAATACACAAATTTTATTATTCTCGAAGATAACATTGGTATCAAAAACATTATAACATACATACACAACTCTACCCTCCAGCGTAACTGATTACTTGCTGAGGTCAGAAGCCCTTGTATTAATAATAGGTGTGGGATTCAACTGTTTGCACTAGAGAAAACAGAAGGGCTTGGGCTGGGTTATGCTGTTAAAATACCTTGGGTCTTTTCTAAAACCTGTAAATAAGAAACAATTATTGGCAAATACACTTTTTTTTTACCCCTTTGGGGGAACAGTGATGTACCTTGCAACCTTTGTGGGTATTACACTGGAAGGGATGGAGGAAGGGTAGCTTACCCCCTCCCCCCAAGCTCCTACTGGTGGAAGAGACAGCTCGAGGTGCAAGAGACAGCTCGAATACTGTAGCAATAAAAAGGTTAGCTGTGGATGGTGACATGATCCCCACCTACTACACTTTAAATTATAACAAGATAATATTACAATACTATAAAGATGGGGAACTTCTTTTTCTCTAGAAGAAAGAGAAGAAACACAGACAAACAACAAAAACAAACACACATCAGTTTAAAAATAAAACAAGATTATTTCCATAGGATAAAAGAAGCCAAGCGTCCCTGGGTTCCCTTATCCTAAGCATGACAAAATGTCAGCTGAGTTTATAAAAAATCCAGATTGATGGTAATACCGTACATACGTATCTCTTAGAATGCATTTCAAAAGACAAAAAAAAAAAAAAATGATTACACCATGGTCACACATAAAAACAAAAGCCATTGTTTTTAACTGTAGATGGTAAACTCTCAAAAACAGCTGTAATAATCCCTTTTTCAAAAGCGTAATAAAAATATGGGGAGATGATGAATAATTCTCCCCTTCCAGCTGGAGTATTGCCTGTGTTAGCTGCAAGTCAGAAGCAGTGAGAAGAGAAGAAAAGTTTGTTCCTCTTCACTTAGAATACTAGTTTTGCAATAAAAAGTCAAATTACATGGTTCACTCTTGGTGTGCTTTCATGAAAACATACATTTTGTGTGAAAAGTTATGCTTTAGGCATGGAATACACATCAAGTTTGAACTGGTAGTAACATAAAATGTTGAAACACAAGAAGGTCAAATAATGTGCAAAAGGTCACAGTGTGCATGCAAGGGTCATTCAAACCCAGCCATTCCTGTAGTGTCCTTGAACACCACCAATATTAAAATATCTTTAAATAACAATAGAGCACACAATAAAACTGCTGGCCAAGACAGTACACACACATATACACATACACAAAAAGAAATACTTAACACAAAATAAGACTGACATTGTTTCACACCAATTTGCTGAGGTAATGCCCATAGTTTCATTAGAAAACTGTACGTGTTTTAGATATATGTGCTGCCTCCTGCCTGTCTTGTAACACTGACAATTTTAAACCAACACATTTATACATATTGCCATGCCAAATCTTTCTAGAACAAAACACTTGTACATTTTAACTCCGTTAAAATGCAGTACAACTATACCATCTGTAAGTGACACATCTCGTATAACATGATTACACCTTTTGGCACATAACTAAAATATGGCACTCTGCCATTTTGCAAAAGTTTCTGGTTTTAACTAGAAGTATGATAAAGCTATTTATAGCTGTTAACACATTACATTTTCACCTAGCAGTGGCTTGGCATTGCTTGCAAACTACAACTCTTTCTGCACATTGCAATCTATATGACGTCATAACTCTTCACCATCAACACTACCTGCTCCACCGAACAAAAGTTCTTCACTGACCCTATCTAGGCAGCACAAATGTTCCATTAAAAATAAAGCCAATTAAAACAGTCAGCTATGAGGCAAAGAAGATTCTTCTTTCTTTTTTTTTTACTGTAACATGTGCACTGAAGGCAGTCAATCCTATCTCGCAACCTTGACAACAGAACATAATTACAGAACACAGATATAAGCTAGAAAATATGCACGAGAAAGACGTAGCATTACCTTTAGTATATGTATTAACAGACAGACATAAAACAACTTTAAATAAAAAATGCAGACTTACCCGGTGCCAAGGTATTTTTCTTCTTCTTTTCCGATACACTCGTCTGAGTAAGAAAACTGACTGCAGGACCTTCATGATAATTTCCAAACACTGCAGCTATTAACCCTTTCAAAGGTTTTAACCCTTTCAAAGGTTTTCTTTTGGCCATTTTAGTAACCTGCCAAAACAAGTCTTTTTCCAGAGCTCTGGTTTGCAGTTTAAAAACAAAACAAACAAAAATCTCTAGCAGTACTAGGTTGAGATCCATCTGGTAGAGGTCCCCAGTACTTGGGTTTGGGATCAAATGTTTCAGCCTCTATAGGAGGCAAGGGAACTTGAAATTGATACAGAAAAACTTGAAACTACACAGATAGGCAACATGGGGGAGGATTTTCAAATCATCCCGTCTGTAGTCACCTACTGTGCGTACATCCACAGTAGTTTATTTTTCTTTTTCTAGATGTTGCTTATCTAACTTTACTTACCAGCCGCTGCTTTTCTCCTAAAGCAGCCTGAACTGAAAGCCATCATTGGCTCTAACAGTATATACTTGCAGCAAGCACAAATTACAAGTACAAAGGGCAGTGCAGTTGCTTGTTTGAGAGACTTTTCCTTAATACATCTTTCCACATATTCTTTCACAGTTTCATCAAAGAGAAAAGATAAAAAAAGAACTCATCCTGCCGACTACGCCAAAAATGTTCTGCCAACTCAAACCAGGCAGCTATTTACCATTCACACTCACATGCATACAATAACAGCACAATAAGTACAGCAAGCCAAAGCTTTATTATAATAAAATATAATACAAAAGGTTATACATCACCGATTCCAAAAGCTACATCCAAGCCTGTTCCAATGGCTGGGAAGCCCCCTTGTCAGCCTGGCTAGGAGTCTCACGAACTGGGAATTGGCCCTACAGCGATGCGTCCATCTGCAGGTGAGGGCTTCTAACCACAAAACTTAATACATCACCGATTCAATAAAAGCAAAATCAGCCCAGCCCTCTTCCAATGGCTGGGAAGCCCCCTTCAGCCTGGCTAGGAGTCTCAGGAATGGAACAGCTCCTGCAGCAATGCGTCCACTCTGCAGGCGAGGCTTCTAACCAGGCATCTGGAAAGTCCCATTTTATATGTTTTATCTGGTATTTAGAAATGCTAAACCACCATGTCCTAAGCACTGGCCAGGTGCCCAGAACATCACAAGTTCAGCATGACAAACACCACTTAATAAATATTTGGCATTCGTCAGATCATCATGCCCTAAACACTGGCCAGGTGTCCAGAACATCATGAGCCAAACAATGCCAGAGATTCCAAAAGAAAGATCTCATAACATCTTGTACAAAACATCTTATATAACTATGATTAAGCATTAAAAGTCTCATAACATCTTGTACAAAACATCTTATATAACTATGATTAAGCATTAAAAGTCTCATAACATCTTGTACAAAACATCTTATATAACTATAATAAAGCATTAAGCATTTCAAAATGGAATAATATCATACAAAATGGAGTGACAATAATCAACACAATACATATATATATATATATATATATATATATATATATATACCATCAATCCCTTTCAAAATGCTGTTTTACCACAGTTCCAGTGATTCTACCCTACTGTGGTAGAACAGCATTCTAGAATCTCTAGAGACTGCATGAGTCAGTTTCATTTTGAAACAAATGGACTCACAAAAGACATATTTCACAAAGTACTATACACTATAAAAAATACAGGATGAGCAACTCTATGCACAACCAGTATGTTTTACCACCTCGGGGTTCTGATTCCCATGGACCTCTCGAGCTTCGCTCTCAATGTCAGAGGGAATCAGAACCCCTCTGTGGCAGAACACACTGGTTCTGCATATTTTCCCATCCAGTATTCTCTATGTCTTGTACTGGGTCCTCTCCTCCTATTCCTATCATATTGTGGATACTAACACCCTCCCTGATGCCCTCAGTGACCATCATATGGTCTGCTGTGTCCGTACAATTCAGCACCCTAAAGTTCCCTCCAAATTCATTCAGATCTGGTCCTTCCATCCACTGCATATGTCCTGCTTTCATGCTGATCTGGTAGCCACTGACTGATCCCCTATTTCTACAGCTGGTAACATTGATAATGTCCTCAAATGCTTTACCACAAAAATTTGTCTGTCTGGGATCATCATGCTCCACTTGAAGAACCATGGTCTGAAGTTCCCATGTCCTGTGGATCTCAGCTGAGTTAAAAGTTTGTTTTGTGTATGTGACCTTGCCCGGAGGACCTACAAATCCTCTGGCTCTACTTCTGACCTTACTCATTACAAGTTCCTTCACAATGCGTGTACTAAAGCTACTAAACTTGCAAACTCTGAATACTTTCAATCCACACTCTGCAACAACCTTAATTACTCTTCTAAGTTCTGGAAGGATTATCCATTCTTTTTTCTCTTCTCTGACCTAGTTCCCTCTTCCTGTTCTCAAGCTGAGTGACACTCTTATCTCTGCTCTTCCTGCAGAAGCCTCCTCTTTTAATTCCTTTTTACCTCCTCTGCCCAATCACTGCTGTCCTCCTCCTCCTCTCCCCTCTTCTCTTCACTCACACTCTATCTCCTTCCTTCCTTTTTCAGCCTTTCTTCATACTGTTGCTTTTAAGGCCCTTTTGTTTCTAAATCTTCACAAGGGTAGGCATCCTGATGGTCTTGACCCTAGACTCCTGTTTCTGTCCACTCATGCCATTCCCTCCTTATTACCTACCTACTTAATCTCTCTTTCTCCCTATCCTGCGTCCCTAATTCTTGGAAGTTGGCTAATGTCATTCCTCTTCCCAAAGAGGGTGACCTCTCTTCTTCTAGTAATTTCCAACCTATTTCTCTCCTACCTACTCTGGCTAAACTACAGGTACACATTGCTCTGTCCCAACTCTCCACTTTTCCTGACTCAGCCTCCTTCTTCACTCTTTTTTAGTCTGGTTTTATAAAGTCTCATTCCACTTTCATCTCTCTCCCTTGGTTCACTGATGCTATCCTCTCTGGCATGGATCAGAGCAATGTTACCTGTGGTAATTTTGTCAACTTAGTCAACACTTTTGACATTGTAGCCTGTCCTAATCTCCTGGACAAACTTAAGGCAGCTGGAGTGTCTGTATCTTCTGTTGAGTGGCTATGCTTCTACCCTGAGGGCAGGTTACAAGCTGTCCAGATTGGAGACCATTTCTCCTCTTCTCTCTCTATAAGTTCAGGTGTCCTTCAAGGGTCTGTCTTGGATACATTTCTTTTCTCCATTTATCTAAATGACCTTCCCAATGTCTGTTTCTCTGTGTCTAAGCATATGTATTCAGATGATGTAGTTCTTTTTACCTCTTGGTCCTCTGTACCTGACCTCACAAACCAATTCCAACTGGAGCTTAACAATGTTTAGTACTGATTCTGTGATATTCATTCATCCCTTAATGCCCCCCAAAATGTCTCCATGACATTTGGCACTCAGCAGAAACGTGCTGAGTCCTCACCCTTCCTTCCTTTCATACCCTTGATGGTACAGCTATTGAAGATGTTTCCTTCTTCAAATACCTCGGGGTCTGGCTTGAGCACCATCTAGATTTATCTGTTCATGTGTATGCTTTACACAAGAAGCTCTACCCCAAGCTTGGGGCACTGTACAGAAATAAGAAAATCATTCCACTTGTTGCATGCAGAGAAATCCTCAATAAGATGATTCTGCCCATTTTAGAGTATGGAGATATTGTTTACAGTGCTGCTCTAAAGTTCACTTTAGCTAGACTGGACCCTCTCTTTGACTCCTTCCGTCGCTTTGCCCTTGATAAACCCGTGTACACACCACTGTACTCTGTATTCTTCCCTCTTCCTCCCCTCTCTTGATGCCTCCCATTTTATCCCTTGTGTTTTCTTTACTTACAAATTTTGGATTAGCTCTTGCCCCTCACATCTTGCCTCTCTCCTCTCTGTTCCCCCTTTCGTCCTCTTACTCTCTTCACAAGTCTTACTCTCGCCCTTTTGCTCTCCCTCATATGAAATCTGCTGCTGGTCAAGCAGCTTTCTTGTTCTGTTTCCCTAAACTATGGAGTTCTCTTCTCCTTTCTATTCGCTCCGCTCCCTCCTTTCCTGCTGTTAATGCTCTCCTCCATGATCTCTCTTCCCATTCCTGCAGTTGTTTCTGATACAGTTTTGAAAACACTTTTTACTGAAACTTGTGTTTTTTTCAGCATGTCCGATTCCCCTTGCATCATTAACCCCTCTGTTCCTTCGTTCGATATGATAATTAAGATTTAATTGCTCTTTCATCAGTTCTACAATTTACTGTATGTAATTTATTGTTTGGAAATTTTCATTCTGAAGCATTATTGTTAGGCTGAGGAGGGCACTCAGTGGCTGGAGAGGAGCAGAGAAGTCAGAACACATTTATTGTAGGATGAACCGTAACTTAGTCCTTGGTTTAACAAAAAAAAAATGCAACTGGGGGATAATTTTGGTCCTGGGCAGGAAGCTTCTTGTCATGAGCTGCCTGCCCCTAAGGTGTCATCTACTGTTCTGAAGTATAGTTCATATTTAACCTCTTGCTTGGAAGATGTCTGGCCCTTTTGCCTTCCAAAAGCAGGAGGAATTTTGATTATTTATGTACTACAGAAATCTGGCTGTAGTAGCTTGTTCTTAAAGGGAGTTGTTTCTCTGTATCAGACAGCTGGTAAAAATGGCAGTGTACAAGCACCACTGGGTAGCTGTTAAAACATTTGTGTAGAGTAAATTGGTGTAAATAAAGGGAAACACAAAATCTTGGAACAAACAATGGGGCGTTGTGTCAAGGTGGATGCAGCTAGATGAAAAGCATTAGCTTAAGTGTACACTGAAAATAGAAAATAAAGTTAGAATTTCACATTCAAAATGTTGATCCAGTCCTAAAGAAGATCCTCTATATAGAATGTTGGCGGATTTCTGAGTACCCCATTGATCAGTTCCTGAAAAACACCTCTTTGTCCAAACATTCTCTGTTTTCCGCATGCATTTGGAATAACCTTTTGTTTCCATAAAAGGAAGATGCACTGTTAAAAATGCATATATTGAAGTCCTGGCTTTTGTACTTTACTGTTTTTTATATCCATTTTTGCCCCCTCCTTCCCCACCTCCACCCAGGAAGAGCACATAGCTCAAAGGCACGGTCAGTCCCACACTGGTCTGAGAACACAGAAGCTCAACTCTAGTACCAAACATGTGTCTCAAAGAGGCACCACTGTGCCATATCACAGTGTGGCTCATTAAATGAAAGCATTACAGCATATAAATAACTCAGGTGGTGCAGTGGATGTGTCTTGGCCTAACAAGTAAAGGTCAGTGGTTTGATTCCCAGTGGGAACATATGTTTGTTTCAGAGGAGGACAACTAAAATGGTGCAGGGTCTGTACCAAAACCCATACAAAGAGAGACTAAAGGAGCTTAACATGTATACCCTTGAGGAAAGGAGGGAGAGAGGGGCCATGATAGAAATGTTCAAGTACCTCAAGAGAAATAACAAAGTCCAAGAGAGTAGTATCTTTCAGAAAAGGAGATGTGCAAGAACAAGGGGCCACAATTTGAAGATATAGGGGGGATGGCTCAGGAGCAGTATAAGGAAGTATTTTTTCATGGATAGGGTAGTAAACACATGGAACGGCCTTCCTGAGGTGGTCGTGAGGTCAAAAACAGTGGAGGAATTCAACAATGCATGGGACAGACATAAGGCAATTCTGGTGTGGGGTGGTAGGATGAAGTAGGATGCTAGTTAACTAGGATAAGGGTCCTAAAGGAATTAAGAGAGGTGGTAGCTGAACCTCTGGCAATCCTGTTTAGCCAGTCAGTGGAAATAGGGGTGGTACCCAAAGACTGGAATATAGCAGATGTAGTCCCCTTATACAAAAGTGGAAACAAAGAGGAAGCGGGGAACTACAGACCAGTCAGCCTGACATCGGTAGTGGGGAAGATCATGGAAGCACTACTGAAGAAGAGATTGGTGGAACATCTGGTTGCCAATGGACTACAGGACCCAAAGCAGCATGGTTTTACCAGGGGAAGGTCATGTCAGACCAGCCTCATTGAATTTTTCGACTGGGTGACAAGGGAGGTGGATCAGGGGAGGGCAGTGGATGTGGCCTATCTGGACTTCAGCAGGGACTTTGACACTGTACCACACAGAAGACTATTAAACAAACTGGGGAATATGGGAGTGGGCAGGACAGTAGTGTGGTGGGTAGGTAATTGGCTGGGTGGCAGGACACATAGGGTGGTAAATGGCTGTCACTCCACAGAGGGAAGAGTTACCAGTGGGGTACCACAAGGATTAGTGCTGGGACCAGTCCTATTCAATGTCTTCATCAGTGACATTGCACAAGACCTAGAAGGCACAATTTCCCCTGTTCACTGATGACACAAAGCTCTGTAACAGAGTGGACATGCCAGAGGGTGTAGTCAGAATGAGGAGGGACCTGCAGAAGCTTGAAGAATGGTCAAGGATTTGGCAGTTGAAATTCAATGCAAAGAAGTGCAAGATAATGCATATGGGGCACAAAAACCCTGGAACAACATATCAGTTGGGGGGTGAGGATATAGCATGCACCAAGCAGGAAAGGGATCTTGGGGTTATCATCTCTGAGGACCTCAAGGTAGGTAAACAGTGTGACAAGGCAGAAGGTAAAGCAAATAGGATGCTGGGATGCATAGGCAGGGGCATCACCAGCAGGAAAAGGGAGGTCTTAATTCCACTATACAAAACACTAGTGAGGCCCCACCTGGAGTACAGTGTACAGTTCTGGAGACCTTACCCATGTAAAGACATAGACAGGGTAGAGAAGGGTCAGAGGAGGGCAACAAAGATGGTACATGGATTGCATCACAAGTCCTATGAGGATAGGTTGAAGGACTTGAATATGTACTCCCTGGAGGAGAGGAGGGAGGGAGAGAGGGGGTATGACAGAGATATACAAGTACCTTAAAGGGAGGAACAGAGTGCAGGAATACACTATTTTCCAGCAAAAAAGATGTTCCAGGACTAGAGGGCATGGGATGAAGTTAGAAGGAAGGCGATTCAGAGGAAACGTGATGAAGAATTTCTTAACAGAACGGGTGGTGGACAAGTGGAACACCCTGCCAGAGGAAGTAGTGGGGGCTGAAACAATCACTGGATTTAAGAATGCATTGGAGAGACATGAGGGAATTCTGGAGGTAAGGGGTAAGGGGCAACAGACTTCTAGGAAAACATAAAGTGAACTTACAAGCTCAAATGGGCGAACAGGGTGAGCCATAGGCCCTTATCTGCCGGCAATGTCTATGTATCTATGTATCTACTGTATGTACCTGCAGCTTATGCAATAGATAATGAAATGGGCAGACTAGGTGGACCAAGCGGTCCTTATCTGCCGTCAAAGTCTATGTTTCTGTGTTTACTGTTTACAATCCTTAATGTAAACTGCTGTTCATATTGTACACCTTTTTAATTGTAATGCAGTGTAAATGAATACTGTAAATATTGTTTTATCTGAGGTGTTATATAATAGTTCCCTTGCCTGTGCTATCGTACACAGATAGTGTCTAAAAAAGGCACTCGTGTCAGTAGGAAGGAAGGAAGGAAGGAAGGAAGGAAGGAAGGAACAAAGACATTTTAACTCTACATTTTGTATATCTCTTTTCCCTTTCCCCAGTACAAATGTGGAAATGAGCCGTTACCAGCTCAGTATGTGTTTCCTGGTAAAATATTTGAAATAAATAAATAATAAATCACATATTCTTTGCACATTCTGTTCTCATCATATTTACTTTATAGAGCTCTATAGACCCGGTTCTCTCCATACCACATATTTATGTACCCCTTGTTCATCATATGATGAGAAACATAAAACATTTGTAACCCCCCTACAAACTGGGAGTCCCTAAAAAGCCTGCTTGGGCCTACCTGCCACTCTAGGTCTATGTCTTCTCTTGCTCTTCCCGGGTGTCTCCCGATTCCAGCCAACAATTTTTTTTCTGTCCCCAGGTCTTGTCCTGACCCTCTGGTGCACTGCTATGCTGCCTCAGTCCTTAATCCAGCCCTGCGGGGCTCAAAATGTCCACCACGCTCTCCCACTGTGGCGTTTCTTCTTGGGGCAGTGGGGATTGTGTAGGCATGAGCGGCACCTTTGATCTCCGACTGCGCTGTTTTGCAGTCACGCCGGGCAGTATTCTGCTGGTCCCACCCCCTCACCTAATTGGGACCGGTGACCATGGACAGGCTGCTGCCGTAGAAATTTAGGAATCTGTGCAAAGTGTTAAATCGGGGCTCATTAGCATATGCATGAGCTGTAGCCCTGATCTATCTGAATATTCACGAGGGCCTATCTGCCCTCTGGGAAGTGTTCTCACCTACGACCAAGAAAAAAGAGAAGAAACACATTTTTATTATTGTAACTAACTGCTGTATGTTGTGGAAAGTGGTTAAAAGGGAGAAAAGTATTTAAACTGAAATAGGTGTTTCTTCCTGGCTGCAACCAGTAAAGTGTTGGGACTTAGAGTGTCAACCTATCTGCTGCTGAAAGGCACCCTTAAACATTGGCAGCAGCAACTAGAAAACGAACTGAGCAATTCAGCCACTCTGTGCAGTGACAGCAAGTACACCCTCTGGGCTAAGGAACTGTGGGCATTGGGGCAAATACTTGTTTATCTCTGGCTGCACCAGGACATTAATCAGGACTATATCTGATCTGCTAAAGGACTGTAACGCTAAGTAGCCATTGTCAGCAGCCATAGCCAATTTGAAAGCTGGGAAAACAAAGCCAGGACTCGTGGGACTTTAAAAAAAGATAATGGGTAAATGCCAAGTGCTCATGGGGACTTACACGGACCTAAATGTAGGTGCCAAACACCAGATCAACAGTGCGTAGAGTAAGGTTCATGCATTTTTCATTTTTGTGATTGACAGATCCTCCAGCCAATCAGAGGCCAGTCACCCCATCTCTACAGCCAATCAGGAGTCAAGGAAAAGCACTATAAGAAACAGTGCAAGCCAGCATTTTGCCAGATTGAGAGCCAGTTTCCAGCCTGTAGCTTCGAGCAGGAATCCCACTTGCGGGAGAGGGTGCAGGTCCCAGTCATGCTGCCAAGCAAGGAATTCCAGCTAATCTTCTCCAGCCTGCAGAGGGTTTACATCTTTGTTAATTAATGATAAAGTAATTTAGTTGTGTTGCACATGCTAGGCTTGAGGTTGCCAGATTTGTCTTCCAGGTGCTAGCCCTCTCTCCCACATCAGGGGAAGATTTGGATAGAGGACTAGATGACATCAAGCAGTGGTGAGAGCACTGACCAGAACCTCAGTCACGAGAGGATTGAAGATGTCAGGATGCCTTCTATATCAGAGACCAGCCATGGAGGACCTGCGTGAGTACCCTTGTACTCCTCCGTGCAAGGGAAAATATCTTGCAAGTTAACTTATGGGCCTGTCAGCCCTTGTAATTGTCCTGTGCAAAGGAAGAGGAAATAAGTAACCTTGGGACAGACATACCCCCTATCTTCTGCTGTGAGAGAGACTGTAAAAGTAATTTGTCTGGGCTGCATAGCCCACAAGAGACTGTTTCATTTAAAAGTTGTCCAGTTCCACCATACCTGCTGCCCAGCTGGCCCAGTGTGGGTGTATTTAGAGACTATGTTGTGCCGATTGCAGCTGTTGCTGGGGGTACCCAAGAGCATCCAGGACAGTGTGCAACCCTTTGAGTCATATAAATGTGCTAATATCTATCTGCATCCTCTATTGGCCAAGACTGCCCTATTGGAGCTGTCAGCCATAGTCGCGTTGCCACTTCAAAGGACATGAGGCCCTAGAGCTTGTTGTAACTAAGTTTTACACCTGGAAATGACATATTTCCACTTGGTTCAAATTATGTCTAAGAGTAGAGATGCTTGAGAAAAGTATTAGTAAATGAATGTACTGGATGTGACTATGTCTAAGAGTGGAGATGTTTGAGAGAAGTATTGGTATATGAATGTACTGGATGTGACTTCAGTTTACATGTGTGGAATATTCAGGATTTGCGAATCCAAGATCTAGCCAAGGTGTCCCAGATCTGTTGCCTTTTTTGAAATGTTCAGTTCTGTGACAAGCAGGTCAATCCCTGCCCTCTTGTGACAAGCAGGGCAAAAACCTGCTACTCTGCCAAATGCAGGGCAATCGCTGCATCCTAGATAAGGATCAACAGCCATTGTTGAATGTTGTTTTCCAAGATAGTCCCTTCCTTTTAATCAAAGCCGGCCAACTAAACCAGCTGCAACATCCAGAACTTTGGTATCTGGGTTACTGGGTACCCAGTGTATAGTGTGAGATTGCAGGGTTTCATACGCATCTGGGACTGGTACCAGTGGGAATAATTGTTGTGTAAATCTGATTTTAGTCAGCAGCTTAGACAGCCAGGGCTCTGGGTATCAGGGTTTGGTCGTTTAAATTGTGATTGCCTTTTCTATTAATCTAGCAGCCACCCAGCTGGAGGATTCACCAGCACAAACTAAAACCATTGTACATTATATAAACAGCAATCAGCATAACCTCTATTCCTTCTGTTTCCCCACCCTAACTCCTATGACCCCCAAATAAATCTGTTATTACTGTTTTTGCAAATCATCATGTGTGAGCATATTCATAGAGAGAGTCATTAATTTTAAAATTGTTAAAATGTGGGGAAATGCAAATGGTCATGTGTGGGGGTGGCTAATGGTATTTGTTGGTGGTATAACATCTCAGGGGGTTATACTAGGTAACAACTAGCCCAAGTAAAGAATACTCTGAGTGGAGGAACTGCACAATTGGTTTAGACTTGTTATAAGTTAGGGAACCCAAATCCCTCAGCCTAGCTCATAGGCAGTAGGCAGGGGTGTAACCTAGGGGTTACACAAATGGAGACACAGCTGGGATTCTACTGTATGCCACATGCCAGACCAGCATGCCCCCACCCCCCCATTTTGTATGTATTGGGACCCTTAAAACAGCTGCCACCGCCTAGCTTTTCAAGATGTATTCTGGTGCCAGAACTGCTGCAAGCTGTTTGCTCACTGTTGGTTCACTGACAACTTAGGGGAGTGTGCCTCCTCGTGGCCAAAAGTGGAATTGCATCAAATATGTTTCTGCAGTTCAAAATCTTGTTTGTTGAGGGCCCCTTTATAATGTAACATCCAGATTAAAACTCACAGTGATTAAAGAAAATGTTTTTTGCAGTTTAGAATAGGATGCATTTGTCTAGATCAGGATGTTGACTAGGAAGCCATATGTCTGAGTCAAGACCAAGTGTTTTCTAAATGTTTTATGTTTACTGTGTATATAGTTCCCTAGTGTGCCAGGCTTGGCACACCCTTGGCGCAGACACCAAGATCTGTTGCCATGGGAGAGTGTAACCCCCCCCATAAATGGGGTCCCTAAAAAGCCTGCCTGAGCTTACCTGCCACTCATGGTCTTATTTATTTATTTAACACTTTTAGGAATTACAACCCTTTGAGTCAGGAAATCATTTACAAAGGCTCCGTGTCAGAATAGCATATATAGGACAATACATATAAACAGATCATGACAATGGTTGCAAGGACAAAAAGACTACAGGTTTCTGGTATTACAGTTACACAGCATTGCTGCGTCATGAGACATATTTACATTGCATGGAAAGTGATACAAGGAACTAGAGTTTATAGTTTTAAGATTATAAAGCATTTTTAGAGACATGAGAGAGAGTAACATATATTGATAACATATCTTTGTCTCCTCTTGCTCTTCCTGGGTGTCTCCTGATTCCAGCCAGCAATGTTTTTGTGTCCCTAGGTCTTGTTCTGCCCCTCTGGTGTCCTGCCATGCTGCCCAAGTCCATAATCCAGCCCTACAGGGCTTGGAATGTCCACTGCAATCTCCCGCTATGGTGTCTGCCCTCGTGGAAGTGGGGGATCGCATAGGCATGAGCGGCGCCTTTGATCTCTGACCGCACTGTTTTGTGATCATGCCAGGGAGTGTTCTGATGGTCCCGGGACCACCCTCACCTAATTGGGACCTTGTGACCATGGACAGACCGCAGAGGGGCCACTCCTATAGAAATGTTTAAGAAGTTGTGTGAAGTGTTAGATTACAGCTCATTAGCATATGCACAAACTGGAGCCCCGATCCCACTGAATATTCATGAGGGCCTGTCTACCCTCATGGCAGCTATTCTTGCTTAAGGCTGAGAAAAAAAAAGGAGAAAAATGTTTTTACTATTGTAATTAAATGCTGTATTTTGAGGAAAGTGGTTGGAAATGGAAACGTATTTAAATTGAAATAGGTACTTCTTCCTGGTTGCAACTAGTAACGTATTGGGACTCACAGGGTCAGCCTGTCTGCTGCTGCAAGGTGTTCTTAAACATTGGCAGAGGTGACAAGAAAACAAACTGAGCAATTCAGCCACTCCATGTAGCAACAGCAGGCACACCCTCTGGGATAAGGAGCTGTTGTGGGGCATTGAAGCAAATAGTTGTTTATCTCTGGCTGAACCAGGATATTAATCAGGACTGTATCAGATATGCTAAGGGACTATAATGTTAAGCAGCCATTGCCAGCAGCCAGAGCCAAATGGAAAGCCAGGAAAACAAAGCCAGGACTTGTGGGACTTTTACAAAAGCTCATGGGTAAATGGCAAGTGCTCATGGGGACTTACAGGGACCTAATTCTAGGCACCAAAACACCAGACATACAGTGCATCGAGTAAGGTTCATGCATTATTCATTTCTGTGACTGACAGGTCCAAAAGGCAATTGAAGGCTAATCACTCCATCTCCACAGCCAATCAGGAGCTGGGGAAAAGCCCTATAAGAGACAATGTAAGCCAGCATTTTGCCAGATTGAGAGCCAGTTTCCAGCCTGCAGATTTGAGCTGGACCCCCCCGGGAGAGTAGGCCCAGGCCCTAGTCATGCTGCCAAGCCTGGAGTTCCAGTTAATCTTCTCCAGCCTGGAGAGGGCTTACATCTTTGTTCATTAATGGTTTTCCCTTGTGGGTAGATGGATTGTCTACTAGTATTTTGTGACAGTTTGCATCAAACTATTTGTAAATAATTTACTGGTGACTGAGGAGCTGTCTTTGCAAAGCGTGTAGTTTGTGTATTTGAACCCAGACAGAGCCTCAGGTGGTGGAAACTGGTTTACCCTGATTGCTTTCAGAGCACAGAACACCAGGTTGTATTGGGCAGGGGAGGCTTACCTCTGTTGGGCTCAACTGCTTGATTTTTCTGTGATTGTTTGTTGTTTTGTTGGGTATTTTCTCTGTCAAATTGTTGTGCAGATTGACTTGCTGAAAGGAAGGTCAACACTCATTGTAGTGATGGGTCAGAGCTTGTAGCTGATTGTTTTCAGAGGGCATGGCTTGGGCTCAACCCTCCCTGCCCCTCATCCCCCACCAGGGTGTCATTTCCTGTATACCAGGGCTTCTGACAGCATTTCCTCATGAGGGCAAGGGCATACAACTGTCATATCCTTTCCAGCACAGCACACTGCATCGACGGTAAAGGCACACACACTAACTTAAACAAAAAACAAACAAAAAAAAACTTAGGATAAACAGGAAAGAAAACGGACATGTGGGGAGTAGTGCAATGCACTGGCTGTGGGGCAGCAGTCTTCTGGAAGACTTTCTGGAGGCTGAGATACTGCCCTATTTGCAGGCAACTCTTTGCTCTGAGGCAGAAGGTTGCCCATATCCAGGCCTAACTGGACAGGAGTAGGGGAACCTCCCCTACCCAGGGAACACCAGGCCACCACTGCTGCCTTAGAGGTTGCCAAGAAAGAGGAGCAGTTGAACCACAGTGGGCCCAGGGAGGGTGAGGGTGGTGGAACAGAGGCACATCCCTCCATTTGTACCGCTCCACAATCCATTTGCCATTCTGGTTGAGCATGGCTCCCCTGTGGAGGAACCCACAGTGGAGACTGAGGAGGTTGCTGGAAAACACTGCAAGGGAGGCCAACAGGAAGGTGTCACAGGAAACCACAGGGGAAGGAAGCAGCTCCTGGTGGGGGACTCATTTATGAGGGGGATAGAACTGAGGGAGGCATGGGAAAGAGAAGTAAGGTGCCTGCATGGTGCAATGGCTTGTAGAGACAGGAATCGAATCCTCAGAGTCATGAATGCAGGTGCACAGGAGAGGGAGCTGAACATCATTTCCAACCCAGGGACAATTGACTTGGCTGGGTATGGGATTAGAGCAGTGCAGAAGGAGTATGCAGAGTTGGGGACTGGCCTTAGACCAGTAGCACACACAGTATCCTTCTTGGAGGTGCTGCCTGTCTATGGCATGGGTGAGGTGAGGGTACTCTGCACCATGCGATCCAAATGAATGGTTGAAAAAATAGTGCAGAGCACAGGGTTTTGTCTTAATTGGGGACTAGGGTTTCACCTGGATGGATACCCACCTATACTGGCACAATGATCTGCATCTGTCCTGGAGGGGAACCAGTCTCCTGGGTGATACATTTAAATGCTTCATTGGCAAGCTTTTAAACTAGCCAAGTGGGAGGCACTGATAAGAAGCAGGTAATTCCCAGCCTCCCCCCACAAAACAGGGTAGTTAGCAAGGTAAACACCAAGGTAGAAAGGTAAGTAGGGAGCAGGACAGGGGTAAATGGAGAAGGCAAAGTCAGTAAGTGCAGGGATGGGGCTACGAGAGGTAAAGCCATCAAAAAATGGCGAGTAATGAGTACCAATGCATATAGTCTGGGTAACAAGCTTCCTGAACTAGTGGCCTTGGTGGAAGAGGAACACCTGGGTATTGTGGCAGTCACAGAAACATGGTACACACAGAACCATGACTGGGATGTAAACATACCAGGATACACTATCTACAGGAGAGACAGGGAGGGTAAAAGAGGAGGATGAGGAGTACCCCTCTCTACATAAGGGAAGGGAACAAAGCAACAGAACTAAAGGGTAAATGGGGAGGAGAGGAGAGGTGGCACTATGAGTCTTCTTGGAGGCAGGCCATGGCTCCACAATCTGCACTGGGGTTGTATACAGACCCCCATCTCAGGGGGAGGAAATAGAAAAGGAAATGATAGAAGGTATCCTTAGAATGGCAGAAAAAGGGGAGATATTGTTGATGGGGGACCTGAATATGCCAGATGTTAACTGGAACAGATTTGCTGCAGACACATCCAAGTGCGGGGTCATTCTCGACGCCCTGCAGGCAGCATGTCTCAGACAGCTAGTACTGGAACCCACTCGAGAGGGAGCAATCTTAGACCTGGTACTCTGAAATGGAATTGGAGAGAGGATCACAGATTTAAAAGTGGGTAGCCATCTAGGAACTAGTGACCACCAAACAGTATGGTTCATGATAAACATAGCAGTAGAGTCAAACCATACAAAGGTAAAGGTCCTGGACTTTAGGAGGGCTGACTTTGCCAAAATGGCTTAGTGCCTAAGGAATGCACTAGCAAATGGGTATGAAGGAGGGGTGGAAGAACAATGGGAAAAAATCAAAACTGCCATTACAGAGGCAACAAGACTTTGTGTGAAGCAAATAAACAAAACAAAACAAAGTAAAAAACCACTATGTTTCTCAGAGAGGTGGCAGGGAAGGTTAGAGGGAAAAATATAGCATTCAGGAAGTACAAGGAATCACAGAAGGAGCAGGACAAGAGAACTGTATCAGTTAAAGCAGAAGGAGGCAGGGAAGGTAGTGAGAATAGCGAATGCCTAAACCGAGGAAAACATAGCCAGCTTAGTTAAGAAGGGGGATAAAACCTTTTATAGGTACATCAGGGAGTCGAGGAAGACCAAGGGAGGGATAGTTTGGCTTAAAAAAGGAGAGGGAGGGGGTTGGTCAGAGGTTGATTGTGAAAAGACAGAGATACTGAACAAATACTTTTGCTCAGTATTCACAAAAGAAGAAGAGGGGGAGGTACCTAAACCAAACAATGAAAAACACTTTGGACAGGAGGGTCGATATCAATCCATTCACAGTAGAAAGCGTCATGAAGTAACTCCTGAAACTCAAAGTGGATAAAGCAATGGGGCCTGATGGGATTCACCTCAGAATTCTGAAAGAACTAAGGGGAGAACTAGTGACACCACTGACTACCCTTTTTAACAAACCATGGGAGGATGGTGTGATACCTGAGGACTAGAGGAGGGTGGATTTGATTTATCTTCACAAATGTGTGAGCAAGGCAAAGGCAGGAAACTACAGACCTGCTAGCTTGACCTCAGTGGTAGGGAAGATGACGGAATCACTTCTAAAAGAAAGAATTTTTTAGTACCTAGAGGCCAGCGGGGTACAGGACCAAGGCAGCATGGATTCACAGCATGAAGGTCATGTCAGACAAATCTAATAGATTTCTTCGACTAGGTAACCAAAGTAGTAGCCAGGGAGGGGCTGTGGATATGGCCTATCTAGACTTTAGCAAGGCATGTGACACAGTCCTACACAAATGATTAATAAACAAGTTAACCAGCCTGGGAGTGGGTCCCTCCCAGGGTGGTAGCCTGGGTAACAGCTGGCTGGACAACAGGACCCAGAGGGTAATAGTAAACAGAGTACACTCTGAAGAAAGGGGGGTTACTAGTGGGGTACCACAGGGCTCAATATTTTGACCGGTCCTCTTTCATTGCTTTTTAGGAGATACTGCAGATGGGCTAGAAGAAAAAGTATGCCTCTTTGCAGATGACACAAAAATCTGCAACAGGGTTGACATACAAGAAGTGGTGCAAAGAATGATAAGGGACTTGACAAGATTCGAGGAATGGTCAAAAATATGGCAGCTTAGATTCAATGCAAAAAAGTGCAAAATAATGCACCTGGGAAACAAAAACCCAGGGGAAGAGTACACAATGGAGGTGGGGTGGAGGTGTGGGGAGGTACTAACAACAACACAAATGGAAAGGGAATTGTGAGTAGTCATATCAGATGACCTAGAGGTAGGTAAGCAATGTGAGAAGGCAGTAAGGAGTGCTGGGGGAATACTAGGATGTATAGGGAGAGGCATCACCAGAAGAAGACAGGAAGCTGTTATCCCTCTGTACAGACAGTTGGTGAGACTCCATCTGGAGTATTATGTACAGTTCAGGAGACTCCATCTCTGCAGGGACATAGATGAGATGGAGGTAGTCCAGAGGAGGGCGGTTAAAATGGTGCAGGGTCTGCAATAGAAGCCATATGAAGAGAGACTAAAAGCGCTCTCAGAAAACACCCCAGATGCCTCTGTCACCTTAAGTGACTACTCCATCTTTCGGGCAGACAGGCTAAACAAGTGGGGTGGAGGATGTGCCATCTATGTCAAATCAACGCTGCAGGCACTCTCCATCTCCTTTCCCACACCTGCCCATGGTGTCCAAGCCATAACCATCAAGGTAATCCTTGGTAACCATGGCAAAACGCTCTGCATTATGGCAGTATACATCCCCCCACAAACCAAAAGCCAGCCTTTAAGTCTATACTATCCAGCATCACCCATCTCCCTCCCAAGAGTGAAGTCATTATAATGGGTGACTTCAATGTGAATTGGCTATCTGCCAAGTCTACTACCTGCAAAGACTCAGTTCTTGTCTACAACCTCACCCAGGTAGTCAGATCCCCCACCAGATTAGATCCCAGAACTGGGTCCTCCACTCTTATCGACCTCATCCTCACTAACCGTCCCAGCAACCTCTCCCAGGTCAAAGTACTCTCTGATTCGATGTGACCACTCCCCTGTCACATGCTGGTGGTCAAATAAACTCCCCCCCAGCCCCCTTAAAGTTACAGTCCAAAGGCGCCTGAAAAAAGGATCTCTCTCCCATCTCAGATTGTACCTTACTTCCTGCGACTGGTCACCAATCCACAATGCCCTATCTGTAGATGCTGCCCTCACCTCTTTTATTGCCACCTTTAATGCTGCCTGTGACATCTTTGCTCCCATCACAAAGCATATTTAAAAAAAAAGGGATACCCCCTGGATCTCACAATCGCTGCTTGACCAGATGCACCATAGAGATGACCTCTGGCAAAGGGCCCTGGACTCTCAGTTACCACGGGACAGACAACTTTACAGAGAGGCCAGAAACAAATGCACTTGGGCCATACAGCAAGCCAATGCTACTTACTACAAGCAAACTCTAACCACGACCTGGGGCTCCGAAAAATTCTGGAGTAATATTAAGGAACTATGGGAAACCCATCTCCCTGTGCCCTCACGCAGTTGCTAGTTGATGGAGCTCTCTCCCAAGACCCCGATACCATCTCTGACGCCCTTAATACCACCTTCACAGACCTCCGCCATATCTTCCTTAAAAACTTCTTTGACCCAATCCCAAGCGGCCCTGTGGGCACCTCAACCTCCATGGCCCCCCTCCCTTTCCAACTACGAGTTATCTCCTGCAATGAAGCAAAGCACTACCTCACCAAAGCATTGACGAACTCCTGCTATAGTAGTGATTCCCTTGATCTAAAACTTCTCCGACTTACGCTGAATGTGACCCTACCACATCTCACCAAGATACTTAACTGGTCACTATGCCTCTGTCAATTCCCCACTATTTTGAAAAGAGCAATCATAACCCCGATCCTGAAGAGTGGTGACCCCACCTCCACCAGCAACTACCGACCTATCTCGATCCTACCTCCCCTATCTAAAGCACTTGAAAAAATAGTGTCGGACCAGCTTACCAATTATCTGGCCAAACATAATCTGCACTGCCATGAACAACATGGTTTCAGGAGAGGTCACAGCACAACCACTGCCCTCCTTGAATTTACCTCCTATATACATGAGGCCCAGAACAGGGGTCCATGGCAGGTGCTATCTATGTAGATATGACCAAAGCATTCGACACAGTCAGTCACGCGCTACTTCTCAACTCCCTTTCTTTATTAAATTTCTCCCATGATGCCACAGCTTGGCTCAAAGATTACCTCTCAGGCTGAACGCAACAGGTCAAAATTAACACCACCCTCTCCTCCATTAGACCTGTCCTGACTGGGGTACCACAAGGGTCAATTCTTGGCCCACTACTTTTCACCCTCTTCCTAAACTCCCTCCCTCAATTATGCAGTGGGAAGCTATTGCTATATGCAGATGATGCCGTAGTTCTCTGGAAACACCCCCAACCAATCACCCTCCAAACTGCCCTCCAGGGCTTTTTCAGAGAACTTGAATCTTGGTTTACTGTGCATCACCTTGTCCTCAATTACAACAAAACGAAATCCATGGTCTTTGCCCACCGCCAAAGTCTTCATAAGAATGACCCCCTTAACATCTTAAACTCGCTGGGTTCCCAACTAGAGCAGGTCTCCTACTTCAAATATCTGGGTGTCACCCTGGACACCTCCCTCACCTATCTCTCACACATTCAACACCTTTCTTCTGCTGTTAACGCTAGATTGGGGATTCTAGACAGGCATAAACACTGTCTACCCCCGCACGCCCTACGTCTAGCTGTATCAAGCTCTGTACTATCCTTGGTGGACTACGGCATTGTGATTTATGAATCTGCAGACCAAACTACCCTATGCTGCATCAATCTAGCCCTCAATAAAGCCTACAGACTGGTCACTGGATGTGATAGACTAACCCACATATGCAAACTCTACAAGCTTGCTGACTGGCTAACCTTTTAAGGTAGGCTTAAGTATCACACGTGCCTCATTGCCAAAAAAGTACTCCTGAATCTGGCACCTAAAGGCCTCCACCCCATTATCCAGCCAGTCCCACACAGAAGGGCCCCACGATGCCCTGCCAGTACCTCTCTCTTAATCCCCCACTGTAGGACCTCTCTAGGACAAAGGTCTTTCCAGTATCGTGCTCCACTCTGGCTTAACAGCCTACTGTCCTCCATCTCCCTGGCCCCCAGTCTTGGCCTCTTTAAGATGGGACTCAAGAACCTCCTCCTTAACTCCGCAGCTTGTGGCTGTTACTGATACTCCTCCCCACCCAGAATCTCAAAAAATAGGACTACTGTAAAAAGTAATAGTGCTAGGGCAGAATGTTATCCCTGTGTAGTAATGACAAAACGTTTTGCTTTACCAATGACTACATACTCAGGTCCTAGAATCTATGTATATAAACCCTGACTCGGGGTCCTACTAATGACCCTTCAAACTATAACCTGCAGTATCCCACAACAATTGACCTAGGATCTTCTCTAAGATCCTGGATGCTGTTATTCTACTATGTAAATAATATGTATATATACCAGAACTGATTGATGTATGTTTAATTTCTGTGTAATGTAATGTTTTAACCTTTCTTGTTCTGACGTGGAGCCTTTGCAAAGGAGTCTATGACTCAAAGGACTGTAATTCCGATTTCTCTTCAATAAACAATATGTATACACTTGAGGAAAGAAGGGAGAAGGGGGACATAATAAAAACTTTCAATTACCTCAAGGCACTCAACAAAGTTCAAGACAGGAGCATCTTTCAGAAAAAGAGATGTACAAGAACAAGGGGGCACAATTTGAAAATAAAGGGGGATGGCTCAGGGGCAACGTGAGGAAGTATTTTTCACAGAGAGGGTGGTGGATGCATGGAACCACCTTCCTGAGGAGGTTGTGGGGTTAAAAACAGTGGGTGAATTCAAGAATGCATAGGACAGACATAAGGCAATTATAGTGAGGGGTAGGAGGAAGTAGGTTGTTGGGTAACTGGAATCTGCAGCATATCCAATAGGTATCAAATGGGCAGACTAGTTGGGCCAAGCGGTCCTTATCTGCCGTAAAAGTTTATCTTTTTATGTTTCCATGTAATGTTAAAGTAATCTAGTTGTGTTTCACTTGCTAGCCTTGAGGTTGCCAGATTTGTCCTCCAGGTGCTAGCCCTCCCTCCCACATCAGGGAAAGATGTGGACCAAAGACCAGATAACATCAAGTAGTGGTGAGAACGCTGACCAGAACCTCAGTTGTGAGAGGACAGAAGACACCAGGATGCCTTCTATAGCAGAGACCACCCGTGGAGGACCTGCGTGAGTACCCTTGTACCCCCCAGTGCAAAGGAAAATATCTTGCAAGTTAACTTAAGGGCCTGTCAGCCCTTGTTGGGTTCTGTGCCAAGGAAGAGGAAATAAATAACCTTGGGGCTGACATGCCCCCTATCTTCTGGAGTGTGAGAGACTGTAAAAGTAATTAGTCTGGGCCACTTTGCCCGCAAGAGACTATTTCGTCTAGAAGTTTTCCTGTTGCACCCTGCCTGCTGCCCAGCTGGCCGAGTGTGGGTATATTTAGAGACTGTGTTGTGCAGATTGCAGTTGTTGCTGGGGATACCCAAGAGAGCCCAGGACAGTTTGCAACCTTGAGTCATATAAATGTACAGATATCTATCTGTACCCTCTATTGGTCAAGACTGCCCTGTTGGAGCTGCCAGCCGTAGTCACATTGCCACTTCAAAGGACATGAGGCCCTACAGCTTGTTGTGACTGAGTTTTACACCTAGAAATGACATACTTCCACTTCGTTCAGATTACGTCTAAGAGTGGAGATGCTTGAGAAAAGTATTGGTATATAAATGTACTGGATGTGGCTACATCTAAGAGTGGAGATGCCTGAGAAAAATATTGGTATATGAATGTACAGGATGTGACTACAATTTACATGTGCTGAATATTCAGGATTTGGGAATCTAAGATCTAGTCAAGGTAACCCAGATCAGTTGCCTTTTCTGAAATGTTCAGTTCTGTGACAAGCAGGTCAATCCCTGCCCTCCTGTGACAAGCAGGGCAAACCCCTGCTACTCTGCCAAATGCAGGGCAATCGCTGCATCCTAGATAAGGATCAACAGTAATTGTTGAATGTTGTTTTCCAAGATACAGTAGCTCCTTCTGTTTAATCAAAGCCTGCCAACTCAACCAACTGCAACATCCAGGAATTTGCTATCTGAGTACCAAGTGTATAGTGTGAGATTGCAGGGTTTCATACGTATCTGAGACTGGTACCAGTGGGAATAATTGTTGTGTAACATCTGATTTTAGTCAGCAGCTTAGGTTGACAGGGCTCTGGGTATCGGGGTTTGGTCATTTAAATTGTGATTGCCTTTCCTGTTAATCTAGCAGCCACCCGGCTGGACGGTTCATCAGCACAAACCAAAACTATTGTACATTTTATAAATAGCAATCAGCATAACCTCTATTCCTTCTGTTTCCCCACCCTAACTTCTATGTCCCCCAAATAAATCTGTTATTACTGTTTTTGCAACTCATCATGTGTGAGCATATTATTAGAGAGCCATTAATTACAAAATTGCTAAAATGTGGGGAAATGCAAATGGGTCATGTCTGGGGGTGGCTAATGGTATTTGTGGGTGGTATAACATCTCAGGGGGTTATATCTGATAACAGCTATCCCACGTAAAGTATACTCTAAGTGGAGGTACTGTGCAATTAGTTTAGACTTGTTATAAGTTAGCGTACCCAAACCCCTCAGTCTAGCTCATAGGCAGTAGGCAGGGGTGTAACACTAGGAGTAGCATCGCCTAGGGGTTACACAAATGGAGGCACTGCTGGGATTGTACTGTATGCCACGCGCCAAACTAGCATGGACCCCCCCATTGTGTATGTATTGGGACCCTTAAAATGGCTGCCACCACCTAGCTGTTAGAGATGTATTCTGATGCCAAAACTGCTGTAAGCCATTTGCTCACTGCTGGCTCACTGAAAAGTTAGAGGCGTGCGCCCCTAGTGGCCAAAAGTGGAATTGCACCAAATATGTTTCTACAGTTCAAAATCTTGTTTGTTGAGGGCCCCTTTACAATGTAACATCCAGATTAATGCTCACAGTGATTTAAGAAAATGTTTTGCTATATAGAATGGGTTGCAGTTGTCTAGATCAGGATGTTGTGGTAACCGATGTTGACTAGTAATACATATGTTAAAGCCAAGACAAAGTGTTTTCCTAATGTTTAACATTGACTGTGTAGATGGTTCCCTAATGTGCCAGGCTTTTCACACCCTTGGCATGGACGTCAAGATCTACTGCCATGGGAGAGTGTAACTCTCCCCCTACAAATAGGGGTCCCTAAAAAGCCTGCCAAGGCTTACCTGACAGTATACAGTAGGTCCCTGTCTCCTCTTGCTCTTCCCACGAGTCTCCCGATTACAGCCATCAATTTTTTGTGTGTCCCCAGGTCTTGTCCTGCCCCTCTAGTGCCCTGCCATGCTGCCCAAGTCCTTAATCCAGCCCTGTGGGGCTCAAAATGTCCACCGCGATGTCCCGCTATGGTGTCTGCCCTCAAGGCAATGGGGATCATATAGGAGTTAGTGGCGCCTTTGATCTCTGACCACGCTGTTTTGCGGTCACACCAGGTGAGTGTTCTGTCAGTCCTAGGACCCCCCTCACCTAATTGGGACCCAGTGACCATGGACAAGCCGTAGAGAGGCTGCTCCCATAGAGATTTAAGGAGTTGTGCGAAGTGTTAGATCGGGGCTGATTAGCATATGCATTAGCTGGAGCCCGATCCCTCTGAATATTCATGAGGGCCTGTCTGCCCTTGGGGTAGCTGTTCTCGGTTACGGCTGAGAAAAAAAGAGAAGAAATTTTTTTTTAGTATTGTAACTAACTGCTGTATGTTGTGGAAAGTGGTTACATAGAAACATAGAATTTGACGGCAGATAAGGACCGCTTGGCCCACCCAGTCTGCCCATTTCCTTACCTAATGGATAAGCTGCAGATCCTAGTTAACCAGCAGCCTACTTCTTTCTAACCCAACCCCTAGAATTGCCTTATGGCTGTCCCATGCATGCTTGAATTCAACCACTGTTTTTGACTCCACGACCTCCTCCGGAAGGCCGTTCCATGCATCCACAACTCTCTGTGAAAAAATACTTCCTTACATTGCCTCTGAGCCACCATCTTCAAATTGTGCCCCTTGTTCTTGCACACCTCTTTTGAAAGATGCTACCCTCTTGGACTTTGTTGATTCCCTTGAGGTACTTGAAAGTTTCTATCATGTCCCCCCTCTCCCTCCTTTCCTCAAGGCTATACATATTAAGCTCCTTTAGCCTCTCTTCATATGTCTTCCGGTGCAGACCCTGCACCATTTTAGTTGCCCTCTTCTGGACAGCTTTCATCTTGTCTATGTCCTTGCGGAGACTGGGTCTCCAGAACTGCACACAGTACTCCAGATGGGGTCTCACCAGCTGTCTGTACAGAGGGATAATAACTTCCTGTTTTCTACTGGTGATACCTCTCCCTATGCATCCCAGTATCCCCCCCAGCCCTCCTTACTGCCCTCTTACATTGCTTGCCCACCTTTAAGTCACCTGATATAACTACCTCCAGGTCCCTTTCCATTTTTGTCGTTGTTAGTATCTCACCCCCCATTGTGTGGGTTTTTGTTTCCCAGGTGCATTACCTTGCACTTCTTAGCATTAAATCTAAGCTGCCATACATTTGACCATTCCTCTAACCTTGCCAAGTCCCTTCTCATCCTTTCCACCCCACTTTGTGCATCAACTCTGTTGCAGATCTTTGTGTCATCTGCAAGCGACATACTTTTCCTTCCAGTCCCTCTGCAATGTCGCCTACAAAGTCATTGAAGAGGACCGGTCCTAATACTGAACCCTTCGGCACCCCACTAGTAACCCCCCTTTCTTCAGAGAGGACTCCATTTACTATTACCCTCTTTGTCCTATTCTCCAGCCAATTCTTTACCCAGGCTATCATCTTGGGACCCACTCCCAGGCTGGCTAACTTGTACATTAATATTTTGTGTGGAACTGAGTCAAATGCCTTGCTAAAGTCTAGGTAGACCATGTCCACAGCCCCTCCCTGAGCTACTACTTTGGTCACTCAGTCAAAGAAATCTATTAGATTCATCTGGCATGACCTTCCCACTGTGAATCCATGCTGCCTTGGGTCCTGTGCCCCTCTGGCCTCTAGGTACTCAACAATTCTTTCCTTCAGAAGTGATTCCATCATTTTCCCTATCACTGAGGTTAAACTAACAGGTCTGTAGTTTCCTGCTTCTGCCCTGCTCCCACTTTTGTGACGGGGAATCACATCTGCCCTCCTCCAGTCCTCAGGTACCACCCCATCCTCCCATGATTTGTTAAACAGGGTAGTCAGTGGTGTCACTAGTTCTACCCTTAGTTCTTTTAGAATTCTGGGATGAATCCCATCAGGCCTCATTGCTTTGTCCACCTTCAGTTTTAAGAGTTCTTTCAGAACCCTTTCTCCTGTAAATGGGCTGGTATCAACTTCTGTATCCAGAGTGTTTCTATTGTTTGTTTTAGGTACCTCCCCCTCTTCATTTGTAAATACTGAGCAAAAATATTTGTTTAGTATCTCTGCCTTTTCACAGTCACCCTCTGCCCACCCCTCCCTTTATTAAGCCTCACTATCCTTCCCTTAGTCTTCCTTCGCTCCCTGATGTACCTAAAAAAGGTTTTATCCCCCTTCTTAACTGAGTTGGCTATCTTTTCCTCAGTTTGGGCCTTTGCTGTTTTGACTACCTTCCCAGCTTCCTTTTGTTTTAACTGATACAATTCTCTGTCCTGCTCCTTCTGTGATTCCTTGTACTTTCCGAATGCTTTCTTTTTCTCTTGAACCTTCACTGCCACCTCCTTTGAGAACCATAGTGGTTTCTTACATTGTTTTGTTTTGTTTATTTGCTTCACACAAAGGCTTGTTACCTCTGTGATGGCAGTTTTTATTATTCCCCATTGTTCTTCCATCCCTCCTTCCTGCCCATTTGCTAGTGCATTCCTTAGGTTAAATGGGGGTATTTAAATTTAAATAGGTGCTTCTTCATGGCTGCAACCATTAAAGTGTTGGGACTATAGTGTTAGCCTGTCTGCTGCTGCAAGGTGTCCTTAAACATTGGCAGCAGCGAAAAGAAAATGAACTGAGCAATTCAGTCACTCTGTGCAGCGACAGCAAGTACACCCTCTGGGCTAAGGAACTGTGGGATGTTGGGGCAAATATTTATTTATCTCTGGCTACACCAGGACATTAAGCAGGACTGTATCTGATATGCTAAGGGATTGTAATGTTAAGCAGCCATTGCCAGCAGCCACAGCCAATTGGAAAGCCAGGAAAACAAAGCCAGGACTTGTGGGAATTTTACAAAAGCTCATGGGTAAATGCCAAATGCTCACGGGGACTTACATGGACCAAATTCTAGGTGCCAAAACACCAGACCAGCAGTGCGTAGAGTAAGGGTCATGCATTATTCATTTCTGTGATTGACAGGTCCTCTAGCCAATCAGAGGCCAATCACCCAATCTCTACAGCTAATCAGGAGCCAGAGAAAAGCCCTATAACAGACAGTGTAAGCCAGCATTTTGCCAGATTGAGAGCCCGTTTCGAGCCTGAAGATTCGAGGAGGACTCCTCCTTTGGGAAGGGGGCTCAGGCCCCAGTCATAATGCCATGCCTGGAGTTCCAGTTAATCTTCTCCAGCCTGGAGAGGGTTTACATCTTTGCTCATTAATGGTTTTGCCCTTGTGGGTAGCAAGATTGTCTACTAGTATTTTGTGACAGTTTGCATCAAACTATTTTAAAATAATTTACTGGTGACTGAGGCGTTCTTTTTGCAAAGCCTGCAGTTTGTATATTTGAATCCAGACAGAGCCTCAATTGGTGGAAACTGGTTTACCCTGATTGCTTTCAGAGCACAGAACACCAGGTTGTATTGACTCCAGGGAGGGTTACCTGTGTTGGGCTCAACACTCATCGTAGTGGTGGGTCAGAGCTTGTAGCTGATTGTTTCTGGAAGGTAAAGCTTGGGCCCAACCCTCCTGCCCTCACCCACCCCGAGTGTCATTTCCTTTATACCAGGGGTTCTGACATTATTTCCTCAAGAGGCAAGGGGCATACAACTGCCAGCATATTGCACTAACGGTAAAAGCACACACACTAACTAAAACAAAAAACAAACAAGCAAAAAACAAACAAAAAACTTAATCAGGATAAATTGGAAAGAAGACCAACATGTGGAGAGTAGTGCAATGTGCTGGCTTTGGTGCAGCAGTCTTCCAGGAGACTTTCTGGAGGCTGAGATGCTGCCCTATTTGCAGGCAACTCTCTGCTCTGAGGGAGAAGGTTGTCTGTCTCCAGGCCAAACTGAACAGGAGTAGGGAAACCTCCCCAACCCAGGGAATACCAGGCCACCACCGCTGCCTCAGAGGTTGCCAAGAAAGAGGAGCGGTTGGACCACAGTTGGCTCAGGGAGAGTGATGGTGGTGGAACATAGGCACATTCCTCCAGTTGTACTGATCCGCAATCCATATACCATTCTGGTGGAGCATAGTTACCCTATGGAGGCACCCACAGTTTAGACTGAGGAGGTTATGCTGGGAACCGCCACAAGGGAGGCCCACAGGAAGGTGGCACAGGACATCACAAGGGAAGGAAGAAGCTCCTGGTGGGGGAACTCAATTATTAGTGGGATAGAACTGGAAGAGGCAGGGGAAGGTGAGGTAAGGTGTGTGCCCAGCACCATGGCTTGGAGGAACAGGAAGCGAGTCCTCAGGCTCATGAGAGCAGCTGCACGGAAGATGGAGCTGGACATCATTGTCCATCTAGAGATAAATGACTTGGCTCTGCATGGGATTAGAACAGTGCAGGAGGAGTTTGTGGAGTTGGGGAGGGGCCTTAGACAAGTAACACACATAGTATCCTTCTCAGAGGTGCTGCCTGTCTATGGCATGGGTGAGGTGAGTTGAAAAACTGGTGTGGAGCACAGGGTTTTGGCTTCATTGGGGACTGGGGTTCCATCTGGAGGGATATCCACCTGTACTGGCATGATGGTCTTCATCTGTGCTGAAGGGGAACCAGTCTCCTGGGTGATATGTTTAAATGCTTCATTGGCAAGCTTTAAAACTAGCCAAGGGGGAGGCACTGATAAGACGCAGGGAATTCCCAGCCTTCCCCCACAAAACAGGGTGGTTAGCAAGGTAAACATCAAGGTAGAAAGGTCAATAGGGAGCAAGACAGGGGTAAATGAAGAAGGAAAAGTCATTAAGGGCAGGGATGGGGCTACAAGAGGTAAAGCCATCAAAAAATGGAGAGTAATGAGTACCAGTGCCCGTAGTCTGGGTAACAAGCTTCCTGAACTAGTGGCCTTGATGGAAGAGGAACACCTGGATATTGTGGCTGTCACAGAAACATGGTACACACAGAACCATGACTGGGATGTAAACATACCAGGGTACACAATCTACAGGATGCACAGGGAGGGTAAAAGAGGAGGAGGAGTAGCTGTCTACGTAAGGGAAAGGATCAAAGCAACAGAACTAAAGGGTAAACAGGGAGGGGAGAAGGCACTGTGGGTCATTCTGGAGACAAGGAATGGCACCATAGTCCACATGGGGGTTGTATACAGATCCTCGTCTCGGGGGGAGGGAATAAACAAGGAAATGATAGAAGGCATCCTTAGAATGGAAGAAAAAGGGGATATATTGTTGATGGGGGACCTAAATATGCCAGATGTTAACTGGAGCAGATTTGCTGCAGCCACAACCGAGAGCGGGGTCATTCTCGATGCCCTGCTGGGGTATGCCTTAGACAGCTAGTATTGCAACCCACTCCAGAGGTAGCAGTCTTAGACCTGGTACTCTCAAATGGAGATGGAGAGAAGATCACAGATTTCAAAGTGGGTAGCCATCCTTGAACTAGCGACCACCATACAGTATGTTTCATGATAAACACAGCAGTAGAGTCAAGTCATACAAAGGCAAAGGTCCTGGACTTTAGAAGGGCTGACTTTGCCAAAATGGGTGATTGCCTAAGGAATGCACTAGCAAATGGGCATGAAGAAGTGGTGGAAGAACAATGGGGTAAAATCAAAACTGCCATCACAGAGGCAACAAGACTTTGTGTGAAGCGCATAAACGAAATAAAACCAAGTAAAAAACCACTATGGTTCTCAAAGGAGGTGGCAGGGAAGATTAGGGAGAAAAATATAGCATTTAGGAAGTACAAAGAATCACAGAAGGAGCAGGACAGAGAACTGTATCAGTTAAAACAGAAGGAAGTAGGGAAGGCAGTCAGAACAGCGAAGGCCCAAACTGAGGAAAAGATAGCCAACTCATTTAAGAAGGGGGATAAAACCTTTTATAGGTACTGTACATCAGGGAGCGAAGGAAGACCAAGGGAGGGATAATAAGGCTTAATAAAGGGAAGGGGGTGGGCAGAGGTTGACTGTGATAAGGCAGAGATACTGAATACTTTTGCTCAGTATTCACAAAAGAAGAAGAGGCAGAGGTACCTAAACCAAACAAAAAAAGCACTCTGGACAGGGGGGGATGATACCAGACCATTCACAGAAGAATGGGTCATGAAGGAACTCCTAAAACTCAAAGTGGACAAAGCAATGAGGCCTAATGGGATTCATCTCAGAATTCCGAAAGAACTAAGGGGAGAACTAGTGACACCGTTGACTACACTTTTTAACAAATCATGGGAAGATGGTGTGGTACCTGAGGACTGGAGGTGGGTGGATGTGATTCCTCTTCACAAATGCACGAGCAAGGCAGAGGCAGGAAACTACAGACCTGTTAGCTTGACCTCAGTGGTAGGGAAGATGATGCAATCACTTCTGAAAGAAAGAATTTTTGAGTACCTGGATGCCAGTGGGGCACAGAACCCAAGGTAGCATGGATTCACAGCATGAAGGTCATGTCAGATGAATCTAACAGATTTCTTCAACTGGGTAACCAAAGTAGTAGACCAGGGAGAGGCTGTGGATATGGCCTACCTAGACTTTAGAAGGCATTTGACACAGTCCCACACAAAAGATTAATATACAAGTTAGCCAGGCTGAGAACGTCGAGGAAAGATGTGGATCGAAGACCAGATGACATCAAGCAGCGGTGAGAGTGCTGACCAGAACCTCAGTCGTTAGAGGACTGAAGATGCCAGGATGCCTTCTATAGTGAAGACAACCTGTAGAGGCCCTGCATGAGTACCCTTTAACCCCCCCCCCCGGTGCAAGGGGAAACATCTTGCAATTTAACTTATGTTCCTGTTAACCCTTGAAGTTGTTTTGTGCCAAGGAAGAAAAATTAAGTAACCTTGGGGCTGACATGCCCCCTATCTTCTGCAGTGAGAGAGACTATAAAAGTAATTAGTCTGGGCTGCTTTGCCCACAAGAGACTGTTTGTTTCATCAAGATGTTGTCCTGTTGCACGTTGCTTGTTGCCCAGCTGGGCGAGTGTGGGTGTGTTTAGAGACTGTGTTGTGCAGACTGCAGCTGCTGCTTGAGGTACCCAACAGAGCCCAGGACAGTTTGTAACCCTGAATCATATAAATGTGCAGATATCTATCTGTACCCTCTATTGGTCAAGACTGCCCTGTTGGAGCTGCCAGCCATAGCTGCATTGCCACTTCAAAGGACATGAGGCCCTAGAGCTTGCTGTAACTGAGTTTTACACCTAGAAATGACATACTTCCACTTCGTTCAAATTACGTCTAAGAGTAGAGATGCTTGAGAAAAGTATTGGTATATGAATGGACTTCCCGCTCTGGGACCGCAGGCTCTAACTGCCAACCTGCTCAGCCCCCCGACCGATGGTGCTCCTCAGGCTGCTGCTCGAGTCCTCATGCCTGGATCCTCAGCCTTCCAGCTGGGACCTCCAGCTCTGGGATTGCAGGTTCTAACCACCGACCCACTCGGCCCCCATACTGATGGCGCTTCTCAGGCCGCAGCCCTAGTCCTCCTGCCTGGACCCTCAGCCTTCCAAGTATGGCACTTGCCGCCAGCCAACTGGAATGCGAGCGCCTTACCTGGGCCTGCTCCGATTGGTCTGAAGCTCTCCTTGGTCTCAGCTCCTTTTAAACCGGCAATTTTGTCAAACAATTCAAGTTACTACCAAATTGTATGTTAAACTGCAACTGTTTTAAAGTTTTAAGCTGTTTAAATGTTCTGAAAAAGGCTGTGATTACAGTTCTCTTCAGGAATTGGTGCTGCTCCATTTAAGCCCAGACTTTTTGGTGCCCAAACTACTGGTCCCATTGTTGTGCAAAGTGGGCTCCCTATTGTGCTGTCTGTGCCTCCTGCACTCGGCCAGCATAATTAATCTCTCCCCCCATCTCTCTTCTCTCCAGCTGGGACCTCCCGCTCTGGGACCGCAGGCTCTAACCGCCAACTTGCTCGGCCCCTGGATGGATGGCGCTCCTCAGGCCGCCGCCCGAGTCCTCCTGCCTGGATCCTCAGCCTTCCAGGTACGGCACTTGCCACCAGCCATTCTACCTCCCCCCACCCACCCGTGGTCAACACTTATACTTATAGTCATCACTGACCACTTGATCTGCTTTTTTTTCTATCTACCCAATTTCCCATTGGCTCCTTATATTTCTCCACCACTAGAGGCATCAGGCCATGCTCTCCCTACTACAGCTGCCACTCGCTTACTCTTGTCATCGCCCTTCTGTGCTCTCTTGCCCTCACTGTGTGTACTATGGAGTCCTGGCAGACTTCAAAATTGTGGTTCATCCTGTTCGTACTTCTGTCACTCTGTACTCAGCTGTCGATAGACCAACCTAGTCTGCTAGCATCCCTGATGGTGGTTGACAATTTGGCATGTCCCACTGGAACAATGCCCCACCCAGTTGCTACTGCCCTACCCCACTGCCACATACTCCCCTGTGCCATGATCATGTCGGTGCACACTCAGCTTATTACCCTCCTTAAGAAAGTATCCTCACCTATCATTCTGACTCTCCCCCCTAAAAGTAGTAAACGACTTCTCTTTCACTCTCCCAAGGGATGCAGGCTCCCATAGCTTCTTATTTTCCTGCTCCTTCTAGCATCCGGTGATATCCACCCAAACCCTGGCCCTGCACTTTCCCATCCACCAGCCGGTGCCCACCCAGGCACAAATCCACTATCACTACTAAATGGACTTAAAATCATCCACCTAAACATAAGAAGTCTTGTTCTCAAAATCTCCCTTTTACACCCTTGATCCAGGACTACACCCCCGATATCATTGTGATCACTGAATCCTGGCTATCCAAATCCATTCCTGACCAGGTCATAGCTATCCCTGGCTTTACTTTATCTAGACAGGACAGGCCCGGACGAGGTGGCGGTGTGGCTATCTATACCTCCTCCATCCTCCAGATCACTCCCTCCTTCACTATACCTGTCCAGTCATCACACGAGGCTCTCCTTTTTAAAAATCTCCTATCCTCACACAGTCCCCATTTTCATTGCAGGAGCTTACTGTTGCCTTGGTCAGCCACATTCCAATGTCACTGACTTGGTCTCCAAGCTCTCCATCAGCTGATCCAGGAACCCACTCATCTAAACCATAAAACGCTAAACCACTCCCTGCTGGACCTGGTCCTCACCTCCCATCCACATCGAGTGGTGGCCTCAGGGCTACTTCCTGACTCTATCAGTGACCACCATATGACATTCGTAGTGCGGAAAATACATAGGCCTAAACTCCCTGCTAAAATTATTCTCACTCGTCCCTTCGCATCTCTCGACCTGCAATCCTTGCTTCACAACCTTACACAAATTGACTGGTCCCCCCTTATCACAGCAGCTTCAGCGGACAATGCCCTTGCCTACTTCACCTCTAAGTTTTTGCAGGTTTGGAACTCCCGTGCCCTGCCTTGCAAAACTAGGGTCCACGGTGGGCACCTCCCCAGGGTCACCCTTGAGCTTCTGGCCTGCCAACGTGTTCACGACCTTGCATGGCACAAAGCCAAAGCCTCCAACTGCCCTGGAGATCACCAACATTACCGTTAACTGCGGAATGGCTGCACTAAAGCAATCCACCTTGCTAAAGCAGAGCATTTCAAGTCTAACTTCCAAGCTAATACAAATAGACCTTCTAAATTCTGGAAGGTTGTTCACTCCCTCTTCTCGTCTTCCTCCACCCCTCCACCTCCCTCCCTCATTCACAATCATTCTGTTCTCTCAGAACCTATCGATATTGCTGATTGCTTCAACTCCCACTTCTCCACCTCTGCCTTTTCTCTGCTATGCACCCTCCCTAGCACATTCCCTGCCCTGCTGGCCCCCTCTTGTGCCCCTCACACTGTCCCCCACCCTACTTCTTTTCCCCTCATCCCATGTCACCCCTTCCCCATCCGTCCCCCTCTGCTCCTCCCCATCCCCTCCTCCAGACCCCTTACACCTCCCGCCATTCTCCTTCTCTCCTGTCACCCCTGCTTCTACCCTTCAAGCTCTCCTGGCACTAAACTCTACCAAAGGCTCCTCACCTGATGGCCTTGACTCCAGGCTCCTTCACATCTCTGCTCCTGCCATAGCCTTCCCACTCTCCCTGTTACTAAACCTCTCCTTTGAGACTGCCACTGTGCCGTCTGTCTGGAAACATGCTGTTGTCCTCCCCATCCCGAAGGGTGGCGACCCCTCCTCCCCTGGTAACTATCATCCTATCTCCCTACTGCCAACCTTAGCTGAATTGCAAGAACACATAGCACTCAAACAACTCTCGCTGTTTCTCTCCAACTCTGCTTTTTTCACCCCCTTCCAGTCTGGCTTCAGGAAATCCCATTCTACCACCACCTCTCTCCTAAGATTAACCGACACCATCTCTTCAGACTTTGACAAAGGGTACATTACTTCTGCTATCTTTGTAGACCTGGCTAAAGCCTTTGACACTGTTTCTCACCCCCTCCTCCTTCACAGCCTCTCAGCTGCTGGACTATCCCCGTCTGCTACAGGATGGTTCAGTGCCTACATGTCTGGCAGGTCACATTCAGTAAGAATTGCTGATGCTATCTCTTCCCCCCTGCCTATAATGACTGGAGTTCCCCAAGGCTCAGTGCTAGGCCCCATTCTGTTCTCCGTCTTTTTAAATGACCTCCCCCGTGTTTGCACCGCATCCAGCATCCACATGTATGCGGATGATACAGTATTGTTTACCTCTGGCAATACTGTTGCTGATGTCACTACTAGGCTCCAGTCCGACTTCATCAAAGTCCAACTCTGGTTTAGTTCTCATCAACTCTTTCTAAATGCCAAGAAGATGGTCTCTATGTCCTTTGGCACAAGGCAGAGACTCGCTAGACTACCTCACCTCCCTACCTTCCACACCCTCGATGGGACTGCGCTTGAGGACTCCTCCTCTTTCAGGTATCTCGGCATCTGCTTGGACAGACACCTTGACTTCTCTGTACATATTGATGCCGTTCTGAAAAAACTAAGGCCTAAGCTTGGGGCACTTTGCAGAAACCGCAGCTACATCCCACTCGCCGCCAGGTGTGAGCTGGTACAGAAGATGATCATGCCCATTTTCGACTACTGCGACATAGTCTATGATGCTGCCCCACAGTCCCACCTATCCAGACTGGACCCTCTCTTTAACTCCTTCTGTTGTTTTGGTCTTGATGCCCTTCCCCGCACCCATCACTGTGACCTCTACTGCTCTCTCAACCTACTTCCCCATCATTCCTGGCGAATGCTTCATGGTGCTAAATTCATCTTTAAATTCAGGCTTGGATCTCTCCCCTCATACGTCTCTGCCTTCCTTGGCACCCTTACCCTCTCCCTCTAGTCCCTGAGATCCCAAGCTGACCCTCGCACCCTCTCACTCCCCTGCAGAACCACTTCCTCTGGCCAAAAAGCCTTCTCCTACCACCTGACTAAAATGTGGAATGCTCTACCTCCACAAATCCGTCACTCCTCCTCCCTTTACTCCTTTACCGCTGCATTGCACAACTACCTTACACGCTCTTGCACCTGCTCCTGACCCCCTCTTCCATATGTCTCCCTCTCTGTTTCTCTCTCCCTCTCCTCCTTCTCACCCCCCACCCTACTTGCACTTATATGTCTATTTCCCTTTATAGACTAGCTCTTAAATAGGGGTGACTGGTTCCTATGTGTTCACCCTGCTGCATATTGCATCACTAGTGTACTGCCTGTAATGTATGCATTATCAACCTTGTATCCTATTGCTCGTTACCTGTACTGATTTTATGTTGTATGATGCTCCTAAGAACTGCCTGCACAGTAACTCTACAACAGCCTATTTCTCATGTGCCATGTTCCTGTTTTATAACTGTATGTATAATTACATCATCTGTATGTATTTACCTGAACTCGTACTCTGTATATCCCATTCCCCTTTCCCTCAGGACATACCGTGAAATGAGCATTAAGTTGCTCAGTGTATCTTTCCTGGTGAAACAATTCAATAAATAAAATAAAATAAATAATGTACTGGATGTGATTACGAATTACATGTGCTGAATATTCAGGATTTGCGAATCCAAGATCTAGCCAAGGTGTCCCAGATCAGTTGCCTTTTCTGAAATGTTCAGTTCTGCAATAAGCAGGGCAATTCTTGCCCTCCTGTGACAAGCAGGGCAAACCCCTGCTACTCTGCCAAACGCAGGGCAATCCCTGCATCCTTGATAAGGATCAACAGCCACTGTCAAACATTGTTTTCCAAGATAGCCCCTTCCTTTCAATCAAAGACAGCCAACTGAACCAGCTGCAACATCCAGGACTTTGGTATCTGGGTACCCAGTGTATAGTGTGAGATTGCGGGGTTTCATACGTATCTGGGACTGGTACCAGCGGGAATAATTGTTGTGTAACATCTGATTTTAGTCAGCAGCTTAGATAGCCAGGGTGCTGGGTATCAGGGTTTGGTCGTTTAAATTGTGATTGCCTTTTCTGTTAATCTAGCAGCCACCCAGGTGGAGGGTTCACCATCACAAACTAAAACCACTGTACACAGGGCTGCAGCAATGAATTTTGGGGCCCAGGAAAAGTCACTTGAAATGGGCCCCTGTTTCCCAAACCAGCTAATGCCAGGAGTAATGCCAGCTCCTCAGGTGGGCCCTTCCTGAGCTTGGGGCCCCGGACAGCATCCCCACTTTTCCCCCCATTACTGCGGCCCTGATTGTACATTTTGTAAATAGCAATCAGCATAACCTCTATTCCTTCTGTTTTCCCACCCTAACTCCTATGTCCCCCAAATAAATCTGTTATTACTGTTTTTGCAAATCATTGTGTGTGAGCATATTATTAGAGAGAGATATTAATTACAAAATTGTTTTTAAATGTGGGGAAATGCATATTGGTCCTGTCTGGGGGTGGCTAATGGTATTTGTCAGTGGTATAACATCTCAGGGGGTTATACCAGGTAACAGCTAGTCCACGTAAAGTATATTCTGGGTGCAGGCACTGCACAATTGGTTTGACTTGTTATGAGTTAGTGAACCCAAACCACTCAGCCTAGCTCATAGGCAGTAGGCAGGGGTGTAACACTAGGAGTAGTGCCACCTAGGGGTTACACATTGAAGTGATTACAGGTAGAAAAAGTCCCATGATCTATCCAGTCTGCTCTAGTCCTACCAAAGTTCCCTCCAGTGCATCAATGGGTGGGCTTTGTCAGAGTCCCTACTAGCAGCTAAGTCCATTTAGTAGCTTCATCCACTTCCATATCCCTGGTTGATGCTGCTACAATATCACAACCCTTTTACCTGTCCTATCCCGACGATAAATTCATGCACCATCTCTGCCTCAGCCACTTCCTTCAGTAAACTATTCCACTTGTCCACTGCCTTCTCCATGAAGATGTATTCCCTCAAATCTCTCCTGAATTTAACTCTAGCCACTATATTTGCTCCCTCATACAGCCTTCTTCAGCAGTAGCAGCAGCCTTTCTTGATAAGGCCTGCCCTGCATACCATGTATAATTTTAATGGCCTTCCTCTGCTGAGTTTCCAGATGATCTGTCTCTCTGTTAAGATGAAGGTGCAGATCCTGCACAGTCTAGAGTACTGCAGGTGTGTCCTTACCATCATGCTCTACCCTACTACTGGTAAATTCCTTGCCAATGCATTCTGTTAGCCGTAGCATAACTTTTGTTGCACTGGGCTAATGTCTTGACAGTTGCTAATGAATATCTGAAAATCACTTTGTTTCACTGTTTCCCCATCTCTGACACATCTTATGCAATACTATATTTTTGGGTTCTGTTTGCCAGTATGTATAACCTTGCATTTTTGCATTTAATTTGAGCTGCCAGACCTTGCTCATATTTTTCAGGCTGTGCACATCCCTTCTCATATTCCTAATTCCCTTTTCCATGTCCACCTTGCAACATATTATTGTTTCATTTGTGGATGTTAATCCTTACCTGTATGCCCTCTCTTTTGTTGCTGGTGAAAATATTGAAAAGCACCAAACCAGCCGGCCTGTCGCTCAGAGGAAAGATTCACCACTGCAACACCAGTGACCCGGGTTCAGGAAAGGACATGAGCGTCAGAGGGCTGGCCTGGGGGGGGGGAGAGGCTTGCACAATTGACGACTGCTCACCTTTCCCTGGGAGGGGTGGAGAGAGAGGCAGGTGTGTGGCGCGCTTGCTGACTCCTGCCAGGAGCCCAGGAGAACAGCAATGTGGCGGAGACCTTGTTGCCTGATATGTAGGTGTGATGGGCGTCGGCATATGTTCTGTCATCAGTGGCATGCCACGCTCCCATAGGGAGGAGGAAAAAAGTGCAAATGCTCCCCGACCAACCAGATGACCATCGCTGGCCCCTGCAAAAAAAAGCCCTGGACAACTGGACCACCTGAGCAGTGCCCTGGGTCAATCATAGAATGTGCTGGCCACCACCACTGGCATCTTTCCCCTCGGAGGGGGACCCATTCAGCGAAGGGTTACGCCGGGTTACCTGGGGTAGGCTGCAATCTGAGGTGGTGGCTGGTGGCGGGGATGAGTGCCAGCAGGGTCCATGGCAGACCCAAAGGAGAGGCTGGTCAGAGGAGAAGGAGGGAGGAGCAAAAAAAAAAAGTATTGGACCAAGGACAGAACCCTGTGGCACTCCGTTTGTCACCTTCCTGAACCCCAACCGAGTTTCATGTACCACCACCCTTTGTGTTCTCTTCCTTAGCCCATTGCTTATCCAATCAGAAAAGTTCTCCCCCAGTCCTAGGTTCCTCAGCTTCTTCACAAGTCAACTGCGGAGCACCAAGCTGAAGATATTACTGAAGTCCAAACAGACAAAATCTATAGCCTGTCCCTTGACCATTGCCTGCAATACCATGTTTTTTTAGATTATTTTTCCCTCTGGTCACCAGCTTCTGGAAACTCCCTCTGTCATCACCCTCAGCCGTTTCCATTCTACCTGTGGCCTTCCTATCTGGGGACCCCAGCCTCTGACCTTCCTGTGGCACACCTGCAGGACACCCCTTAGCTTGTATCCCACAAGATGGTCCACCTTTTGCTCCTTGATACTTCCTTATCTGAAATCCAGTGACTGCAGGTGGAAGTGAATACCAGAGGTGGTCATGACACAGGAGGGCAGGATCTAGTGGTGGGCATGGGGCTGTGGTATGAGGTGGTCCTCCCAGACATCAGAACTTTTCATTGTTCTTGGCATAGTAACATCCCACCCCATAAGTGAGCGTAAATGTGTAATGATGTCCCAGGGAGGCGAACATGATCCAGTGTGCCACATCAGCAGCCACTGCATACCACCATCCTGTAATGCAGAAGATTGTTGGTGCAATACCTGCCTGGCACTGCTGGGAGGTATACTGTTACTGGAGTCTTCTATCTACCCACACTGGGAAAAGTGAGCTGTCACTGGACGCTTGTACCTTCTCCCCCCCCCCCCCAGCCAACCCCTGGTGCCTTGGGCTCACTCCGAACCTGGTTTGCTGGCATGACATAAGGTGTGGTGTCCAGTGCCTCAACCCTCATTACTACAAGATAGGCTAATACCATGTTAAGGAAATCATTTAGGTTTGCGTGCACAATCTCCCTTTAACAAAACCCTGCTGCCTTTTATTATGGAAGTCATTTTGTGGGCTACAGCAGGGAAAGAATTCCCTAGGTGTGTTTACAGATGGTGGGAGAGGGTCTGCGTTTAACCCCTGTAGGTAGATTGGGACTAGAATCAAGTAGTTAGAGGTGAGAGTGGATGGCAGGCTTATCTAGTTTTTAAGGAGGGAGAGAGAGAGACAGGAAAAGGAGAGCCCACTGAGGAAGGAGCATTGTGATGACAAAATCTGAGGAACAGAGTGTGTGATGTGCCAGATAGGATAGGAGCTCTTAGTGGCAGCTGTGCATATAACCTGCTAATAGAATTCCTCTATCTGTTCATGGATATGCACAAGCAACTTCACCATGATAAAGGTCAGACCAGCAGGCCTGTAATTTCATGTGGTCCCCTTGATCCCTCCCTTATAAAGGGGGCTACATCTGCTACTTTCAAGTCTTCAGAGAACACCTGCTACCAAACAGCACTTAAAAAAGATCAGCTGATTCTTTTGGCAGAGCCCCCTCCCACTTATCTCAGTGCCTAGGGGGAAGGCCATCTGGACCCCGGTGCCTTGTTTACCTCCTCAGATTTGTGAGTACCATGTCACATATAATTTACTTCATTTCCAACTTCTGCTTGTTCTGTTCCCTAAACTTTGTGAAGCACTCTAGAAGAGAACCCCCTTTTTCCAATATGAATTCTGAGCTTAAGTATTCATTAAACCAACTAGTGAACCAACCAGGTTAGGTAATACCCTTGACCTTGTGCTGGCAAATGGGGACTTTGTGAGAAAACTTACAGTGGAGGAACCACTGTCAGGGAGTGACCACCACTCAGTATGGCTCACATTGGATATGGGCAAGGAAGGAGTGGAATCTGGCACAAGAGTGCTGGACTTCAGGAGGGCTGACTTTGGGAGGATGGGGGAAGTGGTAAAAGGGTACCTGGCCAGAATTCAATCTAGTATGGACACTAACCAGAGGTGGGAGCTCATAAAGCTGGGGATAGTGGAGGCACAAAACCTGCTGCAAAGCCCAGAGCAAGAAGGCTAGGGCTAAGAAACCAAGCTGGTTGAGCAAGGAGGTCATGGAAAGGTAAGGAGGAAAGAGCTGCCTTTAGGAAGTACAAGAAAAAACAGGGAGGAGAGGGACGGGAGGATTACTTGACAGAATCGAAGGAGGTGACAAGGGCAGTAGGGAGCCAAAGCATCTATGGAACTCTGGCTGGCACAAGGCATTAAGAAGGGAGAAGGACTTCTTTAAGTACATCAGGAAGAAAAGGATCTGTAAGGACCACATAGTAAGGATTAGGAAGGAGGGGGGTTGGGTGGAAGCAGGGTGCGATAAGGCAGAAGCACTAAATGAGTACTTCTGCTCAGAATTTACTAAAGAAGATGGGGTGACACCCAAGGTGGGAGAAACGCAGAAACAGGGGAAGGGGTGACAGATGGGGAAATCATGGCGGGCAGAGTTTGAGAGGGTTTGAAGGCACTGAGGGTGGACAGGCGCCAGGCTGAGATGGCATCACCCTAGAGGTACTGAAGGAGCTGGCAGAGGTCCTTGCACCTTTGGCAGACCTATTTAATGCCTCACTACATTCAGGGTGTGTACCTCAGGACTGAGGATGGCTCATGTGGTGCCCTCCACAAGAGTGGCCCCAAGGATGAACCGGAAACTACAGACCAGTGAGCCTCACATCCATCCTGGGTAAGCTAATGGAGACTATCCTGAAGGAGAGGCTGGTGGCCCTCCTAGAGGCCAAAGGACTACAGGACAGCAGACAGCATGGCTTCATATGTGGCAGATCCTGCCAAACCAACCTGGTGGAGTTCTATGACTGGGTAACTAGGCAGCTGGACAGGCGCCATGCAGTGGATGTCCTGTATCTGGACTTCAGTAAAGGCATTCGACTCGATGCTGCATGGAGGCTGGAAGTAGTTAATAGGCACAGGGGCGGGTGCAAAGCTGGTGAGATGGGTAGGAAACTGGCTAGAGAAGGCAACAGAGGGTGGTGGGTGGGGAGCTCTCACACCCAAGGGCAGTGATGAGCCGTGTTCCACAGGGCTCAGTGTTGGGACCAGTGTTGTTTGGGATATTCATTGCAGACATATCATGGGACATCAAGAGCAAAGATCAGTCTGTTTACTGATGAGTACCAAGGTAGAACAGTGGTGGATGACCTAGGGGATGGCAGGGTTGCAGGATGATCTAAGCTTAAACCTGGTCAGACACCTGGCAACTGGGGTTTAATGCCAAAAAGTGCAAGGTGCTGCATTTTGGGATGAAGAACCCAAAGAGGAGTTACCAGCTGGGGAGAGTGCAGCCAGCCCAGACAGAGGAGGAGAAGGATCTGGGTGTGCTCATTAGAGGGTCAATGAACAACTCGGCACAATGTAGGAAGGCAGCTGCAAAGGTCAACAAAATGCTGGGTTGTATTGCAAGCGGTATATCCTCGAGGAGGGAGGAGGTGATTCTGCCACTGTATAGGTCATTAGTTAGACCACACCTGGAGTACTGCATGCAGTACTGGTGCCCGTATATGAAGAGGGACATTAAGTTACTGGAGGGGGTGCAGCGCAGGGCGACAAAGATGATCAAGGGGCTGGGGGACTTATCATACGAGAGGAGGTTGAAGGAGTTGAACATGTACTCACTGGAGGAGAGGAGGGACAGGGGTGACATGATTGAAACCTTTAAATACATGAAAGGAATAAAGAAGCGGGTACAGAGGGCTGTTCAAAGTAAGGAGGGAGGGCCACCAGGGGCCATGATATGAGACTGGAGGGAGGAAGGTTCAGGAGGAGATGAGGAGACACTTTTTACAGAGAGGGTGGTGGCTGGGTGGAATTGTTACCTGCAGAAGTGGTATCCAATAGAACAGTGGACTACTTCAAAAGGGGATGGGACAGGACAAGGGGAAGGGTTAATGAAGGGGAAGGGTGGAAGAGAGGGGCAGCTGCAGAATAAGGGGTGCCAGCTGCACTTTCGAGCAGACTTGATAGACCTCTAGACCTTTATCTGCTGGCAAATTTCATATGTTCGTATTAAGTAGGTTCACCAATCTCCTCATTCCCACCACCCTAACCTCCCTTTGTAGCCTTATTTTGCTCTTCCTCTTCTGCCTACTATGTCTTTAGACTTATCATTCTCCTTTACCTCCTCCGGTATCTTGAGCTCTGGCATTTGTTTGCCACTGATCCCACTTCCCTTACCACATTCAGCTAAACAACCCTACCCCTGTCTGTCTGATTCAGTTTGTAATTTCAAAGCTGCCCTTAGCCACCTACAGCTTCCATCACCTCATTGGTGAAAAATATAGGTTTCCGACACTGCTCACCTTTCCCCACCTTTTTCATACAATATTTGGAAGCATCCAATACTGCATTTTCTTAATGCCCTCCTATTTTGCTTCAGCACCATCCAACTGCAATACCACGTTGAACGTAACCTGCAGTGTTCCTTCCATCCTTTCAAAATCCACCCCTATGAAGTCTGGCACGAGTGTCTTGATTGTTGGATGCTAGGCTCCGAGGATTATGTTAAACCACATGGTACCTGATACCCTGGGGCCCACAGACTTTACTTCCTCAATAGAATCAGAAAATGCAAACTAATGCTCATGGGTCACAGGAGAGGGGAGAGACAGAGCTAGAGTAAATACACTTTATCCTGGACATTATGTCTGAAGGTATCGTACTTATGGTAACTTTACCATCCCTGGATGAGTTCATGGATTCTGGTAACTGTAGTATGCATTTATTTTCTTCTGTGCAGTTTAGGATAGCAATATTCTTAATAAGCCATGTTAATTGGTTTGTTAATTTTGTTTGCATTCTTGCTGTGCTTATGTGGATGCAGGTTGTTTGTTGGAAAATTACATTTTCATTATAAAATCATGGTTTGAGAGTACCAGGTCCAGGCTGGCCCCATCTTTTGTGTGTTCCCTGATGTGCTGTACTATGAAGAAGAATTGAAAGTTATCCATCTGTGCCTGGCTCCAAGCACTCCATGCACTCCTTGTTCCAGGTGTGTCCCAATCTACGCCATGTCAGTTTAGGTCTCCCATTAGGACCAAGTTCCCCATCTTGACAGCCTTCCAAACTTCCCCTTCCAAAAACCTATCTTTGGCCTCAGTCTGGTTTGGGGACCTATTGGCAGCCCCAATCTCATGTTCTCCCCCTCTACCCCCAGCTATACCCATAGAGATTCCATGCACTCTTTCCCCAGATTAGTGTCCCTTCATCCCCATCATGTATAACACTAGCCTCTCCTACTTTATCTTTTCAGTAAGAAAGAGATTAAGAGGTCCCATTTATAATTAGCTGTATCCCACATTTCTGTTGAAGCTGTGGTTTCCACTTGGCCCACCCTAGCCAACACCTGCAAGATCCTCATTTTATCCCCAATGCTCCTTGCATTAAAGCTGCTCATACTCCTTGATTGACTTTGTTCTTTTCTGCCCTGACCACTCCACTTCCTATCTCCATCCTATTAATTAACTCCTCCCATCCCATTTTATTTCCTCCCTACCATTATTCCTGCTCTGCCTCACTCCCTTAGTTGGTGGAGTGCTAACTAGGTCCCCTACACTTTTCTCAGTGTCCTGGGGTTCTTTTAACTTCAGCCTCACCTGTTGCTAGTTTAAATGTATAGTGAGGAAGGCATCTGACATTTGCCACAGAGCATTTGCTCCCCATCCATGGGGCTGACTAGATTCAATCACAGGTCTCCAGGTTTGTAGCTCAGTGCCCTTAACCACTACACTATACTGCCTCCTAACTTTCTGTGTTGTGCACCCCCACCTCTGGGTCCCATGTATAAGATGAGATCTCTGGTGGGCTACTACCCCCTACCAAGTGCTTTTAATACCCCCATGTGAGTGACACCCCCACCCATCCACCTGCTGAGGACCCCCTGCCAGCACCCCCCTCACCCCAGTCATCACTCACCCAGAACTTCATACCAGATCAGTGGCTGGCACAGCTGTCTGTTTATCTTCTTGGCCAAGCACCATTTGAAAATCACTAAGCGCAATTTTGAGTAAGAACAGTAGTCGTGGTCACGCTCTGTGACTTTCAGGCAGCAGCCAGCCCAGGAGGTGAGTGAAGGGCTATGATGGCAACCAATATGATACGGATTTATGTGATAACGGTGAAAGCCTAAAGGCAATCATCGTTATCGTGAAGCCAGAGTGCCAAAAATCAGTTTAGGCATGCTGACTCCCCTGCTCAAAGCAAAACGGTGCCGGGGACTTGTTTTCTAAATATTTTATGCAGGGGGCTGTGCCCCCCACACCCCCCCATGGGGCTTCTCCCCCCGCACCCCCTACTTAAGGACTCTCAACTCTAGGGTGGTGTATGTCGGGGGGGCGCAAAAACATTAAAAAAAAAATTGGGGCATGGCGCAACAAAAACGCACCAGTGCCCGGACCCGAACCCAGCACCCTGCCCTTAGAAAGCCGCCAACCCACCCACCACACCACAGGGCCAGCTCGGCAACCCAGCACGGCACCACCCCCCACAATCTCTTTCGCCCCTCGCTGTGCGTGCTTGCTCCCCCTGCGCATGCATAGGTATAGCAACATCCTGTCGCTATATTCGCCGACCCCCCCATCCTGTCACTCTACCCCATCGGTAGCCCCAATGACATGTGCCAGGGATTGGGTCATTGTTATTGCAGGTGCCCACTCGCCGATGCCCATGTCATGTTAATGACTGGGGTGATGGGAGTGCAGGTCAGGGGTGCATTGTGGGTGGGGGATGTCACTTATATAGGTGGGTTGTGGCACTCAGTGTGGGGGGGGAGTGCTATCCCACCAGGGATCTTAGCTGCTCTTGGCAGAAGACACCAGGAGAAAGGACTGCTGTGTGACTGGACTTCTCTGCTGGGATTAAAGTAGAAGAACTTTTGTACTTGGACCTTTAATTTAGGGTAAAAAAAACTAACCTACAAAACAAAAAAAAAAGTGTGTGTGTGTCTGTCTGGGTTTACTGAACTGAATGGGTATCTGAACAGTTATAGGTGTAAATATCAGGTGATTGAAAGGACTTAACTGCTGTGAGGTTTAAATTACTGGTAGAAAGATCTAGTAAATAGGGGGAGTGGCTTAGCTAGAAGGAAGCTACATTTAAAGACTGCCTTAGAAAGATTCTGCTAATATCTTGGCAGAAGACACCAGGAGAAAGGACTGCTGTGTGACTGGACTTCTCTGCTGGGACTATATTGCCCTCCTTCCCTCCCCTCCACCCTGCCACCCAAAGCTAGTTCTATTTTTATAGGCACAGGATTTGACTGACAACAGGAACTTCCTGTTTGGGAGCAGGAAGTGAGTAATCACAGAACCACCAAAGACCCACCATCCTAGAAGGGCAGGAGTAGCTCTCCGGCCCCCTCTAGCTGCTGGAGGTCTGCCTCTGAGCAAGTAAGTGGTCCGCTGAGAAATATAGGATATTCTTGTCTCAGAACAGGACAATCAGGAGCTTAAAGGGCACACAGGCAGAAAGTAAGGAGAGAGAGAAAAAACAGAGGAAAGAGTAAGGATTGAAAACAGTTAAGGGGCCAGAAATAAGACATGATTGGAGTGGTGCAGTGCAGTGGCTATGGAGCAGCAGTCTTCCGGGAGACGTTCTGGAGGATGCGGTGTTGTCCCATCTGCAAGCACCTCTCTGGGCTGAGGGAGGAGGTTGCTCATCTCCAGGCTGAGTTGACCAGGATTTGTGGGACCTCCTCTTCCATCCAGGGACCACCAGTGCCACTGCCGTTGCCTCAGAGGTTGCCAAAAAAGAGGAGCGGTTGGACTACAGTGGGCTCTGGGAGGGTGAAGGTGGTGGAATAGAGATGCATCCCTCCGGTTGTACCTCTCCACAATTCCTATGCCATTCAGGAAAAGTGTGGTTCCTCTATGGAGGCACTCGCAGTGGAGACCAAGGAGGATGCTGGGAACCTCCACAAAGGAGACCCACAGGAGGGTAGCAGGGGACCCTGAAGGGGAAGGAAACAACTCCTGGTGGGGGACTCCATTGTTAGGAAGGTAGAACTGGAGGAGGAAGGGGAGAGGGAGGTAAGGTGCCTGCCTGGCGCCATGGCTTGGAGGGACAGGGAGCGAATCCTCAGGATTGCCGGAGCAGCTGCACAGGGAAGGGAGCTGGATGTCATTGTCCACCTAGGGACAAATGACCTGGCTAAGAAAGAGATTAGAGAAGTGCAGGAAGAGTTTGTGGAATTGGGGAGGGGCCTTAGTCAAGCAGCATACACGGTAACCTTCTCGGAGGTGCTGCCCATCTATGGCATAGGAGAGGCTAGGGTGTTCCACACCATGAGATTCAATCAGTGGTTGAAAAACTGGTGTGGAGCTCAGGGATTTGGCTTCATCGGGGACTGGGGTCCACCGGGTGATGCAAGCCTATACTGGCATGATGGGCTGAATCTGCCGGGAGGAACCAGGATCCTAGGTGATAGGTTTAATGCTTCATTGGCAGCTTTTAAACTAGCCAAGGGAGAGGCACTGGAAAGACAGGAAATCCTAGCTCCCCAAATAATCACAGTAGTAAGTCGGCAAACACCAACATAGAGGTGTCGATAGGGAGAAGGGCATGGGTAAATGGAGAAAGTGAAAAGGCAAGAAGGACAGGGATGGGGCAAAAGGGAGTAAGGCCATCAGGAAATGGAGGGTAATGAGTACCAATGCCTGTAGTCTGGGCAACAAGCTCCCTGAGCTGGTGGCCTTGATGGAAGAGGGATGCCTGGATATCGTAGCAGTCACAGAAACATGGTACACAGACAACCATGACTGGGATGTTAACATACCAGGGTACATAACCTACTGGAGAGACAGGCAGGGGAGAAGAGGGGGAGGAGTAGCTCTCTATGTAAAGGAAGGGATAAAAGCAACTGAACAAAAGAGCAAACTGGGAGGAGAGGAGGCACTGTGGGTCACCTTAGAGACTGGAAATGGCACCACAATCTGCACAGGGGTTGTATACAAACACCCCATGCCAGGAGGAGGGAATGGACAAGGATATGATAGAAGGCAACCTTAGGATGGCTGAGAAAGGGGAGATACTATTGATGGGAGACCTGAATATGCCAGATGTTAACTGGAGCACATTTGCTGCAGCCACATCCAAAAGCAGGGCCATTCTTGATGCCCTACAGGTGGCAGGCATTAGACAGCTAGTTTCAGAACCCACTCATGAGGGAGCAATCTTAGACCTCATACTCTCAAACGGGGGCAGTGAGAGGATCTCAGATCTAGAAGTGGGTTGCCATCTGGGGACAAGTGACCATCAAACAGTGTGGTTCACATTAAACTCAGCTACACAGTCAAGCCATACAAAGTGAGGTACTGGACTTTAGGAGAGCTGACTTTGGCAAGATGGAGAGTGCCTCAGAAAGCACTAGCAAACAGGCTAGAAGGAGGTGTGGAGCAACAATGGGGAATCATCAAAACTGCCATCACAGAGGCAACAAGCCTTTGTGTGAAGCAAATAAACAAATCAAAATGAAAGAAAAAGCCACTATGGTTCTCAAAAGAGGTGGCTGTGAAAGTCAGGAAGAAAAGATAGCATTCGAAGTACAAGGAAACACAGAAGGAGCAGGACAGAGGCTGTACCAGTTAAGGCAGAAGGAAGCAGGAGGGAAGTCAGAATAGCAAAGGCCCAAACTGAGGAAAAGATAGCCAACTCAGTTAAGAAGGGGATAAAACCTTTTATAGGTACATCAGCGAGGAAAAGACAAAGGAGGGATAGTGAGGCTGAATAGAATGAACGGTGGGTGGGCAGAGGGGGACAGTGAAAAAGCAGGATACTGAATGACTATTTCTGCTCAGTATTCACAAAAGAGGAGGGGGAAGTGCCTAATCCAATTAACAGAAGCACTCTTGATAGGGGGGTTGATCCCAGTCCTTTCACAGAAGAAAGGGTTCTGCAAGAACTCCTAAAACTGAAGGTGGACAAAGCAATGGGTCCTGATGGAATTCACCCCATAATTCTAAAAGAATTAAGGGAGGAACTAGTGAAACCACTGGCTACTCTTTTAATAAATCATGGGAGGATGGTGTGGTACCCGAGGACTGGAGGAAGGCGGATGTGATTCCCCTTCACAAAAGTGGGACCAAGACAGAGGCAGGAAACTACAGACCTGTCAGTCTGACCTCTGTGGTAGGGAAAGTGATGGAGCCACTTCTGAAGGAAAGAATAGTTGAGTACCTAGAGGCCAGTGGAGCACAGGACCCATGGCAGCATGGATTCACAGCGGGAAGGTCATGTCAGACAAATCTAATAGATTTCTTTGACTGGGTGACCAAAGTAGTAGACCTGGGAGGGGCTGTGGACATGGCCTACCTAGACTTTAGCAAGGCATTTGACACAGTCCACACAAAGATTAATAGTCAAATTAACCAGCCTGGGAGTGGGTCCCAGGGTGGAGCCTAGGTAAAACATTGGCTGCACAACAGGACACAGAAGGTAATTGTAAATGGAGTCCACTCTGAAGAAAGAGAGGTTACTAGTGGGGTACTGCAGGGTTCAGTATTGGGTCCAGTCCTTTTAATGTCTTCATCAGTGACATTGCAGAGGGACTGGAAGGAAAGTATGCCTTTTGCAGATGACAGAAAGATCTGCAACAGGGTTGATACACAAGGAGGTGGAAAGGATGAAAAGGGACTTGGCAAGGTTGGAGGAATGGTCAGAAGTATGGCAGCTAGGATTCAATGCAAAGAAGTGCAAAATAATGCACCTGGAAACAAGAACCCAGTGGAAGAATACACAATGGGTGGGGAGGTAGTAACAACAAAAAAGGAAAGGGACCTGGGGTAATCATATCAGATGACCTTAAGGTTAGCAAAGAATGTGAGAAAGCAGTAGGGAGGGCTGGGGGTATACTGGGATGTATAGGGAGAGGCATCAGCAGCAGAAAACAGGAAGTTGTTATCCCTCTGTACAGACAGTTGGTGAGACCCCATCTGGAGTACTGTGTCCAGTTCTGGAGACCCCATCTCCGCAAGGACATAGACAGGATAGAGGTAGTCCAGAGGAGGGCAACTAAAATGGTGCAGGGTCTGCAAGAGAAGCCGTATGAGGAGAGACTAAAGGAGCTTAATATGTATACCCTTGAGGAAAGAAGGAGAGGGGGGACATGATAGAAACTTTTAAGTACCTCAGTGGAATCAACAAAGTCCAAGAGGGTAGCATCTTTCAGAAAAAGAGACTTGCAAGAACAAGGGGACACAATTTAAAGATAGAAGGAGGATGGTTCAGGGGCAATGTGAGGAAGTATTATTTCACAGAGAGGGTAGTGGATGCATGGAACAGCCTTCCTGAGGAGGTTGTGGGGTCTAAAACTGTGGGAGAATTCAAGAATGCATGGGACAGACATAAGGCAATTCTTGTGGGGGGTAGGAAGAAATAGGCTGTTGGTTAACTAGGATCTGCGGCCTATCCTGTAAGTAGGGAAACGGGCAGACTAGATAGGCCAAGCGGTCCTTATCTGCCGTCAAAGTCTATGTTTCTATGTTTCTATGCTCATGGGACAAGGGGCAATTGTAGACTACCAGGGAGAAAGGAAATATACATAGATGGGGGGATTGAGGGTTGGGATCCACTAAACTACCACGGAATTCGACTGCTGCCACCCTGCAATAGTGTTAGGGTTACGTTGCACCCATTCAAATAAGCCCATAATGGGCATGCAGATGGTCTTTTAATGCCTTGCATGCCCAACGAACTCATTTGCATTTCCAAAGATGCTGCGCACATTCAAACCACACAAAAAGAACCACAGAAACAACTTTAAACAAAACAAAATGTTGTATTGATTATGCACCTTATGAGAGGTGGATAATCAATACAACATTTTGTTGTTTAAAATTGTTTCTGTGGTTCTTTTTGTGTGGTTTGAATGTGCGCAGCGTCTTTGGAATTGCTTGGATTCATGTGTGGGGTAGCCACCCCTTTGCTACGAACCCCTCATTAGCAGAGCGCGGTCTGAGTTTCCTTGTTTTGAACTCATTTGCATCCCTGAACTGAATATGGTCCACAGGAGACCTGGTGCGATCCCATTTTGGGTGCACTATCTCCTGCGGGCCATATGCAGCCTTGAGCAGTGTTGGCACAGACTGAATCACCACCATTCCCATTTTCTCCATGCTCAGTGGTTCCCTAATTGAGGTTGTCACATCCTTCAAGTACGTCCCTGTGTGGTTAGACAGCAGAGTCAGCATCTCAGCTCACATCAATGCCATCCATGCCTAGCTCTGCCCTGGACTCTGTGCCTGTACTACAGCAAGAAATGCCTCTCTCCACTGGTCCACCAGGAGTTAGTCATCAAACTGGTTCTCTCGATCTTTGACTATGTGGATGTGGTCTATGGCACTGCCCTGTAAACTTCCCTAATCAGACTGGACACCCTCTGCAATGCCTTTTGCCACTTTGCTACAAACTCACCATCTCACACCCACCACTGCTCCCTTTACTCCTCCCTATCCATCCTCCCACTCCCCACATATAGCCAGTCCCACCACTGCTCCCTTTACTCCTCCCTATCCATCCTCCCGCTCCCCACATATAGCCAGTCCCACCACTGCTCCCTTTACTCCTCCCTATCCACCCTCCCATTCCCCACATGTAGCCAGTCCCACCACTGCTCCCTTTACTCCTCCCTATCCACCCTCCCTCGCCCCACATGAAGCCAGTCCCACCAATGCTCCCTTTACTCCTCCCTATCCATCCTCCCACTCCCCACATGTAGCCAATCCCACCACTGCTCCCTTTACTCCTCCCTATCCATCCTCCCTCTCCCCACATGTAGCCAGTCCCACCACTGCTCCCTTTACTCCTCCCTATCCATCCTCCCTCTCTCCACATGTAGCCAGTCCCAACACTGCTCCTTTTACTCCTCCCTATCCATCCACCCACTCCCCACATGTAGCCAGTCCCACCACTGCTCTCTTTACTCCACCCTATCCATCCTCCCACTCCCCACATGTAGCCAGTCCCACCATTGCTCCCTTTACTCCTCCATATCCTTCCTCCCTCCCTGTCCCCACATATAGCCAGTCCCACTACTGTTCCCTTTACTCCTCCCTATCCATCCTCCCTCTCCCCTCATGTAGTCAGTCCTACCACTGCTCCCTTTACTCCACCCTATTCATCCTCCTGCTCCCCACATGTAGAAAGTCCCACTGCTGCTCCCTTTACTCCTCCCTATCCACCCTCCCATTCCCCACATGTAGCCAGTCCCACCACTGCTCCCTTTACTCCTCCCTATCCACCCTCCCTCTCCCCACATGAAGCCAGTCCCACCACTGCTCCCTTTACTCCTCCCTATCCATCCTCCCACTCCCCACATGTAGCCAATACCACCACTGCTCCCTTTACTCCTCCCTATCCATCCTCCCTCTCCCCACATGTAGCCAGTCCCACCACTGCTCCCTTTACTCCTCCCTATCCATCCTCCCTCTCTCCACATGTAGCCAGTCCCAACACTGCTCCTTTTACTCCTCCCTATCCATCCTCCCTCCCTGTCCCCACATATAGCCAGTCCCACTACTGTTCCCTTTACTCCTCCCTATCCATCCTCCCTCTCCCCTCATGTAGTCAGTCCTACCACTGCTCCCTTTACTCCACCCTATTCATCCTCCCTCTCCACACATGTAGCCAGTCCCCCCACTGCTCCCTTTACTCCTCCCTATCCATCCTCCCACTCCCCATATGTAGCCAGTCCCACCACTGCTCCCTATACTCCTCCCTATCCATGCTACTGCTCCCCACGTTTCCAGTCCCACCACTGCTCCCTTTACTCCTCATAGAAACATAGAAGTTGGCGGCAGATAAGGACTACAAGGCCCATCCAGTCTGCCCATTCCTTTTTCTACCTTATGAATGTGCCATCTGCCTTTGCTCTGTCAATGGCTTATCTATTCATACTCATCTGTATTGCTCCCTTATGCCTATCCCATGCCTGTTTGAAGCCCTGCACTGTATTCATATCCACCACTTCCTGAGGTAGGCCATTCCATGCATCCACCACCCTTTCTGTGAAAAAGAACTTCCTCACATTACCCCTTAATCAGCCTCCCTCTAATCTCATGCTGTGTCATCTTGTCCTGCTATTTTTCTTATATAGAAACATGTTAGACTATTTCATCTTGTTAATGTACTTAAAGGAACACTGTCAACCCCCTAAGGTCTCAAAGTGACCCCAGTTTCAAAAAACATATTTTATGACTTCCAACATTCAGTAAAGTTTGCTTATGTAGCTGGTAGTTTGATTTTGACTTCTGTTTTCTTTAAAAAAGTGAAAAACAAACTACCCAACATACTGGTGTTATCACACCAAAACAGGTTTGTTTACATCCCTTGAACAACTCCAAGTACATCTTTCCTGGACTTGAGAACACCCACAAAACAGTCTAGCCCCTCATGATACAATGGGAGTTTAGGAGGCTTCTTTCTTATGAGTGACTGCACTGGTTGGATGTGTTTCTAATGCTCAGAAGGTATGCAGTAAGAACAGAACCAGGACTGTAAACAAAACCAGGCTGTTTATAAATATACATTGCCATCATGCATTTCAGTTCTACTAAACAAGGAGACAGACAAAACAAACAGCAACATCAGTGAATATTAGAGAGGGTAAACAATCATAAAATGTGGGGTTTCAACTAGAAATAATATGATGAAAAACAGCTTGACAGTGGCCCTTTAAGGTGTTTGAATATTTCGACCATATCACCTGTCTCCCTCCTTTGCTCTAGGGTATACATATTGAGCTCCGTTAATCTGCCCTCATATGTTTTCTGATGCAGTCCCTGCACCGTTTTGGTTGCCCTTCTCTGGATTGCCTCAATTTGGTTACTGTCCTTGTGAAGGTGTGGCTTCCAGTACTGCACGCAGTACTCCAGATGGGGCCTAACCAGTGTCTTGTAAAGAGGGATTATTACCTCCCTCTTCCAACTTGTGATACCCCTACTAATACACCCCAACATCCCCCTAGCCTTACCTACTGCTTTAGTGGTCTGATTGGATGATTTCAGGTAATCGGTGAGGATGATGCCCAAGTCTCTTTCTTCCCTTGTGACTGCCAGCAACTCCCCTCCCAGCCTATAGATGGCTTCAGGGTTTCTCTTCCCTATGTGCATGATCTTGCACTTCTTTGCGTTAAACCCCAGTTGCCACTTATTCGACCATTTTGCTAGTTTATCTAGATCTCTTCTCATTCTGCCCACCCCATCTGGATCATCTATTCTGTTGCAGATCTTGGAGTCATCTGCAAACAGACAAACCTTACCCTCCAGTCCATCTGTAATGTCACTGATGAAAATATTGAAGAGGACTGGCCCCAGGTCTGATCCCTGAGGTACCCCACTTGTGACTTGCATCTCTTCTGACTGTATACCATTTACCACCACTCTCTGTTTTCTGCCCGCCAACCAGTTTGCCACCCAGTTGACCAACTTCTGACCCACCCCAAGCCTACCCAGCTTATTAATCAATCTTCTATGTGGAACAGTATTGAAAGCTTTGCTGAAGTCAAGGTAGGCGACATCAACTGCTCCCCCTTGGTCCACCACTCTGGTTACCCAGTCAAAGAAATCTATGAGATTAGTTTGGCAGGACCTTCCTTTTGTAAACCCATGCTGTCTTGGAGCTTGTGCTCCTATGGATTCCTGGTGTTGCGCTATCCTTTCCTTAAGGAGTGCCTCCATAATCTTGCCCACTACTGAGGTAAGACTGATTGGTCTGTAGTTCCCTGCCTCCTCCCTGCTACCACTCTTGTGGAGCGGGATCACATGAGCCCTTCTCCAGTCTTCTGGGACCTCTCCTGTGCCCAGAGACTCACTAAACAGTTCTGATAATGGCTCTGCTACTTCCACCCTTAGCTCCTTTATTACCCTGGGATGTATGCCATCAGGCCCCATTGTCTTGTCCACCCTGAGCTTATCGAGCTCTTGTAGGACCCTTTCTTTTGTGAAGGGACTAGTGACCCCCCCCTGTGTCCATGGTGCTGAGCTGTGGGCCCTGCTCTACCTTCTCTTCAGTAAATATTGAGCAGAAGTATCTATTTAGGATAGATGCTTGTGTCTAGTGCCTGCACCTAAAAGAAACTGCTGCATATAGCTTAATATCTTCAGAGCACGGCGTTGCAAAGAATGAACTTGGTTGCTAGGCAACAGTACACTGCCTTTAGCCGCTTGCTGCTTTACTTGTTACACCTGAAATTGATTTGTAGTTTCAACTCCACATTATTCCAGCAGGTGGCAGCTTCGGGAGGTGGAGGAGGGGCTACTCCAATATTTAAATGTCCGCACTTCCATCCAGCGGCAGCAGCTAAGTGGGATGGTAAAGTGGAGCGAGGAGTCTGACTGGGCTACAGAATACTGCAGATTCGTTATTTGTGACATTCATGCTTGGTATTGTATTGTAGTGTTACCATGGCTAACAGAGGGATTTTACTGAGTGCAGTGTATATATTTTGTGTGATATGCACTGATGGTATATTTCATCATATAACAAAAAATGATTTTAGAATTCAGGAAGATAAACAGGAAACTGTATTTGGGAATCAACAATTTGAGTTTGCATTTAATTGTAGCATGATGTTTGGGGTCAATGGTAAACATATGAGCTATAACTTGGGGTATACTATCAGGAAACAGAAAGTAAAAACATATGTTGTTTGTACTTATGTAAAGATCTGGTCTCATTGTTTACTTTTGTTAATTCGGTCTGGTAATGTTGAAACAAACCCTGGCCCTTTTGCAAACGATGTGGCTGATAGTGATTATTTCATGCAGTTTTCCCAAGGTTTTAAAATTATGCACTTTAATGCCCAAAGTTTACTGTCTAAATTCCATGAGGTTGAATCGTGGATTAGTTTATATAATCCAGAAGTTTTGCAGTGTCAGTGGCTCAGTAGGTAGCACACTCACCTCTGAGGCCGGGAGATCATGAGAGGGGTGCTGCACTTCTGAGGTGCCGTCTTTCGGATGAGACGTTAAACCGAGGTCCCATCTGCCTGGATTGGTGGTAGTTCAGGTAGATGTTAAAGAGCCCATGGCACTTATCGAAAAGAGAAGGGGAATGTCCCCGGTGTCCTGGCCAAATTTCCCTCATTCACTAAAAATATATCACCAACAGCTTAATCTGGTTCAAGGTCAGTTGGCATTCATCTGAATCCCCCTCCCCCGAGTCATGCCTGAAAATAGGCAGGATTTGTCTAATGCACTTACCCGGTCAACAAAAGCTAAATAAATAAATAAAGTTTTAACACTGAACGAAACTTGGTTAAATTCTACTGTTCTAAATTCTGAAATATGTATTTCTGCTTATAAAGTGTTTAGAAAAGACCGTACTAGTGGTAGAGGGGAAGGGGTTATGTTTTATGTCAAGGATAATTTAGTGGTAAATGAGCATTGTATTTTTAATGGTACTTTAGACTGTTGTGAACACATTAGCATTCAGCTGATATTGGGTTCTAGTAAGAAATTAACAATTTGTTGTGTGTATCTTCCACCCAATGGCAGTAAATTTGGCTTCCAGGAATTTGCAGACAAATTAGATAACAGGGCCTTTGGAGAGCTTATAGCATTAGGGGACTTTAATTTAAATTGGATTGGCCCTGTTGCTTCTAAATTAAATACTGTTCTGTTTCATTCTGGCTTACAACAATTGGTTACTTTGCCTACTCGACATAATAACAAATCTAATAACACACATTGTTGGATTGGATATTATCTAATAAGCCCATTAATATGATGAAGTGTGGCTTGATTTCTGATGACGTAAGTGATCATCATCCTGTGTCTTGCATATGGAATCATGGTGGATCAAAGAAATCTAAGCCAATTATAAAGATTTCAAGATCTTTTAGTAGTTTTGATTTGTATACATTTTGTTTACAATTGAGTAATGTAGATTGGTCTTATTTACATTCCATTCCTGATGTTAATTTTGCTTTAGATTTTTTTATTACTGAGTTTACATGTGTTTTGGATCAATTTGCTCCTTTTGTTAAAAGAAGGGTTCAAGGGAAGAATTATGGGTGGTTAACACCTTCTTTAATTAAACTTATGAGACAACGGGATAAGGCATGGAAAATATATAAAAGTAGAAATTCTGTGTCTAGTTATTACATCTACAGAGCCCTATGGAATCAATGTAAAGCTCAGATAAAGAAGTCTAAAATAGAATTTATTCAACAAAAACAATGTGCAGGTTTGTCTAATGTTAGAACTTTCTGGAAAACAATTAATACGCTGATAAAACCTAATGTTGATCAATTGAGTTCGATGAAACTGAATGGTGATCTGTTGACTTGTCTTATAAAAATAGCTAATGAGTTTAATGCAAGATTTACTGCTCCGGTTAATTCCTGTAGTGACCAGCCTGATGTGATTCACCAAGGATCTATTAATGGTTCAACCAATAATCATAAATTCTATCTAAGGATTACTACTCCTAAAGAGGTTGAGAAGTTATTAAGACAAATTAAAAGGGATAGTTCAGCGGGCTCTGATGGTTTATGTCCTTGCTTATTGATAGATACTGCTTCAGTTCGAGCATACCCAATTAGTATTATCTTTAATTTATCTTTTTTAACAGGTACTGTACCTGATACTTGGAAACATTCCTTGGTGACTCCCATTTTTAAGTCTGGTTCACATCAGGAGTTTGGTAATTACAGACCTATTTCAATCTTATCTGTCCTGGCTAAAGTCCAGGAGAAGATAGTTTATAATCAATTGATTGAATATGTGGATTCCTTGGGTCTGTTGTCTCAGAACTAGCATGGCTTCTGCAAAGGTAGAAGCATGGAGACTGCCTTGGTCGAGTTCACGAACATGGTACTGGAGGGTATGGATAAAGGCTGTTTAACTAGGGCCGTGTTCATGGACTTGATCAAGGCATTCGATTCAGTAGATCATCAATTGTTAATTTCTAGACTAGGGTCTTTGGGAGCAGGACAGTCTTTTTTGGCTTGGATAGGGGATTATTTGAGTGATCGGTTTCAAAGGGTTAAATATGGAGGTGTCATTTCTGAGTCTGCAATGGTAAAGTGTGGGGTCCCTCAAGGCTCCATACTAGGACCACTTTTATTTTCTTTGTTTTTTGATCAGCAAGTGAAAGTAATTAACAATGCTTTTTTAACTCTTTATGCAGATGGTGCAGTAATATCTATGCAGGGCTCTTCTGTTGGTGATCTAAGTGCTTCCCTAACAAAAGAAATGTTCAATTTTCAATTGTCCCTTACTTCAAGTAGGATGGTTTTAAATAAACCGAAAACAAAGATGATGATTTTTGGAACCACAGCGAGATTAAGAACTGTGGGCCAGTGTCTGCAGCTCAAATCTCTTGATGGATCCTTGTTTGAGCAAGTGAATTCATTTCAGTATCTTGGGGTCTTATTAGATTCTAATTTAAGTTATGAACCTCATTTTATGAGGGTAACTTCGAGAATTCACTATAGAGTGGCCCCTTTATATAGAATTTGTTCATTTCTTATTATGGAGTCTAGATTAGCTATTACCTATCATTGTTTAGCTCCTATTGTAAATTATGCTGCCATTGTAACTGATACTGCTTCTGCAACAATAATTTCTAAGAAATCTACTTTACTTCAATTGATTGCTAAATTTGCTTTAAATGATCCTAAATTGTCTCATCATTGCGAAATTTTGAAAGAGATAGGTTGGCTTCCGGTTTAATTGAACTTCCATTATTATGTAGCTAAATTTACACATAGAATTATTAATTCTGGAGTCCCACAAAAATTCTGTAACCTGTTGAGGCCGTATGACGAGGTTACTTTTCCAGACATAGGACAGATGGTTTGGTTCTCAAAATACCATTTATGAGAACTAAATGTGGACAGAGAGCCTTTGTTTATACTGCTCCATCTATCTGGAATGAAATTCCTTGTGATATAAGACAGTTGCATTCTGCTAAAGTGTCTGCAGATGAATTGAGGATGTTTGTTTAATTACAATTTAATTGTAAATGTTTTTTATGATTAATTATTTTCTTTTGTAACAAAGACATTTTTGGTCTGCTATATTTGTATTGTATATGTATGTCTTTTGTATTGTATATGTATGTTTTTATGTGGGTCGCACCTGTAAAAGGAACTAGTTTCCCAGTGTGCTTACCCATTAAGCGAATAAACAAACATGGTCCTCTTCCTCACATGCCCCCTTATCCCCTTTGATCTTAGCAATACTCCCTCTGGACTTTCTCCTTTCACTAATGTGTCTATAGAAAGTCGTGTCACCTTCTTTTACTGTTTGTGCTAGTGTTTCCTCGGTTTGGGCCTTTGCTACCTTACTGCCTTCCCTGCTTCCCTTAGGGAAGTTTGGTATGCCTCCCTGTCTTCATCTCACTGTGTTCCCTTATATTTCCTGAAGGCCAGCCTTTTGGCTCTGACCTTTTCTGTTACTGTTTTTGAGAATCAAAGTGATTTCATTCTTCTTTTGCACTTCCCTTTCTTTCTAACACAATGGGATGTTACTTCAAGTATTGCATTCTTAATGCTTGCCCACTTTGCCTGTACCCCCTTACCTGTATTTCTTTTTGCCAGGACTAGCTTAACTAGGTTGGCCATCTTATCAAAGTCAGCTCCTCTGAAGTCCCATATTTTTGCCTTGGAATGGGATGATTTAGTTCTAGTGGCCAAATTGAACTATAACATGTGATGGTCACTGGCCCCCAGGTGACCTTCTACCTGGAGATCTGTGATCCTTTCCCTGTTAGTCAGTACTAGATCTAGCATAGCCCTGTCTCTTGTGGGTTGTTATACCAGTTGTTTGTTTGAGGACCTCCCCTTGCAGGGAATCCACCATGTGTCTAGCTCTGGCAGATGTTCCTGCTGGTATTGACCAATCTGTATCTGGCATGTTGAAGTCTCCCATTTTCAAAACGTCCCCTTTAGCCGTCATGTTTTGTATATCTTCTAACAGTAATGTGTCTATGTCCTCCCCCTGGTCTGGGGGCCTGTAGACAACTCCGGTTCATATGGCTGTCCCATTTCCTGTTTCCAGGGTGACCCACAGTTCTTCTGGCTCCTCATGTGTATTCTGAATTTCTGTAGCTTTGATATTTTCATTGACATACAGGGCCACTCCACCCACCCTTTTTGCACCTCTGTCTATTCTGAACAGTACATAGCCAGGTACTGAAGTCTCCCAAGTGTGGTTACTGGTAAACCACATCTCACTAATTGCTACTATGTCCAGATTAGTCTCTGTCATTATTGCCTGCAGGTCTAGGATCTTGTTTCCCAGACTGTGAGCATTTGTGTACGTGATTTTCCATTGGCCAGATTTTGGCGTGTTAGTTGTTGGGTGAGGTGTGACGTTCCCATGTGCATCATATGGGAAGCCAGACCTTTTTCCTTACCTGGTGATGCAAATGAACTGCAAACATGCTGAACTCCTGTTTGACCACTAGCTGAGGGGGGATGGGTATTGTTCCCATTCGGCGTATGGGGTGCTGCACCCCTCTCCCCATTTGCTAGTTTAAATATTCTGCAAAGACGTCAAACTTCTGCCCCAATGCACTGACTTCCTCCTTACTCAGATGCAGTCCATCAAATTTAAAGAACTTTTGCTCCCAAAACTGTTGCCAGTTCCCTACAAATTTCTGTCCTTTCTCCTGGCACCAGCCCTTGAGCCACATATTTAGCTCCCCTATCTCCCCTTCTCTGACCTTCTGTCCATCTTCCCCCATCTCCCAGACTGGCAGAATCTCAGAGAAGGAGATGCCAGATGAAATGGATGATAGTTTGTCACCCAGCCTGGTCAGGTGTTCCTTGGTCTCCACAGCTGACCAGCTGGTGAGATCATTAATCCCTATGTGTACCAGGACGTCAATGTTTTCTCCTGCTTCCTGAACAATTTTAGCAATGTAGTCAGTGTCTCTCCATGCTGATATATCTGGGAAACATATCACCATTACCCCTGGCTGGAGATAGGTATCAACTCCCCGAATCATGGAGTCTCCTATGATCAGAAGTTTTTTTGGATTTCCTTTTTGCTTTTTCTGTTTTGGTTCCTGTTTTGGGTGAGTTTTGTTGTGCTAGGTCCTGTGCTGCAGTGTCCTGCTCTGCAGTGTCCTCTGCCCCTTTGTTTGATTTCGGAGATAGAGGCAGATACCTGTTTGTAGTTTTTATATGGTTTTTGGAGGTAATATGTTGGAGAACACTGAGTGATGGGGCACCCGATTTGCCCCTCCTAACCAACTACCCTCTGCGGTCGAGGTGTTTCTGTTGGATGCTGGGGAAATGGCGGGTGGTTCTTTTAATATATTTCCCCTTGAATATGCAATTTGAGGCACGCAATCTCTGCCCATGCTGCCTGGAGCTGAGCCCTTAGATCTCCAATGGTCCAGCATGTAGGACAGTGTCCTAAATCCTATAAAACTGCCCTTCTGAAAAGTGTTCCGCAGTACCTGCAGTTAATGATATCCATTCCAGATAAGTTGCTGGGTTTATAACCTGGTCAGAGTAATTAGAAGGAAGAAAATGAAAGCAAAAGTTTGATTTTGTGTTCTGTTGGTTTTTGTATAACTTGTTATAACAAGTTAAATTACTAGTGCCCCTGTAAATGAGGTCACCGTGTGGATACCCCACTGATCCACCCCTTCCTGCTTTGCCACAGGAAATGTCACAACTGTGCTACCCTATAAAAGGAGTGTAGTATGGGGTGGTTGGGGATAGGGATGGGTGGCTGGGCCCTTCCCCTGCCAAAAAATAAGAAACATGGATGAAAGAAACAAAGAGGTAAGAGCAGAAACAATCAGCCAGCAACAAATGCAGTAGCCCTGAAAGCTTATCCTAATGACAGATAAAACTGTAAAACCTGTAAAGCACCACCTGTAATAATTTCAAAGAAGATTTACCCTGTAAGAAACACTTTGTTACAGAGAAAAATAAAGTAGTAACAGAAGATACACCTTGCAAAATACAATTTGAATCAGAAGATTACAGCAGTAATCTGTTAGCAGACACCTGTAGGCACACCCTGTAATAATGCAGCAGAAGGTATACCCAGCAACAACAATTTGAATCAGAGAAAAATAAAGTAATAAAATGCTAGCAACAAACAGTAACATTCCCTGTGAGTAAAAAATAAAAATAACAACACACAGTAAATCTGCCTAGCCAAAAGAAGCCTTAATCCTTTCCCTTGTTCTGGTAAGGTTCTTTGCTCTGTCCTTTCAAGCAACCTAGAAGAAAAGAGCTCAGGTGAAGCTAGGTGCCTTGGCCAGCAAACCTAGTCTTCCACTGTTAGTCTGTACTAGATCTGGGCTAGCCCTGTCTCTTGTGGATTGTTGTAACCGTTTTTTGAGGCCCTCCCCCTGCAGGGAATCCAACATGTGTCTAGTTCTAGCAGATGTCCCTGCTGGTATTGACCAATCTGTATCTGGCATGTTGAAGTCTCCCATTATCAGAACCTCCCCTTTATCTGTCATGTTTTGTATATCTTCTAACAGTAATGTGTCTATGCCCCACAACTCCCTATCCATCCTCCCTCTCCCCACATGTAGCCAATCCCACCGCTGCTCCCTTTACTCCTCCCTATCCATCCTCCTACTCCCCACATATAACCAGTCCCACCACTGCTCCCTCTACTCCTCCCTATTCACCCTCCCTCTCCACTAATGTACCCAGTTCCACCACTGCTTCCTTTACTCCTCCCTATCCATCCTCCCACTCCCCACATGTAGCCAGTCCCACCACTGCTCCCTTTACTCCTCCCTATCAATCCTCCACCTCCCCACATGTAGCCAGTCCCACCACTGCTCCCTTTACTCCTCCCTATCCATCCTCCCTCTCCCCACATGTAGCCAGTCCCACCATTGCTCCCTTTACTCCTCCCTATCCATCCTCCCTCTCCGTACATGTAGCCAGTCCCACCACTGCTCCCTTTATTCCTCCCTATCCATCCTCCTGTTCCCCACATGTAGACAGTCCCACCACTGCTCCCTTTTCTCCTACCTATCCATCCTCCGCTCCACACATGGAGATCAGTCCCATCACTGCTCCCTTTACTCCTCACTAGGCATTCTGCCGCTCCCCACATGTAGCCATTCCCCCACTGCTCCCTTTACTCCTCCCTATCCATTCTCCCTCTCCCCACATGTAGCCGGTCCCACCATTGCTCTCTTTATTCCTCCTTATCCATCCTCCTGCTCCCCACATGTAGCCAGTCCCACCACTGCTCCCTTTACTCCTCCCTATCCATCCTCCCATTTCCCACATGTAGCCAGTCTCACCACTGCTCCCTTTATTCCTCCCTGTCCATCCTCCCACTCCCCACATGTAGCCAGTCCCACCACTGCTCCCTTTACTCCTCCCTATCCATCTTTCCACTCCCCACATGGAGACCAGTCCCACCACTGCTCCCTTTACTCCTCCCTATCCATCCTTCCTCTCCACACATGTAGCCAGTTGCACCACTGCTCCGTTTACTCCTCCTTATCCATCCTCCCACTCCACACATGTAGCCAGTCACACCACTGCTTTCTTTACTCCTCCCTATCCATTCTCCTGCTCCCAATATGTGGCCAGTCCCACCACTGCTCCCTTTACTCCACCCTATCCATCCTCCCTCTCCCCACATGTAGCCAGTCCCACCATTGCTCCCTTTACTCCTCCCTATCCATCCTCCACTCCCCACATGGAGATCAGTCCCACCACTGCTCCCTTTACTCCTCCCTATCCATCCTCCTACTCCCGACATGCAGCTAGTCCCACCACCATTCCCTATACTACTCCCTATCCATCCTCCTGCTCCCCACATGTAGCCAGTCCCACTATGCTTACCTCATTCCTAAATACTGGTTTGGATCACACCTCTCCTACCTATCCCATCTCTTCTCCCCATTCCCTCCTCCTCCTACTTCTTGAACTCAGACCAGCACACTTTTTCCCTCCTTCACCCTCACTCAGCATCTAGAAAATCAGCTTTCTCATACCGTCTCCCCTCCCACTGGAATCAGCTTTCCTCCACCATCTGTCTCTCTTCCTCCCTCCCTCCAGTCCCTCCCTCAGACATTAACTATACTTCTCCCTCCTGCCCCTTGTTTGTGCCAGCACTGAGCCCTTCCTTATCTTACCTGACCCCACCTCTCAGCATAGGTTTCAGCAGTCCATTATCCGGGTTCCCGGCATTTTTTGATTTCTACCTTATTTGGCACCTTTGCTTTTGATTTTTGTACACTATTTATTTGGTACCTCTGCATTTGATTTTTGTACAGTATTTATTTGGTACCAAGCATTTGATTTTTGCACATTATTTGGCACTTTTGCGTTTGATTTTTGTACACTATTTATTTGGCACCTTTGTGTTTAATTTTTGTATTTATTTGGCACCTTTGCTTTTGATTTTTGTACGCTATTTATTTGGCACCTTTGCTTTTGATTTTTGTACACTATTTGACACCTTTGCTTTTGATTTTTGTACACTATTTATTTGGCACCTTTGCTTTTGATTTTTGTACACTATTTATTTGGCACCTTTGCGTTTGATTTTTGTACACTATTTGACACCTTTGCGTTTGATTTTTGTACACTATTTATTTGGCACCTTTGCTTTTGATTTTTGTACACTATTTGACACCTTTGCTTTTGATTTTTGTACACTATTTATTTGGCACCTTTGCTTTTGATTTTTGTACACTATTTATTTGACACCGTTGCACTTGATTTTTGTACACTATTTATTTGGTACCTTTGCTTTTGATATTTGTACACTATTTATTTGGCACATTTGCTTTTGATTTTTGTACACTATTTATTTGGCAGCTTTGCTTTTGATTTTTGTACACTATTTGACACCTTTGCTTTTGATTTTTGTACACTATTTATTTGGCACCTTTGCTTTTGATTTTTGTACACTATTTGGCACCTTTGCGTTTGATTTTTGTACACTATTTGACACCTTTGCATTTGATTTTTGTACACTATTTATTTGGCACCTTTGCGTTTGATTTTTGTACACTATTTGGTACCTTTGCTTTTGATTTTGTACACTATTTATCTGGCACATTTGCGTTTGATTTTTGTACACTATTTATTTGGCTCCTTTGCTTTTGATTTTTGTACACTACTTATTTGGCACTTTTGTGTTTGATTTTTGTACACTATTTATCTGGCACATTTGCGTTTGATTTTTGTACACTATTTATTTGGCTCCTTTGCTTTTGATTTTTGTACACTATTTATTTGGCACTTTTGTGTTTGATTTTTGTACACTATTTATTTGGTACCTTTGCTTTTGATTTTTGTACATTATTTATTTGGCACCTTTGTGTTTGATTTTTGTATTCTATTTGGTACCCTTGCTTTTGATTTTGTATGCTATTTATTTGGCTCCTTTGGTTTTGATTTTTGTACACTATTTATTTGGCACCTTTGCGTTTGATCTTTGTACACTATTTGGTACCCTTGCTTTTGATTTTGTACTCTATTTAATTGGCTCCTTTGCTTTTGATTTTTGTACACTATTTATTTGGCACCTTTGTGTTTGATTTTTGTACACTATTTATTTGGCACCTTTGCGTTTGATTTTTGTACACTATTTGACACCTTTGCTTTTGATTTTTGTACACTATTTATTTGGCACCTTTGCTTTTGATTTTTGTACACTATTTATTTGACACCGTTGCATTTGATTTTTGTACACTATTTATTTGGTACCTTTGCTTTTGATATTTGTACACTATTTATTTGGCACATTTGCTTTTGATTTTTGTACACTATTTATTTGGCAGCTTTGCTTTTGATTTTTGTACACTATTTGACACCTTTGCTTTTGATTTTTGTACACTATTTATTTGGCACCTTTGCTTTTGATTTTTGTACACTATTTGGCACCTTTGCGTTTGATTTTTGTACACTATTTGACACCTTTGCATTTGATTTTTGTACACTATTTATTTGGCACCTTTGCGTTTGATTTTTGTACACTATTTGGTACCTTTGCTTTTGATTTTGTACACTATTTATCTGGCACATTTGCGTTTGATTTTTGTACACTATTTATTTGGCTCCTTTGCTTTTGATTTTTGTACACTACTTATTTGGCACTTTTGTGTTTGATTTTTGTACACTATTTATCTGGCACATTTGCGTTTGATTTTTGTACACTATTTATTTGGCTCCTTTGCTTTTGATTTTTGTACACTATTTATTTGGCACTTTTGTGTTTGATTTTTGTACACTATTTATTTGGTACCTTTGCTTTTGATTTTTGTACATTATTTATTTGGCACCTTTGTGTTTGATTTTTGTATTCTATTTGGTACCCTTGCTTTTGATTTTGTATGCTATTTATTTGGCTCCTTTGGTTTTGATTTTTGTACACTATTTATTTGGCACCTTTGCGTTTGATCTTTGTACACTATTTGGTACCCTTGCTTTTGATTTTGTACTCTATTTAATTGGCTCCTTTGCTTTTGATTTTTGTACACTATTTATTTGGCACCTTTGTGTTTGATTTTTGTACACTATTTATTTGGCACCTTTGCGTTTGATTTTTGTACACTATTTATTTGGCACCTTTGCTTTTGATTTTTGTACACTATTTATTTGGCACCTTTGCGTTTGATTTTTGTACACTGTTTATTTGGCACCTTTGCTTTTGATTTTTGTACACTGTTTATTTGGCACCTTTGCGTTTGATTTTTGTACACTATTTATTTGGTACCTTTGCGCTTGATTTTTGTACACTATTTATTTGGCACCTTTGCTTTTGATTTTTGTACACTATTTATTTGGCACCTTTGCATTTGATTTTTGTACACTATGGGCCAGATATTCAAAAGGGTTGCACCATGCGCAACAGAGATGCGACAGCGCAAGTCCAAAAATGCACCATTGTGTGATATTCAGTGGGAGGCAGCTGCGCTACTCAAGCTGCAATGTGCAAGAATGCAATGGTAATGAATGCATGTGCAACTGTAGGGGGAGGAACCATGAATAAATGGCGCAGTGCAATATTCATCGACATGCGCCATGTGCAATAGGGGAGGTAGCGGAAATTACGCAATAGTGGAAGTGAGCCAAAATAAAAAGGAGCAAGAGAGAGGTGCAAGAACGCTACAGGAAGGCCTGCAGTGGGGGTGAGCTGGCAGCAACAGGAGAGAGACAATCAGAGAGAGGGACAGATAAGTAGCAGGACAGGGCACACCTGTGCCACGCAGGACAGGTGTGGGGAGACAGTGAAAGTGAGCAGGACTGACAGGGCAGTGCTGCAGAGTGGTCAGGGCAGTGGTAGGAGGCAGGACAGCAGATGGCCAGAGACGCACTCAGTGCAGGGGAGCAGCACAGAGACAACAGGGGAATGGGACAACATCTGCTGGGGGGAACAACAGCCAGGATGATGGCCAGTGCCACTATACAGATGTGCGGTAATAAGGGGTGTGAGAAGGCAAGCTGCAGGGGGTGCAGCCGTGCAAGGGGCTCATCGGGTGGTACACCCCCAACAGGTAGTACTGAGCCCACATCACCTTCGGGAGCAGTATAGTGATACAGGGATTGTGGGGCTGGTTCTGTGAGCTGTGCAGTGATGAGATGCAGGCACCCACATGACTGATCTATGCCCTGTCAGTGGAGACTAACAGACAGCTGTCATGTGCCTGCTCACCACGGGCACCTTCCAAAGACCAACTAGGGGACATGTAACAGGCATAACCCAGTCAGCCGTGTCATGCATGTACACACAATTCCTCAGTGCACTGCTTCCATGCTCGGAGTGTCCGGTTCCCAGCACGGGCGGAGTGCAGCACACTACAGCAGTTATACAGGGCACGATGCCTGGCGTGTCAGGCCATGACTGCACCCATGTGGCCATCCGCACACCACCCGCTTAGAAGGCATTGCCTTTAGGAACTACAAGGATACTCCAGCATCAACAGCCAAGTGGTGTGCTATGCCAAGGGGCACAAACAATGTCTGTGCCACTGCACCCTGGGGAGCACGTGAGCTTCATCTGGCACCAGTCTGCACTGTGCCACTGTCTGAGTGGATATCTCACTGCCACCTAGTGGGTGAGGTGTACAACATGCAGGATGACTTGGCAGCTGTGGGGAGGCATATCAGAGGTTATGGGTACCGGCTTGACGGTCCACAGAGCGATGCAGACCACCATACTTGTGTACATCCTCTATACACAGGTGATGGTGGATATTATCCGTCTCGTTACTCATACCGGATCGTGCCTTTGACCTCATTGCAGCAATGATAATGAGGTACATGCCACCACACTATCATTGAGCATGTGTTTGGGATGCTGAATACGGTTCCAGTGTTTGACACATCGGCGTGCCCACAATACAGTTCTCAAGGTCTGCAGGTTATTCTTGACCTGTTGTATCCTGTACAACATGGCCAATGACTGTGGGATAGCCGAGGCTAAGAGGGGGACTGCGAGTGGACGATGAGGACACTGGTCCAGATGATGATGCAGCCACGTCTTGGCGGGACCCCGCTGTTCAGGATGGCTCAGCTGCACTGGGAAACTATCACAGAGGAGCATTTTGGCCAACACATAGGTCACGCCGCGGCAACCACCAATGCACAACCCACACACAGGCATGGATAACCGGGTGATGGTGGCAAGAATGGGACTGAGCGTGATCTACACACCATCAGGATGGGTATTGTTAAACACGACATGTGCAGGTGCAAGAACGCTACAGGAAGGCCTGCAGTGGGGGTGAGCTGGCAGCAACAGGAGAGAGACAATCAGAGAGAGGGACAGATAAGTAGCAGGACAGGGCACACCTGTGCCACGCAGGACAGGTGTGGGGAGACAGTGAAAGTGAGCAGGACTGACAGGGCAGTGCTGCAGAGTGGTCAGGGCAGTGGTAGGAGGCAGGACAGCAGATGGCCAGAGACGTACCTGGTGCAGGGGGAGCAGCACAGAGGACAACAGGGGGAATGGGACAACATCTGCTGGGGGGAACAACAGCCAGGGACATGGCCAGTGCCACTATACAGATGGTGGCAGTAATAAGGGGTGTGAGAAGGCAAGCTGCAGGGGGGTGCAGCTGTGCAAGGGCCCATCGGTGGTACACCCCCAACAGGCAGTACTGAGCCCACATCACCTTCGAGCAGTATAGTGATACAGGGATTGTGGGCTGGTTCTGTGAGCTGTGCAGTGATGAGATGCAGGCACCCACATGACTGATCTATGCTCTGTCAGTGGAGACTAAGGTGACAGCTGTCATGTGCCTGCTCACCACGGGCACCTTCCAAAGACCAACAGGGGGACACAACAGGCATAACCCAGTCAGCCGTGTCATGCATAGTCACACAATTCCTCAGTGCACTGCTTCCACATGCTGCGGAGTACATCCGTTTCCCCAGCACACAGGCGGAGTGCACAGCACCATACAGCAGTTATACAGGGCGGCCGCGTATGCCTGGCGTGCTCAGGCCGTTGACTGCACCATGTAGCCATCCGCACACCACCTGTAGCGAGGCATATGCCTAGGAACCACAGGGATACTCCAGCATCAACAGCCAAGTGGTGTGCGATGCCAAGGGGCACATAACCAATGTCTGTGCCACGCACCCTGGGGGAGCACGTGACGCCTTCATCTGGCACCAGTCTGCACTGTGCCACTGGTTCGAGAGTGGGGATATCCCCACTGGCCACCTAGTGGGTGAGTATGCACAACATGCAGGATGACTTGGGCAGCTGTGGGGGGAGGCATAGTCAGAGGTGCCATGGGTACCGGCCTTGACGGCCCATGGCAGAGCGATGCAGACCACCATACTTATGTACATCCTCTATACACAGGTGATGGTGGATACTCACTCCGTCCCTGGTTACTCACACCGTACCGGTGCCCCTTGACCCCATTGCAGCAACGATACAATGAGGCACATGCCACCACACGTAATATCATTGAGCATGTGTTTGGGATGCTGAAGTCACGGTTCCAGTGCCTGGACACATCTGGCGGTGCCCTACAATACAGCCCCTCGAAGGTCTGCAGGCTATTCCTGACCTGTTGCATCCTGCACAACATGGCCAATGACTGTGGGATAGCCGTAGAGGTCGAAGAGGGGGACCGCGATGGGGACGATGAGGACACTGGTCCAGATGATGATGTGCAGCCACCCTCTGGGCGAAGGAACCCCCGCCTGTTCAGGATGGCTCAGCTGCACTGGGAAACTATCACAGAGGAGCATTTTGGCCAACACAGGTAGGTCACGGGGCCATGTGCAACCACCAATGGCAAGTGCACAACCCACACACAGGCATGGACAAACCCCGGGGTGGATGGTGGCAAGTGAATGGGACTGAGCGTGGATCTGCACACACCATCAGGGATGGGCATGGCCAAACACGACATGTGCACACATGCACACACACACATACCCACACCCTCACCCCCACACCACAAGACATGCACAAGGGGTAGAAGGGATGCCGACCACGAGTGCAACACCTAGCCACACACAGGCCCACACACAGCAATGCCCAGTGCTGACACTGTGCATGTGTCAGATGCTGGGCACCATTGCAAACTGGTGGACAGTGCAACGCAGGCATCATCATGCACATGCCACAGTGACCAGCAGCCGGGAGGGTGTGCACATGGACTGTGTGTGTGTGCAGGGCCGGGTACCCCAGCCATGCATCTTATGGTGCACAACACACTGCACACAGGGCAGGCAGCAGACCATGACCAGTGGAGACAGGCTGGGTCACCGCACAGTGCCACAGCTGCCACAGATGCGTGGGTGGCCCGGCCGAGACCTGCCAGCCATGCCAGGCTGACCATTGGCCTCATGGGGTGGCACAGATGTACAACCAGGGGTGACACTGTGGGAACATGACCGTGTTTGTGCAGGGGTCTGCAGCTCACTGAACATGCCTGCGCCTGGCGTGCTATGTATGCCCACAGCCGAACCCGGTGTTGACATGGGAGGTGTCGCATGATGCCGGGAACGGGGGGTGGACATTGCACTGTGTGGTGTCTGTGGCACATTAGCAAATAACTGGGTGCACATTGTGGCCATGACAGCTGTGACTGTATGTGTCTCCCTGTCAATGGGGCGGTCATCTCCTCGAGCAGCCAGTCCATCCCTGCCAGGAGCAGACCGGTGTTCCTGCTGCACTGCACCTCTGCCTGGTGCAGGACCGCACTAAGTGTATCCACCGCTGTCACAAGCCGCAACTGCTGATCCACTGAATCCTGGAGTATGCGGGTGTGCTCATCTAAGAGGTCATCTGCCTGATCGGCATGCTTTCCCTCATGGTGTTTGTGGCTGTGTTGGGCAGCACCCCTTGAAGTCGGGAGCTGCACACCAGGGCCATGCCTGGGCACGTCCACACACAGTGCACTAACGCCACCCCCTGACACTGTCCCCCCATCCCCATTGTCCAACCACTGGCACTGCCCCTCCGGCCGCTGATCACCAGGGCTCGCCGGTGTCGACGCATCGGTCACAACAGCCCCACCGGCCTGGATGCACACCAGTGCTGCCCCACTGGGGCATACAGGCACAGGCTGGGACTGTGATGTCACGCAGGCCTCCATGGTTGGCACCACCCACGGCTATGCCCATACCGTTCCCTGCTGTGGGACCATCCTGTGTCCCACACACATCACTGTCTGGGATATGTGATCCATCATCATCATCAGTGCCTGATCCGGCACCTGTCCGTGTCCCAGCATGCTGGATTCCATGGCCGCTGTCACGCTGGGACACAGGCAGGGCCTCGTCTGCACCAGTACCACCATCTTCAGTCCGGACAGACAGGCAGGTATGCAGTGGTACTGACCCTCAGATGCCTGTGGAGCTGGATGGGTGCTCCTCCGTGTCCAGAGCCTCACCCACGGTGGACAGACCCACCACCGCTGACCCATGTAGATGCTTAGGAGCTGTAAGGGAACACAGTAGCGTTAATGTCTCCGCCCTACCCTGTGGCACTCCCCCCGCCTCCCACACAGTGACATCACAGGACCTACCATGCAGTGACAGGCTGCCAGCCATCTGGAAGCCACCACCTGGAATGCCCTCTTTGGCTCAACGCCGCATGCTGCTGGCCATCCGCTCCTCCTGTGGCATCAGGCGAGGCACATCCAGCTGCCCACCACCGGTTACAGCACGTGCAGCCCTGATGGCAGCCACCTTGTCCTTAATCCTCCTCCTGTCCGTGCCGACCGACCTTCTTTTTACATTCCTGCATGGACCGCTGGTGGCTGCCATGCTGGTTCACGGCATGTGCAACCTCACCCCATGCCACAGCATGGGCCTGTAGTGTTCCCCGCTGTCCACTGAGCAGTGGTTCACTGTTGAGGTATGCCTCAAACAGTGCATCTGTTTCCACCCGTGTGAAGTTGGGCCTCCTCTTCCTCAAACATTTTTGTTCCACCTCTTCCTCATGTTCGGTCATTATAGAGCCTGTGGGAATGACAGGTGTTACCTTTCACTGTCCAGTCCCATGCATCTCCCACACACCACAGTCCACACTTCCAAACAGCATGCAACCCACCACAATAGACTGCAGTACCAGACTATGGCCTCTGCAGCCCCATGTCGCATTTATGTAGCGCAAGGCATGCAAATGAGGCGAGGCTCAAATTTAAGTGGATGCTAATGCAGTAGCTGTGCCATGGAATTGATGATGAGCTGATTTGCATATGCCAGCTGAATATCGCGCTGTTGCACCTTGTGCAATTGTGTTGAGTTTGCTCAGGCACAGGCGCAGCTCTGTGACATGCGCAGTAGGCACCGCACGGTGCATGCCCGGGGTGCTGACACCAAGGTCTGGCATGCTGCTGATGTGCTGAGCATGGGAGGCAGTGCAGGGCATGACCACCACTGTGCCAGTGGCACTAGTGCGCTGTTCACATGTATGGGGCTCTTGCCCTGGAGTGCCGTAGGCGCCATGGTCCCGCAGCGAGGTAGGCCACTACAGGGCATCTCACACAGGCACCCAACCACGCTACATGCAGGGAGTACCAATCACGCTGTGGCGGTCCGTGCGCAAGAGACCCTTGACCCTGTGCCCAACCGTTGCCCCCTAGGCACCATGCGTCCACATGGGTGCACCCCTATTGCACTGTTCGGTGACAGCGCGATGGGGAATGGCAGCGCTATGCCACGCCATCTGCCGCGTGGTGGACGTGCGCTACGAACACCATTGTCAACCAGAATCAGAGATGGCAAGATGGAGGGCTGCTGTTTGGAGCCAGGTGGAGCTGGACAATTTGGTGGCCATAGTGGAGCCCCATGCTGGGGCCCTGTTTGGCAATGCACCCCTGGACAGGGTCAGGAGTACCGTATGGAAGGAGGTGGTGGTGGTGCTTGAGGAGGCCACAGGACTTGATCGTACTGAGGAGCAGTGTCGCCACAGATATGGGGACCTCCAGCGGGGGGACCTGGACAGGCTTGCCCGCCTGCGGGCACGTGCCAGGCGAGGCGAGGCACAGTGCCACGACCAGATAGGTGTCCCATCCATACATTGGTTGGGTCCGTATGGGTATCGCGGTGGGCATGTGTCCACCACAGGGGGGGTGGGCCGTCCAGTGTGGGCAGTGGTGGTTGTGTTGGGGGGGTTGCGGCATGGTTGGGCTGTGGATTACACACACACCGGGGGTGGGGGGGGGCCTTTGCTACTGGATTGTACTGATGTTCCCTCTCCATGTTTTCCCTAGGCCTGATAAGCGGTGCCGAGCAGGGAAGACCGCCACAGCGTGGCAGCAAGGGAGCTGCAGCAGCCCGCGGGCCTGGTCCAATGGGACAGCGCCAGGACCAGGCCGATGAGGGTGAGTGCCTTTCTTCAAGGATATTCTGTGCATGCTGTGCTGCAGGGCATGGCAGGGCAGGCAGCGGGGCATGGCCACCATCCATTGACACCACTACTGTGCACACCACATGGTACAGTCAGCACTGTCCAGTGGCACTGCATATGTGGGTGTGCATCGCTGGTGGTCCATGTGTGCACCGGGTACCTGGCTGTGCCACTGTCTTCGCACCGCAAAGCCATGTCACAGTACAGCCACAGTGGTGCTGTGCGGGACTTGGGTGGTGGGTGTGTGCAGCGGTCCACATGGCTGTGTGCGCCTGGGTGGGCAGGTCATGTGGACACTATCACTGTGGGTGGTCGCACACCATCACAGGGGTGTTTCCCATGGCTGTATGCCATGCACAATGGGTGGGCTGCAGGGGAATGGGCATTCACACCTATTGACTCTGCTCCCTTGTCCTAGGTGGACGGAGGATGATGCAGCTGGAGAGGGCCATGCAGGAGCTGCTACAGGCGGCACGTGCCTCTCTCTAGATCCTGCAGCGCTTGGACCAGCATGGTGTCCAGAGGAGATGTAGCGGGAGGCACCACAGGAGCGGGGCGCCCGCTGAAGATTCCATGCCCTGGGTTCAACCTTACCACCCTGGACCCACCTTCACACCCCTCCTTCCCTCTCCCATTTGTTCACCCCTGGCCCTTACCCACCCCCACCTGGTTTGTGGCCCTTACCCCCTACTGTTCTGTATATATTTGTAAATAGTTTTATTCCACCTTTTAATATACATATGTTTTGTTATGCCTACTGTGGTGGTCTCTGATTTGCAGTGGGCTACAGGTGCTCAGCTGCAGTGATGTGCATGGCGTCAGGGATGGTGCTGTCATGGGCGTGTGTGTGTGTCCATAGGGGAAGCGACTATGGTGTGGGCGTAGCTATCAGTCACTGTCTGTGGTTTGTGTGTTGTTCCCTGTGCACTGGATGACTGTGTGCAGTGGTCCACGGTGCATGCACTGTGTCCATGGTGCCCCTGTCAGACCGTCCATGGCCTGTGCAGCTGACACCCTTGCATGTCTGTGACCTGCATGGTCCACTGGCATGTCAGTGGTGGCTGTCCATGCCTGGACAGCCACTGTACCCAACACAATCTGGGTTGTCTCCCTGTCACCGGTGTGGTGCACATCTGCCTCGGGTGGCACTGTGGCCTCAGCTGTTGTTGTCCCACCTCCATGCTGTCGCTTGTGTATGTTGCAGGGAATGTACTCCACTGTCTGTCACTTGAGCTCCGGCTGCTTGCTGGTGGCGTACAGCTTCATGGTGCCTGCACAGGGTGGCTGGCACACCTGTGCCATGGAGGGGTGCTGGCCATGGGTACATGGCTGCCGTGGCCACATGCCAGTGGCTTGGTTGACCCGCTGCTGTGTTGGTGTGCCCTTGGGTATGGGTGAGTGTTTGTCCATGCACTGTGTTGCATCCTGTGTGGCGCATGCTTCCATGCAACACTGTGGGTGTCTGCGCTGGTTGTTGTGGCCAGTGCTGGGATGGGGTGTGTCCTTGGGAGGGTGTGCAGGGTTCTGTACCGCTGGTGGTGGGTTCCGGGGCATGCCCTGTCACATGTGGGGTACCTTATGTGCCGATGCATGGTCGGTCTCTCAGCTGTACCTCGGGGGGGATGTGCAGGGCGGCACTGTGTATGCAGTCATTGCACTGCTGTCTGCTGCTGCCCACTGCAGGGTGCTCGTGGTGGGGCTGCCTTGAATGGATCTGTGGTGCACAGGGTTGCATTGTCACAGTGGGGGTGGTGGCATGCATGGGGTGTCCTGCACTGTTGGGCGCTACTCCTGGACAGGGTGTATGGGGATCATGGTGCAGGGTGTGCTCTGCATTGGTGGGATGGTGTGGCATGGGGTGGCCAGAAATCCTTGTGTGCCGGTCACAGCTTGCCAGGGGGTGTGCTGGGGCACCATGCCCCGGCTGTGAGTTTGTTGCTGGCGTCCATGGGCCGGTGGTTCTTCCAGCTCTTCTCAGGTTGTGCGGTGCATGGGGTGTGGGGGGCAATGTCTGTTCTGCTGTGTGCTCCTCTGCCCATCTCTACCATGGGTGGTGGGCCCCTGCATCCTGTCCTTGCGCATCCCTGGTTGTGCTGTTGCGCTGCTACTTTGCTCCACTGAGCATCCCTGGTTGTGCTATTGCGCATCAGACCTGCACCACTACACTCCCTAGTTGCGCTATGGCACAGTTGGCAGATATTCAGTCATGTGCTGCAGGCGCATCTTGACCTGTGCAGTGTTTGAATATTGCGTGTGTTGCGCATGGGCGCAGTGGACTTGCGCCTGCTCCTGCTATTGTGCTACTTTGTGGCACAGTTTGAATATCTGGGCCTATTTATTTGGCACCTTTGCGTTTGATTTTTGTACACTGTTTATTTGGCACCTTTGCGTTTGATTTTTGTACACTATTTATTTGGTACCTTTGCGTTTGATATTTGTACACTATTTATTTGGCACCTTTGCGTTTGATTTTTGTACACTATTTATTTGGTACCTTTACGTTTGATATTTGTACACTATTTATTTGGCACCTTTGTGTTTGATTTTTGTACACTGTTTATTTGGCACCTTTGCGTTTGATTTTTGTACACTATTTATTTGGTACCTTTGTGTTTGATTTTTTGTACATATTTATTTGGCACCTTTAGTTTGATTTTTGTACACTATTTATTTGGCACCTTTGCATTTGATTTTTGGACACTATTTATCTGGTACCTTTGCGTTTGATTTTTGGACACTATTTATTTGGTACATTTGCTTTTGATTTTTGTACACTATTTGGTACCTTTGCGTTTGATTTTTGTACACTATTTCTTTGACATCCAGTTGCCATAACTTATTGTCTGTACTGTACTCGTTATACTGCACTTGATCTTGTAAAGTCATATCAGTCTGATTTGTATTTTTTTGCAACTGCATTCTCCACTCCCATTTCCCCCGGGTCACAGCTGGAAATTAACCTTGACTCAGTGTACAGTCACAAGCAAATGTACTGGTGATTGCTGGGGAGCCAGCTAATGGTGACAGCCACATATCTCTCAACGATGAATAAATCCAAGATTAGCAGCTCAACCCAAGCACTTTCACAAACTCCGAATTGCTTGTCTCATTGGGGTGCTACCAGTTATGGCACACATGCAGTAAGTTAAGAAAAAACAACTAGTGCACACTCCCTCCACCAAAAAATTGCAAGTTATTAAGTTGTTAGCCTGTCTTGGTTTGTGCATTTGGCTGTAACTCCAGAAATGCAACAGAAAAGGTACCAGAACCTGATGCCCCTCCTTTCCCTAGAAGCCTCACAGAGCCCCTTCCTGAGTGAGTCCATTACAATACTCTGCCAAGCTTTCCTTTAACAGTGTTTCCGTTACTTTCCTCACCACTAAAGGGAGGCTCATCAGCCTATAGTTGCTAACCTCTTCCCTGCTGCCACTCTTATACAGAGGGACCACATTCGCTCTCCTCCAGTCCTTTTGAACCATGTCTGATTCCAGTGAGCTGTTGAATAAGACCATCAGAGCAGCCAGTATCCTCCTGAGTTCTTTACATAGAAACATAGAAAGTGATGGCAGGTAAGGACCGCTAGACCCATTCAGTCTGCCCATTTTCCCTACCTACTGCAAGAGCCACTGACTCTACTTGATCTCCAGCTTTACCTTCTCATTTCTATTGTTAGTGTTCCTTTATGCCTATCTGATGTATTTTTGAATTCTCCCACTGTGTTTTCCCCACCACACTTGCTTGGAGTCTATTCCATGCATCCACCACGCTTTCCATGAAGAAACATTTCCTTTATTACCCTTAGTCTATTCCATCAAACCTCATGCCATGCCCCTCATTCCTGAACATCTCCTTTTCTGAAAGATGCTACCTTTCAGTACCCTATTTATGCCCCTTAGATATTTGTAGGTCTTTATCATATAAAGAGCCCTTGGATATCCTGCCTGGTCACATACCTCTTTTCTCCTTCAGAGCTGCAAGCCACTTTGGGACTCTTTCCTATGAAATTGGATTTGAATCTGCCTTTCCTCCCATTCCTGGTGGTTATGCCCAGCATTTATTAATTAGGGGTAATAGAGACATAGAAACATAGAAATTGTTGGCAGATAAGGACCACTAGCCCATCTAGTCTGCCCGTAGGCACTATACATTGTATGTGGCCACTGACCCTATGTGATCAATGGCTTTGCATCACTCCCTCCCTTCTCAGGCTTCCCTTGTGCCTGTCCCAGGCATGCTTAAACCTTCACTGTGCTTTCCCCTACTACCTCTTGTGGCAGACTATTCCAAGCGTCGACTACCTTTTCTGAGCAGAAAAACTTCCTCACATTACCTCTTAATCTACCCCCTTCCAATTTCATATTGTGCCCCCTTGTTCTAGTACATTGGAAAAGGTCCCTCACCTGCACCTTGTTTATGCCCTTGAGGTACTTGAAAGTTTCAATCATGTGCCCCCGCTGTCTCCTCTCCTCCAGTGAGTACATAATGAGGTCCCTTAGTCTCTCCTCATATGTTTTGTGGTGCAAGCCCTGCACCATCTTTGTTGCCCTTCTCTGGATAGTCTCCACCTTATCTATGTCCTTGCACAGCTGTGGCCTCCCGAACTGCACACAGTACTCCAGGTGAGGCCTTACCAATGTTTTATATGGCATAACACCTGCCGCTTCCTGCTAGTGATACCTCTGCCTGCACCCCAGCATGCCACTGGCCCTCCTCGCCGCCTTTGCACACTACTTTGATACCTTAAGATCATCAGAGATGGTAACCCCTAGGTCCCTTTGCTCTTTGGTGACAGTCAGTTACTTCCTCTCAACCTGTAGCTCTCCTCAGGGTTCCCACTATCCAGGTGCATTATTTTGCACTTCTTTCCATTGAACCTCAGTTGCTACATCTCTGACTGTCTTTCAAGCTTCTCCAGGTCCCTCTTCATTTTCTGCACCCCTTCTGGAGTATCCACCCTGTTGCAGATCTTGGTGTCATCTGCAAACAAGCAGACCTGTCCTTCTAGCCCCTCTGCAATGTCACTAATGAAGACATTGAACAGGACTGGTTCTAGTACTGATCCCTGTGGTACCCCACTGGTCACCCCCCCTCTCCCCAGATTGTACCCCATTTACCACCACCCTCTGTCTCCTATTAACCAGTTCCTAACCCAGTTCACCACCTCGTCTCCCATGCCCAGTTATCAGCCTTCTATGTGGGATGGTGTTGAAGGCTTTGCTGAAATCTAGGTAGGCGATGTCTACCTCTCCTCCCTGATTTGGTTCCCTAGTCACCCAATCAAAAAATCTATTAGATTCATTTGACATGACCGTCATGCTGTGAATCCACGTTGCCTCAGATCCTAAGCACTGCTGGATTTCATATGTGCCACTATCCTCTCAGCAGTGTCTCCATGATCTTTCCCACCACTGAGGTGAGGATGACTGGCCTGTAGTTTCCCGCCTCCTCCCTACTGCTGCTTTTGTGCAGTGGGACTACAAATACCCATCTCCAGTCCACTGGAATGACACCCGTGTTGAATGACTCTGTGAACAGGGCTGCCAGAGGTGCTGCTAGTTTGTTTCGCAGCTCCTTTAATATTCTTGGGTGGATGCCATTTGGCCCCATTCCCTTATCCACCTTCAGCTTTGTGAGTTCTTCCAGAACTCTCTCTACTGTGAATGGAATAGTGTCCCCTTCCCCCCTTCCCCTATTGCCTCTGCATCCCAACTGTGGTCCTTGACTCTTCCCCTCATTAGTGAATACTAAGCAGAAGTATTTGTTCAGTATTTCTGCCTTGTCCAGATCTCTCTGCTTACATTCTCCCTTCTCCCCTTTGAGCCTCACAATCCCCTGTTTTTTTCTTCTTTCACTGATGTACCTATAAAATGCCTTATCCCATTTTTTTACAGACTGTGCTAAGCCCTCTTCTGTCTGCACCTTTGCCCTACTAACAGCCTTTCCTGCTTCACTTAGACATTCAAGGTACACTTCCCTGTCTTCCTCCCTTTGGCTCCCTTTATATTTCCTGAAGCCCTGACTTTGTCCCACACCTCTTGGAGAACCATAGTGGTTTCCTTCTTCTTTTCCTTTGGCCACTATCCTAACGCACTGGTTTGTTATGGCCACTATGGCTCCTTTCAGTTTCTCCCATTGTTCTTCCACCCCCTCTATTACCTCTCCCTTCCCCAGGACTACTTGTATACATCTACCCATTTCAGTGAAATCCACCCTCCTGAAATCTAATACTCTTGCACTTGTGTGGCTTAATTAAGTCCATTTCTCCATGTCGAATCACACCACATGGTGGTCAATGGACCCCAGCTTCCCTTCCACCTGTATTTCTTTAACTCTGTTTCCATTGGTCCATACCAGGTCCAGAACTGACTTGTCCCTGGTTGGCCCATGCACCAGCTGCCTGAGTCCAACTCCATACATAGATTCAAGGATGGCTGTGCTTCTGGCTGAAGCAGCCAACTGGTGGCCCAATTCATGTCTGGCATATTGAAATCCCAGTAAAAGGATTTCTCCTTTAGCTGCCATGTCATGTATGTTCTCCACTAGTTCCTGTCTACTTCTCCCCTCTTTGATGGAGGTCTGTAGATCACCTGTGCGTATTGCTCTCCATTCCCTGACTCCAGGGTGACCCACATACCTTGGCCTCCCCATCTTCCCTGAACTTCTGTAGCCTTTATTCCATCTCTGATGCACAGGGCCACTCCGCACCCTTTTTACCCTCCTGAACAGTGTAGCCGGTACATTGACTTCTCAGCCATGATTAGCAGAGTACCATGTCTCTGTTATTGCTGGTCTGTCACGGTCTGCATCTGCCAACAAGGCCTCAGGTCTGGAACCTTACTTCCTGGGCCATGGGCATTTGTTAGCATGACCGTCCATGTTTACAGTCTTCCTTGCTTGGCTCTTGTTCTCCCTCTCCAGCGTCTTCCCCCACCCCAGTTTCTTTTCCTATGTGCTTGTGCCCCTCCGTATCCTCAATTATATATTCTTCACCTGCCTGCCCCTCCCTATCTGCTATAGCTGTTCCTGTAGTCCACTTATGTTCCTGCATGTTCCCATGGTAGGGTTCCTTAGCCGCCTGACCCTCCGGGCTTTCACCCCTTGACCAGTTTAAATGCTCACAGCTGAAGCATTTAAACTTCTCACAAAGGATCAAGATCCCCTTCTCAGACAGATGCAGGCCATCCTCCTTATATAAGCTCGTATCTGCCCAGGTCAGGCCCCAGTCCTCTGTGAAGCCAAAACCTTCCCTTCAACACCAATCTTTCAACCAGGAGTTGAAGGTATGAATGTGGAGTGCCCTAGCTTACCCTCTGCCCTGGACTGGTAGAACCTCTGAGAATGAGACGGAGTGTGCTATCTATTTCATGTTTCCCCTCACTTCCTGAAATCTTCCTGGACTCTGGCTAACTCCATCTTTCTCCAGGCTAGGTCATTTGTCCCCAGGTGGACAATGACATCCAGCTTCTCCCTCTTAGCTATTGCCATAGTGATCCAATGGATCTGTCTCCCACTCCTCCACGCAGCACTTTCTGGGAGGCGCTTGACCTCCCTCTCTCCCTGCTAGGTGACTCTAACTCCACTCCCTGGACAACAGAGTCCCCCACTAGGAGAAGCTTCCCCCTCCTCCGGGGTTCCCTGACTCCCTTCCCTGGGGCTCCATCCTGGAGAACCCTTGGGTAATAGATGTCTTAGATACACAATATGGGGGCACAGGCCATGCTGGAACTCATACTGTGCATAAAATTAGATTGGGCTACCCAGTGGGCCCCATTGCCCTTGGTGGGGTCAGACATGCTACCACACTTGGTTTGGTGCCATGCTCTGCAGTCTAAGGCCACTGACAGAACTTGGGTTAATTTGATTAAGGATGTGAACATTTATACGCTGGACAGATGGTACAGTTAAATGCTGGACAGGTGGCATAGCTGTGGCACACAAGGGAGCTCTGACAGCATGTCTGATTCCTTACCTGAGGAACAGAGTCCACCCATCGTACATCAGATGCAACATATTTAATAACTCAATATAGAACATGCTAGAATCCATCATGGACTGGTAAGTCTGCAGCCAGTTTTGAGGGGGACAAGGACATTTAGCTGGTGGGCCAGATGACAGACAAGAGTTTTTGTGCTTCCCCTGTGATGGGTAGGCATGCTTCAGGGAGATCAGATAAAATATGTACCTCATCCCCCTACAGGGTCAATAGTGTGGAGCTAAGGGTTGGAAAGAAAGGAAGGAAGGGAGGAGGAATGGATCCTCACCCTGTCAGGGGTAGGTGTGCAGCTGAGGCGCTTGCATAATCTTCGCAGGTGGAGGAGGTGAGATGGCCCCTCCAGAGTTGGTGCCCCCCTGGTTTATTTATTTATTTGGATTTTTGCTTACCCAGTAGGGTACACTAGGCAAATAAATGCCCATTTACAGGTATGAGCTGGGAGAGTACAGTAGGCAAAAACAAGCCAATACATGAAACAAATAGGAGTAACTGACAAGCAATGCCAGAGTTACACTCGTATCAGTATACAGAGCAAAAACAAGCCAATACATGAAACAATGGGAGTAACAGACAAGCAATGCAACAGGGTCACACTCATATCAGTATACAGAGCAAAAACAAGCCAATACATGTAACAATGGGAGTAACAGACAAGCAATGCAACAGGGTCACACTCGTATCAGTATACAGAACCAAAACAAGCCAATACATGAAACAAATGGGAGTAACAGACAAGCGATGCAACAGGGCCACACTCGTATCAGTATACAGAACAAAAGCAGATGAAAAGCACAGAGTTTAAAACAGTTATATACACCAAAGGAACAAAGAGCTCCTAAAAGAGCACAATAGTATTACATAAATTAGGTTACTATCCCAGGGAGGGTGGGGGTTAAACAGGCTAAAAACTGGTGTGCAAAGGTACTAAATACAAAATACAGAATACAAGCACATTTTGAGGGGCGGATTGGTTCAAGGGTGCATCTGTCTCTGAGGTTCCCCTGTTATTGTGTTGGATTTTCAATGAATTATGGTAAAAAGGATGCTATCAAAAATCTGCTATGTATGAAATTGTGTGGATTGATTTCTGAATAAAATTATTGAGCAGTTTTGAACCCAAAAGTTGGTGGGTGTCTTTCTTTCAACAAAGAACTGATTTTGTGTGTGTGTGTGTGTGGGGTGTTACTGGAAGCCTCCAAACACTACAGTGCAGTCCTGCCACTTTAAGGGAGTACCATGCTTCGGTCCCCTTTCCTGGACCCTCCCCTGCGGCAGCCCACTATGAATATTAATAAGATGGTATGAATGGTAGGGAGGCATTACAGAGGTGGACAGGAACAGGAAGTGTAGTTTTAAGTACATAGCCAAGCGCAAAGGGAGCTGCAAATGGAAAATTTTTTCCTGTGAATAGTAATTATTTTCCAAGTCCAAAGGCTTCCAAACACATAAGAATTACATCTGCTCACACTTCTAAACAGTGTGGTTCCATACTGTGTGGAGGGAGTGTTGGAAACTGAAACAGAGGATCATGAAGCTGGAGGTAAGAAGTTACTGTATACAATAGTGCTTAATAATAGCACAAACAGGGCACATGGGATTTGTTTAACATTTTTTCATATGAAATGAAACTGAATTCATTTACAAAGAGAGAGAGAGAGTGGCATTTCAAAGGTGGTGGTTCTTTTTCAGATAGTTAATTATGTTTTTTTTCTATGTCCTGACTTAATTAGTCACAATACTTAAACTACTGCGAGTGGGGGTTAACTGGTGATCAGTTCTTCAGGGTCCTTATTGGGTGATCCTGTTTTGCTCTGTGCTGGTCAGGTGTTTGAGCCATTTTGAGTGCTCACATACTTCTGAAACAGATTTTGTCATATCATTCCTTGTTTCAGCTACATGTCCAGGTTGCAAACAAGTTCTGTTGTCAGTATAGCCCTTTGTTTGTGAAAGCAGTCAGCCTGGGAGTGTAAAGTATGGCCATTAACACCATTAGCATTTACTTAACCTAATCTTTTCCACTGCACCTTAACACGATGTAGTAGTAAAGCTGCCCCATCTTTTGTAACAGTAACCGAGCTTAGAAAATGGGCTCAAACATTCCTGGGCTCTGATTGGCTGACAGCCCTGGCAAGGTGGGCATCTATCAGACAACAGAGCCCAGGTATTAAAAGCGCCAGTCCCCAGCCGACCTCCTCACTGTGTTAATGGGCAAAGCAATGTTCAAAACGTTAACCCCGCCATATTTTTTCCTCGCTTAGCGAGTGAGAGAACCCCAACCCCGATTTAAACTGGCAGTCTGAAAAGTGTATAAACAAGAAAATATTTAAGCTGTCTTTTTCCGTTACTGGCACACACCATTAACTGCCCTCTGCTAAAGCCAAGGAAATCACCTTTTTCTATGTTGTGCTCCCAATCATCCCATTACGCTTGCTTCAGCACATCCTCGCTACATTCTGCCCAAACTATGACACCACAAACTGCCAAATGCAGTTTAGAAAAAGAGAAATAAACAAAAACTGCCACTGCCAACCCTAATTGAAAGAAAATCTGCTCAGTTCCAGGACTGCGCTAACAAGCCACAAACTAAGCTGCCACCCAGCACTAAAAAACTACAACTAATTTTTAACTGATTCTGCGGCATGAGCAGCATTTCTTGTACATCTCACCCACCTCCCTCCAACGTAATCTCTATTCCTGCTAACCGACAGGGTGTGTTTGTGTGTGTGTGTGTGGGGGGGGGAGAGACAACAAACTGCAGGTTTCCGCCCCCCCCCCCTTCAAAATTCTGCTTCCCTCAAAATTTGCATCTTTACACTGGCACACATGCACTTACTAGGTGCTACCTCAGTGCAGGACGGAACAGCTGACATAAAAAACAAAACGGTAACTGCTTCGTGCCACATTCTGTTCAGTTGGGAATCAAGCTCTGGATGGGGGGGAAGAGGATAGAACAGTCAATACAAAGCAAAAGCAAATAAATCTACCTGCTTTAGTCTGGCTTAGTTTTACCTCCCAGCTCGGTCGACATCCCCTCGATCTTCATGCACAGATCATCCGTCCCTTATCAGCTCCTTAGTATGATTCCTGCTTAGTACTGCAGCTCAAAAAATGTAATGCACAGATAAAGGCAGAAAAGCACAGAAATGTACCTGTTGTTTCTGCAGTCTTACTGTTTTTTTTTCTTCCCATCATCAAACTTTTTTTTCATGATTTCATGATTACAGAGCCTGAAGCAGGGCAAAACTTCATAACTAGAAAATAAAACTCCATTCTACTGCAGGTGGAGGAACTATTTTATTGCAAAATAAATGAAACTCTTAAGAATTTTAACATTAAAACATAAATTTTTTTTCCACACATGCATAATACAGTGACCCATTTTCTAAGCGCAATAATACCCTCCTGGGTGGGCGGTATTGGGCCTGCGGCGTCGGGCCTCATTACGCCCCTGGGTGGTCCGGTATTGCCCAAAACCGCCCACCCTGTCGGGTATTATTGCTTACTAGTTGTCTGCCACTTTCATTTGCTGGTAAACATTTTCATCTCTAACATAATTTAGGCATTTTGTTATGTTTTTAATGATTTTTGTTCCTCAAGAAAAAAATATGGTGACTTCTTTGGCTTTGAAATAGTACTGTGGACATGAAAAGGAAATGAAGCCAAAAGAAGGTATCTAGTACATTATAGGAAACAATTCCTTTGTAATGTATTATTATATACCATGTATACTACTGTATACTGTTTATTTATTCAGTTTTGTTGACCAGGTAGGCCACTGGGACCTGAGGATCCCTTTTTCAGGGGCAACCCGGAGTTAGTTACATATAAGTATAAGACTGTGCATACAGTAAACAGAGAGCAAACAAAGAATACATTCATAGGAAAGACAATTTAAGTCAGACAGGACAAGATGCATAAGGACTAGACAATTTAAGGGGGTAATTTAGTACAGGTCAGTTATTACTAAGCAATTGTAAGAAACACATTTTTGAAGCACTTGAGTGGGGTAAAGCCCCGCATAAGAATTCATACAAACATACGAATGTCTAAGTCTGCTCGAATGTGCAGCCAGCACTCCTAGTTTGCAGCTGCCCCAACCCCCCTCCCCTTTGTCATTCCACTGCTGCCCCCCACCTCCCCACCCTCACTCTCCCCTGGTCCCTGTCCCATGCCCTTTTATAGCTGGTCACAGATTTACAGGATAGCACCCATTCTGGTAGTGCGTTCCATTTTGCTACCACCCTCTCTGTGAAATAGTGTCTCCTCATTTCCCTCCTAAATCTTTCCCCTCTATTCTTAGCCCATGCCCCCTGGTGTCCGTCCCCCTCCTTAACTTAAAGATCCCATCTGCCCCATCCTTATTGATTCCCCTCAGATACTTGAATGTCTCTGTCATATCCCCCCTGTCCCTGCTATCCTCTAGGGTGTACATATTCAGCTCTCCCAGCCTGCTTTCATTGTCTCTCCCCTCCATTCCACATATGATCTTCATAGCCCTCCTCTGCACCCCCTCCAGTAGCCTGATATCACACTTCAGGTATGGCCTCCAGAACTGCACACAGTACTCCAAGTGCGGTCTTACCAGCGATTTGTAGAGGTGCAAGATCACCTCTCTTCGCCTGGATGAAAATCTCCTCGCTATGCACCCAGCGTTTTGTTCGCTCTTGCAGCCACTCTCCTTCAGAGCAGATAGAAATAACTATTGTCATTGCATCACTCTTGTTCCACCCAGCCTCATTTTCAGGTGCAGGTGCACTTGCTGCTATTTAACAGGTGACCTTAGAGCCCAGTGCGGAAAGAGCCCAGTGAGTTGGCTGATTGTAGGACAGCAGGGAGCTTATTCCAGAGCAGGGGTGCAGAGTGGGCGATGGATCTGCTACTGGCAGTTGTCCTTGCCTGGGTACTGCCAGGAAAATATCTGCTGGAGGTCCTGAGCTCCCTGCCAGTCCCTTTGGGTTTAAGGAGGCAGGCAAGACTCCTGGATGGAGGGTCATGCAGTAGTTTGAAAGTATGGCACAGGAGTTGGTAGTGGAGCCAATGGTCAAGTGAAGGCCATTTAAGGGAGGCTTGCACATCACAGTGATGCCTTCTGGGGTGGGACTTGGCCTCAAAGCGGGTGATCTTTTTATATAGTGCCTGCATTCTTTTGCACTCCTGTTTTGGCAGTGAGTGCAGGATAGGAGCAGCATATGTAAGGCTGGGGAGCAGAATACTGTTGGCTATGGTTATCCTTGTTTTTGGAATCATTTGTGGACTCAGCCTATAGAAGCCCCAGTTTCTGATGAGTTGACTTGATGAGCATATCTACATGGGGCTTCATGGAGAAACTTTGGTCCAGTACCAGGCCAAGGTATTTAAATTGGCTTACCACCTCAATTCCAGTGCCAGATGGGGAGGTGAGGGCCAGGAGAGAGCTTCTGTCTATGCCAAATGACCTAGAACCAAACAACATGGCTTTTGATTTAGAGGTGTTAAGTAATAGCAGATTTGCCTGGAGCCACATTTCTAATGTTCGGAAGTCTTCTTGAAGATGACTAGCCAGGTCAGTTACATTGGTTGCAGTTCTGTGGATCACCACATCATCTGCATATTGGACAGTTGAACTGTCCCCATGGTTACTGCTGAGGTCATTCATGAATAGTGAGAATAGTAGGGGGCCCAAGATTGAACCTTGAGGCACCCCTTCCTTAATGGAGTGCTTCTCAGACAAGGACCCCCTCCACCTCACCTACTGGGTGCAGTCAGTCAGGTAATTGGTGAACCAGACAAGGGAGTGCTGATCCAGACCAAGGCATTTAAGCTAGCAAGAAGCAGAGCATGGTCCACCAGGTCAATGCCTTGGTTATATCTATAAATACTGCCCCAGTGGGTGCACTGTTGTCAAAGGCCTCTAAGACATCCATAGAGAATTTGATTAGGGCAGTGTTGATTCCATGCTTTTGCCTGAATCCGTGTTAAATACTGGCAGGCAGTTGGCTGGCCTCCAGATAGTCATGGAGCTGAACATAGATTAGTCTCTCCTGGATTTTAGTCAGAAGGCACAGGGGGAAGATAGGCCTATAATTTTTGACCAGCTCTATGGGAAAATTTACAGTATTTCCCTTGTCTGCCCCATATCATCTGTAAGTGAGATTTCTTTTGTCTCTATGTTTATCTGGTAAACCATTGTCAATAAATACGTAAGTAAATAAATAACTAGGACGAACATAGGAAAGTAACTTTAACAGGTACAGTACAGTATCTTAACATTTTTGTTGAACTGCTGCTTTAAGTGCAGTCTTTCATTGATATAACAATGACTTTCTAGGTGGAGCAATGCATAATGAGCCATAAAAAAGGGGTAGGGCTAGGGGTGGAGTGTAGGATCCGGTTTTTGCTTCATCCAAGGGTGGCAGCTGGGGGGGGCAGTCAGCCTGTGGGCCCATAGACTCTGAGAGGAGGAGATCAGTGAACCCCCCAACAGTGATGGAAGAGGTCTGGATGGAGGAGGTGGAAGGGGTATGAACACAGCAAATGGTGGAGGTGGTGAGAAACACATAACAAGAGTACATGGAGGGGTGCACATAAAGGGGATCAATGTGAAGAGAACAATAGAAAGTAAGGAAGGAAAGTCAGATTCTAGGTGGAGGGTGGTGCCTCTGAATGTACAGAGTCTTGGAAACAAGATGGACAACCTGCAGGCATGATTGGCAGACAGGAGGGTGGCCATAGAGGCACTAACCAAGACTTGGGCAATACCACACTATGACTGGGACCTTGTGATTGCTGAATGTAAACTATACAGAAGGGGTAGGGTAGTTGTGGAGGGGAGAGGAGTGGCAGTTTATATCAGGGAGGGAATAACTTGCATGAGGGAGGAGTCGGAGGAAGGGGAGGTGGAGGCATTATGGGTTCAATTACAGTCCAATAGAGGGAGAAAGGTGAGTTTGGAGGGTGGTTTTCATACCACCCAATAAGTATGAGGACAAGAACAGGAAACTAAGCTCACAAATATTGGAAGCTGCAGGGAAAGGAAAGGTAGTAATTATGGGGGACTTCAACCTGCCCAAGTTGGAGTGGAGCATACCATTCACAACATGTGCTAGGAGTCAGATGATCCTGGAAGGACTGCAGAGTGAATTCCTGACTCAGGGTGTCGCAGAACCAAAAAGAGCAGAGGCAATGCTTGATCTGGTGCTCACAAATGGGGAGCATGTACAGGAAATAACGGTCAGGGAGCCACTGGGTGGGAGTGACCATTGCAGAGTGTGGTGTTAGTTGGATATGGGCAGATACAGCATCCTGACTAAGACCAAAATCTTGAATTTTTGGAGGGTGAACTTCAGGAAAACGGGCAAAGTGCTAAGGAGCCTCCTGGTGGGCATCAGAACAGATATGGGGAGGTGAACCAAAGGTGGTTCATCATTAACGAAGGAATACTGGTTGCCACAGAGGAGTGTGTTAGGCTCAGGGGGAAGACCACAAGGATCAAAGCACCCAGCTGGTTCAGTTCTGGAATTGCCCTGGCAGTAATGGAAAAGAGGCTGGTCTATAGTGTTGTGGTCAGGGTAATTACTGGGTCAGGTTCCCTGACCTGACTTCTAAAGATTGTTCCGTGTTCCAGAAATAATCTCTTGGAACTGGCAAGAACAACCACCCCATTCAGAAATTTAGCCTGAATAGGGTGACGTCTAACCAGCTGTGCTTGATGGCATGCACATGGCTGCGTGTCCAGTTACAACATGTATCTCTATACCAATAGTCACAATTAAGTTTTACCCCGTATTGTAAGTCAACAACTTTATAAGTAAAAATATTTAACCAAAAAGAAATACCAGGAAATGCCATATTGTCTTAATTATTTACTTAAAACTGGTATGCAGAATTAACATCATTTTGATCAGCAGTACAAGCAAACAATGTATCTTTAACTGGAGAGGAAGTCTCTCCTACTTTTAGTTACAATCATACAAAAAATAAAATAACATAAAATGCAAGGATCATCCTTCTCTGCTCCTAAAGCAGAGAGAAAAGCAATTCAAACCACACAGAGCCATACCTTGAAGTCTCATGTGAAGTCCTAGGCAGAAGGACTTGCTGTCACAGCTCCTTTATCTCTTCTGCCCTTTTTTAGCTTAAATGGGGTCTAGATTTATATGTTTTTTGATGGAAGGCACCTGATGTATCTCGTGTTGCATTTCTTGTAGAAGTGTTCCAAGTCATGCAAGGTCTGATGGACCTCGTGACACACTTCTTGTAGAAGTAGTATATATTTATCCTGCTGCGTTGTCATTCCAAATTATGCAAGGTCTGACAGACCTCGTGTTACATTTCTTATGGAAGTGTGTTAAGTTATATTATGCTTATTTTAGAAGTGAAATGTGTCAGAGTTTTACTTCATCAGAAAAATGTTTTTGTAATATCTTTTAAACCTCTGTAACTAGCTCTAAGACTCTTAACATAGAAACAGAATTTGACAGCAGATAAGGACCCCTTGGCCCACCTAGTCTGCCCATTTCCCTACCTAATGGATAAGCTGCAGACCCTAGTTAACCAACAGCCTACTTCCTCCTACCCACCACTAGAATTGCCTTATGTCTGTCCCATGCATTCTTGAATTCCCCCACTGTTTTTGATTCTACGATCTCCTCAGGAAGGCTGTTCCATGCATCCACAACTCTCTATGTGAAGAAATGCTTCCTCACATTACCTCTGAGCTGTCCCCTCTATCTTCAAATTGTGCCCCTTGTTCTTGCACATCTCTTTTTCTGAAAGATGCTACCCTCTTGGACTTTGTTGATTGCCTTGAGGTACTTGAAAGTTTCAATCATGTTCCCCCTCTCCTTCCTTTCCTCGAGGCTATACATCTTAAGCTCCTTTAGTCTTTCTTCATATGTTTTCTGGTGCAGACCCTGCACCATTTTGGTTGCCCTCCTCTGGACAGCCTCCACCCTGTCTATGTCTTTGCGGAGATGGGGTCTCCAGAACTGTACTCAGTACTCCAGATGTGGTCTTACCAACTGTCTGTACAGAGGGCCAACAACTCCTTGTTTTCTACTGGTGATGCCTCTCCCTATGCATCCCAGTATCCCCCCAGCCCTCCTTACTGCCTTCTCACATTGCTGGCCCACCTTTAGGTCATCTGATATGACTACCCCCAGATCCATTTCCATTTTTGTTGTTGTCAGTATCTCACCCCCATTGTGTACTCTTTCCTGGGTTTTGTTTCCCAGGTGCATTACTTTGCACTCTTTATGCGTTGAATCTAAGCTGCCATACATTTGACCATTCCTCCAACCTTGCCAAGTCCTTTTCATCCTTTCAACCCCAACTGTGATCAACCTTGTTGCAGATCTTTGTGTCATCTGCAAAGAGACATACTTTCCCTTCCAGTCCCTCTACAATGTCACTTATAAAGACATTAAAAAGGACCGTCCCCAGTACTGAGCCCTGTGGTACCCCACTAGTAACCCTCCTTTCTTCACTGTGGACTCCATTTACTATTACCTGCTGTGTCCTCTTTGTCCAGCCAGTGTTTTACCCAGGCTACCACCCTGGGACCCACTCCCAGGCTGGCTAATTTGTTTATTAATCTTTTGTGCGGGACTGTGTCAAATGCCTTGCTAAAGTCTAGCTGGCCATGTCCACAGCCCCTCCCTGGTCTACTACTCTGGTCACCCAGTCAAAGAAATCAATTAGATTTGTCTGACATGACCTTCCTGCTGTGAATCCATGCTGCCTTGGGTCCTGTGCCCACTGGCCTCTAGGTACTCAACAGTTCTTTCCTTCAGAAGTGATTCCATCATTTTCCCTACCACTGAGGTCAAACTGACAGGTCTGTAGTTTCCTGCCTCTGTCTTGCTCCCACTTTTGTGAAGGGGAATCACATCTGCCCTCCTCCAGTCCTCAGGTACCACACCACCTCCTATGATTTATTAAAAGGGTAGTCAGTAGTGTTATTAGTTCTTCCTTTAGTTCTTTAGAATTCTGGGGTGAATCCCATCAGGCCCCATTGCTTTATCCACCTTCAGTTTTAAGAGTTCTTTCAGAACCCTTTCTTCTGTGAAAGGACTAATATCAACCCCCCTATCCAGAGTGCTTCTATTGACTGGATTGGGTATCTCCCCCTGCTTTTCCATTGTGAATACTGAGCAGAAGTATTTGTTCAGTATCCCTGCTCTTTCACTGTCTTTCTCTGCCCAACCACCTTCCTCTTAATTCAGCCTCAGTATCCCTGCCTTAGTCTTTCTTTGCTCCCTAATGTACCTGTAAAAGGTTTTATCCCCCTTCTTAATCGAGTTGGCTATCTTTTCCACAGTTTGGGCCTTTGCTATTCTGACTGTCTTCCCCGCTTCCTTCTGCTTTAACTGGTACAGTTCTCTGTCCTGCTCCTTCTGTGTTTCCTTATACTTCCTGAATGCTATCTTTTTCTCCCTTACCTTCCCCGCCACTTCTTTTGAGAACCATAGTGTTTTTTTTCTTTCCTTTTGATTTGTTTATCTGCTTCACACAAAGGCTTGTTGCCTCTGTGATGGCGGTTTTGATGTTTCCCTATTGTTGCTCCACCCCACCTTCTTGCCTGTTTGCTAATGCTTTTCTGAGGCACTCTCCCATTTTGACAAAATCAGCCTTCCTGAAGTCCAGTACCTTCACTTTTGTGTGGCTTGACTCTACAGCTAAGTTTATTGTGAACCACACTGTTTGGTGTTCGCTTGTTCCCAGATGGCTACCCACTTCAAGATCAGAGATCCTCTCTCCATCCCCATTTGAGAGTACCAGGTCTAAGATTGCTCCCTCCCGAGTGGGTTCCAAAACTAGCTGTCTTAGGCATGCCCCCTGTAGGGCATCGAGAATGTCTCTGCTCTTGGATGTGTCTGCAGCAAAGGTGCTCCAGTTAACGTCTGGCATATTCAGGTCTCCCGTCAGCAATATCTCCCCTTTCTCTGCCATCCCAAGGATGCCTTCTATCATTTTCTTGTCCATTTCCTCCCCCTGAGATGGGGGTCTGTATACAACCCCTGTGCAGTTTGTGGAGCCATTTCCAGTCTCCAGGGTGACCCACAATGCCTCCTCTCCTTCCTGTTTACCCTTTAGTTCTGTTGCTTTGATCCCTTCCCTTACATAGAGAGGTACTCCTCCTCCTCTTCTTCCCTCCCTGTCCCTCCTGTAGATTGTGTACCCTGGTATTTTGACATCCCAGTCATGATTCTCTGTGTAAACCTATGCCATCCAGAAACAATCAACTACAACTCTGACCCTCCACCCTGGGGAGTGCCTTCCTTCCTTTCAGACACCTATTTCACAGAGGTTACGTAACAGGTCTAGTCACAAATGACTGCAAATATCTCCCAACTACAGTTCCTCCCTGGCAAATTAAAATTAACATACTAACATACTAAAATGCCAGCAGAATAGGCCTAACAGTCTTTCGTCTCAGCTTGCTTGGTCAGCTCCCACCCTGGGAGTTGACCTTGCTACCCCTTTTAAAACTTTAAAAGTTAAAACTAAAATAAGTCAACCCCAAAAACAGAATCAATGCTAGTTACTTGCACAGGTCCAAAAAAGTAATAATTCAGTTCAGTGTAGTCTAGAAAAAAACCTCCTTGATTCAAGGAAGCTTTGGCTGCTTTCTCACTCTCTTTGTCTCAGTCTCAGCAGGCTCTTGTTGCTATAGAGAAAGTACCTTGATTGCCATCGACTTTGAAAAAGCTTTTGATTCTTTGAATTGGAATTTTCTTTATTCAGTTTTATCCCGCTTTGGCTTTAGTGACCACTTTTGTTCATATATAAAATTACTATATACCTCTCCTACAGCAAGGGTTCTTACTAACTTTACTATATCTCAACCCTTTGAACTAAATAGAGGCACCAGACAAGGTTGTCCCTTATCCCCAACCCTTTTTATTTTAGCTTTAGAACCCCTGGCAGCCGCTCTCGGTCAATCTGACAAAATTAGAGGTATATCGATTGGCAATACACAATATACATCCCTATCCTATGCCGACGACATGCTAATTCTACTAGAAGATCTAGAATTAGCTGCACATCCACTAATACAATTACTAAATACATTTGCAGAACTCTCTGGTCTGACAATTAACTATAAAAAAACTGAAATACTACCACTCAATGCATTGTGTAAACCCTATATGAATAATGTCCTTGGCTTTGGCTGGGCATCCCAAGTTATTTCATATTTGGGAATTAAAATCTTAACGGATACTGGCAAAATATGGGAGGCAAATCTTAACCCTATACTTTCAGAAATTAAAACAATATTTGAAAGATGGAAACATTTTAACTTAACATTAAGTGGTCAAATTAATGCAATTAAAATGTCTATTACCCCTAAGATTTTATATTTGTTCTCTAACATTCCGTTAAGTTTACCCAATATCTTTATCTCTTGAATTGATAAACTGATAGGGAATTTTATTTAGGAAGGTCGAATTCCAAGATTTAGTAGAAATAAGCTACGTACCCATTAGTCCCAGGGTGGGTTTACCCTTCCATGGTTCTTGGCCTACTTATGGGCATTTCGTGCCTCTCAGACTACAAAATGGTTTACTAAACCTAATAATTAATCTCCTTTATGGCTTAATATGGAAGCCTCTTGGGCTCTGGGAAATATCCTTACCAATTTCATTTACAATCCTTTGCCACAAAAATTAAAAACACACCCTACAATCACTCCATCAATTCAGTACCGGCTCAAATTACATAAATGGTTAAAAACAGACCCTGCTCCCATATTTTATATGCCGTTATGGGGAAACCGACATATAACCTTAGATGACCACCCTTTGTTTTGCAATTCTTGGAAACATAAAAACATAATATTTCTGGGTGGTATTCTAATCAAAAATAGTAATATTTTGGATTCCTTTACAAATCTACAAACTATTTGGGATATAAATAAAAAGGATCTTTGGAAATATTTACAAATTTGAGCGGCATTATCTCCTATATTATGGCCTAAACAAAGAATAACGTACTCAAACATAAATGTTACTTCATGGGTGAATACTTCATCTGGACTAGTTAGCAAGAGTTACAAAATGGTTAGAGATAATATACCAAATCAATCAATCTCAGCCAAAGCTAAATGGAATTTAGCATTACTACAAAATATAACTGAATCTCAATGGAGCCAGTGTTGGGCTACCTGCCATGATGCATATAGAGATGTGCGTAGTACCCTCATACAATATAAAATTCTTCACTGCTGGTACAGAACACCAAACTTATTATATAAAATGGGAGTCTCCGAATGGTATATGTTGGAGATGTCATTTATCTAATGGTAACCTTTTCACATTCTGTGGCTTTGTAGTCCCATATCCGCATTATGTATGCTCGTCCATCATTTGGCTTCCAGTATTGTAAAGTGTCACACTCTTTGACCCCAAGTACTTTATTCTAGGAATTATTGATAAAAGTATTAATATATCTAGACCCCAACACAGATGGCTACAAATTTTATTTATGCAGGTTAAACGGTTGATTTTAATTAATTGGAAGTCACAAACAATACCTACACTTACTGAAATTCTTAACGGTCTAACTCAAATTGCATCCCTGGAACGTATATCTTATTTGATTTTAGACCGACTAAATGTATATAATTTGTGTTGGCAGGACTATTTAAATTTTTTGGAATCTGGAGGATTAGTAAATACCAATAGATCTTTTGTTTAGAAGGATGCTAGCTATTTTATAGATTAGATGGATTGTATCTCCCTACAATATAGTTAGGATATATTGTTATTTAGAATAGTAATATACAAAAATCACACATGCCCCCACAATGCAAAGCATCATGGGCTGCATATGCAAATCACCACAGAATGTTATGCTGGTCCAACTTTAAGCAGAATTGCATGGTGCCGAAAGGCCTCTCACACAGTTTGCAAAGGGTGCTAACAGAAGACATAGACACGTGTTTCGTCCTACCAGGACTCCTCAGTATGCCTTGTCTGTTTGACACCCCAGTGGAATGGACCAGCTACCCTTAAGGCAGTGTGCCTTGGATATATTGTGGTGAACCCATTAAAATAAAAAACTATTTAAAAGACAAAGAACCTCTGTGCGCAAACACTGAGGCAAGGGTTACCCCAAAGGGCATTTGGCTGGGAAGCCAAGTTTCAAGAAAATACAAAAATCACACATGCCCCCGCACTGCAAAGCATCATGGGCTGCATATGCAAATCACCACAGAATGTTATGCTGGTCCAACTTTAAGCAGAATTGCACGGTGCCGAAAGGCCTCTCAGAATAGTAATATGTTTATTTTATATACTGTGCTGAAATAAGAATCAAGGCAATATATGCCAACACATACCATGACTTGTAGTATGATATCAGAGACGTATGCATACATATATGCATGTATGTGTGTATATGTGTATATATATATATATATATATATATATATATATATATACAATCAGAATCATTATGTTAGTCTTTGATCCAGTTTTATTTAATGAATGTGCATTGTGTAAATGCCATACTACATTTTGTATTGTATTTATGTCTGCATGGTATTATTTTGTTATAATATGGAAAATGTATTTTATTCTCTAATAAAAGATTAACTGCAAAAAAAAAAAAAAGAGAAAGTACCTTGGGTTAGCCTGCTTTCTGTTAAACAGGAAGCTTTCTAAATGTGTTCTTTTCTTCCTCAAATAAAGTTTCCCATTCTACAGGTAGTTCCAAGCAAGATATATTTTTAAACTGTAAAATATTAATGTTACAACTAAGTATTGCAACGAATAATAATTTTGTTTTAAGGCACACCTAATATATCATTAGCTAAACAGCAACTTCAGTCTAAATTATGCTTGCAACTTTAAAATGTCAATGATACAACTTATTAATGTAAAGGGGCTATAATCATTCCTGTCTTAACTTTATCTTTAAACTATTTAAAAGTAAGCACACTCAATGTATTATTGACTAAACAACAACTTAAGTCTAAATTATGCTTGGCAATAAGGTTTTATTTAATTTTATTCAGGAAAAGCGGAAGTAAAGAATTTTAAATTGTCATTGTTTAATTCAGAGAAGAGACAGTAAGTCAGATCTATTTGTTGATTTGTCTCTAGGAAATAGACAGTTCTTGTTTCATCATGTCCTCTATTTCTAGGAAAAGCTGCTGCTTTGGAATATTTGGAGCAGGTAGTCCAAATATGGACTCAGGAGGACTGCAGATTTTGTAATTAAAAGTACATTAGGCTGTCAAAGTTAAGTCAATAAATACTTGTTAAACAAGTACACTTTGAGATAATAAATACAGTTTAACACCCCCACCTGCAAGCAGTTGTGGGCTTACTAATAGACTGGCTAGTTCAAGTTACCCATCCAAGCGCTAAGAAGTTAATGTACATGACTCTGGGTTAGAGCCTTAAAGGACACATCAAATCGGAATTCTTTGGTCTCTGGTGTTTTACAAATCCTCCCATATAAATGCAGCCTACAGACAGCTGTAACAGATGATTTTAGTAGTTCTCTTAGCTTTGTGGTTTCTGTGTAATGCCCCTTGCAGTCACCATGTCCCTTCTAGTCCATCCTCCCCAGCCCTGTCACCCAGCTGCTCGCAGGCTTACCAATATTCCACCTCTCAGTGTTTGTCCCTGTGACTGGGGTGGCAGAGCTCCCCAACTTCAAGTGCTGTTTGGGATCTAGCTTGGAGGAGAGCCACTTTCCTAACATAGAAACATAGAAGTTGACGGCAGATAAGGACCGCAAGGCCCATCCAGTCTGCCCATTTCTTGTTCTACCTTATAAATGTGCCATAGGCCTTTGTTCTGTCAATGGCCTATCAATTCATACTCATCTGTATTGTTCCCTTATGCCTATCCCATGCCTGTTTGAAGCCCTGCACTGTATTCATATCCACCACTTCCTGAGGTAGGCCGTTCCATGCATCCACCACCCTTTCTGTGAAAAAGAACTTCCTCACATTATCCCTTAATCGGCCTCCCTCTAATCTCATGCTGTGTCCTCTTGTCCTACTATTTTTCTTATATTGATACATGTTAGACTCTTTCACCTTGTTAATGCCCTTAAGGTGTTTGAATGTTTCAATCATATCACCTCTCTTCCTCCTTTGCTCTAGGGTATACATATTGAGCACTGTTAATCTGTCCTCATATGTTTTCTGATGAAGTCCCTGCACCATTTTGGTTGCCCTTCTCTGGACTGCCTCAATTTGGTTAATGTCCTTGTGAAGGTGTGGCCTCCAGTACTGCACGCAGTACTCCAGATGGGGTCTAACCAGTGTCTTGTAAAGAGGGATTATTATCTCCCTCTTCCGACTTGTGAAACCTCTACTAATACACTGGAGTAAGACCATGGATAACCAGATCATCATCCTGCTACTGGCTAGGGCTTTTCACTTTTTCTTCATCCTTCCCTTCAGACGCAAGAGTGCATAGCCTAGCTATCATTTCCTCCCCTTAAGCCACTCCAGATTCTCTGCCATCTGTGGTCTCCCAGAGGTGGTAGTATATCAATGGAGGTAGCTGCCCTGAGCATACCCTCTGGGATGCTTAAGCCCCCTCCCTGATGCTGGCCCCTGACTGCCCAGGCATGTTCCCTAACCCAGGTCTCTGGCAATGTGTGCAGTAACACCCAGAGGTGGTACTACAGCAATGGAGGTAGCTGTCCTGAGAGTGCCCTCTGGGATGCTTGATCCCCCTCCCTGATGCTGGCCCCTGACTGCCCAGGCACGCTCCCTAACCCAGATCACTGGCAGTGTGAGCAGTAACACCCAGGAGTGGTAGCATAGCAATGGAGGGATCTGCCCTGAGAGTGCCCTCTGGGATGCTTGATCCCAGTCCCTGATGCTGGCCCCTGACTGTCAAGTAGTGCTGTGCACAGCCTGAATATTATTTCCCAAATACCACGAATAATGCACTATTTGTTATTCAGTTCCCGAATAATGAATGGTTCAACATATCCCCTTCTTCCTCTCCCAGCCCATGTAAGCAGCAAAAAAAAAAAAAAAACAGCTCCCACCTCGGTCAAAACATACCTCCCAGCACCCACAAGTTGTTTTTTCTTTATATTAAATACCTCGATAGAATATTTATAAAAATTGTGGTGACTGGCTCTCACCTGCCTGCTTGCCTTCCACGGTCAATATGTAAAGTTCTGAAGCTGTGTCTTCTCATGAACCCCCCACAGCACTCCAATCCCTGGCACCCACCAGTCAGTAATCCAAATTGTAGGCTCAGAAGGTGCCTAGCATAACCCTCTTCCTCCGTGGCTGACTACCTTGTCATGAATGAAGCAGTTGCTTGAGTTGTATTACAGTCTAGGAGTACCTGGTTGATATAGGTTTCAGTGCTCAGAAGTTGTCCTTTCTGTGGACTGTAAATAGATCTGTAGTTCATATCTGTTCTAAGTTCCTAACTTTGGGATCTTTTGGGGGTGGAGGTGAAACTGCTCTTTTAGGCAAATTTGTCTGAAAAATGGTGTAGGTTACTCATGATCCTGAATCTATCTGGGGAGGGTGAGAAAGAAAGAAAAGCCTCTGGTTAGCACCCCTACCTCGATGTATGATAGGTGTCTATGACTCAAGTTTAAGATGGCTATGTTCTCCTCCCTTTGTACCTTCCTCTTCCTCTGCCTCCCCCTCCTCTTCCTCCACTTGGTGCTGTTTGTTGTCTGGTATCGGTTTCTGGTATGTATCCTTGGGATCTGGTGTAATATGAAGAAAAAGTATGTTAAATGATAATGCTACAGAGATTAACGAATATATGACAAGAAAAGTAACAGATATGTAGCTGACAGAGTGATGCTGCGGGATGTCTAGTATCTCTGCACCTCTGCCTTTGCAGTATGCTGTCCATGTAGATAGTACATATGTTAATCTATTTCAGCTTTATTTTTGTTTATGCAAGAAGGTGGAAACATAGAAACATAGAATTTGACGGCAGATAAGGACCGCTTGGCCCACCCAGTCTGCCTATTTCCCTACCTAATGGATAAGCTGCAGATCCTAGTAAACCAGCAGCCTACTTCTTCCTACCCCGGCCCCCTAGAATTGCCTTATGACTGTCCCATGCATGCTTGAATTCCACCACTGTTTTTGACTCCACAGCCTCTCCTCGAAGGCTGCCCATGCATCCACAACCTCTCTGAAAAAAATACTTCCAATCACCTCTGAGCCGCCCCATCTTCAAATTGTGCCCTTATTCTTGCACACCTCTTTTTGAAAGATGCTACCCTCTTGGACTTTGTTGATTCCCTTGAGGTACTTGGAAAGTTTCTATCATGTCCCCTTTCCCTCCTTTTCTCGAGGCTATACATATTAAGCTCCTTAAGTCTCTTCATATGTCTTCCGCACAGACCCTGCACCATTTTAGTTGCCCTCCTCTGGACAGCTTCCATCCTGTCTATGTCTTTATGGAGATTGGTCTCCAGAACTGCACGCAGTACTCCAAATGGGGTCTCACCAGCTGTCTGTACAGAGGATAATAACTTCTGTTTTCTACTGGGATGCCTCCATGCATCCCAGTATCCCCCCAGCCTCCTTGCTGCCCTCTCATATTGCTTGCCCACCTTTACGCCATCTGATATGACTACCCCCAGGTCCCTTTCCATTTTGTTGTCGCAGTATCTCACCCCCATTGTGTACTCTTCCCCTGGGTTTTGTTTCCAGGTGCATTACCTTGCACTTCTTAGCATTGAATCTAAGCTGCCATACATTTGACCATTCCTCTAACTCTGCCAAGTCCTTCTCATCCTTTCCACCCCACCCTTGTGCATCAACTCTGTTGCAGAGCTTTGTGTCATCTGCAAAGAGACATACTTGTCCTTCCAGTCCCTCTGTAATGTTGCTTATAAAGACATTGAAGAGGACTGGTCCTAATAATGAACCCTGCGGTACCCCACTAGTAACCCCCCTTTCTTCAGAGTGGACTCCATTTACTATTACTCTCTGTGTCCTATTCTCCAGCCAATTGTTTACCCAGACTGTCATCTTGGGACCCACTCCCAGGCTGGCTAACTTGTATATTAATCTTTTATGTGGGACTGTGTCAAATGCCTTGCTAAAGTCTAGTAGTAGGCCATGTCCACAGCTCCTCCCTGATCTACTACTTTGGTCACCCAGTCAAAGAAATCTATCAGATTCATCTGGCATGACCTCCCTGCTGTGAATCCATGCTGCCTTGGGTCCTGTGCCCCTCTGGCCTCTAGATACTCAACAATTCTTTCCTTCAGAAGTGATTCCATCATTTTCCCTATCACTGAGGTTAAACTACAGGTCTGTAGTTTCCTGCTTCTGCCTTGCTCCCACTTTTGTGAAGGGGAATCACATCTGCCCTCCTCCAGTCCTCGGGTACCACCCCATCTTCCCATGATTTGTTAAAGAGGGTAGTCAGTGAGCTACTAGTTCTACCCTTAGTTCTTTTAGAATTCTGGGATGAATCCCATCAGGCCCCATTGCTTTGTCCACCTTCAGTTTTAAGAGTTCTTTCAGAACCATTTCTTCTGTAAATGGGCTGGTATCAACTTCTGTATCCAGAGTGTTTCTACTGTTTGTTTTAGGTACCTCCCCCTCTTCATTTGTAAATACTGAGCAAAAATATTTGTTTAGTATCTCTGCCTTTTCACAGTCACCCTCTGCCCACCCTCCGTCCCTTTATTAAGCCTCACTATCCCTCCCTTGGTCTTCCTTTGCTCCCTGATGTACCTATAAAAGGTTTTATCCCTTCTTAACTGAGTTGGCTATCTTTTCCTCGGTTTGGGCCTTTGCTGTTCTGACTGCCTTCCCAGCTTCCTTTTGCTTTAACTGATACAGTTCTCTGTACTGCTCCTTCTGTGATTCCTTGTACTTCCTGAATGCTTTCTTTTTCTCTTGAACCTTCACTGCCACTTCCTTTGAGAACCATAGTGGTTTCTTACATCGTTTTGTTTTGTTTATTTGCTTCACACAAAGGCTTGTTACCTCTGTGATGGCAGTTTTATTATTACCCATTGTTCTTCCACCCTCCTTCCTGCCCATTTGCTAGTGCATTCCTTAGGCACTCACCCATTTTGACAAAGTCAGCCTCCTAAAGTCCAGTACTTTTGCCTTTGTATGACTTGACTCTATTGCTGTGTTTATTGTGAACTATACTGTTCGATGGTCGCTAGTTCCCAGATGGCTACCCACTTACATCTGTGATCCTCTCTCCATCTCCATTTGAGAGAACCAGGTTCAAGATTGTCTCTCCCAGTGGGCTCCAATACTAGTTGTCTAAGGTATTCCCCTGTAGGGCATCTAGAATAACCCCACTTTTCAAGTGGCTGCTGCAACTGCACTCCAGTTAACATCTGGCATATTCAGATCACCCATGAGCAATATCTCCCCTTTTTCTGCCATTCTAAGTATACTTTCTATCATTTCCTTGTCCATTTCCTCCCCCTGAGAAGGGGGTCTGTATACAACCCCTATGCGGATTGTGGTGACATTGCTGGTCTCCAAATTTACCCACAGTGCTTCTTCTCCTCCCTGTTTACCCTTTTGTTCTGTTGCTTTGATTCCTTCCCTTATGTAAAGAGCTACTTCTCCTCCTCTCCCTGTCCCTCCTGTAGATAGTGTATCCTGGTATGTTTACGTCCCAGTCATAGTTTTGTGTGTACCATGTTTCTGTGACTGCCACAATATCCAGATGTTCCTCCTCCATCAAGGCCACTAATTCAGGAAGCTTGTTACTCAGACTACGGGCATTGGTACTCATTGCTCTCCATTTTTTGATGGCTTTACCTTCTGTTGCAGCATCCCCCGCTGACCTTTCTACCTCTGTCTTTTTCTCATTTTGTACCCTGTTTTGTAGGGAGAGGTTGGGATTTTCCTGCTGCTTATCAGTGCCTCCCCTCTTGACTAGTTTAAAAGCTTGCCAATGAAGCATTTAAACCGATTGCTCAAAAGACTTGTTCCCTTCCTGGACAGATGCAGACCATCCTGCCAGTATAGGCTGGTGTCCCTCCAGGTGGAACCCCAGTCCCCAATGAAGCCAAACCCCTGTGCTCCACACCATTATTTTTTCAACCATTCATTAAACTGCATGGTGCAAAGTACCCTCGCCTCACCCATGCCATTGACAGGCAGCACCTCTGAGAAGGATACTGTGTGTGCTACTTGTCTTAGGCCCCTCCCCAACTCTACAAAGTCCTCCTGCACTGCTCTAATCTCATGATGAGCCAAGTCATTTGTCCCTAGGTGGACAATGATGTCCAGCTCAGACTCCCGTGCAGCTGTTCTTGTGGAGGGGAAAGTGAGGGGAAAAAGATTGGCCTTCATTAAGTTCAAAAAATCTGGGCTTGAGGAGGATAGAGAAGTATTCTCAAAGGCATCTAGGGAGGTGACCAGGTCAGTCAGGGCAGCCAAGGCAGCAAAGGAGCTGAAGCTGGCTCAGGGGATCAGAGAGGGTGAAAAGGGGTTCTTTAAATACATAAGGGAGAAGAGGAGTTGTAAGGATGACATCATTAGAATCAAGAGAGAGGGAGGATGGGTGGAACAAGGGGAAGATCGGGCAGAGGCACTCAATGAGTATTTCTGCTCAGTGTTCACAAAAGAAAGGGATGGCCCAATACCGCAGGGGAAAAGGGGCAAGGGTGAAGGGGGTACAGATACGATTGATGAGGTCATCTAAGAGGATAGAATTCTGAAGGGCCTTAAAGGCTTGCAGGTGACAACGCACCAGGACTGGATGGTGTACACCCAAGGGTTCTGAAGGAACTGGGAGAGTTGTTTGCAGGCCCTCTGATGGACCTATTAAATACCTCCCCGGAGACGGGGAATGTACCCAAGGACTGGGGGATGGCTCACGTGGTGCCCCTTCACAAGAGTGGACCCAAGGACCAACTGGGTAACTACAGACCAGTGAGCTTGACGTCCATAGTGGGGAAGTTGATGGAGACCATTCTGAAGGCAAGGTTGATAACCTTTCTCAATAGCAATGGGCTGCAGGATGAGAGACAGCATGGGTTTGTAACGGAAAGATCCTGCCAAACTAACCTGATTGACTTCTTTGACTGGGTCACTAGGGTGGTTGACAAAGACCACACTGTGGATGTCCTGTATCTGGACTTCAGCAAGGCTTTTGACTCTGTACAGCACAGGAGGTTAATGAACAAGCAGAGGGACATGGGGTGGGGGAAAACTGGTAGGGTGGGTTGAAAGCTGGCTGCGGAGCAGACAACAGAGGGCAGTTGTAAGGGGGAGACATCCAAGCCACGGCCCGTAACGAGTGGAGTACCGCAGGGTTCAGTGCTGGGCCCTGTTTTGTTCAATGTCTTCATTACAGACATTGCAGATGGGGTGAAGAGTAACATAGAAACATATGAAGTTGATTTGCAGATAAGGGCCACATGGCCCAACCAGTCTGCCCATTTTTTTCTACCTTATGAATGTGCCATAGGCCTGTACTCTGTTAATAGTCTATCTAGTCATACTTATCTGTATTGCTCCCTTATGCCTATCCCATGCCTGTTTGAAGCCCTGCACTGTATTCATATCCACCACTTTCTGAGGTATGCTGTTCTGTGCATCCACCACCCTTTCTGTGAAAAAGAACTTCCTCACATTACCCCTTAATCGGCCTCCCTCTAATCTAATGCTGTGTCCTCTTGTCCTGCTCTTTTTCTTATATTGAAACATGTTAGACTGTTATCACCTTGTTAATGTCCTTAAGATGTTTGAATGTTTTGATCATATCACCTGTGTCCCTTCTTTGCTCTAGGGTATACATACTGATCTCCGTTAATCTGTCCTCATATGTTTTCTGATGCAATCCCTGCACCATTTTGTTTGCCCATCTCTGGACTGCCTCCATTTTGTTAATATCCTTGAGCAGGTGCGGCCTCCAGTACTGCACGCAGTACTCCAGATGGGACCTAATCAAATCAGTGCCTTGTAAAGAGGGATTATTACCTCCCTCTTACAACTTGTGATACCCCTACTAATACACACCAACATCCCTCTAGCGTTACCTACTGCTTTAGTGGTCTGCTTGGATGATTTCAGGTCATCTGTAATGATGATGATACCCAAGTCTCTTTCTTCCCTTGTGATTGCCAGCAACTCCCCTCCCAACCTATAGGTGGCTTCAGGGTTTCTCTTCCCTATGTGCATGATCTTGCACTTCTTTGCATTACACCCGAGTTGCCACTCTTCTGACCATTTTGCCAGTTTATCCAGATCTCTTTTCATTCTGCCAACCCCGTCTGGATCATCTACTCTGTTGCAGATCTTGGTGTCCTCTGCAAACAGACAAACCTTACCCTCCAGTCCATCTGTAATGTCACTGATGAAGATATTGAAGGGGACTGGCCCCAGGACTGATTCATGAGGTACCACACTTGTGACTTGCATCTCTTCTGACTGTATACCATTTACCACCACTCTCTGTTTTCTGACCGCAAACCAGTTTGCCACCCAGTTGACCAACTTCTGACCCACCCCAAGCCTACCAAGCTTGTTAATCAATCTTCTATGTGGAACAGTATCGAAAGCTTTGCTGAAGTCAAGGTAGGCAGCATCAACTGCACCCTCTTGGTCCACCACTCTGGTTACCCAGTCAAAGAAATCTATGAGATTAGTTTGACAGGACCTTCCTGTTGTAAACCCATGCTGTCTTGGATCCTGTGCTCCTATGGACTCCAGGTGTTGCACTATCCTTTCCTTAAGGAGTGCCTCCATAATCTTGCCCACTACTTTCCTTGCAAACAAAATGGAGGCATGCCCACACTTTCCTGCAAACAAAATGGAGGCATACCCACACTTGCCTGCAAACAAAATGGAGGCATGCCCACATTTCCTTGCAAACAAAATAGAGGCACACCCGCACATGCCTGCAAACAAAATGGAGTCATGCCCGCACTTTCCTTGCAAACAAAATGGAAGCACGCCTGCACGTTCCTTGCAAACAAAATTGATTTGAGGAAAATGGAGGGTCTCGGTGGGCCAGCAGGGGTGGTGGTGGTGCGGGTGTCTGATGAATAGATACATTGGGTTACTCATGGAGAAGCAATTTGGGGTCAGTGGTTAGTGTCGGGGAGCCTGCATGGTGCTCTAGGAACGCAAAGGTCTTGCTTTAAACAAGAAGGTCTTGCTTTAAGCAAAAAAAAGCGAGCAATCACAAAATAATTCAGCACAAATAATCCAGACAAAGCATCATTTCAACACATCAGCTCTAGATGGTGCAACTTTCCAGGCGTGCTTCTCTGCCTACTCCCTTCCACCAACCCAACCCCCCTGCCCAAACCAAGAAAGCACATGGCACTCAAGATGGCTGTGCCTTAAGCAGGCCTGGAAAAATTTGTCACCTGCTCCCCCCCAATAACAGGTATCACTTTAAACAACAAGGCAGCAATCACAAAATTCAGCAGAGTAATCATGGCATAGAGTCTTTCCAGGTGTGCTTATCTAGCATCTACCGAGCAAAGAAAGCATTAGGCGGATATTCAGACTCGCCAAAAATGCGCAATAGCAGGAGCAGGCGCCAAGTCCAGTGTGCCCATCGCAGCACACGCGATATTCAAACACTGTGAGGTAAGATCGCCATAAAGTACACAACTGAATATCATAGCCAACTGCACCATGGCGCAACCAGGATGCGAGTGGTGCAGGTCTGATGCGCAATAGCACAACCAGGATTCTCAGTGGAGCAGGGTAGCAGCGCATCAGCACAACCAGGAACGCGCAGGGACAGGATGCAGGGGTCCACCACCCATGGTAGTTATGGGCAGAGGAGCACACAGCAGAACAGACATCACCCACCCCACACCCCATGCACCGCACAACCTGAGGAGAGCTGGAAGAACCACTGGCCCATGGACGCCAGCAACAATCCCACAGCCTGGGCATGGTGCCCCAGCACACCCCCTGACAAGGATGTCTGGCCACCCCATGCCACACCATCCCACCAATGCAGAGCACACCCTGCACCACGATCCCCCATACACCCTGTCCAGGAGTAGCGCCCAACAGTGCAGGACACCCCATGCATGCCACCACCCACACTGTGACAATGCAATCCTGTGCATCACAGAGCCATGCAAGGCAGCCCCACCACGAGCACCCTGCAGTGGGTGGCAGCAGACAGCGATGCAACAACTGCATACACAGTGCCGCCCTGCATGTCCCCCCCGAGGTACAGCTGAGAGACTGACCATGCATCGGCACATGAGTAGCCCCATGCGACAGGGCATGCCCCGACCCCCCACCAGCGGTACAGCACCCTGCACACCTCCCAAGGACACACTCCTGTCCCAGCACTGGCCACAAGAGCCAGCACAGACACCCTCAGTGTTGCATGGAAGCACGTACACACAGGATGCAACACAGTGCATGGACAAACACCCACCCATACCCAAGGGCACACCAACACAGGAACACAGTAGCGGGTCAACTGCCACTGGCGTGACCACGACAGCCTTGTACACACGGCCAGCACCCTCCATGGCACAGATGTGCCAGCCACCCCGCGAGGCACCATGAAGCTGCACGCCCACCAGCATATGGCCGGAGCACAAGTGACAGACAGTGGAAGCACATCGCCTACAACAGACACGAGCGACAGCATGGAGGTGAGGCAACAACAGCGGAGGCCACAGTGCCACCCGAGGCAGACGTGCACCACACCAGTGACAGGAGGCAACCTGGCATTGTGCTGGGTACAGTGGTTGGCCAGCATGGACAGCCACCACTGACATGCCAGCAGACTGTGCATATCACAGACATGCAAGGGTGTCAGCTGCACAGGCCATGGACGGTCTGACAAGTGCGCCATGCACACAGTGCATGCACCGTGGACCACTGCACACAGTCATCCAGTGCACAGGGAACAACACACAAACCACAGACAGTGACTGATAGCTACGCCCACACCATAGGCGGTTCCCCTATGGACACACACACACACACACGCCCATGCCTGCACCACCCCTGACGCCATGCACACCACTGCAGCTGAACACCTGTAGCCCGCTGCAAATCAGAGACCACCATAGTAGGCATAACAAAACAAATGTATTTTTTCAAGGTACAAAAAACTATATACAGCTATATACATGGGGGGGTGAGGGCCACATACCAGGTGGGGGTTGGTAAGGGGCAGGGGTGAACAAATGGGAGAGGGAAGAAGGGGTGTGAGGGTGGGTCCAGGGGGGTAGGGTGTATCTTGGGGCCTGGAGGGCTTACAAGCCGCCCTGCTCCCCGCTCCTGTGGCGCCTTCTGGTTTGCTGCCTCCGTACACTGTGCTGGTCCAACCTCTGGAGTACCTCCAATGATGCCCTCACAATTTGAAGGAGCTCCTGAACGGCCCTCTTCAGCCGCATCAGCCGCCATCCACCTAGGACAAGGGAGCAGTGTCAATAAGTGTGAATGTCCATCCCCCTGCAGCCCACCCATTGTGCATGGCATACAGCCATGGGACATGCCCCTGTGATGGTGTGCGACCACTCACAGTGATCGTGTCCACATGACCTGTCTACCCAGGCGCACACAGCCATGCGGACTGCTGCATACACCCACCGCCCAAGTCCCGCATAGCATCACCGTGGCTGTACAGTGACATGGCTATGTGGTGCGAAGGCAGTGGCACAGCCATGTACCCGGTGAACGCATGGACCACCAGCGATGCACATCCACACATGCAGTGTCACACGACAGTGCTGAGTGTACCATGTGGCGTGCATGTCAGTGGTGTCAATGGATGGTGGCCATGCCCTGCTGCCTACCCTGCAACACAGCATGCACAGAATATCCTGGAAGAAAGGCACTCACCTTCATCGTCCTGATCCATGCGCTGTTGCAGGTTGGGGCCAGCAGCCCGTGGCTGTTGACCATCATCCCCTTACTCCCGGCGGTGCCGTTCCTCCCTGGCTCTGTGCCGCTCCTCAGGGCCTAGGGTGCAAACGTGGAGAGGGGAACATCAGTACAAACCAGTAGCAAAGGCCCCCGCCGGGTGTGTGCGATCCCGCACAGACCAGCCATGCAGCAACACCACCACCACCACCACCACCATCGCCCACACTGGACGGCCAACCCCACGTGTGTGGTGGACACATGCCCACCGCGATACCCGTATGGACGCAACCAGTGTATGGATGGGGCACCTACCTGGATGTGGCACTGCACCTCGCCTGGAGCGTGCCCACAGGCAGGCAAGGCTGTCCAGGTCCCTCCACTGGAGGTCCCTGTAGTGGTGGCGACACTGTTCCGGTGTCCTGGTGATTCCTGTGGCCTCTTCCAGTTCCACTTCCACCTCCTCCCAAACGGCACTTCTGGCCCTGTCCAGGGGGTCATTGCTAAACAGGGCCCCAGCATGGGGCTCCACAATGGCCACCAAATTGGCCAGCTCAATTGGGCCCCAGACAGCTCCTTCTTGCCATCTCAGCTTCGGTTTGGAAAGCAAAATGGCGCTCTGTAGCGCACGTCCGCCACGTGCAGATGCTGCGCAGTACAGCGCTGCTATTCTATCGGGCTGTCACCGAACAGCGGATAGGGTGCACTCATGGACGATGGCGCTTAGGGGAAAAGGTCGAGCACAAGGTCAAGGGTCTGCCACAGTGTGATTGGTACTCCCTGCGTGTAGCACGGTTGGGTGCCTGTGTGAGATGCCCTGCAGTGGCCTACCGTGCTGTTGCACCATGGCGCCTACGGCGCTCCAGGGCACGAGTGCCATACATGTGAACAGCGCAATAGCGCCACTGGCACAGTGGTGGCCATGCCCTGCACTGCCTCCCACGCTGAGCAGCTGAGCACATCAGCACCCTGGGCATGCGTCGTGCGCTGCCTACTGCGAACGTCACAGAGCTGCGCCTGTGCCTGAGCACGCTCAACACAATTGCGCAAGACGCAACAGCACGATATTCAGCCAGCATATGCAAATCAACTCATCAGCAATTCCATGGTGCAGCTACTGCATTAGCATCCACTTATAGTTGCACCTCGCTTCATTTGCATGCCTTGCGCTATATAAATGCGACATGGGGTTGCAGAGGCCATAGTTTGGTATTGCAGTCTATTGTGGTGGGTTGCATGCTGTTTGGAAGTGTGGACTGTGGTGTGTGGGAGATGCATGGGACTGCACATTGAAAGGTAATACCTGTCATTCCCACAGACTCCATAATGACCGAACGTGAGGAAGAGGAGGAACAGGGATGTTGGAGGAAGATGAGGCCCAACTTCACACGGGCAGAAACAGATACCCTGTTCGAGGCATTCCTCGACAGAGAACCGCTGATCAGCGGACTTCGGGGAACACCACAGGCCCGTGCTGCGGCATGGGGTGAGGTTGCGCATTCCATGAACCAGCATGGCAGCCACCAGCAGTCCATGCAGACATGTAAAAAGAAGGTTGGCACGGACAGGAGGAGAATTAAGGACAAGGTGGCTGCCATCAGGGCAGCACGTGCTGCAACCGGTGGTGGGCAGCCAGATGTGCCACGCCTGACGCCACAGGAGGAGTGGGTAGCTGGCAGCATGCGGCGTTGTGCCATAGAGGGCATGCCAGGTGGTGGCTTCCAGATGGGTGGCAGCCTGTTACTGCGTGGTAGGTCCTGTGCTGTCACTGTGTGGGAGGCGGGGGGAATGCCACAGAGTAGGGCGGAGACATTAACGCTACTGTGCTCCCTTACAGCTCCTGAGCATCTACATGGGTCAGCGGTGGTGGGTGTGTCCACCGTGGGTGAGGCCCTGGACACGGAGGAGTGCCCATCCACCTCTACAGGTGTCCGAGGGTCAGTACCACCACATACCTGCCTGTCTGTCCGGACTGAAGATGGTGCTGCTGGTGCGGACGGGGCCCTGCCTCTGTCCCAGCATGACAGCAGCCACGGACTCCAGCATGCTGGGACACGGACTGGTGCCGGATCAGGCACCGATGATGATGGACCACACATCCCAGACAGTAATACGTGTGGGACACAGGATGGTCCCACAGCAGGGAACGACATGGGCGTAGCCATGGGTGGTGCCACCGTGGAGGCCTGCATGACATCACAGTCCCAGCCTGTGCTTGTATGCCCCAGTGGGGCAGCACTGGTGTGCATCCAGGCCGGTGGGTCTGTTGTGGCCGCTGCAGCGGCACAGGTGAGCCCTAGCGATCAGTGACCGGAGGGGCAGTGCCAGCAGTCGGAAAATGGGGACGGGGGGACAGTGTCGGGGGGCATTGTCAGTGCACCGCATGTGGACATGCCCAGGCATGGCTCTGGTGTGCAGCGCCCAACTTCAAGGGGTGCTGCCCGGCACGGCCACGAACACCATGCCGATCAAGTGGATGACCTCTTTGATGAGCACAGCCGCATACTCCAGGATTCAGTGGATCAGCAGTTGCGGCTTGTGGCAGCAGTGGATACACTTAGTGTGGTCCTGCGCCAGGCAGAGGAGCAGCGCAGCAGGGACAGCGGTCTGCTCCTGGCAAGGATAGACCGGCTGCAGGAGGATGTGACCGCTGCCATTGACAGGCAGACACATGCATTCACAGCTGTCATGGCTACAATGGGCACGCAGTTATTTGCCCATGCGCCACAGACACAGCGCAGTGCCATGTCCACCCCCCGTTCCCAGTGTCATGCGACACCTTCCATGTCAACACCAGGTTCGGCTGTGGGCATACCGAGCATGCCAGGCGCAGGCATGTTCGGTGAGCTGCAGACCCCTGCGCGAACATGGTCGCGTTCTTGCAGCGTCACCCTTGGGGGACCATCAGTGCTACCCCATGAGGCCAATGGTCAGCCTGGCACAACTGGCAGGTCTTGGCGGGGCTGCCCACGCATCCATGGCGGCCGCGGCACTGTGCCGCGTGACTGACCTGTCTCCCACCATGGCCACTGTCTGCCGCTGCCCTGTGTGCAGTGTGTTGTGCACTGTATGATGCACGGGTGGGGTACCCGGCCCTGCACACACACAGTCCATGTGCACACCCTCCCGGCTGCTGGCCACTGTGGCGTGTGCATGATGATGCCTGCATTGTGCTGTCCGCCAGTGTGCAATGGTGCCCAGCATCTGAGACACACACAGTGACGGCTACTGGGCGTGGTCGTGTGTGTACCTGTGTGTGGCTAGGGGTTACAGTCATGGTCGGCGTGCCTTCTACCCCTTGTGCATGTCTTGTGGTGTGTGTGTGGGTGTGTGTGTGTGTGTGTGTGTGTGTGTGTGTGTGTGTGCGCGTGTCGTGTTTGGCCATGCCCATCCCTGACGGCGTGTGCGGATCCACGTTCAGTCCTAGTCACTTGCTGCCATCCACCCCTGGGGTTCGTCCATGCCTGTCTGTGGGTTGTGCCCTTGCCATTGGTGGTTGCACATGGCCCCATGACCTACCTGTGTTGGCCGAAGTGCTCCTCTGTGATGTCCCGGTGCAGTTGCGCCATCCTGAACAGGTGGGGGTCCCTTCGCCCAGGGGGTGGCTGCCCATCACCGTCTGGACCGGTGTCCTCATCGTCCCCATCGCTGTCCCCCTCATCGACCTCTACGGCTATCCCACAGTCGTTGGCCACAGGGCATGAAATTCATGAAAAAAAGTACATGCCCACTTGGGCATGTGATAAGAAGATGTACATGCCCAAGAAACTATTTACATGCGGCCCCTTGGTTTACGTTATTTTACAGGTCATCTTCACTGGATCAAGCACTTTCATTTTCATCACATTCACTAGTGCTGGCAGAAGCAGCATGCCGTGACTGTGTTCTGGAGCCATAAGCTTGGCAGTGGGCCTTTTGCCATTTTTCCACCATAGTGATATGGCACCTTCAGGATTATATTCAATGAGCTGGGGAGGTGCATTGAAAGATACAGACATGAGGTTGTGAAGGGTGTCCGGGCGAATCCAACCCTCCAATCATTTTTATTCTTCCCATCGAGAGAAGCCTGTTCTGCAGCAGCAGTGTGAACAGGGATCAGGAGAATGATTTTGATTACAGCCAGCACATTTCAAAATTGCTGATCCTGTATATCCACAAGAATCACTTTCTGTCACAATTTCAGAGACTTACCATTTTCAACAGACAGCAAGTGGAGTACAGTACATGCTTTTTTAAGTCTAGCCACTCCAGCAGTACCAAAGTTACATCAACTCCTCTTGACTCTAGGACCACTTTATAGTGATCAACAATTGTTTGAATTGCCTGATCTCCATATGTTTCAAGTGCCTCTGTGGATGTTGGCCAGGACTGAAAATTTAAAGTTCTTGCAGCTAGTAGCATTTTATTGGTTGTGAAAGACTGAAAGAGAGATGCAATGTGTTGTGATGTTTTCTGAAGAATTTTCTTAATCTCTGAAATTGCGGCTTGTACAATGTCTGACGGAGAACCTGATCTGTGTCTGCTAGTTTCACTAGTTAAGTCAGCGCTGTTGTAGTGAGTTAGATTCTCATTTACAGACGTAAGTGTTATGTGGTGAGGAGTTTCGTCACTCGAGAGACCATTAAGTTTCTGAATTGTGCTTTCTACTCTGCTGCGAACTTTTTCAACAGTGGCATCCTCTTGCTGAGTGCATAGACTAAGAGCAGATAAATAACCAAAAAACACTTTCAGAAAGTTCATATACAGGACACATTTTAAAGTCTTAAGCACTTTAAGTATTCCCAGTGCTTTTAGCCCATGATCTTGTTTATTTGTCAGTGAGACATGTTCAAAGTGAGGCACTAATGCAGCCCACTTCCTTTCAAGGGCGGAAATGGCCCATTCTCTGTGTGCAAGCCACCTAGTGCCACCAGTGTTAACTGGTCTGACCACATTAATATTTAAAAGGGATCCCGTTTCCTGTAGGCTGCCGCCTTTCCAATTTTTTGGTGACCTGTGGTAAAATGAGTAAATGTTCAGCAGAAGTTATTCTACCGACTTGTAAAAGGGACAGTCTTTGAAAGAATCCTTTACAGCAAGCTCTAAACGATGTGCACAGCAGTGTATGTCAATGAGGTGTGGGCCCTCTTGTTTTATTCGAGTAAGGACACCTGTGGTGGATCCTAACATGACAGCAGCACCATCAGATGCTACACTGATCAGCTTTTGTTTCCAACCACCATCCTTTAGACCACCCTCACTGTGTAATGCATCAATGACATTTAAAATGCTTTCAGCATCAGGAACACTAACTGGTTTCAGTGCAAGAAACCTTGTAACTGGCAGGCCATTTTCAAAAACACGCACGTAAATGCCCTTCTCCTCTGTCACACTTTTATCTGTGCATGAATCTAGTAGAAAAGAGCAGAAATCATTGTCCTCTAAAAGACGAGCAGTAGTGTTTTGAATATCTTGGGCAATGTAGTGAATAAAGACACGACATTGCTTGTCACTACTGTAACTTTGTCCCATTACATCATTTCCATGATTTCTTTTTTGCAAATCTATTAGCCCAGGAAAATCCCTGAATGGCCTTTCAGTCCTAGCAACATAATATGCAGTACAAAACATTTAGTAATTTTGTCCATTTCTTTCTGTTCCATTAATTGTATGGACTTCTCTATTGGTCTTTCTCCAACTTTTGTTTTGTTTGCAATGTATGCCCTCTCAGCATTTTTGTGTGCTACGGACACTTCATGTGCCGAGATAATGTGTACTCTATAAGTACTGCATCCAGTTCTGAAATTATTTTTGCTTTGGCTTTTATCATAACTCTGACACCATGTACAGAACATGGCACAGCTGTGTGTGTCATACGTAAGCCACTGCCTGCCCTTTTTCCACGATTCCTGAAATTTTCTAACTTTTGGGGGCTTAACTTGGCTTTCAGTACAAGCAGTAGCACTTGAAGAAACTTCAGTGGTCACAACAGTTTCACTGTCTGGGCAAGGAGGTGGTGGGGTTATAGCTGTACTAGTACTAGTGCTTGGTGTTGGGGAATCCAAGTCGTCCCCACAGTCTCATCAAGACGCTTTCAGAACCAAATTTAAAAGACTCATGGTGTCTGCCTGGCTGTTTGGAGTTGAACTTGTGAATATTTACTTTTTAATTTGTGTTAGTGTAATAAATGCAACACCAACAAGAAAAAAGTGTATTGTCTTTTTTTTATAATAAACTTGACAAGAAAACCTGACTGTGTATTGTCTGATTATTTTTATAACAGGTGATAATGAAGACAGTATACAGATTTTAGATAGTCCACTCCACAGACAGCATAGCTTCACTAGCTTGTAAAAAGCTTAACACTCCAAGTCAAAGAATTTTTTTAACAGTATTCAGATTTTAGATAGTCCACAGACAGCGTAGCTTACCAGCTTGTAAAAAGCTTGAGATTTTTTATAATATTCAGATTTTAGAAAGTCCAAAAACTACAGCGTAGAGCTTGTGAAAAGCTTAACAGATGTTTTTTTATAACAGTATACAGATTTTAGATAGTCAACTCCTCATAAAGTAGCTTTATTAGCGGTAAAAAGCTTTTAAGATATATTTTTTCACATAACCTTTTTATTTAGATTTTCTGTAGTGTGTGAGTCACAGAGTAAGATTTTTAACAGATCCCTAAATTTTAGGTAATCCACGATTATTTAGGTGTTCCAAGTCCAACGAGCTTTTAAAAGCTTTTAGGAACTTAATAAGCTATTCCTTTAATTAGATTTTCTGAGTCCATAAAGTAGATTTTTTAACAGATGGATCCTTTTGTATTTAGAGTTTAGGTAATCCACCACAGATTATTATTTTAGGTGGTCCAAGTTACAAGTAGCTTTTAAAAAGGCTTATAGAATCTTAATTCCTTATTAATTAGATTTTCTGCAATACACAGCGTACTTGTTTGTTAAAGCTTTTTAAGAGATTCTTTAACACATACACTAAGTTTGTAAAAGTACAGTATAATGAGCTTTTTTATATAGTTTATTACAAATAGTTTTTTTTTTTCAGTTCCCTTTCCAGCCAGCAGCTGTGTGAATATTTAGACACACACTGACTATCACTACTAGTCTATATAATAGCTCCCTCCTCCTCACACAGTATTTAGTATCTAGCCCTCTTTTTTTATAGGTAATTAGAACAGAGAACTGTCTACAGTATCAGTATAAGCCGATCTTTATTTTTTTAATTTAGCTTCAGTTAGACAGAGATAGCTAAGCTTACTATATGTTAGTTTTAAATTCAGTTCCTGCAATGTAACAAGTTTAGCTGACAGCAATTGTGTCTAGGAAAAAACGTGCTGCAGAGATCAGAGAATGGTTGGTTTTTACTGCTATCTGCCTCTCCTGCTGTAAATTTAGTGCTGTGCCAAACTTATGGAATTAAACTAGTATCAGGCACTAGCTGGATGGATTGATTTAATTCAAGTAGCTGGGGATGCCCCACAGGCAACCGTTCAAGTCAGTATGCAAATGCAATGCTTCCCATCAATAAGTCTGTCTCACTCTCACCCCAACCCCCGTACCAGAGTATCACATTGCTTTCTTTCTGCTGTCACTGAAAACAGAGCACGGTCTGCAGGCAAAATTCCTGTTCTCTGCTGCTTCTGTTCTTTTGTCTCCCCTCTAATCTGTTATATTTATGTTCTTCTACGATGTCGATTTCCTCCCTTAGAGACACCTTCACAGTCTCACACACTCTCACCCTCTACCTTCTCTCTAACTCCCAAATATCCCTGCCTATAAACGCTCCACTTCAGGAATCTTAATTTTACTAAACAGAGCTCTTAAAAGAGCTTTTGGGTCTTTTTTTTTTTAAACACAAAGTTGGCTCGCAATCTGAGGAGCACACTCGCAGTCTAGAGGTACTGCATGGACAAGCGACCGTTTTCTCCAAACTCAAGTGACAGAATGGCGCGCTGAACTGTGTACTCGCCAGAACGGCGAAAGTATAAGCGGTAAACGGTCCCACACAATTCACCTGGTATCTGGCCAAGAGCGACCGACGATGGACCCACGATGTGCTGGCTGATCACTGTGCCAGTCAAATTAAGGGCACCACCACATTTCAGTACTGTACTATCAGCTGACAGTTGCAAATGGCACACCTGTGATCGCTCAGAGAGTTGGCAGTGTGCCTGAGCTCCTCCAAAGGTTCCCCTGCCCTCTGAAAAAAAAAGACAGAAAACCGTAATGACAAAAAAAAAAAACACAGTAAAAAAAAAAAAAAAAAAAAAAACAGAGCTCTGCACAAATACCTTAGGTGCCCCAGTGGCAGGCACAAAACAGCAGTAGGTGTCCAGAAGTAAAGTGCCTGCCCTGGGGCACCTACAGGTATAGGAATTTTGCACCCTGGTTGGCCATGTTGTGCAGGATGCAACAGGCCAGGAATAGCCCACAGGCCTTTGAGGGGCTGTACTGTAGGGTACCGCCAGACGTGTCCAGGCACTGGAAACGTGTCTTCAGCATGCCGAACACCCGCTCGATGATATTACGCCTGGTGGCATGTGCCTCATTGTACTGTTGCTGCGATGGGGTCGAGGGGTGCTGGTATGATGTGAGCAGCCAGACCGAGTGGGTATCCACTGTAGTATATGAAACAGGTAGAAAATGGCCAGACTAGGTGGGCCAATGGTCCTTATCTGCCATCAGATTCTATGTTTCTACATTTTCCATTGTTTGGCCACTTGGTCATGATGTTTATGGATGATTTATCTGCTTGTGACATTTGCTTCTTGTCTCTTTGGGTTTGAATGATATCCAGTTATTAAAAGTAAACATTTTTGTTATTTTAAAATAAATATTTTTTCTTTTAGGTGCTTATGATATGTACCTTGATTTGTGAGCACTTTTAGTTAACAATGAGAACTACTATCATTAACATGGACCTCGGTTTCTACCCTCTCTGGCTAGCTCTCTTTTTTCCTTTCACTCTCTCTGGGATTTACATGCTAGGAATTATTATCCACTTTGTGTGTCTTCTTGTCTGTGTGGAGTGCCTCCATTTTTTTTTCATCAGTTTGTTTCAGATGGCACCCCCTCACTTCGTGAGTGAGTGGTTTGTGTAACGTTTGGTATATTTACATCATGACAGAGCTTTATTTTTATACACTAAATGTTATCGATGTACATTTTCCATAACAACAAAATATATAAATATGCTTTTTTAATAGATGACATGGAACATTTCATGACAGTTTTAAAAAATGAAATAAAAAAAATATTTTTGGCACTTTTTCTGAATTTGGTATTATTGTGTGTGATGGGCATACAATCAGATTGATCTGTTCATTTCTTTTGTTAGTGTGCATATTTTTCTTTTATAAGTTCTGTTATTTGAAAGTGGATGAAAATATGGCTTCCAAATTACATGTCAAGGCAGGTCTTGTGGGAAATATTGGTTAACTGCTCAGTGTAACTTTCCCTCGAGCGAATCTAAGCTGCACATCCTGGCAGATGTGAGGGTGCAAATTCAAATACCTCAGATATCCTGTGTATAGAGAGTGTACATTAGTATGGTGGTCTGCATCGCTCTGCCATGGGCCGTCAAGGCCAGTACCCATGGCACCTCTGACTATGCCTCCCCCCCCCACATCTGCCCATGTCATCCTGTGTGTTGTGCATACTCTCCCACTAGGTGGTCAGTGGGGATGTCCCCACTCTCGAACCTGTGGCACAGTGCAGACTGGTGCCAGATGAAGGCATCATGTGCTCCCTGAGGGTGCGTGGCATAGACATTGGTTATGCGCCCCTGGCATCACACACCACCTGGCAGTTGATGCTGGAGAATCCCTTGCAGTTCATGTAGGCTACGCCATCCCGGGCCAGGTGGCGTGAGGATGGCCACATGGGTGCAGTCAATGGCCCCAAGCATGCCAGGCATACGTGCTACCCTGTGGAACTGTTGTATGTGTGCTGTGTGCTCCGCCTGTGTGCTGGGGAAATGGATGTACTCCGCAGCATGTGGCAGCAGTGCGCTGAGGAATTGTGTGAGTAGGCGTGACGCGGCCGACTGGGTTATGCCTGTTGTGTCCCCTGTTGGTCTCTGGAAGGTGCCCGTGGCGAGCAGGCACATGACAGCTGTCACCTTTGTCTCCACTGACAGAGCATGGCTCTGTCGTGTGGGTGCCTGCATCTCATCACTGCACAGCTCACAGAGCCGCTTAGGATCGCCCAGTTCAGGCGGTACTTGCCACAATCTCCTGTATCAGTATACTGCTCAAGGTGATGTGGGCTCGGTCACCTGTTGGGGCATACCGATGGGCTCTTTCCATGGCCGCCCTCTGCTGCCTGCCTTCTCACACCCTCATTACTGCCTCCATCTGTATGGTGGCACTGGCTATGTCCCTGGCTGTTGTCCCCCAGCAGATGTTGTCCCGTTCCCTGCTGTCCTTTGTGCTGCTCCCCTGCACTGGGTACACCTCCTGCCTTCTGCAGTCCTGCCTCCTGCCACTGCCCTGACTGCTGTGCAGCACTGCCCTGTCTGTCCTGCACACTGTCACAGGATCCCCACTCCTGTCCTGTGTGGTCACAGGTGTACCCTGTCCTGCTTCTTCTGTGTCCCACACCTTGCTTCCCTCTTAGCTCTTGCTGCCAACATGCTCCCACCTCTGGCTTCCCTGTAGCATTCCTGCGCCTCTCTCTTGTTCCTTTTATTTTGGCTCATTTCGCTTCGCTGCCAACTTCCGCTAGCACCCCTATTGCGCATGGCGATGTTGTTGAATAGGCGCACTGCGCCATTTATTCATGGTTCCTCCCCATGGTTGTGCATGCATTCATTACTATTGTGTTTCTATGCATTGCAACTTGAGCGTACAGTTGCCTCCCGCTGAATATTGCACAATGGCGCATTTTCAGACTTGCGCTTGCGCATCTCTGTTACGCATGGTGCAACCGTTTTGAATATTTGGCCCATGGTGTTCAAGATGCCCAAGCCTATGTGAATAAGCACATCTGGAAATAAACATTGCCTGTATCAAACCCCTCAGCTTCTCGCTTTAAAAAAAACACAAGTCCATATTTCAACACACCAGCTCCAGATGATGCATATTTTCAGGCATGCTTCTCGGCCTACACCCTTCCACCAACCCAACACCCCTGCCCAAACCAAGAAGGCACATGGCACTCTCAAGATGGTCGAGCCTTTAGCGGCCTTGAAAAGTGCATCACCTGGCTCCCCATCTCTCAATCACAGGTCTTGCTTTAAATTCTCACTCTAAACAAAAAGGCAGCAATCACAAAATTCAGGAATCATGTCAGACAGTGTCTTTCCAGATGTGCTTATCAACTGCCCACTGAGCCGAGAAAGCATATGCTCAAGTTGGCCAAGTGAGCCTTTGTAGACAAGCACACCTGGAAAGAAACACTGCCTGTGTATGCAAACCCTCAGCGTCTCACTTTAAAATACAAAAAAACAACAACAAAAGACCACATTTCAACACAAGGCAGCAATCACAAAGCACAAAGAAGGAGCAGACTGTGCAGCAACGCGAGCGGGTGCTCAATACATGAGGTGCTACCCTCAAAATTATACCAAAAATGAGCAGAACATTCACCCGCTCCTGAGTGCTCATTTGCTTTAGTTTTTAGCAATCACAAAGCATCATTTCAACTCACCTGCTCCAGATGATGGATCTTTTCAGACGTGACTCTCAGCCTACACCCTTACACCAATCCACTCCCCCTCACAAATGATGAAAGCATGACATTCAAGATGGCCGAGCCTTAAGCAGGCCTGGAAAAAGGCATCTCCTGCCCCCCGCCCACCAAACACAGTTCTCTTAAACAAAAAAGCAGCAATCACATTTCAGCATAATAATGAACCAGACAAAGCATCTTTTCAGGTGTGTTTATCCACTACCCACCGAGAAAAGAAAGCATGGTGCTCAAGACGGCTAAGTGAACCTCTGTGAACAAGCACACCTGGAAACAAACATTGCCTGTTTGCAACCCTCAGCGTCTCGCTATAAAATAAATAATAAATAAAAAAAAGACTACATTTCAACACAGCAGCTCCAGCTGATGCATCTTTCCAGCTGTGCTTCTCGGCCTAGACCCTTTCTTCAACCTCCACCTCCCCAAACCAGGAAGGCATGGTGTTCAAGATGGCCGAACCTTAAGCAGCCCTGGAAAAATGCATCACAATCACAGGTCTCACTTTAAACAAAATATGTTAACTTAGCAGAATGGTTTAGGGCAACCAACAGGGAGAAGAGTATTTTAAACCAGGCTGCATCTATCCCTCTCAGCCTCCAGCACTCAGCGGATGTTTCCATGAACAGCCATCCTGTCCCCCTACCTTCCTCGGCTGCCCCTGCCCCTACTTCAGCACTTACTTTCTCCCTTCCTATCTCCCCTCCCTCCCCTGTCCACCCCCACTCTCCTCTGCACTTCCAATGTGCTGCTGACAAGGCCTCTGGCTGCTACTCCGATTGTATACTACCTAGTACTGTCCTAATTTGTATGTTTGCATTGACAAAATTTGTGAAGCTTCCATGTTTCCTGTAACCCAATGTTTATTACAAATCTTGTACTTATTGTCCTGTGTTGCATTGTATCCCTCCTGACGTGGAATTTTGTAAAGAGCCTCGGCTCAAAGGTACTTGTAATCCTAGATTTAAATAAGCAAAAATAAACAAACAAAACCACAAGACCCAATAGTGGAATAAAGAGCAAAAGTGGTCAACTTCATCAAACCAGGTGCATCCTGCCAGAGAATAACGCTAGGCCTTTTCATTACCATTACCGAAAGCTCTGAACGTCACAAAATTCACAGCAGAATCAAAGCAGAATGGTTTGGGTCAACCAACAGGGAGAAGAGTATTTTTCCCCCAAATGATTTAAAGTCAGTTTGCATTAGGGATTTTACTGGCTGTACATCGCCTCCCACTCACATCCATGGAGCAAGCTGAAAAAGAACATTCACCAGCTAAAACGATGAAAATCCCAATAAGCAGAACTCGCATCCATGGAGCAAGCAGTTAAAAATTGGAACCCCTTAACAGTCACCAGCTAATTTCAGTCATTGTAATAGAATAATCTGACCGTTCACATCCATGGATTAAGAAAATAAGTGTTAGAATCCCCATAACACTCACCAGCTAAAACAAAAATAGGCAGTCAGCAATGATTGCATTGATGCCAAACAAAGTTTAAAAAGAGAACCCATTGAACCAGCGTGAGTACAAACAGCATGGTGATCCTAGGGCCAGAGCATGGCGCAGCACACAGGACTCCTATGGGCTACCTTGTGGTTTTAAATGTGGTAATCAGTAGAAACCACACAAGCCCACCTAAAATCCCCACTCAATAAGGCATTAGAACAGAAATGCACTGAAAAGGATGTTGTGGCAGCTCCTGGATTTAAAAATCACTCACCTAAGCGCATGATCAAACACAGTGGCATAGCTAACAGGGCTCAGCAAACTCATTGTGGCGCAGTGCACAGAGAGAGGTGAGGATGGACACGCTCTTCCAAAACACCGAGGTGGAACAGGGAAAGGGCTGAAGGCATGCAGTAAACAGGCTTTATAGCCCAATTGAATGCTCCACTGCTGATGTGCACATCAACCCCTGGGTTGTTATGAGCTGAATGGGTCGGGTCAGGGGGTGACGCACACACATCTGGGGAATAAGGACACCAATTGGAGAGCAAGCAATAAATCTTTTTTTTGGCACGTGGAGACCACAGGAATGGAGAAAGTGCTTGCCAGCCATGTAGTCACGTGCCAGTGCTTAACAGCAGGGATGCTGTATGGGACAGAAATGTCACTAAAATTCGGGGGGGCATATTCAGCATAGTCCTTACAGAGGACACTGCTTGTTGTCTGCGCCACAACAGTTTGACCAGACAAGCAACATTTCAGTAGTTGCTTAAATCAGGGCCAAAGCATGCAGAAGTAATAAAGACACACACCACAAAGTTTCAGAAACATTTTTATTAAAAACAAATAAGGCATAGGCTGAATATAATCAGTAGAAGGCGCTGTGATTCTGCATGTCACAATTTGCAGCTAAAAAATGTGTCTTTTCATAGATGGCCAGCTAAAACAAAACTAATGACCACAGCTAGGACTTTGAAGCTGTGTCACTTATCTCTGCATATCCCTGTCTAGGAAAAGCACAAGTTATTACTGCAGTAGCTGTGTTGATGTTGTTTTAAATAAGGGCTGAAACTAGGTGACGTCATTGGTAACCCCTTCTTACAGACCTGGGAATGAATCTACTACCTGGCGTCTGCTGTCTCTGTGCAGTACCTACAGTGCCTGCTACAGATAAGTTGTCCGTTACTGAGTTTTGCCTGTCGGTGCTGACATCTGCCGAGAGGTACCACCTCCCTGCGTCAGGTTACAGATGTGGTCGGCAATCTGTAGAATTTTTGCAAGAACAAGGCACAATTTGAAGATAGAGGGGGACTGCCCAGAGGTAATGTGAGGAAGTATTTTTCACAGAGAGGGTTGTGGATGCATGGAACAGCCTCCCTGAGGAGGTTGTGGAGTCAAGAACAGTGGGGGAATTCAAGAATGCATGGAACAGACATAAGGCAGTCCTAGTGGGGGGGGGAGGAAGTAAGCTGTTGGTTAACTAGGATCTGCAGCTTATCTGTTAGGTAGGAAAATGGACAGACTAGGTGGGCCAAGCCGTCCTTATCTGCCATCAAATTATATGTTTCTATGTTTCATTGGTATTTACTGCGGTATTCTACTCGTTGTTTTGCAGCACGTAGATGTGCTTCCTCGTTCTTCCACCAGGTGGCCGCCATGACACACTATTGCTGTACTGAATGATCACTGTCTCCCATCTTTTGTTCCACCTCACACACCTGCAGATGGCACCCTACATTAAAAATGCAGATTTATTATTTTATGTTGCATGTGTCTTAATATTACTGCATCAACGGCATTGCTATTTGAAAATATACATACTCGTTAATATCATAAACATCAGTTTGGCGAAAATCTGTGTAACCCCAGATGGCGCTATCCCAGGGGCTACTACCCCTGCCTGATTTGCCACTAACAGGTTGAGGGGCCTGGATCCAATGGCGGGTGCCTCCACCCAGAGGTCAGGGTTTGCAATAGTTAAACTAACTTGGTCACAGCTGTCTGGGACACTGCAACCCCCCTTTCTTCCCACTAGTGGCCCACACAATATATCAGAATTACCTTCACAGTATACACTTACCCCCAGGATTGGTTCCGCACTGGGACCTCCTGTGAAATGAGATACAGTGCAACAATCACAGTACAGTACTTTAACATAGACAAACACTCAGGCAGTATAACTTTGCTGAAACAAGCAGCTCTGATTTATTTAGGGGATATAACAAGGACAGGGGAAATCAGGTTAATTAGCTTATCACTCTAATAATCTACCTATGGCTCTGTGCACAGGCCTATCCCTATCAGTTACTGTCCCTGGTATCCAAGCCCTAGTGGCTAGTCCAAACCGTGGCAGCTGGTAGGGCCCTTTCACACAGAGAAAAGGAAAATTAAACAGTCAGCAGTACAGTAATTCCATTTGGATTTGATGTGGCAATTCAACAGGGAGCGACCCTGAATTAGTACTCACACCTCCAAATAAGATAGGGTCCTTCAATATCAGCAGGGCTACTCTTGAGCTCAAAGAGACTCTTCACACATTTATATGGTAAAAAAAGAGAGTACTATACCAGGCAGGCTGCTTCTCTATCCCGATCGCAATTACTGCACAATACCCGGAGAACACACAGCAGATTCAGTTCCTGACAGACCGAGTGCAATTCAATAATTTCTCCAGTCTTCTACAGGGTGAGCCTGGTTTCTACTCTTCAGAGATCCTTTGATTCTTTTCACAGGCCGGATTCAGTCCTAACAAGCAGTTACACAAGCTGCAGACCGGAACTCTGGCCTTACACACGTTTTGACTAAAACTGCACACTGAAAAGCACAGGGCCCTTCCTTCTTCACTGCCAAAGCTCAACTGAAACTCCAACCGACAAAACCGGTGTAACCCCTAGATGGCGCTATCCCAGGGGCTACTACCCCTGCCTGATTTGCTACTCAACAGGTTGAGGGGCCTGGATCCAATGGCGGTGCCTCCACCCAGAGGTCAGGGTTTGCAATAGTTAAACTAACTTGGTCACAGCCCTCTGGGACACTGCAACCCTCTTTCTTCCCACTAGTGGCCCACACAATATATCAGAATTACCTTCACAGTATACACTTACCCCAGGTCTGGTTCCGCACTGGGACCTCCTGTGAAATGAGATACAGTGCAACAATCACAGTACAGTACTTTAACATAGACAAATACCTCAGGCAGTATAACTTTGCTGAAACAAGCAGCTCTGATTTATTTAGGGGGATATAACAAGGACAGGGGGAAATCAGGTTAATTAGCTTATCACTCTAATAATCTACCTATGGCTCTGTGCACAGGCCTATCCCTATCAGTTACTGTCCCTGGGTACCCAAGCCCTAGTGGCTAGTCCAAACCGTGGCAGCTGGTAGGGCCCTTCACACAGAGAAAAGGAGAATTAAACAGTCAGCAGTACAGTAATTCCATTTGGATTTAATGTGGCAATTCAACAGGAGCGACCCTGAATTAGTACTCACGACCTCCAAATAAGATAGGGTCCTTCAATGTCAGCAGGGCTCACTTGAGGTACACAAACCTCTTCACACATCCATATAAAAGAAAGCACTATACCAGGCAGGCTGCATCTGTATCCCGATCGCAATTACTGCACAATACCGGAGAACACACAGCAGATTCAGTTCCTGACAGACCGAGTGCAATTTTCAGCAATTCCTCCAGTCTTCTACAGGGTGAGCCTGGTTTCTACTCTTCAGAGATCCTTTGATTCTTTTCACAGGACGGATTCAGTCCTAACAAGCTGTTACACAAGCTGCAGACCGGAACTCTGGGCCTTACACGCTTTTTGACTAAAACTGCACACTGAAAAAGCACAGGGCTCCTTCCTTCTTCACTGCCAAAGCTCAACTGAAACTCCAACCGACAAAACCGGGCACTTCCTTTGAGTTCCTCCCAGTTCTTGACTGGATTGGCTGTCACTCACAATAGACTGCTGCTGTTGGTCCAAAAAGGCACTGAAGTCTAAACTACATCTCCCAGAGTCACTGCCCATACAATCCTCTTGTGGCTGGCTCAGATTATGAGTCCAAGTTCTGATTTGTCCAAGGCACCATTTTAGAGCTAGCTTACCCCACACTGATTGGTCCAGTTCAGCAGTTCAAAACTAGAATGGGAACTAGCAGACACAGTTCTGACTGCAAAGAAAGCAGGTTAGACAAACTGTAATTTCATTATTACTCTAAATAATTTCTGGCAAACAGTTACATCTTTCAGATAGGTTCCCTTTGCACTCTAGTGACTGCAAAATGAAGTGAATTGGCAGCAGCTTGAGTGGTACTCAATCAAAGAAACACACAGTCCCCCATACAACTAATTATGTCTGCAAGCAGACAGCTCTTAAAGAGACAGTACCAGAGGTTCTAAAAACTCTCACTGATAAATGGCTTAAATGCCAAACACCATTCAGGCTTGGAGCATTCAAGCAAGCTCCTGGAAGTCTTTTGGGAACCCCCATTTGCAGGGGGGTTACACCCTTCCTGGCCTGGGAAAGCTTGACGTCCAGCCATAAGTACCCATAAGTTTCAACTGCAACCATATACATTTGCATTAGGCTCGCACATGTAATCATCAGTCAATATATCATTTTACCCAGAACACATTTCTGAAACATTGCAGTACGTCACTCTTACACAGTATTACATACACATTGTACCATAACTCAAGTTATTACCTCTTGTACATGAAACCTGAAGAGAGGGGCCCTTCTATCAGTTACCTTGGGGCTGGATGGGGCAAGGGCACCATACTTAGAGGGCAACACAAGTAACTTGGAGTTAGCACTGATGCTCAGTTTGGGCAATGAGCTCGGGACACATACACCCTTTATGGACAACATTGAGAGGCAAGTCCACAGGCCTCCCAAGTGAATCATAACTGAGGTGCACCACAGGCTTTACAGCTCGACCAGTCTTTCTAGGGGGAACTGTTATAGTCTCTGCACTCTGAGCCTCATTTTCAGCATTGTCCTCACTTGTCAGGGGAGTCTCCATGGGGGTAGAGAGGCTAGAACTTGGGGCACTTTCAGCTCCAGGAGTTACAGTTTCTGAGTCCACAACATTTGGCTCGCATGGAGAGCTTTCGGACACTGGCAGTGGACTGTCAGGGCACTCAAAATACTCTTCTTGTTCGGGTGTATCACCAGTCTGCCCCAATCTATCATTTTCCTCCCCTGAAAGCTCAAACAGTTCAACCATGCACAATGATTCCATTTCATCTGATCTGATGCTTTGCACTTCACTTTCTGGGAGCATTGGCTCCAGGGATGAAGCTGGGGCTTAGACAGTCCAGAAGGCCCAGCTTCATCTCCAGTATTGACTAGGGATTGCCTCAAACAATTGACTCAGTCTGTAAGAAGGATAGTATTCAAAGTCACTCTCACTTTCTTCCGATATGGACTGACAGTCATGCTCAACTGGGACTTGTGGAGGGAACACTTTAACTTTGCTTCTGTAGGTGCAGACTTTCTTGATCTTTTCTTAGCAGCAGCTCTAGTCACTGGTCCAGAGGGGCATCTTCTAGGGCTCAGACTCAATTAAGATTTGTCCAATGGGCAGTAAATGATTTCTATGCATTGTTTTTACATCTTTGAATTATTCTCAGGCCTTACTTTGTACACTGGCAGATCATCTAGTTTGCCCACTACAATGTGAGGGAGATGGTGCCATCTGTCAGCAATCTTGTGCTTGCCATGCAGTCCCAGATTTCTTAGCAATACCATCTCCCTCCTGGAGTTCCTGTGTTTTCACCTTTTATCATACCTTTCTTTGTTGGCCAGATTTCTTTTGGCAGCCATGGTTTGAGCCAGTTGGTACGCATGAGTTAGCTGGGCCTTTAACTTTGCACATACTGTAAATAGTTGTCAGCTTGAACCCCATCAGGAGAGACCCCAAAACACACATCTACTGGTAGTCGAGCTTTCTTCCAAACATCAGGCGGTAGGGGAGAATCCAGTGGCATCACTTTTGGTGCAGTTATAAGCATGTACCAGGGTGCTAATTTGTTGGCTCCATCTAGGCTTGTCCTTTGGGTGCAGGGTGCCTAGCATATCTAGCAAAGTGCGGTTGAAACGCTCAGGCTGTGGGTCCCCTGGGGGTGGTAAGGAGGTTCTGGATCTTCAGACTCCCACAGAGAAAGCATCTCTTTGATCAGACGACTCTCAAAGTCTCTCCTTGATCAGAATGGATTCTTTGTGGAGCCCCATAGTGAACAAAAAGTTTTCTACAAGTACTTTGGCCACAGTGGATGCTTTCTGGTCTTTGGTGGGGAAAGCTTGGGCATATCTCGTGAAATGGTCAGTGACCACCAGCACATTACTGATATTTCTTTGATCTGACTCCAAACTCAGAAAATCAATACAGACCAGCTCCATGGGTGCACTGATGGTGATGTTAACAAGGGGCAGCCCTCTGGGGCAAAGCTTTCCTCTGTAAGCAGCGACTACAAGTTCGAATGTGTTGCTCCACATCAGCCCCCATCTTAGGCCAATAGAATCTGGATCTCACCAAGTCAAGTGTTCTGTTATACCAAGGTGCCCCATGTGGTTGTGCAAGGACCTCAGTACTGAGTCTCGAAAGGCAGTGGGCAGCACTAGTTGTTGTTTGTCTACTTGTCCCCTCTGTCTACTGTTTCTCTGTATAACAGTTTATTGATCAGTTTCAACTTAGGACCTTCTTTGTATAACAGTGCAGTTCTCAAATCAGTGGAGCGTAATTTGGACACATCTTTTCCTGCATAGAGGGCTTCTAAAGCTGCTTTGATCATGGGATCGCGGATTGAGCCCGCCATACTGTCATTGTCCAGCTGAGGCAGTGCACCAATGTCTATTGCAGAAAAGTGGCAAAGCAGCAGGTATGCAATTCTCAGAGGCTCCCAAGCAATCCACCATGCAGTCCACTGCGTCCGTGACATTTGTTCCTCCCTGTCAAACTTCCGCAGAGTGCCCGAATGTCAGGTTCTGCCAATCGGACCCAATCATTCTGGGGACAGGCCTCGGAGAGAGCATCAGCATCTATGTGGTTCAGACCTGCCGGTATTCGAGCATAGTCATATGTAGATAATGCAGAAAGCCACCTATGGCCAGTGGCATCCAACTTAGCTGAGGTCTGCACATAGGTCAAAGGATTATTGTCAGTTTTACTAGTATTTAGCCCCATACAAGTACTCATGGAATTGGTCAACAATAGCCCACTTCAAAGCTAGAACTCTAACTTATGTACAGGATAGTTCTTTTCGGATGGGGTCAGGCTTCTACTGGCAAAGGCCACTGGTCTCAGGCCATTCGTGTCTTGGTACAACACAGCCCCCAACCCTTGCAAGCTAGCATCAGTGTGCAGGACGTAAGGTTTTCTTGGATCGGCATAGGCCAGCACTGGAGCATGGGTAAGTTGATATATGATCTCATGAAAAGCAGTCTCACAATCAGGAGTCCAGTGGGCCCCAAATACTTCACTCGGATGAAAATACACTCTTTCAGTCTTGAGGACGCTGACTTTTGGTATTTTTGTGGGTTGGGGATACCCTTGGTAAGGTTAAGTAAAGGCGGATCACTCTTGAATAGTCCTTGATGAAGCGCCGATAATAACCACAGAATCCCAGGAATCTTTGCAGTTCTTTTAGATTTTTGGGCTGTGGCCAGGTGGTCAAGGCCTCAACTTTACTTGGGTCGGTCTCTATTCCCTCGGTGGATACTATGTGTCCCACATACTTTACTGATGTTTGAAAGAATTGACACTTATCAATGGACAGTTTAAGGCCAAAGTCCTCCAGTCGGTCCAATACCTTAAATAATCTGCTCTCATGTTCCTCCAGTGAGCTGCCAAACACAATAACATCATCTAGGTATACCAGGCACTTAGTAAGTTCATGTCCCCACTGCACGCTCCATCAATCGTTGAAAAGTGGCTGGGGCACCTGAACCCTTGAGGCATCCTCATGAATTCATAGAAGCCAAGCGGACAGATAAAGGCCGTCTTCTCACGGTCCTCTGGGGCCATCGGGATCTGGTAGTACCCACTGCGGAGATCCAGCACAGAGAACCACTTGCTCCCGCTTAGGCAGTCCAAAGCATCCTGAATGCGGGCATTGTGTACTGATCAGGGATAGTCCGCGGTTTAAGGTGCGATAATCCACACACATCCTTACTGTTCCATTCTTTTTCCTCACTACCACAATGGGGAAGCATAAGGGCTTCTGGATTCTTGTATTACACCAGCAGCTAACATCTCTTGCAGATGCCGTGCCTCACATCATCTATGTCAGCAGGTGCCAGGCGTCGAGACCTCTCACGAAATGGTCTTTCGTCATGCAGCCGGATATTGTGCTCAGCTCCTGTACGCATCCTACATCCCATTCCTTTAAAGAAAACACCTGGTCTCTCTGGGCAAGCTTCTCACTGATCCTCACTTTCCATTCAGCTGGCAGCGGGAGTCGCGAAATCAAACAAGTCAGCGTTACTCTGTCATTCTTCCTTGAACTCTTGCTGCTGGTAGCACTGCAGTGTCTGCACAATGCACATTAGCCAGGATGCAACCTCTGTTTACTCGAATGTCTCTTTCAGACACATTATGAACTTGGACCATACCCTTCTGGCATAAGCATGGGCTCTAGCGGGCAAAATACTAGGCTTGACCAGCAGTCCCTCTGGCAATTTTCCATCGCCTGGTGCATCCAACATTAATATTTATTCTTAACATCCTTTCTGATACGGACCTCTCCTGTAAGGTACACTGGGCATTTGGCGCCAGGATCAGAGACTCAGGATCCTTCTTCCATACAATTCGACCGGTTCCTCTGGTTCTGTTTTTCAGCATCTCTCTATGCCTCATAGGCCTTCTTAATTAAAGCCGGAACTCTTAAAGCTCTACTAGTCTTTGACCCTGTTTTTCATAACACAACTGTGCCAGCCTTCCTAACATATGAGCATTTATTCCAATCAACAAAGGGACACCATCATACAGTCCAGTGGGGGACACACTAAGGCTAGGGTCTCTACTTGTTCGCCACTCCAGCCACGGAGGTGGGGAAAGACAGCCAAATTCGATATACCCGGAATAGGGTAGCCTTCCACTTAACCCCCATACATGCAGTCCTTCTAATGGTTGTAAGTGGTACGCCTGACAAATGCTTCTGATACCAATCCTGGAACATAATTGTCACTTGGGAGCCACTGTCTAATACACCTCTTGTAGACACCCATTCACCTTTACAGTGGTCTCCATGGAGGGACCCACTATTCTGGACCAGTCTGGAGAGGCGGTAGTGGGGGCTGAGCAACTGACCTTGCCACAAAAAGGACGTGAATTAGCATTTTTGGTGCCCTCACTGGGATCATGTTGCACCTCTTAACCACTGATTTCTTCTCCAGGCTCTCCTTAGCCTATATGCAACTTTGTCAGTGTCTTTTGGGGACTGGCATTCCCTTTCATGTGCCCATCTTTCCACAATTATAGCAAAACATACTTTCTGGAGTTTAAGCTGGCCGAGGCGCCACACTGGGAGCCAGGGCGGGGTATTACTAACTGGAAACCTGGTGCCATCTCTGTCTGCGGCGCGTGATAAGCATTTGAGACATCTCGCTGTTCTCCACTTCATGGTCAAGGAATTGAGTTTGGAGCTGTTATCAGTAGGAGATACATGGTGGGTACCCCACCCCATAGCAGATGCAGTCGGATATAGGTCAGGGCCTGCATTTGCAGGCGTGGCCTTCATAAAGGGACTGTTTTTGAATCTCCCCGGATCTCTCTCCAACAGTTCGGCCCATTGTGGCATATCTTTTCCTTGTCAGAGCACTCATTGACTGTCAACCTCTGCCCCTGAACTTCACTTGATGGGTCACCCTCAGTCACTCGGGTCGAGCCACAGCTGTTGGTGCAGGTACCTCCCGAGGTCGCCTTTTCTCAACTCCTCGAATTTCTCTCATTAACTCATCATAGGAGGGTGGGGATTCCAGTCGATCTGCCAGGCGTAACTGAAGCAACAGCAGTTCTGAGAAGGCAGACTTAAGGATCCTGTCCAGCCTGGTTCGGTCCAGTTCAGTCGCTGGCAAACTACCTTTTCTGAGGCATTCTTGCAACAATTTTCCAGCCGAGATACATACACAGACAACAACTCCTTGGTACTGTTGTGCATCTCTTACTCTCCACCATAGGTCCTCATCAGAATCTGGGCTCCCATACACATTCTCCAGGGCCTCAAGATAGGCCTGTGCAGTCACTTCAGGGTTACTGGCCCGTTTAGCACGAATGGTAGCCAGGGCAGGACCTCGGAGGCTCTCACTAACCCTCTTTCGCTTTTCGGCTTCCGAGCATTGCCATTCTAGCACTTGGGGGGCAACATAGTCTATCCAGGTCTCCCAGTCATCCTCCCCTTGGGGGTTGGGGAGGGTGCCAGAGAAGATCCTCAACCTTCGGTAAGAGTCGTGACTAATGGCAGGTGCAGAAATAGGAGTCTGCATTGGTTCAGCCACCATTACGGGTACTGGAGTGGGAGAGGGTGTTGGGGGAGGAACACCCCCAGGTGGCAAGAATAGTTTCTTCAAGTCCTCCACAGTTTTCCCTTCCCCCAGCAACCATTTAGCAAATTTCTCCTCAAAAGTTTCAGATAGTGGTGGGGGCTCATTCCCCTGGGTCTTTACTGTCCTTAGTTATCACTCTCCAAGCAGTGAGGGCTCCCTCTGGGGTAATGGTCTGTGGCACTTTGGAGCTATCTATGGGATCCTTAAACTCTACTAGGGCCAGGAAAGTGTGGGTGAGCAGATTAGCATGCCGACCCACCACCACAGGGTTTTGTAAACCTTCCACCTTGGAAAGTACTCCCTGCACAGTGTCCGTATTGATACCCAGGGGGATGTCCAGGATAAGCATAGCATTTTGGGGTCGATCTCCTCCCCAGTACACCACTCCACCAGCCGTGCACAGCCACTTGCTCTGGTACCCGTTTTTCTAACAGTGGTTCAGAATATGGCTACTAGAGGACACACAATCCCAGCGGTGAGCCTCCAAGATGTAACCCCAGATGGCGCTATCCCAGGGCTACTACCCCTGCCTGATTTGCCACTCAACAGGTTGAGGGGCCTGGATCCAATGGCGGGTGCCTCCACCCAGAGGTCAGGGTTTGCAATAGTTAAACTATCTGGTCACAGCCCTCTGGGACACTGCAACCCCTTTCTTCCCACTAGTGGCCCACACAATATATCAGAATTACCTTCACAGTATACACTTACCCCCAGGTCTGGTTCCGGCACTGGGACCTCCTGTGAAATGAGATACAGTGCAACAATCACAGTACAGTACTTTAACATAGACAGATACCTCAGGCAGTATAACTTTGCTGAAACAAGCAGCTCTGATTTATTTAGGGGGATATAACAAGGACAGGGGGAAATCAGGTTAATTAGCTTATCACTCTAATAATCTACCTATGGCTCTGTGCACAGGCCTATCCCTATCAGTTACTGTCCCTGGGTACCCAAGCCCTAGTGGCTAGTCCAAACCGTGGCAGCTGGTAGGGGCCCTTTCACACAGAGAAAAGGAGAATTAAACAGTCAGCAGTACAGTAATTCCATTTGGATTTAATGTGGCAATTCAACAGGGAGCGACCCTGAATTAGTACTCACGACCTCCAAATAAGATAGGGTCCTTCAATGTCAGCAGGGCTCACTTGAGGTACACAAACCTCTTCACACATCCATATAAAAGAAAGCACTATACCAGGCAGGCTGCATCTGTATCCCGATCGCAATTACTGCACAATACCCGGGAGAACACACAGCAGATTCAGTTCCTGACAGACCGAGTGCAATTTTCGCAATTCCTCCAGTCTTCTACAGGGTGAGCCTGGTTTCTACTCTTCAGAGATCCTTTGATTCTTTTCACAGGACGGATTCAGTCCTAACAAGCTGTTACACAAGCTGCAGACCGAACTCTGGGCCTTACACACGTTTTTGACTAAAACTGCACACTGAAAAGCACAGGGCTCCTTCCTTCTTCACTGCCAAAACTCAACTGAAACTCCAACCGACAAAACCGGCACTTCTTTGAGTTCCTCCCAGTTCTTGACTGGATTGGCTGTCACTCACAATAGACTGCTGCTGTTGGTCCAAAAAGGCACTGAAGTCTAAACTACATCTCCCAGAGTCACTGCCCATACAATCCTCTTGTGGCTGGCTCAGATTATGAGTCCAAGTTCTGATTCGTCCAAGGCACCATTTTAGAGCTAGCTTACCCCACACTGATTGGTCCAGTTCAGCAGTTCAAAACTAGAATGGGGAACTAGCAGACACAGTTCTGACTGCAAAGAAAGCAGGTTAGACAAACTGTAATTTCATTATCACTCTAAATGGTTTCTGGCAAACAGTTACATCTTTCAGATAGGTTCCCTTTGCACCCTAGTGACTGCAAAATGAAGTGAATTGGCAGCAGCTTGAGTGGTACTCAATCAAAGAAACACACAGTCCCCATACAAACTAATTATGTCTGCAAGCAGACAGCTCTAAAGAGACAGTACCAGAGGTTCTAAAAACACTCATTGATAAATGGCTTAAACGCCAAACACCATTCAGGCTTGGAGCATTCAAGCAAGCTCCTGGAAGTCTTTTGGGAACCCCCATTTGCAGGGGGGTTACATCTGTAAATCGGTAAATGTGTCTTAATGATGCCCTATAGTAAAATGAACTGATAAACATTGGATGAAATATGAGTTACTACTTTATCTTCTATATGTCTTAATAGTACTGCATCAGCGGCAGTGCAACTTGAAAATATAAAAAAAGTATTTCCACAGCACAGACTCTCATAAACATCATAAAGATAGTTTCGGACGAAAATCTATAAATCTGAAATTGTGTCTTCAAGAGCTAGTGCCCGCAGCATTTTTTGCTGTGTACAGTATGTGCTAGGGTTAGGGTATGCCATTTTGCTATTGAAAATACATGAGCTGTGCCTTTATTTCTAGGTTTTCTTTAGTTTAGTGGTTCCTCAGTTTCTTTTTCAGGGGCGGTGGCAGCTATCATTTTGACTCTGTGGGTGTTGGCAGTGGGTTTTGTGCAGTTAATGTGTCAAGCTGCAAGGCTGTCAGTTTTTATTTCACCCGTGTCCATTCACTGGTATGACAGAAGCCGCTGAATCAGGATTTCTGTCAATGTCTGTCTTGGGTGGCTTTTGATGTAACTTGTGATTTGATTATGGTTTTATAGTAGTTAGATAGATTTCATGGTAATGAAAACAGTAATGTGTGTCTTTTTAGATGCTGCAGTATTGTGTGGTGGACGTGTAATGGTGTATATGGTTTCTTTATTCATGTCGAGAACTAATTCCTTTCTTAGTTGTCCTTCACTGTCTAAAGCTGCATCTAAAAAAACACATAGTACTCTTGTAATTGTCACGAAACATGTTCAAGTATTTTGGTCTTACACATCTCTTTTTCTGAAAGATGCTACCCTCTTGGACTTTGCTGATTCCCTTGAGGTACCATGTACCCCCTCTCCCTCCTTTCCTCAAGGGTAAACATATTTAGCTCCTTTAGTCTTTCTTCGTACGTCTCCTGGTGCAGACCCTGCACCATTTTGGTTGCCCTCCACTGGACAGCCTCCACCCTGTCTGTCTTTGCGGAGATGGGGTTTCCGGAACTGCACTCAGTACTCCAGATGGGGTCTCACCAATTGTCTGTACAGAGGGATTAACAGCCTCCTGTTTTCTACTGGTGATGCCTCTCCCTATGCATCCCAGTATCCCCCCAGCCCTCCTTACTGCCTTCTCACATTGCTTGCCCACCTTTAAGTCATCTGATATAACTACCCCAGGTCCCTTTCCATTTTTGTTGTTGTCAGTATCTCACCCCCGATTTTGTACTCTTCCCCTGGATTTTTGTTTCCCAGGTGCATTACTTTGCACTTCTTTGCATTGAATCTAAGCTGCCATACCTTTGACCATTCCTCCAACCTTGCCAAGTCCCTTCTCATCCTTTCCACCCCACCTTGTGTATCAACCCTGTTTCAGATCTCTGTGTTGCCTGCAAAGAGGCCTACTTTTCCTTCCAGTCCCTCTGCAGTGTCACTTATAAAGACATTAAAAAGGACCGGCCCCCCAGTACTGAAACCTGCGGTACCCCACTAGTAACCCCTCTTTCTTCACTGTGGACTCTGTTTACTATTACCCTCTACATCCTGTTGTCCAGCCAATGTTTTACCCAGGCTACCGCCCTGGGACTCATTCCCAGGACGTCTAATTTGTTTATTAATCTTTTGTGCGGGACTGTGTCAAATGCCTTGCTAAAGTCAAGGTAGACCATGTCCACAGCCCCTCCCTGGTCTACTACTTTGGTCACCTAGTCAAAGAAATTGATTAGATTCAATTCAACAGAGTGACGTCACAACAATGGCATAACAAAGTTGTAATCTGCTTGATTGCAGTTAATACTAAGGGCTCCCCATACATTATATGTTATTTTTTGGTGCAAGTGCACTTTTATGCTGCAAATCAATTGCTTTACATTGTATCTCAAGTGCAAGAAAATCTGTCAAAGTTCTGATAATACCTTTTGAAATCTCAAATGTCAGCACAACCATCTCCTGACAGACATTGGCAGACATTATGCATTAGCGGCTCTGTTCCTAATTGGGTAACAAAACCAACAGCAGTCTGCTTCCTCTGCAAGGTATCTTATAGAAATCCTATTTCTGTTAGTGGTTCCCCCCCCCAGAAAAAATCTGTTTCATATACATACAGAGAATGTCTATCAGAAGGGGCTCTCATAAGACATCAGTATTCCTGCTTAGTCATATTAACTGTCATGCAGTTATCCCTAGCACTACTTCATTTGAGCTGGCAGTATAGTGTAGAGGACAAGGTGACTAAGGCTCCGTCCACACTACACCTGAAAATGCTGAAACGGTTCTGAACCAGTACAGACCAGAAATGGTACAGCGTGTCCACACTGCCAGGGAACAGGTGTGAAAGCAGTCCAGAACAGTTACAACCCATCCACATTGAGCTGTGAACAGTGAGTGGACACATACCCATGAATGGAGAGCGTATCCCAGGGTGCACCTGGTGAAGACAGCTGCGATGAGAGACACCCACCCACATGGCCATCCGGCGGACAGTGTACACAGAGCGTGGCAGAACATGGCAAGGAGGCCGACAGCAATGTGTGCCCTGTGGCGGTCATGGTGGACCGATGGTGTGATGCAGCAGAAGGGGTGGAAATGAAAGCAGAGGAGGGCCCTAACGCCTGGCATGGAGGAGGGACGGGATGCACCCATGGGATCTGGGAACCGTGACCCCGCTGCATGCCACAGTCAGGTACGCGGTGCATCACCTGGGCAAGGCATGCCATGCACAGCAGCCACCCTCCAGATGCATGCTGCGTGTGCCCAGCATACACAATACTGCCAGGCTGTACACCCATTCCCACCACACCCATGACCCATGGCAGCGGAACCTCCACAGTGTCTCCATATAGCAATGTGGGCATGCAAGCAACCCGCCCAAGCAAAGGAGCAACACAGGATGGTGTCACATGACAGTCTTTATTCCAATGCTGCCATGGCCTCTGGTGGCTGTAACACATGGAAATCAACATTAGGTGACAGCATGAACATGCAGCATACCCTGTGCATTGCTGCTGCACACAGAGGAATCGAAAATAACAAACATTGTCCAGCATTACAACCCCGTGCAGGACTGGACCCTTGACATATGGAACACACTAATGGCCCCGTGACCACTGCAAACCCGCAAGTGGACACATAACATAATACTGAAACAGCACCACCCTCCGAGGCCCCCTACGGTGATAGGCATTGTCCGGTGGATGCAGGACGCCCACGAGACACAGACCTAAACTTGTGACCCAACCATGCAATACACTATGCAAGACAACAATATGGGTAACAGTGTACAGCCAGACAGTAACTAACCCAACATCCCCATGACCCAATATAACAAAACAAGGTAACAAACACAGGATGGGCGAATGCCCAGCCACCCGTGTGGCCCTCATGTGCCCGAACCCCTGTGGACCATGAGATATATACGCCACGCAACACTGCAGGACACCCCAGTGGGAGCAAACTATATACACGTGTGCCACCGTGAGCACAAAGCCCTGTGCCAGACCACACTAGGCACTGGCAACACTGGTCCACCCCCAGTGCCGCCACCATACCAGGGAGAAATACACAATGGGTGACCTGGGCGACTGCCCGCGGGACACACTGGACGCCACTCCTCTGCAGGTGGCTCATGCCATCACAGTGTGGTCCACTGGAACTCGTCACTGTACAGGTCCTGCATGAAGCTCGGCATGCCCGTAGTGAGTGCCATGGGAGCAGCACTGTGCTGGTTAGCAGCACCATGCATTAGGGATAGGGGAGCGGTGTGCAGACCGGCTGTGGCGGTCATGCCACCTGTAGGGCACTGCTGTGCCATGTCAACACAATACAGCGGTGCCTGGGATGTGGTGGGCAGGGTGTCCCAGGCGGTGGCGCCGCCTGTGTGCACACACCCCTGCAGAGGGGATGCACATCTGTGGGGCACAGGCATGGTTGGGGGCAGCACACCGGTGCTGGCCGGCTGCGCCCTGCGGCCCGGCTGCCCATCTTTGGTGGTGGACTGCTGCAGGATGGCTATGCCGTGCACACCAGTGGGGTTCCCCGTGGACATGGGCATGGTGGGATACCCACTGGTGGGCTGCACCCCGGGAAAAGGGGCAGGTGGGGATGGGGTGGCGGTGGTGTGTGGCATGGCGGTGAACCTGTACAATGCGGTGCACCTGCAGGGTGTGGCTGGTGGCATTGCATGGCCAGAAACTGGGCCATCTGTGTAAAGAACTGCTGTGTCTGTGCAGCCTCCTGTTGCCGTATACACTCCTCCATAGTTCTCTCCTCCCTTGCCCACTCCCTTTCCAACTCCAACATTTCCCTATGGTGCTCCTGCAGCATTTTACAGGTCAGTTCCAGCACTGCCCCAAGCACATCTGCCATCCGTGCCGTCTTGGACTTCCTCTTCTGGAGGTTCACCAGGGGTTCCTGGCCACCTCACCACCTCACAGCTCCGCCCCTTCCTGCGGTGGTGTCACTGGAGGTACCCGGCATCTCTTCCTACATGCACTGAGGATGCATCCACTGCGTCGGTGTCCGCAGATGTCCCTTCCACTGGGTCTTACCCTGGAATGGCAGAACACACCAATCACCATTGTACACATGCGGTCACCCCACCCACACACCCCACGCCGTGGTCACCAGCGACTGGATTGCAGGGTGTATTGGTCAACCACGGTCACGGGCTGCGCTTGGGGGACAGGGTGGCTCTGCAGTGGTGCCGGGGTGGTGTGTTCTGGCACTGTTGTACTGTGGGGGCTGGGATTGTGCCCTGGTGGCTGTCGGTGGCCTACTTCCCACCTGTGGCACACGGGTCTGTGCTGCGGCCTTTTTGCCTGCCGCCTGTCCCCTGCTGTCTTTTTGCCTTACAGCTGTGTCCCACTGTTTGCCCTGGGACCATCAGTGTCCTACTGGCACATCCTGTTGTTCGGCTGCGGGCTGCCCCCCCACTGGGCTCCCAGTGCTTCCCCACTGCTCCGCTTTCCTGTCTGTGCCTCCGTTGGTTCAGGTGCTAGGGTTACTGCCGTTGTGCTAGCTCTGCTCCCATAATGCTTCAGCCCCTCTGCAGGTGTTCTGTCCACACATGCAGTCTCCTTCCTAGTTTCTTGGCCCCCCTCTGCCCTCCCGGCTATCTCTGTGTTGTGCATTGCATGCTGGTCTGCTGGGTGACCGTCGTCTACACGGTGGAGCGTTTACACGCACACCGGTAACTTTACTGTTCTGCAACCGTTACAGGAACCATTGTAGAAACCACCTCCCAGCAGGTTTCTGTAACAGTTGCAAACTCGCATTCTGTAATGTTACCAGTGTAAATGTGACCCGTTACGGTAACGTTTTATGCCCTCTGTAACGTTACAGAGGCATAGTGTGGACAGGGCCTTAGTGTGAGTGATTCAATACCTTCAAACTGTGGTTTGAGTCCTGGACCGACCTAAACATATTTTTTACTTGGTTTGGACCAAGAGAACTGCTATACAGCCTTTTCTACTTCATTTTTTTCAACCCTCTCTGACACCTCTGTGACACCTCTTCTGTTTATTTTTTAATTTATCCATGGAGCCCTTAAATTCATAGATGTGCGGTATAATTTTATACCAGCCCACTTTTCGTTATCTACATTTGATCCATTTTATTTCTGGTGCGTCCATAATTAATCCTTGTGCTGCCAACTGAATTAGACCATATATAATTTATGTACTGATCTATCAGTCTCTGCATAGCCAGCCTTGATATATGACTAATGTAATTTGCTTTTTTAATTATTCTGAGTACCACTACAGTGATTTCTGCTATTCTGCTATTGACACATTAATAGTTGAAGGATATGTGAATTAATTTGGATTAACTCATAATAAACTAGAAAGTGAATACAAATGTCTCAAGTGTTCTTTGTGTTTGGTGTGCATAGAGCTCCTACTGATTGCCCCATTTTATAATTATTGGTAAATCATATTTTATCCTCTCAGCATCCAAACTCTCCATCCCAATGCTGGAGACATCAGTGTTCATCCAGGACAGGGAACCAGGATGTTGGTACAGTTTCATGCCTTCTGTATGCCATACCTATCTGAACAGATACAGATTAATGGCCCCAAACTGAAAGCCAATTTTTATATGTAAAAAAAATGAAGGTGCTACTTCAGCTTGTGGGCTGTCTGAAACAAAAGCAACCATAATAGTTACTTCACGTACAAAATAGAAAATAGCATTAGAATCAACATTCTGGCCACACAGTACTTATTCTCCGTGAATTATCTACACACAATACAGCTGTCTTTGATAAGAAAAAATAAATTAATAGACGTGAATAGAAATGGATTCCCTATGTATTCCCTTGCTGTAGTAGCACTTAAAATACCTTGAAACATCACAAAATACCAACTCTGTGCTACAGTTTTTTTTTCTGTTTTGGTTGTGGTAATTATTGTGTTGGCTTGCGCATGCATTTTGTGGTCGAAGCACTGTACTAGCACTTTCAAAGGTGTGTCTGTGTTGTGGCAAATCCAGGGGATGCTTTAGCTGGTGTGTCCCCCAGCCGCCAACCAGTGAGCATGCTGCCAACGACAGCAGTTTCAGAGAGTGCCACCAGCTTGAAAGAAATCCACCGCTGCAATGAGAGACATGCTTGTCATTGCAGTGGCAGATCTGACGTGTCTCCATTCCGTTCCGCTCCAGGTGAAACATTTCAGTAAACATGGCAGCAGCTCCTGCCGTTTGCCTCTCACAATCCCTAGGAGGCCGACTTCAGGGGGCCCAGTCCCCCTGTCTGCATGCCCCTTCCCAAGCTCAATTTGTCTGCCGACGAGGGTGCCCATTCCCCGTCGGCATAATGTCCCCCTAGTTTAATTTGTCTGCTGAGGGGGTTGCCCAGTCCCCCTTGGCTTCATGCCCCCCAAACACAGATTTCTTTGCCGATGGGGTGCACAATCCCCTTTGCCTCCAGTCCCCCCCACAAAACCCAGGTGGCACACTGGGAACCCACCTAGTGTGCCCAATGTAGTATCTGGAAAAAAGAAAACCTTCCCCCGAAGTGTTTTCTTTTTTATTTTGACCTGTAAACAAGAAAACAGTCCTCGCTGTCTGGCATTGCCCCTCCCCAATCCGCACCCACCCTCTCGCTTACCTCCCCACCCCCACCCCATACCTCCACTTCGGAAGGTCAGCCGGTGATCTTCGGTGGAGCGGAACACATCTGCACTCTTCAAAGCTGACCGCAAATTGAAGAAATGCCGGTAAGCTGTATAATGACATAAATGGGGGGTTCAACTTAGGCCATTTTTTTTACTTTTGGCACCAAATTTTCAACACAGGGTTCTTGGGACCCCACCTCATGAAATCGGTCACTGTCATTTCATTATTCAGTCCCGGAAGGTGATTTCGTGATCACTGCATGGAATCACCTTTCAGGACTGATTAATGAAATGACAGTGCCACTGTTCATGAGGTGGACTCCCAAAAAGTCTATGTTGCAAATTTGTTGAAAAATTTCAAAATTACTGTGTTATTGAGTGTGCATTGAGCAGTTTCCACGACGCTTGTAACTTCGAAATTTTTAATATTTTCAGTCCAGATTTTCAGCATTGCCATTTATTTCACACCTCCTTATAAACAGTACAGTTGTCATTTTTCACATCCTGTCCGAAATGTGTTTTCGCACATGTGGCGCACAATGGCACAATCAATGTGGGAAATCAATGTTCGGGACAGATTAAGAAAACCACAGTGACACTGTTCATGAGCAGAGGTCCCAGAATGCGTATGTTGAAAATTTGGTGAAAAAATTCCAAAAAATGATTGTGTCACGAGTGTGTGTTGCTTAGTTTCCACAGATGTGTGTAACTTCGAGACTTTTTAATATTTTCACTCCAGATTTTCAACATTGCCAGTTTTTCACACCTCCTTATGAACAGTATAGCTGTCATTTTTCACATCCTGCCTGAACTGTGTTTTCGCACCTGTGGCGCTCAGTGGGCGCGGTCACTGTGCAAAATCAACTTTCGGGACAGAGTAACAAAATCACAGTGCCACTGTTCATAAGGAGAAGTCCCAAAATGCCCATGTTGAAAATAAGGTTAAAAAAATTCCCCAAAATGACTGCATTACAGGCATGTGTTGCACAGTATCTAAGTATGCGCATAAGTTTGCAAATTTTTCATATTTTCTCTCTAGATTTTCAACATTGCCATTTTTTTACACATCCTCATGAACAGTGCAGCTGTCATTTTTCACTTCCTGCCTGAAATGTGTTTCCGCACCTGTGGCTCTCAATGGCGCAGTTGCTGTGCAAAATCACCTTTCAGGATTGAGTAACAAAATGATAGCACCACTGTTCAAGAGGTGGGGTCCCAAAAGCCACTGTTGAAAATTTGAAGTGAAAACACCAATAAACACCCAGGGCAGTAAGGCTTCCAATCATACACCCACCCTGTAGAGACTGACAGGTGTCGGGGACGCAACTTGGGTTTGTCAGCCATAATGTTCACAGAATTTTACCCCACCCCCCACCCTACAGCCACTGACAGGCATTGAAGTTGGCCTTGGGTTCTGTCACCCTAACGTTCACCCCATTCTCCTATATTGCACCCATCTCAGCTTATTTCCTTATGGAATGGGATGAACATAAGGGCCGAAGACCCCAGTGCGCACAAGACACCTGTCACTCTCTGCAGGGTGGGGTGAGGTGGAATGGCATAAGCATTATTGCTGACCCAAATCCACACTACCAACAGCTTTCAGTCTCTGTGGGGGGAGGGGTGTTGGCATTACTTCAATACTTCACTGCCATTCCTATTTTGCATTTCTAACTTCTGCACTACCAATGCCAGTGTCAGTGAGCCAACCTTCGGCATTGACAAACGCTTGTATTGAAACTGTCACTGCTGTAACTACTGCACTACACCTGAACACAGGTCAGTGTTGAAAATAGGACCACGGTAGCCCTAACAGTGTTATCCTGTCAAAAAGATTTTACTATAACTACTGCTACATGTGACACGTGGACAGCCAGTTCTGAGTACACTATGCTTTTTGTAATATAAAAATGTGTTATGGACTGTCTTTCATGAGAGTTGCTGAGACAGCATGTGAGATGTCTCACACACACACACACACACACACACACACACACACACACACACACACACACACACAGGTTTTAAATACAAGGTGTTACCTGGAAGGCCAGGAGCTAATTACAGACTAGAACAGGCCTTAATCAAGGATCTCCTGTTTATCTAAGTTAAATATAGCTTTAACTGCTAAGAGGAAAATCAATATCCATTTTATGATGTTTAGCGGAGGAAACCAGATTATAGCACACTGGTGCGAAATCATAAATGCTTTGATGTCTGTGTGAAAGAGGATACTGCTCATAGATGAAAGCAAATTTACTTGATTGGGGAAGTCACGTGGGGAAAGGAGTTTCTGCTGATGTAACCTTAATTAACTTACCTTCTAATATGATAAAACATCCTGGGTGTATGATTAATATGAAAAAACATTCTGGGTGTATGATTTCTAATAAACATAGAAGGAGCTAGGTGACCTCACGCAAAGGGGTTGGCAAAGACAGTTTTTTAAATGGTATTCTGTCTTCCTTCAGACACTTCTATCTACACGCTGAGAAAGACACATCTTTGAGCACTTTAAGCAGGTATTTAGAGAGCGAGACAAATCTAAGTACTGTAGTAGGAATTGCACTGTTAAAACCTTGTTCTTTTAAAAGATTGTATGGTTCTTGTGATATATGGTTCTGTATTTTGTGTTTTACATATTTTTATCTATTTTAGTAAAACTCTATTTTTAGAGCCTACTTTGTCTTTGAATTTCTTTCTTTAACAAGTGAAGTATATATGGTTAAAGCTGACACTATGCATAAGCTTGAATGGTGATACCAAACTGGAAAAAGGTAGAGTTAAATCTGAGGTCTTTTATTAGAGTTTTTAAGGGTTCATTTTGTACAGCTGGTTAGGTGCCCATAGGCAAAGATATCTGGCCCCCCGAAGACAGAATTATCTGAGCCTGTGCATTGGGTACGCTAGCAAGAGGTTCACAGTTTGAATCCCTCCAGAATTTGAGACCAAAAGTTGATTCAACCCCACAAAACAGACAGGAGGGTTACCCTGTTTCTGTTAACTGTTCACAAGACTGTGCTCGGAGGTTGGCACTTTGGGAGTAGAGGGCTGACCTGCTGAGTGGGTTTGTGACAGATTGGTTGGCAGCGGTGCGAAAAATCTTGGTATTACAAGCTAGTATTGTTCAGTGTGTCAGCTTGAGACCATCAGTTCACTTGCAAAGAAAGAACAAGGCAGTAAATTTTTTTTTTAAAAAAGGAAACAGAACTATATCACTTGGCATACAGTCAAGTTCCTACCCATTTACTTTTTTTTTCTAAAGTGCGAGTCATAGTACTAGCCGCAGTTAGGGAAGAAGATGGCTTCCAACTACAGCAGGCACACTGTAGACTACTTAAAGCAGTTGTGCGGAGACAGAGGAGTCCCGTTCGAGGTGAAAGCCAGCAAGCTGAACCTCATAGTTGCCCTGATGGTAGCAGATACCCAGAGTAGTGAGTCACAGACCGTGACTGATAAGGACCAAACCTCGAGTGTGGTAGGGCTAGTGGCCAGCTCAGTGTCCAGATCCGGTGAGGATGACAGCAGGGCCACTGACAGTGAAGGGCCACAGCAGCAGAGGAAGATCACCAGTATCCTGGATCCAGAAGTACTCAGACTGCAAATTGAGTTGTGCAGAATGGAGTTGGAGTTCCAGTGGGGAGAGGGACTGTGAACAGCGGGAGGCGGACTGTGAGGCAGAGCGAGATCGCCGAGAGGCAGACCGTGAGGAGTGTGAGCACCAGCGAGCTGCAGAGGAGAAGAGGGAGCGAGAATGCAGAGACGTGGACCGTGAGGAGCAGGAGCACCAGAGGCAACATGAACTGGAGAAGCTACGACTCCAACCAGTGACACCAGAGCAGGTAAGTGGCTTGGGTTTAACTGGGACTACAGGACTGGGTTACAAATTGAATTCCAAATTGATAGCCGAATTTAAAGAGGGGGAGGATATGAATGCCTTTTTTAAGTCTTTTGAAAAAGTTTGTATTCAGGCCAAAATTCCTAGAGAGTCTTGGAGCTTCCAGCTATCTCCACTACTTACCGGGGAAAGCTCGGGATGCATTGGGTCAAATGGACAATGAGGACAGTGATGATTATAGCAAACTTAAAGCTGCACTGTTAAAGAAATTTGAATTAACTGCTGAATCATACAGAGCTAAATTCTGTAAGCTCGGGAGAAGCCCTGACATGAGCTACGAGGAGCTAGTCACGAAATAACGTCAGTTTTTAAAATTTTGGTGGGAAGGAATTGAGGCAAACTCTGTTGATAAAATTGAAAAGGTGATTTTGTTAGAACAGTTTTATTGGGCATGCCCAGCAGAGCTAAAAACCTGGCTGGAGGACCAAGATCCCAAAACAGTGCAAGAGGCTGCTGAACTCTCAGACCGCTATGCCAAGAGCAGACCTGCTCTGAGAGTGAATGGGGCAGGCGTGGCAGCACAGAAAGGGAAAAGCATGCCTTAAGGGCAGCTAAACCCCACTGCCTCACTCAAACCAGTTATTAGTTCTAGGTTTCAGAGAAAAGATTTCTCTGAAAAAGAAGTGAATGTTGGTTAGTGTAAAGAAACTGGCGCATATTGTCAGACAGTGTCCCAAAAGAATGAGCAATAATACGAGAATGGTACTAGAAAAGAAGTGGGTTGTTTGTGTGTCCTTGGAAGCATGCTCAGAACATGAGGGAACACATGCACCCAGTCATGATGAATGGTGTACAGACGCAAGGTTAAGGGACAGGGCATCCTTGACCTTGGTAAAGGGGATCTAGTACAGCCTGGTCAGCTTATACCCAATAAATACGGCCACTGTACAGGACTTACTGGTGAGGCAAAAACATTGCCCTCGCTAGTATTCTCCTAGACTGGCGTGGAACAGGGGAACTGTGCAACAGGTGGCAGTAGCCAAAACGTTAGGGGCAGTGGATGTGATCCTGGGCAACAATCTCAAACAGGGGATGGTATGTGCAGTTACCCGTAGCCAAGCGGCAAGGGAAAATTGTAGTTCCCTGAACCCCACAGAAGCCATTGTGGAAACCAATGAGAGGCTGGTTCCCCAGCCTGTGTCTCCAGATGGGGAGATTAACGAAAAGGGGGTAGAAATGTCCCCAGTAGCAAGTAACCACACAGCTACAGAGGATTACTCTGAAGAGGGAGGGGTGACTCATTGTCAGAGGGTTGGGATTGACAGTGATCCTGAGTGCCCTGACGCTAGTGCTAGGGACCCTAGTTTAGCGACTGAAGGGGACCCGCCATGCCTTGGGAATGTGTGAGGGGTTTGCAGCTGCTCAGAAAAGTGACCCTAGTTTAGAGAAGCTGAGGGCTTGGGCAGACTTGGACGGTGCACAGGGAGGTGACGACAGACATAAGGTTTATTGGGAAAATGGACTTATGTATACTCAGGCTGTACAGACAGAGGGAGGGGTGCTAGGCAGGCAGCTTGTCATTCCCCAGGGGTATCGTGAGCAGTTGCTCAAGATTGCACATGATATTCTCTTGTCTGGTCATCTGGGAATCGCGTGTACGACACAGTGGTTGGCCCAGAATTTCTACTGGCCTAACTTCACCCAGCAGATGAAGGAGTATTGCAGGTCTTGTCACCGGTGCCAAGAAATAGGGAAGGCGGGCAAGAAAACCCAAGCCGCCCTGATTCCATTGCCTATAGTGGAGGAGCCATTCCAGAGGGTGGGAATGGATATTGTGGGGCCTTTAAATATCCCCAGCTCTTCAGGGAAGAGATTCATCCTGACTGCGGTGGATTATGCCACTCGGTACCCAGAGGCAATCACCCTATCCTCTCTGAGGACAGACAAAGTGGCAGATGCCTTACTTGGGATTTTCTCCCGTGTTGGGTTTCCACCGGAGGTTATCACCGATTGAGGGGGTTCCTTCATGTTGGACCTGATGAAATGTTTATGGGAGAAGTGTGGGGTGGTGCAGAGATGAAAATCACCATATCATCCACAAGCCAATGGTCTTGTGGAAAGATTCAATGGTACTCTAAAGTCAATGCTCCGGGTGTTTGCTGAACAGCATGGGAGGGACTGGGAGAAATACCTTCCCCGCATGTTGTTTGCATATAGGGAGGTGCCTCAAGAGTCGACAGGGTTTTCCCCTTCAAACTCTTGCATGGACGCCGGGTACGTGGGCCCCTAGACTTGATCCGGGAGGACTGGGAAGGCAAGCACACCACCCAAGGAACTCCCATTGTGGACTACGTCCTTAGGTTTAAGGAAAGGCTAAAGGAGCTTATGGGGACAGCCCAGAGCAACCTAGCAGCTGCCCATCAAAAGCAAAAAGTGTGGTACGACCGCAGGGCCAGAGCTCGCTCGTACATGGTGGGTCAGTACGTCATGGTCCTTATTCCGGTCTAGAAAGACAAGCTGCAGGCTGAGTGGGCAGGACCGTACAAAGTGGTTAGGAAGGTAAATGACGTGAACTACATTGTGGAGTTACCTGACCGAAGACAGACAGAAAGGATGTACCATGTCAACATGATGAAGCCATATGCAAAGAGGGATGACATGGTGTTTGCAGTGTGTAGTCCTGGGGAGGGGACGGACGAAGGAGAGCCCCTTCTAGACTTGCTGGAGGAAAGCAAGCGGGAGTCCTCTGTGGAGGCAGTAAAATTGTCTCCCCAGCTGGCCCCGGACCAGATCCAGAAAGTAAGGGAGGTTTTAGCAGACTTTGCCCCATTATTTAGCGCCAAGCCTGGACTAACCCCCTCAGTGACTCATGATGTGGAGACAGGGACACAAACGCTCATACGGCGGACAGCATATCGGGTGTCAGAGGCTGTCCAAAAGGACATTAGGAGGGAAGTGGAGGAGATGCTGGATTTGTAGTAATCCAGATTCCACAGCCCCTGGGCCTCACCCGTAGTCCTTGTGCCTAAGCCAGATGGCTCTACTCGTTCGTTTCTGTGTAGACTATCATGGACTGAATGCAGTCACAAATTCAGACGCTCATCCGATGCTCTGGACGGAAGAACACCTGGACAAGTTGGGAGGGGCGACCTACTTTACGACCATTGACCTGACAAAGGGGTATTGGCAGGTAGAGTTGACAGACAGAGCTAGGGAGAGGTTGGCCTTCATCACTTCAATAGGCTTATTTGAGTTTAAAGTAATGCCTTTTGGAATGAAGAACACCCTGACCACTTTCCAAAGGCTGGTGAACCAGGTGTTTAAATGGTGCTGAGGAGTATGCCTTGGCTTACCTGGATGACATTGCTATCTTTAGTGCCAGCTGGGAGGAAGACCCGTCCCACCTTAGGGAAGTGCTGGGCAGGATACAGAGGGCCGGGCTCACTGTCAAAGCCAAGAAGTGCCAGGTGGCCATGGGAGAAGTTGCATACCTCGGGCATGTGGTAGGCCGGGTACAGCTCCATCCTAACCAAATAAAAATAGAGGTAATCCAGGCATGGCCCAGACCAGAAACACAGAAGCAGGTCAGGAGTTTTCTCGGGACAGCAGGGTACTATAGAAAATTTGTACCCAATTACAGTGCCCTGGCTGCTCCCTTATCTGACCTGACAAAGGAAAGGGTGCCAAAGAATATTACCTGGGGCCCAGCCTGTGAGGAAGCCTTTTCCAAACTAAAGGAGGCACTGTGCAGTGCTCCTGTTTTGACAAGTCCTGACTATAGCAAACCCTTCATAGTTCAGACTGACACCTCAGACGTGGGTATTGGGGCAGTACTGAATCAGACATCCAGCCATGGGAGACATCACCCAATAGCATACCTTAGTAAAAAGTTACTTCCCAGGGAGCAGGCATACGCCACTGTGGAAAAAGAATGTCTTGCCATAGTGTGGGCCCTAAAGAAGTTGGAGCCATACTTATATGGGCAGCATTTTGTGGTGCAGACTGACCACAACCCCCTGGTTTGGCTGACACAGATGGGAAAGAACAATGGTAGATTGCTTAGATGGAGTCTTGCTTTGCAAGGGTATGATATGACAATTGTACATAGAGCTGGAGCCAGAAACCGGAACTCAGATGGTCTGTCTCGCGTGTATGAGGAGTAAACTGATTTGGGAAGCTCATCCCATGCCTGGGATAGAGCCCCCAAATTCAGTCTAGGTGGGGAGGATTGCAACACGTGGACAGCCAGTTCTGAGTACACTATGCTTTTTGTAATATAAAAATGTGTTATGGACTGTCTCTCATGAGAGATGCTGAGACAGCATGTGAGATGACAGAGACACACACACACACACACACACACACACAGGTTTTAGATACAAGGTGTTACCAGGAAGGCCAGGAGCTAATTACAGACTAGAACAGGCCTTAATCAAGGATCTCCTGTTTATCTAAGTTAAATATAGCTTTAACTGCTAAGAGGGAAATCAGTATCCATTTTATGACGTTTAGAGGAGGAAACCAGGTTATAGCACACTGGTGCGAAATCATAAATGCTTTGATGTCTGTGTGAGAGAGGATACTGCTCATAGATGAAAGGAAATTTACAGACTTGATTGGGGAAGTCACGTGGGGAAAGGAGTTTCTGCTGATGTAACCTTAATTAACTTACCTTCTAATATGATAAAACATCCTGGGTGTATGATTAATATGATAAAACATCCTGGGTGTATGATTTCTAATAAACAGAGGAGGAGCTAGGTGACCTCACGCAAAGGGGTTGGCAAAGACAGTTTTTTAAACAGTATTCTGTCTTCCTTCAGACACTTCTATCTACACTCTGAGAAAGACATATCTTTGAGCACTTTAAGCAGGTATTTAGAGAGCGAGAGAAATCTAAGTACTGTAGTAGGAATTGCACTGTTAAAACCTTGTTCTTTTAAAAGATTGTATGGTTCTTGTGATATACGGTTCTGTATCTTATGTTTTACATATTTTTATCTTTTTTAGTAAAACTCTATTTTTAGAGCCTACTTGGTCTGCCTTTGAATTTCTTTCTTTAACAAGTGAAGTATATGTGGTTAAAGCTGATATTATGCATAAGCTTGAATGGTGATACCAAACTGGAAAAAGGTAGAGTTAAATCTGAGGTCTTTTATTAGAGTTTTTAAGTGTTCATTTTTGTACACCTGGTTAGGTGCCCGTAGGCAAAGATATCTGGCCCCCCGAAGACAGACTTATCTGAGTCTGTGCATTGGGTACGCTAGCAAGAGGTTCACAGTTTGAATCCCTCCAGAACTTGAGACCAAAGGTTGATTCGACCCCACAAAACAGACAGGAGGGTTACCCTGTTTCTGATAACTGATCATAAGACTGCTCTTGGAGGCTGGCACTTTGGGAGTAGAGGGCTGACCTGCTGAGTGGGTTTGTGACACTACATACCTCATCAGCAATGTGACTTCACTTATTCTGACATCACAAATGACCAGTTTGGCAGAAGGCAAGTGGTTCTCCTTGGTCACTTGTGGTGTCACAGTTAGTGATGTCACAGTGCTGATGAGGTATCAAAGGTAACAGAAGTCCGCCTCCAGGAGGCATGTTGTTCCTAACATCACATCAAAATGTTTTCTATTCAGAAAAAGAGAAAAAATAAATACTTTTGGATACAGTTGACTGCTTTCAAAGGACACCTAAAGCACACCCAAACACATAAATTCAGCATGTTGTTTTTCTTAAATTTGGCTTCATAGCACTTTAAAGGAGAGCCTACCATTTATATAAGTGTGGAGACTGCATTTATTTAATTAGGCTAAATGCAGTTTCATAGCATTTAAAAAATGTATTATGGATCATGGAAGTGTCCCCAACCAACCACAGGACCTTCTTCGGTTGCACGGGACGTAGTCTTGTTACCATAAGAGTATCCCATGCACTGAGCCACTGTAATGGGCTTCTCAGTGACCGCTTGCACTGTCAGCATTTTAAATAAAAAAAAAAAAAAAAAAAGGATTTTTTTTTTATTTTAAAAAAGTTAACAATCTGTAACAATTTTATGAGTCCATTTGGAGGCCCTGTTATTGATCTAAGAGTGTTGCATCTAGTGTCCTTAGGACCACAGAACTGCTCACCTTCTGTTCACGGTCCTCTGGTTCCAAGAATGTGTAAGGCAACACTTTTATATCCCTGGTATTCTGGCCAATATTTCCAGTCCCATAAAACTGGTTCATGCAATTGTCCAAGGCCATGTGTGAGTGTTTATATGTGAAATGGCTGCCACTACATGTTCAGTCACTTCACTACCAGTCTAGCATTGATTGTAAAGCACTTTGGGATACAACGTGTATGAAAAGCACAATATAAATGCTGATTATTCTTCTTCTTATTCTCCCTCTCCCTCTTCCTCTTCCTCTTCCTCTTCCATAAGAGGCCCTCTAACCGGACCCATAAACAGCAGACTCTCCCAATTCAAATTTCCCTCCTTTGGGTTCCCTAAAATGACTGCCGATGTGCAGTGTGATGACATCAAAGAGAAGAGAGCCTGCTAAGCATGAGCATGAGCACTGCTCTAGCAGCCCTTCATGCAGTAGTACTGTTCTCCATTCATTTTACTACCGGTTTGTTAGAAGCTATAAAAGTCATCACTTAATCTATGTATTAGTCATACTAATACATAGGTTAAGTGATGATTTTTTTTGTGTTTGTAAACTGCAGCATCCAGAAACAACTACCGGTTTTACACACTGAAATCCTCAGTCTCCCCTGCCAGCCTCCTTGCATATGTCCACTATTATCCAATCCTCCTGCACCAACTTTTTTCTTTAATATCTGGTGGTCTAGTGTAGGAAACCAAGAGAACCCCAAAGATCTATGTCCCATGAAAATATCTGCTGAAACTGCTGCCATAATCAGTTACCACACACCCCACCACATCTGTACTGCAGCATCACCCTCCTCCTCCACCTCTACATACCCGATTCCCCAGTTATCTCCATGTTCCCAATATATTTATAAAAGTCACCTGGTGATCTAGTGGGAGACGTAGAGAGCCCTAATTGCTCTAGTTCTACTCCCGCTGGAACCGGAGCTCACCCCCTCACCCCCCACCTGCTGCTGCTGCATTCCGTCTCAGTAGTAAGTAACACAATCCTAGTGCAAGTAGCCTATAAGACCCCTACTGTGTCCCTGATCTTGTCTGTGTCAGTCTTCACCATTCATCACTGGTGGGTAGTGAGCCGGAAGATCAGGACCCCATGGGAGCAGCTTCTTTTTCTTGTTGCAAGAGGAGTCATCGATGTCGGGATGGCACCGTCCTCGAGGCTGACGTAATACGTGGCACTCGTGGGTTGGAAAGTAACTGTCATTGACACCTCCTCAGCTCCAGTTCTGCTTCTCCTGCCATCGAGTGAGCACGACCTCGCGTGGTACACCATTATTTCTGCGGCCTAGTCTGTCGGTGAGTTTTCTTCAGTCCTAGCTCTGCTGCTCCATCCTCAGTGTCGACTGGTAAGACCTTTCCTATTTATTTCTCATTGATGCCGAGTGCTGTTTTTGGTTTTTGGTTTTCCATCAGGTCATGTCTGGTTCAGGGGACAAGAAAAAATCTTTGCGGGTGGGTCAGCCTCCGATGCGTCAGTGTCCCAGCGGCTGACTTTACTCTATTATGGATCAGCATGATCATGGCCTTACCTGCTTGGGACTGAACCATGATATGGAATGATGCAATGTCTGTTTCTCCATGAATCGCTGTGTTCTGGAGTTGCACATACTGAAGGTGGAACGTATGCCACCGACTTTCGGGGACAGGCCCGTACATGGGTCACCAAGAACAGGGTTCTCAGCCCTTCTTCTGGGTCTATACGGCCCTGGGAGTGGGGGTTCCTCCAGTTCCAGCCATGCCGCGGCAGGAACTCCTTCCACCATGCAGGAGGCCCAGCCTGGCCACATTGGGGGTCAGGTGGAAGGCACCGCTCAGGCAATCACTTCCTTGGAGGCGAAGGTTCCTCCGGCATCACGGTCTGAGGCCTCCGGGCCTGGGCCAGTGCTGTCTTTGGTGCCGTCCACTGGTGCTGCCCCTGATTTCTGTGCTGCTTTCAGCGCTGGGGATCAGGGCAGTGCTGCGGGTGGCACCTGGTTGGCCTCTGGTGCCATTCGCGGTGCTCGGGATGGGGGCGGTGCCGTGGGCAGCACAAGGACAGTTTCTGTTTAGGTGTCCTTTAACAGTTAATATTTATTTCAGGCAGTGTACTAGTACTTTGAAGATGTAAAGGAATAATACATGACAGGGTGTGCATTATATAATCTATAAGAGACAACAGGGAATTGGTTGTTTGGGGTTATTGCACACCCAGCTGTGTAGTGAGGTGCTGAGTGCCTTCAGCACCTGGAAGTGCATTATCCACAGACAACCAGTCAGTGTCGCTCAGCAGGTTGCACACTTTCCTGTGAGGCTGGAAGATTGGAAGGTTGTGGGTTCTTGCCCCACACTGGGAACGTGGACTAAATCTCAATACTGACACTGTAGTATATCATGAGGGGGGTACTGCACTCCTGAGGTACTGTCTTTTAGATGAGATGCTAAACCAAGATCTCATCTGTCTGTTCTGTCGGTTGTTCAGGTTGATGTTAAAAATCCCAAAGCACTTCTTGAAAAGAGTAGGGGAATTCCCGCCAGTATAGTGGCCAAATTTCCCCCCATTCACTAAATATCACCAACAGCTTAATCTGGTTCTGTATGTCAGTTAAATCTGTACCTTCCCCCCACCTGGGACAAGGCTGAAAATAGGCAGATTTGCCCATTCCTCATAGAAACACACACTTTGATGGCAGATATGGACTGCTTGGCCCACCCAGTCTGCCCATTTCCCTAACTATTAGACAAGCTGCAAATTCTAATTCATAGAAAGTCTACTTCCTCCTAACCCCCCCCCCCAACTATAATTGCCTTATGGCTGTCCCATGCATTCTTGAATTCCACCATGTTTTGACCCCACTACCTCCACAGGAAGGTGGTTCCATGCGTCCACCACTCTCTCCGTGAAAAAATATTTCCTCATGTTGCCCCTGAGCCGTCCCCCCTCGATCTTCAAATTGTGCCTCCTTGTTCTTGCACATCTCTTTTTCTGAAAAATGCTACCTTTTTCAACTTTGTTGATTCCCTTGAGGTACTTAAAAGTTTCTATTATGTCTCCCCTCTCCCTCCTTTCGTCAAGGGTATACATATTAAGCTCCTTTAGTCTCTCTTCATATGGCTTGTGTTGCAGACCCTGCACCATTTTAGTTGCCCTCGTCTGGACTGCCTCCATCCTGTCTATGTCCTTGCGGAGATGGGGTCTCCAAAACTGCATGCAGCACTCCAGATGGGGTCTCACCAATTGTCTGTACAGAGGGATAACAACCTCCTGTTTTCTACTGGTGATGCCTCTCCCTATGCATCCCAGTATCCCCCAGCTCTCCCTACTGCCTTCTCACATTGCTTGCCTACCTTAAGGTCATGTGAAATGACTACCCCCAGGTCCCTTTCCATTTTTGTTGTTGTTAGTACCCTCCCATTGTGTACTCTTCACCAGGGTTTTTGTTTCCCGGGTGCATTACTTTGCACTTCTTTGCATTGAATCTAAGCTGCCATATATTTGACCATTCCTCCAACCTTGCCAAGTCCCTTCTCATCCTTTCCACCCCTCTCCTTGTGTATTATCTCTGTTGTAGATCTTTGTGTCATCTGCAAGGAGGCATACTGTTCTTTCCAAAATCTCTGCAGTGTCTCCTACAAAGACATTAGAGAGGACCGATCCCAGTACTGAACTCTGCGGTACCCCACTAGTAACCCCCCTTTCTTCGGAGTGAGTTCCATTTACTATTACCCTCTGCATCATGTTGTGCAGCCAATTTGTTACCCAGGCTACCACCCTGGGACCCTCTCCCAGGCTGGCTAACTTGTTTATTAATGTTTTGGGACTGCGTCAAATGCCTTGTTAAAGTCTAGGTAGGTCATATCCACAGCCCCTACCTGGTCTACTACTTTGGTCAAGTCAAAGAAATCGATTAGATTTGTCTGATATGACCTTCCTGCTGTGAATCCATGCTGCCTTGGGTCCTGTGCCCTGTTGGCCTCTAGGTACTCAACAATTCTTTCATTCAGAAGTGATTCCATCATTTTCCCTACCACTGAGGTCAAACTAACAGGCCTGTAGTTTCCTGCCTCTGCCTTGCTCCCACTTTTGTGAAGGGGAATCACATCTGCCCTCCTCCAGTCCTCAGGTACCACCCCATCCTCCCATGATTTGTTAAAAAGGGTCTTCCTTTCCCAGTCAACAAAAACTAAATAAATAAACCAATGACCTGAAGCATCTTATTGCACTTAAAAAAATGGGTAAATTGAGAAATAATTAAAAAAAGCTAACTTTGTTTTATTAAAAACAGGGCTATTCTTTTGTTAAAGTAAACTAGCAAAACGTAGCCCCTTCCTACCTGTCAATTATCGGTCTTTCCACACATTCTATAAATGGGATGTTTGTTTATCATGGAATGTAGAATTTTTTTTTTAACAAAAAAAATAAATAAACAAACATCTACAGATTCCACAGGAAGAATGTTCACAACCCAACCGAGGCTCGAAGAGCTAAATATGTACACATTGGAAGAGAGAAGGGACCGGAGGGACATGATAGAAGTCTTCAGGTACATGAAGGGGGTAAATAGGGGAGGAGCAGTCAGGGTGCTCCGAAGGGGGAGGGAACTAGAGGCCATGGGTGGAAGCTGGAGGGGGAGATTCAAGGGAGAAAGGAGGAGGTGCTACTTTACTGAGAGGGTGGTGGAGCCATGGAATGCGCTGCCCAGGGGGCTGGTGTAGGCAGAAACGGTGGAGGGGTTCAAGAGGGGGTGGGACAGGTACAGGGGAAAGGTTCTGGAAGCAAAAACCGGTGCAGTGAGAACATCCGGGACTGGGAAGGGAGAAGCTGGAGAGGGAGAGGGGAGCAGCAATGTCAGCTCCCAGGGTGGGGGCTGACCAAACGAGCAGACACGAAAGACCGTTAGGCCTATTCTGCTGGCATTTTAGTATGTTAGTATGTTAACACAAAACAAAAGACCTTATATTGGACCTAGGTCACAGTTTTATCTGTGTAAGTATAATGAGCAGAGATTTCTCTGCCCAGCTGGTAAGGATAAGTATATATGTTTGTGTGTGTATGTGGGGGGTCCCATGGTCACCAAAGAAACACCAGGAATTACAACTGTGAATAGCACTACATTTTTATGTTGCATTGAATGTGCACAGGCAACATTTTGTGGCAGTAGGAGATAGTAGTTGGAGAAATGTAGAAGTGTGTCAGTTTTGGCTAATGCAGGGCACACTTTAGAAGGTGCATCCCTCATTCCCCACTTAGCGAGCCTGCTAGTGGTGACACAAGCTTTATGCAAAGTGCCCCTGACTTGAAATGAATGTGCCGCTGCAATCTGAGACAAGCTCGTCATGCAGCGGCACAGATGACACGCCTCTCCTACGTGCCTTTCTTGGTGAAACATTTCAATCAACATGGCGGTGGTGGCAGGAGAGAAAACCTTGTAACCTCACCATCTCGCCACCCCACCGGTCCCTACTTGAACAGTGGGAGGAGGCGCTTTCCTCACCTGCCTCCTCCACGTCCCGCTGTCTCCCACTGTAAAGTTTCTCTCAGCCGTGCAGAGGAGGCCACAGCCTAAGCTCCGCATAGGCTGGGAGTATTGAGTGCCCGAAGGCACTTGTACTGTAAGCATGATCCCGATCGTGTTGGTGGACCCCCCACCTGGTGACATTGGGGTGCTTAATCCCCCCAAACGTCCTTTAATGTGGCACACTGGGTGCCCACCCCAGTGTGCCATACCCTGCTGTGGTGTTTCCGACACCGGGATGCTCACTAGCGGTGTCTGATGCACCCCCCCCACATATCTTCTGACCTCGGGGTGCCCATTTCCAGGGTCGGCATTGATCCCTCGACTAGTATGGCACACTGGGAGCCCACCCCAGTGTGCTGACATCCAGGTTTCCCCGTTAAAAAAAAAAAAAAATGGACCCATGATGTCTTTTTTTGTCTTTTAACTTGTAAAACAAGAAAACGGTCCCTCGTCATAGCCACCAGTCCCCCCAACCTGCACCCTCCCTCTGTGCACCCCACCTCTCCGCACCCCCCACACCCATACTTACTTGTAGAAGTTGGGAGCAGTGATCTTCCGTGCACCGGGAACATTTTTTTTTATTTAGTTTTTGTTAACTGGGTAAGTGTACTAGCCAAAATTGACTATTTTCAGGCACGACCCGGGAGAGTACAACAGAATAAATACAAACGGTTGAACAATTCACGAGAGCAATTTTCAACAATATGGTTGAGGATTACATACAGTCAACAGATAATACCTAGAAATAATATTGCACATTACATAAGATCTGTACACATCAACAGTAGTATAGGGGTGAAAGAGCAAGAGATAGAAAGAATAGAAGAATAGGGTAGGTAAATGGAAAACTACATGAGGAGCAGAGAAAACAAGATAAGGAATACGTAGGTGGGAGAGAGACAGGATTACAGGTAATCAAGCATGGCTAAAACAAGTGCAGGTGTCAGTCAGAGATAAGTAGTGCTTCAGCTCCCTTTTGAAACAGAGATGAGACTTAGCCAGCCACAGGTCTGGGGGAAGAGAGTTCCAGATTTGAGGGGCAGAATGTTGGAAAGCAGTAGAACCTTTGGAGGTATGACATCAAGGAATGTGAAGTAAGGACTGATCAGTCGAACGTAGGTCATGGCATGTCTGCAGTCTTCAAACGCCGACTGCAAACTGAAGAAATGACGGTAGGTCCTATAATGGCAGTCAATGGATGGTTTCAATTTAGCCATTTTTGGGAGTTTTGGTCCCAGATTTTAAACGTGGGTTCTTGGGACCTCACCTCATGAACCCAGTCACTGTCATTTCGTTATTCAGTCCTGAAAGATCATTTCATGGTCACTGCGTGGAATCATCTTTCGGGACTGATTAATGAAACGACAGTGCAACTGTTCATGAAGTGGGCTCCCAAAAAGCATATGTTGCAAATTTGGTGAACAAAATTCCCAAAAATGTATTACGAGTGTGCATTGTGCAGTTTCCACACACGCTCGTAACTTTGGCAAATTTTAATATTTTCACTCCTGATTTTCAACATTGCCATTTTTTCACATCTCCTTATGAACAATATAGATGTCATTTTTCACATCCTGCCCAAAAAGTGTTTTCACACATGTGGCGCACAATGGCGTGGTCGCTGTGGGAAATCATTGTTTGGGACAAAGTAACAGAATCACAGTGACACCATTCATGAGTGGATGTCCCAAAATGCCTATGTTGAAAATTTGGTTAAAGAAATCCTCAAAATAATTGCATTACGGGCGTGCAGTGCGCAGTTTCTACGCATGCTCGTGACTTCAGCAATTTTTCATATTTTCACTCCATATTTTCAACATTGCCATTTTTTTATACCTCCTTCTGAACAGTCTGACTGTCATTTTTCATATCCTGCCCAAAATGTGTTTTCGCACATGTGGCGCACAATGGCACGGTCGCTGTGAGAAATCAATGTTCGGGACACAATAACAAAATCACGATGACACTGTTCATGAGCAGAGGTCCCAAAATGCCTATATTGAAAATTTGTGTAAAAAATCCGCAAAATAATTGCATTACAGGCGTGCATTGCATAGTTTCTATGCACGCACGTGACTTCATCAATTTTTCATATTTTCACTACAGATGTTTTAACATTGCCATTTTTTACACCTCATCATAAACAGTACAGTTGACATTTTTCACATCCTACTCGAAATGTGTTTTCGCACCTGTGGTGCCAAATAGCGCAGTCGCTGTGCAAAATCACCTTTTGGCTAACAAACTGATAGTGACACTGTTCATGAGGTGGGGTCACAAAAAGCCCATGTTGAAAATTTGGAGTGCAAATACTAACAAATGCCTTGCGCGTTAGAGTTTCCAGCCGTAATACCCCACCCTGTAGAGACTGACAGGTGACAGGGGTGTGACTTGGGATTGTGGGCTGTAATGCTCATGCCATTCCACCTCCACCCCCACCCTGCAGCCAGTGACAGGCATCAAGGTGTGCCTTGGGCTCTTCAGACCCAAAGTTCACCCCGTTTTCCTATACAGCACCCATTTCATCATATTTCCTTATGGAATGTGGTGATCGTAAGGCCCGAAGTCCCCAAGGCACACTGCAACACTTGTCGTTATTTGCAGGGTAGGGTGAGGCGAATGACATGAGCATTATGACCAGCGACCTAAAGGCACACCTCAATGCTAGTCCGTCTCTGCAGGGTGGGGGTGGGGTTGGTGTCGGTTCCATACCTCACTGCTATTCCTATTATGCATCTCTCTAACTCCTGCACTACCAATACCAATGCCAGGAAAACAACATTTGGCATTGACAAATGCTTGTTTATTTCAGTTTTTACCATGATTCCAATAAATACAGTATAGTATATAGGGCACTCAAACTGAATGATACCGCTTATTGAGGCATCCGCCTGGTTCAAGGACTACCTCTCAGGACGGTCTCAACAAGTCCGAGTTAACACCACCATCTCCACCTCCAAAACAGTCTGCTCTGGGGTCCCACAGGGATCAATATTTGGCCCCCTACTATTCACCCTCTTTTTAAACTCGCTCCCTAAGGCATGTAGTGGTCATCTTCTACTCTACGCTGATGATGCGGTACTGTACTGAAGCACCCTCAACAGAGCCTCAACTGTCCTTGCAGGGTTTTTTCTGGGAGCTAGAGAATTGGTTCGCAGACCACTGCCTGATTATCAACTATAAAAAAACGAAGTCTATGATCTTTGCCCATCGCCAAAGCCCACATAGTCGTTCTGCACTCCTAATTAAAAACTCACTTGGTATCCCTCTGGAACATGTTACAAACTTTAAATACCTGGGCATCACATTAGACACCTCCCTCTCCTACCATAGGCACATCCAACTTCTTTCCTCTGCTGTCAACTCCAGGGTGGGCATCCTCTACCGACTCAAGCACTGCCTGCCCGCACAGGCTATGCAACTCGCTGTCACATCCTCCATCCTCTCCCTCATTGACTATGGGATAGTTATATATGGCTCTGCTGAACCCTCCACACTATGTGGTTTAAACGTTGCCTTGAATAAAGCTTGCCGCTTAGTTACAGGTTGTGACAGACTTACCCACACCTGCGACCTTTACACTTTATCTGGTTGGCTAAATCTCCAACAAAGACTAAAGTACCACACCTGCATCCTGGCCAAAAAGATACATCTCCAGATAGCCCCCGTTGGCCTACTGCCCATTATCTGTGCAGCCCCCTGCAGGCACAACACAAGACTCACAGCTAGCCCAACATTCCAAGTCCCCCTCTGTAGAACATCCCTAGGGCAAAGATCCTTCCGCTACCGGGCCCCTTGCTGGCTCAATGCACTACCTCCTCCACTCACCCTGACCCACAGCGTCTCACTGTTCAAGACGGGACTCAAAGCCCATCTACTTCAGAGTGCAAAATGTGTCTGTAGCTAACGATGCCTACCCACCTGTGCTACCTAACCCCCCACTTCTCCTGACACAGGGTCTCTATTGACCCCATGAAGCTGCCACCGACTTGTCTCTGTCTAAAGGTTTACAAGAATGCTACTTACTACCTCACTGTTTTCTAAAGTTTAAGCCTGGACTGCTTGGTCAGTACATGTGACTGTAAATACTGCCTGTTCATGTTTCGTGTATGTTCTGTATTTGTTTACCCTCCACCCCCTGTAATCCGACGTGGAGCCTTTGCAAAAGAGTCTGTGACTCAAAGGTTTGTAATTCCGATTGTACTCAATAAACAATAAACAATACTGTATTCTTTCAAAAAAATCAGCACTACTCCTGATGTTATTAGCCGGGTCTGGGAACCAGGTTGCCGGTACAGTTTTGTGCCCTCTTGGTGAGACTGGTCTGAATAAATACTGTATTTATGAATCCCATCCACATTTTATATCATAAGGGATTACAGCTGCCTCTGATAAGAATAAAGAAATTAATAGACATGAATAGAAATGGATTCCCTATGTATTCCCCCACTGTAGTAGCACTTAAAAATACCTTGGAACATCACAAAATACCAACTCTGTGCTATAGCTGTTTTTCTGTTTTGGTGGTAATTATTTTGATTTTACCGTGATTCCAATACATACAGTATAGTATATAGGATGCTAAAAAGGAATGATACAGCTTATTTTATTCTCTAAAAAATGTACAGTACATGATTCAGTTCTTGAAGGCTGAGTAAATGAGGACATGTGAAAATGGGCAAGCCAGAATGGCAATAGTAAGGACTATTTTGCTTAAGTGTGATTGTTGGGGGGAGGAAGTGGACTAACTGTAACCCTGAAACATTGGAAAAGTGTTGCATTTGTCATATTTTGCTTATTGATTTTCTATGGCTTTAAAGTGGCCGGTAAAGCAGAAAGCAGAATGTTTAATGGCCAGTCAGAAAGATTTTAACAGAGCTGCAACAAATCACATGCCTTTGCTCCACAAACAGTCCTATTATTTTAATTGTTTTTTATTTAGTTTATTTAGCTTAGTTTATAGTTTAATTGGTGTTATAAAATGGGCAAAGGATTTCAAGCAATCTGATTGGTTGTTAGCCATGCATTAGAAGTGTCTAATGCACAGCTAAAACTAGAAACCCCATTTAGAATACACAGACCAATTTTATAAGCACAATAAGCTGCTCCGGGGATGTGCATTAGACAGTTCTAATACGGCTTAGGGACTGGATACCGCCTATGGCTGGCTCCAGGCCTCACTACACGTCTCCCCTAGCCATGCATTAGAACTGTCTAATGCACACCCCGCTGTGTCTTATTGCTTACTTGTTTTGTTTGACCTCTCGCTGACACCTGTTGTAGCCCGCTGCAGCGCATTTCTAAACGGCCCTTGCTGACGCCTGCTGTAGCCCATTGCAGCGTATTCCTAAACGACTGTTGGGCCTTTTTTGGCTCATTTGGCTCATTTTTTGATCGCAGTATTTTAACTTTTGTTATCGATAGAGAGGATACGTGCCGTGTTGTGCGATTCGGGCTCTTGATTTGAACGGAGTGACTGCGGGAGCCGAAGCTGGAGCAGATGTTCGGCTCGGTAGTATTTTTGGCCATACTGTTCGATGGATTGTGTATGAGCTGTGGACAAGCTGTGAACAAGCTAAACCTATTGGTTTAGGGGAAGAAAATTGGAGGATTATGGATTCTTGATGCTGTGACTGTGACTGCATAGAAAGCGCGAGTTTGTTCATTATCGGTTTTATTATTGAACTGCTGAAATGATTTGCTTCTTGACTAAGACTTGAAGAATTAAGTCGAGTTGGGTTGGATTATTCCTGACCATGTTGTTGGAGCTGCTGACCTTAATTGGACTTACAAAGGCGTTTTTGGTCCGTGAGTAGTATATGAACTCCGTCTGGATTTATGTTGGAATGAAGATCTGAGTGGGACTAGTGTTCAAATTGTTAACTTGTTGAACTGAATTTATCTATAAGTTGCCCGACTGATATGAATTAGAGCATTCTAAAGAAATTGTGGGGTTTATTGCAGGGTGAGCTGCTGGGAGTGTCTGTTGCTTGTTTGCTGTCCTTGCTGGGCTTAGGACGGGTGGTATTGGTTCCGGCCTTCCGGAGTGTGGGCACGGAGAAACAGTGCCTCCTAGGCCTGCTAGTAGGGTCCACTGGTGAGTGGTCCCTTTCTGGGAGCTGTATTTCTGCTCCCGGTGCGGGTTAAGTTTCTTGTTTGTTTTGTTATCCTTGCTGGGCTTGGGACGGGTGGTATTGATCCCAGTCTACCAGAGGGTGGGTATGGAGAAACAGTGCCTCCTAGGCCTGCTAGTGGGGTCCACTGGTGAGTAGTCCCTTTCTGGGGGCCGTAGTCCTGTTCCCAGTGGGGTAAAGTTTCCCCATAAGTTTTGGCAGCTATTTTTCCCTGCGAACCTTTCATTGTATTCTGTCATTAATGCCTGAATGGGTTATAAGCTTATCATATTGCCTTGTCTATTAGATTCTATAGATTTTAGTGAGAGTAAAATCTGCATTTAATTATTGGATTGGGAAATTGAAAGGCCTTAATCCTTTTTAAGACTTTCAACATCGAAATTTGAGCGTTATTGCCATTTCAGGATTTTATGGGATATGGTTTTGGGATAATATGTTTTTTTTTATTTGTATGTAAATGCTAAATGAATATCAGCTGACTTGTTTTTCATAATTTATTGAGTTAAATTTGTATATTTAGATTGTTGAGTTGCTTGTTTGGATATTCTTAGATAAATTATTGTTTATTGAAATCTGCTGGGAAGGCATTAAAACAGTCAGGAGCTATTCTCCCACTTTGCTTCATGACCTCCATCCTTTTCACTGTTCCCCTTTGGTGCCTGAAGTTTACAACAAATGCCATTCATTGGGGATAGTGAGAAGGCGCTTGGGGGTGTATGGTCCGGGCAAAGTAGGAGAATGGAAAGGGGGTCGATCGATCGAGGTAGTGGGGACTAGGAGATGCCCTGGGGTGAAATGGGTTCAGGAGAGGGGTCTTCCCTGCCTGATTCCCATACCCAAGGGCTCCGCAAATTGCGGGCCGGTACTGCGCGTCTCCTCGAAAATCCATCCAACCCGGGCGGTGTTATGTAATGCCAGGTCAATTAAAAACAAGACTGCTACCATAGTGGATCTTGTTGTAACATTTGATTTGGCATGCATCACCGAGACCTGGTTGGATGAGAATGTAGGCCCTATTTTGGCTTCTGCTGCTCCATCCGGGTTCTTGGTGATGCACCACCTGAGGTTGGATCGTAGGGGCGGGGGTGTAGCTATCTTTTTTTTAGAATGGAGCTGGTTCTTGTGGATGTACAAGTGGGTGTCACTAGATCCTTTGAGTGTATCCTGGGAGCAGGTGCAGGGTTCAGGATTCTCCTGATCTACCGACCACCCAGTGATGGTGGAGAATTCCTGAAGTAGTTTACGGACTTCATGATCGACGTAGCGCTGGAGTCGGCTAGGTGGTTAATACTGGGTGACTTTAATGCTTGGGTCGATGATGAACTCTTGCCTTTTGGGAAAAATCTCCTCCAGCTTATAACAATGTTGGGCCTTACGCAGCTGGTTACCTCTGCTACTCATGTAGGGGGTCACTCATTGGACCTAGTGTTCCTACTGGAGTTGGAAGTCGCACATTTTGGGGTGGAACCAAATGTGTGGACAGACCATCATACCATAAGATTTAGCTTCAGGGCACCCCTAAATAGGCCAGCCCCTATGGATATGATATTACTACAGAAAGCCTTTCGGCAGTTTTGGACCTATCGGGTATTTCAAGTGACTGCATGGATCCAGGGGATCTCGTACTTGCATATAATAAGGCTGTGGGTGATGCCGTGGATCAAATTGCACCTGTTTGTGTTCGTCCACTCACTCAGCGCCCAAGATCTTCATGGTTTGATGGTTTTTTGAAGGAGCTGAGGAGAGTAGGATGAAGGCTAGAGAGAGCTTGACGAAAGTCCAGCCTGGATGCTGACAGACTTGGATTGATGGACAATTTTAGAGTCTATCAATCAGCAGTCACCCGTAAGAAGGCAGAATTTCTGTCCAGGGAGATTGCTGCCGAGCGGAATCGACCAGCCAAACTCTTTCAGACTGTCAACAGATTGTGCAGTCCACTCCGTTTGCAGTCTGGAAGAGATTTTTCACAGATGAAGTGTGATGAGCTTGCTCGATTCTTCACAGATAAGATTGCCAGCATCAGATCGGGCATCCGTCCTGCTCTCTCTTTAGGGAGTTGTGGTGGTCGGCGAGAGGAAGCAAGCCCTTGTGTCTCTTGGTCTGACTTTAGTAGGCCGTGATTCACGGATGTCGTGAGGATTATCCAGACTGTACGACCAACCAGCTGTAGTTTGGCTCCGGGCCCTACGCCACTGTTACTAGGTTGCAGAGATGTTATCTGCCCAATCCTTGCTGAAATTGTCTGGAAATCTTTGGAGCAAGGGGTTTTCCCCGCGCCCTTAATGGAGGCGGTCATTCGACCACTCCTTAAAAAACCTTCACTGAATCCAGACGTCTCAGCTAACTATAGACCTATCTTTAACCTGCCCTTTGTGGGTAAGGTTATTGAAAAGGTGGTTGCGATATAGTTGAATGACCATCTTATGAATCACAACATCTATGAAGCTGTCTAGTCGGGGTTTAGGAAAAGACATAGCACTGAGACTGCCCTTGTCCGGGTTTTAAATGATCTCCTAATTGCGAGAGATTGAAAGGCTTGTACTATTCTAGTCCTTCTTGATCTCTCTGCAGCATTTGATACTGTGGACCATGGTGTGCTGTTGGAGTGCCTGCGCTTTCTTTGTGGACTGTCTGGTACAGTTCTACATTGGTTTTGATCTTTCCTCACGGGGCTAGCTCAGAGGATTACTATCAGGATTTATTCCTCTGATACCATCTCTCTGTCCTGTGGGGTACCGCAGGGCTCCATTTTAGCGCCCATGTTTTTCACAGTCTATATGTTGCCATTAGGAGATATCATTAGGCGTTACAGTCTGGGTTTTCACTGCTATGCAGATGATACCCAGCTGTATTTGTCCTTTACTCTCGGTCAGTATGATGCAGTCCCTCTGCTTAACAGCTGTCTAGCCAAAATTAATGACTGGATGAGCGCCAGCTGGCTAAGATTAAACCTGGATAAGACCGAGGTGTTTGTTGTGGACCCAGGTCGTCTTGAGGCGGGTCATATGGCTGAAGTACCATCAGGCCTCTGGCTTAGTGGTGCCCAGCTCTTGACCTCAGGCCAGATGCGTAACCTGGGCGTTATTGTTGACAGCGGTTTGACTCTGAAATCACAGGTGTCAGCCGTTAAGTCCTCTTTTTACCATCTGAGGAATATCGCCTGGGTGAAACACCTGGTTCCTCCGGCTGACCTTCCCACTCTGGTCCACGCCTTTGTGACCACTCGTCTTGACTACTGCAATTCCCTTTACCTGGGGCTACCGGGGGTTGATATTCGTCGCCTGCAGCTAGTGCAGAACGCAGCAGCCAGGCTTTTGACTGGAACACCTGGGCATGTTCTGCGTGGGTTGCACTGGCTGCCGGTACAATGCCGAATCACCTTCAAGGCCGGGTTATTGACCTATAAAGCCCTACACGAACAGGGACTGCAGTATCTGAAAGCTTGCCTTACTCCCTACTGCCCCTCTCGCTCATTCCGATCAGCCGATGAGGGATTGCTAGAGGTTCCCAGGGTTCATTTTAAAACATCTGGAGCTCGTACGTTTTCATATGCAGCTCCTGCCCTGTGGAATTCTCTACTTCGTCGGATACAAAGCTGCCTGACCATCGAGAGTTTTAAACAGAGTTGAAAACTTTTTTATTTGTAAAAGCTTATGGTCTATGATTTTATACTGTTAATATTGTATTTGTTTTATTTATTGTTATTTGTAAAGCGCTTTGATCTTTGGAAAAGTGTTTAAAATAAACTTTTACTTACTTACTTATACAGTGAGTGCAGTCATATTTTGACACATTTAAAGCAAAAGTGCCAAGAACTTGGATGTCATAAAATATCCCAAGCAGTTTCAATTTCTTTTGATGTATTAGCTGCTTTCTTCCTAAAAAGACCCCAGTGCATCCCCTAAAAGAAACATGTGCAGACATGAGAGTAGCATGTTAAAATAATCTCAAGATTAAATGTGTATTATACAAAATATTTGCAAACTCAAGCTTGAATTGTCTATTACTGTTTACACTACCATCTTTGCAGCTCATCACTTCCTGCGCTCTGTTTGATGCGCTGCAAAGCCTGCTTTGTGGACAATCACTGCATCGCTTCAGGTGTGCTCCTGCTCCAATTTTTGATCCAACTGAAAAGTGGGAATGCGCACTGGATCGAGCGCATTGCCCTACAGTGTGAACGGCTGATGCGCTCAATCTGCTGCGATCCCCTATCTCCTGGCTGGAGATGTAATTTTCCCGAATCTTGTCTGCAAGTCCACAGACACTCCTCCCAGCACGATCTGCGGTGCATCAGGATCGGGAGTGTGAACAGTTAATTGCAGACTCCAGGCACAGCGCAGCAGGAAGGCAGCATAGTGGTAATTAAATCGCTGCTGCTGTGTAAACCGGGCTTAAGTTTGGTCTCTGTAAGGCAAATACATGCTTACCGTAAGACTGTTAAAGATCAGTTGCTTACTATGAATTACCATGCAATTACCTGTTTTATTTATTGTATTCTGATGTCTTAGTTATTATGTTTTGGTTTTTAATTCACTACTATAGAAACACTGCCACATTCCCATTCATTTTATTTATTTACTTCACTTTTACAGAAGCACAGGTACAGTACTAAACAATAGTGCTTCAACCTCTCTCAACTAGGCAGTGTTATTTTTTAGCAATGACCTTGCCAATAAAATGTGGCTGTGAAGAAAAAAGTAAGCAATACACTTACTGTATTGCAGCTGTGTTTCTGTGGCAGTGATTCATAAAGAAATGTACAAATACTATGAATAAGCAAACACACTAAGTACAGCTGGCAAGGTCTCTCGCACTGTAGGTAATAATCCTACTTACTATCAGAGGCTGAAGTAATGTTGTTTGAGTACTGTGGCAGTGCATCTGTGACAGGGAAGTAAATACAACAATAAGGTTTGACCTGACAAGCGTATCGCATAGAGATTAAACATGGTCATACATAAACACTGACATTCGTCTTGGTTCTGAGTCAGTATTGTACCACGTACCGTAAGCCATGTCAGGTGAGACCTATTCGTTTTAATTGTTACTTTTTTGCCTTTTTTTACTAGCCTCATATATTTAAGCAATTTATCCCTCAGGGTGTGGATACACTGGAGGATTTACCTTGGCTGGTGTGATTCGGCCGCGCTGTCAGTGACCGAATCACAATTCAGTGGTGTTGTCCTCCAGTGTATCCACACCCTGGAGGGATACATTTTTATTATACAATGCCGAATGTTGTTTCTTTAATGTTTTTTAACTATGTTCTAACTGACTGAGGTCCATACACTTCGAAAGAGGAGGCAATTTTGTAAACAATTTACCACGGTATTTTGGCGAAGCGGCGAAGGGACAAATCGCGGCAGTTTCGTTTGAAGTGAAAGCGACGGGATTAGCAGGCTATAACGTTGGCTGGCACTTCTTCCAGTGGGTACACTGGAGGATTTATCACAGTGGTAATTGTGCCAGCCAACCAATCAGGATGCAGGATTTGGGATTTGGGATTTACCACATTGTATAATATGCATTTAAACTGAGCAAGTCTCACCTGAAATGACTTATGCGGTACAATATTGATGCGGAACCGAGACGAATGTCGGTGTTTATGTATGACCTTGTTTAATCTCTATGTGATATACTTGCCATGTCAAACTTGTAATGTATTATCAGAGTTAATGTCCAGTTTCTGTACTAATGGAAGTCTTTCAATTGAAAAAAAAAAAAAATGATTAACTGTAAAAAAATACAAAAATAAATAAATGGAAAGGTACTGTGGCTGTGTTTCTGTAGTGGTGCATGAACAACAGTGACATTATTGACATTATGATGACTGTACAGCTGCCAGGGTGTCTTATATGAAATATCCTGCTTACTGTCATAAAATCACAATAACTATAACTGGTTGGGGAAGGGGGTTAGGTATGTTCTGGTGTACCAAGCTCTGTATTAACCAAAACTTCACCCGATTTAAAGTCTGCAACTTAACTGTAACTTAATTGTTCAAAACAAGGGCATTTTTGCTGTTTCCTTCTTTTATTTGAATTTTACAATTAAAGTCTGTTGGCTGGCTTAATAAAAATTAACCATGCTTACACTTTTGTGACTGCATGCTATCATGACGCAGTCATGCACTTCCCCCTCTGTCACCCACCCCCATCTATCCCGCATCCATTTGTTCTGCTCAGTCTCACTGTGAAAGTACCTGGCTAGCCACAGTGTGAATGGCACTGTCACATGCTTTTGCATATGAATGGGCTCAACCAAACTGAAGTTGTTTAAACATCATACTCGAAGAAACTGCTAACTGGTTCCAGGTGGGATGACGAGAACTGGTGTTTAGGAACACATCAACACCTACTGCACATATAATATGCCATTAATTTATTTTACTGTTACACCGAGGCTTGAGCCAAGTGTTGTTATTTAGTCCTGTGGATGCGAAAAACTATTGTGTGAGGTTTATTGACTTAAAAGAGATCTGCATTGAATTTTATAAATAATTTCTCCCACCTGCAACTGCTTTTTATGTTGATTGCACCATGTGCAAGAAACGTATTGAGGCAGCTTTCCAGAAGCAGGTTGTGGAGGCGCGGCACTGTTGTAGCCAATGCCCCCACAGCCCTTAAAGGCTTGGCCCGCTTTCCCCAATGACGTGGCACGCTGCTGCTGACACTAATTCAGCCAGCGTGCCACAACCTTGTAAGGTTTCAGCCGCTGCAATCAGGGGCCGCTTCGTCATTGCAGCGTAAGCCATTCCGCTGCAATGAGGGCGAACCGTCATTGCTGGGCGGAACGATGTACAGTGATACTGTTTGTGAACATGGTGGTGGCTTGCCACCATGTTCACAAACAATATTGAGCCCCCCAACCGAGGGGGTGCCCAATCCCCTCAACAGCATGTGCCCCCCCACCGTATTTGTTTGCTGACGACAGCCCAAATCCCCGTCGGCTTCAGTGCCCCAAGGTTGATGTTGCTAATGGGGGAGCCCACTCCCCATCAGCATTATGTAACCCCCCCACTTTTGTTGTGTGCCGACGGGGTGCCCAATCCCTGTTGACATAATGTCACCCACCCCACTTTGTTTGTGTGTCAGCGGGGTGCCTAATCCCCATCGGCATAATGTAACCCCTTTTGTTGTGTGCCGACGGGGTGCCCATACCCCATTGGCTACAGCTGCCCCCAAAAGACTCTGTTGGCATGCTGGGAGCCCACCCTGGCATGCCACATGCCCCTGTAAAAACAAAAACGGTTCCGCAATTTATTTTTTTTTTCCCCTCTGTGTGAAAAAATGTTAATGTTGAAAATCTGGAGTGAAAATATTAAAAATTCTCAAGGTTACGAGCGTACATGGAAACTGCGCAATGCACGCTCGTAACACAGTCATTTTTTGGAATTTTGTTCATCAGATTTGCAAAATAGGCTTTTTGGAAGCCTACCTCATGAACAGTGGCACTGTTGTGTCATTAATCAGTCCTGAAAGGTGATTCTGTGCAGTGACCACAAAATCACCTTTTGGGACTGAATAATGAAATGACAGTGACTGATTTCATGAGGTGGGGTTCCCTAGAACTCCATGTTGAAAATTTGTAGTCAAAAGTCAAAAAAATGGCCAAGATATCCAACTAAGTTGAAACCTCCCCCATTAATGCCATTATACAGCTTACTGGCATTTCTTCAGTTCGTGGTCAGCTTTGAAGCATGCAGACGTGTTCCCGCTCCACCGAAGATCATGGCACCAACATCTGGAGGTAAATATGGGGTGAGGGGATGCGCAGAGGGTGGGTGAGGGTTGGGACAGGGGGTGCCGCTGACAGCAAGAGGCCATTTTCTTTATTTCAGGTACTTAAAAAAAAAACAAAAAAAAAACACTATGGATGGTTTTCTTTCTTTACAGGTGTAAGAAAACAAATGTTGAGGACACTGGGGTGGGCTCCCAGTGTGCTCCATGACTTTGGGGGGGGATGGCTCCCAGCATGGCACATATTGGGGTGGGTGGGGACAGGAACATGCCGATGCGGTCGGCTTCCAAACACCACGGAGGCACACTGTGGTGGGTTCCCAGTGCGCCACACAGTCTTGGGGGGGTATTAAACATGCTGACAGGGGGATTAGGCACCCTGAGGTCAGCTTTCTAGGGATTGTGAGAGGCGGATGGGGGAGCTGCCACCATGTTTATTGAAATGCTTCACCAAAAAAGGCACATGGGGAGGCGTGTCATCTGTGCCACTGCATGATGAGCTTGTCTCTGATTGCAGCGGCAGGTTTGTTTCAAGTTGGTGGCACTTTGCATAAAACTTGTGTCACCGCTAGCATGCTCTCTAAGTGGTGAATGAGGGATGCACCTTCCAAAGTGTGCTCTGTGTGTGCCAAAACTGATACACCTCTGCATTTCTCCTACTGCCACAAAATGTTGCTTGTACAAGACAACATGAAAGTACCTAACCAACCAGGAGTGAAAATAAATTGAACAGAAACACAAAACACAAGTATTATTTTAAAGTTTTTATTTACTCCACACAAAGTATAGCTGCTGTAAGTAGCTGTTGTAATAATTACAGCACTGTTAAAAAATAACAGATGAATTTGTCTCATGCTTACTAACAATAATTTTATAGTATATGGGTAATGTTGATTGTGCATGGATTTCAGCAACTGCTGAAATCTTGTTGTAGGACAATTCAAAGGTCAAAAAAGTTGTACTATCATTCTGACGTCACATCGATAGTACAACTTTTTAGCCATGAGCTGCCACGTGATTGGCTCAGATGAGGCTCTATATAGAAAATAAAAACAAACAGGACGGTGCGATTTGGTGAGCACTGGGCTGCTGAGCCACCGACTTTGAAGTCGGGACACAGAGAGCTGCACATGACTCCCTTTTGGAAAAATCTAAGTTTTTTCCTTTCTGATTTTAAAAGTAAGCAAGGCAGAGAGGCAAGAGTGAGAAGTCGGACCGAGCAGGAGTGGCACCAGTGGGAACGGGAGCAGCACCTACAGCAAGTAACTACAGATATAAAATAATGTAAAACAATTAAAATGAAAACAGAAAAAACCCATATACCATATAAAACACTGGATGGGTGAACATCCACAACTAAGGCTGTGTTTCCATCTCGGGCAGTTGATGACATCAGCAAGACCTCTCGAGCCTCGCTCTCGAGGTCTCTATGATGTCATCAACTCCCTTGACGGAAACATAGCCTTGTTGTGGCTGTTTACCCATCCACTGTTCTATATATGTTATTAAAACCTTTGGCAGTATTTGATGGAGGGTGCAGGGTTTCAGAATGGAGAGATCACAGTTTCGGCTGGTATTGGAATTTTGAAGTGGGGGGGATTTGTAGTATGGGTGGAATGGGCAAGAAAAAAGGAAAGCATAAAATAACTAAAATAAGAACAGAGACTCACGTTCTGTGCTGATTGCATTTATTCCAATAGTCGACCTTTTTGATTATTTACTTATTTATCGTTTTCACCGGGACTGCAGTTTTTCTTTTTTGTTTCACCTATGAGAGTATACACATAGTATCGGTGTTGCATCCGCCTTTCTTTTTTTTTCCCTTTTTTAACAGAAGCAAACACCTTTTCTTAGTGGACCGCTGATTGTAATTTAATTATGTGGTGTGAGAAGCTGGATAGGTGGAACCAAATGTCCAGCATTGTTTTGGGTTGGGGTTGGGGGGTGAAATTGGCAATCATAGTTGCGTGAACTTTATTTAAACACATACAAAGATCCAGTGGTAGAAACCAAGGGACCTAGGACTGCTGAATTTCTTTATATTTGATTTCATTAGTAATTTATTGTAATGTTAGGCTCATTTGTCTTTAAATTTATTGTATTTTAAAAGCATTAATATACGGTATGCAACAATGCGTGTGGAAGTGCAAAATAATAATAGAAAAAATAAACCATCATTACAACTATGCCTCTAGCGATAAGGTCCAGATATGTTGCTACAGCACAGCATGTAGTTCATTTTGCATGCTTTTTGGGGGGAAAGAAAGTACAGCAGGAGTGCTGGTGAGTTGGTGAAATACTGGACTTCAGCACTGAGGATCCAACAATATCCGCACATTTCTGAAGGTAAACACATAGAGAATAATGGATAGGCAAGTGTGTGTTATGGATTTTTTTTACACACCTGAGGTGTGTGTGTGTGATGACCCGCAAACCTCGAGGCTGGCTGGGAGAGGTTCCTGATCATCACACATCCGAGAATGTAAAATAAAGATCCATAACACACACTTGCCTATCTTTTATTTTTCATAATTACTGGTGTTTTGCGCTGTTTGCACAGCTTTGCGCGGCTTGCACGACTTTGCACAGTTTTTCATATCAACCTGCAGGTTGATATGACTTTTTAAACCGGTTGATGTTGGGGGTCACCAGTAATTATAGCCCAGTACAGCACCACATTATAGAACTGCACCACACTATACCATACAAAGTCGTATCTTGGCATTGTGGTTTCATAGCAGGAGGTTTAGAAAAAAATATTAGCTTTAGGAATGCAATTAATATTAGCTTTATGAACTAAATTAATGGTTAACTGTTGTTATGAATAATTTGTTCAGGCTTTCTCTGTTACATTACTTGATGGGCATGCTGTTATTTTCCCGATTAAAGTACTTTACCCCCCAAAAAAAATCCATTCACCTCATTCCATACATTAGTCTGTCAGTACAATTCAGTCAAAGAACACATTTTTACAGTTGTGCAAAAATTAGCACAACTTTCCATACAAAACTGATTATGTACTCTCATGTGATCACAACAAATCTGAAAACAAGCATTTGTCAATGCCGAATGGCACCCCATCTGGAGTTCTGCATCCAGTTCTGGAGACCTCATCTCCGCAGGGACATAGACAGGATGGAGGCTGTCCAGAGGAGGGCAACTAAAATGGTGCAGGGTCTGCATCAGAAGACATACGAAGAGAGATTAAAGAAGCTTAATATGTATACACTCGAGGAGAGGAGGGAGAGGGGGGACATGATAGAAACTTTCAAGTACACCAAGGGAATCAACAGAGTCCAAGATCGTAGCATCTTTCAGAAAAAGAGATGTGCAAGAACAAGGGGGCACAATTTGAAGATATAGGGGGACGGCTCAAAGGTAATGTGAGGAAGTATTTTTTCACAGAGAGGGTTGTGGATACATGGAACAGCCTTCCTGAGGAGGTAGTGGACTCAAAAACAGTGGTGGAATTCAAGAATGCATGGGACAGACATAAGGCAATTCTAGTGGGGGGGGGTAGGAGGAAGTAGGCTGTTGGTTTAGTAGGATCTGCAGCCTATGCATTAGGTAGGGAAATGGGCAGACTAGGTGGGCCAAGCGGTCCTTATCTGCCATCAAATTCTATGTTTCTGTGTTTCCATGGTGGGAAAAGCTTCTATTCATACATTAACAACAAGAAACACATAGACAGTTCCATTGGCCCCCCTGAAAATTAACAATACTGAGGTATCATACCCTCAAGAAATGGCAGAGAATTTTAATGGGTATTTTTGTTTAGTGTTCAACACAGGGCAGTCTGTAACCACAGCATAGTAGAACCCATTCTGAAATGACCATAGAATTCTCCAAAAATCAAATAAGGGGCGAACTAATAAAAATTGAAACAAACAAATCCCCTGGTCTAGATAAACTCCATCCCAGACTATTAAAAGGACTAAGCTCACGGCTGATAGACCCATTACACAGAATCTTCAATAGATCTATCAACTCAGGTGAATTTCCGAAAGACTAGAGAACAGCAATGGTGGTACAGATTTTAACAAGCATCTGTCAATGCTGAATATTGTCTTGCTGGCATTGGCATTGGTAGTGCAGGAGTTAGAGAGATGCATAACAGGAATGGCAGTGACGTATGGAACTGGCTAGCCAACCACCACACCCTGCAAAGACTGACAGGTATTGAGGTGTGCCTTCAGGTCATCAGCCATAATGTTCATGCCATTTCACCTTACCCTACACTGCAGACTCCAACAAGTGTTGTGTTGTGCCTCGGGGTCGTCGGGCCTTACGCTCACCCCATTCCATAAGGAAATACTTTGAGATGGGTGCAGTATAGGAGAATGGGGTGAACTTTGGGGCTGAAGAGTCCAAGGCACACCTTGATGCCTGTCACTGGCTGCAGGGTGGGGGCAGAATAGCATGAGCATTACAGCCGACAATCCAAAGTCACACCCCTGATGCCTGTCAAGTCTCTACAGGGTGGGATGTTATGGTTAGAAACCCTAACGCCCCAGGTGTTTGTTGGTATTTTCACTACAGATTTTCAATATGGGCTTTTTGTGACCCCACCTCATGAAAGCATTTGGGACCTCTGCTCATGAACAGTGGCACTGTGATTTTGTTACTCTGTTCCGAACGTGGATTTCCCACAGCGACCGCGTTATTGTGTGCCAGATGTGCAAAAACACATTTTGGGCAGGATGTGAAAAATGACAGCTGTACTGTTCATAAGGAGGTGCGAAGAAAGGGCAATTTTGAAAATCTGGAGAGAAAATATTAAAAATTCTCGAAGTTACGAGTGTGCATGGAAATAGCACAATGCACGCTCGTAACACAGTCATTTTGTGGAATTTTGTCATCAGATTTTCAACATAGGCATTTTGGGACCTCTAATCATGAACAGTGTCACTGTGATTTTCTTAATCTGTCCCGAACATTGATTCCCACAGCGACCACGCCATTGTGCGCCAGATGTGCGAAAACACATTTCATCAAGATGTGAAAAATGACAGCTATACTGTTCATAAGGAGGTGTGAAAAAATGGCAACGTAGAAAATCTGGAGTGAAAATATTAAAAATTCTTGAAGTTACGAGCATGTGTATAAACTGAGCAATGCACGCTCATACCACAGTCATTTCTGGCAATTGTTTCACCAGATTTGCAACTTAGGCTTTTTGGGAGCCCACCTAATTAACAGTGACACTGTAATTTCGTTAATCGGTCCCAAAAGGTGATTCTGTGCAGTGACCGCAAAATCACCTTTCGGGACTGAATAACGAAATGACAGTGACTGAGTTCATGATTTTGGGTCCCAAGAACCCCATGTTGAAATTTAGAGCCAAACACCACAAAAATGGCTGAGACATCCACCTAAGTTGAAACCCCCCATTGATGCCATTATACAGCTTACAGTGATTTTCTTCAGTTTGCGGTCGGCTTTTGAAGAGTTCAGACGTGTCTCGCTCCACCAAAAATTGTCATGCCGGGCTCCGGAGGTGAGTATGGGGTGAGGGGGGTAAGGGGAGGTGGGATGCACAGAGGGTGGGTGCGGGTTTAGGAAGGGGTTGCTCTGACTCAACAACGGAACGTTTTCTTATTTTCAGGAATGGATATCACAGGAAGGTTTTCTTTATTTACAGGTGAAATTAAACAACTGTTGGGCACACTGGGGTGAGCTCCAGTGTGCCCCATGACTTTGGCAGGGTAGGGTGGGGGCGGAACATGCCAACGCAGTCGGCTTCAGAACACACGCAGACACACTGGGGTGGGCTCCCAGTGTGTCACACAATCTTGAGTTGGGGTTTATAAACATGCCGACAGGGGGATTGGGCACCCCCGAAGTCGACTTGCTGGGGATTGTGAGAGGTGGATGGCGACAGCCACCGCCATGTTTATTGAAATGTTTCAGCAGGCAAAGCATGCCCTGCAATGATGGGGCAATCCCTCATTGCAGCAGCAAAATTCTTTTAAGTTGGTGGCACGCTTCTCAAGGGCTGTCATAGACAGCATAATCATTCATTGGTGCCACAGAGACCAGCCCAAAAAAGCAGAGGAGCTATTGGCCACAACATGGCCGCACCTCCACAACCTGCTACTCCACCAAGCTGTCACAAAATGCTGGTTGCGCTGCACACAAGACAACATAAAAAATAGGGGACAGATGTAGTATGGCTAACTATAGATCAATGAGACTGACCAGTATTCTGGATAAAGTTCTAAAATCAATGATTAAAGACAAATTAGAACAGGAAATTGCATTTAAAAACTAGGGTGATAATTCACATCACGGGTTTAAAAACCAAAGGTCCTGTCTTACAAACAACTTGGTAATTCTATGACAAAGTAAGTGCCTTACTAGAAAGGAAATCCTCAGTGGATGTGATCTATTTGGACTTCTGTAAGGCATTTGATGAATTCCCTCATTCTATCATTACAACTGCATGCTGTGGGAATTAATAACACCATTGTGAAATGGGTGGAGGCTTGGCTGAGGAATAGAACTCAGGCTGTATGAATCAGAGGATACCAATCTAGAGTTGGTCCAGTTACCCGCATGGTGCTGCAGGGGCCAGTGTTGGGCCTGGTGCTGTTCGCTATCTTTATTACTGATATGGCTGTAAACTTGTCTAATTTCACTGTTAAATTTGCAGATGACACTAAAGTCGCTGCAGAGGTAGATAGCAACTTACAGGTCGAATCTCTTAAGAAAGAGCTGACAGTCCTAGAAGAAAGGGCCAGATTAGATGGCATGGCCTTCAACACAGATAAATGTGTTGTCATGCATCTGGGGGAATCAAACAGGAGGAATAACTACACCGTAAATGGCAGAACCCTACAGTAGGTTGAAAGTGAAAAGGACTTAAGGGTCATCATCACTAGTGACCTCAAATTTAGCTGACAGTACACTGAGATTATAACCAAGTAAAACAAAATCATCTATTGCATCAGAAAGGCTTTTAGCTCCAGAACTAGAGCGTGCATACTGTTACTGTTTAGGGCATACAGTACATGAGGCCACATCTGGACTACTGCTCACCACTCGAGTCCATATCTACATAGTGACGTCAAAAGGTTGGAAGGTGCACAGAGAAGGGTTACAAAATTAGTGGAAGAGATGCAGAAAAAAGAGCTATGAACAGAGGTTAACAGAATTGAATATGTATTCACTTGAACTTAGAAGGACCAGGGGTGACCTTCCACTAATGTACCATATGTTATGGGATGAACAACTCATGGCAGACTTGGGCTGACTGTAATTTAGAGAGTTTGCTCTCGGAGAGGCCATAGTTGTCAACTAAGGTGAACCTACCCCAAGTGGTCTCTAAGAGATTACTTCTACACTCAAAGAATAATACATTTTTGGAACTCACTCCCTAGAGATGTACAGTAGTTGAAAAAAGAGTTCTTTAACACTTTGAAACAAAAACTAGATGATTATCTGCTGCCTAACTTAGGGAATAATTACATTCTTCTTGAGGGAGATGTACCATAATGGTGTGGGGTTTGGCGTCATTGGGGACTGGGGTTCCACCTGGAGGGACACCAGCCTATACTGGCAGGATGGTCTGCATCTGTCCAGGAAGGGAACAAGTCTTTTGAGCAGTCAGTTTAAATTCTTCATTGGCAAGCTTTTAAACTAGCCAAGGGGGGGAGGCACTGATAAGCAGCAGGAAAATCCCAGCCTCTCCCTACAAAACAGGGTCCTAAATGAGAAAAAGACCGAGGTCAAAAGGTCAGTGGGGGATGCTGCAAAAAAAATTAAACTGCATGGTGCAAAGTACCCTCGCCTCACTCATGCCATTGACAGGCAGCACCTCAGAGAAGGATATTGTGTGTGCTGCTTGTCTTAGGCCCCTCCCCAATTCTACAAAGTCCTTCTGCACTGCTCTAATCTCATGATGAGCCAAGTCATTTGTCCCTAGGTGGACAATGACGTCTAGCTCAGACTCCCGTGCAGCTGTTCTTGTGATCCTGAGGATGCGCTTCCTGTCTCTTCAAGCCATGGCACCAGGCAGGCACCTTACTTCAGTTTTCCCTGCTTCCCCCAGTTCTATCCACCTAATAATTGAGTCCCCCACCAGGAGCTGCTTCCTTTCCTTGTGGTGTCCTTTGCCTTCTTCCTGTGGGCCTCCCTTGTGACAGTTTTCCTCAGCCTCCTTAGTCTCCTCTGCGGGTGCATCCATAGGGGAGCTATGCTCCCCCAGAATGGTGTATGGATTGTGGTGTGGAACAACTAACTGGGTGTGCCTCTGTTCTACCATCCTCACCCTCCCTTAGCCCACTGTGGTCCAACTGCTGTGCTTTCTTTGCAACCTCTGAGGTAGTGGTGGTGGCTCTGGTGCTCCCTGGATGGGGGAGGTTCCCTTCCTACCGTCCAGTGTGGCCTGGGGGAAGGTTCCCTTACTACTGTCCAGTGTGGCCTGAAGACAGGCAAATTCCTCCCTCAGGGCAGAGAGTTGTCTGCAAATAGGGAAGTATCTCAGCCTCCAGAAAGACTCCCGGAAGACTGCTGCCCCACAGCCATTACATTGCACTACTCCCTACATTTTGTGTGTGTGTGTGATTGGTTTGTTATATAGAAATATATATATATTATACAATGTGTAAGCTTATATTGTCAGTGCAGTATGCTAGAGAGGATATGACAGTGATATGCACCTTGCACTCTTAAGGAAATGATGTCAGAACCCCAGGTATAAAGGAACTATTTCCAGGGGTGGGTGGGGTGAGGTGGGAAGGGGTTGGGCCTAAACTGTGCCCTCACAAAACAATCCGCTAAAAGCTCTGTCCCACCTCTCCCTCCCATACCTCTCAACTTTACCACATTACGAGGAACGTTCCTCATTTTACTTCACAAAAGCTCCCTGTTCCACATTGTGAGGACTTGTTCCACATTCAGTGCTAACATTTGAAAGCAAACATCTTTAGTAAATGAGCAAAAAATATATTATTCAATTAATAACAGACTTTTTGAACATAAATGCAAGCATTTTAACAGTGTTCTGAGCCTCCTAGGTAAAGATTTGATTAAGTGTTCCACATTTTGTTAATTTGTTCAACATTTTGAAAGGCAGTGTTCCACATTTCGGGGACAAAAGGTTGAGAAGTATGCTCCCTCCTTTCCTCAAGGGTATACTTATTAAGCTCCTTTAGTCTCTCCCCTCGTATGGCTTTTCCTGCTGTTCCTGCACCATTTTAGTTACTCTCCTCTGGACTGCCTATATCCTGTCTATGTCCTTCCGGAGATGGGGTCTCCAGAACTGGACGCAGTACTCCAGATGGGGTCTCACCAACTGTCTGTACAGAGGGATAACAACTTCCTGTTTTCTGCTGGTGATGCCTCTCCCTATGCATCCCAGTATCCCCCAGCCCTCCTTATTGCTTTCTCACATTGTTTGCTAACCTTAAGGTCATCTGATATGATTACCCCCAGGTCCCTTTCCATTTTTGTTGTTGTTACTACCTCCCCCCATTGTGTAATCTTCCCCTGGGTTTTTGTTTCCCAGGTGCATTATTTTGCGCTTCTTTGCATTGAATCCAAGTTGCCATACATCTGACCATTCCTCTAACCTTGCCAAGTCCCTTCTCATCCTTTCCACACCTACTTGTGTATCAACCCTGTTGCAGATCTTTGTGTCGTCTGTAGAGAGACATACTTTTCCTTCCAGTCCCTCTGCAACCATCGTTAACATGGGCAAGCTTTTCCTCTTTGATGTTTTTTTACGTAAATAAAGTTAAAAAGTCGTGTGCTGCCAAACCATCATTCCTTCTGTATTAATGCTACTAAAAATAAGGAGCTTCCATCTTGCCTGTTAGCTCACCCCTCTGATCACTGAACTCTTCTTCAGTCCATCACCCACTGGGTGAAGGGGAGAACTGATTAATCGCTGGTGAATGGGTGACCAATTCATGCTTCTACTTTGGGTTGCAAATTGTAACCTTGCCTGTTCCCTTCTTATGAAAAGTTGTAGGTTTCTTAATGTATGCAGTGAAATCAAGATCAATTAAACATGTATCATGTCCTTTCAGGTACCAGAAACCTTTGAAGATGTTGCTGTCACTTTTTCAGATGAGGAGTGGATGATATTAAGCAAACAAGAGAAGGAGCTTCACCGGGAAGTGATGGTGCAGAATTATGAAACCATGGTTTCTGTAGGTAAGGATAGTCACAATCTGAGAAGTGAGATCTTTATTCAGAGTGGGGTGGGCTTACTTTTAACATGCCACATTTAGAAAAATAGAAACATAGAATTTGTTGGCAGAAAAGGCCGCTTGGCCTATGCAGTCTGCTCACATGGTCCCTGCCTAGTTTGACTCATCAGACGCTAGCTAATCTCCAGTGACCCTCCCTCCTCCTTTCTTCTATACTAACATACCCCCATGTGTATCCCATGCATACTTGAAGCCACCTACTGTTTTTGCCTCCACCACTTCCGTTGGCAACTGTTCTAGGCCATCTTTACTGTTTCAGCGAATTAGTACTTCCTCGCTTCCTTCTGAAACTTCCTCCTCCAGCTTCATTGCATTTCCTCTGATCTTGGTGCTCTTTTTCATGTGAAAAGAAAACATCCCCATATGCATTCTTTTCACTGCTGTAAGATGCTTGTAGGTCTCTATCCTGTACCTCCTGCTCTCCTGTCTTCCAGGGTGTACATGTTATGCTCCCTCAGGCTCATTTCATGAGGCTTATGATGCAACACTTGTACCATTTTAGTTGCCCTACTCTGGACTGCCTCCACTCTGTTTATGTCCTTTCTGAGGTTCACCCTCCAGAACTGCATACAATACTGCAGGTGGGGTTTCATAAGAAAGCAATACAGTGGCAACACCACCTTCCTCCTCCAGCTGGAAACTCCTCTCCCTGTGCATCTTAGCATCCCACTGCCCTGACCCACCGCTTTGTCACACTACGCTTTTTCTTTAAGGTCATTAAATATGATAACCCCAAGTTCCAGAGGGATGGGAAGTTGATGCTCCAGATCACTAGGACAGCAGGGCAGGAGGGAGAGCTGGATGTTATTGTCCACCTGAGGACTAATGACCTCACTAGGGGTGGAGCTGGGATAGTGCAGGGCGAGTTAAGGGAACTGGGAATGGGACTTTGACAGATAGCTCATTCAGTGCTGTCACTGAGGTGTATATTGCTTGTATGCATTTTGTTTATATGCTTTGTTAAGGTTTAATGTACACAGGGCTATCTTGTAAACAAGATTGTAACAAAGTCTTATGACTAGTCTCCTGTATTTTCTCTCTCTCTCTTTCCTGACTATGACAGGAGAGAGGATCTCCACACCAGGAGCTTCAACTCATGGCTGAACGAATGATGCAGAGAGGTAGAGTTTGGCTACATTGGGGACTGGGGACCCACCTCGGAGGATAAGGGCCTATACAGGGGTGGTGGGCTGCATCCATTTGAAGGGGAATCACAACCCTCAGTGGATGGTTTAAATATTATTTTGATGAACATTATTTAAACTAGCAAATGGAGGTAGTGGAAGGAATTGGAGCATCAGAAACTGCCCCCCCCCCCCCGCACACTGAAGTAGAGAGTAAGGAGAACCCAGGGAGAGAGGAATCATTCAAAGTACAGATCAATAAAGGATGTAGAATGGTAGAGATAACGGGGGAAAGGAACTGGAGCATTAAAATGAGAGGCAGGGGAGAGAGAGGCCAAAAAGAAAAAAGGGGGCAACAAGCAGAGTGGAAACAAAATCTGGAAGGCCATGTGTGTGAATGCTAGAAGTCTAGGAAATAAGATTCTGAACCTAGAGATCATCATGACAGATGCCGACCTGGATATTGTGGTCATTACTGAGTCACAGTGCATTGAAAGACCATGACTGAAACATGGTGATACTGGGCTAAACTCTGTTCAGGAAGGACCTGGTGGGAAGGAAAGGAATATGTGGTGCTTTATATGAGGGGAAAGCATAAAAGACACAGAGACACAGGGACTACAGGGGGAAGTAATGTGGCTCACCCTGGAGATGGGGAATGGAGCTGCTATTTGCACTTGAGTGATCTACAGACCAGAAGCACAGACAGAGGAATTTTATAAGGTACTGGTGGCAGAAAAAGGGAAGGTGCTGGTGGTGGGGGACTTAAACCTGCCAGTTGTGGATCGGAGCCTCACAGCAGCAGCTTCAGCTAGAAGCAGGAACATCATGGACGCTCTGCAGGGGTGTTTCTCAGGCAACTTGTCAGTGAACCCTCTCATGATGGGGCGATGCTGGACCTGGTACTCCCTAACAGGGACAGTGTTGCAGGTGTCAAGGTGGGATGCCTGTGATCACTGTACAGTGTGATTCAATGTAAGGACGTCTGCTGAATCAAACCACACAAAGGTGTTGGTCCTGGACTTCAGGAGGGTAGATATTAAAAAGATAGGGGTCCTCACCTGCTATATGGAGATGGCTACGCACTTCTAAATCTGAGATCCTCTCTCTGTAGCTGGGAAGAGCCTATGTTTCGGGTCTGGAGGAGACTGTCTGCACTATGCACGCCTGTGGTTATGGAGAAGCTGCAAGTAGCAGGGCTACACTGCTTGTTTTATCTTTTTAGCAGGTATGCCACCTACTGCCTAAGAGTTCAGCCTTTCCAGTAAATCTTACTGTAAGCATTCTGGCGCAGCACATCTTTGCTCTTCCTTTCTTGTTTCCCCATGTGGTAAGTTTAAGGTGATGAGACACCAGGTGTAAACAAGCAGCCAGTCGGTGGCCGAAGCAAAGGAAGTCATCTTTGCAGCACAGACTGCACCCTAACTACAGAATTTTCACCCGCCAGACACCCCCACCCTAATGCGAGGGACGTATATATCATGTTTTATCTTACTTGTTTTTAGTGTGGTTTTTTTTTTTTTTTTTTACATGATATCATAGCAGCATATTTTTTGAAAACCACGATAGTAAGTCTCTGTCTACACTTTACTGGTGGGGCTCATGTCAACGCCCCTCTACAGACATTTTACAAGTATTCCTAATCCTTCTTAACCCTCAGTTCCGTTTTTGTTTTATTTCTAGGCTTATTCTTTTTTTATTTTTATTAACATATTCCAATTATAGAATCACAGAGTCTTATTCATTCTCATATGTTTTTCCCTGAAAAGGTTAATAATTAAAGCATGCCGCAGACTGGATTAATTTCATCACTTAATTGCCACTAAACACACTGAGTGTGCAATGAGTACCTTACTTCAGATTTAATCCACCTGTGGCAGTTAAGATTCCCCACATTTCCCCAGACAAACTTTTTTTCTGCTTATTTATTTCTGCTGCCCTCCTTCCTTCACAGACATCATTCTGGGTTAGAGGCACAGCAGGAGAACTTGTGTGTAGCAGTGATTTTTCGGTTAGTGTTCTATCCCCCACCAGGCTCATTGGAATAGAGCTTTTCTCTGTTTCTTCTCAGTGGGGCGATCAGCTGTTCTCTTAAGTCAGGGAACCCCACTTTCCAGTGAATCATAATCCTCACTTCATTAACGCTACATATCTGCTTCAAACTTGCTTGAAAACTCTGAAACCAACACACTGGTTGCTCCAACTCATACAACACTACTGGCTCGTGTTCCTGTTGTACAAAGTCAAAATCCAAAAACTCAAGAGTGACGAGTAAATAATCTTTTAGCCGTTTGGTTGAGATTTTCTTTCTATTTGGGTTACTAGAGTTTTTATTGATTTTAATTAAATACTTGTAATAATTTAGCTATTAATTTCATGAATATCACACCTAGGTTAAAATACATTTTTGTACAGCAGTGCTTCAGTGCTTCATTTTCCCTTTTTTTCCCTCCTCTTCTTTAGTGTAAAAGGTTTCAGAGGTATTGCACCGCCCCTCTGGTTTGATAATTTCAAACACCTTCCTTTTCTTTTTTTTTCAGTGTTGGCTGTGCAGCAACTACCTCCTTTTTACCCAAGACCCCTGCACCCTGATTTTTGATCCTTTCTCTTGAACTCTCCTGGGAACTGGAAAAAGGCTAAATACCTACTGGATACTTCATCTGGAGCCATATACCATATTAAGACATTTTTTCTGTGGACCTAGGGTCAGCATTCTGGAGTGCTGCTGACAGAACAATCATGGGCCCTAGACCTCCTGGACCTTCTGGGCTCTCTGCTCATTCTGGTTTTCTTATTGAACCACTACCAATCATACTGTTTTAAGCAGTCATCCCTACACAACTTCTGTGAAGTTGCTCGAGCAGAGACTATTACTGTCCATTTTTATATTCTTGATGATAAACTGTGCTATTATACTAATACAGTATAATCATTATAAGTTATCCAGCAACTAATCCTTAACATTATTGTGGGTCTCTGAATAACTTTAAATAGACTCACATAGCATAATAATATATGTCATTAAAGGGAGATACAGTGCATCTCTATTCCCTTTTAATCATTGCTCATTTAATACCATTTCTTTTTAAAAAATGTTTTATTGACCATCTTTTTAATTCTTAATTTTACCTTCTTAAATTACTGCACTAGTCACTTTACTTACAAAATTAACCATGTACATTAGAAGTGGAAGGGAGATTATCAAGGACAAAACCGCCACGAGTAACTATAATGTACTGAGGGAAACCAACTCTCAGATAGATAAGACTGAAATTTTATTAAAACTCACTAGGAAGTCCAAAAACACAAGAATGGATGGATGCATATATTCACAGGAACTACCCCTCACTTCCTCAACCCCTCACACCCAAGATAATCTCACTAAACTAAAATAATATATTCAGGAGGAAATATCCATTGGTAACAGAGATGTCTTGACCACTAAGGCTATTTTGCCAGTACCTTTGAAATCTGTGGACATGAACGCTCTTGTTCCTTTGTTGTTAGAGGGTGATATCTCTCAGCCTGAAGGGGCTTTAAATGATTATAACAAATCTAGTGGGTTTAAAGAAGTAGCTGGACAAGAACGAGAAAACACCACTGATAATAAATTAATGTTGGGTTCCCCTGATCCCCTTGCAGTAATCCTTAACAAAGGTAACATTCTTGGGAAGGCTACTCAGGTTAACCAAGCCAAAATTACTGACTAGTTTTTATACCAAAAAAATCACTCCAAGGATGCTGCAATTGACCCCTCTGTATTTCCCCGATAGATCTAACAAGGAACTATGTGATATTTCTGGGTCACCGAGTAACCTGGGAGGGGAAGTTAATTCTAAAGGGACATATATGCTCTTTATCTATCTAGATTGGACTTATTTAGCCCCCATGGCCCTCTCAGATGATATGAACAGTACCCTTATAACTGTGAAAGATGATGATATTCTAGTTGGGTCTCCCAAGGAAGTATTTGATTAGCTAGATAAGGAGGCTGAAAAAATCCCACAAGATCAGGAGTTTCTAGCTCAATGTCCAGATTATATATCTAAGTACACAATCAAGGCACTAGTTCATCCCATAATGTTGAATATAGTATTGCTTGAGGCCTATAATGGAATTAAACTCTGTGGAACATCTGACTTCCCTCTGTCTAGAGAAATTTTCTCTTATTGAGCAAAAACTGGAAGGACTAGTTAGAATTAAGGCTCTAGTAGAGAAAGCCTAGAATCTATCTTTTCCCATCATACTCATTTCTGATTCTCTACTAGTTAGGGGGGAAAAGTAAGTTAGTTAGTCGAGAAAAAACAAGGGTCACTCCCAAATCTAAGAGCAAGGCGAAGGGGGAGAAAATAAAAAAAAGGTAAGAGTATTGTTTCTGAGTGTTCTCAGCATATTCATGAGGCAGTATCCACTGAAATTCTTGTGACTACCTCTCCAAGTGTTATGGGGAGGGTTCCCTCAATGGGGAGAAAGAATCACAGTGAAAAAGGGGAAAAACCCTACCTCAGAAGGAACTCGCCGATGAAGGTTACCTCAAAAAGTGCCCTGTTGTAACTATAAGTCTGTAGACCAAATTCCTGGTACCTCTAATATCATCCCCCTTTACAATCAGTCTCTCTGCCTGCTATGGAGACACACATATTGGTGGCAGAAAACCCCCAGACCATTAGGGATAAGTCCCCTCTGTACCAGCTTGCAATTTCTGGCAAAGAAGTTGTTTACAAATTAGATAAAATGTATACTGAACCCTGTGAGACTGGCGAATCATTAATGGGCCTCATAAACCACCTATTCCAAGCTGAACTGGAACTTCCTGTAGGAGCCACCTCAGTCATTTTTGTTCACCAAGACTGGCTTAATTCTCACCATCCAGTATACATAATGATCGGTGCTATTGAAATGACCAAATTAATATGGGCTAAACAACAAACTCTAAATTCTCTGGGTTTTTTAAGCTCATCTCCAGTAACTTGGTCCACGATATGGAAACATACCTTTGGTGGCACTAAACCCTGCAAAATCCTTTCTCCTGATATATTTGCCTTCACACTTACCAAACTCAACTGGAATTTTGAAATGGTCAACCACCCAGTAGCCCTTTGCATTTTTGGGTTGGACACTTTTGAAGGGGAAAAGATGGATAATTTAGCTTTACACCTGAGGATGCTTTTCTCCTCTATCACTAAAATAAAAATGTATCCATCTGATTTGGATGCTGCTGAAAGGCTGTATTCGGGGCCAGTAGGGTCCCAAATAATCTGTTACATCCACTCAGCAGAACTGTGTTCTCAGTTGCTAAGCAAAAGTAATATACTGGATGCTGTGGATAGCCATTTGGTTTCTTCTACAGATTGGGGACCATTTAGTAGGTCCCCTGAAGTTCTGGTAAATGCCGCATGACTACTAATACCCCCAAATCCAGAATTAAGTACAGTTCCTGCACATAATTCTTTCTTTCCCCAGTTGTCTACTTCTTACGTACGTGTATGGAATATTGTTGGGCTGAGCAATAAGTTGTTGGACCCGGAACAGTTAAGTCTTGTTTCTAGATTTTAGGTCATGGCTTTTTAGGAGACTTGGGGTTTGGCACAGCCCCTCTTAAATGGCTATGAATCTTTTTTTTGTCCCTAGTACCATACCAAAAGCTTTTGGCAGACTCAAGGGGGGTCTTGCCTCTTTCCTAAAAAATAGGGAAGGCATTCAGGTTCTGTTTAATCAGTCTACCACTCAAGAATGTCTTCTTACAATTATCAACTGGGATACCACCATTGTATTGGCTGTAAATGTTTACATTTCACCTAGTTACCATCATAATTTAAAGAATGATATTTGGTCAAAATTGAGAGCAGAAATTGATTACTTTGTTCTAGCAGGTCGACACGATTATCCTAGCAGGAAATTTTAACTCCGGAATAGCCAATTTTGATAACTTGTCTATCCTCCAGGCCCAGTTCTACCTAGGGAATCTAGACCTCAGGAAAACTGCTGATAAAGTGCAAAATGAGGCGAGAAACTGTTTCCAGAATTTTATTATAAATAAAAATGTTCTGATACTAAATGGTAGGGTCAAGAGTGATCTTGATGTAGCCTGTACTTTCTTTTCTCCCTCGGGACAAAGTATTATTGATTTTGTCTTCTGTTCCCTACGCAGTTATGACCGGTTTAAGAAATTAGAGATAGCCTTGAGACCTGAGAGTGACCATGCAGCAATTTTATTGTCCTTTTTTGGCAACTGATGGTGTCCCAAGAGACCACAATATACATAGACCTCTAGCCCTCCTTGTCACAAGAGATAAATCAGAACTGATATTTAACTCTAGAACTATGAACAATGTTACACCATTGATTTATTCACCCTCTTTTGTAACCCTTTTTTCACCCTTTGCTCACTAAAATTCTAATCCTAGTTACCTTCGTCAACAGCTGGACTTATGTCACAAACAAATAAGCAACAAGCGGTTGAACTCTTATACTTGGGTTGATGCTCAATGCTTGTTTGAAAAACTGAAATTAGGAAGACTCATTAGGAGTGTTAAAAATCTTCCCTCTAAGACTAAGTTTGCTGATTTAAATAAAGCTCAGAAATCTTATAGAAAATTCTTGTTGTGAAAAACAGCAACACCATTTTATGTCCAAACAGTGGCATGCCATGTACCAGGCTATTAACTCCAGGGACTCTAAAATGTTCTGGACCCTGGTAGCAAAGGAAACAAATAGTACTCTTCCTCATTTCCAATTTATATCTCGAAAGAAGTCTGGATTTCATATTTCAGATCTCTTTTTTTTTATAGAGACTCCCCATTTCCTCAAATAGTACTCTTCCCCAATGGCTTTCACCAGGAGATTATTCCCCTCTGATAATCACATTTTATGATGTTGAGCAGGCTATAATTAAGCTTACTAACAACAAAGACCCTGGTCCCAATACCATCACCGGAGAAATTTCTAAAACACTCTTAAATTACTGGGTAATTTCTTTTTTACAAATTTTTTCAATATATGCCTAAGAGAAAGATATATACCCTCTTCTTGGCCAAAAAATATAGCCATACCTATTTATAAAAAAGGAACATATGCATTACATTCCAACTATCGACCGATCAGTCTTTTAGATACAAGCGGTAAAATATTTGGTAGGATCCTATTAACTACTTTACAAAATTGGACAGATTCAGAATCCCCGTTGTCTCTGTCTCAGGCAGGTTTTCATCAGGATTTTTCAACTACCGATAACATATTTATATTAGTACACCAGATAGAAAAATACAGAGCATATAAAAAACTGAAATGATATGCTCTATTTGTGGACTTTGCGGCAGCTTTTGACTCAGTTGTAAGAGAAAAACTCTGGAGCATATTGCATGTCAGGGTCCTCCCTTTAAAACTTCTAATAACAATCTATCTTCTTTCCTCAAACACCATGACTACAGTAAGATATGATAATCTTGGTAACATCTCAGAATATTTCAGAACATCTTTGGGAGTAAAACAAGGGTGCTTATCAGCACTGCTTCTTTTCAACATATATATTGATTCCTTATTATACTTTGATATGTATTTAATCCTGGGCATGCCTAGAATTATGAACACTATTGTACACATCCCAGCATATGCAGATGGCTTGATTCTTCTCTCACTTTCCAGAGTGGGTTTACAGAACAAAATAAACCAACTTAAAAGTAAATGTGATAATCTTGAGCTCAAAATTAATCATAAGAAGACCAAAATTATGTTTTTTGGAGCACACGACCTCAGTACCTTGTCTCTTACATTTCACCTGTGTGAGGACTTAATTGAGGTGGTCCTCGCCTACATATATCTGGAAGTAAAATTTACCTCAAATGGCCAATGGTCAGCTCACTGGAAAGAACAAGCTGCTTAGGCTAAGTTAGCAGCTAAATCACTATCACGTTTAATTTATAAATATGGTGGTCGCATAGTTGTTCCTGCTCTCATAGCTGTAGAAGCCAAGATTAATCCCATACTATTATATGCTGCTGAAGTTTGAGGGTCAATACAGGCCCCATCACTTGAAATCTCCTTATCTTATTATGAGTCTGTACTACAGATACCTTTATCTATGTCTAATGCCGTTGCCTGGGCTAAACTTGGCAGACTCCTCTTAGCCACTCTTGTTGACATACGCCTAGCTTGCTACTGGCTTAGAATCATTAATAACAAGGTTAACCCACTTTCCCATCTTGCCTTCACGAGAAAATCGGATGGTCCAAATAGGATTTTAAATCTCCTTGACTTAAGACTCTCAGACAGATTATTGCTAAAGCATCACTAGCTCACCTTTGATCAGACTTCCAGAAAGGTATTGTGATCACCCCGTTACTTAAAGATCTCTTCAAAAGGAATCTATGTGCTATAGTTCAGGCAAAGCAAATGAAAGAAGTCAGGGAACGGAAACAAGCCCCCTTGTATAGTAGCAATAAAACTGATTCCTCCCTTGAAACATAGAAACATAGAATTTGACGGCAGATAAGGACAGCTTGGCCCACCCAGTCTGCCCATTTCCCTACCTAATGGATAAGCTGCAGATCCCAGTTAACCAGAAGTCTACTTCTTTCTACCCCAACCCCCTAGAATTGCCTTATGGCTGTCCCATGCATGCTTGAGGACTATTTAATGCTCCCACTGATTCCCAAGGACAGAAAAGTCATCACATGGGCTGGACTAGGCATTATTTGTTCCAGATATACATATTTCAACAGAATGCCTGCAGAAGGCCCAAATCATGATGTCTTTCCCTGTAAAAGAGGATTTCAAGAAACTCATTACCATATCATGGTTCAATGACCTTTATATAAACTTTTTTGCGAGCAAATTTTAAAAGATTTGTTTGATAAAATTTGCCAATTTGGACTGTTTCCCACTATTTTTTTCTTCTTCACCCCCAGTCCAAAGTGGATGCTATAATGGCTGTAAATTTTTTTCTAAGGTGACAGGCTACAAAAGGAAACGCTTTCCCGCAACCTAACGTACTTGACACCCTTTCACTTTTAATGCAATTCATATACAGTGCACATATGATCTACTGGGCTAACTTATTTTAACTCTGTTTATAATCTTGCAATGTCCATTTCATTTTGTTATGGAAGAACAATGAAAAGACTATTACTACTACTACTACTACTAAAAAAAAGGAAGGTGAATGCCTCAAAGATGACCTAGTGGGAGGATGACCTAGGTGGGTATAGAAGCAGTGGGCAAGAGAACAGATCTCCGCTTCAAACAAGTGAGCAAAAGCAAGAGGAAAAAGAGACTGCTATGGTTTTCGAAAGAGGCGTCTGAAAAGGTAGTATTCAGAAGGTATAAGGAGACGCAGAGGGATGCAGGGAAAGTAATAAGGAGCACAAAGGCACAAATTGAAGAGAGGATAGCTCATATGGTAACAAAAGGGGACAAGACATTTTTAGGTATTTAAAGAAAAAGAGGAAGGTCAGAGGTGGAATTTTCAGGTTAAAAAGGGAAGGGGGCACTGTGCAGAGGGGGACCTGGAAAAGGCAGACATCCTGAACAAATACTTTTATTCAGTGTTGACAGAGGAAGAAGAAAGGGAGAGGCCACAGAAAGTAACAAAACTTTGGAAAGAGGGAGGTGGACACTAGTCTTTTTTTGGTGGCAAGAATCCTGAAGGGACTTGCTAATCTGAAGGTGGACAAATCATTGGGGCCAGATAAGGTGTATCCAAGGGTATTGAGGGAGCTCAGGGAAATACTGACTGCACCTCTGACAGTTCTGTTTAACAGCTGATTGGGAGCAGGAGTGGATCGGGAAGATTGGAGGAGGATAGATGTAGTCCCACTACACAAAAGTGGTAGCAGGGAGGAGCCTGGCAGTTATAGGTCAGTCAGCCTTGCATCGGTGGTGGGAAAGTTAATTGAAGCATTTCTGAAGGAAAGAATTGTGGAATATCTTGAATCCAGTTGGATACAAGAGCAAAGGCAGAATGATTTCACAGGAGGAGATCTTGTCAAATAAATCTCATAGATTTCTTTGACTGGGTGACCAAGGAACTAGAGCAGGGTGGTGCAGTGGACGTGGCCTACCTAGATTTCAGTAAGGCGTTCAACACTGTCTCACATAGAAGACTAGTAAGCAAGATGGGTAGCTTAAGAGAGAGTCCAAAGGTGGTAAAGTGGATAACAAATTGGTTTGGGGATAGGCGGCTACAGAGAGTGGTGGTAAACTGAATTCACTCCAAGGAAGGCAGTGTGACAAGCAGGGTGCCTCAGAGATCAGTGCTAGGACTGGTCCTCTTTAATGTCTTTATAAGTAACATTTCAGAGGTGACAGAAGGGAAGCTGAATCCTCTTTGAGGATAACACCAAAATCTACAATAGGGTGGACGCTCCGCTGGTGTGGAAAGGATGAGCAGAGACCTGAGAAAACTAGAGGAGTGGTTAAGGGTATGGTAGCCAGATTTCAGTGCAAAGTAATGCACTTAAGGCACAAATATTCAGGGGTGGAGTACAAAATGGGTGAAACATAGCATTTGACAGTAGATAAGGACTGTTTGGCCCATCCAGTCTATCTGTTTCACCCCACCTACACAATTACCACAAACCATGCCTAATCTTCAGCTCCTTCTCCCTCCAGCCATCCATTCCACTATAATATCTTTGTGCTTGTCCCATGCATTCTGAAACCTGATTACTGTTTCTGCCCCCATCACCTCTGCTGGACAACTGTTGTTGAGTGGTGAATTCCTGAAATGGCCTTCCAGCAGAAATGGTGGGGCAAAAACAGTGGGGGAATTCTAGAATGCATGGGACATACATAAAGCAATTATAGTGGGGGTAGGAGGAAGAAGGCTGTTGGTTAACTGGGATCTACAGCTTATCCCATAGGTAGTGAAACTGGCAGACTAGGTGGGCCAAGCAGTCCTTATCTGCCATCAGTATCTATGTTTCTGTGTTTCTATGATGTGGTTCAAGACTGCATGGGATAAGCATAAGGGAATCACAGTGGAGAGGATGAGGGGAGAGAGAAGGAGCTGCAGATTGTGCATGGTCTGTGGTAATAGTGTAGGTAGGGAGAAATGGGCAGACTAGGTGGGTCAAGAAGTCTTTATCTGCCATCAAAGTCTATAGTTCTGTTACCAATGATCACTGAGCAGCAAAAGGAGACCTGGGGATTGTCATATTAGATGGCCTAAAGGTGGCCAGGCAGTGTGATAAGACAGTAGGAAGAGTGAGTGGGATACTGGGGTGCATTGTGAGGGGTATCACCAGCAGAAAGACAGAGGTGGTGTAGCTTCTTTATAGATTGCTGGTAAGACCCCATCTAGAGTATTGTGTCCAATTCTGGAGACCACATCTCTGGAAGGACATAGACAGAGTAGAGGTGGTCCAGAGGAGGGCAATGAAAATGGTGTAAGGTCTGCATCAAAAACCCTAATGAGGAGAGACTAAAGGACCTCAATATGCACACCTTGGAACGGAGGAGGGAGGGGGGATGTGATACAGACCTTCAAATACATCGTGCATGTAAATAAGGTACATGAGGGGAGTATTTTTGCATAAGAGAATATGCTCAAGAACAAGAGGACATGCTGTGAAGCTGTAGGGGGTAAATTCAGAGAGATGTGAGGAAATACATCTTCACAAAAGGAGTGGTGGATTCCTGGAACAACCTGCAACACAGGTGGGGGCAAAAACAGTGGTGGGGTTCAAGAATGCCTGGGATAAGCACGAGGGAATCTTAGTGGAAAGGAAGGAGGACGGGAAAAGAGTTGTAGATCAGGTACGGTCTGCACTAATACTGTAGGAAGGGAGAAATGGGCAGACAGTATGGGCCAAGCAGTTATCTGCCATCAAATTCTATGTTTTTCTGTTTCTTGTATTATTTCTGAAAACCGAAGCAGTATGTGAAGTAGATTGAGCTTACCCCTCCACTTCCATCTTATGGCACTGTGAGTTGTGAAGGAGCAGTAAAATTTTGCAGGAGATGGGAGATGTTAAAGCGCATTTATGTTTGTAAAACTGTACAAATATAGTGGTTAATTTAATTGAAAGAGACTGTAAATGTGCCAAGTCTCTCGCATTCAGAAGCCAATGAAGAGATCTGCCATAAGAGGTAAAGAGTTTATCTTTAGGTGCTGCAAGTCTACAGATATCAGTATGTGAAATTACACAGAAACATAGACATTGATGGCAGATAAGGACTGCAAGGCCCATCCAGTCTGCCAATTTCTTTTTCTACTTTATGAATGTGCCATCGGCCTTTGCTCTGTCAATGGCCTATCTATTCATACTCATCTGTATTGCTCCCTTATGCCTTTCCCATGCCTGTTTGAAGCCCTGCACTGTATTCATATCCACTACTCCCTGGGGTAGGCTTTCCATGTATCCACCACCCTTTCTGTAAAAAATAACTTCCTCACATTGCCCCTTAATCGACCTCCCTCTAATCTCATGCTGTGTCCTCTTGTCCTGCTATTTTTCTTATATTGAAACATGTTAGACTCTTTCACCTTGTTAATTCCCTTAAGGTGTTTGAATGTTTCGATCTACACATAAATTAAATTAAATCAAGGCCGCAGCCATTTCATGGAATCTTGGGATAGAAATGGGATAGAAATGGCTGTCACTGAGGAGAAAACTTGCATAACATACAGCTTGCCCATCCTGTCCATGGCATCAGTTTCTGACTCAGGAGTCCTTGAAATGGTTATGGTATTAAAATATGTACACTACCTTACAAGGTCATGTCATGTGACCCTGGTGTTGTGTGACCTGCACTGGCTGCCGGTGAGGTGGAGAATCTCCTTCAAGGTTGGTCTTCTCACCTATAAAGCCCTAAACAGGCTGGATCCTAGCTATCTGAGCAACCACCTGACTCCTTACTACTCGCATTTCCCAGAGCCGGCTAAAAATATCTGGGGCCACATTCACAAAAAATGGCAAAGCACAGCACGTTTGTGCTGCATTTTGAGGTTGCACAGGTATGAAATCTTACTATTCACAGTCAGATAGCACACTGCGCTATCAGACTTAGAATAGGGCCAGGGTGGGAAAGCACTGACCCTGAAAATTCACTGCTTACCCCACTAGCACTGCCCTGACATCCAGTCGGTGGAATAGCCCTGCAATGAATAGCACAGGTGTGCTGTTTCCTGTTCACTAAGGCAACCATGTAAATGAGTCCACTGAGCATGCAAAGCACTATGTGGCCATTTGCAGGCCCATTATGGGCCTATTTACATAGACTGCAGCAGGAGTTTAGCGTCCCCCCATCACTGTCCTGAAACAAAATACACAAGCCATGGTGGTTAGTGGTCCTCCCTGGGTAAAAAATCACCAGCTGGGTAAAAAAAGTTTGTTTTCCTGATGGTAGTGGTCCCCCCCAATCGCTGATCACACTGTGTTTCAAAATAAAACAAATTTCCATGGTGTTCTAGCAGGCCCTGCCTGTCCCAGCTTCCCAGTCGCTGTCCCTTTCATAATAAAAACAATCCCTCTGGTGGTCTAGTGGTCCCTTTAATAATAAAACAAATGTCCTCTATGATCTAGTGGTCCCTCCCTTTCCCCACTCACCAATTGCCGTCTCTTCCATAATAGAAAAAAGTGGTCTCTCCTCTTCAATGATTGCCAGTCCTGGAAACGCAAGTGAATGTACCCTCATGGTAGTGGTTCCTCCCTGATTGCTGGTCAGCGATTGGCAGATACAGTCACGTGACAGAAGTCGCCCTGGTGGCCTACCAATTGCTGTCCTCAACACAGAAATAAAGTGAAGCAGTTCTCCCCCCCTGGTCATTAGTGTCCCGCACCCCACCCGCTCACCAGAGCAAGATATAAAAAATTGTTTCTGTCGTAGCTACTGTAGCTGTCCTTCCCCCACCTGTTCACCGATCCAGTGTAGACAAAAATGTCTCTGGTGCCCAGTGTAGCCCCCAATCCCAGTCTCTTGTATGGGAAAGTGACAATTTCCCTGGTGGTCTAGCGGACCCCTCCCTATCCCAATCCTCTGTAATGAGACTATCAGCTTATCCCTGTGGGTCTAGTAGACCCTGCAGCCTGGCAAGTAGTGTCCCCCCCCACTCCCCCCCCCATCCTGCACCTGAGCCAATGACCAGCACAACCCTCCCCTCTTCACTACAGCTGGCCACCGACTCGGGTACAGAGTGAGGGGGATCAAGTACTCTAAAGACTGAGAAGGGTGATAGTAAACAAGGCACTGGGGGCTAGATGGGCTTCACCACTAGGGCACTGAGATAAATGTGTGGGGGGGCACTACCAGGGGCATCAGCAAATCTTTTTAACTGGTCTTTTGTGATAGGTGTTCCTGGAAGATTGGAGAGTGGTAGATGTAGATGTAGTTGTCCTTTACAGGGGAAAGAACAAGGGGGACCATGGAATTACAGGCCAGTTAGTCTGACCGCTATCATAGTGAAGTTGTTTGTCCCTCTCATCAAGGAACAGAGAGTGGAATTCCTTGAAGTTAATGACCTACATAATAAAGGCAGCATGACTTTGTTAAGGGGAGATTGTGCCACACAAACCTCATTGACTGTGTTAACTCATTGTTGCTGGAGGTGCACAAGGGACAGGCTGTGGATGTGCTCTGCTTGGACATCAGAAATATCTTCGACTTGGAGCTGCATAGGGGATTTGTGAAGAAGCTGAGGGACCTTTGATTATCGAAAGAGCCTATCTAACTGGATAAGCTATGAGATTAGGAAGAGAACACAGAGGGTTTTAGTAAATGGAACTCATTCAGGGGTATGGGAGGAGACCAGGGGAATGCCACAGGGTTCGGTACTTTGACCGGTACTTTTCAGCATGCTCAGCTGTCACACTGGGAGGGGCATACAGAGAAAGATCAACATATTCATCAATTAAACAAAATGATGTAGCAGGGTGGACTTGGAGGAGTGGATTAGTGAAATGAGAAGGGACCTGCAAAGGCTAGAAAATGTGCCCACAATCAGTGAGAGAAATGCGATGTTATTCATATTGGCAAAAATACCTTCAAAACAGAGAATTGCATTGGAGGTGTCAGACTGTACAAGAGAAGGGAGGAAAGAAACCTTTTGGTAATCATTAGCAAATATCCACAAGACATTACCCAATTGCAACAAGGGATGTGCTTGGGGTGGAGGGTGGAGCATGATCATGTGTCTCTGCAGATCCCTGGCAAGGCCACACCTCGAGTATTTTGTGTAGGTTTGGGGACCTCGTCTTTAGAGATATACACATGATCTAGAAACTGTGAATAGGATGACCACCAAATTGATACATGGTATGCAGGGCAGATCTCATGTGGAAAGGCTGAGGTGGCTGAAGTGCTCACTTAAGCCAAAAAGGGAAGGCCTGAAATGAGAGAGACTGCCTGGAAACAGTGCAGAGAAAGGCAAACAAAATGATTCATGGTATGCAGAGAAATCCTTATGAGGAAAGGATGAGGCAACTGAAGTACTCATTTAAGGATAGGAGAGAAAGGGCTGACATGAGACAGAGACTGCCTTGAAAAGTGCACAGGAAGGCCACCAAAATGATACATGTATGCAGAGAAGGCCTTATGAGGAAATGCCGAGGAGGCTGAAGTACTCACTTAAGGCGAGAAGTGAAAGAACTGAAATGATACGGAGAGTGCCTGGAAACACTGCAGAAGAAGGCCACCAAAATGATACATGATATGCAGAGAAAGCCTTATGAGGAAAGGATGAGGCAGCTGAAGTACTCATTGGAGGCTAGAATGTAAAGGTATGCTGCCACTGCAGCAAAAACATTACAGGTATGTCGTCTACAGCAACAATGACAGATCGCTGTAAAGTCTGCTTGGGACCCTGGCACGTCTTCCCTGGGTGTTGCGCCCCCTCTCCGAGTTCACTCCAACCTGGAGTTGATAACTGTAAAGTACTATGGGTGCAGGGGGCACAGCCCCCTGCAAAAAAATATATTACTTTTCCGACGGCGCAATGTGGACTGCAGTTGCGGTCAGCATAGTACCATCGCTGTAATGGCAGCTGACAGATTTTCTGTCAAACTGGTGCCGTTGAACCGAAGGGAAAAGACTGAAAAGAGACAGAAACTGCCTTGAAACAGTGCAGAGGAAGGCTACCATAACAATACATGGTATGCAGGGAAGATCATATGAAGAACGACTGAGAAGGCTCAAGTAGTCACTTGAGGCCAAAAGAGAAAAGGGTGAAATGATACAGAGTCTGTCTGGGAACAGAGCAGAAGAAGGCCACTGAAATTACACAAGTATGCAGGGAAGACCTTATGAAGAAATGTTCAGAAAGCTGAAGTACTCACTTGAGGCTAGAAGGGCATGGGGAGAAATGACAGAAACATTCGACTATCTTAGTGGCATCAGGTTCGTGGATTGTCAACAGTTAATCCAACTCAGTGACGGGACCTGTGCAAGAAGGCATAGATACAAACTGGCTCTGGTTAGCTCAGCAGAGGTGTGAGGATATATTTCTTCATGGGGAGGGTAGAGGACAACTGAAATAGCTTATGAAGGGAAGCGGTTGAGGCATAGATGGTGCAGGGATTCATGGCAAGGTGAGACAGGTATAAACAGTTGAGAGAGTGGGCAAAGGTACAAAACAGTCTGAGCTGATAATAGAGGACTTGGATTAAGTCCACACAGTGATAGGCTGGAGTGAAAGTAGGTTGGACCAGGTCAGAGTGGGCAGACCTTTTGTCTTTTTCTGCCTGTAATTGTTTCTATGTTTTTCATTCTGTAACAAACAGGAGGTTCAGGAATATGAAAGTATAGAAAAAATGGATATGAAAAAATGTAACTACGGAGAGAACACAGTGCATAAGTATATGCAAGCCTGGAGAGAACAGGGTGTGTAGGAACACATAAGTATGGAAACAACTGGGTGGGTAGGGATATTTACGTATGCAGAGAACACGGGATACAGGAATATGCAAGTGTGGAAAATAGCAATTTGACTTCAGAGGTGTCCAATCTTGACCCCAATTTGTGATGGAATAGCTGGACCACTGGTGCAAGCAGTAGTGTGCCACATCCAGCACCAAAGACCATAGATTCAGGAATGAACCTGGAGCCTTGGAGGGTTGGCCGTAGGGAGGAGGATAAGAGTCCAGTGGACTGCTCGCCTCTTCAGGGGTGGGAGGATCAGGGTAATCAGCAGCAGTCTGACTCATAGCAACAACTACGGGCTGGTGCACCTGACACCATGTGAAAATGCGGGCTTGGAGGCATTGGCACACATAGGCATGGGAGACTGCTTGGCATGCCTGTGATGCCATTGCATGATCCAGTTTCAGCGGGAAACGTCAAAGGAAAACCTTTTTAACCAAGCTGCAGCTTGATGCTGGAACCCAGAACCTCCTGCACACTGAAATTACCTTAAGGCGCAAGTCCTAGGTGATTCCCAGGTGATATGATCTCTCCCTACAGGGATCGCCTCCATGAGGGGCAAGTCACAGTCCTCTTGGACTGGGCAGCTGGGAGGGAAGTGCCAGGCGGGAGGGTGGTTCCAGAGATCTGCGTTAGATATGGGGTACATGCCTGCCCTGAAACAGAAAAAGAAAAAATGTGTGATGATATACTGGTGTGGTTATGAATCATCATCTGTCAGCGTTCATGTAAGAGAAACTGCTGGTACAGTTCAGACATTCCTTGCAGGGTCTGCTTTCACCTTCATCCTGCTCTAATTATGAATAACATCTGTATAATTCGTTTTTTTTCTCTTTTTTATGTGCAGGATACAGAATCCCTAAGAAGAAACTGTTGTCGCTATTTAAGGGGGACAAGGAATGTCCATTGGGTGGTGTGGAGGGGAAGGAGACCACACAGCAGAAGGATCATCTTGAAGACACTCTCAACAGTAAGTGGATGGCTAGATGAGTTTATATGGAATTTTTCCAACTGTTGGTGGGGGGGGGGGTGGTAGGAGGAATAGGGAAAAAGTGTAGAGCTGGAGGATCAGGGTGTATGGAATGGAATTATGAGGAGGTAGTGACAATGTCAGAAAGACTCAACTGAGTAAAGCCAAGAAGAATTTTTTAAAAGAAACTGGTTACATTTTATAGTGTCTGTAGAATTGAACTGGGAGTTGGTGGACATGACAAAGGATTGACTTCATGGGGTCTTTATTTCAGGAGTGGGTGCACAGGCAGGTATCTGCATTATAAACATTTTGTTCTTGAAAAATGAAGGACTTGGAAAGTTCAGAGAGGGCTAAACTACTGTAGTTCAAAACATAGGCGATGAAGGCAAGAAAAAAGAAGAGGTTTCAGCAGAGGAGGGATCTAGGAAGTCATGCTGGGAGTAGGATTGCAAAGTGGTTAGCAAATCAGTCAAAGATTCACTTTATGGTGATTGTTCATTATAATGCTCAAGGCACTGTATAGTACATTAGACTACAATAAAAGTCTGACAGATGCATCATATTACAGTATGGATGTTTGTGGGACACCGACCCACTAGGTATAAAAAGCCAAATAAAAAATGGGTCATTGTAACGCAGATCTCTCACTGCCACCACCTGGGTTTTTTACCAACAGGGCCCAGAAGCCTGTTTCTGACTTCCCCCTTTGCACAAGGTCAGGAAGGTCAAAACAATAACTGTGGATAGAGTGCTCTCTCGGAGACAGACTGCAACAGAGTCCAGCAGAAATAGAATTACCCTTTTAAATAACACACAAGCAGTCACTGATTCTATAAAAATAGACTGTTTACTAAAATACTACAGGTATTTACAACAGGATGTACTTACAGGAAACAAAAGGGTTGCACATTTACTAAGAAGCAGAACATAAAATCACATTAGACAGGTAGGTATTGTATAGCAAAAGTTTAAGCTATCCTCCCCTAGGACAGCGTTACCTGCCCTAGCTAAAGAAGCACCTTTCCCTCACTGTGCTATCTTACCTCAGCTAGTGCTTGTAATGGCAGGGGCTCTGGTCTTTTTGGTGCCAGTCCAAGAGAGTGAGCTGAATATAAACCCCTCAATATATTGCCTTGCTCCAAGTGGGGAGGGTCCTATTCAGTCTGAGTGACAGGTCGATGTTGCCCAGCCCTCTTTGAGAGTGTATGTGCATGTGTGTCTCCCCACCCTTCAGCACCTTCTTGCTACCATAGTGATGTCCACCTGGTTCCTTTTGTTCAACATGGGAATATCTCCCAGAAGCATACCTCACTGATATTAAGTGGGTTTATTGCTTTATTGTCTCCTGCCTGTCTTTTCCTGTTAACTTTCTCATGAGAACCATCCGACCTATACTTTAACTTTTCCATGTATACTTGCTCATGTGATCTGGCAACCATCTTGTCTGAAGAAGATGCATATTCAAAAAGAATAGCTTAATCAGAAGAATACATGATTCTGGTCCCCTTTTCTGTCACAGCCATATTGTTCAGCTGAGCCCTAATTCATAAAACAGAAGTTTCAAGCCTCTATAACAGTTAGCAGTTTGTCTCCTAAATAAAAGAAAAGGTGGGTCAAAATTAAAAACTGTGTGGTAATTGTCCTAACCCCCCACCCAGAAATGAACCCTGCATGTAGCATAGTATAACATCAATGTACAGTTCTTGATAATATATAAAATACATCATACACCAAGTCATCAGCAGCAATTTTAAATAAAATTATCTTCCCTACATCAGTCTTCTGCATTGATTCATAGAAACATAGAATTTGTCGGCAGATAAGGACCGCTTGGCCCACCCAGTCTGCCCATTTCCCTACCTAATGGATAAGCTGCAGATCCTAGTTAACCAGCAGCCTACTTCTTTCTACCCCACCCCCTAGAATTGCCTTATGGCTGTCCCATGCATGCTTGAATTCAATCACTGTTTTTGACTCCACAACCTCCTCCGGAAGGCCATTCCATGCATCCACAACCCTCTCTGTGAAAAAATACTTCCTTACATTACCTCTGAGCCGCCCCTCTATCTTCAAATTGTGCCCCCTTGTTCTTGCACACCTCTTTTTTGAAAGATGCTACCCTCTTGGACTTTGTCGATTCCTTGAGGTCTTCAGCGTTTCTATCATGTCCCCCCTCTCCCTCCTTTCCTCGAGGCTATACATATTAAGCTCCTTTAGTCTCTCTTCATATGTCTTCCAGTGCAGACCCTGCACCATTTTAGTTGCCCTCCTCTGGACATCTTCCATCTTGTCTATGTCCTTGCGGAGATTGGGTCTCCAGAACTGCATACAGTACTCCAGATGGGGTCTCACCAGCTGTCTGTACAGAGGGATAACAACTTCCTGTTTTCTACTGGTGATGCCTCTCCCTATGCATCCCAGTATCCCCCAGCCCTCCTTACTGCCCTCTCATATTGCTTGCCCACCTTTAAGTCATCTGATATGACTACCCCAGGTCCCTTTCCATTTTTGTTGTTGTTAGTATCTCACCCCTCATTGTGTACTCTTCCCCTGGGTTTTGTTCCCCGGTGCATTACCTTGCACTTCTTAGCATTAAATCTAAGCTGCCATACATTTGACCATTCCTCTAACCTTGCCAAGTCCCTTCTCATCCGTTCCATCCTACCTTGTGCATCAACTCTGTTGCAGATCTTTGTGTCATCTGCAAAGACATACTTTCCTTCCAGTCCCTCTGCAATGCTTAAACACAAGACATTGAAGAGGACCCACGATCTATCTGAACCTTAGGCACCCACTAGTAACCCCCTTTCTTCGAGTGGACTCCATTTACTATTACCCTCTGTGTCCTATTCTCCAGCCAATTCTTTACCCAGGCTATCAGCTTGGGACCCACCGCCAGGCTGGCTAACTTGTATATTAATCTTTTGTGTGGGACTGAGTCAAATGCCTTGCTAAAGTCTAGGTAGACCATGTCCACAGCCCCTCCCTGATCTACTACTTTGGTCACCCAGTCAAAGAAATCTATTAGATTTGTCTGGCATGACCTTCCTGCTGTGAATCCATGCTGCCTTGGGTCCTGTGCCCCTCTGGCCTCTAGGTACTCGACAATTCTTTCCTTCAGAAGTGATTCCATCATTTTCCCTATCACTGAGGTAAAACTAACAGGTCTGTAGTTTCCTGCTTCTGCCCTGCTCCCACTTTTGTGAAGGGGAATCACATCTGCCCTCCTCCAGTCCTCAGGTACCACCCCATCCTCCCATGATTTGTTAAAGAGGGTAGTCAGTGGTGTCACTAGTTCTACCCTTAGTTCTTTTAGAATTCTGGGATGAATCCCATCAGGCCCCATTGCTTTGTCCACCTTCAGTTTTAAGAGTTCTTTCAGAACCCTTTCTTCTGTAAATGGGCTGGTATCAACTTATGTATCCGGAGTGTTTCTATTGTTTGTTTTAGGTACCTCCCCCTCTTCATTTTTAAATACTGAGCAAAAATATTTGTTTAGTATCTCTGCCTTTTCACAGTCACCCTCTGCCCACCCCCCCTTTATTAAGCCTCACTATCCCTCCCTTATTCTTCCGTCACTCCTGATGTTCCTAAAAAGGTTTTATCCCCTTCTTAACTGAGTAGGCTATCTTTTCCTCAGTTCGGGCCTTTGCTGTTCTGACTGCCAGGGGTGTAGCCATGGATTTTAGATCTGCACCAAGTGGACTCACTGCTACCCCTCCCTTGTTAGGATGAGCTACCCCAGGTGTAGCCAGACAATATACAAATGTACACCAGGACCGTGTTTGTTGCCTCATTTGGCACAATAAATACAACTTTTGTATCTCATGACAATGGTTGTTGCCATGCATGGGTAAATACAAATGCCATGCATTGTTCCCTAAGATACTCACATACGAGCCCAGAGCCTGTAAAGTTGTATTTCCTTGAGATGCAAAGAGAGTATTAGTGACCAGTCCTTCTAGTTTCGACTCCTATAAATAAAATTACAGAAAGGTTCAGTATTTTCTTTGTTAGTTTTCATGGAAAAAGGAAGCAGTTCAGAGCCTATTTGCTACCCCCTTAAATAAAATTGCACACCATGGAGTGCTTGGAGTATGCCTGCCTACACTCATGCTTGACTGCCTTCCCAGCTTCCTTTTGCTTTAACTGATACAATTCTCTGTCCTGCTCCTTCTGTGATTCCTTGTACTTTCTGAGTGCTTTCTTTTTCTCTTGAACCTTCACTGCCACCTCCTTTGAGAACCATAGTGGTTTCTTACATCGTTTTGTTTTGTTCATTTGTTTCACACAAAGGCTTGTTACCTCTGTGATGGCAGTTTTATTATTCCCCATTCTTCCACCCCTCCTTCCTGCCCATTTGCTGGTGCATTCCTTAGGCACTCACCCATTTTAGCAAAGTCAGCCCTCCTGAAATCCAGTACCTTTGCCTTTGTATGGCTCTGTTGCTGTGTTTATTGTGAACCATACTGTTCGATGGTCGCTAGTTCCCAGATGGCTACCCACTTCTACATCTGTGATCCTCTCTCCATCTCCATTTGAGAGGACCAGGTCTAAGATTGCTCCCTCTCGAGTGGGCTCCAATACTAGTTGTCTAAGGCATGCTCCCTGTAGGGCATCTAGAATAGCCCCACTCTTAGAAGTGGCTACTGCAACTGCACTCCAGTTAACATCTGGCATATTCAGATCACCCATCAGCAATACGATTCCCAATTATTTGTCTGGGCCAGAAGCATTAGGACCACGAGGAGCAAATCTTTAGTCAGGGGCTGGCAGCGGCTACTGGGCACAGTGACTATGCCTCCATGGCCAAAAGAAGGGAAGAATGCCACCCATTGGCATCAGTGCCCTGTGGGAAGAGATGACTTCTGAGCAGCATGAACTTGCATGGCCTGCCATGGACTGAAGCAACAACATGGACTCCTGTGATATCTGATTGTCTGTGGACTGCCACACCCTTGAAGACTGTGTGTTAAAGTGAGGTTACTCAGTTCTCACCACTGGTGACAGACAACGCATACAAGCTTCAAAGGTAAGGTTGCTAGGCCCTTCCCTGGGCCTCTTCCTGGAATCTCTGGTTACGAGGAAGCACAATGTTCTCTTTGAAGTCACTATGATACGGTGTTGTAGACCCTGGAAGTAGGTGTCTGGTGGACAGCCAGCTTCTTCTTGGTGGCCGGCTGAGAACACTCCACAGTCTGATTGCCTTGAGCAGCATGTTCCCGGTGGTGGGGCCACTGTCATACATGCCAGTGGACAAGTCAATGCAATCCCTTAGCGATACCCATTCTGTTGTCATGGTTCACAGTGATGACATGGTGGATGATACAAAGGATGGCGCTAGGCCCCTCGGCACTGTTCACAGTGCCAGGAAAGTGCCTGGCAGTAAGGCTGAGGCTGGTGCTGGAGCTGGCTTGGAATCTATTCCTGATGCGGTGTCACTTACAATACTAAGGGAGGAGATGATTCTGAGCCTGGAGACAGCATCGGCAGCAGCCACATTTGTCAGACCTAGGTCCAGATCTGGACATGGTGTCTACAGTGATGTTGGCTTTGTGTCTGTCCCAACTTCAGTGTTGAGGAGAGTGACAGCAGTGGGCCAGATGTCGGTGCTGACATTGAGAACAATGTCCAAGATGATGCTGACCAAAGCGACAAGGAGGTTCCTGTCTCCGAGGACATCATCTGACTCAAGTTCTGTTCCAGTGGTGGTGCTTGGAGTTGGATGATGACCTAGGGCCAGGTTTCTCCTCAGAGCTGCTTGTTGACATCGGTACCAGTGAGGACCAGGGTCACATAGTAGGACCTGTACGTCTCTACACTCATAACTTGGGGCTTTCTCCTCAGTGCTCTGATCGGGTCACTTCTCAGATGTACGAGGACACCCTTTGGGTGGCTGTGGTAGGCCCCCTCTGGAATTCCACAGCTCAGGCCAAAGCCCTTGAGAAGAGGAGTCTCAAGCCCCTTTTGAAGGGCCTCACTGTTTCTTCAAGATAATGCATTCAATACTAGCCCTCTTGGAGCTGCTAACATGGGATCAACACTGGGCATTGGTTGGTACCACAGAGAATTGCTATAGGGAGTCAGACAGGGCCCGCTTCAAGCCATTCTCCTTGAAACTGACCCAAGCCAAAGGTAGCACCTCATTTCTCAAAATGTCCTTCTCAGAGGACAATTAATTATTGGTCCACCTTGTCTCTTGCTGAGTATACCCTGTACAAGCAGTTCTTGATGGAGGTGCTTCAGACATTGGACCTTCAGGCCCCTAGCAGCTACAGTTTGTCGACCCTGCCACTGGGACTCCTCAGTTCCCAGTATTAACACAGTTGTCATTCCTCCATGGATCAGAGATATGGAGGAGGCATCAAGGGCCTTGCGGAGGCATGCCTCTGCCATGCCACTTTTGCCATTCGCAGGGACCCCCTCATGCAGTATCATGCAACCTTAGGGTCTGCAGGTGACTCCATCAGGGCCACAGAGGTGCACCTCTGCCATGACTGACCTCCAGATGTGGCCTGTTCTCATCTGGACACGCTGGAAGGGATGTTTTTACTGCATCACATGCTGTTAAGTGTGTGACTGCACACCAGGTCTATATGGCAATCTGTGATTGTCTCCTATGGTTGCAGCTGCACAATCTGCTGGCTGTGCAGTCACAAAGCAGTAACATCAAGCAAGCCACCAATCTGTCCACCCCAAGTTTGGAAGTAGCATGGCACCAGGCCAAGGCATCTTATGATGCCAGAGAGGTGACCTCTAGATCAGTAGGAACAGCAGTCTGTGTTTGACAGACAGCATGGGTTTGCCTATTCCAACTGGCACCTTTTGCCCAGCCCACTTCTACCCCAGGGTAAGCAGAAACCCTTGTGCTTCTGCTCCAGAGTATACCTTGCCAGGCCATGACCAGCTGAAGGTCTTACTACATTTGTAAGGAGCTCTTACCCTCAGGTTTTCTCCCCCACCCAAGAGGGCTGAGGATACATGAATACCCTGAGGGTGAGTCAGGTCCTCCCTCAGAAAAGAAAAGTTTGGTACTGTATTTATTTGTCTATCTGTCTATCTATCTGTCTGTCTGTCTGTCTAGAATTTGTAACCAGGAAAGGCACACTGAGCCAAGGCTCATTTCCAGGTGCAATGTTTTGGGGAGGGGTATAGGGAAATAGTGAAATAAATTACAATAAAACCAGTGCATAATAATATGCAAACAAATGTAGAGCAACATGGCAAAAGTGTAGAGTGCAAAAGCAGGTGACAGACATAAAATAAGCTCACCAGCCTGAGGTACAATCAGAGGTTATGTTTTAAAAGAGCAAGGTTGTTAAGTGAAGCAAAATTGACCCCCGAGAGAGGGGATGGTCTGAGGGAGAGAGAGGAATACATGGCAGGTTGAGTAGGCATGATCTCCCACCTCAAATTTGGCATTCCTCCTCTGCCCACTCTCTTTCTACTGCTCTAGTTAACTTCATCACCACTAATTGCTCCTGTAACAGATTCAGCCATGCGTCAATTGCTCCCCCCCACTGCCAACAGCCTTAGCTTTGCTACAAATACTGGCATATAGCCCCAACCTATGCACTTTTCTCCTGTGCCTTTTTGTCATGCACCTTCATGTGTTCTATGTCTCCTGTTGCTTATACCTGCATATCACTGTGTGCTAAATGTTCCCTTGTATTGCTGCTATATGTCAAGTAATTGTTATATGCTCCATACAATATCCAATGTACTGCATGTGTTGTTGCTTGTCGTTTAATGCAATTGTATCCATATGCTGCTATTTGCCTCTGTTATTTGCTCAGTTGATAACCTGCGTGTTATCCAACTCCCTTGTACCCCCTCCCCCCAGGTTGCACCGGGAGACAAGCATCTTGTTGCTCAGTGTGCCTTTCCTGGTGAAACTATTTCAATAAATAAATAATAAATAAATAAATAGGGAGCAGACAGGAGCAAGAGGCGAGAGGCAGGAATTTAAGCTGATGCTTAAAGGATGCTGAGGAGGGTGAGAGACGTGTGGAAGATGGAAGAAGGTTCCAGAAGAAGGGGAGACAGTAGGAGAAGGCAGACTGCCCTGTGGAGAGCAGTAAGGGTGGGGGATGGAGAAGGAGTGATGACCGCTGGAACTAAGGGAACAGGAGGCAGATGGCAAGGGAGAAATCAGTGAGAATAGGTATAAGGGCAGTGTCTCAAACCTGTATTTAGGGATGACAGATACACAGTGGTGCAGGCGATGGGAGGGAAAAGGGAGGATGGGAAGGGAGGAGTAGTGTGTGCAATGATGGGTGTAGGGGGCGAGTTAGTGGCAAAATGATGGAAGGCATTGCAGATGCTGTCCAGCCTGGTGAGGGTAAAGGATGGAGCAGAACCATAAACCACATCTGCATAATCAAAAGCTGTCTGCACCATTTTGGCAACTAGCTCCCTGTGGAAAGGCAGGGATCTGCAATTTTAATAACTGGTGTTTTGACCCATAACATAGAGAAATAGAAACAGAATTTGATGACAAATAAGGACTTCTTGGTCCACCCACTCTCCCTCCCATTTGCCCTTCCTTCAGTGTCACCACTAACCATACCTGATCTCCATCACTCTCAACCCCCCTATTTTCTACTACTATTCCCTCATGCCTATACCATGTCTTCTTGAACCCCACCACTGTTTTCAACCCAACTTCTGTAGAAAGAATGTTTCAGGCATCGACCAATCTTTCTGTGAAGTACTTCCTTACGTCTATCCAGAATGAACCCCTGCCAGCTTCTTTTCATGTCCACTTGCTCTTGAACATCTTTTTTTCTGAAATGTAGCCCCCCCCCAGTACTTTATTTAAACCCTTGAGCTATTTAAAGGTCTCTATCATATTCTCAACCTCTCTCCTTTTTCAGGGTATACATATTGAGGTCCTTTAGTCTCTCCTCATAGGGCTTTTGATGCACACCTTGCACCATTTTTGTTACTGTACCCTGGACATCCTCCACTCTGTCTATGTCCTTCTAGAGTTGTGGTCTCCAGAACTGGACTTAGTGTGTTAACTGGATTCTCAGCAACGATCTAAACAGAGGCAACCACTTTCCTCTGCTAGAGATAAACCTCCCTATGCACTGCAGCATTCCACTAACCCTTCCTTCCACCTTGTCACACTGCCTGACCACCTTTAGGTTATCTGTGGATCTTACGGGTGATCTATGAACTGTTGGGTACAGTCCTCAGGTGGTTCCACTCATTCCTCACTGGGAGATCTCAGAGAGTTACATCGGAAGTGTGTTCCTCTGCTGTATTCTCTCTGTCATGTGGGGGTTTCCCAGGGCTCTATGCTTTCACCTATGTTGTTCGCGATGTACATGCTGCTGTTAGGAGACATTGTGAGGTGGTGTGGTTTGAGTTTTCACTGCTATGCAGATGATACTCAACTATAGATGTCCTTCGTGCCCAACCAGGATGATTTGGTCTCTGTGTCTAACAATTGCCTCACCGAGATCCACGGCTAGATGAGTGGCAACTGGCTGAAGCTGAATCCGGACAAGACTGAGGTTTTGGTGGTGGACCCAGGTCACTAGGTGGAGGAGTCTTTGGCAGAGTGGGTCTCTGGGCTCATGCTCGGGGGTCAGCAGCTGACATCGTCCGATTGGGTATGGAGTCTGGGTGTTATTTTGATAAGGGTTGACCCTGAAGTCTCAGGTGTCATCTGTCATCAAGACCTCATTTTACCATCTGAGAAATATTGCCCAGATTAAACACCTAGTTCTGCCTGGTGATCTTCCAACTTTGGTCCACGCCTTTGTGACCTACCGCCTTGATTACTGCAACGCCTTGTACCTAGGACTCCCAGGGATTGATATCCGCCACTTGCAACTGGTGCAGAACACTGTGGTCTGGTTGTTGACTGGGCTTTCTAGGTCTTACCATGTCACACATGTGCTGTGCAAGCTGCACTGACTGCCTGTTCAGTGGCGGATCACCTTCAAGGTTGACTTGCTAACCTACAAGGCCCTACACAGTCAGGGACTGAGTTATCTGCAAGAGCTCCTCTGTCTCTACTGCCCACTCTGACAGCTCCGCTCTGCCAAGGAGGGATTGCTAGAGATTCCTAGGGTTTGCTTGAAGAACTCTGGAGCCCATGCATTTGCTTTTGTGGCACCTACCCTGTGGAATGCTGTACCTCCCTGGATAAGGGGGTGCCTGACTGTGGAGAGCTTTAAATCTGCCCTAAAACCTTATTTATTCTCTCTGGGAGAGAGAGTGAGAGTGAGACTGAGAGACCAAAGCTTCCTTAAATCAAGGAGGTTATTTTCTAGAATACACTGAATTGAATTATTGCTTTTTGGACCTGTGTAAGTAACTAGTATCTATTCGGTTTTTGGGGTTGACTTTTCTTAGTTTAACTTTAATTTGCCGGGGAGGAACTGTAGCTGGGAGATATTTGCAGTCATTTGTGACTAGACCTGTTACTTAACCTCTGTGAAATAGGTGTCTGAAAGGAAGGAAGGCACTTCTCAGGGTGGAGGGTCAGAGTTGTCGTTGATTGTTTCTGGAGGGCATAGGGATGGGGCAAAAAGAAATAAAGCCATAAAAAATGGAGGGTAATGAGTACCAGTGCCTGTAGTCTAGGTAAAAGCTCCCCAAATGGTGGCCTTGATGGAAGAGGGATGCCTGGATATCGTGGCAGTCACAGAAACATGGTACACAGCGAACCATGACTGGGATGTCAACATTCCAGGGTTCTCAAAAGAAGTGGCGGGAAGGTTAGGGAGAAAAGGTAGCATTCAGGAAGTATAAGAAACACAGAAGAAGCAGGACAGAAGACGGTACCAGTTAGAGCAGAAGGAAGCGGGAAGGCAGTCAGAATAGCATATGCCCAAACTGAGGAAAAGATAGCCAACTCGGTTAAGGGGGATAAAACTTTTTATAGGTACATTAGGGAGCACAGAAAGACTAAGGCAGGGATACTGAGGCTAAATAAAGAGGAAGGTGGTTGGACAGAGAGCGACAGTGAAGAAGCAGGGATACTGAACGAATACTTCTGCTCAGTATTCACAATGGAAAAGCAGGGGGAGATACCTAATCCAGTCAATAGAAGCACTCTGGATAGGGGGGTTAATATTAGTCCTTTCACAGAAGAAAGGGTTCTGAAAGAACTCTTAAAACTGAAGGTGGATAAAGCAATGGGGCCTGATGGCATTCACCCCAGAATTCTAAAAGAACTAAGGGAAGAACTAGTAACACCACTGACTACCCTTTTCAACAAATCATTGGAGGATGGGGTGATATCTGAGGACTGGAGGAGGGTGGATGTGATTTCCCTTCACAAAAGTGGGAGCAAGATAGAGGCAGGAAACTACAGACCTGTCAGTTTGACCTCAGTGGTAGGGAAAATGATGGAATCACTTCTAAAGGAAAAAAATTGTTGAGTACCTAGAGGCCAGTGGGGCACAGGACCCAAGGCAGCATGGATTCACAGCAGGAAGGTCATGTCAGACAAATCTTATTGATTTCTTTGACTGGGTGACCAAAGTAGTAGACTTTAGCAAGGTAGTTGACACAGTCCTGCACAAAAGATTAATAAACAAATTAGCCAGCCTGGGAGTGGGTCCCAGGGTGGTAGCCTGCACTAGCTGGACAACAGGACTGCAGCGGGTAGTAAGCGGAGTCCACAGTGAAGAAAGGGGGTTACTAGTGGGGTATCGCAGGGTTCAGTACTGGGGCCGGTCCTTTTTAATGTCTTTATAAGTGACATTGCAGAGGGACTGGAAGGGAAAGTATGTCTCTTTGCAGATGACACAAAGATCTGCAACAGGGTTGATATGCAAGGTGGGGTTGAAAGGATGAAAAGGGACTTGGCAAGTTGGAGGAATGGTCAAATGTATGGCAGCTTAGATTCAATGCAAAGAAGTGCAAAGTAATGTACCTGGGAAACAAAAACCCAGGGGAAGAGTACACAATGGGGAGTGAGATACTGACAACAACAAAAATGGAAAGGGACCCAGGGATAGTCATATCAGATGACCTAAAGGTGGGTCAGCAATGTGAGAAGGCAGTAAGAAGGCTGGGGGAATACTGGGATGCATAGGGAGAGGCATCACCGGTAGAAAAGAGGAAGTTGTTGGCTCTCTGTACAGACAGTTGGTAAGACCACATCTGGAGTACTGTGTACAGTTCTGGAGACCCCATCTCCGCAAAGACATAGACAGGGTGGAGGCTGTCCAGAGGAAGGCAACCAAAATGGTGCAGCGTCTGCACCAGAAGACATATGAAGAAAGACTAAAGGAGCTTAAGATGTATAGCCTCAAGGAAAGGAGGGAGAGGGGGGACATGATAGAAACTTTCAAATACCTCAAGGGAATCAACAAAGTCCAAGAGGGTAGCCTCTTTCTTAAAAAGAGATGTGCAAGAACAAGGGAACATAATTTGAAGATAGAAGGGGGATGGCTCAGAGGTAATGTAAGGAAGTATTTGTTTACAGAGAGGGCTGTAGCTGCATGGAATGGCCTTCCTGAGGAGGTCATAGAGTCAAAAACAGTGGGGGAATACAAGAATGCATGGGACAGACATAAGGCAGTTCCGGTGGAGGGGAAGGAGGAAGTAGGCTGTTGGTTAACTAGGATCTGCAGCATATCCATTAGGTAGGGAAATGGGCAGACTAGGTGGGCCAAGTGGTCCTTATCTGCCATCAAATTCTATGTTTCTATGTTTGTATGTTTCTATGGCGTACTCGGAGTTTTTAATTTATGGATTTGGATGTTTTAACTTGTTTTAAATTTTATGCTTTTAGTTGTTTGTAAAGGCGCTTTGATATTTTTTCAATTGCGCTTAATAGTAATAAAGTTATTATTATTAGATATTATTATCCCAGGTTCTCTTTCTCTTTCCTGTTTGGCTGCCATCACTACATCTTCTCATTTTGTACTCTACCTTTAGGATTCTGTGCATTAAGCTCATGATTTTGCACTTTTTTTGCATTTACACAGCTGCCATACCTTGACCACACTTCAAGTTTTCCCAGGTCACTGTGCATTCTTTCCCCCAGTGTCCACCCTATTGCAGATTCTTGTGTCATCTGCAAAAGGCAGAGCTTCTCTGTCTCCTCATCTGCACTGTCACTGAAAACCTTACTGATCGGTGACAGGATTTTTAGGAAAGTAAATGAATAAAAAGGGAACTAGGAGAGCTTCTGTAACAGACAAGTACTGGAATAGCAGTATAATGTGGGGAGTGGTGTAATGCAGTGGCTGCAGGGCAGCCGTATTCAGGCAGGCCTTCTGGACGCTGAGGTGCTGCCCTATCTGCAGGCATCTCTCTGGACTGTGGGATGAGGTAGCCAGATTCAGAGTGGAAGTAAACTGGGTCAGGAGTACCTTCGCTGCTATCCAGAGACTGCCCAGTCCAACACCGCTGCCTCAAAGGATGCCAAGAACAAGTAGCACTTGGATGATGGTGGGCTCGGGGGAGAGTTAGGGTGGACAGGCAGAGGCACATCCCAAATCCTATTCCACTCCTGAACTCATATGCCACACTGGCAAATGGGGACAACCAAACAGAGGTACCCAGAGAAGTGGAAGGGAAGGATGTGGAGGTCAACCAAGGAGGTGACCACAGTGGGGAGAGCAGTGGACCCCAGAGAAGGAGGAAGCAAATCCTGGTGGGGGACTCTGTCATAAGACAGATCCGGCTAGGAACACAGGAGGGGGAGGGAGGTGAGGTGCCTACCAGGTGCCACGGCATGGAGGGATGGGAGGATGATCCTGGTGATTACCGGAAGGCAAGATGGGAGGGTGAGCTGGATGTCATTATCCACCTAGGTGCAAATGACCTGGCAAATGGGGAGCCTAAGGAAGTTCAGGAAGAGTTTAGGAAATTGGGAAGGGGTCTCAAGCAAGTAGCTACTTCTGTCACCTTCTCAGAAGTACCACCTATGAGAAGCATGGGAGAACGTAGGGGTACATGCACCAGGAACTTTAATTCCTGGTTGAAGAACTGGTTCTGTGAGGAAGGGTTTGGATTCATTGGATTCATTAGGGAACCTCCTAGAGGGATGTAGGCTTGTTCAAGCCTGATGGCCTGCATCTGTCCTGGAGGGGAATCCAAGCACTCAATGATAAGTTTAAATGCTACATGGATGAGCATTTAAACTAGCCAAGTGGTGGCAGGCCAGCAAGGAGGGTACTAATTGCCCACCCCACAGCTAGCAGTGGAATAAGTGAACAGGAGAGTGGATAGCTCTACAAAGCAGTGTGCAAAAGATGGAGATAAGCACCCAAGAGGTGGATAGGCAGAAAGGGAGCCAAACTGAACAGAATGGCAGACAGCAGAGAGAACCAGGGATAAAGGACAATCAGGGAGGGGGCTGGAGTAGAACAGCTAAGCAGTCCAGGGAGTTCAAATCATGGAACGCCATGTGTGCCAATGCCAGGAGCCTAAACAACAAGATGGAGGATCTGGAGGCTGTCATGGTACAGTCGGACCTGGACATTGTGGCCATCACAGAGACCTGGTGTAATGATAACCATGACTGGGAGATGGCCATACCTGCCTACAATATATTCAGAAGAGACAGGGCAGGTAGGAAGGGAGGAGGAGTGGCACTTTATGTGAAAGATGGCATAAAGGCCACAGAGATCCAGGAGGAACAAAATGGAGAGATACTGTGGGTTAAGCTGGAAAGAAAAATGGGGTCAGCCATCTGCACAGGGGTGGTCTACAGACCACCAGCCAAGGAGGAAGAAACAGATAGGGAGCTGATGCTAGCCATCCAAAGGATGGCAGACAAGGGTAAGGTGGTGTTGATTGGAGACTTCCATATTCCAGATGTGGACTGGAGCCTTCTAGCAGCAGCATCAACCAGGAGCAGATTTATCCTGGACTCCCTTCAAGGTGCCTTCCTCAAGCAACTGGTCATTGAACCAACTCAACAGAAGGCAATACTGGACGGGACAATGTAATGGGGGTAACAGTGGGGAGCACCTGGGGAACAGTGATCACTGGTCACTGTGGTTTGAAATCACAGAAGGAGCAGTACCAAACCACACACAAACACGTATCCTGGATTTTAGGGGCAGACTTTGGGAAAATGGGGAGATGCTTGAAAGAGGCATTAATAGGAACTGGGCAGGAATCAAGGGTTGAGAAACAGTGGGCAATATCTAAAACAGGGATTACAGAGCAACAAATTATGCATTAAACAGGTCAGTAAGGGAAAGGAAGATGAGACCATTATGGTTTTCCAAGGAGGTAGCAGAGAAAGTGAAAGCCAAAAGACTGCTTTCAGGCAATACAAAAAGCATGAGCAGAAGGGGGACAGGAAGAAGTACCAGGAGAAGCAAAGGAGGCAGGTATGTCGGTAAGGGAAGCCAAAGCTCAGACAGAAGAGTACATTGCAAAAACAGTGGGTAGAGGGGGTAAAACCTTTTACAGGTATGTAAGTGAAAAAGAGAGGCTAAGGGAGGGATAGTGAGACTGAAGGGGGAGGATGGGGGCCGCGTGGAGGCTGACATACTGAACAGGTATTTCTGCTCAGTCTTTACTGAGGAAGAGGAGGCTAATGGGCCTGAAGGGAGTACAAGGGGTGGGAAAGGCGCAGAAATGGACACAAGTCCCATTACACGGGAAAGGGTCCTGAAGGAACTGGAAGGAATAAGAGTTGATAAAGCAATGGAGCCAGATTAGTTGCACCCCAAGGTCCTAAAGAAACTAAGAGAGGTGGTAGCTGAATCTCTGGCAATCCTGTTTAGCCAATCACTGGAAAAAGGGGAGGTACCCAAAGACTGGAGGACAGCAGATGTAGTCCCTTGAACAAGCGTGGGAAGAAAGAGGCAAGGAACTACAGTCCAGTCAGCCTGACCTCGGTTGTGGGAAGATCATGGAAGTACTACTGAAGGAGATTGGTGGAACATTGGTTGCCAATGAGTACAGGACCCAAGGCAGTATGGTTTCACCAGGGAAGTCACATCAGACCAACCTCATTGAATTTTTGATTGGGTGACAAGGGAGATGGATCAGATGAGGGCAGTGGATGTGGTCTATTTGGACTTCAGCAAGGCCTTTGACACTGTGCCACATAGAAGGCTATTAGCAAAACTGGGGATTATGGGAGTGGGCAGGACAGTAGTGTGGTGGGTAGGTAATTGGCTGGGTGGCAGGACACAGAGGGTGGTGGTAATTGGCTGTCACTCCACAGAGGGAAGAGTGACCAGTGGGGTACCACATGGATTAATGCTGGGACCAGTCCTATTCAATGTCTTCATCAGTGACATTGCGCAGGATCTAGAAGGCAGAATTTCCCTGTTCGCTGATGACCTGAAGCTTTGTAACAGAGTGGACACACCAGAGGGTGTAGACAAAATGAGTAGGGGCCTGCAAAAATTTAAAAAAATGACCAAGGGGTTTGGCAGTTGAAATTCAATGCAAAGAAGTGTAAGATAATGCATACGTGGCACAGAAATCCTGGAACAACATATCAGTTGGGGGTGAGAATACAGCATGTACAAGCGGAGAAAGGGATCTTGGGGTTATCATCTCTGATAACCTCAAGGTAGGAAAACAGTGTGACAAGGCAGCAGGTGAAGAGATAGGATGCTGGGATGCATAGGCAGATGCATCACCAGCAGGAAAAGGTTTTAATTCCACTATACAAGACACTAGTGAGGCCCCACCTGGAGTACAGTGTACAGTTCTGGAGACCTACCTATGTAAGGACATAGACAGAGTAGAGAAGGTTCAGAGGAGGGCAACAAAGATGGTACATGGATTGCATCACAAGTCCAATGAGGACAGGTTGAAGGACTTGAATATGTACTCCCTGGAGGAGAGGAGGGAGAAAGGAGGATATGTAAGCAATAAGACACGATGGGGTGTGCATTGACAGTTCTAATGCCGGCTAGAAAGGACGTAGTGAGGCACGAGGCCACAGGCCGGTGCATCCAATCTAGCCGTGCATTAGAACTGTCTAATGCACATCCCCAGAGCCGCTTATTGCGCTTATAAAATGGGCCTGTGTATTCTAAATGGGGGTTCTAGTTTTAGCTGTGCATTAGACACAGCTAATGTACGGCTAACAACCAATCAGACTGCTTGAAATCCTTTACCCATTTTATAAGATAGAGACATACAAATGCCTTACAGGGAGGAACAGGGTACAGATGCACTATTTTCCAGCGAAAAAGAAGTCCCAGAACTAGAGGGCATGGGATGAAGTTGGAGGGAGGGCAATTCAGAGGAAACATGAGGAAGAATTTCTTCACAGAACGGGTGGTGGACATGTGGAACACCCTGCCAGAGGAAATAGTGGGGCTGAAACAATCACAGGATAAACACATAGGAATTCTGGAGGTCAGTGGTAAGGGCAAAAGACTTCTAGGAAAACATAAGGTGAACTTAGAAGCTCAAATGGCAGACTTGGTGGGCCATAGGCCCTTATCTGCTGACAGTTTCTATGTATCTATGTAGCTCCTTCCTTCAATGCTTCTGTTGCTTTTGTGTGGCCCTTCCCCTTCTCCTTCCTCTGTGAACACTGAACAAATGTATTTGTTTAGGATATCTGGCTTTTCCTGGTCCTCCTCTGCACAGTGCCCCCTTCCCTTCTTAACCTAACAATCCCTCCCCTGGTCTTCCTCTTTTCACTTATAGACCTAAAATATGGCTTGGCCCCTCTTGTTACCCCCTGAGCTATTCTCTCTTCTGCACCTTGGTGCTTGCTACTGCTTTCACTGCCCCTCCCCCTGTTTCTCCTGATATGCCTCCCTTTCCTCCTCCTCCCTCAGCATCTCCTTATAACTTCTGAATGTTACCCTTTACCTCTTCAGTCACTTCTTTTTAGAACCATAGCTGTCTCTTTTTCCTCTTGCTTTTGCTCACTTGCTTTGCACAGAGGTATGCTGCCTTTACTATGCCCTGTTTTAACTTCACCCACTGTTCCTCCACCCCATCCAGGTTATCCCCTTGCTAGGTCATCCCTGAGGCATTCACCCATTTTTTTAAATAACTGGGAATCAATGGAGAAGATTCACTTCGGGGAAGATAGAAAAGTTACAAATCCTTTCGTAACTATAGATCTTCCTGAATATTTTCCCCACTGAGTATCGCTTTTGTCCTCCATCCCCCTCTCTCGCAGAGCCTGGGACTTTGGGCAGCTTACCCTGTAGTGTGCACCACTGGTGATGTCACCATCCCCCTCTCTCTCTCTCACAGAGCCAGGAACTCTGGGCAGCTTACCCTGTAGTGTGCACCACTGGTGATGTCACCATCCCCCTCTCTCTCTCTCACAGAGCCAGGAACTCTGGGCAGCTTACCCTGTAGTGTGCACCACTGGTGATGTTTGTTTTGTGAACACCACTCCCCAGTAGATTCCCCTCCTTTGGGTTCTGTTAACAGAAAAATATGACCCACAACCATGATTCTCAGTCCAACAAAAAAGAAACCCTGAAATAAATTCAGAGAGCATACTTAAGGAAAGGCTGGGAGGTTGCTTGAGGAGATGGGTTACCTGGATGACCGGCAGCATGGGTTTGTGTCAGGTAGATCGTGTCAAACAAACCTTGTATTATTCTATGAGTGGGTGACATCAGCACTCGACAGGGGGAGACCAGTGGATGTACTGTTCCTGGACTTCAGCAAGGCATTTGATTCAGTCCTCACATTGGCCTAAGGGAGAAGCTGGGGGGATGGGGGTAGAGCCCATTCATGGTTATTTGGATTGGTCACACTCAGTGGGTAGTGGTCAGAGGGGAGGTCTCGTCTCCTAGCGAGGTCATAAGTGGGGTCCCACAGGGATGAGTCCTGGGGTCACTCCTGTTTATCGTCTACATCTCCAATATCAGGAAAGGTATCGGGTATGAAATGAGTCTCTTTGCGGATGTCTCTAAGCTAGGGGCAGTGATGGAGGGGGAGGAGGGGAGAGTGGCCCTGCAAGAGGACCTGGATACTCTGGATAGGTGGTCCTGCACCTGGAATTTAAATTTAACTCCTCCAAGTGCATGGTGCTACACCTAGGCGGAAAACCCCAACTATGTGTACACCCTGGGGTATGAGTTGCAGGCCATGGCAGAGAGGAGAGACCTAGGAGTCTTGGTGGATGTTAACATGAATAATTCAGAGCAGTGCAGGAGGGCTGCGGTCAGGGCAAATAGGATGCTGGGATGCATCGCTAGGGGATTACCTCAAGGAACAGGGAGGTGATTTTGCCACTGTACAACAGCCTGGTTAGACCACATCTTGAGTACTGTGTGCAGTTCTGGAGGCCGCACCTAAGGAGGGACATCCATATCCTGGAGGGTTCAGAGGAGAGCAACCAGAATGATCTGGATCCTGGGATATGACATATGAGGAACGACTAGGGGAGCTGAACCTGTTTTTGCTGGAGGAGAGAAGGGACCAGGGGGACATGATTGAGGTCTTCAAGTACCTCAGGGGAGTAAATAAGGTAAGCCGAGATGGGATCTTTCGACTGAAGGAGGGTGGAATCACCAGAGAACACAACTGGAAGATTGAGGGTGGTAGAATTAGTGGGGAAAGGAGGAGAAGGTACTTCACCAAGAGAGTGGTGGAACCATGGAATGCGCTGCCCAGGGAGCTGGTACAGGCAGCTACGGTGGAGGGGTTCAGGAGAGGTTGGGACAGGTATAGGCAAGGGGTGAAGCAGATGCTGGTTTGCCGGGAGTGCAATACTGGGGAATGGAGTAACAGTGGAAGGAGACAGATGAGGGCTACTGTACCCAGTCAGGGTGCTGAAGCAAGAGCAGACTTGATAGACTAATAGGCCTACTCTGCTGGCGTCTAGTATGTTATGTTAGCTGGAGCTAGAAGATAAGTACTTTCTCCGTGCTGTTTGTTTTCTTTTAGGATTGAGGTAGCATTTCATGAGATAGCAATGTGTGTGTGCGATTTAAACAGTGTAACTTCAAACAAATGATTTTGTCTTGGCTGGGAGGAGGGGCATTTAACTGAGGAGGCGAGATTGGGAAATACACAGGAGGGAGGGTGGTCACGTGACTCAGACCAGCCAATAATGAGGCTTGGATCTAATAATATTTCAAGGAACAAGTAACCTGAAGCTCAGTGCCATGAAGCAGGAATGTAGTATCTTGATTAAACTGACAAAATGGATAGGGAACTGGTTATAGGGAGAATACAATGGGTGGTTGTGGGTGGGAGGTGAAACTCTTGACACCCAGAGCAGTGACAAGTGGGGTGCCACAGGGTTCAGTGCTGGGCCGGTGCTATTTGGGCTCTTTATCTCAGATATTGCACATGGAGTTGGGAGCAGGGTTAGTCTGTTCACAGATGATACTAAAATGGGGGTGGTAGTGGACAAGGAGAAAGGTTGGAAACAATTTCAGGGGACCTAACCAAACTGGAGGCATGGTCAGAGAAGTGGCAGCTAAGTTCAATGCAAAAGTGCAAGGTGATGCACTTTGGGGCAAAAACCATAGGAAGGACTACTGGTTGGGTGGAGTGAGGCTGGGAAACACTGAGGAGGAGAAGGACCTTGGAGTGTCGGTAACAGGGAGCATGAACACTGTGGCCCAGTGCTGGAAAGCAGTGGCTAAGGCAAACAGGATGTTGGGTTGTATCGCAAGGGGTTTTACATCCAGACATAGGGAGGTGATCCTGCCCCTCTCTAGATCCTTGGTCAGACCGCATTTGGAGTACTGTGTGCAATACTGGAGGCCTTATCTGAAGAAGAATGTAAAATTACGGAAGGGGGTAAAAAGGAGGGCAACAAAAATGTTACAGGGGATGGAAGGAAAGGCCTATGAAGACAGGCTGCAGCATCTGAATATGTACACACTGGAGGAGAGGAAGGATGGGGGGATATGATTGAAATGTTCAAATATGTGAGGGGGATCAATTAACCTACCACCGAGGGAGTGTTTATACTGAGAGAGAGTAGGGACATGAGGGAGGCTAAGATTAGAGGGTGGACAATTTAAGAGGGAGATGAGGAGGTACTACTTCATGGAGAGGGTGGTGTCTAAATGGATTGCGCTACCAGAGGGGGTGGTATCATGTAAGACAGTATGAAGTTTTAAGAAGGAGTGGGACAAAGCAAGAGGAAGGATCTGGGTGGTGGGGGCTGTGACAGATAAGGAGAACAGTGGGGAGGAGGCTGGGGCAGCTGCAATCTAGGGTGCTAGCTGCACACTCGGGCAGACTTTGATAGACCAGTTGGTCTGTTTCTGCTGGCAGATTAATATGTTCATATCTTCGTATGTATGTTGCCAAAGATGTGGAGCAGCCATATTCCTGAGGAGTGGCTTGGAGGTTAAGGGATTGTAGGATGTGTTGGCAGGTGGGCCAGCTCAGGCAGGAAATATGGTGGTTGAAAAGGGAATTGCATGCATGGAGGAGATAGAATAGGTGGGGGAACACAGCCAGGAGGAGAAACTAATGAGGCATCCAAAAGAGCTCAAAACAAGCAAAAATGAGGGGGAACTAGGTGGGACAGCAGGAGGGCCACACAAGCGGGTGCAGCCAAGGGAAGGAAGTGATGACTGGAGAAGGGTCAGGTACAGGGGCATGACTAAGACTGGGTCAGAGCAAAGATATTAGCCTGTAGGAAGGGGGACTAGACTCATTCAAGGAAAGGAGATAAGCACTGCAAACAGATTCTCAGGGTTGGCTAGTCCAGAAGACCAGGTAGCAGAGAGGAGGGAAGTTACAGTGAAGGAGCAGGGAGAGAATGCTACAGGAGAGAAGTTACACAGCAGGGAGGCAGTAGGCAGTGCACCAAGAAGACACAGTGGCAGGGGGGCTCATCGAGGTGATGGTGATGCAGTCTGTCCGGTGGGAAGGAAGGAGCAAGGAGACAGGAGGACAGGGGGAGCAGCAGGCAGCCCGGGAAGGTTAGGATAGGAGAAGGGAGTCACTGTGGGGGAGGGTCACATTTCAGGGAAGACATGAGGAAGTATTAGCAGAGGAGGTGGTAGCATGGTAGATGGAGCAACAAATGAGTGCAAAGGGGAGGTTCCACAGATGGAAAATAGTTCGGAGGTGGAGGTCAGTACCCCGGTCATATTTGCGAGGGGAGAGAGGACAGATCAAAGGCTATGGAAGGCAAAGGGAAGGTGGGACAGGGGGATGAGAAGGTCTCACAAGTTGGGAGGCAGGGGAGTGAAGGGCAACAAGAGGGTGAGCAGGATTAAGCGACAGAGAGTCATAATTCTAGGGGATTCTATACTTAAGGGTATAAGATGGGGGGGGATGGGGTGCCAGAAAAAGTGACATTTGGGTAGAATGTATGCCAGGCATGACAGTAAGTAGAGTGGGGCAGCATATGGGCAGACATGTGAGGAAGGTGGAGGGGAAGCCACACATTGTGGTGCACCTGGGAACAAATGATCTAGAAGGGAGAAGGGTAGAGGAGGTGCAAGACAGTTTCAGGGAAGTAGGGAAACAAACTATGCAACAAAGCGGGAACCACGGTAGCCTTCTCAGACATTCTGCAGTTACCAAGGGCTAATACGGACAGGAAGAAGAATAATGACTTTAATAAGTGTCTGAGGGAATGGTGTGGGACCAGAGGGTATGGATTGGTAGGGGACTGGAGGTAGCATATGGATAACATAGATCTTTATGCAAGGGACAGGTTACACCTCAGCAGGACAGGTTCACAGGTGCTGAAGCAGAAGCTGGGAGATTTCATCAATCAGAGGTATCATTTAAACTAGGTAGGGTGGGAGGCACTGGAGCTGGGAATTACCAGGAGAGGGGGTCCCATGGACCTCCCCCCTCCACAGGGATAGATACGACCTTAGGTGAAGTAGAGGTTGAAGTGAAGGGTAAAGAAGCAGGAAGGATAGGAGCAGTGTGGAGAATGGTTTCACTAAATGCTAGGAGCCTGGGGAACAAGTTGGCAGAGTTGCAGGCATTGATGGCAGAGGGGGAGGTGGACATAGTTGCCATAACTGAGACATGGCAACCAGGCACCATGACTGTGACCTAACCATCTCATGGTACAAACTAATCTGGAGGATAGAGATAAAGGAATGCTGGCGTGGGGTTGCCATTTACATAGGGAAGGATCAGATGTAGTAGGGAGGAAGGGAGGTGGGCAGGTCGGGAAGTAATCTGGCTGCAACTACATATCCAGAAAGGGACCAAGATCTGTCTGGCGGTTGTTTATAGACTTCGGGACAGAAGGAGGAAATTGACAGGGAACTGGGGAACAGATAAGGAAGCATAGAGGCAAAGGAGCACAGTGATGGTGGGGATTTTTAATCTACCGGGGTGGATTGGAGCATTCCAGCAACCACTTGCACCAGAGAGCAGATCCTCCTGGAAACATTCCAGGATGGCTTTCTTACCCATAGGATAATGGAGTCAGTGAAGGAGGGGGAATACACTAGACCTGGTACTGGAAGATGGTGAACAGGTCAGGGATGTAAGGGTGGAGGAACTTCTAGCAAGCAGTGACCACCGCACAGTGTGGTTCTCAATCAATCTGGGTAGGGAAGTAGCCACTACAAAAACTAGGATCCTGGACTTCAAAAGGGCGGACTTTGGCTGGATGGAACACATACTGGAAAGTCATATGGCGAGCATCCACCCAGAAATGGACATGGAACAAAAATGGGCAGTCATCAAGGCAGGACTGGCTGAAGCCACTAAAACTTGCTTCAAGAACCAGAGCAAGAAAGCCAGGACCAAGAAACCAAGTTGGATGAGCAGAGAGGTTGTGGAGAAGGTGAGAGAAAAGTGGAATGCATTTTGGATCTGGAAGAGATCCAACAGGGCAGAAGACAGAGAAGAATATGTGAAGAAATCCAGACAAGTGAGCAGAGTGGTAAGGGCAGCAAAGGCGGCTAGGGAATGGAAGTTAGCACAGTGGATCAAAGAAGGAGAAAATAATTTCTTCAGATATATCAGAGAGAAGAGAAGAGCAAGGATCAAATTGTTAGGATCAGGAGGAAGTGGGTGGATAGAAAGGGGGCTGAGCAGGCAAAAGTACTTAATGAATACTTCTGTTCAGTCCTCACCAAGAGAGGATGGGCCTGTACCTGTATAGAAGGGGTGGGTGGGAGGCGGGGAGAAGCAACCATGGATGGAAATCACTGTGGAAAGGGTGAGGAGGGCCTTAAGTCCCTGAAAGTGGACAAGACACCTGGCCTAGACAGAGTCCACCTCAGGGTGCTGAGAGAGTTGGCAGAGGTCCTGGCAGGGCCATTGTTGGACCTGTTCAGTACCTCTCTGAAGCACATGTACCTCTCAATAAGAGTGGGCCCAAGGATGAACCAGAGAATTACAGACTGGTAAGCCTTACAGGTGTGGAAAAACTGATGGAGACAATCCTCAAGGAAAGACTGGTCAATTTCTTGAGGATAACAATCTCAGGATGGCAGACAGCATGAGTTTGTCTCGGGCAAATCCAGCCAGACGAACTTGGTTGATTTTATGACTGGGTTATGAGGGCACTAGACAGGGGCCATGCAGTGGATGCCTCTACTTAGATTTCAGCAAGGCCTTTAACTTCGGTGCCACACGGTAGGCTGACCTGCAAGTTGAAGAGTCTGGGAGCAGGGAGGAAACTGGTCAGATGGGTCAAGAACTGGCTGCAGGGTAGACAGCAGAAGGGAGTAGTGGGGGGGAAGCATCTGAACCCAGGGCAGTAACAAGTGGTGTACCACAGGGCTCGGTGCTGGAACCAGTTCTGTTTAACATTTTCATAGCCGACATTGCAGTAGGGATTAAGAACAAAATCAGTCTCTTTGCAGATGACACAAAGATTTGTGCCGAGGTAAATGGATGGGGGGGGGGGGGAGCAAAAGTACTTCAGGAGGATTTGGCAAAACTGGAGGAATGGTCTCAAACTTGGCAGCTTGGTTTCAATGCCAAGAAGTGCAAAGTGATGCATTTAGGAGGCAAGAAACCAGGACACAATTACTAGCTGGAGGGTGTCGCGTTAACAAAATCCAAGGAGGGGGAGAAGGATCTGGGAGTGTTGGTAACCAGGGAGATGAACCACTCTGCTCAGTGCAGGAAGGCAGCAGTGAAGGCAAACAGGATGCTAGGGTGCATAGCAAGGGGGATTACTTCTAGGCGTGGGGAGGTCATCTTGCCCCTGTACAGGTCCCTGGTGAGACTGAACCTAGAATACTGCTTGCAATTCTGGCACCCCCTACTTGAAAAGGGACATCAAACTACTGGAGGGGCTACAGTGCAGGGCAACAAAAATGATCCTGGGGTTGGGGGACAGACCATATGAGGAGAGACTGAGAGAACTCAATATGTATACCCCGGAGGAAAGAAGGGAGAGAGGAGATATGCTGATACCTTCAAGTACCTGAAGATTTGAAGAAGTACATACCAGGTGTATGTTCAATCTGAAGGGTGGGCGGAAAACCAGGGACACTCTATGAAGCTGGAAGGGGCAGGTTCAAGAGGGAACTGAGGAGGCACTATTTCACAGAAAGAGGCGGTGGAAGGGTGAAACTCTCTGCCAGAGGAAGTTGTATCGCCACAGATTGTTGGGGGCTTCAAGAGGGGTGGGACATATTCAAGGGAAGGGTACAAATCGGGAAGGGGTGGAAGATGGGGGCGGGGGGCAGCTGCAGTCTAATGGACTGAAGTGCTGCACACTTGAGCAGACTAGATAGACTGGATGGCCTGTATCTGCTGGCAATTTCGTATGTTTGTATGTAACCTGAACTAGATTTGGTGCAGGTTATGTCCCTGTTGCTTGCAGGAGGATGCAGGTCAGCCCTTTACTTAGTTTTCTTGTGGCTATGCCAGACAATCCTTTTACTTCCTGGTTGGCATGATTTTTCCATAAATATTCTGTTATATTCAGCAGGCTCAGGGATAACTGTGGAGATGATTGTCACAACCCCACTCAGTAGGTCAGGCCCTCTGCTCCCACAGTGCCAACCTCCGAGCGCAGTATTGTGAACAGGGTAACAGGACAGGGTAACCCTCCTGTCTGTTTTGTGGGTCCGAATCACCTTTGGTCTCAAGTTCTGGAGTAATTCAAACTGTTGAACCTCTTGTGCGTACCCAACTGTAAGCTCAGATAATTCTGCTCTTCGGGAATGCCAGATATCTTTCGCCTACGGGCACCTAACCAGGTATACAAAATGAACCCTTAAAACTTTATGAAATACCTTGGATAAATTCTTACTTTTGCCAGATTGGTATACCATTAAGCTTATGAACAGTGTTGTCAAAATCTTAACTATCCATACATATAAGCAGAAAGGAAGTACTTGGAAGACACAGGCAGTCTCTTAAATAAGAGTTTTACTAAAATGAATAAAATATGTAAATGTAACCACAGAACAATATATCACAAAGCATACAATCACTTAAAAGAACAAGGTAAAATACAAAAATAAACTCCTACCACAATACACTTAGACTTGTCTAGCTAATGTATACCTTCTTACAGTGTTTTAGTTAGCTGTTGTTTCAAGAGAGTCCAAACAGGAATGTCTCTAAGTGGAAATACAGAATACAGTTAAACTATCTCTAAACCTGCTCCTTCCATGATGTCACTTAGCTCCTGCCTGTAAAATATGAAAATTAATACACGCAGGATGTCCCATCACTCAGAAAGGTATATTAAATAAGGTGGACATCAGCCAAAACTCGTTTCCCCATATGACCCTTTGAGCCCGAGTCTTTCCTTTGATCTAGTGTGTTTTCCTGCTTTTTCAAAGACATCACAGAACTTTTACAACTCTGCAGTTTTCTCACCTAGCTGCAACATAGTTTTTCAGCATCAGTTGAAATTAACTGCCCTTCCTGAGGATGTCATAAAATGGATATTTTAGTTCCTGGCTTCAAGCAACACAGATCCTAAACAAGGCTATAAAATGCGAGTTCTTGGAAGTTAATCACATACAGAGATCTGCTGTTTAACATGTCCTGTCCTTTGAACTGAAACCGGAGGGAGGGGGGTCATCCCAGGAGCACAGGATGTCTCATGAGAGACACTCACTAACACATTTTTATATTACAAAATCATAGAGCAATTGGAACCAGCTGTCCAAGTGTCACAATCCTCCCCAACTAGACTGAATTTGGGGGCTCCGTCCCCTGCATGGAATGAGCTTCCCAAATCCGTTCATTCCTCATAGACACGAGACAGTCCATCTGAGTTATGATTGGTCGCTCCATCCCTATGTAAAATTGTCATGTCGTACCCTTGTAAAGCTAGACTCAATCTTAACAATCTACCATTAGTTTTTTTCCCATTTGCGTAAGCCAAATCAGGGGGTTGTGGTCAGTTTGTAGCACAAAATGCTGCCCATGTAAGTATGGCTCTAGCTTCTTTAGGGCCCTAACTATCGCAAGACACTCCTTTTCCACAGTAGAGTATGCCTGCTCCCTGGGAAGTAACTTTTTACTCAGGTACACTACTGGGTGATCTTTCCCTTGGTTTGATGTCTGACTCACTACTGCCTCAATACCCACGTCTGAGATGTCAGTCTGAACTATAAAGGGTTTGCTTTAGTCAGGACTTGTCAATACAGGAGCACTGCACAGTGCCTCCTTCAGTCTAGTAAAGGCTTCCTCACAGGCTGGTCCTCAAGTAATTTTCTTTGGCATCCTTTTCTTTACCAGGTCAGATAGGGAGCAGCCAGGGCATTGTAATTGGGTACAAATTCCTATAGTACCCTGCTGTCCCTAGAAAACTGTTGACCTGCTTCTGCATTTCTGGTCTGGGCCACGCCTGGATCACCTCTATTTTTATTTGGTTAGGACGGAGCTGTCCCCAGCCTACCATATGCCCGTGGTATGCCACTTCTCCCATGGCCACCTGACACTTCTCAGCTTTGACAGTGAGCCCTACCCTCTGTATCCTGCACAGCACTTCCCTAAGATGGGACAGGTGTTCCTCCCTGCAAGCACTAAAGATGGCAATGTCACCCAGGTACGCCATGGCGTACTCCTCAGCATCATTTAACACCTGGTTCACCAACCTTTCGAAAGTGACCAGGGCGTTCTTCACTCTGAAAGGCATTACTTTAAATTCAAATTAATCTATTGGAGTGATGAAGGCCGACCTCTCCCTAGCTCTGTCTGTTAACTCTACCTGCCAATACCCCTTGGTAAGGTCAGTAGTCATAAGGTAGGTCGGCCCTCCCAGCTTGTCCAGGAGTTCGTCCATCCAGGGCATCAGGTGGGCATCAGACTTCATGACTACATTCAGTCTGCAATAGTCCACACAGAAACGAGTAGAGCCATCTGGCTTGGGCACAAGGACTAAGAGGGTGAGGCCCAGGGGCTGTGGGCTCTCTGGATTACCCCTAAATCCAGCATCTCCTCCATTTCCCTCCTAATGTTCTTTTGGATAGACTCTGACACCCGATATGCTGTCCGCTGTATGGGCGTCTGTGTCCCTGTCTCCACATCGTGTGTTGCTAAGGAGGTTAGTCCAGGCTTGGCGCTAAACAGGGGGGCAAAGTCTGCTAAAACCTCCCTTACTTCCCTGAATCTTGTCTGGGGCCAGCTGGGAAGACAATTTTACTGCCTCCACAGAGGACTCCCGCTTGCTTTCTTCCAGCAAGTCCAGAAGGGGGTCTCCTTCGTCCGTCCCCTCCACAGGACTACACACTGCAAACACCATGTCAGCCATATTAGCATATGGCTTCAACATGTTGAAATGGTACATCCTTTCTGTCTGTCATCTGTCAGGTAACTGTATAATATAGCTCATGTCCTTTACCTTCTTAACTACTTTGTATGATCCTGCCCACTCAGCCTGCAGCTTGTCTTTCCAGACCAGAATAAGGACTATGACTTCCTGACCCACCACGTACGAGCGAGCTCTGGCTCTGCGGTCGTACCACACCTTTTGTTTCTGTTGGTCAGTGGCCAGATTGCTCTGGGCTGTCCCCATAAGCTCCTTCAGCCTTTCCCTAAACCCAAGGATGTAATCCACTATGGGAGTTCCCTGGGTGGCATGCTTGCCTTCCCAGTCCTCCCGGATCAAGTCTAGGGCCCGTGCCCTCGTCCATGTAAGAGTTTGAAGGTGAAAATCCTATGACTCTTGGGGCACCTCCTTGTATGCAAACAAGAGGTGGGAAGGTATTCTCCTAGTCCCTCCCATGCTGTTCAGCAAACACCTGGAGCATTGACTTCAGGGTACCATTAAATCTTTCCACAAGCCCATTGGCTTATGGGTGGTATGGTGTTGTGCATCTTTGCACCACCCCACACTTCTCCCACCAACATTTCATCAGGTCCAACATGAAGGAACCCCCTCGATCGGAGATAACCTCCTGCGGAAACCCAACATGGGAGAAAATCCCAAGTAAGGCATCTGCCACTTTGTCTGTCCTCAGTGAGGATAGGGCGACTGCCTCTGAGTACCGGGTGGCATAATCCACCACAGTCAGGTTGGATCTTTTCCCTAAGGAGCTGGGGTATTTAAAGGCCCCACAATATCCATTCCCACCCTCTGGAATGGCTCCACCACTGTGGGCAATGGAATTAGGGTGGCTTTGGTTTTCTTGCCTGCCTTCCCTATTTTTTGGCACCAGTGACAAGACCTGCAGTACTCCTTCACCTGCTGGGTGAAGTTTGGTAGAAATTCTGGACCAACCGCTGCATAGTGTGCGTGATTCCCAGATGACCAGACAAGGGAATATCATGTGCAGTCTTGAGCAACTGCTCACGATACCCCTGGGGAATGACAAGCTGCCTGCCTAGCACCCCTCCCTCTGTCTGCACAGCCTGAGTATACATCAGTCCATTTTCCAAATAAACCTTATATTTACCATCACCTCTTTGTGCTCTGTCAGAGTCTGCCCGACCCTCAGCTCTCTAGACTAGTGTCACTTTCTAAGCAGCTGCAAACTCTACACATTCCCAAGGTATGGGACAGGTCCCCTTCAGTCTCTAAACTAGGGTCCCTAGCACTAGCATCAGGGTACTCAGGATCACTGTCATTCCTAACCATCTGACCATGGATCACCCCTCCCTCTTCGGAGTAACCCTCTGTAGCTGTGTGGTTAACTGCTACTGGGGAAATTTCGACCCGCTTTTCATTAGTCTCCATATCAGGAGACACAGGCTGGGGAACCAGCCTCCCAGTGGTTTCCTCAATGGCTTCTGTGGGGTTCAGGGAACTACAATTTTCCCTTGCCGCTTGTCTATGGTTAACAGCACACACCGTCCCCTGTTGGAGGTTGTTGCTAAGGATGACGTCCACTGCTAACATTTGGGCTACAGCCACCTGTTGTACAGTTCCTCCTGTTTCATCCCAGTCTAGAAGAACACTAGTGAGGGGCAATGTTTTCTCCCTACCAGTAAAGTCTTGTACAGTGATGTATTTATTGGGTATAAGCTGACCAGGCTTTACCAGATCCCCTTTTACCAATGTCGGGGATGCCCCTGTGTCCCTTAACCGTTGCGTCTGTACACCATTCACCATGACTGGGTGCATGTGTTCCCTCATGTTCACAGGCATGCTTCCAAGGACACACAAACAACCCACTTCTTTCCTAGCCTCCAGTTGTGTATTGCTCACCCTTTTGGTATACTGTGTGGCAATATGCCCAGTTTCTTTACAAAACCAACATTCATTTCTTTTCTCAGAGAAATCTTTTTTTCTGAAACTGGGGCTAACTGGTTTTGGTGGAGGCAATGAGGGTTTTAGCTGCCCTGAAGGTGCGCTTTCCCTTTCTGCACTGCCACACCCACCCCATTCGCTCTCAGAGCAGGTCTGCTCTTGCAATAGCGGTCCGAGAGTTCAGCAGCCTCTTGCACTGTATTGGGATCTTGGTCCTCCAGCCAGGTTTTCAGCTCTGCTGGGCATGCCCAGAAAAACTGTTCTAACGGAATCACATTTTCAATTTTATGTACAGAGTTTGCTTCAATTCCTTCCCACCAACGTTTTAAAAACTGACGTTTCATGGCTAGCTCCTCGTAACTCATGTCAGGGCGTCTCCTGAGCTTACAGCATTTAGCTCTGTATGATTCAGCAGTTAATTCTAATTTTTTTTAACAGTGCAGCTTTAAGTTTACTGTCGTCATTGTCCATTTGACCCAGTGCATCCCAAGCTTTCCCGGTAAGTAGCGGGGATAGCTGGAAGCTCCAGGACTCCCTAGTAATTTTAGCCTGAATACAAACTTTTTCAAAAGAATTTAAAAATCCATCCATATCCTTCCCCTCTTTAAATTCAGCTATCAATTTAGAATTCAAGTCCTGTAGTTCCAGTTAAACCCAAGATACTTACCTGCTCTGGTGCTGGTGGTTGGAGTCATAGCTTCTCCAGTTCATGTTGCCTCTGGTGCTCTCGCTTCTCTTAGTCCGCTTCTCTCTGTTCATGCTCCCTCTTCTCCTCTGCGGCTCACTTCTCTCACTCCGCTTCTTGCTGTTTGCGCTCCCTCTTCTCCTCTGTGGCTCGCTTCTCTCGCTCTACCTCCCTCTAGAACTCCAGCTCCATTCTGCGCAACTCAGTCTGCAGCCTGAGTACTTCTGGCTCCAGAATGCAGGTGACCTTCCCCTGCTGCTGTGGCCCTTCACTGGCACTGGTCCTGCTCCCCTCCTCATCAGATCTGGACACTGCAGTGGCCGCTAGCTCTTCCACACTCAAGGTTCAGTCCCTTACAGTTACTGTATGTGACTTGATGCTCTAGGTATCTACCATCAGGGCATCCACGAGGTTCTGATTGGTGGCTTTCACCTCATATAGGACTCCTCTGTCCCTGCACATTTGTTTTAAGTAGTCTACATTGTGACTGCTGTAGTTGGAAGCCATCTTCTTTCCTAACTATGGCTACTCTAACTACACTTTAAAAAAAAATAAAATGGGTAGGAACTTGACTGTAAGCCAAGTGATATAGTTCTGTGTCCTTTTAAAAAAGTCACTGCCTTGTTTTTGCAAGTGAGCTGACAGTATTAAGCTGAGACACTGAACAATAAAAGCTGTATTACAAAATTATCCCACCACTGCCACCAATCTGTCACAACCCCACTCAGTAGGTCAGGCCCTCTGCTCCCACAGTGCCAACCTCCGAGTGCAGTATTGTGAACAGGGTAACAGAACAGGGTAACCCTCCTGTCTGTTTTGTGGGTCTGAATCACCTTTGGTCTCAAGTTCTGGAGGGATTCAAACTGTAAACCTCTTGCTAGCATACCCAACTGTATAGGCTCAGATAATTCTGCTCTTTGGGGTATGCCAGATATCTTTCGCCTACGGGCACCTAACCAGGTATACAAAATGAACCCTTAAAAAACTCTATGAAAGATCTTAGATAAATTCTTACCTTTTCCCAATGTGGTATACCATTAAGCTTATGAACAGTGTTGTCAAAATCTTAACCATCCATACATGGCAGGCAAAAAGGAAGGACTTGGAAGACACAGGCAGTCTCTTTAAAATAAGACATTTTTACTTAAAATGAATAAAATATGTAAAATGTAACCACAGAACAATATATCACAAAACATGCAATCACTTAAAAGAACAAGGTAAAATACAAACATAAACTCCTACCACAATACACTTACACTTGTCTGTCTAATGTATACCTTCTTACAGTGCTTTAGTTAGCTGTTGTTTCAAGAGAGTCCAAACAGGAATGTCTCTAAGTGGAAATACAGAATACAGTTAAACTTCCTTTAAACCTGCCCCTTCCATGATGTCACCTAACTCGTATCTGTAAAATATAAAAATTAATACACACAGGATGTCCCATCACTCAGGAGGGTATATTAAATAAGGTGACATCAGCAAAAACTTGTTTCCTCATATGACCCTTTGATCTTGAGTCTTTCCTTTGATCTAGTGTGTTTTTCTGCTTTTTCAAAGACATCACAGAACTTTTACAACTCTGCAGTTTTCTCACCTAGCTACAACATAGTTTTTCAGAACCAATTGAAATTAACTGCCCTTCCTGAGGACGTCATAACATGGATATTTTAGTTCCTGGATTCAAGCAACATAGATTCTAAACAAGGCTATAAAATGTGCGTTCTTGGAAATTAATCACATACAGAGATCTGCTGTTTAACATATCCTGTCCTTTGAACTAAAACCTTGGGGGGTCCATCCCAGGAGCACAGGATGTCTCATGAGACATTCAATAACACATTGTTATATTACAAAATCATAGAGCAATCAGAACCAGCTGTCCAAGTGTCACAATGATTGCATCTTTGCTTCTTTTGGACTGAACAGTAACTACTTCCCAAGCTACCCAATACAACTACAATAATAGGGGCAAGACACGATGCCAGCTCAGTATCCCTTTCAGAAGAACCACTCTTGGTCAGTGCTCTTTACGCCTACAGGGCACCCCTTTGGCTGAGTGAGATCCCTGCTGAAATATACAACATTGTAAACCTCACCACTTTGAAACTTGAATTGAAACAACACCTTGCCTGTCTGGGAACCTGTGCTTGTAGGAAGGTGACTTGACCAACTCAACACCAGGTCTTCATGCCTCTCTCTGATGCAGTTCTGCCCACTGGTAGGATGCCTCCTCTTGCCCCCCTGACAACTTATTCCCATGTTGCATTCCATCATCCTTCCTTCACGCCCTCCCTCCTGGCCCTCTCCCCCAAATAAACACTGCCCCCCCTCAGTTTTATCTCTTCCTCAATTACCTAGCACTTACCTGCTCCATCTCCTCCATGACTATCATTTGAACCCTTATCTGTCCTCCCTCACTTTCTTAATACTGAAACAATTTGCTTAACATTGCCTATTTACCAGGCTGCTCAATGACAATGCCAGATTATAACCCTAATTCCTGGGAGATTAGTGTAACTACCTTCTATTAGTGACTGTTTTTGTACTTGTCATTGACTGTGTAAGGTGTACACCTTTGCAGGGGGTGTTGTCTCCTGCAAACTGTTGATTTTTCTCGCGTGCCCACTGCCAGATTTCTTCAGTTTAAAGTGTAATTTTTTTTTTTTGCTGACTTTTCCATTAGCAGATTATATCTTTTAGCCACTAGAGTTATAGGGTTATAACTCACTCACCCAATCCAATCCAATCCCTGCCTCATTTCACTTATTGTGTGGTCAGTCTATCCCTATTCATCAGTCTTTTCCCCCTCCCTCTTCTACTCCTGTCAAGGCCTATCTCTAGCTACCTATTTTTCCCCAGGTTTACACAACTTGCTGGTGGCTGTCGGTTCCCTCTGGCAGTGGCCACTTTTTCGCTGACACCTGTCCCAGTTTTACTGTCCTGCGCTCCCCTCTCCCACTATCCAATCTACCCTGATCAGTAAGCGCCCCCCTCCATCTACCTACAACATGCTCATCCCACTTTCCCTCCTGCTATTTCTCCTTTCCATCATCTCTAACACGACTCCACAAACTTCTCAGTTTAAAAACCTTGCTCCCTCTCCCCACCATCTCCTAGCCCCCTCCTTCATTCTTGCTATTACGCCCTCTTCCCCTCAAATACTCTGGACTCACTTCCACCACATACTCCTTGGCACGTTATTCACAGCATCTAGCCACCTCGCTTTCCTTCGTCTCCTGATTATCCACTCATCCAGCCCTTCTCCCCCAAACACATCGAGAATACTCTGCCCGACAAAACATCCTAAACTACTCTCCTTATATCAAGACTGCTATTACTTGCCTCAGGAAATGTACATCCCAGTCCTGATCCTCCCCCAGTTGCTATCCTCCCATTAACGTACAACCTTCCAACACCACCTCTGCCCTCCCAAAAGGCCTAAAGATTCTTCACTTAAATATCTGTAGCCTTGTCCTGAAAATTGATCTGTTACAGCTGATGATACTCTCCCACACTCCAGACATTCTAATCTTAACTGAAACTTGGTTAAATACTAAAATTTCTGATCCCTGCATTGCCATCCTATGCTATTCCTTAGCCAGGCAGAATAGGTCAGGTAGGGGAGGTGGAGTGGCGATGTATATCCAGTCCTCTCTCCAATACACTACCGTTCTCTTGTCTGCCTTACCCTCCACTTATGAAGCCCTGGTAGTAAATATTGCCCTATCTTTATTGCCGGTATCTACTGTCGCCCAGGTATTAAGTCCTCCGAATCTATTGACCTCATCTCATCTATAGCTTCCGTCTCACACAAAGATGAACTGTATATATTAGGTGATGTAAATCTAAACTGGTTGTCATCAATCACTTCAAAGACACAAAGTGATATCTCTGCTCTAAATCTCTCCCAACTTATCCAAGAGCCTACCCGAATAAATCATAAAACCCTAGACCACTTGCTGTTAGACTGGGCTCTTATCTCCCACCTTCACTAAGTCATCAAGTCGGACATCGTCCCGGATGCCCTCAGTGATCACCACCCTATCTTCGTGGGCAGGAAGTTCCACAGACCTAAACATCCACGTAAAATCCTGCAACTCCGCTCTTTCAGTTCCCTTGACTTAAACCCTCTCCTCAATGATATATCCAATTCTAACTGGTCATCAATTGCATCCGTCACTGCCATTGCATTGCCATCGACCAAGCCCTCACTTACTTTAAAGACAGATTTATAGCTACCTTGGACTTCAATGCCCCATTCAAATGCACTAGAGTCCGAGGTATCCATCATCCCTGGATCACCCCTAAATTAATGACCTGCCTTAGGAAGCATGATAAAGTGTGGAGGAAACACAAGGCCTCTCAGCTCCCATCATCCCTTACTAACTATCGCAGGCTAAGAAACGCTTATACTAAAGCAATCGGACTTGCCTAGTCTGAATATTTTAAATCCTTTTTCCTCAATACCATAAACTCCCCCTCTAAATTTTGGAAAGCAGTCCACTCACTGTTCTCCCCTCCTTGCATCCCCCTCCCCATTATTAATATAAACAACACATGCAGTCTGTGCCTTGCATAGTGGCTCAGGAGTTCAACTTCTACTACACCTCCTGTGCCTCAACTCTTTAAAATCCTTCCCAAGTCTCTCCTCCACTCATTTTCCTTCTCCGACCACTCAACCCCCATACACTACCCCCTTCTCATTTTGCCCTATCTCCCCTGGAGACACTAATTACCCTTCTCACTCTCAATCCTCTGAAAGGCTCCTCTCCAGACGACCTTGATCCTAAACATCTTTCCTTTCAGCCCCTGCTATTGCCTACCCTCTCTTTCTCTCTAATTCTAAATATCTCCCTATGCCCTGGAAACATGCGGTGGTCCTCACTCTCCCTAAGGGTGGTGATCCTTCCTCCCCTGCCAACTATCGCCCAGTCTCTCTCCTCCCCGCCCTTGCTAAGCTCCAAGAACACCTGGTCCTCTCTCAACTGACCTCTTCCCTTGCTAACTTCTCCTTCTTCACCCCATTCCAGTCTGGTTTTTGGAAGAACCACTCCACTACCACCTCCCTCCTTAGGCTCATGGACCCCATTCTTACCGGGATGGACAATGGACTCATCACCTCTGCCATCTTTGTCAACCTTGCCAAGGCTTTCGACACAGTCTCCCATGCCCTCCTTCTCAGCTCCCTCACAGATATTGGTTTATCTACTCCTACTCTTACCTGGTTTAGAGCTTACCTCACAGGCAGAACACAATCAGTCAGGATTCAGAATGCAATCTCTCCACCCCTCCCAATCTCCACAGGAGTCCCACAGGGCTCTGTGCTTGGCCCCATCCTTTTCTGCATCTTCCTAAATGATCTTCTATCAGTCTGCTCCCCCTCCTATCCATATGTATGCCGATGACACCATCTTGTTCACCTCTGGCAAAACCACCATTAATGTAGCAACCACTCTTAAGCATGACTTCCACCACGTTCAGCTCTGGTTTGCCTCACATCAGTTATTCCTAAATGCCAAAAAGACCATCTCCATGACCTTCAGCACTAGGCAGAGACTCTATAGGCTCCACCTCTTACCCTCTTTCCACACTCTTGATGGAATGATCCTTGAGGACACCCCGTCTTTCAGATACCTTGGGTTTGGTTGGACCAACACCTCAGCTTCTCTGGCACACGATACCATTCTGAAAAACTGTGCCCCAAGCTTGGAGCCCATTATAGGAACCCTAGCTGCATCCCTCCTATGGCCAGCGAGAACTTGTCCAGAAGATGATCCTCCCCATTTTTGAGTACTGTGATGTAGTCTATGGTGCCGCTCCCATATCTTCCCTTACCAGATTCCCTTGCTTCTGCCATACATAACTTTCTGTCTGCTAGCTGCTCCTGCTACAGTCCTCCTTAACTTGTTCCTCTATGAGCCTGCTTTAGCTTCACACCCACCTCTTTCCTGTAAACCCTCCCACTATATCCTCCCCCCCAGCACCTTCCTTTCCACCTTACTTCCACCACCCGTTCCTGCATCTGTACACTACCTTACTCTCACTACTCACTTGATGTTGCTTGGCCTAGGCCCCTGGCAGGGTTCTCTGCATCCTGGAGGGGTCCAGAACTTAGACAAACACCTTCCTCTCCTCTCCTCCTACTCCCACCCCATTCTTTCCTGAAAGGGCTGGATCTCGGCCCCCTCTTCTCTCCCATCTTCCTCTCCCTTGGTCCTTCTGAAGCCTACCCCCATCACTGCCTACTTTCCTCCTGTCATGCTGTACCTCTGCTGCCTACCACCTGCTTCCCTCCTGTCATGCTCTACCTCTGCCTTGTGCAGGCAGGGTCCACAGCACACTGGAGGGACCAGGCCCCGGCGGACCTTTCTCTTCCCCCTCTCTTTCTTCCTGATGTGCTCAAACTCACACTGCCTACAACCTGCTTCCCTCCTGTTCGTGCTTTGACCTCCACCTGATGCAGGCAGGGTCCCCAGCATTCTGGAGGGGTCAGGCCCTGGCAGACCTTCTCCAAATCCTCTCCCCCGCTGTCTGCCTATCTCCCCAGCCACCTTTCCTCCTTTACTAGCCATAGTTACTGGCTAACCCCTAATCTCTCATGCACTTAGTCAACCTTGCCCTATTGTTACACCTTGCAAATTTTGTTTGATCTGTGTCTGTCCTCACAATCTTGCCCTAGTTCAACCTCCTTGTATTCTATCCAGCCATTTTCTAACTACAAAGCTATGTCCCACCAAGTGTTTGCAAAAGATATTTGTGCCATCGGATCAACCTAGTTCAAGACTGTTAGCATTGTAGCCATCTAGTTCATACCTGTTAGCATTCCTCCTTTTCAGTACTTCTGTATAGTCTGCGCTCTCTGTTGAATGTGATCAAAGTATATATGTATATTGTTTACCAAATCTCTGTATACTATCCTCATGTTCCCCTACCCCTCCAGGTTGCACCGAGAGACGAGTAACTTGTTACTCAACGTGCCTTCCTGGCAAAACATTTCAATAAATAATAAGAACCCAGTTTGTTCATGTTCTGTGATGTGGAACCTTTGCAAATGAGCATTATGCTTGAAGGTTGTTCCTGAAGTATGTAATAAATAAACAAAAAACAGCCCTGCCATGCCACATGTACCCATTGCTCATTTACCCCATTCTCTGTTTGGGGAGCGAGTGCACTCTGACTGGTGACACGCTTATTGCTTCTCAGGAGACAGGAGTCTTTACAGCTCCTCCAGGTAGCACCTTGTGCCATTTCTGTTGCATTCAGGTCCTGTTTTGAATTCCCCATCTTTCTGTGTCAGCCAGAGTCTGCATGTATACGGCATTGCCTTATTCCTACTGCCCTTCCAGTCCTCTCTTGCTGCCTGGCTAGTGGTGATTTGAGGCTCAGGTTCCATAACCCATACTACCTACCTTTGCCTCCATAGTGTAGCCCTGTTTTTCTGTCTAGTAGTCGGTAGTCAAGTTTTTATTTTTCTTATTTCTTTCTTTTCCTATATTCTTTCCCGATTCATTTGGGCTATTGTAGTTTCTCCCCTTTCTTAATCTTTCCTCACTTTGTTTAGTTTAATGGCAAATGGGCAGACTAGGTGGGCCAAGCAGTCCTTGTCTGCCATCAAATTCTGTGTTTCTTTATAAACAGAACTGATCCTGATGAGGAAGCCAGTAATGGTAATTGGATAGTGAGTGGCACTGCCTGGGGTGCACAGGTGCCCTGCCCAGTAGCAGTTGCTGGCCTTTTCAGGAAATGGTGCTGCGATCGGTTTTCCCACGTGGACTGGTGCAGTAGCACAGGGGCAGCCTGCCCCAGACAAACCAACAAAGACAAAAACTGCTGCTGCACTCGTCGGACCAAAAATAAAAGTACAAATGCAAACCAGGATTATTCAAATGTGACAAATTTTATTCCACAACCTGGTGTGCTCCACAGTGACACACTACACAGCTCTCCAGCGCTTCGACTCAAGATGAATCTTCCTCTTGAGTGACGGCTGGCAGCTGTGTGAGTCACTATGAACCCCACCAGGTGATAGAGATCATTAATCAATTGAGTAATCTGGTTCAACCACTGGTCAGCTCCTAGCACCTATGCTGGCTCGGCTTGCGCAGCCAGCATTTCGCGATAGTAACAGATTTGGAGCACGGGTCACTATTGGGCAAGGCGAGGGCATGCAGCCGTAGTTGCATCCCTCGTTCCCAATAAGCCAGCAACAGGCGCTGACATCGCCATCCCTAATGTGGCCACCAGATCTAGAAAGGTCCGCTGCAATGAGAGCTTCACTCATGCAGCGGACACAGCACGCCTCCCGGCATGCAAGCAGCATGGCGGAAGTGACTGCTGCCATGGCCTGTCACAATGCAGATGGGGGAGCCCACCTCCATCGGCATAATGTCCCCTCCCATTTCTGCTGTGTGCCAAGGGGTGCCCGTCCCCCTCGGCATCATGTGCCCACCCAAAAAAGTCTTTCTTTGCTGATGGGGGCCCAATCCGATGGCTTCAGTTCCCCCTTTTCCCAGTTCAATCTGCCGACGGAGGCCCTCCCCATTGGCATAATGTCCCTCCCCATTTGTTGTGCCGAGGGGTGCCAGTCCCCTCTGCTCTCCCGCCCCACTGGTATTTGCTGACAGGGTGCCCAGTCCCCGTTGGCTACGGCCCCCACAAAAAACAACTCAGGTGGCATGCTGGGAGCCCAGCCCAGCGTGCCACAGTACCGTGTAAACAAAAAAACGTCCTGCAATGTTTTTTTTTCTTTTTACCTGTAAAATGGAAAACAGTCCCTCGCGGTCTCCTTGCCCCCACCCCACACCCGCGCCCACTCTCTGTGAACCCCACCTCCCCACACCCCACCTTCACCCCATACTTGCCTCCGGAGCATGGTGCGACGATCTTCGGTGGACCAGGTACACGTCTGCACTCTTCAAAGCTGTCTGTAGAACTGAAGAAATGCCGTGAAGCTGTATAATGGCATAAATAAGATTTTTAAACTTTAGTGCATATCTCAGGCATTTTGGGACGTTTGACACCAAATTTTCAACATGGGGTTATTGGGACCCCTCCTCATGAATTCAGGCACTGTCATGGTGTTATTCAGTCGAAAGGTGATCTCACGGTCACTGTGTGGAATCACCTTTCTGACCGATTAATGATAACAGTGCCACTGTTCATGAGGGGCTCTCAAAAGCATATGTTGCACATTTGGTGAAAAATCCAAAGAATGGCTGTTTTGCGAGGGTGCGCTAGGCAGTTTCCATGCACGCCAGAATCTCGTGAATTTGTAATATTTTCACTCCAATATTTTCAAAAATTAGCATTTTCCACACTTGTTATGAACAGTACAGCTGTCATTTACATATCCAGGCCGAAATGTGGTTTCGTAGGTCCGCAGAATAAAGCGGTCGCTGCAAAATCAGTTTTCAGGACAGTTTGAGGAAATGACGGTGACACTGTTCATGAGCGGAGGTCCTAAAATGCCTGTGTTGAAAATTTGGTGACGAAATTCCATAGAATGACTGTGTTACAAGTGTGCGTTGCGCAGTTTCCACGCACCCTTGTAACTTTGCAAATTTGCAATATTTTCATGCCAGATTTTCAACACTGGCATTTTTTCACACTTCCTTATGAACAGTACAGCGGTCATTTTTCACATCCTGTCCTAAATGTGCTTTCGCACCTGTGGCAAACAATGGCGTGGTCACTGTGGGAAATCAACGTTTGGGACAAATTAACAAAATCATAGTGCCACTGTTCATGAGGGGAGGTCCCAAAATGCCTATGCTAAAAATGTGGTTAAAAAAATCCCCAAAATAATTGGGTTATGGACGTGGGTTGCACAAAATCTATGCATGCTCCTGACTTCACCTGTTTTTCATATTTTTACTCCAGATTTTCAACGTTGCCATTTTTTTACATCTCCTCATGAACAATACAGTTGTCATTTTCTGCATACTGCCAAAATGTGTTTTCATCCTGTGTTGCCAAATGGCATAGCTGCTAAAACCACCTTTCAGCTAACAAACTGATAGTGCCGCTCTTCATGAGGTGGCCTCACAAAAGCCCATGTTGAAAATTTGGAGTGAAAATACCAACACCGCCTATGGTGTTAGGGTTTCAACACTGTAGCACCACCCTGTAGAGACTGACAGGCATCAGGGGTGTGATTTGGGATCATCGGCTATAATGCTCACGCCTTTCCACCCCCACCCCCACCCTGCAGCCAGTGACAGGCATTGTGGTGTGTCTTGCAGTGTTCACCCCATTCTGCTATACTGCACCCACCTCAGCGTATTTCCTTATGGAATGGGGTAAGTATAATGCCCAAAGACCCCAAAGCACACCATGGCACTTGTCAGTGTCTACAGGGTAGGGTGAGGTAAAATGGCATGAACGTTATAGCTGACGACCCAAAGGCACACCCCAATGCCTATCGGTCTCTGCAGGGTGGGGATGGTGTTGGTGTCACTTCAATACTTCACTGCCATTCCTATTATGCATCTCTAGCTCCTGCACTACCAATGCCAATGCCAGCGAGACAACATTCAGCATTGACAATGCTTGTTGTTTTTGCAGTGGCTGGCCCCCTGGCCAAAGATTTGCTCTTTTAGGGTCCTGGTGTCTTTGGCCCCAGACCCATAGGTGGTACCCTATGGAGAAGATATTCAGAAGACCTCAATTATGATTAAGTACATAACTTCTTTTTTGGAAGAGAATAAAATGTGTTTATTGAGGCCACTGACATAATGTGCCCTGATAAGGAGTTCCATGATACAGCTGCCATGAGACTAAAGGAACAACCTCCTGCTGTCTCCATTCTTTCCTTCATTCTAACTTTGACACTGAGAAAAGGTAGATTTCTGGAATGAAGATTAAGAATTAAAAGATAAACATAGAATCACTTCTTTAAATCACCAGTGCCTCTATTATATAGATATTTATATCTGTGAGAGAATTTAACAGTTAACTCCAGAGCAAATCATGGGACATTTAGGAACTGGTTGAGGAAACTTTTGCACCCTTCCCCCCTGAAACAGCACCTGAAGCTCAGCATTAACAGAATGATGTATTGTAGGCAGCTTGGAAGAACAGTGAGTTATAGTACCAGCAGCACTATTTCTGTCTGAATAGAGAGCGAATTAGGGGACATTTTCAGTTGGCTGAGCAAACACCCTTCCTCAGAAACAGCACCTTGAAGCTCACAGTTGACTGAACTTTAGAGGAGCAATTTCTGTAGCCTGGAAGAGCAGTGAGTTTTAGTTTCCAGAGTCCCTATATGTGTCTAACAGAGTAAATCTGAGGACATACTGGCGTTGGTTGAGGAAGCTTTTTCTCCCCTTTCCCCCAGAAGCAGTTGGCACATGAAGCTCAGGTTTAGGGGAGGGATTTATTGTAGCCCTAAAGAGCAGTGAGTTTTAGCTACCAGCAGCACCATTTGTGTCTGACTGCAGAGCAAATCAGTGGGACACAGATATATTGGGCGAGTTTTGGTGGCGCTAACCCCATATTTGCCCTAAACATGGTCTACAGATTACTGTACTGATAGGAATTATGGCCCATAGATTAGACATTTTACCCATCCTTATAGACCCAGACCAATCTGGTGTCATATGAACCTAGCAAATGACCAAAAACATTAAACATACCCTGTGATTTACTATTTCTGTACCACATCTTGGAAGATGTAACATTAATGGAGCAATGTAATATTGTAAGGAACCATAAAACTTTTATCTCAAGATCTCATGATAAACAATTTTTTATAAATATTTCCAAAACAAGTAGACACTTCAATTTTTTTAATTCAAGAGCTTCCCATGTATGGAATAGTCTCCTAAACAAGTGGCAGAAACAACTACTTTTGACTCCTTCAAAGGAGTTGGATGCATATTGCTTTAAATAGTAAACATTATATTAATAAATAAACCCACTAGAGTGGGAGACAATTAAATGGGCCTCAGCCTACTTTGTCTAAATCTACCAAGTTACCAAGTTATGTTTCTCATAAGCGACATGACCCATCAAGGTATGTTTTATCCATCGATTTGAGATTGTGCACTCCAGTGAAACTGAGGTGAGTGTCAGAAGTGAACAAAGATTGTCCTTCCGCTTCAGCGTTTCTAATTTTGTACCATCCTGAAGCCACCCATTGCTTGGCCCACGAACACACAGCTGTCATCTACCCTGCCAACTGGTATTGCTTCAGGTCAGGTAAAGCCAGGCCCCCCTATTCCCTAGGTAACATAATTTTTTATGGCTAATGTGAGCTTTACAGTCTCACCAAATGAATTCTTGTATACCTTTGGTCGGGGGGGGGGGTACAGCATGATATGGATGTGGGTAAGGGTAGAATCCCATGACAAAAACAAGAACCTCAGTAAAATGTTCATTTTAACAGTGTCCACCCTTTCCCATGAGTGACAATGGTAACAGTGACTACCTACCTAGATCCTGTTGGACCCCCTTTAAAGCTGTTGATAATTGATTGCAAATAATTTAGAAGTTTAACATTTATGTTAATCTTCAGCTATGGAATATGGTTATTTCTGACCCAGGCAAATGGGAAATGCTCTTGGAAACCCCAGGACAGGAACAAATTATAAGGAGGGCCTCTGATTTTTCATAATTAATTTTATAGCCCAAGACTTGGCTGAAAGCTTCCAACAGGTGTACCAGACAAGGGACAGAATCTGGGTTACCCACATAAATGCACAGTGAAATCCTCGCGGTCAAAAAGTGTGCTGACGGACACCCCAAAAGTGCGTATTCTAAAACCACGCTATTAAAAATGAACTAACTCCAAACTGCGCATGCTGTTTGGACTGTCTGATTTTTGACTGCACATCTATTTCTTTGTGATCTCAATGGCATACTGGCTCAAACAGAAGTTGGTGTCATCAGCATAAAAAGAGAGCTTTTGCTCTACCCCTCACTATCATAGGTCTACGATGCCAGTTTGACAACACTTTCGTTGACTGGCATCACATCGATAGGTTAATAAATCCCAATTGTCTCCAGGTCTCTTTTTTCATCGGGGCTGCTAACTGCTAGAGTGTCCCCCTTCCCCACTGTTATACTCCTGATGTTAATGCCCTGCTGCACAACTGCTGTGTTTCTAGACACAGAGCAAACAGTAGAGGGACGCCCTCCCCACTATTATACCACTGATGTTAATGTCCTGCTGCACCACTGCTGCAAGAGTCTCCAGACACAGACCAAACAGCAGAGGAACAGAGGTGTACATGTCTAGTGCCTCTGGAATGGGAAAATAGAGTTGACACCATTAACATGCACCCTCACTTGCAGTCGTATGTAAAGGCTAGTGAGAGACAGCCTGTAGAGACTGAGGCCGAATTTCATAATCTTTGTTTTTTTTTATTTAATAATCTCTGTGTGTTTGTTTTAATTTTAGGTTTCTTTTTAATTTGGCTCTTATACTGGCAATTGATATTATCTTCTATAAAATCTTGTTACAACACTGAAGATCTTAAGCTACGAATATAGTGACTAGTTGAGTGCATAATTGGGAAAATGTCTCCAGACAGGCTGTATACTGTATAAATATAGGATACAGTTGCTCACTCTGGGGAAACGCTACTTTAAATTTGTTTGGATTTGGAGCCTGCAGGAGAATGGACTGTAAGACAGGGGTTGTTCCTGCTGTTTGAGGGAAGAAAAATAAAAAAAAAAAAAAAGGATTTGTTCCTGCTGTTTGAGGGAAGAAAAATTAAAAAGAGAAGGATTTGTTCCTGCTGTTTTGATTTTATTGTCTTGGCTTGTACTGGGAAGGAGTATGTGTCTGGGGTTTATTCAGTGCTGTTTGGGATTTGAACTGTTTTTGACAGCAGATCTGTTCGGAGTGGTTACAGGACTAAAGGGAAGTGCGTATCATTTTTATTTTTTCACTGTCTGGGGTGAAGGTGTTTTCTCTCATCCAGCAGGGTGAGTAGGAGATTCGGGTGTTCTGACCAAGGAGAACAGCAGGAGGGGAACAAAGCTTTGAAGGCTGCTAGGAGGGGTAGTTAATGCACAGATTCGGGTGAGGAATACAGCTCCACCACCAGTTTGTCTAAGGATTGTGGGTGATGGCTGTCAGAGAAGGGCCAAGGGGCTCTGGTGGAAGGGGCTAGACTGATAGACTCTCGAGAGTCAGGGGAAGACCCTAAACCCACCCTCCCCTGGATATCCAGATATATTGGGGTGTTGCTGCTTATCCATTGGTGGATGCTACATTACTTGTCAGACAAATCTAATTGATAGACAAATCTAATTGATTTCTTTGACTGGGTGACCAAAGAAGTAGAGCAGGGAGGGGCTGTGGACATGGCCTACCTAGACTTTAGCAAGGCATTTGACACAGTCCCGCACTAAAGATTAATAAACAAATTAGCCAGCCTGGGAGTGGGTCCCAGGGTGGTAGCCTGGGTAAAACACTGGTTATACAACAGGACACAGTGGGTAATAGTAAATGGAGTCCACAGTGAAGAAAGGAGGGTTAATAGTGGGGTACCACAGGGTTCAGTACTGGGGCCGGTCCTTTTTAATGTCTTTATAAGTGACATTGCAGAGGGACTGGAAGAGAAAGTATGTCTCTTTGCAGATGACACAAAGATCTGCAACAGGGTTGATACACAAGGTGGGGTGGAAAAGATGAAAAGGGACTTGGCAAGGTTGGAGGAATGGTCAAATGTATGGGAAACAAAAACCCCAGGGAAGAGTACACAATGGGGGGTGAGATACTGACAACAACAAAAATAGAAAGGGACCTGGGGGTAGTCATATCAGATGACCAAAAGGTGGGTCAGCAATGTGAGAAGGCAGTAAGGAGGGCTGGGGGGGGAATACTAGGATGCATAGGGAGAGGCATCACCAGTAGAAAAACAGGAAGTTGTTGGCCCTTTGTACAGACAGTTGGTAAGACCACATCTGGAGTACTGTGTACAGTTCTGGAGAACCCATCTCTGCAAAGACATAGACAGGGTGGAGGCTGTCCAGAGGAGGGCAACCAAATGATACAGGGTCTGCATCAGAAGACATATGAAGAAAGACAAAAGGAACTAAACATGTATCGCCTTGACGTAAAGGAGGCGGGGGGACATGATAGAAACTTTCAAATACCTCAAGGGAATCAACAAAGTCCAAGAGGGTAGCATCTTTCAGAAAACGAGATGTGCAAAACAAGGGGCACAATTTGAAGATAGAGGGGATGGCTCAGAGGTAGTGTGAGGAAGTATTTCTTCAGAAAGGGTTGTAGATACATGGAACAGCCTTCCTGAGGAGGTCGTAGGGTCAAAAACAGTGGGGGAATTCAAGAATGCATGGGACAGACATAAGGCAATTCTAGTGGGGGTAGGAGGAAGTAGGCTGTTGGTTAACTAGGATCTGCAGCTTATCCGTTAGGTAGGGAAATGGGCAGACTAGGTGGGCCAAGCGGTCCTTATCTGCCGTCAAATTCTATGTTTCTATGTTTCTATGTTTACTATTGGTGGACAATATGGCCAGGTGCAGTCATTAGGTATCCAGGCAGGTGAAACCTCTTAGTTAGAAGAGGGGTACACTGTAGATTAGGGAGCGGTACACTTACAGGTCTAAATAATAAAGGAGGCTTTAGGGACAACATTAACCATCATTGGTATACAAGGGCTATAGCAACATAGAAGTAGGAAATGGAGCGGTACAGTGAGGGACACACTAGGGGGTGGAACAGCTATAATGGGGTGGTAGGTGGCACAGGGGACAGCAGGAAATAAGAGGAGACACCATGTGGGCTGCAGTGGTGTGGGGTAGCTGTTTGGACACCATCCTAGTCTTCATAATATGTGTATCCAATCTGCCATAGGCTAAGTAGTATGGAGGAAAGAATGCAGTGGCTTGTTGGAGAGTTGAAGAGGGAGTGTATGGGGAGGGTGGAAATGGGGGCAGGAGGGCCTCTCCCAAGGAGTAACAGGAGGGTACATCAGAGGAAGACCATCAGGTTGGAGGAGGGGGCAGGGAGGGGGTGTGGGACCACATCAGACAAGGGGTCAAGCATTGCAAGTGGGTCATGGGACACGGGAAAGGAGCCAACTCATGGTAATACAGGGGTGGCAGATAGTAGCTTGTGGTGCTGGTAACAACGGTAGAGGGAAGAAGGGAGCTCCTGGAGGGGATGCAGGGGGAAAGGGAAAGGAGTGTGCAGGGATCAGGCATTTGGAGGAGGGTAGCAGAGGCAGGGGGAGAGGGGCACAGCTGAAAAGGAAGGCGTTGGTGGCAGGGATGGAGGGGAGGGAGCAGTGCTGATGTGTCAAACATGGGGAGCATAACAAAAGGGGGGTTGGGTTCGATGGCAGAGGGAGGGAGGTGAATGATAGCGTGGGACCATGGGGGATGGGGAAGACAGGTCGAGGGAAAAGTGGGGGGAGTCCTAGGGGAGAAGACTAGAGACATAAATGGGCAAGGAAGGGCAGACTCTAGAAATAGATAAAGAGATAAATGGAGGAGAGGAGGAACAGGGCATGAAGAGGGAGGTGTACTAGTGTTGGGAGACTCCATACTGAAAGGAATTAGATGAGGCAGCAAGGAAGAAAGACATAGTTTCATATGGGTCAAGTCTATTCCCAGGTTGACAGCAGGCAGGGCAGGGCAGTCCATTCTCAAGTGCACAGGAAGGGGACGGAAGAAACTGCATGTGGTGGGGGAGACTGTGAATATAGTAAGGGAGAGGTCTGAAGAACTGGGAACACTGTGAGAGGAGGTGGGGAAATCAGTGGCCTTCTCAGAGGAGCTTCCAGTACCCTGTGCAAGTACAGGGAGGAAGGGAAGGATAGGGGAGTTCAACACCTGGTTATGGGAATGATGTCATACCAAGGAGTATGGGTTAGTAGGTGGCTGGGGCAAAATCTGGGACAATAATGATCTGTATGCAGGGACAGGCTACATTTGAGCAGGGAGGGGTAGGGAATATTAAAGCAAGGGATACAGGGGTACATAGCAACAAGGGTAGATTTAAACTAGGAAAGCGGGTGGTACGTGGACAGCTGGTAAACAGGGTTTCCAGAGAGGGTAGTCAGATGAGATTACCCTCCAAGTATAGCGGAGGGCTTCAGGGTCGGGACAAAAGGGGGGGGTTAATCAGGGAGAGGGAGGGGAAGGGAAAGGAACAGGTTGGAGAGTGGTGTCACTGAACACAAGGAGTCTAGGAAACACATCAGTTGAGTTACAGGCTCTCTTAGCAGTGGGCCAGGTGGACATTGTAGCCATAACAGAAACTTTGACTACCCAGTACCAGGACTGGCATATGATGATCCCAGGATATAGGATATTCAGAAAGAAAAGGGTAAACAAGAAAGTTGGGGGGTGGTGGTGATCTATGAACGGGAGGGAATAAGATGCATAAGGGAAGAGTGGGAGGAAGGCGGGACAGAGGCTGAGGATGGGGGTAGTGTATAGGGCATCAACTGAAGGAGAGGAGCTGGACAGGGAGTTAGCAGAACAAATTAGGAGGGTTTGCAGAAAGGGGGAATACAGTGGTGGTGGGGGACTTCAACCTTACATGGGGTGGACTGGAGCACACCAACCACCACAAGTGCAAGGGAGCAGGTTATATTGGAGGCATTTCAGGATAACTTCATGGTGCAGTTAGCATGCAAGCCAACTAGGCTGGGAAGGACTCTGAACATTGTACTATCAAACAAGGAGGTCATAAGGGACCTGGAAGTGGAGGACCCCTGACTGGGAGTGATCACCACCAGTGTGGTTCATGCTCAGAATGTGGAAACAAACTGGAGGTTGGCTACTAGGTGATTGATTTTAAGGAGCAGACTTTAACAAGATGGGGAAAATTTTATAAATCATCTGGAGGAATCCAACCAACCATGGATGCCAATCAGAAGTGGAATATTATTAAGACAGGGCTGGCAGAGGCTACTGGGAGATATACTAGGGCACAAAGTAAAACAGGAAGGGTGAAGAAGACCAGTTGGCTGGACCCAGATAATAGAGGGGTTAGGGCCAAGAAAAAACTTTTTAGAGATTCAATGGATCAGGAAGGGGGGACAGGGAGGAGTATCAGAGTAGTCCAGGGAGGTTACTAGCCTAGTCAGAGCTGCCAAGGCATCCAGAGAGCTGAGGCTGGCACAGGGCATTTTGGGCAGAGAGAAGGACTTCTTCAGATACAGTAGCGAGAGAGGAAGAACAGGGACCAGATAGTGAGAATTAAGAAGGATGAGGGGTGGGTAGAGAAGGGGAGGAGCAGGCAGAGGCACACAATGAGTACTTCTGCTCTGTATCTGAAGTGAGGGGGGACAGATACTTTATGGGAGTGGTGGGCTAGGTGGGGAGTGACAGATGGAGAAATTACAGAGGACAAGGTACTGGAAGGACTGGGGCACTGTGGGTGGAAAGGCACTGGTGAAATGGCATTCAACCTAGTGTACTCAAGGAACTGGCAGGGTGCCTGGCAGGACCACTGGCTGACCTGTTCAGCACCTCTGGACACAGGATGCATACTACAGGATTGGAGGTTGGCCATGTGGTGCCCATCCACAGAAGGGCCCAAAGGATGATCCAGGTAACTACAGACCAATGAGCCTCATCCATTGTGAGAAAGCTCATGGAGACAATCCTTAAAGAGTCTGTTGACATTTTGGAGGACAGTGGTCTCCAGGATGGACAACAAGAAAAATTACTCACCTTAGTAATGTTGTTTCTTCTAATGAGTCTTGCTGTATTCTGACAATAGCGAGTGAGTCCCAACCTTGAACTGCCCGGAGATGAAAGAGTTAACTTTCCATGCCAGGCATGGAGCAGCTGAGCTCGAGCTCGGTTGAGACTCAGTCTGTTGCTGTTTGAACTGAAACCGCAGATCTTTAAGAGCTAAACTCACTGAGGTCCTGTGTGGAAGCTGTAAACCTACACTAGCCAACTGGCTATTAACATAATAACACATTTTTGGTCCCAAAACAAAGACTCAAGTCAGGAGACCCAAAGATGAAATAACACAACACCCACTCACCCAAAGAAGGAGTGATAACAAAAAAGGTGGGGCACCTCCTGAATGCCAACACTGCTACTGCCCATCCACATCCCCCAAAAAAACAAAGGTTCTGAGAGGGGAAGGCGGGGGGGAGGTCAGAATACAGCAAGACTCCATGAGAAGAAACAACATTACTAAGGTGAGTAATGTTTTCTTCAAACAACATGAAGTCTTGCTGTATTCTGACAATAGCAGACTACCAAGCAGTACCTCCATGGACGAGGGACAGAACCTACTTAGGAAATAGGCTCTGAAGCACAGCTGTGCCAAACCGAGCATCACTCCTAGCCTGGATATCCAGGGAGTAATGCTTGGTGAAAGTGTGAACTGTTTTCCAGGTAGGTGCTTGACATATTTCTATGTAACCCCTCTATGTGTCCACATTTGTAGCATGGATATACATAGGGTATCTACGGGTTTGGGGAAGGATGAGGTTACCTGGCACAAGAGACCTAGGTTTGACTACTCTGCACAGGGGCACCCAAGTAAATCCAACTACAGGAAGCAATAACTGTAATGTCCAGAACTAGAATTGGGATTTTTCAGTGTGGCTCTATTTATTAACTCACTGAACATAAACATAGCTCTGTATGGTCCCCACAGGCTACGTAACTGTAATGCAGATTAGAGGTTAAACACAGTGGTCCATTTGAGGAATGAACACTACAACAGTTGTCTGGCTTTGGACCCACCAGGCACTCAGCCCGGACTTGCATCGCATTGGATACACAGCCTGACTGGCCCGGCTCCATGCCGCCACTCGACTGACAGGTCACTTGACAATGAACCCAAACTCTACTTGGAACGACATCCCATCAAACAAGGAGGCTCCCAAACTGTGGCTCCCCACACCACTTGAAGTCTGCGACTCCTAGAGAGATTTTGTTTTTGTACTTCCAATTCGAAACTCCCTTCAAACAGGGAGTCTCCCATCAAACAAGGAGTATGTTCCCATCCTGTGGCTCCTCACACCACTTAGAGTCTATGACTCCTAGAGAGAATTTCAAGTTGCGACCCACGTCTGGGTACCCACCCCATCACTGGCCAAGCACATGAGGCAAGTAGCAAAAACACAGAAGAAATCTGTAGAGGTGGACCTGGTTACTAAAGATGGGGATCTATCCACCTCCAGCTCCCATAGCCCATACCCGGCCATTTCTCTGGACACACAGAACTTTAGACTTTAAAACTGTAGATTGACGGTGGATGACCTGAAGCACCCCCTCTACAATGAACTTTAACACTTTAAACAGATGACTGCTCTATTTGTTTGTCCTAGTTGACATAGTTCTCCCAAATAGCAGTCCCCAATACTTGAAATCCAACTGAAGAAAAGAAGTTGTTTGCCCCTTCCAATGAGGCCAAACACTCACCCATTCGTTGCAGGTGCCCCACAGGCGAAGAAATGTAACCTTTGCTGTTATACATGAACAGACTGAACTTAAATTAAAACAGGCAGCTTTCTTCCCAAGGTGGGAGAAGGGGATTGCCCCTGGAACCCACAAAGAACTTTTCTGCACCCCGAGGGAGGGGTAAACAGACACTACTGGTGTCCTTCTTGTTTGCTTAAGGACAAACTGAAGACTCACTTTGAATTCCCAAGATTCTAACTTACTCTGAGCTGAAGATTCCAAATGTGGCTCATGCAGCTGTGACAATTCTATAATGATGTCATCCCTCTAGTCTCAGCTGTGACTGAGGACAGAGGAGACAGTGTGAAACCCATTTAACTGGAGTTTCAAGCTGCCTTCCTGCCTACCACTAGGTCTTACTGGGATTTTAGTAACCCCAGGTAACAAAGGGGTTACACGCCCTTGACCAGGAAAATGACTGTCCCCAGTCATTATGCACCTGCCTTAGCCATCCCACCCTATGTGCTACCTGCGGAGGGGTGATCAGCCCCTCCTACCATGTGCAAGCACAGGTAGGCAACACTAAGGGCCTAGAGACCTACAGCTGACATAGCAGCCTCTACTCTATCCACTTACTATGGACACCTAGTGGCTCTGGTGGAACCGTCCAGAGCATAGCCCTGATAGATTAGCACTGCGTCCCTACTGCAGGTCAGGCCACAGCTCATCCATCCCCCTAACCCTCTAGGGGAAACCTATCTGCCTCAACATAACATCCCAAACAAAAACAAAACCCGGGACCTCCCTGACCTTGGGCAGCCTGCAACTTACAACATTAGAAACACAAACAGTACTTCAATTTCTATACATAAGCACTGAACAGGAACTCCGATGAGCCCTCCTCTTCTTGTCTTCTCGTCTGTCTTCCAGGAACGCCTGTAAGAAAAGACAAAAACAAACCAAAAAAACACCCTAATCTGCATTTGCGATCTACCTAAACAACAACAGTGACAAAAACAGCAACAACCCTTACCATACAGGAAAAACAGAACACTAAACAATCCCAAAAAGAAAAAATATATATTTTTTTTTTTAGAAAAGTAGAAAAGACAGTATATACATTAAGTACAGAAATGACATTGATAACAATACACCTTTTGGGGGGATGGAATGCCCTAAATGTCCCACTAGTGACTACAAGGCCCAAGGCCAGTCCATTAAAGTCTCTCCTGGGCCGGAGCCCCATGAACATAGTCTTTAAGGCCATAATCCTGAAGGGAGAGTCTTTAGCGACAGTTCACACACTGTTTAAGCCTGTAGTGTAAGGTGTGTATTGCAGTGTCATAAAGATAGAATAAAAAGATTGTGACTCACCAGCCTCTTGAAGTATTCGAACGTCACCAACCTGGTCCCTTCCGAAAACTCTCCCTGGCAGCATTTCTTCTGATACAGCTGGGCGGACATCTTCCGGGAACCCACAGGAGTGCACGTCTGGAAACAGCTGGGCGGATGTCATAACTGGAGAAGGAACCTTAGAACAGGAACAAAAAGAGAAACAGCTGGTCCGGCGTCATCCGATTACCAGGCGATGAACAGGCAAACAGCTGGGCTGGTGTCTCTCTGGATCTGAAGTCATCTGGTGGTAGCAGTAGATGGTTATCGATTAGGCAGTACACTGTGGACTGAAGAATGTGGAGCACCTGATTTGTTGTTTATTCATATTGGCAGTTCAGTAAGGTTACTTCACAGTGTAGATGTGGCAGTACTGACTACCACTGCTCGGCTCTCCATTTTGTAGGCCCAGGCTTAATTACTGGGAGGTCCTTGCACTTAGGCCAATAGTAGAGGGGGTCAGGGGCTTGAATTATTACTCCATCTGGACGCACATAATTCACACAGTGGGAGACTTTGCGTCCCTCTCCGTCCACAATTCTCACTCTGTCCATAAACAGTGTCCTGCCTCTCTTCCACTGTGTATACTTTTCGTGGAACAGTCTATTCTTTACATGCTGGTTCGCCCCAGGATGCACATGTTTCATTGCTTCATCCCAGATCCAGGATTTCCTGCAGTTCTCAATCTCTCCCAGACTCTCCAGGAAAGGTAGGAAAGGTCATACCAAAGATTTCATTGGCCTTTCTACAACCAGTCTCTCCTCTTTACTTGCTTTGGTCAATCTGAGACTGCTGGCCTGGCTTGGGGTGGCCAGTCCTGGTTTTGCCAGCCTCAGCATCCTCAACGAAATTAAAACGGATCCCTGACTTTTTTTTTTGGTGAAGCCAGGCAGTGGCATCACCACCTTCTTGAACACATTTCTCGAGGCAAGATCTTGAGGCTGTGTACCCGTTCCTATCTCACAAGGCCACTTAGGTTCCTCCTCATCTTCCTCTTCACTGAGGATCTGAGCCCAGGAGTGAGCAGTAGTTTTCACCCCCGAGACTATCCATTCATCACTAGGAGCGGAGGTCGACACCTCCCATTCAACGGCCTCCCGCATCTCATCTTCACCTTCGAGACTTGGGCTAGGCCCCCCCACCCAGGGGTCCATTGATGCTTTATCTGAACTTGCCTTCTGAGATCCAGCATCCAAAACTTCAACTTCAGATTCAGTCTCTAATTCTGCACTCTCTAACTTTGTGCCACACTCCCCTGGGGGACTTTCCTCCACAGCCTCCGCCTGATGCTGTGTGCTGCCAACTGCAGATTCTTGAAGTTGTGTCCATGTGGGAGCCAAACGAATTTGAGGCGCTTTATACAAGCCATATTTTTGTAGACAACCAGCACAGTGAGGAATCATAAAGATATCCTTCCAGCACTAAAGCACATCTGGCACACATGCACTGGATAATTAGGAATTGCCACATCAGGAGGAGAGTTCCCTCTATAGCACCATTTTCAATGTCTCTCAATCTATTTACTGCTGCTGTTACTGCAACTCGGCATGATCTGGGTAACGAGCTGGTCCTGAGGCCATAACTGCAGAAAACAAACAAAAGTTCACTGTAACTGAAAGTCCCACTTTAAATGAACACACTCTGTAGCTTTAAAATGGCTCCTCTGCTGCTGTGTTTACTTTACTACCCCACCCTGTAATGCTGCAACCTCCTGCATCAACATTCAGACTCTGGGTCAAGCCACTGTGCATCCGATTTACATCAGCTACTAATAACTTTATTTAAACTGCACAACTTGCTCTTTCTTCTGGCTGTTCTCACATTTACAGGATTTTCCTTGGACTTTTCACATGCTGGCAACATTTATTTAATCACAGATCCTTTTAAAACTTCAGGTTTGAAAGAGGATTGCCTCTTTTACTAGTGTTGCAATTATTTTACAACCACAGTCTCTCTCTGGCTGCAAACTTAAACTGAGGCTACTTTCATTGCTATGCTCACATTTAATGGCTTTTACAGACTTGCACTTGCTAGCAGGCTATCACACAATCGCTACTTGCAAAGCGACTCATACAGCTGCACTCACATTTTATATGGCATTACTGAAAATCACTGATATGAGCAGTTTTAAATCGTTTACTCACTGTTATGGTAGCAGATTGCTGCGATGGAGGAAACCGGCCTGCAGCCAGATTTTTGAAGGCCTCAGATTTCAAACGGCCGGGTAGTCTCTGCGATCGTAGTATTAATCACACAATTCACTGATCCCACGACCGATAAGCGGGTTGAGCCTGATTTTAAACTAGAAAAGTCACTTTTCACTGTTTACAGTGCTTTGAACACTTCGCGAATGCTCCTCCACTGCCAGTACATGCACTACTCTCTGTCTCCCTCTCGAATGGTGAAGCAGACTCTGAAGAGCTGGCTGAGGGGCGGGACTAATGGCAAACTGACCAACCACACGACGCCATGCAAATGAGCCTCTTCTTCCTCACGAGGGCTCCTCTCCTCACGGCGATCGTCGAGCATGCAAATTTAAACTGAAAAGATGCACTTTTTTTTTTCGAACTGACTCCACGGCGGGAGCCCATTTCAACCATGTAACATTGCCATTAACTCTGCAGTCTCTAACATTGCACAGAAAGCATTTCCAATGTCCAGGGCATAATTTCTCTGTTGCTACCCCTAGTTTTCCACAGTTTCCTTAACAGAACTTTTATTTTAAAACTGACAAACGCTGTAAACTATGTTGATGCAGGACAAGACACACATTGGCTTTACAGCTCCTTGGTAAACAGTTGGCATTTTTAAACAGCAGCACAAGATTCAACAGCACACAGCACACACTAGGGAAATTGCTTGAACTTTTGGGCCAAGACTGCAGAATAGACAAAAACGCTAGCCTACTTGCCCAAGCACCTTCCTTCCCAAAACAAATCCAAAGCGGTGCCTCCATTTTTGTAACCCCTCTATGTGTCCACATTTGTAGCATGGATATACATAGGTATCTACGGTTTGGGGAAGGATGAGGTTTCCTAACACAAGAGACCTAGGTTTGACTACTCTGCACAGGGGCACCCAAGTAAATCCAACTACAGGAAGCAATAACTGTAATGTCCAGAACCAGAATTGGGATTTTCAGTGTCGTTTATTTATTAACTCACTGAACATAAACAAAGCTCTGTATGGTCCACCACAGGGCTACTAACTATAATGCAGATTAGAGGTTAAACACAGCAGTCCATTTGAGGAATGAACACTACAACAGTTGTCTGGCTTTGGACCCACCAGGCACTCAGCCCGGACTTTGCATGCATTGATACACACACTGCCCCGGCTCCCATGCTGGCCACTCACTAATGGTCCACTTGACAATGAACTCAAACTCTACTTGAAAGACATCCCATCAAACAAGGAGGCTCCAAACTGTGGCTTCCCACACCACTTGAAGTCTGCAACCCTAGAGAGATTTTGTTTTCGCATTCAATTCAGAAACTCCCATCAAACAGGGAGACTCCATCAAACAAGGAGTATGTTCCCATCCTGTGGCTCCCACACACTTAGAGTCTACGACTCCTAGAGAGATTTTCGTTCGACCCACGTCCTGGGTACCCACCCCATCACTGGCCAAGCACATGAGGCAAGTAGCAAAAACACAGAAGAAACCGTGAGGTGGACCTGGTTACTAAAAGATGGGATCTATCCACCTCCAGCTCCCACAGCCCATACCGGCCATTTCTCTGACACACAGAACTTTAGACTTTAAAACTGTAGATTGACGGTGGATGACCTGAAGCACCCCTCTACAATGAACTTTAACACTTTAAACAGATGACTGCTCTATTTGTTTGTCCTAGTTGACATAGTTCTCCCAAATAGCAGTCCCCAATACTTGAAATCCAACTGAAGAAAAAGTTGTTTGCCCCTTCCAATGAGGCCAAACACTCACCCATTCGTTGCAGGTGCCCCACAGGCGAAGAAATGTAACCTTTGCTGTTATACATGAACAGACTGAACTTAAATTAAAACAGGCAGCTTTCTTCCCAAAGGTGGGAGAAGGGATTGCCCTGGAACCCACAAAGAACTTTTCTCACCCCCCAGAGGGAGGGGGTAAACAGACCTACTGGTGTCCTTCTTGTTTGCTTAAGGACAAACTGAAGACCTCACTTTGAATTCCCAAGATTCTAACTTACTCTGAGCTGAAGATTCCAAATGTAGCTCATGCAGCTGTGACAATTCTATAATGATGTCATTCCTCTAGTCTCAGCTGTGACTGAGGACAGAGTGAGACAGTGTGAAACCCATTTAACTGGAGTTTCACAAGCTGCCTTCCCTGCCTACCACTAGGTCTTACTGAGATTTTAGTAACCCCAGGTAACAAAGGGGTTACATCTAGAATAGGGATATCCCTGGCAGCAGCCAGGGAAGCAGCTGTACCTCTAGTAGAGTGAGCCCTCAGGCCTGAGGGTGGAACCTTACCTAATTTTCATAGCAAAATTGTATGCAAGAGACAATCCACCTGGCAATGGATCTTTTAGTGGCAGGTTTTCCTTTGCCTACCTCACAATAAGTGAGGAACAGTTAGACGGAGTCAAACCTATGACCCTTGGGTGCCTGATATAGTAGCTAAGGGGCCTTTTCACATCTAGGCTGTGCAGCCTCCTTTCACCAGAGGAGGAATGGTCAAGTGAAGTACACAGGAAGAGACATAGATTGGTTAAGGTGGAAGTCTGAAACCACCTTAGGCAAAAACTTCCTGTTAGTCCTGAGGACCACCTTATCCCTATGGAAGGAAATAAAGTCAGGCTCCACTGACAGGGCTTGCAGCTCACTTATGCGCCTGGCAGAAGTGATGGCCACCAGAAACACAGTTTTCCAAGTCAAGTACTTAAGCTCTGCTGAGGACAAAGGCTCAAAAGGGGTTGCATAAGCTGAGCAATGCAAACGTTAAGATCCCAAGCAGGGCAGGATCCTGAATGGAGGATTGGTATGAAGCAATCCTTGAAAACTTGGAGAAAACAGGGTGAGCTGAAAGAGAAGAGGGCTTACCTGCTGAAATGAAAGAGAACCGCTGCCAGGTGCACCCTTAGTGCAGCTGGTCTGAGACCCAAGCTATTGAGATGAACCATGTAGTCAAGTACTGTGGGCAGATCAGCAGACTCTGGGGAAATATGCTTCCCAGAGCACCATATGGAAAATCTTTCCACTTGGAATTATAAGTAGCTTTGGTGGAAGGCTTCAGAAGCCTTCAGAATATCCATGACACCTGGGAGAGGTGTAAATCAGCAAACTCTAACTCTTCAAGAGCCAGGCCTTGAGATTGAGAGATTTGAGATCGGTACCAAACCCTCCCCTGGCACAAGTTAACAGGTTGCAATTCCTGGGAAGAGCCAGGGAAGATGGACTGATAAGGACAATAGGAGAGGATACTAGGCTGTCTGGTCCAGTCTGGAGCAATCAGGATCACTTTTTCAGGGTTGAGACCTGATTTTGACTAGCACTTTGAACAGGAGAGGGAAGGGGAAAGCATACAGGAACTTCCCTTCCCAATTGAGAACTAAGGCATCCAGGGGGACTGAGCCCAATACTGGGGGCCTGCAGCAAAAAAGGGGAAGTTGGTGATTGTCTGGGGCTGCAAAAAGATCTATCTGTGGGGTGCCCCATCTGGAGAATATCACCTCCAAGACCAAGGGATCCAGTGACCATTCGTGATGCCCTGAGATATCCTGCTGAGAGCATCTGCCAGGACATTGTCCTTGCCTGGGAGGTGTACTGCTGAGAGGGAGGTGTTCAGAGAATAAGCCAGGGACCACAACTTCATTGCTTCTGTGCACAAGGCCATAGACTGAGTGCCTCCTTGTTTGTTGATGTATCACATTGTGGTGGTATTGTCTGTTCTGATCTGAATAACTTTGTTCTGAACAGACTTGGAAAAAACTTGAAGTGCTAGAAATACTGCTCTGAGCTCCAACAGATTGATGTGGAGCAGAGATTCCTGAGGGGACCACAAACCCTGGGTGGTCAGGTCACCCAAGTGAACCCCCCACCCCAAGAGGGAGGCATCTGTAGTAAGGATTAAAGAGTGAGGCTGAGTGACAAAGGGAACTCCTTGTCTCAGATTGTTCAGATCCTGCCACCAATGCAAGGCCTGGATCAGGGTTTGAGTCACTGGGATCAGTTTGGTCAGAGGGTCCTTTTTCTGAGACCAGAAGGCTCTCAAATGGAACTGGATGTCCATCATCTGAAATCTTGCTCCCTGCACCACTGCTGTAGAAGCAGCCATGTGCCCCAGGTGCTGCAGAAAATGCCTTGCTGGTCGAGACACCTGTAGGGTGAAAGAGGAGGCCAAAGTGATAAGGGTCCTTGCCCTGTCCAGGGGAAGGAAGGCTCTGGCCCTTTCTGTATCTAGCTCTGCACCTATGAAGGTGAGGAGCTGAACAGGCTCTAGAACTGACTTTGACAGATTCAGAAGGAAACCTAGAGAAGTGAGCAGTTGCTGAGTTATCTGTAAGTGTAACTTGATCTGGTCTGGGGACTGGCCTACTATGAGCCAGTCGTCTCAGGTATGGGAAGATGGCAATTCTTTGCCTTCTCAGAGAAGCAACACTACTGCCAGGCATTTTGTGAACACCCTTGGAGCAGAGGTTAGTCTGAGGGCATTGCTCTGAACTGGTAATGGCCTGAGGGCAGCTCGAACCTGAGGTATTTTGATGGGAGCTTCTGATAAGAATATGGAAGTAGGCATCCTTGAGGTCTAGGGACCTAGCCAGTCCCCTGGCCTTAGAGAGAGTAGAATTATTCCCAGAGTCACCATTTTGCATTTTGGCTTTAAAAGGTGCTTGTTTAAATATCTGAGATCCAGGATGGGCCACCATTCTCCTGTCTTTTTTGGGGTAAGGAAGTACCTGGAGTACAATCCTTTGCCCTGGTGTAGGGGTGGAACCCGTTCCACAGCTCTGAGAGCCAGAAGGGAAGAGACCTCTGCCTCTAAGGCAAGTGCCTCTGAGGGATTTGCAGGTGGAAAAGATCTGGTTCTCAGCTTTGGAAATTTTTTGAAGCTGAGAACCAGTCCCTGGCTTACTACTTCCAGAACCCACTTGTCTGATGTCAGAGACTTCCAGTCCTGGACAAAGTAAGCCAGCCTGCCCCCTACAGGTGATGGAGAATTGGCCCTGGCAAACCCATCAGGGTGCCTGCTTGGCAGGGGGTTTTGGCTGAGGGGTGGAAGCAGGTCTGCTTGTACCCCTTCTGCCTCTCCCTCTAAAGAACCCCCTCTGAGCATAGGCAGAAGAGGAGGCCTGGGCTTGATAGAAAGGCCTGTGAAAAGGCCTGCCCCTGCTCCTGGGATGCTGCCTTTGAGGAGTGGCCTGCCTTTCCTTGGCCTGGGCACTCCTATAGGTGGTCCTATACTCGTCCATTTTCTTCATGTAATTCTCTGTTTGCTCCCCAAACAGAAAATTACCCACAACAGGGAAATCCATGGCCTTAGTCTGGCTATCCTGTGACAGGCTAGTACATCTGAGCCAAGCCATTCTGCGAAGTGCCACAGATGTAGCCATGACTCTAGATGACACATCATTGGAGTCCACTGCAGCATGGAATTGCACCTTGGATGCCTCAATACCGTCAGCAGCCACCTGCTCAGCTCCTTGGCAAGCTGGCCAGGGACCTGTTTTGCTAAAGCCATGACAGTGTCCCATCTGGATTTCTGATACCTAGCAGTATAAGCCATATAATTGGCCTGTCTGAGTCCCAAGGATGCTGCCATGTATGTTTCTTTGCCATGGCATCAATCCTCCTGGAGTCCTTGTCTGGGGGTGTGAAGCCAAGGAATATTTGCCTTTGTCACAGGTGCAGCCTGCACTACCCCAACATGGCTGCATTGTTGTTGAAGGAACTCCGTGATATGAGCCTGACAATGTATACCTCTTGTCCATTCTTTTATCCACAGGAGGTATGGTGTTGGGAGACTTTAAAATCTTAAATGTCTGTTTCCCAAAAGATTTGTATGAGGACTAGACAGCTTCCTAGACTCTGGGATATCCATCATTTCCACATAGTCAGCCTCCTCCTGGTCATCCACAGCTTCTTCCATAGGAAGCTGGAGGGTTTCAGCCACTTTTTTATAAAACGTGAAATGGGAGGAGGACTCAGAAAGCCTAGGAGGCGTCACTCCTGAAGGTCTGTCTGGGGAGATGTCCAGGTCAATGGGCACATCCAGACTTTCAAAACCACATTCACTTTCCTCATACTCCTCTTCCTCCTCCTCTGGTTCATAAAATTCCTCTAAATCATACTCTTGAACCGGTGGAACCGGCCGAACCGAGCGCCTCATTGATGGTGCCGGTTCGGTCGGAACCGGGGAGAGCGAATGCACAATTTTTATCGGTTTGGCTATTTCTTCAGTGGTTGGAGAAGAAAGTTTTGGATCCACACCAGCTGATTTTTCCTTTCTTGTTCTCTTAATTGGAACAGACTCCTCAGAATCGGATTTCCTTTTGCCTGAAGAAGTCTTGCCCTGGTCAGAGGGCACTCCTTCTGTCTCGGCTTGAACCAAACTGGGCTGGCCATCCGTTCAGCGGACTTTGGCCTCCCTTTCCCTGAGCCTACCAACTCACTTTTCTGGGTAGCTGCAGGAACATTTTACAAATCTGGCAGTCTCCATTGGAGGTGGTCAAACCCCAGACAATAAACACAGGTGGTGTGGGTCAGCAGCCTTAAAGACTTCCACACACTGCAGTGTTGAAACCCAGTGGGCCCGTTTTTTCTTTTGGCTTCAGACATTATGCCAGTCCTAACCAAACTTACCCTTTTAATGGCAATCCGCCAGGCAAGACCCTCTTATCGGTTCCTGACCGTGTCACGGGTCGTGGAAAAAACTGTAATAAAATCCGTTTTTTTAGAACCGATAAGAGCCGGTAACCACACTCTAGAAATTCAAATAAAGATTTTTTAGCAACTTGATCGGTTCAAACCGAACCAATGAACCGTTTACAAGTTCCACACAGAAAAGAAACAATATAAACCTATCTAGGACTCACGAATACCACAGACAGAGACTGAACCGACAGGTTGCGGTTTAAATTGGGTCAAAAAAACCGAGAAAAAACGGCATTTTTAACCAACAAATTGAACCTAGCAGAAGGAGAAATTCCTAGAGCAACTCTTTCAGTGAGGCGGAGTAAAGAATCTGACGGTTTGAGTTCAAACAGCAACAGACAGAGTCTCAACTGAGTTCGAGCTCAGCATTCCATGCCTGGCATGGAAAGTTAACTCTTTCATCTCCAGGGCAGTTCGAAGGTTGGGACTCACTGCTATTGTCAGAATACAGCAAGACTTCATGTTGTTTGAACATGAGTTTGTCTCAGGCAGATCCTGCCAGACAAACCTGATTGAGCACTATAATTAGGTGACTGGGGAACTGGACAAGGGCCTTGCAGTGGATGTCCTGTACTTAGACTTCAGCAAGGCCTTGGATTCCATGCCACACTGGAGGCTAAGGGGGAAGCTGGAATATGTAGGGGTGGATACTAAGATGGTCAAATGGATCACTAACTGACTGAAGGGCAGGAAGCAAAGGGTGGTGGTGGAGGAAAACTCATCACCAAGAGCGGTAACAAGCGGGTGCTACAGGGGATCGGTACTGGGAGCAATGCTGTTTGGGATATTCATTGAGATATCTCACGTGGTACCAGAGTAAAATCAGTCTGTTTGCAGATGATACCAACATCAGAGCTGTGGGGATGACATTGAGGGGACTGCAGGAAGACCTGACTAAACTACAGGAGTGGTTGGAAACATGGCAGTTGGGGTTCAGTGCCAAGAAGTGCAAAGTGCTGAACTTTGGAGCTAGAACCAGAAGAGGAGCTATCAGCTGGGAGGGGTACAGTTGGGGAACACAGAGGAGGAAAAGGACCTGGGGTGATTATAACGGGGAATGTGAACAACTCAGCTCAGTGCAGGAAGGCAGCAGCAAAAGCCAACCAGATGCTGGGCTGTATAGTGAGGGGAATCTCCACTAGAAGTAGTGAGGTGATCCTTCCCCTGTACAGGTTGCTGATCAGGCTGCACCTGGAATACTGCATACTTTACTGGTGCCCATTCCTGAAGAAGGACATCAGATTGTTGGAGGGGGTGCAGCGCAGAGTGACTAAGATGATCCAAGGCTTGGAGGAGAAATCCTATGAGGAAAGGTTGAACTTGCTTAACATGTATTCCTTGGAGGAAAGAAGGGATAGTGAGATATGATCAAGACCTTTAAGTACCTGAAGGGGATAAACAAGACTAATACAAAGAGATATTTTGGATCAGAAGAAGGGATACAAGAGGGCATCAACTGAATTTGGGGGGTGGAATTCAGGAGGAAATCGGAGACAATTTTTCACTGAGCGGTGGTAGGCAAGTGGAACACTCTACCTGAGAAGGTGGTTTCCTGTAGGATGGTGGGCTGTTTCAGGAGGATAGGACAGAGTGATGGTGGGGAGATGACTGTGAGGAGGGAGGAAAGGATGAGGCAGCTGCAAGTTGAGGCTAGCTGCACAATCAAGCAGACTCGATAGACCGTGAGGCCTGTTTCTGCTGGCATATTCGTATGTTTGTAAACCCTTTTATGCCATACATAGAACATTTCTGTTATATATATTTTGCTTGTTTTTACATATATTAATATCACATTTAACATGTACTTTAGTTACTATTGACTACTGACTTACTTGGATAAAACCCTAGTGTGGTCAAGCTTCTTTACCAGCCTTTCTGTGTGGAACTGAGTCAAAGGCCTTACTAAAGACTAGGTAGACCACATCTACTGCCCCACCGTTGTTCACTATTTTGTAGCATAGTCTAAAATTTCAAGCAGAGTTTTCTGGCATGACCTACCTGCTGTGAAACCATGCTGTTTAGGGTCTTGTCAGCCACTAGTTTCAAGGAATGCTATGATCCTCTGTTTGAGTAGTGTCTCCATTAGTTTCCCTACTATAAGCACAAGGATCGCCGATCTGTAATTACTAGCCTCTTTTCAACTGCCAGATTTGTGAAGTGGAATCACTATTGTCTTTTCAAGTCTTTAGGTACCACACACTCTTTAAGAATTTTGTGACTAGAAGTGCAAGAGGGGCTGCTAATTCTGTCCCCAGTTCCTTAAGTATTCTGGGGTGCATCTCATCTGGTCCCATGGCTTTGTCTGCTTTTAGATTATTTAGTGCCTCCTGTACTTCGGCTTCTGTAAAGTGGCTCATGTCTACCCCAGGTCCTGGGGTGTTGTGTTTTTTCAGGGCTGGGCCATCCCCTGGTTCCTCTTGGATAAACACTGAGCAGAAGTATTTGTTGAGGATTTTGGCTTTCTCTTTACTATCCCCCCTTTTGTCTTCCTACGTTCCCTAATGTATCTAAAAAACATTATTTTTCTCCTCTTTTTGCCCCTTCTGCTATCTTTTCCTCTGTCTGGGCTTTTGCCTTTCTAATTTCTTTGTTTGAGTCTCTAATTTTTTCTTTGTACAACTCCCAGTCTTTCTCAGTTTTGGTTTCCTGGTATATGCTGTATGCCTTCTTTTTTTTTTTCTTTGTCGGTGGTAGCCACTTCCTTGGAAAACTATAGAGAATTCAGGGGTGTTGCCAGGAATTCTAAACTTATACTCAGAATTGATGCACTGTTGTCCCTCCCCATTATTAAACATAAACCAAAGTATATGCTGCCACACCACACTAACAATAGCCCCTCCCGTTTACCAAGTCTGAGTTCAGTAATCAGTTTCTTCTGCAATCCTCCTTACCTTTGTTTTCTGCCTGCCTGGTAAGTTGTTCTTGTTTCAATTTGGCTGGTGGCATCAATTGCCCCTGCTTGAACAACAGAGCAAAAGGACTAAGAAGCGACACAGACACAATATGACTCACAATGTCCTTGCTTTCTTTGTTGCCCTTTACTTGATTTGTTGCACCTGCCTGATTTTGTTTTACTTACTCCGCTGCATACAGGCATATGCCTACTGACACCCCTGAGAGAATTTCTTTTGCTTTGCTGATCCATCTGGCACATCAATCTGTTGCAGTCTTTATTGCTGTCTTGAGACTTCCCCACATGACTTCCACCTCCTCAACCTCTATTTCCATTAACTGGCTACTTACGTTCTTCCTCGTTTCTTGGAAGTCAACCTTTCTGAAATCTAGCTCTTTTATAATTGAGTGGCTGGTGTCCTGTGTTATGTTTACCTTAAAGCTTACTTTGCGATGGTCGCTGTTGTCCATATGACATCCCACTTCAATGTCCTTGATCCTTTCTGAGTTTGTGAGGACAAGATCGAGAATCTCCCATGATTTGTTAAAGAGGGTAGTCAGTGGTGTCACTAGTTCTACCCTTAGTTCTTTTAGAATTCTGGGATGAATCCCATCAGGCCCCATTGCTTTGTCCACCTTCAGTTTTAAGAGTTCTTTCAGAACCCTTTCTTCTGTAAATGGGCTGGTATCAACTTATGTATCCGGAGTGTTTCTATTGTTTGTTTTAGGTACCTCCCCCTCTTCATTTTTAAATACTGAGCAAAAATATTTGTTTAGTATCTCTGCCTTTTCACAGTCACCCTCTGCCCACCCCCCTCCCCTTTATTAAGCCTCACTATCCCTCCCTTATTCTTCCGTCACTCCCTGATGTTCCTAAAAAAGGTTTTATCCCCCTTCTTAACTGAGTAGGCTATCTTTTCCTCAGTTCGGGCCTTTGCTGTTCTGACTGCCAGGGGTGTAGCCATGGATTTTAGATCTGCACACCAAGTGGACTCACTGCTACCCCTCCCCTTGTTAGGATGAGCTACCCCACCCCCCCCGGGTGTAGCCAGACAACATACAAATGTACACCAGGACCGTGTTTGTTGCCTCATTTGGCACAATAAATACAACTTTTGTATCTCATGACAATGGTTGTTGCCATGCATGGTAAATACAAATGCCATGCATTGTTCCTAAGATACTCACATACGAGCCCAGAGCCTGTAAAGTTGTATTTCCTTGAGATGCAAAGAGATATTAGTGACCAGTCCTTCTAGTTTCGACTCCTATAAATAAAATTACAGAAAGGTTCAGTATTTTCTTTGTTAGTTTTCATGGAAAAAGGAAGCAGTTCAGAGCCTATTTGCTACCCTTAAATAAAATTGCACACCATGGGTGCTTGGAGTACTGCCTACACTCATGCTTGACTGCCTTCCCAGCTTCCTTTTGCTTTAACTGATACAATTCTCTGTCCTGCTCCTTCTGTGATTCCTTGTACTTTCTAGTGCTTTCTTTTCTCTTGAACCTTCACTGCCACCTCCTTTGAGAACCATAGTGGTTTCTTACATCGTTTGTTTTGTTCATTTGTTTCACACAAAGGCTTGTTACCTCTGTGATGGCAGTTTTATTATTCCCCATTGTTCTTCCACCCTCCTTCCTGCCCATTTGCTAGTGCATTCCTAGGCACTCACCCATTTTAGCAAAGTCAGCCCTCCTGAAATCCAGTACCTTTGCCTTTGTATGGCTTGACTCTGTTGCTGTGTTTATTGTGAACCATACTGTTCGATGGTCGCTAGTTCCCAGATGGCTACCCACTTCTACATCTGTGATCCTCTCTCCATCTCCATTTGAGAGGACCAGGTCTAAGATTGCTCCCTCTCGAGTGGGCTCCAATACTAGTTGTCTAAGGCATGCTCCCTGTAGGGCATCTAGAATAGCCCCACTCTTAGAAGTGGCTACTGCAACTGCACTCCAGTTAACATCTGGCATATTCAGATCACCCATCAGCAATACGATTCCCAATTATTTGTCTGGGCCAGAAGCATTAGGACCACGAGGGAGCAAATCTTTAGTCAGGGGGCTGGCAACGGCTACTGGGCACAGTGACTATGCACCTCCATGGCCAAAAAGAAGGGAAGAATGCCACCCATTATGCATCAGTGCCCCTGTGGGAAGAAGATGACTTCTGAGCAGCATGAACTTGCATGGCCTGCCATGGACTGAAGCAACAACATGGACTCCTGTGATATCTGATTGTCTGTGGACTGCCACACCCTTGAAGACTGTGTGTTAAAGTGAGGTTACTCAGTTCTCACCACTGGTGACAGACAAGCATACAAGCTTCAAAGGTAAGGTTGCTAGGCCCTTCCTGGGCCTCTTCCTGGAATCTCTGGTTCACGAGGAAGCACAATGTTCTCTTGAAGTCACTATGATCGGTGTTGTAGACCCTGGAAGTAGGTGTCTGGTGGACAGCCAGCTTCTTCTTGGTGGCCGGCTGAGAACACTCCACAGTCTGATTGCCTTGAGCAGCATGTTCCCGGTGGTGGGGCCACTGTCATACATGCCAGTGGACAAGTCAATGCAATCCCTTAGCGATACCCATTCTGTTGTCATGGTTCACAGTGATGACATGGTGGATGATACAAAGGATGGCGCTAGGCCCCTCGGCACTGTTCACAGTGCCAGGAAAGTGCCTGGCAGTAAGGCTGAGGCTGGTGCTGGAGCTGGCTTGGAATCTATTCCTGATGCGGTGTCACTTACAATACTAAGGGAGGAGATGATTCTGAGCCTGGAGACAGCATCGGCAGCAACCACATTTTCGAACCTAGGTCCAGATCTGGACATGGTGTCTACAGTGATGTTGGCTTTGTGTCTGTCCCAACTTCAGTGTTGAGGAGAGTGACAGCAGTGGGCCAGATGTCGGTGCTGACATTGAGAACAATGTCCAAGATGATGCTGACCAAAGCGACAAGGAGGTTCCTGTCTCCGAGGACATCATCTGACTCAAGTTCTGTTCCAGTGGTGGTGCTTGGAGTTGGATGATGACCTAGGGCCAGGTTTCTCCTCAGAGCTGCTTGTTGACATCGGTACCAGTGAGGACCAGGGTCACATAGTAGGACCTGTACGTCTCTACACTCATAACTTGGGGCTTTCTCCTCAGTGCTCTGATCGGGTCACTTCTCAGATGTACGAGGACACCCTTTGGGTGGCTGTGGTAGGCCCCCTCTGGAATTCCACAGCTCAGGCCAAAGCCCTTGAGAAGAGGAGTCTCAAGCCCCTTTTGAAGGGCCTCACTGTTTCTTCAAGATAATGCATTCAATACTAGCCCTCTTGGAGCTGCTAACATGGGATCAACACTGGGCATTGGTTGGTACCACAGAGAATTGCTATAGGGAGTCAGACAGGGCCCGCTTCAAGCCATTCTCCTTGAAACTGACCCAAGCCAAAGGTAGCACCTCATTTCTCAAAATGTCCTTCTCAGAGGACAATTAATTATTGGTCCACCTTGTCTCTTGCTGAGTATACCCTGTACAAGCAGTTCTTGATGGAGTGCTTCAGACATTGGACCTTCAGGCCCCTAGCAGCTACAGTTTAGCTGACCCTGCCACTGGGACTCCTCAGTTCCAGTATTAATGAGTTGTCATTCCTCCATGGATCAGAGATATGGAGAGACAAGGGCCTTGCGGAGGCATGCCTCTGCCATGCCACTTTTGCCATTCGCAGGGACCCCCTCATGCAGTATCATGCAACCTTAGGGTCTGCAGGTGACTCCATCAGGGCCACAGAGGTGCACCTCTGCCATGACTGACCTCCAGATGTGGCCTGTTCTCATCTGGACACGCTGGAAGGGATGTTTTTACTGCATCACATGCTGTTAAGTGTGTGACTGCACACCAGGTCTATATGGCAATCTGTGATTGTCTCCTATGGTTGCAGCTGCACAATCTGCTGGCTGTGCAGTCACAAAGCAGTAACATCAAGCAAGCCACCAATCTGTCCACCCCAAGTTTGGAAGTAGCATGGCACCAGGCCAAGGCATCTTATGATGCCAGAGAGGTGACCTCTAGATCAGTAGGAACAGCAGTCTGTGTTTGACAGACAGCATGGGTTTGCCTATTCCAACTGGCACCTTTTGCCCAGCCCACTTCTACCCCAGGGTAAGCAGAAACCCTTGTGCTTCTGCTCCAGAGTATACCTTGCCAGGCCATGACCAGCTGAAGGTCTTACTACATTTGTAAGGAGCTCTTACCCTCAGGTTTTCTCCCCCACCCAAGAGGGCTGAGGATACATGAATACCCTGAGGGTGAGTCAGGTCCTCCCTCAGAAAAGAAAAGTTTGGTACTGTATTTATTTGTCTATCTGTCTATCTATCTGTCTGTCTGTCTGTCTAGAATTTGTAACCAGGAAAGGCACACTGAGCCAAGGCTCATTTCCAGGTGCAATGTTTTGGGGAGGGGTATAGGGAAATAGTGAAATAAATTACAATAAAACCAGTGCATAATAATATGCAAACAAATGTAGAGCAACATGGCAAAAGTGTAGAGTGCAAAAGCAGGTGACAGACATAAAATAAGCTCACCAGCCTGAGGTACAATCAGAGGTTATGTTTTAAAAGAGCAAGGTTGTTAAGTGAAGCAAAATTGACCCCCGAGAGAGGGGATGGTCTGAGGGAGAGAGAGGAATACATGGCAGGTTGAGTAGGCATGATCTCCCACCTCAAATTTGGCATTCCTCCTCTGCCCACTCTCTTTCTACTGCTCTAGTTAACTTCATCACCACTAATTGCTCCTGTAACAGATTCAGCCATGCGTCAATTGCTCCCCCCCACTGCCAACAGCCTTAGCTTTGCTACAAATACTGGCATATAGCCCCAACCTATGCACTTTTCTCCTGTGCCTTTTTGTCATGCACCTTCATGTGTTCTATGTCTCCTGTTGCTTATACCTGCATATCACTGTGTGCTAAATGTTCCCTTGTATTGCTGCTATATGTCAAGTAATTGTTATATGCTCCATACAATATCCAATGTACTGCATGTGTTGTTGCTTGTCGTTTAATGCAATTGTATCCATATGCTGCTATTTGCCTCTGTTATTTGCTCAGTTGATAACCTGCGTGTTATCCAACTCCTTATCCCCTCCCCAGGTTGCAGGAGACAAGCATCTTGTTGCTCAGTGTGCCTTTCCTGGTGAAACTATTTCAATAAATAAATAATAAATAAATAAATAGGGAGCAGACAGGAGCAGAGGCGAGAGCAGAATTTAAGCTGATGCTTAAAGGATGCTGAGGAGGGTGAGAGGCGTGTGGAAGATGGAAGAAGGTTCCAGAAGAAGGAGACAGTAGGGAGAGCAGACTGCCTGTGAAAGCAGTAAGGTGGGGATGGAAAGGAGTGATGACCGCTGGAACTAAGGGAACAGGAGGCAGATGGCAAGGGAGAAATCAGTGAGAATAGGTATAAGGGCAGTGTCTCAAACCTGTATTTAGGGATGACAGATACACAGTGGTGCAGGCGATGGGAGGAAAAGGGAGGATGGGAAGGGAGGAGTAGTGTGTGCAATGATGGGTGTAGGGGGCAGTTAGTGGCAAAATGATGGAAGGCATTGCAGATGCTGTCCAGCCTGGTGAGGGTAAAGGATGGAGCAGAACCATAAACCACATCTGCATAATCAAAAGCTGTCTGCACCATTTTGGCAACTAGCTCCCTGTGGAAAGGCAGGGATCTGCAATTTTAATAACTGGTGTTTTGACCCATAACATAGAGAAATAGAAACAGAATTTGATGACAAATAAGGACTTCTTGGTCAACCCACTCTCCTTCCCATTTGCCCTTCCTTCAGTGTCACCACTAACCATACCTGATCTCCATCACTCTCAACCCCCCTATTTTCTACTACTATTCCCTCATGCCTATACCATGTCTTCTTGAACCCCACCACTGTTTTCAACCCAACTTCTGTAGAAAGAATGTTTCAGGCATCGACCAATCTTTCTGTGAAGTACTTCCTTACGTCTATCCAGAATGAACCCCTGCCAGCTTCTTTTCATGTCCACTTGCTCTTGAACATCTTTTTTTCTGAAATGTAGCCCCCCCCCAGTACTTTATTTAAACCCTTGAGCTATTTAAAGGTCTCTATCATATTCTCAACCTCTCTCCTTTTTCAGGGTATACATATTGAGGTCCTTTAGTCTCTCCTCATAGGGCTTTTGATGCACACCTTGCACCATTTTTGTTACTGTACCCTGGACATCCTCCACTCTGTCTATGTCCTTCTAGAGTTGTGGTCTCCAGAACTGGACTTAGTGTGTTAACTGGATTCTCAGCAACGATCTAAACAGAGGCAACCACTTTCCTCTGCTAGAGATAAACCTCCCATGCACTGCAGCATTCCACTAACCCTTCCTTCCACCTTGTCACACTGCCTGACCACCTTTAGGTTATCTGTGGATCTTACGGGTGATCTATGAACTGTTGGGTACAGTCCTCAGGTGGTTCCACTCATTCCTCACTGGGAGATCTCAGAGAGTTACATCGGAAGTGTGTTCCTCTGCTGTATTCTCTCTGTCATGTGGGGGTTTCCCAGGGCTCTATGCTTTCACCTATGTTGTTCGCGATGTACATGCTGCTGTTAGGAGACATTGTGAGGTGGTGTGGTTTGAGTTTTCACTGCTATGCAGATGATACTCAACTATAGATGTCCTTCGTGCCCAACCAGGATGATTTGGTCTCTGTGTCTAACAATTGCCTCACCGAGATCCACGGCTAGATGAGTGGCAACTGGCTGAAGCTGAATCCGGACAAGACTGAGGTTTTGGTGGTGGACCCAGGTCACTAGGTGGAGGAGTCTTTGGCAGAGTGGGTCTCTGGGCTCATGCTCGGGGGTCAGCAGCTGACATCGTCCGATTGGGTATGGAGTCTGGGTGTTATTTTTGATAAGGGGTTGACCCTGAAGTCTCAGGTGTCATCTGTCATCAAGACCTCATTTTACCATCTGAGAAATATTGCCCAGATTAAACACCTAGTTCTGCCTGGTGATCTTCCAACTTTGGTCCACGCCTTTGTGACCTACCGCCTTGATTACTGCAACGCCTTGTACCTAGGACTCCCAGGGATTGATATCCGCCACTTGCAACTGGTGCAGAACACTGTGGTCTGGTTGTTGACTGGGCTTTCTAGGTCTTACCATGTCACACATGTGCTGTGCAAGCTGCACTGACTGCCTGTTCAGTGGCGGATCACCTTCAAGGTTGACTTGCTAACCTACAAGGCCCTACACAGTCAGGGACTGAGTTATCTGCAAACTCCTCTGTCTCTACTGCCCACTCTGACAGCTCCGCTCTGCCAAGGAGGGATTGCTAGAGATTCCTAGGGTTTGCTTGAAGAACTCTGGAGCCCATGCATTTGCTTTTGTGGCACCTACCCTGTGGAATGCTGTACCTCCCTGGATAAGGGGTGCCTGACTGTGGAAGCTTTAAATCTGCCCTAAAACCTTATTTATTCTCTCTGGGAGAGGTGAGAGTGAGACTGAGACCAAAGCTTCCTTAAATCAAGGAGGTTATTTTCTAGAATACACTGAATTGAATTATTGCTTTTTGGACCTGTGTAAGTAACTAGTATCTATTCGGTTTTGGGGTTGACTTTTCTTAGTTTAACTTTAATTTGCCGGGGAGGAACTGTAGCTGGGAGATATTTGCAGTCATTTGTGACTAGACCTGTTACTTAACCTCTGTGAAATAGGTGTCTGAAAGGAAGGAAGGCACTTCTCAGGGTGGAGGGTCAGAGTTGTCGTTGATTGTTTCTGGAGGGCATAGGGATGGGGCAAAAAGAAATAAAGCCATAAAAAATGGAGGGTAATGAGTACCAGTGCCTGTAGTCTAGGTAAAAAGCTCCCCAAATGGTGGCCTTGATGGAAGAGGGATGCCTGGATATCGTGGCAGTCACAGAAACATGGTACACAGCGAACCATGACTGGGATGTCAACATTCCAGGGTTCTCAAAAGAAGTGGCGGGGAAGGTTAGGGAGAAAAAGGTAGCATTCAGGAAGTATAAGGAAACACAGAAGAAGCAGGACAGAGAACGGTACCAGTTAGAGCAGAAGGAAGCGGGGAAGGCAGTCAGAATAGCATATGCCCAAACTGAGGAAAAGATAGCCAACTCGGTTAAGGGGGATAAAACTTTTTATAGGTACATTAGGGAGCACAGAAAGACTAAGGCAGGGATACTGAGGCTAAATAAAGAGGAAGGTGGTTGGACAGAGAGCGACAGTGAAGAAGCAGGGATACTGAACGAATACTTCTGCTCAGTATTCACAATGGAAAAGCAGGGGGAGATACCTAATCCAGTCAATAGAAGCACTCTGGATAGGGGGTTAATATGTCCTTTCACAGAAGAAAGGGTTCTGAAAGAACTCTTAAAACTGAAGGTGGATAAAGCAATGGGGCCTGATGGCATTCACCCCAGAATTCTAAAAGAACTAAGGAAGAACTAGTAACACCACTGACTACCCTTTTTAACAAATCATGGGAGGATGGGGTGATATCTGAGGACTGGAGGAGGGTGGATGTGATTCCCTTCACAAAAGTGGGAGCAAGATAGAGGCAGGAAACTACAGACCTGTCAGTTTGACCTCAGTGGTAGGAAAATGATGGAATCACTTCTAAAGAAAAAATTGTTGAGTACCTAGAGGCCAGTGGGGCACAGGACCCAAGGCAGCATGGATTCACAGCAGGAAGGTCATGTCAGACAAATCTTATTGATTTCTTTGACTGGGTGACCAAAGTAGTAGACTTTAGCAAGGTAGTTGACACAGTCCTGCACAAAAGATTAATAAACAAATTAGCCAGCCTGGGAGTGGGTCCCAGGGTGGTAGCCTGCACTGGCTGGACAACAGGACACAGCGGGTAATAGTAAACGGAGTCCACAGTGAAGAAAGGGGGGTTACTAGTGGGGTATCGCAGGGTTCAGTACTGGGGCCGGTCCTTTTTAATGTCTTTATAAGTGACATTGCAGAGGGACTGGAAGGGAAAGTATGTCTCTTTGCAGATGACACAAAGATCTGCAACAGGGTTGATATGCAAGGTGGGGTTGAAAGGATGAAAAGGGACTTGGCAAAGTTGGAGGAATGGTCAAATGTATGGCAGCTTAGATTCAATGCAAAGAAGTGCAAAGTAATGTACCTGGGAAACAAAAACCCAGGGGAAGAGTACACAATGGGGAGTGAGATACTGACAACAACAAAAATGGAAAGGGACCCAGGGATAGTCATATCAGATGACCTAAAGGTGGGTCAGCAATGTGAGAAGGCAGTAAGAAGGGCTGGGGGGAATACTGGGATGCATAGGGAGAGGCATCACCGGTAGAAAAGAGGAAGTTGTTGGCTCTCTGTACAGACAGTTGGTAAGACCACATCTGGAGTACTGTGTACAGTTCTGGAGACCCCATCTCCGCAAAGACATAGACAGGGTGGAGGCTGTCCAGAGGAAGGCAACCAAAATGGTGCAGCGTCTGCACCAGAAGACATATGAAGAAAGACTAAAGGAGCTTAAGATGTATAGCCTCAAGGAAAGGAGGGAGAGGGGGGACATGATAGAAACTTTCAAATACCTCAAGGGAATCAACAAAGTCCAAGAGGGTAGCCTCTTTCTTAAAAGATGTGCAAGAACAAGGGAACATAATTTGAAGATAGAAGGGGATGGCTCAGAGGTAATGTAAGGAGTATTTGTTTACAGAGAGGGCTGTAGCTGCATGGAATGGCCTTCCTGAGGAGGTCATAGAGTCAAAAACAGTGGGGAATACAAGAATGCATGGGACAGACATAAGGCAGTTCGGTGGAGGGAAGGAGGAAGTAGGCTGTTGGTTAACTAGGATCTGCAGCATATCCATTAGGTAGGAAATGGGCAGACTAGGTGGGCCAAGTGGTCCTTATCTGCCATCAATTCTATGTTTCTATGTTTGTATGTTTCTATAGGCGTACTCGGGTTTTAATTTATGGATTTGGATGTTTTAACTTGTTTAAATTTTATGCTTTTAGTTGTTTGTAAAGGCGCTTTGATATTTTTCAATTGCGCAATAGTAATAAAGTTATTATTATTAGATATTATTATCCCAGGTTCTCTTTCTCTCCTGTTTGGCTGCCATCACTACATCTTCTCATTTTATTCTACCTTTGAATTCTGTGCATTAAGCTCATGATTTTGCACTTTGCATTCACAGCTGCCATACCCTTGACCACACTTCAAGTTTTCCCAGGTCACTGTGCATTCTTTCCACCCCCAGTGTCCACCCTATTGCAGATTCTTGTGTCATCTGCAAAAGGCAAACTTCTCTGTCTCCTCATCTGCACTGTCACTGAAAACCTTACTGATGGGTGACAGGATTTTTAGGAAAGTAAATGAATAAAAAGGAACTAGGAGAGCTTCTGTAACAGACAAGTACTGGAATAGTAGTATAATGTGGGGAGTGGTGTAATGCAGTGGCTGCAGGGCAGCCGATTCAGGCAGGCCTTCTGACGCTGAGGTGCTGCCCATCTGCAGGCATCTCTCTGGACTGTGGGATGAGGTAGCCAGATTCAGAGTGGAAGTAAACTGGGTCAGGAGTACCTTCGCTGCTATCCAGAGACTGCCCAGTCCAACACCGCTGCCTCAAGGATGCCAAGAACAAGTAGCACTTGGATGATGGTGGGCTCGGGGAGAGTTAGGGTGGACAGGCAGAGGCACATCCCAAATCCTATTCCACTCCTGAACTCATATGCCACACTGGCAAATGGGGACAACCAAACAGAGGTACCCAGAGAGTGGAAGGGAAGGATGTGGAGGTCAACCAAGGAGGTGACCACAGTGGGAAGAGCACTCAGAGAAGGAGGAAGCAAATCCTGGTGGGGGACTCTGTCATAAGACAGATCCGGCTAGGAACACAGGAGGGAGGGAGGTGAGGTGCCTACCAGGTGCCACGGCATGGAGGGATGGGAGGATGATCCTGGTGATTACCGGAAGGCAAGATGGGAGGGTGAGCTGGATGTCATTATCCACCTAGGTGCAAATGACCTGGCAAATGGGGAGCCTAAGGAAGTTCAGGAAGAGTTTAGGAAATTGGGAGGGTCTCAAGCAAGTAGCTACTTCTGTCACCTTCTCAAGTACCACCTATGAGAAGCATGGGAGAGCGTGGGGTACATGCACCGAACTTTAATTCCTGGTTGAAGAACTGGTTCTGTGAGGAAGGGTTTGGATTCATTGGATTCATTAGGGAACCTCCTAGAGGGATGTAGGCTTGTTCAAGCCTGATGGCCTGCATCTGTCCTGGAGGGGAATCCAAGCACTCAATGATAAGTTTAAATGCTACATGGATGAGCATTTAAACTAGCCAAGGTGGGTGGCAGGCCAGCAAGGAGGGTACCTAATTGCCCACCCCCCACAGCTAGCAGTGGAATAAGTGAACAGGAGGAGTGGATAGCTCTACAAAGCAGTGTGCAAAAGATGGAGATAAGCACCCAAGAGGTGGATAGGCAGAAAGGGAGCCAAACTGAACAGAATGGCAGACAGCAGAGAGAACCAGGGATAAAGGACAATCAGGGAGGGGGCTGGAGTAGAACAGCTAAGCAGTCCAGGGAGTTCAAATCATGGAACGCCATGTGTGCAATGCCAGGAGCCTAAACAACAAGATGGAGGATCTGAGGCTGTCATGGTACAGTCGGACCTGACATTGTGGCCATCACAGAGACCTGGTGTAATGATAACCATGACTGGGAGATGGCCATACCTGCCTACAATATATTCAGAAGAGACAGGGCAGGTAGGAAGGAGGAGGTGGCACTTTATGTGAAAGATGGCATAAAGGCCACAGAGATCAGGAGGAACAAAATGGAGAGATACTGTGGGTTAAGCTGGAAAGAAAAATGGGGTCAGCCATCTGCACAGGGTGGTCTACAGACCACCAGCCAAGGAGGAAGAAACAGATAGGGAGCTGATGCTAGCCATCCAAGGATGGCAGACAAGAAGTAAGAGTGGTGTTGATTGGAGACTTCCATATTCCAGATGTGGACTGGAGCCTTCTAGCAGCAGCATCAACCAGGAGCAGATTTATCCTGGACTCCCTTCAAGGTGCCTTCCTCAAGCAACTGGTCATTGAACCAACTCAACAGAAGGCAATACTGGACGGGACAATGTAATGGGGGTAACAGTGGGGAGCACCTGGGGAACAGTGATCACTGGTCACTGTGGTTTGAAATCACAGAAGGAGCAGTACCAAACCACACACAAACACGTATCCTGGATTTTAGGGGGGCAGACTTTGGGAAAATGGGGAGATGCTTGAAAGAGGCATTAATGGGAACTGGGCAGGAATCAAGGGTTGAGAAACAGTGGGCAATATCTAAAACAGGGATTACAAGAGCAACAGAATTATGCATTAAACAGGTCAGTAAGGGGAAAGGAAGATGAGACCATTATGGTTTTCCAAGGAGGTAGCAGAGAAAGTGAAAGCCAAAAAGACTGCTTTCAGGCAATACAAAAAGACGCAGGCAGAAGGGGACAGGAAGAAGTACCAGGAGAAGCAAAGGGAGGCAGGTATGTCGGTAAGGGAAGCCAAAGCTCAGACAGAAGAGTACATTGCAAAAACAGTGGGTAGAGGGGGTAAAACCTTTTACAGGTATGTAAGTGAAAAAGAGAGGCTAAGGGAGGGATAGTGAGACTGAAGGGGGAGGATGGGGGCCGCGTGGAGGCTGACATACTGAACAGGTATTTCTGCTCAGTCTTTACTGAGGAAGAGGAGGCTAATGGGCCTGAAGGGAGTACAAGGGTGGGAAAGGCGCAGAAATGGACACAAGTCCCATTACACGGGAAAGGGTCCTGAAGGAACTGGAAGGAATAAGAGTTGATAAAGCAATGGAGCCAGATTAGTTGCACCCCAAGGTCCTAAAGAAACTAAGAGAGGTGGTAGCTGAATCTCTGGCAATCCTGTTTAGCCAATCACTGGAAAAAGGGGAGGTACCCAAAGACTGGAGGACAGCAGATGTAGTCCCCTTGAACAAACGTGGGAAGAAAGAGGAAGCAAGGAACTACAGTCCAGTCAGCCTGACCTCGGTTGTGGGGAAGATCATGGAAGTACTACTGAAGGAGAGATTGGTGGAACATTGGTTGCCAATGGAGTACAGGACCCAAGGCAGTATGGTTTCACCAGGGGAAGTCACATCAGACCAACCTCATTGAATTTTTTGATTGGGTGACAAGGGAGATGGATCAGATGAGGGCAGTGGATGTGGTCTATTTGGACTTCAGCAAGGCCTTTGACACTGTGCCACATAGAAGGCTATTAGCAAAACTGGGGATTATGGGAGTGGGCAGGACAGTAGTGTGGTGGGTAGGTAATTGGCTGGGTGGCAGGACACAGAGGGTGGTGGTATTGGCTGTCACTCCACAGAGGAAGAGTGACCAGTGGGGTACCACATGGATTAATGCTGGGACCAGTCCTATTCAATGTCTTCATCAGTGACATTGCGCGAGGATCTAGAAGGCAGAATTTCCTGTTGCTGATGACCTGAAGCTTTGTAACAGAGTGGACACACCAGAGGGTGTAGACAAAATGAGTAGGGGCCTGCAAAAATTTAAAAAAATGACCAAGGGGTTTGGCAGTTGAAATTCAATGCAAAGAAGTGTAAGATAATGCATACGTGGCACAGAAATCCTGGAACAACATATCAGTTGGGGGGGTGAGAATACAGCATGTACAACGCAGGAAAGGGATCTTGGGGTTATCATCTCTGATAACCTCAAGGTAGGAAAACAGTGTGACAAGGCAGCAGGTGAAGCAGATAGGATGCTGGGATGCATAGGCAGATGCATCACCAGCAGGAAAAGGTTTTTAATTCCACTATACAAGACACTAGTGAGGCCCCACCTGGAGTACAGTGTACAGTTCTGGAGACCTTACCTATGTAAGGACATAGACAGAGTAGAGAAGGTTCAGAGGAGGGCAACAAAGATGGTACATGGATTGCATCACAAGTCCAATGAGGACAGGTTGAAGGACTTGAATATGTACTCCCTGGAGGAGAGGAGGGAGAAGGAGGATATGTAAGCAATAAGACACGATGGGGTGTGCATTAGACAGTTCTAATGCGGCTAGAAAGGACGTAGTGAGGCACGAGGCCACAGGCCGAGTGCATCCAATCTAGCCGTGCATTAGAACTATCTGTCTACATCCCAACAACTTATTCTGCGCTTATAAAATGGGCCTGTGTATTCTAAATGGGGTTCTAGTTTTAGCTGTGCATTAGACACAGCTAATGACTGACTAACAACCAATCAGACTGTTGAAATCCTTTACCCATTTTATAAGATAGAGACATACAAATGCCTTACAGGGAGGAACAGGGTACAGATGCACTATTTTCCAGCGAAAAAGAAGTCCCAGAACTAGAGGGCATGGGATGAAGTTGGAGGGAGGGCAATTCAGAGGAAACATGAGGAAGAATTTCTTCACAGAACGGGTGGTGGACATGTGGAACACCCTGCCAGAGGAAATAGTGGGGGCTGAAACAATCACAGGATAAACACATGGGAATTCTGGAGGTCAGTGGTAAGGGGCAAAAGACTTCTAGGAAAACATAAGGTGAACTTAGAAGCTCAAATGGGCAGACTTGGTGGGCCATAGGCCCTTATCTGCTGACAGTTTCTATGTATCTATGTAGCTCCTTCCTTCAATGCTTCTGTTGCTTTTGTGTGGCCCTTCCCCTTCTCCTTCCTCTGTGAACACTGAACAAATGTATTTGTTTAGGATATCTGGCTTTTCCTGGTCCTCCTCTGCACAGTGCCCCCTTCCCTTCTTAACCTAACAATCCCTCCCTGGTCTTCCTCTTTTCTTATAGACCTAAAATATGGCTGACCTCTTGTTACCCCTGAGCTATTCTCTCTTCTGCACCTTGGTGCTTGCTACTGCTTTCACTGCCCCTCCCTGTTTCTCCTGATATGCCTCCCTTCCTCCTCCTCCTCAGCATCTCCTTATAACTTCTAGAGTTACCTTTACCTCTTCAGTCACTTCTTTTTAGAACCATAGCTGTCTCTTTTTCCTCTTGCTTTTGCTCACTTGCTTTGCACAGAGGTATGCTGCCTTTACTATGCCCTGTTTTAACTTCACCCACTGTTCCTCCACCCCATCCAGGTTATCCCCTTGCTAGGTCATCCCTGAGGCATTCACCCATTTTTTTAAATAACTGGGAATCAATGGAGAAGATTCACTTCGGGGAAGATAGAAAAGTTACAAATCCTTTCGTAACTATAGATCTTCCTGAATATTTTCCCCACTGAGTATCGCTTTTGTCCTCCATCCCCCTCTCTCGCAGAGCCTGGGACTTTGGGCAGCTTACCCTGTAGTGTGCACCACTGGTGATGTCACCATCCCCCTCTCTCTCTCTCACAGAGCCAGGAACTCTGGGCAGCTTACCCTGTAGTGTGCACCACTGGTGATGTCACCATCCCCCTCTCTCTCTCTCACAGAGCCAGGAACTCTGGGCAGCTTACCCTGTAGTGTGCACCACTGGTGATGTTTGTTTTGTGAACACCACTCCCCAGTAGATTCCCCTCCTTTGGGTTCTGTTAACAGAAAAATATGACCCACAACCATGATTCTCAGTCCAACAAAAAAGAAACCCTGAAATAAATTCAGAGAGCATACTTAAGGAAAGGCTGGGAGGTTGCTTGGAGGAGATGGGTTACCTGGATGACCGGCAGCATGGGTTTGTGTCAGGTAGATCGTGTCAAACAAACCTTGTATTATTCTATGAGTGGGTGACATCAGCACTCGACAGGGGGAGACCAGTGGATGTACTGTTCCTGGACTTCAGCAAGGCATTTGATTCAGTCCTCACATTGGCCTAAAGGAGAAGCTGGGGGGATGGGGTAGCCCATTCATGGTTATTTGGATTGGTCACACTCAGTGGGTAGTGGTCAGAGGAGGTCTCGTCTCTAGCGAGGTCATAAGTGGGGTCCCACAGGGATGAGTCCTGGGGTCACTCCTGTTTATCGTCTACATCTCCAATATCAGGAAAGGTATCGGGTATGAAATGAGTCTCTTTGCGGATGTCTCTAAGCTAGGGGCAGTGATGGAGGGGGAGGAGGGGAGAGTGGCCCTGCAAGAGGACCTGGATACTCTGGATAGGTGGTCCTGCACCTGGAAATTTAAATTTAACTCCTCCAAGTGCATGGTGCTACACCTAGGCCGGGAAAACCCCAACTATGTGTACACCCTGGGGGGTATGAGTTGCAGGCCATGGCAGAGGAGAGAGACCTAGGAGTCTTGGTGGATGTTAACATGAATAATTCAGAGCAGTGCAGGAGGGCTGCGGTCAGGGCAAATAGGATGCTGGGATGCATCGCTAGGGGGATTACCTCAAGGAACAGGGAGGTGATTTTGCCACTGTACAACAGCCTGGTTAGACCACATCTTGAGTACTGTGTGCAGTTCTGGAGGCCGCACCTAAGGAGGGACATCCATATCCTGGAGAGGGTTCAGAGGAGAGCAACCAGAATGATCTGGATCCTGGGGATATGACATATGAGGAACGACTAGGGGAGCTGAACCTGTTTTTGCTGGAGGAGAGGAGGGACCAGGGGGACATGATTGAGGTCTTCAAGTACCTCAGGGGAGTAAATAAGGTAAGCCGAGATGGGATCTTTCGACTGAAGGAGGGTGGAATCACCAGAGAACACAACTGGAAGATTGAGGGTGGTAGAATTAGTGGGGAAAGGAGGAGAAGGTACTTCACCAAGAGAGTGGTGGAACCATGGAATGCGCTGCCCAGGGAGCTGGTACAGGCAGCTACGGTGGAGGGGTTCAGGAGAGGTTGGGACAGGTATAGGCAAGGGGTGAAGCAGATGCTGGTTTGCCCGGGGGGGGGTGCAATACTGGGGAATGGAGTAACAGTGGAAGGAGACAGATAGAGGGCTACTGTACCCAGTCAGGGTGCTGAAGCAAGAGCAGACTTGATAGACTAATAGGCCTACTCTGCTGGCGTCTAGTATGTTATGTTAGCTGGAGCTAGAAGATAAGTACTTTCTCCGTGCTGTTTGTTTTCTTTTAGGATTGAGGTAGCATTTCATGAGATAGCAATGTGTGTTGTGCGATTTAAACAGTGTAACTTCCAAACAAATGATTTTGTCTTGGCTGGGAGGAGGGGGGCATTTAACTGAGGGAGCGAGAGATTGGGAAATACACAGGAGGGGGAGGGGTGGTCACGTGACTCAGACCAGCCAATAGCGGGGCTTGGATCTAATAATATTTCAAAGGGAACCAAGTAACCCTGAAGCTCGAGTGCCATGAAGCAGGAATGTAGTATCTTGATTAAACTGACAAAATGGATAGGGAACTGGTTATAGGGGAGAATACAATGGGTGGTTGTGGGGTGGGAGGGTGAAACTCTTGACACCCAGAGCAGTGACAAGTGGGGTGCCACAGGGTTCAGTGCTGGGCCCGGTGCTATTTGGGCTCTTTATCTCAGATATTGCACATGGAGTTGGGAGCAGGGTTAGTCTGTTCACAGATGATACTAAAATGGGGGTGGTAGTGGACAAGGAGAAAGGTTGGAAACAATTTCAGGGGGACCTAACCAAACTGGAGGCATGGTCAGAGAAGTGGCAGCTAGGATTCAATGCAAAAAAGTGCAAGGTGATGCACTTTGGGGCAAAAAACCATAGGAAGGACTACTGGTTGGGTGGAGTGAGGCTGGGAAACACTGAGGAGGAGAAGGACCTTGGAGTGTCGGTAACAGGGAGCATGAACACTGTGGCCCAGTGCTGGAAAGCAGTGGCTAAGGCAAACAGGATGTTGGGTTGTATCGCAAGGGGTTTTACATCCAGACATAGGGAGGTGATCCTGCCCCTCTCTAGATCCTTTGGTCAGACCGCATTTGGAGTACTGTGTGCAATACTGGAGGCCTTATCTGAAGAAGAATGTAAAATTACGGAGGGGTAAAAGGAGGGCAACAAAATGTTACAGGGATGGAAGGAAAGGCCTATGAAGACAGGCTGCAGCATCTGAATATGTACACACTGGAGGAGAGGAAGGATGGGGGATATGATTGAAATGTTCAAATATGTGAGGGGATCAATTAACCTACCACGAGGGTGTTTATACTGAGAGAGAGTAGGGACATGAGGAGGCTAAGATTAGAGGTGGACAATTTAAGAGGAGATGAGGAGGTACTACTTCATGGAGAGGGTGGTGTCTAAATGGATTGCGCTACCAGAGGGGGTGGTATCATGTAAGACAGTATGAAGTTTTAAGAAGGAGTGGGACAAAGCAAGAGGAAGGATCTGGGTGGTGGGGGCTGTGACAGATAAGGGAGAACAGTGGGGGAGGAGGCTGGGGCAGCTGCAATCTAGGGTGCTAGCTGCACACTCGGGCAGACTTTGATAGACCAGTTGGTCTGTTTCTGCTGGCAGATTAATATGTTCATATCTTCGTATGTATGTTGCCAAAGATGTGGAGCAGCCATATTCCTGGGAGTGGCTTGGAGGTTAAGGGATTGTAGGATGTGTTGGCAGGTGGGCCAGCTCAGGCAGGAAATATGGTGGTTGAGAAGGGAATTGCATGCATGGAGGAGATAGAATAGGTGGGGGAACACAGCCAGGAGGAGAAACTAATGAGGCATCAAGAGCTCAAAACAAGCAAAATGAGAGGAACTAGGTGGGACAGCAGGAGGGCCACTGGCGGTGCAGCCAAGGAAGGAAGTGATGACTGGAGAAGGGTCAGGTACAGGGGCATGACTAAGACTGGGTCAGAGCAAAGATATTAGCCTGTAGGAAGGGGACTAGACTCATTCAAGGAAAGGAGATAAGCACTGCAAACAGATTCTCAGGGTTGGCTAGTCAGAAGACCAGGTAGCAGAGAGGAGGAAGTTACAGTGAAGGAGCAGGAGAGAATGCTACAGGAGAGAAGTTACACAGCAGGGAGGCAGTAGGCAGTGCACCAAGAAGACACAGTGGCAGGGGGGCTCATCGAGGTGATGGTGATGCAGTCTGTCCGGTGGGAAGGAAGGAGCAAGGAGACAGGAGGACAGGGGGAGCAGCAGGCAGCCCGGGGAAGGTTAAGGATAGGGAGAGAAGGGGAGTCACTGTGGGGGAGGGTCACATTTCAGGGAAGACATGAGGAAGTAATAGCAGAGGAGGTGGTAGCATGGTAGATGGAGCAACAAATGAGTGCAAAGGGGAGGTTCCACAGATGGAAAATAGTTGGTGGAGGTCAGTACCCGGTCATATTTCGAGGGAAGGACAGATCAAAGGCTATGGAAGGCAAGGAAGGTGGGACAGGGGGATGAAAGGTCTCACAAGTTGGGAGGCAGGGGTGAAGGGCAACAAGAGGGTGAGCAGGATTAGCGACAGAGTCATAATTCTAGGGTTCTATACTTAAAGAGTATAAGATGGGGGATGGGGTGCCAGAAAAAGTGACATTTGGGTAGAATGTATGCCAGGCATGACAGTAAGTAGAGTGGGGCAGCATATGGGCAGACATGTGAGGAAGGTGGAGGGGAAGCCACACATTGTGGTGCACCTGGGAACAAATGATCTAGAAGGGAGAAGGGTAGAGGAGGTGCAAGACAGTTTCAGGGAAGTAGGGAAACAAACTATGCAACAAAGCGGGAACCACGGTAGCCTTCTCAGACATTCTGCCAGTACCAAGGGCTAGTACGGACAGGAAGAGAAGAATAATGACTTTAATAAGTGTCTGAGGGAATGGTGTGGGACCAGAGGGTATGGATTGGTAGGGGACTGGGGTAGCATATGGGATAACATAGATCTTTATGCAAGGGACAGGTTACACCTCAGCAGGACAGGTTCACAGGTGCTGAAGCAGAAGCTGGGAGATTTCATCAATCAGAGGTATCATTTAAACTAGGTAGGGTGGGAGGCACTGGAGCTGGGAATTACCAGGAGAGGGGGTCCCATGGACCTCCCCCCTCCACAGGGATAGATACGACCTTAGGTGAAGTAGAGGTTGAAGTGAAGGGTAAAGAAGCAGGAAGGATAGGAGCAGTGTGGAGAATGGTTTCACTAAATGCTAGGAGCCTGGGGAACAAGTTGGCAGAGTTGCAGGCATTGATGGCAGAGGGGGAGGTGGACATAGTTGCCATAACTGAGACATGGCAACCAGGCACCATGACTGTGACCTAACCATCTCATGGTACAAACTAATCTGGAGGGATAGAGATAAAGGGAATGCTGGCGTGGGGGTTGCCATTTACATAAGGGAAGGGATCAGATGTAGTAGGGAGGAAGGGGAGGTGGGCAGGTCGGAAGTAATCTGGCTGCAACTACATATCCAGAAAGGGACCAAGATCTGTCTGGCGGTTGTTTATAGACTTCCGGGACAGAAGGAGGAAATTGACAGGGAACTGGGGGAACAGATAAGGAAGCATAGAGGCAAAGGGAGCACAGTGATGGTGGGGATTTTTAATCTACCGGGGGTGGATTGGAGCATTCCAGCAACCACTTGCACCAGAGAGCAGATCCTCCTGGAAACATTCCAGGATGGCTTTCTTACCCATAGGATAATGGAGTCAGTGAAGGAGGGGGAATACACTAGACCTGGTACTGGAAGATGGTGAACAGGTCAGGGATGTAAGGGTGGAGGAACTTCTAGCAAGCAGTGACCACCGCGACAGTGGTTCTCAATCAATCTGGGTAGGGAAGTAGCCACTACAAAAACTAGGATCCTGGACTTCAAAAGGCGGACTTTGGCTGGATGGAACACATACTGGAAAGTCATATGTCGACATCACCCAGAAATGGACATGGAACAAAAATGGGCAGTCATCAAGGCAGGACTGGCTGAAGCCACTAAAACTTGCTTCAAGAACCAGAGCAAAAAGCCAGGACCAAGAAACCAAGTTGGATGAGCAGAGAGGTTGTGGAGAAGGTGAGAGAAAAGTGGAATGCATTTTGGATCTGGAAGAGATCCAACAGGGCAGAAGACAGAGAAGAATATGTGAAGAAATCCAGACAAGTGAGCAGAGTGGTAAGGGCAGCAAAGGCGGCTAGGGAATGGAAGTTAGCACAGTGGATCAAAGAAGGAGAAAATAATTTCTTCAGATATATCAGAGAGAAGAGGAAGAGCAAGGATCAAATTGTTAGGATCAGGAGGGGAAGTGGGTGGATAGAAAAGGGGGCTGAGCAGGCAAAAGTACTTAATGAATACTTCTGTTCAGTCCTCACCAAGGAGAGGGATGGGCCTGTACCTGTATAGAAGGGTGAGGTGGGAGACGGGGGAGAAGCAACCATGGATGGGGAAATCACTGTGGAAAGGGTGAGGGAGGGCCTTAAGTCCCTGAAAGTGGACAAGACACCTGGCCTAGACAGAGTCCACCTCAGGGTGCTGAGAGAGTTGGCAGAGGTCCTGGCAGGGCCATTGTTGGACCTGTTCAGTACCTCTCTGAAGCACATGTACCTCTCAATAAGAGTGGGCCCAAGGATGAACCAGAGAATTACAGACTGGTAAGCCTTACTGCAATTGTGGAAAAACTGATGGAGACAATCCTCAAGGAAAGACTGGTGCAATTTCTTGAGGATAACAATCTCCAGGATGGCAGACAGCATGAGTTTGTCTCGGGCAAATCCAGCCAGACGAACTTGGTTGATTTTTATGACTGGGTTATGAGGGCACTAGACAGGGGCCATGCAGTGGATGCCCTCTACTTAGATTTCAGCAAGGCCTTTAACTCGGTGCCACACGGTAGGCTGACCTGCAAGTTGAAGAGTCTGGGAGCAGGGAGGAAACTGGTCAGATGGGTCAAGAACTGGCTGCAGGGTAGACAGCAGAAGGGAGTATTGGGGGGGAAGCATCTGGACCCAGGGCAGTAACAAGTGGTGTACCACAGGGCTGGTGCTGGAACCAGTTCTGTTTAACATTTTCATGCCGACATTGCAGTAGGGATTAAGAACAAAATCAGTCTCTTTGCAGATGACACAAAGATTTGTGCCGAGGTAAATGGATGGGGAGCAAAAGTACTTCAGGAGGATTTGGCAAAACTGGAGGAATGGTCTCAAACTTGGCAGCTTGGTTTCAATGCCAAGAAGTGCAAAGTGATGCATTTAGGAGGCGAAACCAGGACACAATTACTAGCTGGAGGGTGTCGCGTTAACAAAATCCAAGGAGGGAGAAGGATCTGGAGTGTTGGTAACCAGGAGATGAACCACTCTGCTCAGTGCAGGAAGCAGCAGTGGCAAACAGGATGCTAGGGTGCATAGCAAGGGGATTACTTCTAGGCGTGGGAGGTCATCTTGCCCTGTACAGGTCCCTGGTGAGACTGAACCTAGAATACTGCTTGCAATTCTGGCACCCCTACTTAAAAGGGACATCAAACTACTGGAGGGCTACAGTGCAGGGCAACAAAAATGATCCTGGGGTTGGGGACAGACCATATGAGGAGAGACTGAGAGAACTCAATATGTATACCCCGGAGGAAAGAAGGGAGAGAGGAGATATGCTTGATACCTTCAAGTACCTGAAGATTTGAAAGAAGTACATACCAGGTGTATGTTCAATCTGAAGGGTGGACGGAAAACCAGGGGACACTCTATGAAGCTGGAAGGGGGCAGGTTCAAGAGGGAACTGAGGAGGCACTATTTCACAGAAAGGGCGGTGGAAGGGTGAAACTCTCTGCCAGAGGAAGTTGTATCGCCACAGATTGTTGGGGGCTTCAAGAGGGGTGGGACATATTCAAGGGGAGGGTACAAATCGGGAAGGGGTGGAAGATGGGCAGGGGCAGCTGCAGTCTAATGGACTGAAGTGCTGCACACTTGAGCAGACTAGATAGACTGGATGGCCTGTATCTGCTGGCAATTTCATGTTTGTATGTAACCTGAACTAGATTTGGTGCAGGTTATGTCCCTGTTGCTTGCAGGAGGATGCAGGTCAGCCCTTTACTTAGTTTTCTTGTGGCTATGCCAGACAATCCTTTACTTCCTGGTTGGCATGATTTTTCCATAAATATTCTGTTATATTCAGCAGGCTCAGGGATAACTGTGGAGATGATTGTCACAACCCCACTCAGTAGGTCAGGCCCTCTGCTCCCACAGTGCCAACCTCCGAGCGCAGTATTGTGAACAGGGTAACAGGACAGGGTAACCCTCCTGTCTGTTTTGTGGGTCCGAATCACCTTTGGTCTCAAGTTCTGGAGTAATTCAAACTGTGAACCTCTTGCGAACGTACCCAACTGTACAGGCTCAGATAATTCTGCTCTTCGGGGAATGCCAGATATCTTTCGCCTACGGGCACCTAACCAGGTATACAAAATGAACCCTTAAAAACTTTATGAAATACCTTGGATAAATTCTTACTTTTTGCCAGATTGGTATACCATTAAGCTTATGAACAGTGTTGTCAAAATCTTAACTATCCATACATCGCAAGCAGAAAGGAAGTACTTGGAAGACACAGGCAGTCTCTTAAATAAGAAGTTTTACTTAAAATGAATAAAATATGTAAAATGTAACCACAGAACAATATATCACAAAGCATACAATCACTTAAAGAACAAGGTAAAATACAAAATAAACTCCTACACATACACTTAGACTTGTCTAGCTAATGTATACCTTCTTACAGTGTTTTAGTTAGCTGTTGTTTCAAGAGAGTCCAAACAGGAATGTCTCTAAGTGGAAATACAGAATACAGTTAAACTATCTCTAAACCTGCTCCTTCCATGATGTCACTTAGCTCCTGCCTGTAAAATATGAAAATTAATACACAGGATGTCCCATCACTCAGAAAGGTATATTAAATAAGGTGGACATCAGCCAAAACTCGTTTCCCCATATGACCCTTTGAGCCCGAGTCTTTCCTTTGATCTAGTGTGTTTTCCTGCTTTTTCAAAGACATCACAGAACTTTTACAACTCTGCAGTTTTCTCACCTAGCTGCAACATAGTTTTTCAGCATCAGTTGAAATTAACTGCCCTTCCTGAGGATGTCATAAAATGGATATTTTAGTTCCTGGCTTCAAGCAACACAGATCCTAAACAAGGCTATAAAATGCGAGTTCTTGGAAGTTAATCACATACAGAGATCTGCTGTTTAACATGTCCTGTCCTTTGAACTGAAACCCGGAGGGAGGGGTCATCCAGGAGCACAGGATGTCTCATAGAGACACTCACTAACACATTTTTATATTACAAAATCATAGAGCAATTGGAACCAGCTGTCCAAGTGTCACAATCCTCCCCAACTAGACTGAATTTGGGGGCTCCGTCCCCTGCATGGAATGAGCTTCCCAAATCCGTTCATTCCTCATAGACACGAGACAGTCCATCTGAGTTATGATTGGTCGCTCCATCCCTATGTAAAATTGTCATGTCGTACCCTTGTAAAGCTAGACTCAATCTTAACAATCTACCATTAGTTTTTTTCCCATTTGCGTAAGCCAAATCAGGGGGTTGTGGTCAGTTGTAGCACAAAATGCTGCCCATGTAAGTATGGCTCTAGCTTCTTTAGGGCCCTAACTATAGAACATCCTTTTCCACAGTAGAGTATGCCTGCTCCCTGGGAAGTAACTTTTACTCAGGTACACTACTGGGTGATCTTTCCCTTGGTTTGATGTCTGACTCACTACTGCCTCAATACCCACGTCTGAGATGTCAGTCTGAACTATAAAGGGTTTGCTTTAGTCAGGACTTGTCAATACAGGAGCACTGCACAGTGCCTCCTTCAGTCTGGTAAAGGCTTCCTCACAGGCTGGTCCTCAAGTAATTTTCTTTGGCATCCTTTTCTTTACCAGGTCAGATAGGGGAGCAGCCAGGGCATTGTAATTGGGTACAAATTTCCTATAGTACCCTGCTGTCCCTAGAAAACTGTTGACCTGCTTCTGCATTTCTGGTCTGGGCCACGCCTGGATCACCTCTATTTTTATTTGGTTAGGACGGAGCTGTCCCCAGCCTACCATATGCCCGTGGTATGCCACTTCTCCCATGGCCACCTGACACTTCTCAGCTTTGACAGTGAGCCCTACCCTCTGTATCCTGCACAGCACTTCCCTAAGATGGGACAGGTGTTCCTCCCTGCAAGCACTAAAGATGGCAATGTCACCCAGGTACGCCATGGCGTACTCCTCAGCATCATTTAACACCTGGTTCACCAACCTTTCGAAAGTGACCAGGGCGTTCTTCACTCTGAAAGGCATTACTTTAAATTCAAATTAATCTATTGGAGTGATGAAGGCCGACCTCTCCTAGCTCTGTCTGTAACTCTACCTGCCAATACCCTTGGTAAGGTCAGTAGTCATAAGGTAGGTCAGCCCTCCCAGCTTGTCCAGGAGTTACGTCCATCCAGGGCATCAGGTGGGCATCAGACTTCATGACTACATTCAGTCTGCAATAGTCCACACAGAAGCAGTAGAGCCATCTGGCTTGGGCACAAGGACTAAGAGGTGAGGCCCAGGGGCTGTGGGCTCTCTGGATTACCCTAAATCCAGCATCTCCTCCATTTCCCTCCTAATGTTCTTTTGGATAGACTCTGACACCCGATATGCTGTCCATATGCGGCGTCTGTGTCCCTGTCTCCCACATCGTGTGTGTATGGAGGTTAGTCAGGCTTGGCGTAAACAGGGGGCAAAGTCTGCTAAAACCTCCCTTACTTCCCTGAATCTTGTCTGGGGCCAGCTGGGAGAGACAATTTACTGCCTCCACAGAGGACTCCCGCTTGCTTTCTTCCAGCAAGTCCAGAAGGGGGTCTCCTTCGTCCGTCCCCTCCACAGGACTACACACTGCAAACACCATGTCAGCCATATTAGCATATGGCTTCAACATGTTGAAATGGTACATCCTTTCTGTCTGTCATCTGTCAGGTAACTGTATAATATAGCTCATGTCCTTTACCTTCTTAACTACTTTGTATGATCCTGCCCACTCAGCCTGCAGCTTGTCTTTCCAGACCAGAATAAGGACTATGACTTCCTGACCCACCACGTACGAGCGAGCTCTGGCTCTGCGGTCGTACCACACCTTTTGTTTCTGTTGGTCAGTGGCCAGATTGCTCTGGGCTGTCCCCATAAGCTCCTTCAGCCTTTCCCTAAACCCAAGGATGTAATCCACTATGGGAGTTCCCTGGGTGGCATGCTTGCCTTCCCAGTCCTCCCGGATCAAGTCTAGGGGCCCACGTACCCTGCGTCCATGTAAGAGTTTGAAGGGTGAAAATCCTATCGACTCTTGGGGCACCTCCTTGTATGCAAACAAGAGGTGGGGAAGGTATTTCTCCTAGTCCCTCCCATGCTGTTCAGCAAACACCTGGAGCATTGACTTCAGGGTACCATTAAATCTTTCCACAAGCCCATTGGCTTATGGGTGGTATGGTGTTGTGCATCTTTGCACCACCCCACACTTCTCCCACCAACATTTCATCAGGTCCAACATGAAGGAACCCCCTCGATCGGAGATAACCTCCTGCGGAAACCCAACATGGGAGAAAATCCCAAGTAAGGCATCTGCCACTTTGTCTGTCCTCAGTGAGGATAGGGCGACTGCCTCTGAGTACCGGGTGGCATAATCCACCACAGTCAGGTTGGATCTTTTCCCTAAGGAGCTGGGGTATTTAAAGGCCCCACAATATCCATTCCCACCCTCTGGAATGGCTCCACCACTGTGGGCAATGGAATTAGGGTGGCTTTGGTTTTCTTGCCTGCCTTCCCTATTTTTTGGCACCAGTGACAAGACCTGCAGTACTCCTTCACCTGCTGGGTGAAGTTTGGCCAATAGAAATTCTGGACCAACCGCTGCATAGTGTGCGTGATTCCCAGATGACCAGACAAGGGAATATCATGTGCAGTCTTGAGCAACTGCTCACGATACCCCTGGGGAATGACAAGCTGCCTGCCTAGCACCCCTCCCTCTGTCTGCACAGCCTGAGTATACATCAGTCCATTTTCCAAATAAACCTTATATTTACCATCACCTCTTTGTGCTCTGTCAGAGTCTGCCCGAGCCCTCAGCTTCTCTAGACTAGTGTCACTTTTCTAAGCAGCTGCAAACTCCTTACACATTCCCAAGGTATGGGACAGGTCCCCTTCAGTCTCTAAACTAGGGTCCCTAGCACTAGCATCAGGGTACTCAGGATCACTGTCATTCCTAACCATCTGACCATGGATCACCCCTCCCTCTTCGGAGTAACCCTCTGTAGCTGTGTGGTTAACTGCTACTGGGGAAATTTCGACCCGCTTTTCATTAGTCTCCATATCAGGAGACACAGGCTGGGGAACCAGCCTCCCAGTGGTTTCCTCAATGGCTTCTGTGGGGTTCAGGGAACTACAATTTTCCCTTGCCGCTTTGCTATGGTTAACAGCACACACCGTCCCCTGTTGGAGGTTGTTGCTAAGGATGACGTCCACTGCTAACATTTGGGCTACAGCCACCTGTTGTACAGTTCCTCCTGTTTCATCCCAGTCTAGAAGAACACTAGTGAGGGGCAATGTTTTCTCCCTACCAGTAAAGTCTTGTACAGTGATGTATTTATTGGGTATAAGCTGACCAGGCTTTACCAGATCCCCTTTACCAATGTCGGGATGCCCTGTGTCCCTTAACACGTGCGTCTGTACACCATTCACCATGACTGGGTGCATGTGTTCCCTCATGTTCTGAGCATGCTTCAAGGACACACAAACAACCTTCTTTCCTAGCCTCCAGTTGTGTATTGCTCACCCTTTTGGTATACTGTGTGGCAATATGCCCAGTTTCTTTACAAAACCAACATTCATTTCTTTTCTCAGAGAAATCTTTTTCTGAAACTGGGGCTAACTGGTTTTGGTGGAAGCAATGAGGGTTTAGCTGCCCTGAGGTGCGCTTTCCTTTCTGCACTGCCACACCACCCCATTCGCTCTCAGAGCAGGTCTGCTCTTGCAATAGCGGTCCGAGAGTTCAGCAGCCTCTTGCACTGTATTGGGATCTTGGTCCTCCAGCCAGGTTTTCAGCTCTGCTGGGCATGCCCAGAAAAACTGTTCTAACGGAATCACATTTTCAATTTTATGTACAGAGTTTGCTTCAATTCCTTCCCACCAACGTTTTAAAAACTGACGTTTCATGGCTAGCTCCTCGTAACTCATGTCAGGGCGTCTCCTGAGCTTACAGCATTTAGCTCTGTATGATTCAGCAGTTAATTCTAATTTTTTTAACAGTGCAGCTTTAAGTTTACTGTCGTCATTGTCCATTTGACCCAGTGCATCCCAAGCTTTCCCGGTAAGTAGCGGGATAGCTGGAAGCTCAGGACTCCTAGTAATTTTAGCCTGAATACAAACTTTTCAAAAGAATTTAAAATCCATCCATATCCTTCCCTCTTTAAATTCAGCTATCAATTTAGAATTCAAGTCCTGTAGTTCCAGTTAAACCCAAGATACTTACCTGCTCTAGTGCTGGTGGTTGGAGTCATAGCTTCTCCAGTTCATGTTGCCTCTGGTGCTCGCTTCTCTTAGTCCGCTTCTCTCTGTTCATGCTCCCTCTTCTCCTCTGCGGCTCACTTCTCTCACTCCGCTTCTTGCTGTTACGCTCCCTCTTCTCCTCTGTGGCTCGCTTCTCTCGCTCTACCTCCCTCTAGAACTCCAGCTCCATTCTGTGCAACTCAGTCTGCAGCCTGAGTACTTCTGGCTCCAGAATGCAGGTGACCTTCCCCTGCTGCTGTGGCCCTTCACTGGCACTGGTCCTGCTCCCCTCCTCATCAGATCTGGACACTGCAGTGGCCGCTAGCTCTTCCACACTCAAGGTTCAGTCCCTTACAGTTACTGTATGTGACTTGATGCTCTAGGTATCTGCTACCATCAGGGCATCCACGAGGTTCTGATTGGTGGCTTTCACCTCATATAGGACTCCTCTGTCCCTGCACATTTGTTTTAAGTAGTCTACATTGTGACTGCTGTAGTTGGAAGCCATCTTCTTTCCTAACTATGGCTACTCTAACTTACACTTTAAAAAAAAAAATAAAATGGGTAGGAACTTGACTGTAAGCCAAGTGATATAGTTCTGTGTCCTTTTTAAAAAAAAGAATCACTGCCTTGTTTTGCAAGTGAGCTGACAGTATTAAGCTGAGACACTGAACAATAAAAGCTTGTATTACCAAAATTATCCCACCACTGCCACCAATCTGTCACAACCCCACTCAGTAGGTCAGGCCCTCTGCTCCCACAGTGCCAACCTCCGAGTGCAGTATTGTGAACAGGGTAACAGAACAGGGTAACCCTCCTGTCTGTTTTGTGGGTCTGAATCACCTTTGGTCTCCAAGTTCTGGAGGATTCAAACTGTAAACCTCTTGCTAGCATACCCAACTGGATAGGCTCAGATAATTCTGCTCTTGGGGTATGCCAGATATCTTTCGCCACGGGCACCTAACCAGGTATACAAAATGAACCCTTAAAAAACTCTATGAAAGATCTTAGATAAATTCTTACCTTTTCCCAATGTGGTATACCATTAAGCTTATGAACAGTGTTGTCAAAATCTTAACCATCCATACATGGCAGGCAAAAAGGAAGGACTTGGAAGACACAGGCAGTCTCTTTAAAATAAGACATTTTTACTTAAAATGAATAAAATATGTAAAATGTAACCACAGAACAATATATCACAAAACATGCAATCACTTAAAAGAACAAGGTAAAATACAAACATAAACCCTACCACAATACACTTACACTTGTCTGTCTAATGTATACCTTCTTACAGTGCTTTAGTTAGCTGTTGTTTCAAGAGTCCAAACAGGAATGTCTCTAAGTGGAAATACAGAATACAGTTAAACTTCCTTTAAACCTGCCCTTCCATGATGTCACCTAACTCGTATCTGTAAAATATAAAAATTAATACACAGGATGTCCCATCACTCAGGAGGGTATATTAAATAAGGTGACATCAGCAAAAACTTGTTTCCTCATATGACCCTTTGATCTTGAGTCTTTCCTTTGATCTAGTGTGTTTTTCTGCTTTTTCAAAGACATCACAGAACTTTTACAACTCTGCAGTTTTCTCACCTAGCTACAACATAGTTTTTCAGAACCAATTGAAATTAACTGCCCTTCCTGAGGGCGTCATAAGGATATTTTAGTTCCTGGATTCAAGCAACATAGATTCTAAACAAGGCTATAAAATGCGTTCTTGAAATTAATACACAGAGATCTGCTTTAACATATCCTGTCCTTTGAACTAAAACCTTGGGGGGGGGGGGTCCATCCCAGGAGCACAGGATGTCTCATGAGACATTCAATAACACATTGTTATATTACAAAATCATAGAGCAATCAGAACCAGCTGTCCAAGTGTCACAATGATTGCATCTTTGCTTCTTTTGGACTGAACAGTAACTACTTCCCAAGCTACCCAATACAACTACAATAATAGGGGCAAGACACGATGCCAGCTCAGTATCCCTTTCAGAAGAACCACTCTTGGTCAGTGCTCTTTCGCCTACAGGGCACCCCTTTGGCTGAGTGAGATCCCTGCTGAAATATACAACATTGTAAACCTCACCACTTTGAAACTTGAATTGAAACAACACCTTGCCTGTCTGGGAACCTGTGCTTGTAGGAAGGTGACTTGACCAACTCAACACCAGGTCTTCATGCCTCTCTCTGATGCAGTTCTGCCCACTGGTAGGATGCCTCCTCTTGCCCCTGACAACTTATTCCCATGTTGCATTCCATCATCCTTCCTTCACGCCTCCCTCCTGGCCCTCTCCCCAAATAAACACTGCCCCTCAGTTTTATCTCTTCCTCAATTACCTAGCACTTACCTGCTCCATCTCCTCCATGACTATCATTTGAACCCTTATCTGTCTCCCTCACTTTCTTAATACTGAAACAATTTGCTTAACATTGCCTATTTACCAGGCTGCTCAATGACAATGCCAGATTATAACCCTAATTCCTGGGAGATTAGTGTAACTACCTTCTATTAGTGACTGTTTTGTACTTGTCATTGACTGTGTAGTGTACACCTTTGCAGGGGTGTTGTCTCCTGCAAACTGTTGATTTTTCTCAAGTGCTCACTGCCAGATTTCTTCAGTTTAAAGTGTAATTTTTTTTGCTGACTTTTCCATTAGCAGATTATATCTTTAGCCACTAGAGTTATAGGGTTATAACTCACTCACCCAATCAATCCAATCCTGCCTCATTTCACTTATTGTTGGTCAGTCTATCCCTATTCATCAGTCTTTCCCCTCCCTCTTCTACTCCTGTCAAGGCCTATCTCTAGCTACCTATTTTTCCCAGGTTTACACAACTTGCTGGTGGCTGTCGGTTCCCTCTGGCAGTGGCCACTTTTCGCTGACACCTGTCCCAGTTTTACTGTCCTCGCTCCCCTCCACTATCCAATCTACCCTGATCAGTAGCGCCCCCTCCATCTACCTAAACATGCTCATCCCACTTTCCTCCTGCTATTTCTCCTTTCCATCATCTCTAACACGACTCCACAAACTTCCAGTTTAAAACCTTGCTCCTCTCCCCACCATCTCCTAGCCCCTCCTTCATTCTTGCTATTACGCCCTCTTCCCCTCAAATACTCTGGACTCACTTCCACCACATACTCCTTGGCACGTTATTCACAGCATCTAGCCACCTCGCTTTCCTTCGTCTCCTGATTATCCACTCATCCAGCCCTTCTCCCCCCCAAACACATCGAGAATACTCTGCCCGACAAAAACATCCTAAACTACTCTCCCTTATACTCGCACTGCTATTACTTGCCTCAGGAAATGTACATCCCAGTCCTGATCCCCTCCCCCCCAGTTGCTATCCTCCCATTAACGTACAACCTTCCAACACCACCTCTGCCCTCCCAAAAGGCCTAAAGATTCTTCACTTAAATATCTGTAGCCTTGTCCTGAAAATTGATCTGTTACAGCTGATGATACTCTCCCACACTCCAGACATTCTAATCTTAACTGAAACTTGGTTAAATACTAAAATTTCTGATCCCTGCATTGCCATCCTATGCTATTCCTTAGCCAGGCAGAATAGGTCAGGTAGAGTGGAGTGGCGATGTATATCCAGTCCTCTCTCCAATACACTACCGTTCTCTTGTCTGCCTTACCCTCCACTTATGAAGCCCTGGTAGTAAATATTGCCTCTATCTTTATTGCGGTATCTACTGTAGCCCAGGTATTAAGTCCTCCGAATCTATTGACCTCATCTCATCTATAGCTTCCGTCTCACACAAAGATGAACTGTATATATTAGGTGATGTAAATCTAAACTGGTTGTCATCAATCACTTCAAAGACACAAAGTGATATCTCTGCTCTAAATCTCTCCCAACTTATCCAAGAGCCTACCCGAATAAATCATAAAACCCTAGACCACTTGCTGTTAGACTGGGCTCTTATCTCCCACCTTCACTAAGTCATCAAGTCGGACATCGTCCCGGATGCCCTCAGTGATCACCACCCTATCTTCGTGGGCAGGAAGTTCCACAGACCTAAACATCCACGTAAAATCCTGCAACTCCGCTCTTTCAGTTCCCTTGACTTAAACCCTCTCCTCAATGATATATCCAATTCTAACTGGTCATCAATTGCATCCGTCACTGCCATTGCATTGCCATCGACCAAGCCCTCACTTACTTTAAAGACAGATTTATAGCTACCTTGGACTTCAATGCCCCATTCAAATGCACTGAGAGTCCGAAAGGTATCCATCATCCCTGGATCACCCTAAATTAATGACCTGCCTTAGGAAGCATGATAAAGTGTGGAGGAAACACAAGGCCTCTCAGCTCCCATCATCCCTTACTAACTATCGCAGGCTAAGAAACGCTTATACTAAAGCAATCGGACTTGCCTAGTCTGAATATTTTAAATCCTTTTTCCTCAATACCATAAACTCCCCCTCTAAATTTTGGAAAGCAGTCCACTCACTGTTCTCCCCTCCTTGCATCCCCCTTCCCCCATTATTAATATAAACAACACACTAGAGTCTGTGCCTTGCATAGTGGCTCAGGAGTTCAACTCCTACTACACCTCCTGTGCCTCAACTCTTTTAAAATCCCTTCCCCCAAGTCTCTCCTCCACTCATTTTCCTTCTCCGACCACTCAACCCCCCATACACTACCCCTTCTCATTTTGCCCTATCTCCTGAGGAGACACTAATTACCCTTCTCACTCTCAATCCTCTGAAAGGCTCCTCTCAGACGGACCTTGATCCTAAACATCTTTCCTTTCAGCCCCTGCTATTGCCTACCCTCTCTTCTCTCTAATTCTAAATATCTCCCTATGCCCTGGAAACATGCGGTGGTCCTCACTCTCCCTAAGGGTGGTGATCCTTCCTCCCCTGCCAACTATCGCCCAGTCTCTCTCCTCCCCGCCCTTGCTAAGCTCCAAGAACACCTGGTCCTCTCTCAACTGACCTCTTCCCTTGCTAACTTCTCCTTCTTCACCCCATTCCAGTCTGGTTTTGGAAGAACCACTCCCTACCACCTCCCTCCTTAGGCTCATGGACCCCATTCTTACCGGGATGGACAATGGACTCATCACTCTGCCATCTTTGTCAACCTTGCCAAGGCTTTCGACACAGTCTCCATGCCCTCCTTCTCAGCTCCCTCACAGATATTGGTTTATCCTACTCCTCTTACCTGGTTTAGAGCTACCTCACAGGCAGAACACAATCAGTCAGGATTCAGAATGCAATCTCTCCACCCTCCCAATCTCCACAGGAGTCCCACAGGCTCTGTGCTTGCCCCATCCTTTCTGCATCTTCCTAAATGATCTTCTATCAGTCTGCTCCCCTCCTATCCATATGTATGCCGATGACACCATCTTGTTCACCTCTGGCAAAACCACCATTAATGTAGCAACCACTCTTAAGCATGACTTCCACCACGTTCAGCTCTGGTTTGCCTCACATCAGTTATTCTAAATGCCAAAAGACCATCTCCATGACCTTCAGCACTAGGCAGAGACTCTATAGGCTCCACCTCTTACCCTCTTTCCACACTCTTGATGGAATGATCCTTGAGGACACCCCGTCTTTCAGATACCTTGGGTTTTGGTTGGACCAACACCTCAGCTTCTCTGGCACACTGATACCATTCTGAAAAACTGTGCCCCAAGCTTGGAGCCCATTATAGGAACCCTAGCTGCATCCCTCCTATGGCCAGCGAGAACTTGTCCAGAAGATGATCCTCCCAATTTTTGAGTACTGTGATGTAGTCTATGGTGCCGCTCCCATATCTTCCCTTACCAGATTCCCTTGCTTCTGCCATACATAACTTTCTGTCTGCTAGCTGCTCCTGCTACAGTCCTCCTTAACTTGTTCCTCTATGAGCCTGCTTTAGCTTCACACCCACCTCTTTCCTGTAAACCCTCCCACTATATCCTCCCCCACAGCACTCCTTCCTTTCCACCTTACTTCCACCACCCGTTCCTGCATCTGTACACTACCTTACTCTCACTACTCACTTGATGTTGCTTGGCCTAGGCCCTGGCAAGGTTCTCTGCATCCTGGAGGGGTCCAGAACTTAGACAAACACCTTCCTCTCCTCTCCTCCTACTCCCACCCCATTCTTTCCTGAAAGGGCTGGATCTCGGCCCCCTCTTCTCTCCCATCTTCCTCTCCCTTGGTCCTTCTGAAGCCTACCCCCATCACTGCCTACTTTCCTCCTGTCATGCTGTACCTCTGCTGCCTACCACCTGCTTCCCTCCTGTCATGCTCTACCTCTGCCTTGTGCAGGCAGGGTCCACAGCACACTGGAGGGACCAGGCCCCGGCGGACCTTTCTCTTCCCCCTCTCTTTCTTCCTGATGTGCTCAAACTCACACTGCCTACAACCTGCTTCCCTCCTGTTCGTGCTTTGACCTCCACCTGATGCAGGCAGGGTCCCCAGCATTCTGGAGGGGTCAGGCCCTGGCAGACCCTTCTCCAAATCCCCCTCCCCCCCCGCTGTCTGCCTATATTCCCCCCAGCCACCTTTCCCCCTCCTTACTAGCCATAGTTACTGGCTAACCCCTAATCTCTCATGCACTTAGTCAACCTTGCCCTATTGTTACACCTTGCAAATTTTGTTTGATCTGTGTCTGTCCTCACAATCTTGCCCTAGTTCAACCTCCTTGTATTCTATCCAGCCATTTTTCTAACTACAAAGCTATGTCCCACCAAGTGTTTGCAAAAGATATTTGTGCCATCGGATCAACCTAGTTCAAGACTGTTAGCATTGTAGCCATCTAGTTCATACCTGTTAGCATTCCTCCTTTTCAGTACTTCTGTATAGTCTGCGCTCTCTGTTGAATGTGATCAAAGTATATATGTATATTGTTTACCAAATCTCTGTATACTATCCTCATGTTCCCCTACCCTCCAGGTTGCAGAGAGGCAGGTAACTTGTTACTCAACGTGCCTTCCTGGCAAAACATTTCAATAAATAATAAGAACCCAGTTTGTTCATGTTCTGTGATGTGGAACCTTTGCAAATGAGCATTATGCTTGAAGGTTGTTCCTGAAGTATGTAATAAATAAACAAAAAACAGCCCTGCCATGCCACATGTACCCATTGCTCATTTACCCCATTCTCTGTTTGGGGAGCGAGTGCACTCTGACTGGTGACACGCTTATTGCTTCTCAGGAGACAGGAGTCTTTTACAGCTCCTCCAGGTAGCACACTTGTGCCATTTCTGTTGCATTCAGGTCCTGTTTTTGAATTCCCCATCTTTCTGTGTCAGCCAGAGTCTGCATGTATACACGGCATTGCCTTATTCCTACTGCCCTTTCCAGTCCTCTCTTGCTGCCTGGCTAGTGGTGATTTGAGGCTCAGGTTCCATAACCCATACTACCTACCTTGGCCTCCATAGTGTAGCCCTGTTTTTCTGTCTAGTAGTCGGTAGTCAAGTTTTTATTTTTCTTATTTCTTTCTTTTTCCTATATTCTTTCCCGATTCATTTGGGCTATTGTAGTTTCTCAGCCCTTTCTTAATCTTTCCTCACTTTGTTTAGTTTAATGGCAAATGGGCAGACTAGGTGGGCCAAGCAGTCCTTGTCTGCCATCAAATTCTGTGTTTCTTTATAAACAGAACTGATCCTGATGAGGAAGCCAGTAATGGTAATTGGATAGTGAGTGGCACTGCCTGGGGGTGCACAGGTGCCCTGCCCAGTAGCAGTTGCTGGCCTTTTCAAGGAAATGGTGCTGCGATCGGTTTTCCCACGTGGACTGGTGCAGTAGCACAGGGGCAGCCTGCCCCAGACAAACCAACAAAGACAAAAACTGCTGCTGCACTCGGACCAAAAATAAAAGTACAAATGCAAACCAGGTTATTCAAATGTGACAAATTTTATTCCACAACCTGAGTGTGCTCACAGTGACACACTACACAGCTCTCCAGCGCTTGACTCAAGATGAATCTTCCTCTTGGTGAGCGGCCTAACATGTAATCTGAACAGCCAGGTCGTGTCACGACTGATAATCTAGTTGACCACACCTGACCACGAACTCATCTAACTTACCCCTATATTGGCTGTGCGCCAACCAACATTTCGCGGTAATAACAGATTTGAAACCACGGTCACTATTGGGCGAATGCAGGGCATGCATCAGTAGGTGCATCCCTCGTTCCCCAATAAGCCAGCAGCAGGCGCTGACATCATGCATCCCTAATGTGGCCACCAGATCTAAGAAAAGGTCCGCTGCAATGAGAGCTTCACTCTCATGCAGCGGGACCACAGCACGCCTCCCGGCATGCAAGCAGCATGGCGGAAGTGACTGCCATGGCCTGTCACAATGCAGATGGGGGAGCCCACTCTCCATCGGCATAATGTCCCCCCTCCCATTTCTGCTGTGTGCCAAGGGGGTGCCCCGTCCCCCTCGGCATCATGTCCCACCAAAAAGTCTTTCTTTGCTGATGGGGGCCCAATCCGATGGCTTCAGTTCCCCCTTTTCCCAGTTCAATCTGCCGACGGAGGCCCTCCCCATTGGCATAATGTCCCTCCCCATTTGTTGTGTGCCGAGGGGTGCCAGTCCCCTCTGCTCTCCCGCCCCACTGGTATTTGCTGACAGGGTGCCCAGTCCCCGTTGGCTACAGCCCCCACAAAACAACTCAGGTGGCATGCTGGGAGCCCAGCGTGCCACAGTACGATAAACAAAAAAGCGTCCTGCAATGTTTTTCTTTTTACCTGTAAAATGAAAAACAGTCCTCGCGGTCTCCTTGCCCACACCACCCGCGCACACCTCTGTGAACCCCACTCCACACCCACCTTCACCCCATACTTGCCTCCGGAGCATGGTGCGACGATCTTGATGGACCAGGTACACGTCTGCACTCTTCAAAGCTGTCTGTGAACTGAAGAAATGCCGGTAAGCTGTATAATGGCATAAATAAGATTTTTTAAACTTTAGTGCATATCTCAGGCATTTTTGGGACGTTTGACACCAAATTTTCAACATGGGGTTATTGGGACCCCTCCTCATGAATTCAGGCACTGTCATGGTGTTATTCAGTCCCGAAAGGTGATCTCACGGTCACTGTGTGGAATCACCTTTCTGGACCGATTAATGATAACAGTGCCACTGTTCATGAGGGGGGCTCTCAAAAAGCATATGTTGCACATTTGGTGAAAAAAATCCAAAGAATGGCTGTTTTACGAGGGTGCGTTGTGCAGTTTCCATGCACGCTCGTAACTTCGTGAATTTGTAATATTTTCACTCCAATATTTTCAAAATTAGCATTTTTCCACACCTTGTTATGAACAGTACAGCTGTCATTTTACATATCCAGGCCGAAATGTGGTTTCGTATGTCCGGCGCAGAATAAAGCGGTCGCTGTACAAAATCAGTTTTCAGGACAGTTTGAGGAAATGACGGTGACACTGTTCATGAGCGGAGGTCCTAAAATGCCTGTGTTGAAAATTTGGTGACGAAATTCCATAGAATGACTGTGTTACAAGTGTTCGTTGCGCAGTTTCCACGCACCCTTGTAACTTTGCAAATTTGCAATATTTTCATGCCAGATTTTCAACACTGGCATTTTTTCACACTTCCTTATGAACAGTACAGCGGTCATTTTTCACATCCTGTCCTAAATGTGCTTTCGCACCTGTGGCAAACAATGGCGTGGTCACTGTGGGAAATCAACGTTTGGGACAAATTAACAAAATCATAGTGCCACTGTTCATGAGGGAGGTCCCAAAATGCCTATGCTAAAAATGTGGTTAAAAAAATCCCCAAAATAATTGGGTTATGGACGTGGGTTGCACAAAATCTATGCATGCTCCTGACTTCACCTGTTTTTCATATTTTTACTCCAGATTTTCAACGTTGCCATTTTTTTACATCTCCTCATGAACAATACAGTTGTCATTTTCTGCATACTGCCCAAAATGTGTTTTCATCCCTGTGTTGCCAAATGGCATAGCTGCTGTGCAAAACCACCTTTCAGCTAACAAACTGATAGTGCCGCTCTTCATGAGGTGGCCTCACAAAAAGCCCATGTTGAAAATTTGGAGTGAAAATACCAACACACGCCTATGGTGTTAGGGTTTCCAACTGTAGCACCCACCCTGTAGAGACTGACAGGCATCAGGGGTGTGATTTGGGATCATCGGCTATAATGCTCACGCCATTCCACCCCCACCCCCACCCTGCAGCCAGTGACAGGCATTGTGGTGTGTCTTGCAGTGTTCACCCCATTCTGCTATACTGCACCCACCTCAGCGTATTTCCTTATGGAATGGGGTAAGTATAATGCCCAAAGACCCCAAAGCACACCATGGCACTTGTCAGTGTCTACAGGGTAGGTGAGGTAAAATGGCATGAACGTTATAGCTGATGTACCCAAAGGCACACCCCAATGCCTATCGGTCTCTGCAGGGTGGGGATGGTGTTGGTGTCACTTCAATACTTCACTGCCATTCCTATTATGCATCTCTAGCTCCTGCACTACCAATGCCAATGCCAGCGAGACAACATTCAGCATTGACAATGCTTGTTGTTTTTGCAGTGGCTGGCCCCCTGGCCAAAGATTTGCTCTTTTAGGGTCCTGGTGTCTTTGGCCCAGACCCATAGGTGGTACCCTATGGAGAAGATATTCAGGAAGACCTCCAATTATGATTAAGTACATAACTTCTTTTTTGGAAGAGAATAAAATGTGTTTATTGAGGCCACTGACATAATGTGCCCTGATAAGGAGTTCCATGATACAGCTGCCATGAGACTAAAGGAACAACCTCCTGCTGTCTCCATTCTTTCCTTCATTCTAACTTTGACACTGAGAAAAGGTAGATTTCTGGAATGAAGATTAAGAATTAAAAGATAAACATAGAATCACTTCTTTAAATCACCAGTGCCTCTATTATATAGATATTTATATCTGTGAGAGAATTTAACAGTTAACTCCAGAGCAAATCATGGGACATTTAGGAACTGGTTGAGGAAACTTTTGCACCCTTCCCCCCTGAAACAGCACCTGAAGCTCAGCATTAACAGAATGATGTATTGTAGGCAGCTTGGAAGAACAGTGAGTTATAGCTACCAGCAGCACTATTTCTGTCTGAATAGAGAGCGAATTAGGGGACATTTTTCAGTTGGCTGAGCAAACACCCCCTTCCTCAGAAACAGCACCTTGAAGCTCACAGTTGAAGCTGAACTTTAGAGGAGCAATTTCTGTAGCCTGGAAGAGCAGTGAGTTTTAGTTTCCAGAGTCCCTATATGTGTCTAACAGAGTAAATCTGAGGACATACTGGCGTTGGTTGAGGAAGCTTTTTCTCCCCTTTCCCCAGAAGCAGTTGGCACATGAAGCTCAGGTTTAGGGAGGGATTTATTGTAGCCCTAAAGAGCAGTGAGTTTTAGCTACCAGCAGCACCATTTGTGTCTGACTGCAGAGCAAATCAGTGGGACACAGATATATTGGGCGAGTTTTGGTGGCGCTAACCCCATATTTGCCCTAAACATGGTCTACAGATTACTGTACTGATAGGAATTATGGCCCATAGATTAGACATTTTACCCATCCTTATAGACCCAGACCAATCTGGTGTCATATGAACCTAGCAAATGACCAAAAACATTAAACATACCCTGTGATTTACTATTTCTGTACCACATCTTGGAAGATGTAACATTAATGGAGCAATGTAATATTGTAAGGAACCATAAAACTTTTATCTCAAGATCTCATGATAAACAATTTTTTATAAATATTTCCAAAACAAGTAGACACTTCAATTTTTTTAATTCAAGAGCTTCCCATGTATGGAATAGTCTCCCTAAACAAGTGGCAGAAGCAACTACTTTTGACTCCTTCAAAAGGGAGTTGGATGCATATTTGCTTTTAAATGGTAAACATTATATTAATAAATAAACCCACTAGGAGTGGGAGACAATTAAATGGGCCTCGGCCTACTTTGTCTAAATCTACCAAGTTACCAAGTTATGTTTCTCATAAGCGACATGACCCATCAAGGTATGTTTTATCCATCGATTTGAGATTGTGCACTCCAGTGAAACTGAGGTGAGTGTCAGAAGTGAACAAAGATTGTCCTTCCGCTTCTGCGTTTCTAATTTTGTACCATCCTGAAGCCACCCATTGCTTGGCCCACGACACACAGCTGTCATCTACCCTGCCAACTGGTATTGCTTCAGGTCAGGTAAGCAGGCCCCTTATTCCCTAGGTAACATAATTTTTATGGCTAATGAGCTTTACAGTCTCACCAAATGAATTCTTGTATACCTTGGTCGGGGTACAGCATGATATGGATGTGGGTAAGGGTAGAATCCCATGACAAAACAAGAACCTCAGTAAAATGTTCATTTTAACAGTGTCCACCCTTTCCCATGAGTGACAATGGTAACAGTGACTACCTACCTAGATCCTGTTGGACCCCCTTTAAAGCTGTTGATAATTGATTGCAAATAATTTAGAAGTTTAACATTTATGTTAATCTTCAGCTATGGAATATGGTTATTTCTGACCCAGGCAAATGGGAAATGCTCTTGGAAACCCCAGGACAGGAACAAATTATAAGGAGGGCCTCTGATTTTTCATAATTAATTTTATAGCCCAAGACTTGGCTGAAAGCTTCCAACAGGTGTACCAGACAAGGGACAGAATCTGGGTTACCCACATAAATGCACAGTGAAATCCCTCGCGGTCAAAAAGTGTGCTGCACGGACACCCCAAAAGTGCGTATTCTAAAACCACGCTATTAAAAATGAACTAACTCCAAACTGCGCATGCTGTTTGGACTGTGCGGTTTTTGACTGCACATCTATTTCTTTGTGATCTCAATGGCATACTGGCTCAAACAGAAGTTGGTGTCATCAGCATAAAAAGAGAGCTTTTGCTCTACCCCTCACTATCATAGGTCTACGATGCCAGTTTGACAACACTTTCGTTGACTGGCATCACATCGATAGGATTTAATAAATCCCAATTGTCTCCAGGTCTCTTTTTTCATCGGGGGCTGCACAACTGCTGCGAGTGTCCCCCTTCCCCCACTGTTATACTCCTGATGTTAATGCCCTGCTGCACAACTGCTGTGTTTCTAGACACAGAGCAAACAGTAGAGGGGACGCTCCCCTCCCCCACTATTATACCACTGATGTTAATGTCCTGCTGCACCACTGCTGCAAGAGTCTCCAGACACAGACCAAACAGCAGAGGGAACAGAGGGTGTACATGTCTAGTGCCTCTGGAATGGGAAAATAGAGTTGACACCATTAACATGCACCCTCACTTGCAGTCGTATGTAAAGGCTAGTGAGAGACAGCCTGTAGAACGTAAGGGCCGAATTTCATAATCTTTGTTTTTTTTTTTATTTAATAATCTCTGTGTGTTTGTTTTTAATTTTAGGTTTCTTTTTTAATTTGGCTCTTATACTGGCAATTGATATTATCTTCTATAAAATCTTGTTACAACACTGAAGATCTTAAGCTTTACGGAATATAGTGACTAGTTGAGTGCATAATTGGGAAAATGTCTCCAGACAGGCTGTATACTGTATAAATATATGATACAGTTGCTCACTCTGGGGAAACGCTACTTTAAATTTGTTTGGATTTGGAGCCTGCAGGAGAATGGACTGTAAGACAGGGGTTGTTCCTGCTGTTTGAGGGAAGAAAATTAAAAAAAAAAAAAAAGGATTTGTTCCTGCTGTTTGAGGGAAGAAAATTAAAAAGAGAAGGATTTGTTCCTGCTGTTTTGATTTTATTGTCTTGCTTGTACTGGGAAGGAGTATGTGTCTGAGTTTATTCAGTGCTGTTTGGGATTTGAACTGTTTTTGACAGCAGATCTGTTCGGAGTGGTTACAGACTAAAGGGAAGTGCGATCATTTTATTTTTTCACTGTCTGGGGTGAAGGTGTTTTTCTCATCCAGCAGGGTGAGTAGGGAGATTCGGTGTTCTGACCAAGGAGAACAGCAGGAGGGGAACAAAGCTTTGAAGGCTGCTAGAGGGGTAGTTAATGCACAGATCTGGGTGAGGAATACAGCTCCACCACCAGTTTGTCTAAGGATTGTGGGTGATGGCTGTCAGAGAAGGCCAAGGGGCTCTGGTGGAAGGGGCTAGACTGATAGACTCTCAGAGTCAGGAAGACCCTAAACCCACCCTCCCCTGGATATCCAGATATATTGGGGTGTTGCTGCTTATCCATTGGTGGATGCTACATTACTTGTCAGACAAATCTAATTGATAGACAAATCTAATTGATTTCTTTGACTGGGTGACCAAAGAAGTAGAGCAGGGAGGGGCTGTGGACATGGCCTACCTAGACTTTAGCAAGGCATTTGACACAGTCCCGCACTAAAGATTAATAAACAAATTAGCCAGCCTGGGAGTGGGTCCCAGGGTGGTAGCCTGGGTAAAACACTGGTTATACAACAGGACACAGTGGGTAATAGTAAATGGAGTCCACAGTGAAGAAGGAGGGTTAAGAATGGGGTACCACAGGGTTCAGTACTGGGGCCGGTCCTTTTTAATGTCTTTATAAGTGACATTGCAGAGGGACTGGAAGAGAAAGTATGTCTCTTTGCAGATGACACAAAGATCTGCAACAGGGTTGATACACAAGGTGGGGTGGAAAAGATGAAAAGGGACTTGGCAAGGTTGGAGGAATGGTCAAATGTATGGGAAACAAAAACCCCAGGGAAGAGTACACAATGGGGGGTGAGATACTGACAACAACAAAAATAGAAAGGGACCTGGGGGTAGTCATATCAGATGACCAAAAGGTGGGTCAGCAATGTGAGAAGGCAGTAAGGAGGGCTGGGGGGAATACTAGGATGCATAGGGAGAGGCATCACCAGTAGAAAACAGGAAGTTGTTGGCCCTTTGTACAGACAGTTGGTAAGACCACATCTGGAGTACTGTGTACAGTTCTGGAGAACCCATCTCTGCAAAGACATAGACAGGGTGGAGGCTGTCCAGAGGAGGGCAACCAAAATGATACAGGGTCTGCATCAGAAGACATATGAAGAAAGACAAAAGGAACTAAACATGTATCGCCTTGACGAAAGGAGGCGGGGGGACATGATAGAAACTTTCAAATACCTCAAGGGAATCAACAAAGTCCAAGAGGGTAGCATCTTTCAGAAAACGAGATGTGCAAAAACAAAGGGGCACAATTTGAAGATAGAGGGGGGATGGCTCAGAGGTAATGTGAGGAAGTATTTCTTCACAGAAAGGGTTGTAGATACATGGAACAGCCTTCCTGAGGAGGTCGAGGTCAAAACAGTGGGGAATTCAAGAATGCATGGGACAGACATAAGGCAATTCTAGTGGGGGTAGGAAGTAGGCTGTTGGTTAACTAGGATCTGCAGCTTATCCGTTAGGTAGGGAATGGGCAGACTAGTGGGCCACGGTCCATCTGCGTCAAATTCTATGTTTCTATGTTTCTATGTTTATTATTGGTGGACAATATGGCCAGGTGCAGTCATTAGGTATCCAGGCAGGTGAAACCTCTTAGTTAGAAGAGGGTACACTGTAGATTAGGGGCGTACACTTACAGGTCTAAATAATAAAGGAGGCTTTAGGGACAACATTAACCATCATTGGTATACAAGGGCTATAGCAACATAGAAGTAGGAAATGGAGCGTACAGTGAGGGACACACTAGGGGTGGAACAGCTATAATGGGGTGGTAGGTGGCACAGGGGACAGCAGGAAATAAGAGGAGACACCATGTGGGCTGCAGTGGTGGGGTAGCTGTTTGGACACCATCCTAGTCTTCATAATATGTGTATCCAATTCAGCCATAGGCTAAGTATGGAGGAAAGAATGCAGGTGGCTTGTTGGAGAGTTGAAGAGGGAGTGTATGGGGAGGTGGAAATGGGGGCAGGAGGGCCTCTCCAAGGAGTAACAGGAGGGTACATCAGAGGAAGACCATCAGGTTGGAGGAGGGGGCAGGAAGGGGGTGTGGGACCACATCAGACAAGGGGTCAAGCATTGCAAGTGGGTCATGGGACACGGGAAAGGAGCCAACTCATGGTAATACAGGGGTGGCAGATAGTAGCTTTGTGGTGCTGGTAACAACGGTAGAGGGGAAAGGAAAGGGAGCTCCTGGAGGGGGATGCAGGGGGAAAGGGAAAGGAGTGTGCAGGGATCAGGCATTTGGAGGAGGGTAGCAGAGGCAGGGGGAGAGGGGCACAGCTGAAAAGGAAGGCGTTGGTGGCAGGGATGGAGGGGAGGGAGCAGTGCTGATGTGTCAAACATGGGGAGCATAACAAAAGGGGGGTTGGGTTCGATGGCAGAGGGAGGGAGGTGAATGATAGCGTGGGACCATGGGGGATGGGGAAGACAGGTCGAGGGAAAAGTGGGGGGAGTCCTAGGGGAGAAGACTAGAGACATAAATGGGCAAGGAAGGGCAGACTCTAGAAATAGATAAAGAGATAAATGGAGGAGAGGAGGAACAGGGCATGAAGAGGGAGGTGTACTAGTGTTGGGAGACTCCATACTGAAAGGAATTAGATGAGGCAGCAAGGAAGAAAGACATAGTTTCATATGGGTCAAGTCTATTCCCAGGTTGACAGCAGGCAGGGCAGGGCAGTCCATTCTCAAGTGCACAGGAGGGACGGAAGAAACTGCATGTGGTGGGGAGACTGTGAATATAGTAAGGAGAGGTCTGAAGAACTGGGAACACTGTGAGAGGAGGTGGGGAAATCAGTGGCCTTCTCAGAGGAGCTTCCAGTACCCTGTGCAAGTACAGGGAGGAAGGGAAGGATAGGGGAGTTCAACACCTGGTTATGGGAATGATGTCATACCAAGGAGTATGGGTTAGTAGGTGGCTGGGGCAAAATCTGGGACAATAATGATCTGTATGCAGGGACAGGCTACATTTGAGCAGGGAGGGGTAGGGAATATTAAAGCAAGGGATACAGGGGTACATAGCAACAAGGGTAGATTTAAACTAGGAAAGCGGGTGGTACGTGGACAGCTGGTAAACAGGGTTTCCAGAGAGGGTAGTCAGATGAGATTACCCTCCAAGTATAGCGGAGGGCTCAGGGTCGGGACAAAAGGGGGGTTAATCAGGAGAGGAGGGAAGGAAAGGAACAGGTTGGAGAGTGGTGTCACTGAACACAAGGAGTCTAGGAAACACATCAGTTGAGTTACAGGCTCTTAGCAGGGCCAGGTGGACATTGTAGTATAACAGAAACTTTGACTACCCAGTACCAGGACTGGCATATGATGATCCCAGGATATAGGATATTCAGAAAGAAAAGGGTAAACAAGAAAGTTGGGGGTGGTGGTGATCTATGAACGGAGGGAATAAGATGCATAAGGGAAGAGTGGGAGGAAGGCGGACAGAGGCTGAGGATGGGGGTAGTGTATAGGGCATCAACTGAAGGAGAGGAGCTGGACAGGGAGTTAGCAGAACAAATTAGGAGGGTTTGCAGAAAGGGGGAATACAGTGGTGGTGGGGGACTTCAACCTTACATGGGGTGGACTGGAGCACACCAACCACCACAAGTGCAAGGGAGCAGGTTATATTGGAGGCATTTCAGGATAACTTCGTGGTGCAGTTAGCATGCAAGCCAACTAGGCTGGGAAGGACTCTGAACATTGTACTATCAAACAAGGAGGTCATAAGGGACCTGGAAGTGGAGGACCCCCCTGACTGGGAGTGATCACCACTCAGTGTGGTTCATGCTCAGAATGTGGAAACAAACTGGAGGTTTGGCTACTAGGGTGATTGATTTTAAGGGAGCAGACTTTAACAAGATGGGGAAAATTCTTATAAATCATCTGGAGGGAATCCAACCAACCATGGATGCCAATCAGAAGTGGAATATTATTAAGACAGGGCTGGCAGAGGCTACTGGGAGATATACTAGGGCACAAAGTAAAACAGGAAGGGTGAAGAAGACCAGTTGGCTGACCCAGATAATAGAGGGGGTTAGGGCCAAGAAGAAAACTTTTTAGAGATTCAATGGATCAGGAAGGGGGGGGGGACAGGGAGGAGTATACAGAGTAGTCCAGGGAGGTTACTAGCCTAGTCAGAGCTGCCAAGGCATCCAGAGAGCTGAGGCTGGCACAGGGCATTTTGGGCAGAGAGAAGGACTTCTTCAGATACAGTAGCGAGAGAAGGAAGAACAGGGACCAGATAGTGAGAATTAAGAAGGATGAGGGGTGGGTAGAGAAGGGGGAGGAGCAGGCAGAGGCACACAATGAGTACTTCTGCTCTGTATTCACAGAAGTGAGGGGGGACAGATACTTTATGGGAGTGGTGGGCTAGGTGGGGGGGGAGTGACAGATGGAGAAATTACAGAGGACAAGGTACTGGAAGGACTGGGGCACTGTGGGTGGAAAGGCACTGGTGAAATGGCATTCAACCTAGTGTACTCAAGGAACTGGCAGGGTGCCTGGCAGGACCACTGGCTGACCTGTTCAGTACCTCTCTGGACACAGGATGCATACTACAGGATTGGAGGTTGGCCCATGTGGTGCCCATTCACAAAGGTGGCCCAAAGGATGATCCAGGTAACTACAGACCAATGAGCCTCACATCCATTGTGAGAAAGCTCATGGAGACAATCCTTAAAGAGTCTGTTGACATTTTTGGAGGACAGTGGTCTCCAGGATGGACAACAAGAAAAAATTACTCACCTTAGTAATGTTGTTTCTTCTAATGGAGTCTTGCTGTATTCTGACAATAGCAGTGAGTCCCAACCTTCGAACTGCCCCGGAGATGAAAGAGTTAACTTTCCATGCCAGGCATGGAACGCTGAGCTCGAGCTCGGTTGAGACTCCGTCTGTTGCTGTTTGAACTGAAACCGTCAGATCTTTAAGAGCTAAACTCACTGAGGTCCTGTGTGGAAGCTGTAAACCTACACTAGCCAACTGGCTATTAACATAATAACACATTTTTGGTCCCAAAACAAAGACTCAAGTCAGGAGACCCAAAGATGAAATAACACAACACCCACTCACCCAAAGAAGGAGTGATAACAAAAAAGGTGGGGCACCTCCTGAATGCCAACACTGCTACTGCCCATCCACATCCCCCAAAAAAACAAAGGTTCTGAGAGGGGAAGGCGGGGGGGAGGTCAGAATACAGCAAGACTCCATGAGAAGAAACAACATTACTAAGGTGAGTAATGTTTTCTTCAAACAACATGAAGTCTTGCTGTATTCTGACAATAGCAGACTACCAGCAGTACCTCCATGGACGAGGACAGAACCTACTTAGGAAATAGGCTCTGAGCAATAGCTGAAGCAAACCAGCATCACTCCTAGCCTGATATCCAGGAGTAATGCTTGGTGAAAGTGTGAACTGTTTTCCAGGTAGGTGCTTGACATATTTCTATGTAACCCCTCTATGTGTCCACATTTGTAGCATGGATATACATAGGGTATCTACGGGTTTGGGGAAGGATGAGGTTACCTGGCACAAGAGACCTAGGTTTGACTACTCTGCACAGGGGCACCCAAGTAAATCCAACTACAGGAAGCAATAACTGTAATGTCCAGAACTAGAATTGGGATTTTTCAGTGTGGCTCTATTTATTAACTCACTGAACATAAACATAGCTCTGTATGGTCCCCCACAGGGCTACGTAACTGTAATGCAGATTAGAGGTTAAACACAGTGGTCCATTTGAGGAATGAACACTACAACAGTTGTCTGGCTTTGGACCCACCAGGCACTCAGCCCGGACTTTGCATGCGCATTGGATACACAGCCTGACTGGCCCGGCTCCCATGCCGGCCACTCGACTGACGGTCCACTTGACAATGAACCCAAACTCTACTTGGAACGACATCCCATCAAACAAGGAGGCTCCCAAACTGTGGCTCCCCACACACTTGAAGTCTGCTACTCCAGAGATTTTGTTTTTGTACTTCCAATTCGAAACTCCCTTCAAACAGGGAGTCTCCCATCAAACAAGGAGTATGTTCCCATCCTGTGGCTCCTCACACCACTTAGAGTCTATGACTCCTAGAGAGAATTTCAAGTTGCGACCCACGTCTGGGTACCCACCCCATCACTGGCCAAGCACATGAGGCAAGTAGCAAAAACACAGAAGAAATCTGTAGAGGTGGACCTGGTTACTAAAGATGGGGATCTATCCACCTCCAGCTCCCATAGCCCATACCCGGCCATTTCTCTGGACACACAGAACTTTAGACTTTAAAACTGTAGATTGACGGTGGATGACCTGAAGCACCCTCTACAATGAACTTTAACACTTTAAACAGATGACTGCTCTATTTGTTTGTCCTAGTTGACATAGTTCTCCCAAATAGCAGTCCCCAATACTTGAAATCAACTGAAGAAAAGAAGTTGTTTGCCCTTCCAATGAGGCCAAACACTCACCCATTCGTTGCAGGTGCCCCACAGGCGAAGAAATGTAACCTTTGCTGTTATACATGAACAGACTGAACTTAAATTAAAACAGGCAGCTTTCTTCCCAAGGTGGGAGAAGGGGATTGCCCTGGAACCCACAAAGAACTTTTTTGCACCCCCCGAGGGAGGGGGTAAACAGACACTACTGGTGTCCTTCTTGTTTGCTTAAGGACAAACTGAAGACTCACTTTGAATTCCCAAGATTCTAACTTACTCTGAGCTGAAGATTCCAAATGTGGCTCATGCAGCTGTGACAATTCTATAATGATGTCATCCCTCTAGTCTCAGCTGTGACTGAGGACAGAGTGAGACAGTGTGAAACCCATTTAACTGGAGTTTCACAAGCTGCCTTCCCTGCCTACCACTAGGTCTTACTGGGATTTTAGTAACCCCAGGTAACAAAGGGGTTACACTCGCCCTTGACCAGGAAAATGACTGTCCCCAGTCATTATGCACCCGGCCTTAGGCCATCCCACCCTATGTGCTACCTGCGGAGGGGGGTGATCAGGCCCCCTCCTACCATGTGCAAGCACAGGTAGGCAACACTAAGGGCCTAGAGACCTACAGCTGACATAGCAGCCTCTACTCTATCCACTTACTATGGACACCTAGTGGCTCTGGTGGAACCGTCCAGAGCATAGCCCTGATAGATTAGCACTGCGGCCCCTACTGCAGGTCAGGGCCACAGCCTATCCATCCCCCCTAACCCTCTAGGGGAAACCTATCTGCCTCTAACATAACATCCCAAACAAAAACAAAACCCGGGGACCTCCCTGACCTTGGGCAGCCTGCAACTTACAACATTAGAAACACAAACAGTACTTCAATTTCTATACATAAGCACTGAACGAGGAACTCCGATGAGCCCCTCCTCCTCTTCTTGTCTTCTCGTCTGTCTTCCAGGAACGCCTGTAAGAAAAGACAAAAACAAAACAAAAAAAAACACCCTAATCTGCATTTGCGATCTACCTAAACAACAACAGTGACAAAAACAGCAACAACCCTTACCATACAGGAAAAACAGAACACTAAACAATCCCAAAAAGAAAAAATATGTATTTTTTTTTTTAGAAAAGTAGAAAGACAGTATATACATTAAGTACAGAAATGACATTGATAACAATACACCTTTTGGGATGGAATGCCCTAAATGTCCCACTAGTGACTACAAGGCTCAAGGCCAGTCCATTAAAGAGTCTCTCCTGGGCCGGAGCCCCATGAACATAGTCTTTTAAGGCCATAATCCTGAAGGGGAGAGTCTTTGCGGACAGTTCACACACTGTTTGAAGCCTGTAGTGTAAGGTGTGTATTGCAGTGTCATAAAGATAGAATAAAAAGATTGTGACTCACCAGCCTCTTGAAGTATTCGAACGTCACCAACCTGGTCCCTTCCGAAAACTCTCCCTGGCAGCATTTCTTCTGATACAGCTGGGCGGACATCTTCCGGGAACCCACAGGAGTGCACGTCTGGAAACAGCTGGGCGGATGTCATAACTGGAGAAGGAACCTTAGAACAGGAACAAAAAGAGAAACAGCTGGTCCGGCGTCATCCGATTACCAGGCGATGAACAGGCAAACAGCTGGGCTGGTGTCCTCTCTGGATCTGAAGTCATCTGGTGGTAGCAGTAGATGGTTATCGATTAGGGCAGTACACTGTGGACTGAAGAATGTGGAGCACCTGATTTGTTGTTTATTCATATTGGCAGTTCAGTAAGGTTACTTCACAGTGTAGATGTGGCAGTACTGACTACCACTGCTCGGCTCTCCATTTTGTAGGCCCAGGCTTAATTACTGGGAGGTCCTTGCACTTAGGCCAATAGTAGAGGGGGTCAGGGCTTGAATTATTACTCCATCTGGACGACATAATTACACAGTGGGAGACTTTAGGCCCCTCTCCGTCCACAATTCTCACTCTGTCCATAAACAGTGTCCTGCCTCTTCCACTGTGTATACTTTTCGTGGAACAGTCTATTCTTTACATGCTGGTTCGCCTCAGGATGCACATGTTTCATTGCTTCATCCCAGATCCAGGATTTCCTGCAGTTCTCAATCTCCTCCCAGACTCTCCGGAGAAAGGTAGGAAAGGTCATACCAAAGATTTCATTGGCCTTTCTACGAACCAGTCTCTCCTTTACTTGCTTTGGTCAATCTGAGACTGCTGGCCTGGCTTGGGGTGGCCAGTCCTGGTTTTGCCAGCTTCGCATCCTCAACGAAATTAAAACGGATCCCTGACTTTTCTTTTTGTGAAGCCAGGCAGTGGCATCACCACCTTCTTGAACACATTTCTCGAGGCAAGATCTTGAGGCTGTGTACCGCTCCTATCTCACAAGGCCACTTAGGTTCCTCCTCATCTTCCTCTTCACTGAGGATCTGAGCCCAGGAGTGAGCAGTAGTTTTCACCCCCGAGACTATCCATTCATCACTAGGAGCGGAGGTCGACACCTCCCATTCAACGGCCTCCCGCATCTCATCTTCACCTTCGAGACTTGGGCTAGGCCCCCCCACCCAGGGGTCCATTGATGCTTTATCTGAACTTGCCTTCTGAGATCCAGCATCCAAAACTTCAACTTCAGATTCAGTCTCTAATTCTGCACTCTCTAACTTTGTGCCACACTCCCTTGGGGGACTTTCCTCCACAGCCTCCGCCTGATGCTGTGCTGCCAACTGCAGATTCTTAGTTGTGTCCATGGGAGCCAAACGAATTTGAGGCGCTTTATACAAGCCATATTTTGTAGACAACCAGCACAGTGAGGAATCATAAAGATATCCTTCCAGCACTAAAGCACATCTGGCATACATGCACTGGATAATTAGGAATTGCCACATCAGGAGGAGTTGCCTTCTATAGCACCAATTTTCAATGTCTCTCAATCTATTTACTGCTGCTGTTACTGCAACTCGGGCATGATCTGGGTAACGAGCTGGTCCTGAGGCCATAACTGCAGAAAAACAAACAAAAGTTCACTGTAACTGAAAGTCCCACTTTAAATGAACACACTCTGTAGCTTTAAAATGGCTCCTCTGCTGCTGTGTTTACTTTACTACCCCACCCTGTAATGGCGCGGCAGCACTCCTGTGCATCAACATTCAGACTCTGGGTCAAGCCACTGTGCATCCGATTTACATCAGCTACTAATAACTTTTATTTAAACTGCACAACTTGCTCTTTTCTGGCTGTTCTCACATTTACAGGATTTTCCTTGGACTTTTCACATGCTGGCAACATTTATTTAATCACAGTCCTTTTAAAACTTCAGGTTTCAGCGAGGATTGCCTGCTTTACTAGTGTTGCAATTATTTTACAACCACAGTCTCTCTCTGGCTGCAAACTTAAATTGAGGTTACTTTCATTGCTATGCTCATATTTAATGGTTTTTACAGACTTGCACTTGCTAGCAGGCTATCACACAATCGCTACTTGCAAAGCGACTCATACAGCTGCACTCACATTTTATATGGCATTACTGAAAATCACTGATATGAGCAGTTTTAAATCGCTTACTCACTGTTATGGTAGCAGATTGTTGCGATGGAGGAAACCGCCTGCAGCCAGATTTTGAAGGCCTCAGATTTCAAACGGCGGTAGTCTCTCACATCGTAGTATTAATCACACAATTCACTGATCCCACGACCGATAAGCGGGTTGAGCCTGATTTTAAACTAGAAAGTACTTTTCACTGTTTACAGTGCTTTGAACACTTCTAATGCTCCTCCACTGCCAGTACATGCACTACCTTCGTCTCCCTCTCGAATGGTGAAGCAGACTCTGAAGAGCTGGCTGAGGGCGGACTAATGGCAAACTGACCAACCACACGACGCCATGCAAATGAGCCTCTTCTTCCTCACTAGGGCCTCTCTCACGGGCGATCGTCGAGCATGCAAATTTAAACTGAAAAGATGCACTTTTTTTTCGAACTGACTCCACGGCGGAGCCCATTTCAACCATGTAACATTGCTATTAACTCTGCAGTCTCTAATATTGCACAGAAAGTATTTCCAATGTCCAGGGCATAATTCTCTGTTGCTACCCCTAGTTTTCCACAGTTTCTTAACAGAACTTTATTTTAAAACTGACAAACGCTGTAAACTATGTTGATGCAGGACAAGGACACACACTTTGGCTTTACAGCTCCTTGGTAAACAGTTGGCATTTTTTAAACAGCAGCACAAGATTCACAGCACACAGCACACACTAGGGAAATTGCTTCAACTTTTTGGGCTACCGACTGCCAGATAGCCAAACGCTAGCCTACTTGCCCAAGCACCTTCCTTCCCAAACAAATCCAAAGCGGTGCCTCCATTTTTGTAACCCCTCTATGTGTCCACATTTGTAGCATGGATATACATAGGTATCTACGGTTTGGGGAAGGATGAGGTTACCTGGCACAAGAGACCTAGGTTTGACTACTCTGCACAGGGGCACCCAAGTAAATCCAACTACAGGAAGCAATAACTGTAATGTCCAGAACCAGAATTGGGATTTTTCAGTGTGGCTTTATTTATTAACTCACTGAACATAAACAAAGCTCTGTATGGTCCACCACAGGGCTACGTAACTATAATGCAGATTAGAGGTTAAACACAGCAGTCCATTTGAGGAATGAACACTACAACAGTTGTCTGGCTTTGGACCCACCAGGCACTCAGCCCGGACTTTGCATGCGCATTGGATACACAGCCCGACTGGCCCGGCTCCCATGCTGGCCACTCGACTAATGGTCCACTTGACAATGAACTCAAACTCTACTTGGAAAGACATCCCATCAAACAAGGAGGCTCCCAAACTGTGGCTTCCCACACCACTTGAAGTCTGCAACTCCTAGAGAGATTTTGTTTTCGTACTTCCAATTCGAAACTCCCATCAAACAGGGAGACTCCCATCAAACAAGGAGTATGTTCCCATCCTGTGGCTCCCCACACCACTTAGAGTCTACGACCTAGAGAGATTTTCGTTGCACCCACGCCTGGGTACCCACCCCATCACTGGCCAAGCACATGAGGCAAGTAGCAAAAACACAGAAGAAATCCGTGAGGTGGACCTGGTTACTAAAGATGGGGATCTATCCACCTCCAGCTCCCACAGCCCATACCGGCCATTTCTCTGGACACACAGAACTTTAGACTTTAAAACTGTAGATTGACGTGGATGACCTGAAGCACCCCCTCTACAATGAACTTTAACACTTTAAACAGATGACTGCTCTATTTGTTTGTCCTAGTTGACATAGTTCTCCCAAATAGCAGTCCCCAATACTTGAAATCCAACTGAAGAAAAGAAGTTGTTTGCCCCTTCCAATGAGGCCAAACACTCACCCATTCGTTGCAGGTGCCCCACAGGCGAAGAAATGTAACCTTTGCTGTTATACATGAACAGACTGAACTTAAATTAAAACAGGCAGCTTTCTTCCCAAGGTGGGAGAAGGGGATTGCCCCTGGAACCCACAAAGAATTTTTCCTCACCCCCAGAGGGAGGGGGGTAAACAGACACTACTGGTGTCCTTCTTGTTTGCTTAAGGACAAACTGAAGACTCACTTTGAATTCCCAAGATTCTAACTTACTCTGAGCTGAAGATTCCAAATGTAGCTCATGCAGCTGTGACAATTCTATAATGATGTCATTCCTCTAGTCTCAGCTGTGACTGAGGACAGAGTGAGACAGTGTGAAACCCATTTAACTGGAGTTTCACAAGCTGCCTTCCTGCCTACCACTAGGTCTTACTGAGATTTTAGTAACCCCAGGTAACAAAGGGGTTACATCTAGAATAGGGATATCCCTGGCAGCAGCCAGGGAAGCAGCTGTACCTCTAGTAGAGTGAGCCCTCAGGCCTGAGGGTGGAACCTTACCTAATTTTTCATAGCAAAATTGTATGCAAGAGACAATCCACCTGGCAATGGATCTTTTAGTGGCAGGTTTTCCTTTGCCTACCTCACAATAAGTGAGGAACAGTTGGACGGAGTCAAACCTATGACCCTTGGTGCGTTCGATATAGTAGCTAAGGGCTCTTTTCACATCTAGGCTGTGCAGCCTCCTTTCACCAGAGGAGGAATGGTCAGTGAAGTACACAGGAAGAGACATAGATTGGTTAAGGTGGAAGTCTGAAACCACCTTAGGCAAAAACTTCCTGTTATCCTAGGACCACCTTATCCCTATGGAAGGAAATAAAGTCAGGCTCCACTGACAGGGCTTGCAGCTCACTTATGCGCCTGGCAGAAGTGATGGCCACCAGAAACACAGTTTTCCAAGTCAAGTACTTAAGCTCTGCTGAGGACAAAGGCTCAAAAGGGGGTTGCATAAGCTGAGCAATGCAAACGTTAAGATCCCAAGCAGGGGCAGGATCCCTGAATGGAGGATTGGTATGAAGCAATCCCTTGAAAAACTTGGAGAAAACAGGGTGAGCTGAAAGAGAAGAGGGCTTACCTGCTGAAATGAAAAGAAACCGCTGCCAGGTGCACCCTTAGTGCAGCTGGTCTGAGACCCAAGCTATTGAGATGAACCATGTAGTCAAGTACTGTGGGCAGATCAGCAGACTCTGGGGAAATATGCTTCCAGAGCACCATATGGAAAATCTTTCCACTTGGAATTATAAGTAGTCTCTGGTGGAAGGCTTCCAGAAGCCTTCAGAATATCCATGACACCTTGGGAGAGGTGTAAATCAGCAAACTCTAACTCTTCAAGAGCCAGGCCTTGAGATTGAGAGATTTGAGATTCGGGTACCAAACCCTCCCCTGAGCACAAGTTAACAGGTTGCAATTCCTGGGAAGAGCCAGGGGAAGATGGACTGATAAGGACAATAGGAGAGGATACTAGGGCTGTCTGGTCCAGTCTGGAGCAATCAGGATCACTTTTCAGGGTTGAGACCTGATTTTGACTAGCACTTTGAACAGGAGAGGGAAGGGGGGAAAAGCATACAGGAACTTCCCTTCCCAATTGAGAACTAAGGCATCCAGGGGGACTGAGCCCAATACTGGGGGCCTGCAGCAAAAAGGGGAAGTTGGTGATTGTCTGGGGCTGCAAAAAGATCTATCTGTGGGGTGCCCCATCTGGAGAATATCACCTCCAAGACCAAGGGATCCAGTGACCATTCGTGATGCCCTGAGATATCCTGCTGAGAGCATCTGCCAGGACATTGTCCTTGCCTGGGAGGTGTACTGCTGAGAGGGAGGTGTTCAGAGAATAAGCCAGGGACCACAACTTCATTGCTTCTGTGCACAAGGCCATAGACTGGGTGCCTCCTTGTTTGTTGATGTATCACATTGTGGTGGTATTGTCTGTTCTGATCTGAATAACTTTGTTCTGAACAGACTTGGAAAAACTTGAAGTGCTAGAAATACTGCTCTGAGCTCCAACAGATTGATGTGGGAGCAGAGATTCCTGAGGGGACTACAAACCCTGGGTGGTCAGGTCACCCAAGTGAACCCCCACCCCAAGAGGGAGGCATCTGTAGTAAGGATTAAAGAGTGAGGCTGAGTGACAAAGGAACTCCTTGTCTCAGATTGTTCAGATCCTGCCACCAATGCAAGGCCTGGATCAGGGTTTGAGTCACTGGGATCAGTTTGGTCAGAGGGTCCTTTTCTGAGACCAGAAGGTTTCAAATGGAACTGGATGTCCATCATCTGAAATCTTGCTCCCTGCACCACTGCTGTAGAAGCAGCCATGTGCCCCAGGTGCTGCAGAAAATGCCTTGCTGGTCGAGACACCTGTAGGGTGAAAGAGGAGGCCAAAGTGATAAGGGTCCTTGCCCTGTCCAGGGGAAGGAAGGCTCTGGCCCTTTCTGTATCTAGCTCTGCACCTATGAAGGTGAGGAGCTGAACAGGCTCTAGAACTGACTTTGACAGATTCAGAAGGAAACCTAGAGAAGTGAGCAGTTGCTGAGTTATCTGTAAGTGTAACTTGACCTGGTCTGGGGACTGGCCTACTATGAGCCAGTCGTCTAGGTATGGGAAGATGGCAATCCTTTGCCTTCTCAGAGAAGCAACTACTACTGCCAGGCATTTTGTGAACACCCTTGGAGCAGAGGTTAGTCTGAGGGCATTGCTCTGAACTGGTAATGGCCTGAGGGCAGCTCGAACCTGAGGTATTTTCGATGGGAGCTTCTGATAAGAATATGGAAGTAGGCATCCTTGAGGTCTAGGGACACTAGCCAGTCCCCTGGCCTTAGAGAGAGTAGAATTATTCCCAGAGTCACCATTTTGCATTTTGGCTTTAAAAGGTGCTTGTTTAAATATCTGAGATCCAGGATGGGCCACCATTCTCCTGTCTTTTTTGGGGTAAGGAAGTACCTGGAGTACAATCCTTTGCCCTGGTGTAGGGGTGGAACCCGTTCCACAGCTCTGAGAGCCAGAAGGGAAGAGACCTCTGCCTCTAAGGCAAGTGCCTCTGAGGGATTTGCAGGTGGAAAAGATCTGGTTCTCAGCTTTGGAAATTTTTTGAAGCTGAGAACCAGTCCCTGGCTTACTACTTCCAGAACCCACTTGTCTGATGTTAGAGACTTCCAGTCCTGGACAAAGTAAGCCAGCCTGCCCCCTACAGGTGGTGGAGAATCGGCCCTGGCAAACCCATCAGGGTGCCTGCTTGGCAGGGGGTTTTGGCTGAGGGGTGGAAGCAGGTCTGCTTGTACCCCTTCTGCCTCTCCCTCTAAAGAACCCCCTCTGAGCATAGGCAGAAGAGGAGGCCTGGGCTTGATAGAAAGGCCTGTGAAAAGGCCTGCCCCTGCTCCTGGGATGCTGCCTTTGAGGAGTGGCCTGCCTTTCCTTGGCCTGGGCACTCCTATAGGTGGTCCTATACTCGTCCATTTTCTTCATGTAATTCTCTGTTTGCTCCCCAAACAGAAAATTACCCACAACAGGAAATCCATGGCCTTAGTCTGGCTATCCTGTGACAGGCTAGTACATCTGAGCCAAGCCATTCTGCGAAGTGCCACAGATGTAGCCATGACTCTAGATGACACATCATTGGAGTCCACTGCAGCATGGAATTGCACCTTGGATGCCTCAATACCGTCAGCAGCCACCTGCTCAGCTCCTTGGCAAGCTGGCCAGGGACCTGTTTTGCTAAAGCCATGACAGTGTCCCATCTGGATTTCTGATACCTAGCAGTATAAGCCATATAATTGGCCTGTCTGAGTCCCAAGGATGCTGCCATGTATTGTTTCTTTGCCATGGCATCAATCCTCCTGGAGTCCTTGTCTGGGGGGGTGTGAAGCCAAGGGAATATTTGCCTTGTCACAGGTTGCAGCCTGCACTACCCCAACATGGCTGCATTGTTGTGTAAGGAACTCCGTATATGAGCCTGACAATGTATACCTCTTGTCCATTCTTTTATCCACAGGAGGTATGGTGTTGGGAGACTTTAAAATCTTAAATGTCTGTTTCCCAAAAGATTTGTGTAAGGGACTAGACAGCTTCCTAGACTCTGGGATATCCATCATTTCCACATAGTCAGCCTCCTCCTGGTCATCCACAGCTTCTTCCATAGGAAGCTGGAGGGTTTCAGCCACTTTTTTATAAAACGTGAAATGGGAGGAGGACTCAGAAAGCCTAGGAGGCGTCACTCCTGAAGGTCTGTCTGGGGAGATGTCCAGGTCAATGGGCACATCCAGACTTTCAAAACCACATTCACTTTCCTCATACTCCTCTTCCTCCTCCTCTGGTTCATAAAATTCCTCTAAATCATACTCTTGAACCGGTGGAACCGGCCGAACCGAGCGCCTCATTGATGGTGCCGGTTCGGTCGGAACCGGGGAGAGCGAATGCACAATTTTTATCGGTTTGGCTATTTCTTCAGTGGTTGGAGAAGAAAGTTTTGGATCCACACCAGCTGATTTTTCCTTTCTTGTTCTCTTAATTGGAACAGACTCCTCAGAATCGGATTTCCTTTTGCCTGAAGAAGTCTTGCCCTGGTCAGAGGGCACTCCTTCTGGTTCGGCTTGAACCAAACTGGGCTGGCCATCCGGTTCAGCGGACTTTTTGGCCTCCCTTTCCCTGAGCCTACCAACTCACTTTTCTAGGGTAGCTGCAGGAACATTTTTACAAATCTGGCAGTCTCCATTGAGGTGGTCAAACCCCAGACAATAAACACAGGTGGTGTGGGGATCAGCCTTAGCAAAGACTTCCCCACACACACTGCAGTGTTGAAACCCAGTGGGCCCGCTTTTTTCTTTTGGTTCTTCAGACATTATGCCAGTCCTAACCAAACTTACCCTTTAACACGGCAATCCGCCAGGCAAGACCCTCTTATCGGTTCCTGACCGTGTCACGGGTCGTGGAAAAAACTGTAATAAAATCCGTTTTTTTAGAACCGATAAGAGCCGGTAACCACACTCTAGAAATTCAAATAAAGATTTTTTAGCAACTTGATCGGTTCAAACCGAACCAATGAACCGTTTACAAGTTCCACACAGAAAAGAAACAATATAAACCTATCTAGGACTCACGAATACCACAGACAGAGACTGAACCGACAGGTTGCGGTTTAAATTCGCTCAAAAACCGAGAAAAACGGTACTTTAACCAACAAATTGAACCGAGCAGAAGGAGAAATCTCCGGAGCAACTCTTCAGTGAGGCGGAGTAAAGAATCTGACGGTTTGAGTTCAAACAGCAACAGACAGAGTCTCAACTGAGTTCGAGCTCAGCATTCCATGCCTGGCATGGAAAGTTAACTCTTTCATCTCCAGGGCAGTTCGAAGGTTGGGACTCACTGCTATTGTCAGAATACAGCAAGACTTCATGTTGTTTGAACATGAGTTTGTCTCAGGCAGATCCTGCCAGACAAACCTGATTGAGCACTATAATTAGGTGACTGGGGAACTGGACAAGGGCCTTGCAGTGGATGTCCTGTACTTAGACTTCAGCAAGGCCTTGGATTCCATGCCACACTGGAGGCTAAGGGGGAAGCTGGAATATGTAGGGGTGGATACTAAGATGGTCAAATGGATCACTAACTGACTGAAGGGCAGGAAGCAAAGGGTGGTGGTGGAGGGAAAACTCATCACCAAGAGCGGTAACAAGCGGGGTGCTACAGGGATCGGTACTGGGAGCAATGCTGTTTGGGATATTCATAGCAGATATCTCACGTGGTACCCAGAGTAAAATCAGTCTGTTTGCAGATGATACCAACATCAGAGCTGTGGGGGATGACATTGAGGGGACTGCAGGAAGACCTGACTAAACTACAGGAGTGGTTGGAAACATGGCAGTTGGGGTTCAGTGCCAAGAAGTGCAAAGTGCTGAACTTTGGAGCTAAGAACCAGAAGAGGAGCTATCAGCTGGGAGGGGTACAGTTGGGGAACACAGAGGAGGAAAAGGACCTGGGGTGATTATAACGGGGAATGTGAACAACTCAGCTCAGTGCAGGAAGGCAGCAGCAAAAGCCAACCAGATGCTGGGCTGTATAGTGAGGGGAATCTCCACTAGAAGTAGTGAGGTGATCCTTCCCCTGTACAGGTTGCTGATCAGGCTGCACCTGGAATACTGCATACTTTACTGGTGCCCATTCCTGAAGAAGGACATCAGATTGTTGGAGGGGGTGCATCGCAGAGTGACTAAGATGATCCAAGGCTTGGAGGAGAAATCCTATGAGGAAAGGTTGAACTTGCTTAACATGTATTCCTTGGAGGAAAGAAGGGATAGGTGAGATATGATCAAGACCTTTAAGTACCTGAAGGGGATAAACAAGACTAATACAAGAGAGATATTTTGGATCAGAAGAAGGGATACAAGAGGGCATCAACTGAATTTGGGGGGGGGTGGAATTCAGGAGGGAAATCGGGAGACAATTTTTCACTGAACGGTGGTAGGCAAGTGGAACACTCTACCTGAGAAGGTGGTTTCCTGTAGGATGGTGGGCTGTTTCAGGAGGGGATAGGACAGAGTGATGGTGGGGAGATGACTGTGAGGAGGGGAGGAAAGGATGAGGCAGCTGCAAGTTGAGGGGCTAGCTGCACAATCAAGCAGACTCGATAGACCGTGAGGCCTGTTTCTGCTGGCATATTCGTATGTTTGTAAACCCTTTTTATGCCATACATAGAACATTTCTGTTATATATATTTTGCTTGTTTTTACATATATTAATATCACATTTTAACATGTACTTAAGCTACTATTGACTACTGACTACTTCTGGACAAACCCCAGTGTGGTCAAGCTTCTTTACCAGCCTTCTGTGTGGAACTGAGTCAAAGGCCTTACTAAAGACTAGGTAGACCACATCTACTGCCCCACCGTTGTTCACTATTTTTGTAGCATAGTCTAAAAATTCAAGCAGAGTTTTCTGGCATGACCTACCTGCTGTGAAACCATGCTGTTTAGGGTCTTGTCAGCCACTAGTTTCAAGGAATGCTATGATCCTCTGTTTGAGTAGTGTCTCCATTAGTTTCCCTACTATAGACGTAAGGATCGCCGATCTGTAATTACTAGCCTCTTTTCAACTGCCAGATTTGTGAAGTGGAATCACTATTGTCTTTTTCAAGTCTTTAGGTACCACACCACTCTTTAAGAATTTTGTGACTAGAAGTGCAAGAGGGGCTGCTAATTCTGTCCCCAGTTCCTTAAGTATTCTGGGGTGCATCTCATCTGGTCCCATGGCTTTGTCTGCTTTTAGATTATTTAGTGCCTCCTGTACTTCGGCTTCTGTAAAGTGGCTCATGTCTACCCCAGGTCCTGGGGTGTTGTGTTTTTTCAGGGCTGGGCCATCCCCTGGTTCCTCTTGGATAAACACTGAGCAGAAGTATTTGTTGAGGATTTTGGCTTTCTCTTACTATCCCCTTTTGTCTTCCTACGTTCCCTAATGTATCTAAAAACATTATTTTCTCCTCTTTGCCCCTTCTGCTATCTTTTCCTCTGTCTGGCTTTTGCCTTTCTAATTTCTTTGTTTGAGTCTCTCATTTTTTCTTTGTACAACTCCCAGTCTTTCTCAGTTTTGGTTTCCTGGTATATGCTGTATGCCTTCTTTTTTTTTTTCTTTGACGGTGGTAGCCACTTCCTTGGAAAACTATAGAGAATTCAGGGGTGTTGCCAGGAATTCTAAACTTATACTCAGAATTGATGCACTGTTGTCCCTCCCCATTATTAAACATAAACCAAAGTATATGCTGCCACACCACACTAACAATAGACCCCCTCCCCCGTTTACCAAGTCTGAGTTCAAGTAATCAGTTTCTTCCTGCAATCCTCCTTACCTTTGTTTTTCTGCCTGCCTGGTAAGTTGTTCTTGTTTCCGAATTTGGCTGGTGGCATCAGTGCCCCATAGCGAACAACAGAGTCAAAAGGACTAAGAGCGACACAGACACAATATGACTCACAATGTCCTTGCTTTCTTTTTGTTGCCCCTTTACTTGATTTGTTGCACCTGCCTGATTTTGTTTTACTCTACTCCGCTGCATACAGGCATATGCCTACTGACACCCCTGAGAGAATTTCTTTTTGCTTTGCTGATCCATCTGGCACATCAATCTGTTGCAGTCTTTATTGCTGTCTTGAGACTTCCCCACATGACTTCCACCTCCTCAACCTCTATTTCCATTAACTGGCTACTTACGTTCTTCCTCGTTTCTTGGAAGTCAACCTTTCTGAAATCTAGCTCTTTTATAATTGAGTGGCTGGTGTCCTGTGTTATGTTTACCTTAAAGCTTACTTTGCGATGGTCGCTGTTGTCCATATGACATCCCACTTCAATGTCCTTGATCCTTTCTGAGTTTGTGAGGACAAGATCGAGAATGGCATCTCCCCTTGTTGGGTTTTTAACAAATTGTCACTGTCCTGTGCCTGTAGTGACAGTAAGAAGTCCCTACTTCTTGTTGTTTCTGCCATTAGTGTGCTCCAGTTAATATCTGATAGGTTGAAGTCCCCAACAAGTATTACTTCACCACATTTTGTGGATTTCCTCTGTTAGGATTTGGGGCTGTACAAGATGCAGATTCTGAAAGGTTTTTCCTTGCCTATGTCTGTCGGTAGCCACAGTGACTCGAAGTCCCCAGGCTGCCCTTTTACTTCTGTGGCTTTTATTTCCTCCCAAATGTAAATGGCTATGCCTCACCACTAGCTTTTTTTTGCCCTGCCTATCTTTCCTGAACAGACTGTAAGCAGGAATGGCTGTATCCCATCCATGGTTGTCCATGAACCATGTTTCTGTTACAGCCACCCAGTCCAACCTTTCTGTTTCCAAGATGGCTGTTAGTTCAGGAAGTTTGTTAATTAGGCTCCTAGTATTCGCAACCATTGCATTCCAGGAATGTACGTCCTCTTTGGAGTGAGGTTGTAACCTCTTCTGGGACTTCTCCAATTTGCTGTTTCCAGCCAAGAGATTATGGAGGTTGCTGGCTCGGGCAGATGTTGGCTCTGATTTATTTTCTGAAGATGTATGCGAGCATTTAGCATTTTGGGGAGTGATGACCAGCCCACTGACGGTAAGGGTGTAAGCTGCATCATACTCCCCTTTATTTAGTTTAAACTACCAGTATAGACATCAAATTTGTGTCTGAGTGCTCTCACACCTTCTCTGTTTAGATACAATCCATCGTATTTAAAAAAGCTCCTTCCCAAAAGTTGTGCCAGTTCCCTATGTAGTGGTATCCCTTATCTTAGCACCAAACACACAACTATGAGTTAAATTCGCCTACTTCAGCCTCTCTGACTCGCTTGATGCTTTTTTCCTTTTTCCCACACTGGCAGCACTTCCGTGAAGGTTAATTTAGTCAGAAGGGAAGAAAGTTTGCTGGCCAGGTCCTCAGAGTGTTTCTTGGCCTCCTGAACTATGCGATTTGCCAAGTCATTTGGTACCAAGGTGTATTGTTATACGTGTAACATCCCCTGATTCCTGCACAGTTGTCTTTGTGCGGTTAGTGTCTCTGCTTGCAGAGGCTCCTGGTAGACACTTTGCCACAGTGTCGCTTTTAAATTCAAAAAGCTTTATTAGTTTTCCAAATTTAGCCACAAGGTGGCCCCTTTTATACACACAATAACAAAGAACAACTCACAACATAACACAAACAAAAATAAACAATCATACACTAACCCCCACAGTATACAATGTTGCTTTTAACATTTTGTGTTAGGTGGTGTTCCACTCCTCGGATCATGGAATCCCCGATTATGCGAATTTTGCTTTTGTTTATATTTGTGTCATTTTTATTTTGAGTTTTAGTATTTTTGTTGTTATTGCATTTGGTTTTGGTATTGTTAGTTATATTTTGAGTATTAGTATTTTGGTTTTTACCATAGTTTGTATTGGTTTTAATTGGCATGTTAGCCTTTTTTTGGTGGTTTGATTTCTTTATCTTGTATTTCTTTGTCTGTGGTTGGTAGCAGTGGAGCGAACCTTTTTTGTTTGGATGGCCAGGAAATGTTCCTGGTTTTTGGCTTCCTTCCTGAGCCTCCTATGATGCCTCTTTTTACTTCCCACTTGCCAGTCTCTGGGCCCTGCTTCAAGTCCTGGCCCCTGGCTGACATGCTGGTACTGGTGGTGGTGGTGGGGAGGGTTGAGGAGGTGTGCTATAAAGCTCCCTGTATTAGAGGTCATATAGTATAGTCCAAGCATCCTGTAGTTGGGCTGCAAGATAAAGTGTGGACAAAAATTAAAACTGAACAGTGAGGTTTTTTTTTTTAATGGGGATTTTTTATGTTGGCTCGCATTTGCACGCCAGCCAACATATTGCAGTAGTAGCAGATTTGGAGGTGCGGTCACTGGGGGCGAATGCAGAGCACGCATCAGTAGATGTGTCCCTCATTCCCCAATAAGCCAGCATGCAGGCGCTGACACCAGTAGTACGTAAAGTGACCACCAGATCTAAGAAAAGTGCTGCTGCAATGAGAGCCAAGCTTGTCATGCAGCGGCACAATAACATGGCTCCCAGCATGCCTTTCCTGGTGAAGCAGTTCAATAAATATGGCGGCACTGACTGCCACTACGCAGAGTGCTGACATGAGTGCCCAATACCCCTCTCGGCATGCCCCAAACCACTTCATTTGCCGACGGGGAGCCCACTCCCTGCCAGCATAATGCCTCCCTCCCATTTCAAGTGTATGCCGAGGGGGTGCAGAATCCCCCTCGGCATCATCAACAGTCTTTCTTTGCCGATGGGGAGCCCAATCCCTGTCGGCTTCAGTCCCCCCTTCCCAGTTTAATTTGCCAATGGGGGAGTCCGCTCCCTGTCAGCATAATGTCCCCCTCCCCATTTATTGTGTGCTGTGGGGGGTGCCCAAGGCCCCCTCAGCTCTTGTCCCCCCCTTCGGTATATGCCGACGGGGTTTCCAATCCTCAGTCAGCTACAGCACCCCCAAAACACTCAGGTGGCATGCTGGGGAGCCCACCCCAACGCAAATGATTTTGTAAAAAAAAGAAAGTCCCAATAAGTTTTTTTTTTTTTTTTTTTTTAACCTGTAATCAGAAAATGGTCCTCATGGGTCTGTCCTGCTCCCTCCCTCAACCTGCACCCACCCTCTGCATACCCCACCTCCCCACACCCCTCGTACCCCATACTTACCTCTGGAGCATGGCACAATGATCTTCGGTGGACTGGGAACACGTCTACACTCTTCAGACCCGACCACAAACTGTAGAAATGCCAGTAAGCTGTATAATGGCACAAATAGTTTTTTTTCCAACTTTGGTGCATATCTCAGCCATTTTGGGAATTTTTGTACCAAATTTTCAACATGGGATTATTGGAACCCCTCCTCATACATTCAGTCACTGTCATGACATTATTCAGTTGTGAAAGGTGATTTTGCGGTCACTGCGCAGAATCACCTTTTGAGACCGATTAACGAAATGACACGGCCACTGTTCATGAGGGGGGCTTTCAAAAAGCCTATGTTTCAAGTTTGCTGAAAAAAATCCCAAAACTGACTGTTTTATGAGCGTGCGTTGTGCAGTTTCCATGCATGTTCGTAACTTCGTGAATCTGTAATATTTTCACTCCAGATTTTCAACATTGCCATTTTCCCACACCTCCTTATGAGCAGTACAGCTGTCTTTTTACATATCGTGGATGAAATGTGTTTTCGCACTTTCAGCGCAGAATAGCACGGTCGCTGTGGGAAATCCGTGTTGGGGACAGATTAACAAAATGACAGTGCCACTGTTCATGAGCAGGGGTCCTAAAATGCCTATGTTGAAAATTTGGTGACGAAAGTCTGTAAAATGACTGTGTTACAAGCATGTGTTGCGCAGTTTCCACGCACGTTTGTAACTTCGCAAATTTGCAATATATTCATGCCAGATTTTCAACACTGGTATTTTTTTCACACCTCCTTAAGAACAGTACAGCTGTCATTTTTCACATCCTGCCCAAAATGTGTTTCTGCACCTGTGGCATACAATGGCATGGTTGCTGTGGGAAATCAACTTTTGGGACGGATTAACAAAATCACAGTGCCACTGATCTTACTTTGAGTGGGAGCTCTTGCAGCAGGCTATTACATTCAGGACTATGCCTCAGGCACTAGGACCTTTCGGTGAAAACTTCTGCCAGCAATACCAGCGGGGACCACCCCCGACGCCGGCCCGGCCCCGACGTTGGTCAGGGTACAAGAGGGGCGGACCCAGCTCCACCTCAGTTCTTTCCGGCCGCATACCCGCACGTGAAGCCGAGTACCTTTGCTTCTGTCTGCGATTCAGCAAAAAGAAGAACTTCTAGCAAGATTCCGGCTGTTTTTTTTGACGGTTTTTACCATTACCGACACCGTCAGTTCGCTGCCGTCGTCTCATCCCTTTTTCCTGCTTGAAGCGCCATTTTTTTCTGCACTCCTGCTGCTTCCAGTACCGGCGTCAGCTCTCTTCTTACCCGGCTGGGTTCGATGTCTTCCCGGGCTTCGGAGTCACCCGAACACTTAAACAAGTGCGACTGCGGGCGGCAGATCCCTGCCAAGGATGGACATCAGCAGTGCGTCTTCTGCCTGGGTCCCGACCACGACACCGCCAACTGTGCAGTCTGCCAGGCCTTCACCAGTCGGACCCACATCCGCCGCCTGAAGGCCCTTAAGGCCTACCTGTTAGAGCAGAAGATGGATCTGCACTCCTTGGAGGGGAAGAGGAAGGAGAAGAAGCGCCACAGCAAGGACCGTAGTCGGTCCCGTCACCGGTCCTGGTCTCGGTCCAGATCGCATTCGTGGCCTTCTCCTAAAAAGGCCCGTTCTTCAGGGTCTGGAGAACTGTTGAAGACTCCTCAGGCTAAGGCCGGCCCGTTGGGGGAGAAGCTGGCCAAGCCAAAGGCTAAGGGTCATCGCCAAGTCCTTAGAGGTACCTGCTTTGGCCCCACCTGCTAAGGCACCGACGCCACCTGCTAAAGGCGCGCCTCCGGAGACTAAGGACTCTCCGGCGCCCCCTGGCGTCACCCCGTCGTCGGTCCCCACACCGACGCCGGTCGAAGGGAGAAGGACATGGGGTCGGTCGTGGAGATACTGATGTCCCTGTCGCCCAAGTCCTCCTCCCCCCGGGCCCTCAGGAGAGCTCTCCTTCGCGCCCCAACATTCCGGAGACTTCATTTCCGAAGCGAGCGGCTGAAATTTTCTCCAAGGACGAGCTCAAGGAGCTTTTCTCCTTTTGGTGGGGGCAGGTCCACAAGTGGTCCTCCCCGTCACCGGCCCAGACACCAGTACCAGACCCTGCGGGAGGACCACGGCTGGGGGGTGAGACTTCCACGCGGAAGTCACCGGAGTGCCAGCCTTCACCCCCCTCCAGGGCTCGTTCCCGCTCCAGGTCCGATGACCACCGACGTCGCTCCAGGATTTGTAGTGACCGACGTCAGTCTAGGTCTTGTTCCAGGAGCCTTTCTCGCACTAGGCGGGAACGCTCCTGACGTCGGTCTTCTGACCGACGTCGGTCATTGCTCCGTCGCCGGTCCAGGGACCGGAGTCAGTCTTCGGACCGACGTCGGTCCCCTAGTTACCGACGTCAGCGAAGGCATGGTTGCAGATGGGGTCAGACTATTCCAAATTGGATAGTCAATCCTCCTCTTCATCGTCGACCTCTTCATCCTCTGTCAGCCTCAAGCGCTCCACGGGAGAGAAGGACCAGCCTCGCTCGCCTCCGAATGATCCTACTTTTATGGACATCATGAGGCACATCCAGGCTTCCAACGAGTGGGACACGGAAGATCTGGATCCGGAATGCCGGAGATTGGCCAAGTACCTGAGTTCCAGGATCTTACTAGGACCACCTGGATGCATCCGGCCTCGATCCCGGCAGTTCCTAAGAAGTCGGACAGGCTGTATAAGGCTCCGAGGGTGGAACCCTTCCTGGCAGAACACCCTCAGGCCGACTCATCGGTGATCACGGCTGCCCATGACAAATCTCAGCAACCGAAACACCTCAGCTCACAGCCTCCCGACCCGGAGTCCCGATATCTGGACCAGGTGGGCAAAAAAGTTTATGCATCCTCCACCTGTTCCATCCGCTCCCTGAATTTCCTAACGCATATGGTACAGTATCAGAATGCGTTATGGGAAAGGGGACTTGAGCTGACACAGGCCGTGCCAGACTCTGACAAGAAAACAGAGCTCCTGGCCCTCTTGCAGTCGGGCTCAGATGTAGGCTTCCCTGTACTGAGAGCCTCGTATGACACTGCAGACCCAGAAGCCAGGGCAGCCGCCTCTGGGGTGTGCCTTCGGCGCCATGCCTGGTTGAGAGTCTCAGGCTTTCACCAGGATCTGCAGTCCGGTATCTGGGATTTGCCCTTCCAGGGTACCGTGTTGTTTGGGCAGGAGACGGAGGCTTTGATCTCCCACCCCCAGAAGTTGGGCAAGTCGATCTGGTCGGTTCGCCAGATGTACCGTGGCGACCAGCGACGTCAGCACCGTAGACGGCCCTTTCGCAAGCCCTCAGGTAACCAAGGTTCAGCCTGTGGCATCCAGCAAGGGCAGAGAGGTGGCTTCCGCAGGAGATCCGGAAACCAGCAGTCTGGTGGACCTCCTGCCCGTGTGTTCAAGTCCTCCCAGGCCTCTCTCCCAACTCCCGGCTCTGCCCAATGACTCCCTTCTGCCCCCCTTCTGACAGAAGTTCTAGGGGAGCCGGTTGGGAGCTGCTTCTCCCTTCATCTCGAAGGGTGGAAGTCTATTACCGCAGACCAGTGGGTCTTGGATATTGTATGAGAGGACATACACTAGAGTTCACAGAGTTTCCTCCCATACTCCACCAAAGCTCTCCGTTATCCTCCTTCTCACATCCCACTGATAGAAGGAAATACAGACTCTCCTGCAGAAGAGAGCAATAGAGAGGTCCCTGGGCACAGCGGGGTCAGGGTTCTACTCCACTTTTTCTGGTCCCAAAAGACTGGGGACCTTCGTCCTATTCTAGATCTCAGTCCTCTAAACCTCTTTATCGAATACAAATGGTTCAGAATGGTGACCCTTCAAGGACTCTCCCTTGCTGCACCAAGGGGACTGGCTCTGTTCTCTCGACATGCAGGATGCATACATGCATATAGGAGTCTATCCTCCCCACAGGAAGTTTTGAGGTTCCACTTCCAAGGGGAGCATTTTCAATTCCGGGTGCTTCCGTTCGGCCTCTCTTCCACTCCGCGAGTCTTCACAGAATGCCTAGCAGTGGTGGCTGCGGCTCTGAGGCGGATGGGACACTATATGTTTCCCTACCTCGGCGATAAGCTTCTTACAGCCCCGTCAAGAGACAGCCTCTTGCTCGCTCTTGGAGACACTTATACTCTATTCCAAGAGCTGGGGATCACCCTGAACTTACAAAAGTCATCCCCGGAGCCCAGCCAAAAACTCGCCTTCATAGGAGCGATCTTGGATTCCATCCAGGGCATGGCTTTTCTCCCACAAGAAAGGGGGGTTCGCTTGTGAGAGTTGGCAGAATGGATCTCTATAGCACCTCGAGTTCTGGCTCGGAACTTCCTCAGTTTACTGGGACATATGGCGGCGGCCATTCCAGTCACTCCCTTGGCCCACCTCCACATGAGAGTCCCACAGTGGATGCTGAGGGTGCAGTGGGACCAAAGCTACGATGACCTAGACTCTCTGGTCAGGATCTCGGAGCCGGTCAGGAGAACATTGCTTTGGTGGATGGACCCCAGCAATCTGGAGAAAGGGGTCAGCTTTCGTCCGGAGCCACCAGGTCAGACTCTGACAACGGACGCATCGGACCTGGGTTGGGGGGCACACCTAGGTGTGCATCGAACGCAAGGGGTTTAGTCACCCAAGGAACAGTCCCTCCACATCAACGTGCTGGAAATGCGAGTGGTCCTCTACGCTCTTCAGGCGTTTCGAGAGGATCTGGTACCAGTCTGTCTTCTGATTCAGATGGACAACATGGCGGACGTCTTTTACATCAGCAAACAAGGAGTCACTCATTCGTATCCTCTTTGCAGGGAGGTGATGAGAGTCTGGTACTGGGCACTGGAGCGGGGCATTCTACTGTCCGCAATGCACGTTCCAGGCGTCCTAAACGATCTGGCCGACAGCCTCAGCAGGTCACGGGCCAGAGCACACGAGTGGGAGCTGCTACAATCCGTAGCGGACCAGCTCTTCGACAGGTGGGGTCTTCCAGAGCTGGACCTCTTTGCATCACCACTCAACGCCAAACTGCCAATGTTTTGCTCGCGAGAGCATGCGCCTGGAGTTTTTTGGCCAGACGCGTTATCCCTTTGCTGGGCAGGGAGGTTTCTCTATGCCTTTCCGCCCTTCCCTCTCATCCAGAGGGTACTGCTCAAGTTGTAGGCAGAAGGGGCCCGAATGATCTTAGTGGCCCCCAAATGGCCTCGACAGATTTGGTTCCCACTTCTGCAGCGCTTATCCATGGAACCTCCAGTTCCGCTGCCCATATGCTCGCAGTTGCTGTCCCAGGACCAAGGGTCTCTGGTCCATCCGGATCTCCGATCCTTGCACCTACATGCTTGGCTCCTTCAGATGTAGCTCAAAACAGATACAGGGTTTCCCCGGACGTGGCGGCGGTCTTAGCGTCAGCAAGAAAGCCCTCTACTCGCTCCACCTATGCTATGAAGTGGAAGTGTTTCTGTCTTTGGGCGTTGCCGCAACATTTGGATCCCGTCACCTGCCCTGTCAACTTAACTTTACAGTACCTCCTCTCCTTGTACGAGAAAGGCCTAAGTTACTCCTCTATCAAGGTGCACATGTGGGCAATCTCCGCCTACCATGCTCTCATGGGAGAGAGAGCATTAGCACAATTGGATGTGGCCCGCACCTTTCTTAGGGGAATTCTGCACATGAGACCTCCCATTCAGGACCCTGTCCCACCCGGGGACCTCCTTTTTGTGTTGGAGAAACTCACACTCCCTCCTTTTGAGCCAGCAGCAGATTGTGAGCTGCGTTACCTTTCTTGGAAGGTTTGCTTTTTGTTGCTGTTACTTCAGCTCGAAGGGTTTCCGAGCTTCAGACTCTGATGTGTAAAGAGCCCTATTTGGTTTTCCACAGGGAAAGGGTTTCCCTCAGAACAAATCCTAAGTTTCTTCCAAAAGTGGTCTCAGAATTGACCCTCAACCAGTCGGTTGATCTTCCTGTTTATTTTCCTTCCCCTTCCAATAGAGGGGAGGCTCTCCTCCACACATTGGATGTCCACAGGACTCTGAGGTATTAGCTCAAGAGGATGGTTCAGCACCGTAAAGTGGGAGCGCAGGGTTGAGGCCCGTGTCTCACAAACACACACACTATTTGTTACATTAAGAGCTTGGTAGGAGCTGGGCCCAAAGGGCCTGCACTCCCACCAAGCTACACATTTCTATTACTACTTACATTACACTTTTTAAAAAGAAAAGAAATTATTTGCAAAAACTTTGCTAATGCATCAGTTAGGGTTGTACCACAGTGACAAAAGAGAGGAAATTCAGTGTTAGGGTTACCAACCCTACCACCCCACCCCCACCAACAGGCATGGGGGTGTGTGTTGGGGTCATTGTGCCTAAGTCTCACCCAATTCTCCTCTACTGCACCACCTCAGCTTCTTTCCACATGGAATGGGGGGAGAGAGTTAGGCCGATGACCCCAGCGCACTCCCCAGTGCCTGTTGGTGGGGGTGGGGTGTTAGAGGTGGTAACCCTTGTGATGTAGACAGCCAGTTCTAAAGTGCTGTATCAAAATGTTTTTATATAAAATGTATTGATGACTGTCTCTGCTGAAAAATCAAATGCTCTAGGAATGACCGCACTCCTCCCCCCGCCCCCCCCAGATTTCAGCTGACAGATGCAGGCCAAGAGAAATGCTGACAGCATGTATCACACACACTCAGTTTTTAGAGACAATGTGTTACATGGAAGACTTTAATCAAAGATCCTGTTTCTCTGAGTTAATTACAGAGCTGTTTAAGTTAACTTCGTTAAGAGGGAAATCATAAAAAAGGTTTATGATGTTGAAGAGAAAACACAGGTTATTACACAGAGGTGAGAGGTTGTAAAAGCCTGTGTGAGGAGGATGCAGTATGAGCCAAAAGAGGTGTTATTGAAATTGAGTTATGTTAAGGTTGCAGAATTAATACTTTGAAATTACCTCCTGTGGTTGCATAGAAATATATATTTTTTTAGGTATTTTGACAGGGAGGAGCTACATGACCTCATGCAAAAGAGGTGAGCAAAACCAGCTTTTAAAGATTATTCTGTTTCACTACAGACACACTTTTATCTGACACTGACAAGAAAACTTCTGAGCACTGAAAACAGGTATTTAGAAAGCTAGACAAAATCTAAATATTGGTGTAGGAATTGCACTGTTTTAAACCTTTGTTTTGTTTAAAGATATGTGTGTCTTGTGATATAAGAGTTCCGCATTGTATGTTTGACATATTATTATATATTTTAGTAAAAACTCTAATTTTAGAGCATACCTGGTCTGTCTTTGAATTGCTTTCTTTTGTCAAGAAATATTTATGGTTATAGCAGACAGTAGACATAAGCTTGTATGGTGGTACCAAACTGGAAAGAGAAGCATTTTAAATCTGAGGTCTTCATTAAAGTTTTAAGGGTTCATCTCTGAATACCTGGTTAGGTGCCTGTAGGCAAAGATATCTGGCCCCCCGAAGACAGATATATCTGAGCCTGTGCATTGGGTATGCTAGCAAGAGGTTAACAGTTTGAATCTTTCCAGAACTGGAGACCAAAGGTTGATCCGAACTCACAAAAACAGACAAGAGGGTTACCTTGTCTGTTACACTGCTCACAAGACTGTGCTCAGAGGTTGGCACTTTGGGAGTAGAGGGCCTGACTTGCTGAGTGAATCTGTGACAACCCAAACATCAAATTTCCTCTCTTTTGTCACTGTAGAACAATCCTGATGCATTAACAATGTTTTAGCAAAGTGTATATATATATATATATATATATATATATATATATATGCATGCATACACACACACACACACACACATATATATAGATATAGATAGCTATATATTTAAGTTGTAGGCTGACCTGGCGGTTAGGTAACCGAGGATCAGCAGGGGGAGGGCTGAAAGAGGAATGTGCAGCCATGTGGCAGCCTCGTCCCTCTTGGATTGGAGCGTGGGCCTTCCTGGCTCTCCACTACCACCAGGTGGAGGTCTGGCAGCAGCACCAATGTATGGGAGGCAGATACAGGTCGGGGAGTGGAGGGAGCCTCCATTCCAGAACATGAGTACCTCCATGTGCATGCATCCTCTGTACTACAGTGGTTTAAGGAGCTAGAGGGACGAATATGGTGGAAAACCGAGCAGACCAGGCTCCATGAAGCCCCACCTGGACACTTGGACCCACTCTCCCACTCCAGCTATTAAGGTAATTCTGGATATGTGTACTCTGGAGTGAGAGGCAAGGCCATGCCGGGGGGGGGGACTAGCCTCCAGTGTCTAGGGATTATAGGGGGTACTCCAAAATATCCAGGGACATGGCAGAGTAGGTGCCCAGTCTGGCTTCAGAGGACAAAAGCCTTTGTGGAAAAAAAACAAAAAAACAAAAAACGCTGAGTCTTGCTTCTGCTTAGGACTGCTTGACACCTTTCAGTACCATTAGTACTTTGACTAATCTTGTCCACATTTAAACACAGATCCCTCGCTTTTCCCCACCTTTCAACACCCATGTGAGCAGCCACTGGAGAAAAAGAAAGAAATGAAGGGAAAAGGGAAGATCAAAGGCAGCAAAAAGGAGAAGAAGTCAAAGAGAGGAAGGGAGGCTAAGCCACAGGATAGTAGGACAGACAAGACTGGGGAAGTGGAGCAGAGACCAAAGGAGAAGGCAGGGAAGGAGCGGCCCAAGGGCAAATCTGGTGAGTACTTACATAAGAATAATGATAGAGGATAATATTGAAAATGTACAAGGCCACTGAGTTACTGTGATTAAAATAATTATATTTTCAAGACTTGAAATTACGGGAATTGTACCAGTGATAGTGTAATTTCCAGTTTTTACTTTGAAAAGAAGGTGTACCATTAGAGCTGTTCAGAATTTGAAATCCCTCCCTCTGAATGCCTGTTGAATTACCATTCCAATTCTGTGGAATTTTGTAGAATTTGTGTGAAAATTCCACTGAGTTTTGCCAGATTTTAAATTTTAGTTATTTTACTCTCATTTTAACTGTATGCACCTAAATAACACCAACTTTTGTGTGTTGACAGCTAGTTGTAGGTTATATAAGTGTACCAAACTCCAGAGTCGTAGGTTGAAAGTGGTGGAGTTATGGATAGCCAAACATTTAATCAAAATTTAATTTTCAGTTACTTCAACTAAATTTTACAGTTTCTTATCCAAATATCCCCACAGTTGCAGGCATTAGAGGAATATACAACATGGGTATGTGCACCAAGTTAAATGTGTCAAGTTTCAAAGTGAGTTGAGTTATAGGTAGCTACACATTTTGCCAAAATTTAGATTTTGTTATTTTAGTATAATTTTGATAGTATTCATTGAAGTGTTATAACCTGTTGTATACCTGTAAACTTTTATCACTGCATTTATAGATGCACATACAGTGCTTGTTACAGTAAAGTTGTCAGGTACCACGACATTAAGCGGTATTTGCGGTAGTGTGAGCATTGCATTATGCGGTATGCGGTGTGGTGTGTGGCAAGCTTTGTCCTGCGATATGCGACAGCTCAGAGCTTAATTTATTTAAAGTTGGTTCCGTACCTGAGTGAAAATGCTTCAGGTGTCTCTGTTCCATGCATACAGTAGTTGCATTCTGTTTATTGTCCAGGGGTGGTGCGCATATATCATTCTTGACCTTTGCTTATTTAAAAAACCTCACTGTAAATTGATCTGGCCAGTCCACGATGGCTCACATCCTCTGCTGCTGCAAATCCTAATGTACATAGTCATAGTCATCATCTAAATGCAGTTTCATTTATCTGAATTAGTGTCAGTTTTTCCTGGTAGTTTAGTGGTCCCCCACCTACAAGCCTGATCTCCCGTTTTAAAATAAAATATTTTCCACAACCCCATCATCCCCCTACCTTCAAGCCCTGATCCTCCTGTTTTTAAATAAAACATTTTCCCTGGTGGTTTAGTGGACCCCTGCCCACAAGCCCCAACTCTTTGACAGGCAGTAGCTGCTAATACACAGCTAGGCACAACACATGTTTATACTGTAAAACTATTTATAAACAGTCAGAGTCTCTACTAGCAATGGGCCTTCACCAGGTGGCAGTCAAATGCTTATACGGGAAAGTGATTCTGACAATATACAATGAGACACAACACGTGTCATGTTGTAAAACTAATTATGAACTGTCAGAGCCTGAACTAGCAATGGGCCTTGACCAGGTGGTAGTCAACTGCTTATACAGAAAAGTGGTACTGCCAATATACAGCTAGACTCCACACTTGTTATACTGTAAAACTAATTATAAACAGGCCTCCGCTAAGTGGCAATCAGCTGCTAATACAGGAAAGTGATACTGCCAATATGCAGCTTGGCACCACACGTGTTATACTCTAAAACTAATTACTGGTACAAATGAGCCTCCACCAGGTGGCAGTCAACTGGTTATACGGGAAAGTGGTACTGCCAATATTCAGCTAGGTGCCACACATGTTATAATGTAAAACTGATTCTGAACAGACCTCCACCAGGTGGCAGTCAACTGCTTATTCGGGAAAGTGATACTGCCAATATACAGCTAGGAACCACACATGTTATACTGTAAAACCAATTATAAATGGGCCTCCAGCAGTTGACAGTCAGCTGTTTATATGGGAAAGTGATATTGCCAATATACAGCTAGGCACTACGTGTTATACTGTAAAACTAATTATAAACTGTCAGAGCCTGCACTAGCAATGGGCTTCCGCCTTCCACCAGTGGCAGTCAACTGCTTATACAGGAACATGGTACTGCTAATACACAGCTAGGCAAAACTTATGTTATACTGTAAAACTAATTATAAACTATCAGAGCTTGCACAAGCAACAGGCCTCCACCAGGTGGCAGTGAACTGCTTATATGGGAAAGTGATACTGCCAATATAAAGCTAGGCACAGCACGTATTATACAGTAAAACTAATTATAAATGGGCCTCCACCAGGTGGCAGTCAACTGTTTATATGAGAAAGTGATACTGCCAATATACAGCTAGGCACAACATGTGTTATACTGTAAAAGTAATTTTAAATTGGGGAGAGTGAATCCTGTGCCTGTGTTTAGTGATACTTCCAATATACAGCTAGGGACAACACTTGTTATACTGTATAACTAATAATAAACAGTAAGAGCCTGCACTAGAAATGGGCCTCCACCAGGTGGCAGATAACTGTTTATAAGGGGAAGTGATACTGCCAATGTGCAGCTAGGAATCACACATGTTATACTTACTTACTACTTGCCAGCAGATACAGGCCACATGGTCTATTAAGTCTGCCTGAGTGTGCAGCTAGTACCCCACTTTGCAGCTGCCCCTCCCCCTCACAATTACCTCCACATAAATGAATGCCAAGTGAGACTGAACCAGATTAAGCTGTTTGTGGCATTTCCAGTGAATGGGAAATTTGGCAAGGACACCGGGGACATTGTCCTACTCTTTCGATAAGTGCCATGGGATCTTAACAGCCACCTGAACTACCACCAATCCAGGCAGATGGGACCTTGGTTTAATGTCTCATCTGAAAAATGGCACCTAAGAAGTGCAGCATCTCTCCCTAATGCTGCACTACAGTGTCAGTACTGGGATATTAACCCAAGTGCCAGATGTGGGAATTGAACCCATAGCCCTCTGATCTCCCTGCTTCAGAGGTGAGTGTGCTACCTACTGAGGCACTGACACTGACGGTATACTGTAAAACAAATTGTGAAACTGGGAGAGTTAATCCAGTGTTTTGATTAGTTTTCAGCTGTGCATCAAATCTCTTCGATGCACGGATAAAAATGAGTACTAAAAAGCAGGACTGCATCATAGAAAAAAGAAAGTTGATGAGCCATTGGAACACTCGTTTTTGAAATTCTGCCATTTTTTTTCCTTTGTTAACGCTGCTCATTTTGGACATACCAAATCATGTCAATACTCCCCACGTTAATGAGTCCAGTTTTTTATGCTATCATTTCTGTTTTTTATTGTTATTATTGGAAAACAAGCTGCAGTGCAACTTCATCCCGCCCTACAGCTCATCTGTCTGTCTGATCACTTCAAAAGCTATAGTTTTCAAAACTAGCCGCAGAGATCCAGTTCTGCTTTTGTGAACAAAAAAAACAAAAAACAAAACAAAAGGCCACACACCTCAGTTACATGAATCCTGCTTTGCTCCTTATAAATGGTGCCATATCATCAGAACAAAAATTAAGCTTTATATAAAATGCCATGGCTATTTGTACCAATGGCAGTGTAATCACGTTTCCTCCAGCCACCGCATTTACTTCTGGGATCATCCCTCACTACACAGTCCCCCATCACGTTTCCACAGTTCAAAGCATAAAATCTTTTTTTTGTTCATCACAACCTGAGCTAACACACTCTGTTACTCTGTTGTCCTGCTACACTATGGGAGTTGGGGGGGGAGAGTACAGACACAACCTGTGTTCCATTCTGAATCTGTGGGAGTACGGCGAAATGCTCAGTGAAGGGGAAGGGCACCAGAAAAGTGCAGCCAGTCCCTCCTAAATGTCTGCTCACTCCAATTCTGCTGCTTCTTTTTTATTAAATTGAATGTCAAATCGCAGATTCCCTTCTTCTGCAAAGCTGGTGGGGAGTATGGCCGCATGCACTGTGGGGGAGGGGGACCTTGAGCTCAATATATGATAACTACAGATCCCAATGAAGGGCAAATGTCCTAAAGCACTAACACCATGTAAAGGCAAAAGGACTATTTTACAGTTCATTCTGCTACTTCTGCCAATTGTTATATATATATTTCATGTTACAAGTATATTTAAAAAAAGCCCATTTTATAAGCACAATAAGACACTCTTGGGGTGTACATTGAACAGATATTACTGCACTTCCAAGGACTGATGGAACTCTGACTGCAGCCTCAAGCCTCACTAGGCTCCTGGGCATGTGGTAATATCTGTTCAGTGCATACACCATTGTGACTTATTACTTATTATTTTCAGTAATTTTACTGCAAACAGAAATGCAGCCATAATTATGCAAATTTAATTTAATGCTAAGTCATTAATGCCAAGTCATCAGTGCCAGTCACTATAATGGCAAAAGTGATAATGAGCTCAAATTTATTTTAATGTCAGTTAGTTCCCAACTGTGTCTTATTGCTTACTTATTTTCAGTAATTTTTGTGCTAACAGAAATACTAACATACTAAAATACCAGCTGAATAGGCCTAGCGGTCTTTCATGTCTGCTCATTTGGTCAGCTCCCACCCTGGGAGATGACCTTGCTGCCCCCGGCCCTCTTGGGCTTCTCCCTTTCCAGTACAGGGTATTCCTCCTGCATTGGACTTTGCTTCCACAACCCTTCCCCTGTACCTGTTCCACCCCCTCTTGAACCCCTCCACAGTCTCTGCCTCCACCAGCTCCCCCCCCGGGTAGCACATTCAATGGTTCTACCACCCGCTCAGTGAAGTAGCACCTCCTCCTTTCACCCCTGAGTCTCCCTACTCCAACTTCCACCCATGCCCTCTAGTTGCCCCTCCTTCCTTCAGAGCACCCTGACTGAGCCTCCCCTATTTACCCCCTTCATGTATTTGAAGACCTCTATCATGTCCGCCCGTCCCATCTCTCTTCCAATGTGTACATATTTAGCTCTTCAAGCCTTTCCCCATAGGTCCTTTCCCCCAAGCCCCAGATCATTTTGGCTGCCCTCCTCTGGACCCTTTCCAGGAGTTCAACACCCCTTTTTAACTGTGGCCTCCAAAACTGCATGTAGTACTTGAGGTGCGGCCTCACCAAGCAGTTATACAGAGGGACTATCACTTCCCTCCTTCTGGAAGTGATCCCCCTAGTGATGCATCAAAGCATCCTGTTGGCCTTGGCCACTGCCCTCCTACAAGTCTCTGAGTTGCTCATCTTGAAATCCACCACCACCTCCAGGTCCCTGTCAGCCATCAAGACTTGTAGCAGTCCCCCCCTAGGGTGTACACTTGGCCTGGGTTTCTGATGCCCAGGTGCAGTACCCTGTATTTTCCTGCATTGAACTTCAGTTTCCACTTCCTTGACCACCTTTCCAGAGACTTCAGGTCCCCCTGTATGGCCACCCTCCCCTCCTTCCCATCCACCACCGCTCCCAGCTTTGAGTCATCCACAAAGAGACTCATTTCACTCCTGATACCCTCCCTTATGTCAGAGACATAGGTGTTGAACAGGAGGGGCCCAAGGACTGATCCCTGAGGGACCCCACTAATGACCTTCCTTAGAGATGAAGCTATCTCCCCAACCACAACCCCCTGGTTCTGGTCTGAGAGCCAGTTCCATATCCATCTGATCATCTGTTTCCTCACCCCCATTTCCCCCAGCTTATTCAACAGGCCTCCATAAAAAACGCAACCTTAATTATGCAAATTTCATTTAGTACTAATTCATTAGTGCCACATTCGCTATAAAGAAGAAAGTGATAACTAGTGCAAATTTCCCTCCCTGGGATGGCTACCCCATATAGCCAATTTGAGGTACACCACCATGAGTCTTATGTTTAAACACGTCCACAGCTTTACACCACCCTACCTTCGGGATCTGATTTGCCTCAGGCAAGTGCCTCATACCCTCCGCTCTACCTCACTTCCCCTCTTAGTTATTCCTAATTTTCACCTAGCTACCTCCAGGAGGTCTTTCTTATTTGCCACAGTCTCTGATTGGAACTCCTTCCCTCCCTTCCTCCATCCTGTCCTGCTCCTCTCTCCCTTTGTTCCAATCTAACCTGACTGCCTTCCTCTCAACCCACACCTCCTGTCCCCGCTTCTGCTAATTTTCTACCCTGCTTTCACTACCTTTACCTCATCTTCACTTAACTCTATCCCTTACTCTTCACTTCCTGCTTACTACCCTCTCTTCTTTCCCCATTTTTCTTTTCAACCTGTTCCTTTCTTTAGCCATTTAAAACACTGTCCTAGATAGCTTCTGCCAGACAACACCAAGAGGAAGGAGCTGCTTTTGTGACTGGACTTCTCTACTGGGACTATATTGCTCTCCACCCCAAGCCAGTTCTACTCTTTTAGGCACAGGATTTTGACTGACAACAGGAACTTCCTGTTTGGGAGCAAGAAGTGAGTGATCACAGAGCCACCAAAAACTCACCATCCTAGAAGGAAAAGAGTAGCTCTCCATCCCCCCAGCTGCTGGAGGTCTGACTCTGAGCAAGTAAGGAGACTACTTAGAAATGCAGGATCTTCTTGTCTCAGAACAGGAAGATCAGGAGCTTAAAGGGCACAGAGGCAGTAAGTAAGTAGGGAGAAAAAATAAATGAATAAACAGAGGAAAGAGTAAGTATTCCAAACAATAATGTAGAGGCCAGAAATAAAACATGATGGGAGTGGTGCAGTGCAGTGGCTGTGGAGCAGCAGTCTTCCGGAAGACATTCTGGAGGATGTGGTGTTGTTCCATCTGCAGGTACCTCACTGGGTTGAGGGAGGAGGTTGCTCATCTCCAGGCTGAGCTGGCCAGGATTTGTGGGACCTCCTCTCCCATCCAGGGACCACCAGGGCCACTGCCGTTGCCTCAGAGGTTGCCAAGAAAGAGGAGTGCTTGGACCACAGTGGGCTTAGGGGGTGTGAGGGTGGTGGAACAGAGGCACATTCCTCCAGTTGTACCTCTCCACAATTCATATGCTGTTCTGGCAAAGTGTGGTTCCTCTATGGAGGCACCCACAGTGGAGACCAAGGAGGATGCTGGGAACCTCCACAAAGGAGACCCACAGGAGGGTGGCATGGGACCCCACAGGGAAAGGAAACAACTCCTGGTGGGGGACTCCATTGTTAGGAAGGTAGAACTGGGGAAGGAAGGGGAGAGGGAGGTAAGGTGCCTGCCTGGCACCATGGCTTGGAGGGACCGGGAGCGAATCCTCAGGATTGCTGGAGCAGCTGCACAGGGGAGGGAGCTGGATGTCATTGTCCACCTAGGGACAAATGATCTGGCTGAGAAAGAGATCAGAGCAGTGCAGGAAGAGTTTGTGGAGTTGGGGAGGGGCCTTAGACAAGTATCACACACGGTAACCTTCTCAGAGGTGCTGCCTGTCTATGGTGTAGGTGAGACTAAGGTGCTCCACACTGTGGGATTCAATCAGTGGTTGAAAAACTGGTGCAGAGCTCGGGGAGTTTGCTTCATTGGGGACTGGGGGTCCACCTGGAGTGATGCAGGCCTATACTGGTGTGATGGTCTGCATCTGTCCAGGAGGGGAACCAGGATCCTAGGTGATAGGTTTAAATGCTTCATTGGCAAGCATTTAAACTAGCCAAGGAGAGAGTCACTGGATAGGAGCAGGAAAATCCTGGCTCCCCCAAAAAAATCAGGGTAGAAAGTGAGGTAGACACTAAGATAGAGCAGTTGATAGGGAAAAGGGCAGGAGTAAATGGAGAAAGTGACAAAGGCAATAAGGACAGGGATGGGGCAAGGCCATCAGGAAATGGAGGGTAATGAGTACCAGTGCCCATAGTCTGTGCAGCAAGCTCCCAGAACTGGTGGCCTTGATGGAAGAGGGATGCCTGGATATTGTAGCAGTCACAGAAACATGGCACACAAGAAAACCATGACTGGGATGTTAACATACCAGGGTACACAACCTGCAGGAGAGACAGGGAGGGGAGAAGAGGAGGAGGGGTAGCTCTCTATGTAAGGGAAGGGATAAAAGCAACTGAACAAAAGAGTAAACTGGGAGGAGAGGAGAGGAGGCACTGTGGGTCACCTTAGAGACTGGAAATGGCACCATAATCCACACAGGGGTTGTATACGAACCCCCCATGTAAGGAGAAGGGAGTGGACAAGGATATGATAGAAGGCATCCTTAGGATGGCTAAAAAAGGAGAGATACTATTGATGGGAGACCTGAATATGCCAGATGTTAACTGGAGCACCTTTGCTGCAGCCACATCCAAGAGCAGAGACATTCTCGATGCCCTACAGGAGGCATGCCTCAGACAGCTAGTTTTGGAACCCACTCATGAGGGAGCAATCTTAGACGTCATACTCTCAAATGGGGACAGTGAGAGGATCTCAGATCTAGAAGTGGGTAGCCATCTGGGAATAAGTGACCACCAAACAGTGTGGTTCATGATAAACGTAGCTACAGAGTAAAACCATACAAACGTGAGGGTACTGGACTTCAGGAGGGCTGACTTTGGCAAGATGGGAGAGTGCCTTAGAAAAGCACTAGCAAACAGGCTAGAAGGAGGAGTGGAGCAACAATGGGGAAACATCAAAACTGCCATCACAGAGGCAACAAGCCTTTGTGTGAAGCAAATAAACAAATCAAAATGAAAGAAAAAGCCACTATGGTTCTCAAAAGAGGTGGCAGGGAAGGTCAGGGAGAAGAAGGCAGCTTTCAGGAAGTATAAGGAAATACAGAAGGAGCAGGACAGAGAGCTGTACCAGTTAAGGCAGAAGGAAGCAGAGAGGGAAGTCAGAATAGCAAAGGCCCAAACTGAGGAAAAGATAGCCAACTCAGTTAAGAAGAGGGATGAAACCTTTTTTCTAACCCCAGTAATGCTCAGAATATTCCTTACTTTCTGCATTTAGCCTGGAGGGTTGGACTGCCCGGAGAGATAGAACACATGCAAGTGATGGAACTCTTTGCACATGAGCATCTTTCAAAACACTGCCTCTACTAACTGCCTGTGTTCTAAACCTCTTCAGATTTTTCTCTCCGCCTGAAAAGTCTAGTCACTCGGAGTTTCAGCTCATCCACTCCTGCATGAAGAAGTCTACAAAAACTATATCTGTTAAGTATATTTTGTTTTCATTTTACTGCCTCTACTGATTGTTTAGCTTATTACCTTATTTAAGTAATTTTTTTTTGTTTTTGCTGGTTCCTGTCGGTTCAGTATAACCGTGGGGGAACCAGTTTAATTTCTATTAAAATCGGGGTTCTCTGAGTTGGGTTTTTTTTCTGCAGTTTAAACATTACGTCTGAGAAACCTAAGAAACAAACCAGTGAACCCAGTTTCAAAAACTGTTCCCAGTGTGAGGAAGTGTTTACCAGAGCAGACAAGCACACTATATGTGTTTTGTGTCTAGGTTTTGATCACCTTAAGGAGGAATGTGAAGTTTGTAAGACATTCCCTGACAAAACTTTGGAAAAACACCTTGAAAGGCTCAAGAAAAAGTCTACTAAGGGTCCCTCTGGCTTTGACCAGCCGATACCCCATAAATCTGTGGCTGAACCCACATCTAGTGCTGTGCCTGCCCCTGTTATGGGCGATAAGGGTACAAAAAGGGCAAGTGAACCAGCTGACTCCCCGGTCCCTTCAAAAAAGAGCAAAAAGCTCAAGCACACAGAACCCCCAGCTGTTGCACAGGGGACTTCTGTGCCTGCTATGCCTGTTCTAACGGCCCAAGAGATTGCTTAGGCCTTTAAAATTATTCGGTCTTTACAGGCTATAGTCCCTCCACAGCCTTCTGCCCCTTCTCAGGGTCCCCAGGCTGGCAGTATTGTGCATACCACCCCTCAGAAAGGAGGGGATAATTTTGATGAAGAAGAAGAAGAAGAAGAAGAAGAAGAAGAAGAAGAAGAATGAATAATAATAATAATACAGTGAAGATGAGGGACCAATTGAACCAGAAGTCTCCCCTCAACAGGACTTTGGTTCGCCTCCAAGGGTGACTGAGGACTTTCCATCCCACTTTACTTTTATTAGGAGGATGGCAGATGCCCTTGACATCTCCATTACCAAACAAGTAGAGGATGAAGAGGAGGTAGAGTATTTGGAAATGATGGGTCTGACTCCCACCAGAGCTCTACTGCTACCGGTGTACAAGTTCTTCAAGAAGGATTCCTTGAAGATTCTTCAGACACCAAATTCTACACCTCCCATAGATAGGAGGATGGACAAAAAATATCAACTAGAAAGGGAGGGAAAAGATTTTCTCTTCTCCCACCCAGACCACCGGGGGTAATTCAGTAAGCTGTTTGTGACAAGGCCAATGTCCCACTGTCCTCACACCCTCTGAACAAGGACTCCAGAAAAATTGATAGCATGGCTAAAAACGGGTACCTGTCAGCATCTTTGGCTATGCGCCAGGCTACCTTCCAGGCTTATGCTGTCCAGTACCAGAAGTCACTGTGGCAGTCAGTCCTGGCTATGTCCCTTAAAGCTCCCTCTCCTTTGTCAGATGACCTGGCTGAAACTGCCAGGTTTGGTTTGGAGGCAGCTAAGTACCAATTCCAGATGGCTGCTGACACTAATAATGCTGCAGCCATATGGATGGCAAATATGGTGGCACAGAGGAGGTTTGCATGACTCAGTGCCACAAACCTCACTCAAGATACCAGTCTGAGGCTTTGGATTTTCCCCTAGAGGGAAACACTCTCTTTGGGGAGTCCACTGTGGCATATACGAAGAAGGTGGATGAGTATAAGGCCACTTACAGGAACAACTCTGCCAAGGAGAGAGCTTCACCATCCACCAGGCCTTACGGAAGGGGAGGCTGGGGCAGGTCTTTTTATACCAGGCCTTTCTTCCAGCCAGTGGCCTTACCCCAGTACCAGCAGGGATACTCCAGGGGCAGGGGAAGGAGGAGCTCGAGGTGAGGATCCCAAACATAGCCTCAGCCACAGTCAAAACAGACCCCCTGAACCGCAGGTCGCTTCCTCCCTACCAGTGGGAGGCAGACTGTCTCACTTCCTCGTTGCTTGGTCACAAATTACCACAGACAAGTGGGTTCTGGAGGTAGTGGGTCAAGGTCTATCTCTGGAATTCAAATCCCTTCCTCAACAAAAAATCAAGGTTTTCAGCTCCCACTCACTAGCAGAAAAAACACTGCTAGAGTCTGAGGTTCGAAACCTGCTACAGCTGAAGGCAGTAGAGCCAATTCCAAAATCTCTGAGAGGAAGAGGTTTTTAATCCAGGTATTTCCTAACCACAAAGAAAAGTGGGGAGTGGCAGCCTATTCTAGGTCTCAGAGCTTTAAACAAGCATCTAAGGAAAAGAAAGTTCAAAATGGTAACTCTAGCTGTGATTTTACCAATGCTTCAAAAGGGAGATTGGATAGCATCACTGGACCTAAAGGATGTTTATTTCCACATCCCCATAAGGGAGTTTTACCACAGATATCTCAGGTTCAGACTCCCTTCAGGTCACTACCAATTTTCAACCTTGCCTTTTGGCCTTTCTTCGGCCCCAGGGGTATTCACAAAGTGCCTGGCTGCTGTAGTAGCACACCTTCGGAGACAGGGCATCACTGTCTTCCCTTACTTGGATGATTGGCTAGTGGTGGGAAAATCTCCACTGACAGTGAAGCAGGATCTAAAGATCACTCAGGATCTCCTGGAATCCCTGGGTTTCCTGATAAACCACAGAAAGTCTGCTTTCACTCCTACACAAGTGCTGCAGTTCATAGGAGCAGAAATAAATACCCTACAGGCCAGAGCCTACCTGCCTTTGGAAAGGGTGCAAAACCTTCAGTCAGTGGCAAATTCCTTCACCTTTCACAAAGCAAAAACTGCAAGGCAGTTTCTCCAGCTGCTGGGTCATATGGCTGCTGCCATAGGTACACTGCAGGGTTCCAGATTTCACATGTGAGATGTCCAGTTCCACCTCAGGCTCACTGGTCCTAGAAAAAAAGACCCTTTTTCAAAACTCATTCCAGTAACAAGGACACTGTTACAGGCCCTCTTGTGGTGGAAAGAGGAACCAAACTTAAGAAAAGGGACCCCTTTTCAAAAGGAGAATCCTTCAATGGTTCTCACAACAGATGCATCCCTATTGGGCTAGGGCACTCATCTAGGGTGGCACACCACTCAAGGTACCTGGTCAGCTGCAGAGTCCCTCCAGCATATAAACTTGCTGGAACTCAGAGCAGTTCTGCTAGCTCTGCAAGCCTTTTCACCCTTACTGCAGGGAAAGGTGGTACAGATCAGAACAGACAATACCACCACAATTTACTACATAAACAAACAAGGAGGCACCAGGTCAGACCTCCTTTGTACAGAAGTAATTTGTATCTGGACTCTAGCTTACTCTCTGGCAATATCCTTACAGGCAATCCATTTGCCAGAAAAGGACAACATTCTGGTGGATGCTTTGAGCAGAACCAATCAGGCCCATCACGAGTGGACCTTGAACAGACAGGTGGTACAGTCTATTTTCAGAGGGTGGGGCACTCCACAAGTGGACTTGTTCACATCCCACCAGAACCATCACCTCCCACAGTATTGTTGCAGACCACCAGGAAAGGGCACACTTCCTTTGGATGCACTAACCCTAGACTGGTCAGGGAGGTTCCTGTATGCTTTCCCTCTTTTTCCTCTAGTTCACAGAGTGCTGCTCAAGCTCAGATCCCATGGAGCATCACTGATCTAGATAGCTCCAGACTGGCCAAGGCAGCCGTGGTACTCTCTTCTGCTCTCAATGTCTGTCACAAAACCCATACATCTCCCTCAGAGACTCTACCTGCTGACTTCCAGTCAGGGCACTCTGTTGCACCCAAATCTGTAGTCACTCAACCTCAAGGCCTGGCTCTTGAGGACATAGAATATGGAAAACTTAATCTTTCTCAATCTGCCCTAGACATTTTGAAAGCCTATAGAAAACCTTCTACTAAAAAGACCTATCTTTCCAAATGGAGAAGGTTCTCCTTTTTGGTGCTCTAACAGATCACTCACACGAGGACAGGCTGACATTCCAGTTGTCCTGGATTATCTCTCTGATTTGCACTCCTCTGGTCTACAGACCAGTTCCCTGAAGGTTCATCTGGCAGCTATCTCTGCTTACCTTTCTGCTGGAGCAAGGATAACCATAGCTTCAGATCCAATTTTTATAAGATTCTTTAAGGGTCTAAATCATCTGCATCCACCACATAGGGCACCAGTGCCTGCTTGGGACCTGAATATCTGTATAGCTAAACTCATGGGTCCTCCATTTGAGCCCATGGCTACAGCGCATCTAAAGTATGTAACTTGGAAAACAGTTTTCCTCATAGCTATAACTTCTGCAAGAAGGATCAGTGAGCTTCAGGCTCTTTGTATAGATCAGGACTATATCTCCTTCCATAGGGATAAGGTAGTCCTTAGAACAAACAGAAAATTCCTCCCCAAGGTAGTCTCGGATTTTCATTAAACCGGTCCATCACTCTTCCTGTCTTTTTCACTGACCATTCCACTTCCGGTGAAAGAAGACGTCACAGTTTAGATGTGAAAAGGGCTCTCAGTTACTACATGACAGCCCCAAAAGACCATAGACAAGACAGAAAGCAACTGTTCCTGACCTATGGGGATGTGGGAAAAGGTAATTCAGCCTCGAAAAGATCCATTTCTCGATGGATAGTCCAGTGTATCCAGTTCTGTTACACAAAGGCTGGTAGGGAGCCCCCATCAGGTTTGAGGGCTCATTCCACAAGAGGGACAGCTGCTAACTTTAGCAGCTGCCAGGGATGTGCCATTGCTGGACATATGTAAAGCAGCTACCTGGAAAACAGTATACACCTTTACAAAGCATTACAACCTGGATATTTTATCAAGGGGTGATGCTAGGTTTGGCATAGCAGTCCTGCAAAGTCTGTTTCCAAAATAAAGTTCTGTACCCACCTCCAGTGCTATTGCTTGGTAGTCTGCAGAAAGTTAGGAATATTCTGAGCATTACTGGGGTTAGAAAAAAAAAGTATTCACCATAGTAATCTTCTTTCTTCCCAGTGATGCTGAGATATTAATAACTTCCCTTCCACCTCCCCTTCAAGAACTTCAGCCTCTGCACTCCGCATGCTGGTGCCAACCTGATTACCATACACCCTTGGAGTGTCCTTTACTCTATACCTACTAAATCGTTTTGGGTAAATCAGTTCATTGTGTTCTGTCTTTTTTTGGGTGTTGTTTTTTCTCTGGCATTTTGTTCTAACATGCTTAAATTTTATTATCTTTTTCTCCAGTTGGAGTTTTTTACTGTTTGAATTATACAATAGTGGGAAACCCCCGAATTTTAATTACAAAATTATAGTATATAATCCTGGGCCTACTTTTAAGGCTTCATTTATTAAATCTGAAGAGGTTTAGAACACAGGCAGTTAGTAGAGGCAGTGCTTTGAAAGATGCTGACGTGCAAAGAGTTCCATCATTTGCATGTGTTCTATCTCTCTTGGCAGTCCAACCCTCCAGGCTAACTGCAGAAAGTTATGAATATCTGAGCATCACTGGGAAGAAAGAAGATTACTATGGTGAGTAATATTTTCATTGGTACATCAGGGAGCATAGAAAGACAAAGGGAGGGATAGTGAGGCTGAATAGAATGGACGGTGGGTGGGCAGAGAGGGACAGTGAAAAAGCAGGGATACTGAATGAATACTTCTGCTCAGTATTCACAAAAGAGGAGGAGGGGAAGGTGCCTAATCCAATTATCAGAAGCACTCTGGATAGGGGGGGTCGATCCCAGTCCTTTCACAGAGGAAAGGGTTCTGAAAGAACTTCTAAAACTGAAGGTGGACAAAGCAAATGGGGCCTGACAGAATTCACCCCAGAATTCTAAAAGAATTAAGGGGAGAACTAGTGAAACCATTGACTATCCTTTTTAACAAATCGTGGGAGGATGGTGTGGTTTCTTAGGACTGGAGAAAGGCAGATATGATTCCCATTCACAAAAGTGGGACCAAGACAGAGGCAGGAAACTACAGACCTGTCAGTTTGACCTATGTGGTAGGAAAAGTGATGGAATCTTTTCTGAAGGAAAGAATTTGTTGAGTACCTAGAGGCCAGTGGGGCACAGGACCCAAGGCAGCATGGGTTCAAAGCGGGAAGGTCATGTCAGATGAATCTAATTGATTTCTTTGACTGAGTGACCAAAGTAGTAGACCAGGGAGGGGCTGTGGACATAGCCTACCTAGATTTTAGCAAGGCATTTGACACAGTCACACACAAAAGATTAATAGTCAAATTAACCAGCCTGGGAGTGGGTCCCAGGGTGGTAGCCTGGGTAAAACACTGGCTGGACAACAGGACACAGAAGGTAATTGTAAATGGAGTCCACTCTGAAGAAAGAGGGGCTACTAGTGGGGTACCGCAGGGTTCAGTACTGGGTCTAGTCCTTTTTAATGTCTTTATAAGTAACATTGCAGAGGGATTGGAAGGAAAAGTATGCCTCTTTGCAGATGACACAAAGATCTGCAACAGGGTTGATACACAAGGATGCATGGAAAGGATGAGAAGGGACTTGGCAAGGTTGGAGGAATGGTCAGAAGTATGGCAGCTTGGATTCAATGCAAAGAAGTACAGAATAATGCACCTGGGAAACAAAAACCCAGGGGAAGATTACGCAATGGAGGGGGTAGTAACAACAACAAAATTGGAAAAGGACCTGGGGGTAATCATATCAGATGACCTTAAGGTTAGCAAGCAATGTGAGAAGGCAGTAGGGAGGGCTGGGGGGTATACTGGGATGTATAGAGAGAGGTATCACCAGCAGAAAACAGGAAGTTGTCATCCCTCTGTACAGACAGTTGGTGAGACCCCATCTGGAGTACTGCATCCAGTTCTGGAGACCCCATCTCCGCAAGGACATAGACAGGATAGAGGCAGTCCAGAGGAGGGCAACTAAATGGTGCAGGGCCTGTAAGAGAAGCCATATGAGGAGAGACTAAAGTAGCTTAATATGTATACCCTTGAGGAAAGGAGGGAGAGGGGGGACATGATAGAAACATTTAAGTACCTCAATGGAATCAACAAAGTCCAAGAGGGTAGCATCTTTCAGAAAAAGAGATGTGCAAGAACAAGGTGACACAATTTGAAGATGGGGAGGTGGTTCGGGGCAATATGAGGAAGTATTTTTTCACAGAGAGGGTGGTTGACATATGGAACAGCCTTCCTGAGGAGGTTGTGGTGTCTAAAACTGTGAGAGAATTCAAGGATGCATGGGAAAGAGATAAGGCAATTTTTGTGGGGGGAGGGTAGGAAGAAATAGGCTGTTGGTTAACTAGGATATGCAGCTTATCCTGTAGGTAGGGAAATGGGCAGACTAGGTGGGCCAAGTGGTCCTTATCTGCCGTCAAAGTCTATGTTTCTATGAGTCTTTACCCTCAGTTCTTTACTTATTTTTAATCGTTTTTGCCTAGAAATCTTGGTTTTAGTTTCCTGACTTCCATGTCTTTACAAATGATTGTACTTACCATTGTTTTTATTTTTACAGTACTTATTGTTCTATTACTTCTCTGTACGTTTGCTCTGTTTTTGTACTTACTGTTACCCCGGGTCACCCCTGAAAAAGGGACTGTAATTGTCTCAGTGGACTTACCCAGCCACTAAAACTCAAATAAATAAATTTATTTTAATGCCAATTAGTGCTCCAGTGAAAATTGACACTGAAGATTTCCAGTTCTACAGTATTTTATAATGCTTTTTAAACTTCAGGTTTGGACATTAGAAGAAACAAACGGTTCAGCAAGTAAGTAACCAGCAAACAATAATATGTTGAACCACACTGTATGGTGGTCACTGGTCCCTGGGTGACCTCCCACCTTGATGTCTGCAGCACTGTCCCTGTTTGTGAAAACCAGGTTAAGTATTGCCCCATCATGAGTGGATTTTTTTTATTTATTTATTTTTTTTATTAGTTGTTTAACCAGGTATAGCACACTAAGGCTGAAAGCTTTTTTACAGGAGCGACCTGGGAGCACAAGGAGGTTAAGTGACTTGCTCAGGGTCATACAGTATGCAAATGAAAGCTGTGGGATTCAAACCCAGGTATGGTCTGCTGGATGTCACCAGATTTGCAGCTCAGAGCCTTAGACCACTGCGCTATACTGCCTCCTTTACTGACTAGTTGCCTGAGGAGTGCTACCCCTTCTAGCTGATACTGCAGTTAGCCTATTTGGCAGACTGAAGTACCCCTCCAGCAACACCCCCCCTTCACTCATTTTGCCAGTTGCTTTTAACAGTACCATATCCAACTCCTCCCCCCCTGTGCCATAGGTCTGCAGAGCACCACAGTGTGAATAGCAGCTCCACTCCCTGACTTAGGGGTGACCCACAGCACCTCTGTGTGACAGGGTGGAATAAGACCCTGTCCCAGTTGTTATGGAAAGAGTTTGAATGCAAGGATCTGTTATATTCTTTTCTTTTCTGTCTCTTCTCTGTCTGGTTGTACAACCAAATTTTCCTGCGAGACCTAGGATTTGATCACCCCGACAGTCTCACAGTTCTTTGCCTCTCACTACCTCTCAGCCTTCTCTTGCTGTTCTGTCTTTTTCCCTCCCTTGCATATCTGCTGGTATAAAATATATGCAAATCATTATATGGAAATGTAAGTGATACTGGGATCCTTTGTTTAGGAAAAAATATAATGTTACTGTTGAAATGTGTATAATTATAGTTTGAGATGATTGCAAAAAGCTACTGGAAATTCAAGAGGTTACCTTAATGCAATTTTTAAGCCTTTTGCTTAAGAGTTATGGAGACGGGGCCTCAGTTTTGTTACATTGTGTTCCTGCCGGCAGCTGCCTGAAATGTATTAGAACACTTCAGAAAAAAAAAACAGGATGCTTATTAAGAATGGGGGTTACATAGATACATAGACAGTGTCGGCAGATAAGGGTCTATGGCCCCCCCAGTCTGCCCATTTGAGCTTGTAAGTTCAGTTTATGTTTTCCAAGAAGTCTGTTGCTCCTTACAAATACAGACCAGTAAGGGAGACACCTTAGAAACATAGAAACACAGAATTTGATGGCAGAAAAGGACCGCCTAGCCCACCCAGTCTGCCCATTTCCCTTCTTGATGGATAAACTGCAGATTCCAGTTAATCAACAGCTTACTTCCTCCTACCCCCCACTAGAATTGCCTTATGCCTGTCCCATGCATTCTTGAATTCTCCCACTGTTCCTGACTCCACAATCTCCTCAGGAAGGCTGTTCCATGCATCCACAACTCTCTGTGTGAAAGAATACTTTCTAACGTTACCTTTGAGCCGTCCCCCTCTATCTTCAAACTGTGCCCCTTTGTTCTTGCACATCTCTTCTTCTGAAAGATACTACCCTCTTGTACCTTGTTAATTCCCTTGAGATGCTTGAAAGTTTCTATCACATCCCTCGTCTCCCTCCTTTCCTCAAGGGTATACATATTAAGCTGCTTTTCTCTCCTCGTATGTCTTCTGGTGCAGACCTTGCACCATTTTGGTTGCCCTCCTCTGAACTGCCTCCACTCTGTCTATGTCTTTGCGGATATGGCATCTCCAGAATTGCGCTCAGTAGTCCAGATGGGGTCTCAAGTTGATGCCTCTCCCTATGCATCCCAGTATCCCCCCCAGCCCTCCTTACTGCCTTCTCACATTGCTTGCCCACCTTTAGGAAATCTGATATAATAACTCCTAGGTCTCTTTCGATTTTTGTTGTTGTTATTAACTCCCCCATTGTGTACTCTTCCCCTGGGTTTTTGTTTCCCAGATGCATTACCTTGCACTTCTTTGCATTGAATATGAGCTGCCACATATTTGACCATTCCTCCAACCTTGCCAAGTCCCTTTTCATTCTTTCCACCCCACCTTGTGTATCAACCCTGTTGCAGAACTTTGTGTCATCCACAAAGAGACATACCTTTCCTTCCAGGTCTCCCCAATGTCACTTATAAAGATATTAAAGAGGACCGGTCCCAGTTCCAAACCCTGTGGTACCCCCCTAGTTACCCTCCTTTCTTCACTGTGAACTCTGTTTACCATTACCCTTTGCGTCCTGTTGTCTAGCCAGTTTTTTATCTAGGCTACCACCTTGGGACCCACTCCAAGGCTGGATAACTTGTATATTAATCTTTTCTATGAGACTGTGTTGAATGCCTTGCTAAAAATCTAGGTAGGCCATATCCACAGCCTATCCATGGTCTACTACTTCGGTCACCCAGTCAAAGAAATCTGTTAGGTTCATCTGACATGACCTTCCTGCTGTGAAACCATGCTACCTTGGGTCCTATGCCCCACTGGTCTCTAGCTACTCAACAATTCTTTCCTTCAGAAGTTATTCCATCATTTTCCCTACCACTGAAGTCAAACTAACTGGTCTGTAGTTTCCTGCCTCTGCCCTGCTCCCACTTTTGTGAAGTGGAATCACATTTGCCCTCCTCCAGTCCTCGGGTACCACTCCATCCTCCCATGATTTGTTAAAAAGAGTGGTCAGTGGTGTTACTAGTTCTACCCTTAGTTCTCTTAGTATTCTTGGGTGAATTCCATTAGGCCCCATTGCCTTGTCTACCCTTAGTTTCAAGAGTACTTTCAAAACCCTTTCTTCTGTGAATGGGCTGGTATCGACCCCCTATTCAGAGTTTCTCCCTTGTTTGGTTTAGGTACCTCCCTCTCCTCATCCGTTGTGAATACTGAGCAGAAATATTCATTTGGTATCCTGCTTTTTCACTGTCATCCTCTGCCCACATTCCCTTCCCTTTATTAAGTCTCTGTATCCCTCCTTTGGTCTTTCTTCGCTCCCTAATGTACCTATAAAATGTTTTATCCCCCTTCTTAGCAGAGTTGGCTATCTTTTCCTCAGTTTGTGCCTTTGCTATTCTGACTGCCTTCCCTGCCTCCTTCTGCTTTAACTGATAAAGTTCTCTGTCCTGCTCCTTCTGTGTTTCCTTATATTTCCTGAGTGCTATCCTTTTCTCTTTAACCGTCCCTACCACATCTTTTGAGAACCATAGCATTTTTTCCTTCATTTTGTTTTATTGATTTGCTTCACACAAAGGCTTGTTGCCTCTGCGATGGCTGTTTTGATTATTCCCCATTGTTCCTCCACCCCTCCTTCTTGCCCATTTGCTAGTGCTTTTCTGAGGCACTCTCTCATTTTCTCAAAGTCAGCCTTCCTAAAGTCCAATACTCTTGTTTTTGTATGGCTTGACTCTATGGCTGTGTTTATTGTGAACCAACCACACTGTTTGGTGGTCAGATGGCTACTCACTTCTAAATCTGAGATCCTTTCTCCTTCCCCATTTGAGAGTACCAGGTCTAAGATTGCTCCCTCATAAGTGAGTTCCAGCACTTGCTGTCTGAGCCATGCACTGTGTAGGGCATCAAGAATGACCCTGCTCTTGGATGTGCCTGCAGCAAAGGTACTCCAGTTAACATCTGGCATATTCAGGTCCCCCATCAACAGTATCTCCCCCTTTTTCTGCCATGTTAAGGATGCCTTCTATCATTTCCTTGTCAATTTCCTCCCTCTGAGATGGGGGTCTATACACAACCCCCATGCGGATTGTGGTGCCCTTTCCTGTCTCCAGGGTGACCCATAGTGACTCATCAACTTCCTGTTTACTCTAGTTGTGTTGCTATAATCCCTTCCCTTATATAGGGAGCTACTCCTCCTCTTTTACCCACCCTGTCCCTCCTGTAGACTGTGTATCCTGGTATGCTGACATCCCACTTATGGTTCTCTGTATACCATGTTTCAGTGACTACCACAATATCCAGGCATCCCTCTTCCATAAAGGCCACTAGTTCAGGGAGCTTGTTGCACAGACTGTGGGCATTGGTACTCATCATCTTCCATTTATTTTTTATGGTCTTACCCCTTTTAGCCCCATTCCTGTTCTTAACACCTTTTTCTGCATTTATCCCTGTCCTGCTCTCTACTGACTTCTCTACCTTGGTGTTTACCTCTCTAACTACTGCACTTTGTGGGGGGAGGCTGGGATTTCCCTGCTCCTTTTCAGTGCCTCCCCACTTGGCTAGTTTAAATGCTTGGCAATGAAGCATTTAAACCTGTCACCTAGGATCCTGGTCCCCCCCCCCGGACAGATGCAGACCATCGCGCCAGTATAAACCTGCATCAGACCAGGTGGCTCCCCAGTCCCCAATGAAGCCAAAACCCTGAGCTCCACACCAGTTTTTCAACCATATATTGAACCCCATGGTGCAGAATACCCTAGCATCATCCTTGCCATAGACAGACAGCACCTCCGAGAAGGTTACTATACATGCTACTTGTCTAAGGCCCCTCCCCAACTCCACAAACTCCTCTTGCACTGCTTTGATCCTATTCACAGCCAGGCCATTGGTCCCTAGGTGGACAGTGACATCCAGCTCCCTCCCTCGTGCAGCTGCTCCCGTGATCATGAAGATTCACTTCCTGTCCCTCCAAGCTGTGGCACCAGGCAGGCACCTTACCTCCCTATCCCCTTCCTCCCCCTCTTCTACCACCCTAATGATTGAGTCCCCCACCAGGAGTTGTTTTCTTCCCCTGTGGGGTCTCATGCCACCCTCCTGTGGGTCTCCTTTGTGGAGGTTCCCAGCATCCTCCTTAGTCTCCACTGCAGGTGCCTCCATAGAGGAACCACTCTTTGCCAGAACAGCATATAAACTGTGGAGAGGTACAACTGGAGGGATGCACGTCTGTTCCACCACTCTCTCCCTCCCTGAGCCCACCTTGGTCCAACTGCTCTTCTTTCTTGGCAACCTCTGAGGTAACGATGGTGGCCCTAGTGGTCCCTGGGCAGGGGAAGAGGTTTCACGAATCCTAGCCAGGTCAACCGGGAGATGGGCAACCTCCTCCCTCAGACCAGAGAGGTGCCTGCAAACAGGGCAGCATCGCAGCCTCCAGAATGTCTCCTGGAACACTGCTGCCCCACAGCATTGCACTGCTAAAAAATTCTATGTTTCTATACTGGGATGCATAGGAAGAGGCATCAATAGTAGAAAACAGGAAGTTGTTATCCCTCTGTACAGACAGTTGGTGAGACCCCATCTGGAGTACTGTGTGCAGTTCTGGAGACCCCATCTCCACAAAGACAGAGACAGAATGGAGGCTGTCCAGAGGAGGGCAACCAAAATGGTGCAGGGTCTGCACCAGAAGACATACGAAGAAAGACTAAAGGAGCTTAATATGTTTACCCTTGAGGAAAGAAGGGAGAGAGGGGACATGATAGAAACTTTCAAGTACCTCAAGAGAATCAACAAAGTCCAAGAGGGTAGCATCTTTCAGAAAAAGAGATGTGCAAGAACAAGGGGCTACAATTTGAAGATAGAGGGCGGCTCCAGAGGTAATGTGGAAAGTATTTTTTCACAGAGAGGGTTGTGGATGCATGGAACAGCCTCCCTGAGGAGGTCGTGGAGTCAAGAACAGTGGAGGAATTCAAGAATGCATGGGACAGGCATAAGGCAGTCCTAGTGGGGGGTAAGAGGAAGTAAGCTGTTGGTTAACTAGGATCTGCAGCTTATCTGTTAGGTAGGAAAATGGGCAGACTAGGTGGGCCAAGCGGTCCTTATCTGCCGTCAAATTCTATGCACTACTCCCATCTTGACTTATTTTGTTTTACCTCTCCTGTTGCTTTGTATGCTTACTGTCTCCTCCTTCTATGTATTTTTACACTTACGTTCCTACTGCCTATGTCCCCTTACAACTCTCACCCTTCCTGTTCTGGAACAGGAACTTCCTGTAGTCTTCAGTAGTCTCCTTCTTCTTTGCTAGGATTCAGACCTCCAGCAGCCGGGGATAAAGAGTTTTTTTTTTTTTTTTAAGTTCCTTCAAGGTTGCTGAAACTAATGTATCTCAGTGATACTTCCCTTCCTACTGCTAAACAGGAAGTTCCTGTTGTCAGTCAAATTAAATGCTATAAAACTAGAACTGGCTTTGGGTGGGAGGGTGGAGGGCAATTAGTAAAAAATCTGTAGTTCTAGACTGCTGTCTTGTTCTGAAACCAAAGTTTCTTCTGTCAGAAACACCTTGAAGTAGGTTTGCTCTTTTAAGTACCTTGGGGTACACCTAGATGACTCACTCAACTTCTCTTTCCATGTTGACCACATTGTCAAGAATGCCAACGTGAAACTAGGTGTTCTTTATCGTCACAGGCACTCAATGACACCTGCGGCCCTGGAACTAGCCACAAGCAGCTCAGTCTTTACCTCCATTGACTACGGCCTACCCATTTATGGTGCTGGCTTAGACACCACAATCAAGAGGGTAAGAACCATCAATTAACAGTGCCTGCTGACTGACTCCAGGTGCCGATCCCTTGGTGCACACATGTGATCTGCACGAGCATACTGGGTGGCTCCTGCTCCACCTCGGTCTCAATACCAGATCTGCGTGTTGGGAAAAAAAGCAATGCTAGGACTGATGCCTGAGTCCATAAGCAGACTATTTAGGCAGGCACAACCCTCCAAACAAACTAGAAGTGTGGCCAGAGGAGGTCTCCTGGTGCCATTTAAACATACTACACTGGCCCAGAAATCCCTCTCCTCCCTGGGCCCCAGGTGATATAATGAGCTACCTACTGCCTTCACTGTAATTGTAAAGATCAGCCTCTTCAAAACTGGGATCCTTTCCCACTTGGACCTTGATAAGAGCTGCCGATGCCCTAGCTAAATCACCATACACTGTTGGCTCCTACCCCCCTTCCACCCCATGTTACCTTTTTATCCCCCACCACCCCCCCGCATTCACCCCTACTGATAGGTACTACCTCCACTGTGCCCCTACTTATAGGTACTACCTTCCCTTTCACCCCCACAGCCTTCACTCTCCATACCCTCTTGAATCCACCTCTACTCTTAACTACTTCCCCCTACTAAATCCTGCAGACTACATTTTATATAGCACTATCTGTGCCACAACCTAATGGCAAAGCCTGTTTCGGGCAAAATTAACAACAAAGGCAAACCTTGGTTACTCTTCTCCCACTCACCCATGACCCCATATCCCATTACAATGAGCTACGATCACTCTCAGCTATTCCTCATGTCTGGACAGGACACTCACCCTTGGACTGTAACGTACACCTCCAAGAAACAAAGGTGGCACACAGTTGTGCTGACAAGCTAATGCATTAACTCTTTGCATCTGTAACTCACTCAGCACGTGTTTATGTACACTTATGAAACTACCTGATGTAAATGGATGTACTATTGAGTTTTCACTCACTATTTACAGTTTACCTTTACTAGAATCTGCAGCTTATCCATCAGGTAGGGAAATGGGCAGACTGGGTGGGCCAAACAGTCCTTATCTGCTGTCAAATTCTATGTTTCCAAGTGTTTGTTCGTCACGTAATGTATATGAGTGACTTGGGACCTTTAAAAATGAGTCATGGACTCAAAAGTATTAATTCCAAACTGAAATAAATCAATAAATAAATAAATAAGAAGACAGAGCTACAATTGCTTGCAAGAGGGACACAGAGATTGAAAGAAAACTCAGATGGACGTTTCCTGTTTATTTGGTCTTTGTAAATAGTTATAGCAAACAACGTTATTGTTTTGTGTTACTGCTAATACAAATAAAACTCTTGCTGTGAATTCTACAACTGCTCCTGGGTTTTCCTACGCTTCCTGATCAGTGCCTCAGTGACAGATGGTGTCCACCTAAGTGGGGTTTACAATGTGCATACTCTAATCCAGGAGTTTTGTGCATGGGTACTGGACCTAGTACCAGGGAAGCATAGAGAAACGTATGGATTCTGCAGCAGCAAGTTCAGGAGTGGTTACCAGGAGAAAGGCAGCCAAACTAGCAGAGACAGAAGTCCAAGCTGAGATCGTACAGCCAGCACATGTTATGGAAAAAGAACAGGCAGTGACAGAACCTGAAAGCCTGATGGGCTTTTTCAAATGGTGGGCTATACAACAAAAAGAGGTGGAGAAGCAGAAAGAAAAAGAGATTCAATGTTTAGAAGCACAGAGAAAAGAAAAGAAGAGATGCAGTGACAGAAGCAGTAGATTAGAGAAGAGATGCAGCGACAGGAACAGCGATCACTGGATGCCTGGCAAGCTATCAAAGGTAAAGGATCTGGCATAGATCCAGATAAGCAACAAAACACAAGCGAATGATATTGAGGCATACTTGACAACTTTTGAAAGAGCTGCCACAGCCTGCCAATGGCCAAAACAGCAATGGATAATCAGACTGGTACCCCACCTGACAGTGAAAGCCCAACTTGCATGCAGCAATATGGACACTGTACAATCAGAAAGCTATGACCTGATGAAAAGCAGAATTCTGAAAAGGTATGAAATCACAGGAGAGACCTACAGGCAGAGATTGTGATCTCTGTGTACAACTCAGTTCACAGTCCTCAAGAAGCCTTCACCCGACTCGGAGAACTTCTGATAAAATGGCTCCAACCAGAGGGCAAAGCAGTCCCACAGACTGATACTTTGCAATGGAGCAATTCATCAGCATCTTGCCTACAGGTGTGCAGTTTTGGGTAAAGGAACACCAACCAGAAAGTGGGGAAAAGACTGTTTCTTTGGCCGAAGACTACCAAATGGCCAGAAAGATGCCACAGCAGTGAGGTAACAGCCAAGCACAGGTAAAACGCTCTTTATCCCAATTAAACTCCATGTCTGATGATAACTCTGGTGGGGGGTAACAGGTCTGTGCCCAAAGATGTTATTTGCTATAACTGTAATAAGCCAGGCCATTTTGCAAGAAACTGCCGTAGTAAGGTGAGTGGTACTGGAGCAGATTTGTCCTTGGAAAATTGAGGCAAGCACTTAACAGATGTGAAGGTGGGGGATAAGACTGTAAAGGGGCTCATTGATTTGGGAAGCAGACATACCCTAGTGCATGTTTTAGTGCTGGGAAAAGACTGTGCAAATCGACCCGGTACTGGTGTCATCTGCATCCACAGGGACACTCGATACTATCCCACCACCCAAGTGACTCTGACCATTAAGGGTGTGTCACACCAAATGAAAGTGGGGATGGTACCTAAGTTACTTATACCTGTGATTATTGGAAATGATTTTCTAGAATTTACTAAGTTAATCAAAGAATGAGTAAATCCTGATGTTTTAGCAGCTGTGGTGACAAGAGCTCACACACAGAATACTTCAGACAGTGGGGACACTTTTCCTTTCGGTGATTTTGAGTCGGACTTGTTTGAGCACAGCTTCAAGATCTGGAAATCCAGGAAAGAAAGATGATGCCCAAAGAATGTGTGGCAACAAATGACTGATGGTCATAAGGGGTTAACATGAAAATGCTGAAACTAAATTGATAACTGATTGTGATTTTCTTTCAGAACTAGCTAACTATGTTTCTCTCCAGGGCTATTTTAAGCAACTGGGGGTGAAATCAAAACAGGGTGGACCACTGTTTAAAAAATGTAATGGGTTACTGTACAGAGTTTGGGTTAAACTTCAGACACAGGAACAGACAGAACAATTGATTATACCACAGAAGTACAGAACAGAGCTGTTATAGATAGCACATGATATGATAGTCCTATGGCTGGTCACTTGGGGAGGGATCGTACCCTTGCCAGATTGCTGTATAGATTGTAATGGCTTGGAATTCATGAAGGTGTTGCTACCTATTGTAATTCCTGTGCTGAGTGTCAGAAAGTAGTCCCAGTCACTAGAAAAGACAAGGTGCTCTTACCCTTGATAGATGTGCCTTTTGAGAGAATTGCAAGGGATGTAGTTGGCCCCTTAGACAAAAGTAAAAAGGGTAATAGATTTATTCTGGTAGTATGCGACTATGCTACTCAATACCCAGAAGCAGTTCTAATGCGTACTGTCACAGCTTCAAAAGTGGCAGCAGAGCTTGCAAAAATTTTCAGCAGAATGGGCATATCTAAAGAAATGATTACTGATCAGGGTAGTAATTTTGGTGCTGCATTACTTAAGGAGCTGTACAGACTACTAGGTATCACTGCCATAAGAACCTCCCCATCACCCTCAAACAGATTGTCTTGTTGAGCATTTTAACCAAACCCTAAAATGCATGTTAAAAAGGTTTGTGAAAGGGGAAGGGAAAGATTGGGACCAATACTGGCCTTACCTACTTTTTGCTTACAGAGAAGTGCCATTAGCATCAACAGGGTTTTCACCATTTGAAAAGCTGTATGGTAGGCAGCCAAGAGGGCCATTGGATGTGATAAAAGAAACGTGGGAAGATAACCCCACTGGGAAACAATCTATGACGTCTTATATGTGTGTCCTAAGAAAGAAGCTGGCAGAATATGTTGAAATTGCCCTTAGTAATTAGGAAAAGGCCTAAAGCCAGCAGAAGGTATATTATGACCATGGGGTAAAAGAAAACGTTTTTGAGCCAGGTGAAAAGGTTTTGCTATTGTTGCCAACAACAGAAAATAAACTGTTAATGAAGTGGCAAGGGCCTTGTAAGGTTCTTAGACATACTGGCACCATTAACTACGAGATTGAGACCCCTGACAGGAAAAATCCTACTGAGATATACCATGCTAACCTCCTCAAGAAATTGATTGAACCAGAAACTGATAAGGAAACTATTGATGTAGCTTATGATAGACTGGAACAAACTGTAAATGCTGATGCTGTAAAGGTGACTGTTTCCTTAACCTCAGAACTGCAGACATTCATAATGTGCTTAAGACATTTAGCAGTACTTTTACCACATACCAGGCCAAGCAAAAGGGGTCGAGCATGTAATAGTGGCAAGGAATGCTCATCCTATTAGGCAAAAGACGTACAGGTTACCAGAGCAGTTAAGAGCTGACGTGATTAAGGAAATATGCTTGGTCATCTCTAATGGTAAATGTAAACAAAAAAGAAGGGGGTATTAGAATCTGCCTTGATTTTAGGAAATTTAATCAAGGCTCAATATTTGACAGTTATCCTATGCCCAGAATAGATGATTTGTTGGACAGACTGGGGAGTGCAAAGTATATCAGTACCCTTGATCTCACCAAGGGTTACTGGCAAATCCCTTTAGCTAAAAAATCCACAGATAAAACTGCATTTGCCACTCCTGTTGGATTCTATCAGTTCATCACCATGCCATTTGGCTTACATGGTGTGCCAGCTATATTCCAGTGGTACATGGATGTAATCTTATCACCTCACACTGGTTATTCTGCTGCATACCTGGATGATGTTGTGGTGTATAGTCCAGACTGGAAAAGCCACCTGGAACAACTATGAGCAGTTATCCAAGCTATCAGAAATGCAGGTCTGACTGATAATCCTACCAAATTTGCATTGGGCATGCTGAAAACTAGATATTTGGGCTATTTGTTGGGAAATGGAGAAGTTAAGCCAAAAATGTGTAAAACAGAAGCTGTAGCTAACAGCTCTGTTCCTAAAACAAAGAAACATGTCAGGTCATTTTTAGGGCTGGCTGGTTATTATTAGAGATTTGTTCCCAGCTTTGCTGAGTTAACTACTCCCCTCACTGAACTCTAGAAAAAAACAGTACCCAAATAATGTGAAATGGACCGCAGAGTGTGAGGAAGCTTTTCAAGCCATTAAGGCTGCATTATGTTCAGCCCCTGTTTTAAGAATCCCAGACTCTGAGAAACCATTTTTGTTACAAACAGATACATCAGAGGTAGGCCTAGGTGCAGTCCTGAGCCAAATTATAGGCGGGACAGAATATTCCATTCTGTACATAAGTAGGATGTTGCATGACAGAGAGAAAAGGTACTCCATCATTGAAAAGGAATGTTTAGCAGTAAAGTGGGCCATGGAGTCCCTTAAGTTTTATTTACTAGGAACAGACTATGTACTTATAACAGATCACAATCCTCTCTGTTGCCTTAACCAAATGAAAGATAAAAATTCCAGAATCACAAGGTGGTACCTAGCACTATAGCTAGGGCTGTAATTTTTTCACGTTAAAAAGCTGCCAAATTCACGGCATATGCAGAGTGGAAAATAAGCTTTTTCATGGGACTTTACACTAGCGGGATTGAACATGAGGGAATTCCCGCAATCACCCTGCCGCATAAGACCAAATGTCTTACACAATGAAAATAACCACGGTTCCCCTTCTTCAAAACAGTCTCCTCCACTGACCCCAATTCCCGGTGTCTGTAACCATGCAGCGTAAGACCCAATGCCTTAATCAAAATAACCACAGTTCCCCTTCTGTTAGCACTGCGATTTGATAAAGACCTGCTACAATGAGCAAAGAGTCAGCTTACTGTTCTGACGACAGATCATATTGGAGGCTAATGTTAGATCGTATTGGAGGCTTCACGCCATGTAGGCAAATTTCTAAGTTTTCTCCTCTGAGGACCCCATTTCACAGTGTCCCTAATCAGTATCCCATGATGTGAAAACTTTTTCTCCATGCACATTCGTAGCTGCCACTGACTAGGACAGAAACTTTAATAGCATTTTCACCCACACTCACCATGGTGATTTTTTTTTTATTTTACTTTCTGTGCTTGCTCTACTGATGTACCGGGTAAGAACAAAGAGCTTGGGTAACTTGTTAATTTGAGACAGGCAAATTAAAAACAATTGTTTCTGTCTCAGTTAATTTTTACTGCAGCAGTTTCTGCAGAAAGTCATTGAGCTCTCGCTATTTTACTCTCTTGGGGGATTTTTAAAGGGGACTGTCGATTTCACGGCATTGGGCTAATTTCATGGGAATCGTGAAATCCGTGATCCCCGTGAAAAAATGAGAGCCCTAACTATAGCCAGTTAAATTCATGGTGATACAAAAATCTGGTAAAGAGAATAGCAATGCTGATTTTCTATCAAGACATGGATCAAGAACTGAGGGTTCTGAAGGTTGAAAAACAAATGTATGGATTTGAACTTTACTGTTTGCTGTACTATTCTAGAAAAATGGATAATGCACATGTGCTTAACTTCTAAAAGTTAGAGGCTAAAACGGGTAGGCTCCCCTCCTCTCAGTGTCAGTGGTGCTTAGATCCAGAGGGGGGCCTCTGCCACATGCTATGTACATACCTGAAGGCTCGCGCCTTCTGGCATACCATTAGAGGATCCTTAAATCCAATGCTGGGATTTGACTCATTGTTCCTACCTGAGATCTGCCTGCTTAATAGTTATCTCCATGGAACCTCTGGAGTGCAGAACGCGCATATGGCCATGATATCAGCTGTGGTTGAGTTAATAATTATGAGACATTGGAAGGAGGAGTCCTTGCCACCTGTGTTGGAATGGCATAGGGAAGCTCTCTTGGCTCTTCAGCTGAAATGACACAGTGCATCAATGAACAATAGACTTCATGCTTATCAAAGCAAGTGGGGTTCCCTGGATGCTTTGCTTACTGCCTGGAAATCCTAGACACTTAGTCCGCCCACTTAAATATTATGTGACTCTTCTGTTTTGGTCCCTCTTTTTTTTTGATAATGGACACTATGTTTGGCACAAGGATGGGGTGAGGTGTAGAGGAGGGTTGGGGTTACTATTTAGGTGGGGATTAAATGGTTTGACTGATGAGTGTAGTCTCATTATAATGTATTGTAATCTGTCAGTGTAAACTTGACTGCTCCCTCTATATTTCCTAATGTTCAAATAATTTTGAATAAAGTATACTGAAAGAAAAAAGTTAGAGGCTAATATTAGTAGAGAATTAATAGAAAGTTTTGGAAACAAGTTTAATAAAACAGGTTCCCTCTTAAGGAGGGGGGTGGCAGTATGTAACAGGGTTGAATAGGACCAAGTACCAGTTGTTGTGGAAAGAGTTTGAATGCAGGGATCTGTTCTGTTCTTTCCTTTTCTGTCTCTTCTCTGGTTGCACAACCAAATTTTCCTGTGAGACCTAGGAGTCTCGCAATATTTTGCCTCTAACTATCTCTCAGCCTTCCCTTGCTGTTTTGTCTTTTTCCTCCCTTACATATCTTCTGGTATAAAAATATGCAAATCATTATGTGGAAATGTAGCTGATATTGGGATCCCTTTGTTTAGAAAAAATATGGTGTTACTGTTGAAATGTATATAATTATAATTTGAGATGATTTCAAAAAACTATTGGAAACTCAAGAGGTTACCTTAGAGTAATTTTTAAGCCATTTGCAGGAGAGCTGTGGAGATGGGGCCTCAGTTCTGGGATGTTTTGCCAGCACCTGCCTGAAATATACTAGAACATTTTAGAGAAAAACAGGATGCTTATTAAGAATGGGAGTTGCAAAGACTCATAAGAAGGCAAAGCTGCAATTGCTTGCAAGAGGGACACAGAGACTGAAGGAAAACTCAGATGAACTTTTTCTGTTTTCTGTTTATTTGGCCTTTGTAAATAGTTATACTGAATAATTTTATTTTTTTATGTTACTGCTAGTATAAATAAAACTCTTGTTGCGAATTTTATAACTGCTCCTGGTTTTTCCTATGCTTCCTCATCTGTGCCTCCACGACTTTCAGCCACCCCAATTTCCTGTATATATACAGTATATATGTGTGTGTGTGTATATGTGTATATATATATATATATATATATATATATATGTGTGTGTGTGTGTGTATATATATATATATATATATATATATAATATCTATCACGTTTAAGCTTTCCTTCACATAAAGCACTACACCCCTACCATTCCTTCCTAACCTGTCCTTCCTGAACATATTATAGTTTGGTATGTGGTTGTCAGTGCACCATGACTCAATAATGGTTACAATATCCAGGTAAACCTCTGTCATGATGTCTTCTAGGTCTAAAATCTTGTTTCCTAGTCTTGTAGAATTAGCACACATGGCCTTCTAGATTGTGTTATAACTGCTTGCTGCCCCCACCCTTTTTTTCTTTTGGCCCCCCATCCCATTAACCTTTTGAATGCTTCTTTTCCTCCCTCTCCCCTTTTCTTTCACCCTGCTACTTTGATTGACTTGCACGCTGGGGGATCCCTTTTCCCTGGGTTCTCCCTACTCTCAGCATCAGCCTATGGAGGAGGGGAACAGTTATTGCCTCCCTGATTACTACCGCCATCCTCCTCAGCTAGTTTAAATGTTTATCGAAGTAACATTTAAACCATCACCTGAGGACTGCAGTTCCCCTTCTGGATCAGTGCTGGCCATTGACCCTGTATAGGCCCATATCCTCCCAGATGAGTCCCTGATATAACAGTACCCCTCCTGTCTGCACCATTCCCTCAACCATGAGTTGAAGGTTGTGGTGCAGAGATTCTGCTCCTTCCCACTCTACTAGACAGGCATCACCTCTGCGAAAGCTACGGAGTATGCTACCTAAGACTGTTTCCCAGTTCACTGAACTCCCCCTGTGCTATCCCAGCTCCTCCTTCCTTCTGCCTTAACAGTTCCTGGGATATGATTCCCATCCCTCTGAACTCTGGCACCACATAGGCAACTGACCTCCCTCTCTGTCCATTCTCCTGTTCCCAAATCAGTTCCCCCTTACAGTTGCATCCCCACCAGAATGTGCTTCCTCCTTCTCTGGGGTACTCTCCCCGCCCGGTTCACCACTTTGGAGGACCTCCACATCATCCCTGGCCACTACCATGGGTGCCTCTCCACCAGAGTGCCATGGGGATTTTGTAGTGGTAATTGGCTGAGGAATGAGCCTGCAATCTCCCCCAAGCTTTCACCAGCCTGTTTTCTGAGAAGAAGGTCAGGAAAGCTCTTGCTAATCTGAGGGTGGACAAAGTCATGGGGCCAGACAGGGAGTATCCAAGAGTGCTGAGGGAACTCGGGTAGGTACTGGCTGCACCCATAGCAGACTTGTTAAACAGTTCACTGGAGACTGATGTGGTCATGGTGAACTGGAGAAGGGCAGACATAGTCCCACTTCACAAAAGTGGTAGCAAGGAGGAGGTGGGCAATTATAGGCCTGTCTGCCTGAGTTTGGCAGTAGGGAAATTAATGGAAACACTATTAAAGGAAAGGATTTTGGAAAACGTGGAATCCAATGGACTGTAGAACCCAAGGCAGCATGATTTTACATAGGGACAGTCATGCCAAACAAACCTAATCATTTTTTTAGACTGGTTAACCAAGGTTTTGGATCATAGAGGGAGGGTAGACGTGGCCTATCTAGACTTCAGGTAAGGTCTCTGACACCATTCTACACAGGAGACTAGTAAACAAATTGGATAACATGGGGGTGGGCAATAAGGTGGTCAACTAGGTAGATAATTGGTTAGGAGATAGGAGGCAGAGGGTGATAGTAAATGGGTTTCGCTCCAAGGAGGAGAGAGTAACCAGTGGGGTACCTCAGGAGTCAGTATAATGGCTAGTCCTCTTTAATGTCTTCATTAGTGACATAGTGGATGAGCTACAAAGGAAGATCTGCCTCTTTGTGATGGCACCAAGATCTGCAACAAAGTAGACAATCCGGGTGGGGGGCTGGGGTGTAAAAGATGGTAAGATACTTCAGGCGGTTGGAAGAGTGGTAAAAATTTGGCAGCTAAGGATAATGCAAAAGTCAAAAAAAGCACTTGGGTAACAGAAACCCAGGACTGAGTACAAACTGGGGGGACAGACACTTGCAATGACCAAGAAGGAAAGGGACCTGGGGTAATCATATTGGATGACCTAAAGGTGGCCAAATAGTGTGAGAAAGTAATCAGGAGAGCTAGTGGGATGCTGGGGTGTATAGGTAGAAATATTACCAACAGGAAGACTAAAGTGGTCTTGCCCCTATATATGCCATTGGTAAGACCCAACCTGGGGTACTGTGTCCAGTTTTGGAGACTACATTTCAGGAAAGACTGAGTAGAGGCAGTCTAGTGGAGGGCTTCCAAGGTGGTGCAGTGTCTGCATTAAAAGCCCTACAAAGAGAGGCTAAAGGAGCTCAACATGGAGGAGGAAAGGATGGAGAGAGAACATGATCAAGATTTTTAAATACCTCACAGTGGGTAATAAGGTGCAGGTGCAAGATATTTTTCAGAGAAAAGGGTGCTCTAGAACAAGAGTCATAATATGAGTCTGGAGGAAAGTAGGTTCAGGAGAGATGTGAAGAAATACTTCTTCACAGAAAGTGTGGTGGATGCCTAGAACAGCCTTCTGTCAGAGGTGGTGAAAACAGTGGTGGGATTCAAAAAAGCTTGGGATAGGCACAAGGGAAATCGTAAACAAAAGCTGTGGAAGAAACACTGCTATAGACTGAGGAGATTCGGTAACAAAAGCAGTCACAATGAAATTGGACAGACCAGATGAGCCAAGTGGTCTTTATCTGCCATCAGTTTCTGTTTTTCTATGTCCTCAGTATGTACACCCTTGAAGAGAGGAGGGAAATGGGGGATAATATAGAAACCTAGGAATACCTCATGGGGATAAATAAAGTACAGGAGGGGAGTTTTTTTCTGAAATAAGATGCATGAGAACAAGGGGCATGCTATGCAGCTGGAGCGAGGTAAATTCAGGAGAGATGTTTGCTCCACTCAGAAAGCTCAGGATAAAGGGCAAATGCTACAAATGGATTACCCCCAAGCTAAAAGTTCTGATGAGGCAGTGTAACAGTGCATGGGCTTAATTTAAAAAGACCAAACGTACCCCAATTTGGGTCAAACCTAGAGAGTTTCACAACCTGTGTAAAATAAATAAATAAAACTCTCCAAGACAGCAAAACAAGAGTGTATCTTGAGTCTCCAGTGCAGTAACCTCTGTCTGACCCGAGACAGTTCTGGGACCAGATTAACAACCTGCTTAAAGGCAGACCTAGCGCCTCTCATGGTCTTATAATGGTCAACAATCAGACCATAAAAGACCCTCTGTCTGCTGCTATGGCTTTCCTTCTCCAGTTTACAGACCTGGACTAATATAAGAAAGTAATCCCAACCCTTTCCCCGGCACTTAGTAACATCTTGTTACCTGCTTTCTCACACCCCAAATTTCACTTTAAGCATCACCAGTGGAGGACCACTCCTATAGGACCATGGGAACCACTCTGGTGTATCCCTTACCTTAGAATTGGGGGTGCCCCGCTACACTAGTCAGTCTGAGTCAGCGAGGGTATCAAAAGAGCAGGTCACCTCCAACCTATGGACAGATACCCTTGAACCCACCAGGCCCGGTGGTGCTGAGGGCTGAGGTGCTGGACGCCATACCTTTCGCCATGCCGGTGACCCAGGTTCGGGAAAAGACTCGGGTCGTCGGAAGTCTGCGGGAAGGGAGGGGATCGAGAGTCTGGAGGACTGCTCTCCCCTCCCAGGGTGGGTTCCAGGGCATACCCTGCTCCATAGTGGCCCCTGGTGGAGACTGGAGCACTTCAGGGAGTCTGGCTAAGACACAATGTCGGGGGCAGGGTTGCGGCAGCCAGGCTGCATGTAGGGGGCATTGCATGTCCATGCTCTGGAGGGGAAACTACACAGAAAACCTCTAGTGGTCTAGTGGAGGTGAAAGGGGCCCAAGACCTGTCCACATCCCATTGCTGGACTGTCTTCGTGGGCTCCAGCTTCCACCTGGAACCACGGCAGTCCCTCTAATCTCAGACAGGCTGCCACAGGTGGGCAGGCCCTCCCAAGGGGTTGATCCAGGGGGCTGGTCAAGTCATGGAGTCGAGGGGAGTCTTCCCTAGGGAGCCCAGAGGAGGAGTTTCAGGCAGGGAGTAGAGACAAAGTCCGAAGGTACCCTGGAGAGATGTCCTAGGTCCCAGTGCAATAAAGAAAATAAAAAAAAAAGGTACTCTTGAACCCTTCTCATCCATCTCCACACACAGTATAATCTTCCTAAAATATATTTCTGGTGCATCTTACAAATCATAGATGCAGTCATCAAAAGAGCCAAAGCAAACCCCACCCTAGGAGCCACAGTTACCTTCCCTTGTTACAACATGGCTCCAGAACCCCACATGGATGAGGGGTGGAATATACCACAATACTTCTTTTCCTATCACATCCCTACACTCGCAAAACACAAAGTAGCTAGGGAACAGGAATTACAAATACTTTTTCACTGGATGGCTGCTACAAGGCTGTCACTCTAATATATGGGCTACAGTATGGGATACCAGAAATCTTTCATTGGTGATATTGTACCCCAGACATACTAAAGAAAATGGTCTGGTTGCCCTTCCGTCTATGCTGGAGATGCCACCAGGATGTAGGGACTCTTTCCCATATCCTGTGGTTTTGTCCCAGGATATGACACTTTGGGGCCCAAATATGTCAGTTTAGTAAGGAAGTGATAGGGATGGATGTGGACCTAGACACAATTTTCTGGATTCTAGTGGACAAATATCTAGAACTAAAATAACTCTGGCAAGCTAGATGGGGTAGGTGGTCCTTTTCTGGTGACAGCTTCTATGTTTCTATGCAACACTTAAACAGAAGACCTGGCTTCTCCACCTATGCTGGCAGCTAAGTGGTAAATCCCCCTGAAACAGAGAAAAAACTCACCACCACCCACTTTAATAGAAACATAGAATTTGATGGCAGATAAGAACCGGTTAGTCCACCTAGTCTGCCCATTTCCCTACCTGATGGATACGTTGCAGATCCTTGTTAACCAACAGCCTACTTCCTCCTGCTCCCCCACTAGAATTGACTTATGTTTGTCCCATGCATTCTTGAATTCCCCCACTGTTCTTGACTCCATGACCTCCTCAGGAAGGCTGTTCCATGCATCCCCAACCCTCTTTGTGAAAAAATACTTCCTCACATTACCTCTGAGCCATTTCCCCATCTTCAAATTGTGCCCCCTTGTTCTTGCACGTCTCTTTTTCTGAAGGATGCTACCCTCTTGGACTTCATTGATTCCCTTGAGGTACTTGAAATTTTCTATCATGCCCCCCCAAGGGTATACACATTAAGCTCCTTTAGTCTTCTGGTGCAGACCTTGCACCATTTTGGTTGCCCTCCTCTGGACAGCCTCCACTCTGTCTATATCCTTGCGGAGATGGGGTCTCCAGAACTGCACACAGCACTCCGGATGGGGTCTCACCAACTGTCTGTACAGAGGGATAACAACTTCCTGTTTTCTTCTGTTGATGCCTCTCCCTGTGCATTCCAGTGTCCCCCCTAGGCCTCCTTACTGCCTTCTCACATTGCTTGCCCACCTTTAGGTCATCTGATATTATTACGCCCAGGTCCCTTTCCATTTTTGTTGTTGTTAGTATCTCACCCACCATTGTGTACTCTTCCCATGGGTTTTAGTTTCCCAGGTGCATTACCTTGCACTTCTTTACGTTGAATCTGAGCTGCCATACATTTGACCATTCCTCCAACCTTTCCAAGTCCCTTCTCATCCTTTCCACCCCACCTTGTGTATCATCCCTGTTGCAGATCTTTGTGTCATCTGCAGAGAGACATACTTTTCCTTCCAGTTCCTCTCTAATGTCATTTATAAATACATTAAAGAGGACCGGTCCCAGTACTGAACGCTGCGGTACCCCACTAGTAACCCTCCTTTCATCACTGTGAACTCTGTTTACTTTTACCCTTTGCGTCCTGTTGTCCAGACAATTTTTTATCCAGGCTACCACCTTGGGACCCACTCCATGGCTGGCTAACTTGTATATTAATCTTTTGTATGAGACTGTGTCAAATGCTGTGCTAAAATCTAGGAAGGCCATGTCCACAGCCCCTCCCTGGCCTACTACTTTGGTCACCCAGTCAAAGAAATCTATTAGATTCATCTGACACGACCTTCCCGCTGTAAATTCATGCTGCCTTGGGTCCTATGCCCCACTGGTCTCTAGGTACTCAGCAGTTCTTTCCTTCAGAAATGATTCCATCATTTTCCCTACTACTGAGGTCAAACTGACAGATCTGTAGTTTTCTGCCTCTGCCCTGCTTCCACTTTTGTGAAGTGGAATCAAATCCACCCTCCTCCACTCCTCAGGTATCACCCCATCCTCCCATGATTTGTTAAAGAGAGTAGTCAGTGGTGTCACTAGTTCTACCTTTAGTTCTTTTAGAATTCTGGGACGAATACCATCAGGTCCCTTTGCTTTGCCCACCTTCAGTTTTAAGAGTTCTTTCAGAACCCTTTCTTCTTCGAATGAACTGGTATTGACCCCCTATCCAGAGTTTTTCTCTTGTTTGGTTTAGGTACCTCCCCCTCCTCTTCCTTTGTGAATACCGTGCAGAAATATTCGTTCAGTATCCCTGCTTTTTCACTCTCACCCTCTACCCACATTCCCTCTCCTTTACTAAGTCTCAGTATCCCTCTCTTGGTCTTTCTTCGCTCCCTAATGTACCTATAAAATGTTTTACCCCCTTCTTAACAGAGTTGGCTATCTTTTCCTCAGTTTGGACCTTTAGAAGTGGCTTTCTTCCCTTCTGAAACTGGCAAACTCTGAAAGATTGTACCACCTAACAAATCAAAATATGGCAAGATTCCAGGCAATATGGACCCTTTCCTGAACCTTTGCCAAATCTAATTTGCATGTATATAATGCTAAAAGATCCATGATGCTGGCGTGATAACCCAGACCATGATGTTTGCTATAGCACCGGGAACCCATCGACACCCCCTACCGTGAGGTGACCCCAGACTGACTGACAGTATCGTGATGCACAATGCGGGAGGGCTGAACCCCCGTAAACCAGCCCTCCCACACCCCCTACTATGTATATTTAACTCCATGTTGCACAGTCAGTGAAGTTAGATATTTACCTCCTGTCACCCTAAAGTGTCTCAAAGCAAAACCCCCATCATTGCTGATTTAGGCACAGTGGGGGTTTTGCTGTGGGGGGTTCACTGTGTGGGTGTCGCTGTAGTGGCAGCATACCGAAGCTCAAGACCCTTTTTGACAGCACCTTAATATAGGATGAAAAAGCAAAACAGATCTCATCTTTAGAGACTCCAGTTCACTGGAATGTATGAAGTGTTCTTTTTAAAGATATATTTAGTAGTTAGAAAAGAACAGTTACATACTTACCATAACAGCAGGTCTTCGAGAGAATCTCTTTCATTAGGCCACACCTAGGAACTATATCTGAGGCCACACCTATGGAATGAAAACTGCCAGGCACTAGGACCACATGGAAACTTTTTTGCTAGCAGTCTATCAGGGGTCACCTATGATGACATCAGATGTTGATGTCCCAATCTATATATACGTGGGCAGCTCCACTCTCTCCTCTGTTCACTGCAGGAGACCATACTTGCAAGGCTTCCCTCCTAGAGAACCAAGGAGAAAGTTGAAGCTTCCAGCTACCTGGAGAGGCTGAAGCAACAGGTATTCCATCCTACGAAGAGAAAGAGAGAGACGGTGGTGAAAAGGACGGAGGGTGTTACAGTAAGTACGTAACTGTTCTATCTTCTTTGAGGACATCTCTTTCATCAAGCCACACCTATGCAACATGTCCCAAGCAGTACTGGCAGAGAGACAGTCTGGGTGGCTGGAGGCTACAGGCCTAAAAAAGGAGGCATTGAAACACAGCCAGCTGAAGCCTTCCTTTCTTCTAGAGGGAATGTCCAAACTGTAGTGCTTTGTGAAAGTGTGGACAGTACTCCAAGTTGCAGCAGCACAGATCTCTGCAGCTGAAACTTTCCTGAGAAAGGCAACAGACGTGGTTATGCCTCTGGTTGAATGGCCAAGAATAACCCCAGGACGTCCCTTACCATACTTCTTGTAACAGAAAGTAATACAGTTGGCCAACCATTTGGACATACAGTACACTGTTTAGAAACAGCATGCCCTCTTTCCCAGGGGTGAAAGAAAGAAAAAGCTTTAAGGACTTTCTGAAGTCCTTTGTACAGTGACCATAATATCTGAGACTTATGTGTACATCTAATGTGTGGAACAATGCTCCCCTCAATTGGCATGCTCAGGAAAATAAAGTGGGAGATGGATAATTTGGTGTAAAGTAAACTCAGACACTACCTTTGGTAAAAACATAGGGTTTGTATACAAAGACGCTAACACAGAAGAGCCTGAAGCTCAGAAATCCTTCAAGCAGAAGTAATAGCAAATAAAAATAATGCTTTATCTGACAGAAAGCATAGCTTACAAGTAGCAGCTGACTCAAAAGGAGCCAAAATATGCGTCTCTGTCACAAAATTCAAGTCCCAAGCTGGGACTGAATTGTGGAGGGGAGGCTTCAAGTGCAGAATGCATCACAGAAACATGGGTCATGTCCAGTTGGGTCACTGTATGACCCTCAGTAGGCAAAGCTGATATATAGCCAAGTGCACTTTTGATAAAGGAGTGTTGTAATCCTGTATCTGACAAGGACAGTAAATACTCCAGGATCTGATTCACTGGGCAAGAGGATAAATGCAGGTGATGGGAAGTGGCTCACAAAGCAAAACACTTCCACTGCATGGAGTAAGTAGCCCTGGTGGAGGGCTTCCTGACAGCCACCAGGATATCAGCAACTTTTGGGGACACTCTAAATATCCAGTGGCTGTGTCTTCAAGAGCCAGTCATGGAGATGGAGTGACTTGAGGTCTGGATGGACATGGATTTCCTGTTCCTGAAACAGCAAGCCTTGCACAGGGGCAGGGGTACTGGTGGTTCCACTGCTAACTGTTGTAGCAATAGAAACCATATCTATGAGGTCAGAAGGGGACCACAAGAATTAGAGTGGCTTCCTCCATTAGGAACATGGTTACCATCCTCAGAATCAAAGGAAAAGGAAGAAAGGCATAAAGGAGCCTCCCTTTCTAAGACAGGGGCAGCACCTCTCACCAGAAATTTCCAGGCCCTGGATTGAGCGATCAGAAAGTGACAGTTTGGTGTTGAGTGAGGACACAAAAAGGTCTAACTCTGGACAACCCCACCTCCCAAACAGGTCTGCTACTACTGAGGTCAGCAGCTCCCACTATGCATTCTGGACTGCAGTCAGTCACTGGGTAGTTTGATTAAACTTCAGGCAGACCTCACAGGCCTTAATGCCATGGCCTGCTTCAAGACAGCAGACGCAGACATCGTGCTCGTCACTGGAGTAGATTTTTCTACCACACTCGCAGTACTGGAAGTCTGGCAGTGTCTCTTGTTCTCGACATACACAATGATAGTAATCACTTTTTAAAATAAAGTGATAGCTACTGGGGTGAAAAAATCTGTCAGTTTATTTTGACTGCAACGACTTCATGGAGTCTGTCAGGCATGGTTGATGGCGGGAAAAGAGCTGAGGGTGAGAGCTGCCTACATACATACAGTGGGACATCGATGTTTGATGTCATCATGGGAGGACCTTGACAGACTGCTAGCAAAAAAAATGTCCACATGTTCTAGTGCTTGGTGACTATAGTTCCATATGAGTGGCCTGATGAAAGAGATGGCCTTGAAGGTGAAAAGTTCTTTCTGGTAGTAACAGTATACTATAGTCTTAGATCACAAAAGAGTAACTGTAATTTAACTGTAACTGTAATTTAACAAACATGAGGTAGCATGATAATGTATTGATGCTCCTTCCTTTAATGTTTTTCTTGTAATGAACTATATACTGTACTTTGCCTTGTTGAAACTTCCTCAATAAACTTATTACTTGCCAGCAGATACAGGCAACATGGTCTATCAAGTCTGCTTGGGTGTGCAGCTAGCACCCAACTTTGCAGCTGCCCCTCCCCCTTCACAGGCCCACACAGATGAATGCCAAGTGAGAGTGAACCAGATTAAGCTGTTTGCGGTATTTCCGGTGAATAGGGGAAATTTGCCCAGGACACCAGGGAAATTCCCCTACTCACAGGTAGGGGGAGATCTGATGGAGGACTGATGCCAGTCTGTTGCTGTGCTGTGTTGCGAGTGGTTAGTAGGAGAAGGGGCTGAGGAGTGGGTCTCCTCCTCTACTTCTAACTAGCTAGAGATCATGGATCTGGGAATGGTGGATAAAGAGCCAGGGAGAGCTACTGCAGCATTAGAGAATGTCAAAAGGATTATCATAAATTAATCCATAGAGCCGGAGTGGCTTGAGGAGGTAGAATCTGTATCAGAGGAAAAAGCACCTCTCTCCATGGAGACTGAGGAGAGGGTAAGTGACAAAGTTCAAAAGAATCTTTACAAAGTCATTTAAATGTAAAAGCACTTTGGTAGGAAAAATAAATTCAACACAAGATAAAAAGGGGAAGGTAAATAATATACAGGGAACTCTGGCAGGACAACAGGAGAAAAGGCAAGAAATGGTGGAGCAGCAAAACTCAGGTGAGGAGGTGAAACAAACGGGGGGGATTTTACTGAAGAAATTGAGGGCCTGACAGAGGGTGAGGATCTGGACACATCCATGGAAATAGAGGTTAAAACGATACAAACAGAGAAGGAACAGAGTGAAAATGAAAGTCCAAAAAGAGAAACAGTTTGGGGAGAAAACACAAGACAAAGGTTATTTCCAGAAGGGATGCAGAGGCATAATGAGCCAGCAAGGAGGAGGAATGCAGTACGGTTAAAATATAAAGGTTCTTCTGCTGATGCTCCAGATAGGCTATTTGTGGGCAAACAACTTCTGAAAAATTGTATGAAATATTACGATTATGAAATTTATGGCTTGTCCAGGGGACACTATCTATGATGTTAGTTTCAAGCATCCAGTAGGCCTGGAGAGGTTTTTGGAAATTATACCACTAGATTAAGAATACACCCCCCTATGAAGAGACTTTGTGGTGATTCCCTTAACCAGCCTGGCTTTTAAAATAGTAACTGTCCTTTTCAGAAATGAAGGAGTGAACGTTGTGGACATTTCTATTCGGTTAAAGCAGAAATGTGAGGTAAAAGGTCCCCTAGAGCCAGTACTAGATGAAAACCTCTGGACTGGAGGTTGGAAATTTAATGTGGTGTTGAAACAACAACATTGGGAATTTACACATCTCCCAAATTGTTTCTTCTTGAGAAGGGGCAGAGGAGTGTTTTTTTTATGCTGGTCAACCCCGTGCATGGTATAGATGTGGTGAAAAAGGGCATTTAAGTAATGCTTGTGGAAAAGTTTAGCGTAGTTTGTGTGGCAAATTGGATATTATGGGGCACCTTGCAATAATCCAGTAAAATGCAGTTTATGCAAAGAAAAAGGACATACCTTCCATAGCTGTCCTTGGGCAATGCATAATAGTCCAGAACCTGGGGAACAAGTTGAGCAAGATGTCTATTTGGCATTAGCCCAAAAAGATAAAGCAAAAAATGACAAAACTGTGGCAGAGGCAAAGCTGGATGACAGAGAAGGGAGAAATGGGGGAGAGGCACCACAACCAGCAAACTCACCCACATTTCATGTTCCTGCAGAACAATACATGGGAACGGGGAAAGAGAATGGGGAAAAAAAAGGGAAAAAAGGTGAAAGTGGTCAACAGGTCAAGGGAGCACCAGATCCTGGGGTGACAAACAAGAGACCTTTACAGTGGTTACCAGATCAAAGAAAAGGGGGAGGAAAACTGCAAAGCCAAATCAGATCAGGACAACAGAGGAGGTTGTTCAGTTAGTAAACAAATACACAATATTGCAGGACAAAAAATGGATAACTACTGATGAGGATTCTGACACACTACTCTCTGATGTGGAAGGGGAAGAAATTGTGTCAAATGATTCAATAGACACTCAAGCCTCAAAGAAAAGGAAGAAAGATAAGACTGTGTAGGGAAAAAGAAAAGAATACATACATGTCATGGGATCTCTGAACCGTGTTTCATGAAATGTAAATAGTATAGAGAATAGGACAAAGAGGCTGGTTACATTTACATTGCTTAGTGAATTGAGAGGGGACATACTAATCCTTCAAGACACCAGGGTACATACTACTTCTGAATTAAACATGGTTGAAAAAGACTGGAGGAGGGGTTCTTTCATTTGGTCTCTAGGAGAAGAAAAATGTTCTAGGGTTGAAATTGCTTTTACGACTCATGAGGTAAAAATGATAAAGATCATGGATCTGGTGCCAGGTAGGGCTTTAGTGGTGGATGCTGTAGTTAAAAGAGTAACAATAAGGCTGATAGTGGTCTATAATCCTCAATCAAAATTAGAAAGGAACAAATTAATGGGTAAGATAGAACCATTTTGTATACAGCTAAGCTGACCTTATGGGGAGGAGGATTTTAACTGTGGGCTGACAAAAAAAATATTGGGGTAGAAAATCGGATAACATTTTTTGTGATTCAGTATGTTTAAAAACAATATTGAAAAATGCGGGTATTGAAGATGCCTATAAAATTATGGGGTAACAGTCAGAGCATACTGTATAGCAAGTTGAATTCATGGTCCCCAACATTCACGGAGCGTAGCCAGCTATATTAAATCATGTCAGCTAGAATTAGTGCTACATGCCAACCACAAAATATGGTTTCTCACAGGCGTAGACAAAACTAGTTAAATAGGAGCACTGTACCTGCTGATTCATCTCTTGCTCACTCTGTCAGAATGGTGTGTGTTGCTGACAGTCATGTCACTACTACGATGGATTAAGGGCACAATGCGAAATTACCCTCTGGAAGCCAGCAATATGGACAGCGATGCACTTGCTGCAAGCTCTGGTGTAGAGTCTCATGTTGCCTCGTCTGTTGCCAGGGAGCTTTCCATTTCTGGCCCACCACCTGATTTTTTTGGGGGGGTTCAGGTGCCGGATTCGCAGATAGTAGACTGACAAAAATCACAGATCGAGAGGTAAGCACACAAATTCAAAATTTCATTTCTGAAGCAGTACAGTTTCTCATACACTAACCTTCGCTTTCTTTCTCTCCCATTTCACAGGACGTGGCTTGATGGATGGAAAGCTTGAAGCAATTGACATTCCTTGTTGTTGCTTGTACTAGCCCCCCTGCCCCCATGATGCACGCTATATGCATAGCATCACAAAGACACACCGACGTGTACGTTCTCAGTCTCGATGCGTCTCGACGTGCTGCAAGTGGTCCACTGGCCAATTCAGACTTCCACAAAACTTCATCCGGTGCCTACATCCTACTTCCTAGGAATAAACATGGGGTAAAGCAGGTTAGAGACAACAGTAAATGACCTGTTATAATACAGCATCTTAAGTCGTGTTTGTACCTTTATCACACTAAACATGTGGCGCTAGTTGGCACAGGGGATAGTGGTGCAATATGAGTTGATTATCGTGTTCAGTTAGAGTTCGTGGATATAATCTAAATAGCGAATATAGTGAGAATTAACTGAACGTGAAAATTATCTGCAATACAGTACATATTATAGGGGAAAGCTATCCTCAAGGATAGATTTTTGGTTTGTTCCAAAAAAATATATCAGCAGAGAAGATGTATATAGTACCACTAGAAACATCAGACCATGCAGCAGTATGCTTGAAAATTAATTTAACTGACACCATGATCTTTGGAAAAGGGTACTGGAGAATGAATGTGGAAAATTTGGAAGAAAAAGTTATATAGGAAGAATTGCTTGATATGTTTACAGCAAGCGGGATGGTTTAAGACTCTTATGATGATACTTTAAAATGGTGGGAAGATACAAAAGGTGACATAAAAGTGGTCATGTTAACAGCAGCACAAAAAAAAAGAGAGGATGAAATACCAGAAATATTTAAGTTTAAGGGTGAAATTATATAAAGAAATGACTAATCAACATATAAGCAGGAAAGACCAGATGAGGAGAATAACTGAGCTCAAAGAACAGATGTGGGAATTTCAGTATAATAGAACACAGTCATTAATCATGGAACAAAAATGTGGAACACAAGTGACCAAAGCTCAGACAAATCTGTTTGATAGCAATAAGGCTAGGGTGGAGAGTAGAGTAATGTATGGGTTAGTAGACAATGCAAGGAAGACACATACACCGACATACATAACCTTAATTTGATAGTGCAAAAGAACACCTAAGACACAAATTTCAAACACCAAAGGGGGAGAGTTTTTTAAGTGTGCTAGATAAAGTTCAGGTTCCACAAATCACAGAAGCAGAGAAGCAGATGATAGGAGAGCCCATTAGGGAGAAAGAGGTTAGAGGTGCCATAAGTTCATTAACAAATAATACGGCACCAGGAATAGATGGGATTCCAAACATCTTTTATAAAACAATTTGAAGAGGCAGTGGCTCCCATGCTAACCTTAGTTTATAATAATATTCTTGATACAGGGGAGATAACTGAGAGGATGAAACGGGATATTTTTTTTTTTTTTGTATAAAAAAGGTAACAGGACAAATATTAAACATTTGAGGCCATTAAGCTTGCTGACAGCTGATTATAAAATATTAGCAAAGATCATAAATAGAAGGCTTGTGGAATATGCATCCCAATTGATAATGGAAACACAAACATCTGCTATTCTGGGGGGGCATTAGGCAAAATCTAATTTATATTAGGGAAATAAATAGAGAATATCGTAGAGTAGGAAGAGTGAGAATTTTCACATCACTCAGGGTGTGGATGCCCCATAAACCCCGAGGGCGAAGCCCGAGGGGTTTATATAGGCATCCCACACTGAGGGTTTGTGTAAAATTCTCATAACTAACCACCTGCCTATTACTTTATTTTTTATAATTGCTGGTCAGCAATTTTTTCCCACATTGATGCTGCTTGTCTGTGATTCACTGACACACACACACACACACACACACACACACACACACACTGTCACACAGACTGTCTCTCACACACACACACACACACACACACACACACACACACACACACACACACAGCATCTTTATTAGGAAAAACAGATTGTTCTTTGTTAGGCATCTTTTTCTTTTTTACAACTGTTTCTTCATGCTTTGCTTGTTTTACTTTGACTTGGTACAACAGCGCTTACCTCCGTTAAGCGGCTTGGAGCCGTTCAGTGCGGTGCCTCTGTTTCGGAGGAATTGCTCAGGCTGTACAGGTTATGGGCAGCAGGATCAACCAGATAAGAAGCTTTGGGAAATAAAAAAAGCGATATCTGTGGTGTGCCTGCCTGTGGCAGCTCCTCGGTAAGCGGGACGACGAGCCGCCATGTTTGTTGAGTGTTTAGCCGCTCCATGAGAAGAGGAGAGCCAATCAGGATATGGCTCTAGTTTGATTGAAGTGGCGCGTGTTTGAAATTATAACTGGTTCAGCCTATGGAAAGAATTGCTGACCAGTCTAGACAGAGGTGGTGCGTGTTTGCCGTTATAACTAGCTGAGGTAGTTATAACGGCAAATTACAACTCGGTTTCTCTATGAGAAAAAATTGTGACCAGTAATTATATAAAGGTAAAGTGGAGGAATTAGAAGGTTACCTGTATGCTATGGACCAAGAAACAGCCTTTGATGCTGTAAAGCATGATTATATATGGGAGGTATTGTAAAAGTATAATTTCCCATTAGAATTTATGAAACTAGTCAAAGCGTTATATAATGAAGCAAGGTATGCCCAATGATTAATGGACATTTAGGAACACAAAGTATATTTATAAAGGTGTAAACCAGGGGTGCCCTTTGAGCCCCCTCCTTTATGTTTTCTGTTAAGATTAATTGAGAAAGGTATGGAGGAAAGGATAATTGAGTGAAAGGACAGAGAACTACAAAAAAAACTAGTGCTTATGCTGATGATTGCCTATTTTTAGTAAAGGATCAGGCCTCTGGGCAAAGGGTGATATGTATATTTGATACGAATAAACAGCACACAGGCGTTTCAATAAATAAAGTAAAAAGTAGAATAATCCCACTGGGAAGGGTGGGAAAAGAAAGGCAAGGGGAAACTGAAATGGCGGATGAGAAGTTTGAAGTATTGGGTATCATTTTGGGGGGGAGGACCCTATGAAGAAGAACTGGGAAAATAAATTTCAGATTGCTTTGGGAAACGTTAACAAATGGAAGGGGTGGAATATGACAAAGGAAAAAAAAATATACCATTTGAAAGCCTTCATTGTTCCAATTTTCTTGTATGTTGCATACATATTTCCAATACCATGGCAGATGCAAACAAAAGTGTTGGGTTTATTATTTTCATTTCTATGGGGTAGTAGATTGAACCCAGTAAAAAGGGTGCATATGTATAGGCCACTCTCAGAAGATGGACTTAATATGTTGCACCCTATTGTGTTTTTTGTTTTAAATATCTTTGTATATGCTAACATAAGGCCAATAATGCAAAATGAAGTTAACTTGTGGACACCTTTGGTTAAAGAGTGGGGGGCAATTTTGTTACAGAAATTAGGGGGAAAAGGAAAGGTATACAATCAGGTAAAATTGCCTGATTATATAAACACATGTAGGATGTACATGGCACAATGGAAGGTAACAGTAGATCTGGTAGTAACTAAAAACAGGAAAATATCATATAGAGAAACCGTAAAAGAAAACTACTGTGAAAACCCAGTATTTAAAGTGGATAAGGAAATAGATGTGACTTTAGTGCTGGAAGCCACCTTGTAAAAAAGAATACAAAAAAAAATGAGAGAAGTTATATGGATATATAGCCATGGTAAATGACATGTTAAAGGGAATTTAAAGCACAAAAGATTGGAGAAATGAATTGTTTAGAAGAGTGTCTTAATCAAGAAGAATATTTAAAACATATGTTATTTGAGTGGCCTCAGAGGCAAGTGTGCTACCTACTGAGTCACTGACACTGCTGTGTTCTTGTTTTACTGTAACTGTAACTTACTTATTTACTACTTGCCAGCAGATACAGGCCACATGGTCTATCAAATCTGCTTGAGTGTGCAGCTAGCACCCCACTTTGCAGCTGTCCCTCCCCCCCTCACGATTACCCCCAACACAGACAATTGCCAAGTGAGATTGAACCAGAATAAGCTGTTTGTGGTATTTCCAGTGAATGGGGAAATTTGGCTAGGGCACTGGGGAAATTCCCCATCTGTTTCGTAGGAGGCGCTGTCTCGAAGGTGTGCGGTGTGCGAGGAAGACAGTGTGGAGCTGGAGCAGCAAGGATGCGGACGTGGTCCAGTCTCCTTGGTGGGTGTGTCTAGCACCAAATGCGAGGAGAGGCCGAGCCAAAGGATGTCGGATTTAGTGGATCCTGTAGAGAATACCACAGTACAGGAAAAGTTATTGCACCAAGCCTTGCAAGACAGGATCCAGATGGCTCAGTTGGATTATGAAGCAGCGACAGAGAAGCTACAAAAAAATTTGAAAACAACTGCAAGGATTATCGCCCTCACAGGAATTATCCTCCTCTAAAGTTTTTGCAGCAACAGCCAGAAATGAATCAAATGATGCGCCTGTACAATATACGGGGATAAAGTGAAGGCACCTGCATGTGCACCAGGAGAAAATGGCTAGTCGGCAGATGAGGCCTAAATACAGGCCAGGTGGAAAAGACTCAAGAATGGCACTTGGGTTGCAGATGCAGACGATGAGAGCATGTACGGAGCAGATCCGTTGGCATTACCACCTGCATCAACACCGAGTTATCAAAATCTGAGAACGGAGTCAGGAGCTGAGATGAATGCAGCATCACAACATGGGGTACATCCTGAGGAAACAGGTACACTTTCATATTCTCCTCTATCAACTCCTGAAACCGTGGACCCTGCAATGCAGCAAATGTCCCTACTGACACACCCGCAGTAAATGCGGAAAACACAGAGCGGATACATGATTTAAATTTTCCTGTTCTTGTGCAAGGCTCCCAAAAAACTGGTTTATTTCACAAGCCTGTAGAGCTTGCAAAACGCAGAAATGCTGTCAGGTTACATTATATGGGGGTATGGAAGAATTACCAGATCATTTTTTTGTAGGGAGAATTCTTTTAAAACAATCTCTGAGATTTTCTGCTACTGAGGTTTATGCACTGATCCACGCTCCTGGAGAGCATATATTTGATATTAGCTTTCACACCCAAATGGTGCTTGAAAGGTTCAGGACAAAGTACTCCCTTCTAAAAACTAACCCATTATGGGAGCATTTACAATTGATACCCCTTACTAAACTATCCTTTCAGATTATTACAGTCCTTTTCCATAATGAGGGGGTAAACATTACTGACATTACGCAATGGTTGGAAAAAAAGTGAGATTCAAGGTTCCTCAGACCCGGTCCTGGATTCAGAAGAATTTTGAAACGGGGTGGTGACTCAAGGTAAAACTATTTCAGGTGGATAATGACTTACATCATTTGCCAAATTGCTTCTTTCTAGGAAGAGACCAAGGTTTCATTTTTTACTCAGGTCAACCTCGCCAGTGTCACAAATGTGGTTCCTTGAGACACATCAGTACAATGTGTGACAAAATCCAGTGTTTGCATTGTGGGGAGCTGGGTCATGCTGTTATGGATTGCGATAATGCTCCAAATTGTAACTTTTGTGAAGAACCGGGACACACTTTTTCGGAGTGCCCCTAGCATCTCATAATACTGATGATGCAGACTTTGCGATGCAGGATTTTTATATTAACACGGCGAGATCAGAAAGAAGTGCTGCTGAGCTGAGACCTCCCAAGGGGCCTCGTACAGCTGGTACAGCAGATGTCAAATGAACAGATTGCTACAAAAGAGGTACCTAATACTAATATACCCCTTCCTGCATTACCTACAGACACAGAGGCAATACCATGGGTGTCACGGAGTGAGGCTAGACCCACTCGAATCTCAGAACACTTTCATGTGGAGGGCATTATGATGCCACCTCCACCCATCCTAGATCCTCTGCAGGCTGACAACACAGAACTTGGGGACTGCTCAGAAGCACCATGGGCAATGGAGATTCCACACAATGGTATTACGACTACAAACAAGTTTGATGGATTACCTATAGAGGAAGGGATGGAAGACTTAGATTCAGATGCCACCTCAAGGTCCTCTTCACATAGGGACCTGACCTCAGATATAGAACAAGGCCTGCTGATTACAGGCTCGAAAAAGCTAAAAAGAAAATGGGGCCTAGAATGGGTTTGAGGAAGAGTGCTAGGAAAAAACAGTTTCCAACATAAATACTTGACTTGACTTCTTTATATGGCATGTGAATTACATATTGCAACCTTTAATGTAAATAGCATCCGATCCGACAAGAAAAGGCTTGCAACATTTGATTTTTTTCACAGGTTCTAACATTGATGTTGTCTTTTTCCAAGACACCAAATTATATACTGCTGAAGATTTTGATGTAGCCTCAAATGCATGGTTAAGGGGATCTTGTTATTGGTCAGGGGGTGTGGGGGAGGTGTTATGCTCGGGGGTTGGAATTTGTTTTTTAATTCTGAACTTGGTGGTGACAAATATAGTGGATATTGAAGCAGGTAGAGCCCTTTTATTAGATATCACTGTGCACAATTTGGATTTTAGACTGATAAATATATATGTCTCACAAATAAAAACAGAAAGAATTGCTCTACTAACAAAAATCCAGCCATATCTGTTTACCAGGAGAAATATTCTGTTTGGTGGAGATTTTAATACTAGCAGGGCAGTGAGTGACAGAGGTGCACAAAGCGCAAATTGTGACACAAATTATTTGAATGACTTACTCAGGCTTACAGGTTTACATGATGTGTTTGAACGGACCAATAGTAAAGCTCCATTTACCTGTTTCTCTGGTTCTCATAAGTCCCGGATAGATTACTGGTTTATATCTCCCAACCTGCACTATAGGTCCATGAGGATTACACCAGTGGCAACTTCTGATCACATGCTATTACAGCTCACATTATCTAATTTTTACGCCACCTCTAAAGGCCCTGGTTATTGAAAGCTCAGTCTTTCCCTGGTAGAGATACCAGAAATAAAAGAGGGCTTCCTTTCCTTACTACAAGCTAGAAAATCAGTCCATTACTTATATGATTCCTCACAACAATGGTGGGAAAAAACTAAGACAGCTATACAACACTATTTTCAGCAGGTAGAAGGATTTTAGGTCATGAAAGGCAAAACTCTGCCAAATATTTATGTTCCAAATTACAGGAGGTGTATCCTAGCTTGCATAGAGGGGGATTTGTGGATATCAAAGTTGTGCAGGACTTGAAAGAAAGATTAGCACAAACACAGTATGATAGACGCAAAACTTTAGAAATTGAACGTTTTGGGATTTCTGGGAGAAGCGATAAACCATTTTGAAAGTTGTGCAGCACAAAGGTCAAAAAAGAAATGAAACAGCTAATGACATCTTCAGGTGATTTGGTGACAACACAAGAGTAAATTATACAAGAATTGGATAAATATCTACTGCAACTCTTTAGAGCAGATTCCCAGCTTTCAGAAGATAAAATAGATGATTGGCTACTTTCTTGTATTTTGCCAACTATTCCTGAATAGTTATGTCCCTCCTTTGATAGTCCAATCACAAAACAAGAGTTGGAAGTGGTCATTAAAACATTACCAAGAAATAAAATGCCTGGGTATGATGATATACCAAACAAGTTATATCACCAAATTCACATGGTTTTAAGTTCTGAACTATTACGTATGTTTAATAACAGCATAGATACTTGTTTATTCCCAGAAAGTTTTAATCAAGAACTTGTAATTTTTAAACATAAAACTGGCCCAAAAGAAGATCTTCAAAACTGGAGGTCCAATACGCGTCTGAATTCAGACAGCAAAATTCTTTCCAAAATTTTGTGTAATAGGCTCTCCAGTGCGTTGAACTCGGTAGTCAGCTGTTCGTAATTTTGCTTAGTCCCAGGGAACAAAATCACTGATGCTTTGATTTTACTCAGAGAAGTGATGGAAAAGAGTACACTTGGGTAAATGCAAGGTTTTTTTTACTTAGTTTGAGCCAATTAAAAGCATTTGATAGGGTCTCCCATCTTCATATTTGGAAATGTTTAGAGAAGTTTGGGTTTCCAGTTTCCTTTATTAAGTGGATAAAACAAAATTATCATTCTTCAGAGGCTGCTCCATATGTGAATGGGTGGGTGGGTCAGTTTCGCAAGCACATACGGGGGTTAGACAAGGCTGTCCCCTTAGCCCACTTTTATATATATTTTAACATTAGAACCTTTATTAGCTAGAATAACGAATTCTGTGGGAATAAGAGGTCTTTCTGTGCATAGTAGCATGACAGAACTAAAAACTATAGCATATGCTGATGACATTTGCGTCTTTTTGACAGATATTCCATCCAGTAAAGCGATGAATGCAGTGACAGTAGCTTTTATGGAAGGCACGGGAGCACACATAAATCTTCAGAAAAGTAAGTGTCTTTATCTTGGAATGGATAATTGTTCATACACCGAAGTTATGGGGATTCCAGTAGTATGGTCTGGAGTTCAGATTCTAGGAATACATTTTGGAATAGAAAATGCAGAATAATTTAATTGGGCTATACTTCTTCAGGAAGCCAAAACACGAGTCAACACCATGGGTCCTGGATATTATCTCTCCTTGGTTGGAAGATTGGAGGTGGGATATACCTGTATTCAAACAAAAGCAGATTCAGAGGCTTCCTACATACTTTTATAACTGTTTTGGTAAACTAAAGGTATGGATGATCACCAAAACGATGTTAACTCATACTACTAGGAAGGAATTCTATCACTATATACAGCAAATATATTTTGTCCAACTGCCACATTATGCTCCCAGATTACTCCAAGATAACACATATATTAAGGCCATGCTAATGCACTCTAACATGCCAGATTTCATGTGGGATGTCACCTGGTTAGGAGTGTATGGTAAATTAAATGTAAAAGGTAATTTGAAACATAAGTGTGGAAGACAGGGCATGTCCCAGAACTGATACATGTCAGGCCCCACTAGAATCACTGGATCATGCTTTTCTTTGCTGCCCATATGTTATAAAATTTTGGGTACTATTGAACAGATATTGGGTGGCCTCACCTTTTGTAGGCATTACTTCTGAAATGCTACTGTTGGGTATACTACCTCAACAGTGGCAGGAATGTGGCGCTATTATTATGCACGGGATATTGGGGTGTATTAAGTACCATATCTGGCAAGCTAGATGTAGATGGTCATTAAAACAAGAATTTATGACACAAGAATAATTATTTTGGACAATTCATGAAGCAATTTTATCCATAAGAAGAGAGGAACAGATGCATTTGCCAACTTCATTCTACAATAGAAGGTGGAAATTACTACAATGGCTAGATACAGGGTGACAATTAGCTGCTATTTGATGTGACTCAGCATTGCCTGTTTTCTGTCTTGAACTTGGAAAACCTCTTTCCCTACTCTTCTCATAGGGTAAGGAGAAGGGGGTTTGTTTATTACAATTTTCTTTAGATATAAGACTAGCATGTATGAGGTAATACTGTTTTCTAATTTCACCTTTTCATATCCCCTTTTTATGATTTTGCAAAATGTTACTGTTTTGTTATATGTTCTTTTCAATTAGAAAAGAAAAAAAAAACATTCCCCAACTCTTTTATGGAAGAGGGGAGTATCGGGTAGTTTCATGATTTATCTTAGCATGTTAATTATTCATTTTGAAAGGAAGTTGACAGGTGTATGATTGAAATACTTATGTATTTTTGTTTTCTCTCATTTACGAATTATGAAAGGGGACAAGTATGATTTAATACTTTTTTTCATGTCAGATTTAGTTCTTTTTCTTTTTAAACAATTTGTGAATTATGTTTCAGTTTGAATAGTATGATTGTAATACTTTTTTGATTTATTCCTTTATTTATGTATTATTTGATGTGAATTAACATTGCTTGTTTTATTTGTTTTGAAGTTGTAAATAAAAAATTCCCCTACTCTTTTTGACAAGTGCCATGGGATCTTTAACATCCACCTGAACTACCATCAATCCAGGAAGATGGGACCTTGGTTTAACATCTCATCCAAAAGACGGCACCTCAGAAGTGCACCCCCCCCAATGCTGCATTACAGTGTCAGTATTGGGATATTAATCCAGGTGCCAGGTGTGAGAATTGAACTCACAGCCCTCTGATCTCCTGGCCTCAGAGGCGAGTGTGCTACTACTGAGCCACTGACACTGCTACCTGTTTTCCAAAAACAAAAACAAAAAAAGTATCTGAATGGTCTGTACTCTCAGAAGCAACTGTAAACAGGATGGTGGACATGTCTTGATTTCTCTTAGCCAAAACAGCCAAATTATTATTCTCTGTTGGGGGGGAGCATACTTTGTACGTGAAGCATAACAACAATAATATGATAGTGCCATCACTAGCCTCAGTATTATTCTGGTTCTCTAGTGAATATAAATTACTCTGCCTAGTACTTTAGTCACCCAATAGACAGATTATTGTCTCATATAGAGATGGCAGCATTATATTATCACGTAATTAACCTCCTTGACATTCTCTGTTGCTTATCTGGTCTATCCTAGATACTCATATTGGGCCCTATGCACAACAAAGAAGATTGCCTATGCGCCATGTATCTGAGGTGCAGAGGCAACCCTAAGTCAGAATGCCATGCAGCAGGGTCCCGCAGACCCCCCAGTGGCATTCAAGAACCATGTGCAAGGCAGCTATGTGCCTGATTCCTTGGCCGCATGCTCAGCAACTCATTGGAGGCAGGTGGGGGGCATGTCGGGGATGGGCCAGCACTACGTGCCGTTCACTAAGGCACGTAGTGCCAGGTACAGGGGGTGCAGGTGACAGCTGCCGGGATTATGCCATAACTCATTGTGCACCCCCACAGACATTACCCACTGGTCATGGTGGGTCTGACAAACAACCCTCTGAACTGCCCCAGCCCACTAGGCCAATTGGCCTACTGGGTCATCATGTCGCTTGCTCTACAGCGCATGACATGACTGTGAGGTAGGAACAGTATAGTAGGTAAGAGCAAGAGGGTGCAAAACTGCAAAAGGAAGGATGTGCAGTAGTGCACCCTCTCACTCTTACCAGTGCAGGATAAGATTACTGCTAGGAGAGGGATCCACTCTAGCAGCTGCCGTGGCTCAGTGGGATGAGCCATAGGCAGCAAGGCATACAAGTAGTGTGTCTGGGGCCGGGTTACGAGTCCCAGTCCCAGATGCATGGCAGTTTTTTTTTTCACACTTTGTGTGATTCTAAGTGTGAACCCCTGCCCCGGAGTTGGTTATATTAGTTGGGAGGGTTCAGGGGCAGAGCCCCCACTGTAAAAACAAAATTATGCTGTATTTTATATACCATACTGTTTTGGCAGCACGGTATATTACTATCACATAATATCTTGTGACATTATGACCCCGTGCCACAGATTGGGAGGGCTGGAGCAGCTGATCAGGCGATTGCTGTGTGAATTTCCACATGGGTCCCATTGTGGCAGATCAGCACCCCTGCAATGTGCCCGTTCCCCCAATCCTTTCGATTCAAACATCCACCCCACACACACATGGTGTCCCCGTAGATGAATAAGACAATCCCCCCCACATGTATGCCCAGTCCCTGTTATGTACAGTATGACCCCCACGCACACACACACACACACCAACCCTGGCCATACAACCCCAACACGGTACCCCAGCAGAATCATTGGTGGCTAGTGGTCCACCCACCCACCAACCAGTGGCACTAACAGCCCCACCCCCACCTCCATACTATTTGTTGGTGCCTCGCTCAGGTCGCTAGCATATTGTTCGCAGACACCTCGGGTTGTAGAGCCATTCAACTGATTCTGGCAGCATGCTGCCATATCAGCAACATGTTCCCAACATCAGTTGGATGGCCAGTGGCTGAGGAGGTGTGTGGAGGGGTGTGCCACTGGCCATCCTGAGCTGCGGCACTGACTGAAAGGTATGGGGGTTTTGTGGTGTTGTCGGTGCCACAGGTGGATGTAGGACCCACTGGCCACCAGTGCAGCTGCTGGTGTACCAGTTTGGGGTCAGGGTGTGATGGACTGGTGCTCCTCCATGAGTGAGGAAGTGTGTGTCTTGGACAGCACCGGGGATGCAGGGTCAATGTGGGGAGGGCTGCATTGGAAATATGGGGAAGGGGCAAATATGTGTGGGTGGGGGGCTGCATTGGCAGTACAGGGAAGGGGATGCTATGTGTTGACGGTTGCAGTGCTACTTGGGTGACAGGGCTGCCATGTGTTTGGGGTGATTGGCAGTGTGGTGGGTCACCGCAGTGCACCGGGGGCTTGGCCACAGCATCCTCCAGATGACGTGGCATTACCATATTGGTCCAGGTGCCTGCATTTTCTATTTATGCACCTGGACCTGTGCCTTCTCACATAGGCGATCCAGTGTGGACCCTGGGCAGGCATCTGATTGGACAACCACTTGGGTCTGCTACTCCAACCCCAGCAACACTGCATAGGCCTGTGTGCAATGAGGGAAGGGCTGTGCACAGGTGCCCCTTGGGTGCTTGTTGTAGTGACTACCATGTAACCTGCACATGTCTGGGGACACAGAGCTATGCAGGTAGGGTACGTGCCTCGGCGTGTACTTCCCACCCATTCATGCACAGCCCCCATTGTACTTATCCATACAATTAATTCTCAAGTAGAGAAATGAAACCTTCATTAGTGTACCTGGAAGGGGTGAAGATACAAAATGATGCCATAGTTAAATTTGTTTGCCTACCATCCTAAATACAGTCTGGAAGCAACTTGTGGCACCAACAGAAAAAATAAAGCATGTTTCCTCAGGTTTTAATTCCACTTCTAGAATCCCTGTAAACCCTTCCCCGCTCTAAGGTAAAATATGCCTGTATACTTGCTGACAGATTATAGCACAATTCCCCATTTCAAGCTACAGTCCTAGTCATATGTACAGACTTGAATATATTGTTCATTTTTTGTCTTGTTTTATTCATAACTATACTTTGGTCACAGTCAATGGGATGCTTCTGTAAATGATATGCTTCATCTCTGTGGGCCAGTCCCAAAATAAATAATTCTAAGAAATAAATAAATCTCACAACTAAAAAAAAAGACATGTAACCACCCCTCTCGCTACTTTACGCTGTTAGCTACTCCTTAGTAGCCATAACAGGGCACAGACTGCTTCAGACACATTTAAAACACGGTTGGTACCATCACTAGCTTTGGGAATATATACCCGGCTCATTACTCTAGAGGAAAAAAGGGGTGGGGTGCACAAAAGCAAAACAAATGGGCCTAATAAGGTATTTACAGAAAAAACAGGTCCTGGGGAGAGAACTTTCTGCTAGGGCTATTGTACATAGTACATTATTTTTCTTTTTTCTTGATCATTTTACATATATTGCTGTTTTACCATTCATTTACCATGTATTACTGTATAGCCCTTGCCTATTACTGTACTAAGTTTGTTATCCTCCATTTCATTTGTAATCCTTAGTTGTACCTCTGCCTTTTATATTACATCTCCCTTTTATATTGTATCATATTGTTCTACTGTTTATGTGTATCTGTACAGGTTCACCTTGCAAATGAGCTCCATCAATGGTGTCTCACCTGGTAAAATAAAGATTGATTGATTGATTCTGGAGGGGTACCCAGTAACTCCACATACAAGAAGCAATAACGTAAATGCCCATACCAAGGTTGGGATGCTAGTGTGACTTTATTCCAAAAAGATGTTATCAAAGCAAGGGTGTACCCCCAAGGTTTACACTGTGACACAAATTTGCAGACCAGAACTCTGTGCTGTTTTCTCAACACTGGGCATCTCTCCCATATAGCATAGGAGTAATTGAACATCCATTTCCATGATGCTGGCCACAATCTGAAACTGTTTTCCACAGAAACACTTTCGCCGAGGTGCTCACATGTCATGGGAGAGTAGACACTTTTAGTCTTCGTGGCACTGGCCATCCATGAAGAAACCATACTTTATCATTTCAAGTACAATCCAACCACCAGAGGATTGAAATCCTCTTCATCTTTTTGGCAATTTGACTGAAGTAACCAGGCACCCTTACTGAACCTGTAGTCCTGAACTGGTTACTCCAGATGAGGGTCTGCTCACCTCTTTCTCCCAAATTCATACCCAGCCATTCTTCAGAGTTACACCATAAACACTTGGAAGAACTTGAAATGCTTTAACTTGAATGAACTTGAGCATTCAACATTCAACATCTACACTGGTAGATAAATGAGACAGTCTCGCACTTCTCAGAACAAAGGTATATATTTCCCTTTTAGCCAGAGAACTCCTCTCTAAAGAACTTTGCTAACTGCAGCAAAAAAGTCAGATATTACTCACTGCTGACACTGTACAGGCAGCTTCAAAACTTCCTGGATCACACAAGAGATTGCCCCTGAGATCCCTACACAAGCAGTCCTTTTTACCTCTCTAGGAATAAAAAAAAAAAATCAGGAGATCCTCTTGTAGACAGTTTCCACCACTTCTCTGGGCACTCTGGATGATTAAAGACAAGGGTGAGAAAGTAAGGCTGTCTACTCAGAGGCCTCAGCTAAGCACTGGCTCACTCTGACCGAACACTCTGACAACTCCTACCGAACTGCCAACATTCAATCTCCTCCAAGAGCAGCTGTCTACACAGTGTGGCTTATACTGCTGCAAGGGTTCTAAATGACCTCATCATTCTTTCCTCAGTCTAGCTGAGTAAACCCATAATGAGTGTCTTACCAGCTGCCTGCTACCTTCCTAGACTATTACTGATGGGATTCTAGTAACCCCAGGGGACCCGGTGGTTATACTCACTGCAGCCAGACCAGAACACTGGCTGTCCGCAGCCAGTACACAGTCCAGTACCAGGCCATCCTGCCTCTGATGCTCCCTACAGGGAGGGTTGATAAAGACCTCCCCTACCATGTGCCAAGTACAGGCAGATAACACCAAAGGGTAGAGGTCCACTGAAGAAACTTCAATTCCTATCCAATGATCTATCTATGGACTCTCAGTGGCTCCAGAAAACTGCTTGAAGCATGCCCTAATGGACCAAATTGATGACCCCTATTGCAAATTAGGACCACCAACCTGCCCTTCCCCCTAGCCTTCCAGGGGAAATCTGACTGACTTATACTACCTAATGGGGAACACCATCATCCCCAACACTCCCAAAAACCTGAAAGAAACCCACATGTTAATACTAGTTAACCATACATAGTTCTAAGACAACAACTCTACTAAGAACAGGGGAACTCAGATGAGTTCTGCATCTTCTTCTGTTCTTCTCTTTATTTCTTCTCCAGGAGTACCTGTAAAGAGGAAAAAAAAATACACAAAACACGGTCTGCAAATACCAGCTGTGCCTAAACCTCCACCGAACACTAGAATATCCCCTCCCCCAAAATGTTTTCTATAAAAGTACAAAAGTAAAAAACAACAGGAGTAAAACAGTTATAAAACACATTGTGAGGGGGGACTCTAACAATGTCCCACTCTAAGGATAATGTCACTGATGCTTGTAGGCATGGTCCATTGAAGAATCTCTCCTAGGCTGAAGCCTACTGAAGAACAGTCCTTGGACAGGACTGGGCCTGCTTACTACTGCAATCCATTGGAAGAGTCTTTGTTGAAAATATTACAGTTCCTGGGACAGTCTTCAGTGTGGAATGTGTGGTATAAAGTCAGTAAATGAAACTAAACAGGATGGGTCTTGCCAGCTACTTGAAGAACAACAGTCTTCTTACTCTACGAGCTGTGGAACTTCTCCTCTGCAGAACAGATTGCATCTTTGGATAATACTGGATGGATATCCTCAGGAAAACAAATGATGAACAGGAAAATGCTGGTATGATGTCCTCTGAAAGGCCAGATGATGGAACCTGGAAAGCTGCTCAGCTGACGAATCTGGATGCACCTGAAGAAATCCTGGAATACTAGAAGAGTTGCATCTTTCTCCATGGATACTGCTGCTTTGGATGACAGACACTGGCCTGCCACTGCTTGCTTCCATTTGACATGCTGAGCATATTCACAGGGAGTGGCACCATTATGGGTAGTACCACTCAGGGTATGGGGCAAGGACTATAACCCCATCTGGGCATTCTAGATTGATGTTGTGAAATGTCTCCTATCCAGCCCCATCCACAATTCACATAATGTCTATGAACAAAGTCCTGCCCAGTCTCCAGAATGTGAGATGATCACGGAAAACCTTGTCCCTTACATATTTTGGTGCCTCGGGGTGCAAATTCCTACTTACCTCTTCCATCAACCAGGATTGTCTGTTCTGCTCAATTTCCTCCCAGATTCTGCAAGGAAAGATAAGAAAGGACTTCCCATATGGTGCTGTCAATCCTCCTATGAACCAGTTTCTCCTCCTTACTACTCTTTACCAGTCTGTGGCCCATGGTGGCTTGGGGCTGGCCATTCCTGGTCGAGTCAGTGTCTCAAAGTCAGTTAATGAAAGAACTTGTCCCCAACTTCCTCAGTGGACAAGTTGCTAGAGCCTTCTCCAACTGTCTCTGACTCCTCCAAGGCAAGAGCTTGAGGTGACTCACTGAAGCCCTCAACATGAAGATGCACTTCTTCATCCTCCTCTTTCTCACTCATGATCTGTGCCCAGGACTGAGCAAATGTCCTCACCCCTGACACAGTCCATTCTTCACTGAGCACGGAGGTGGACACCTCCCAAAGAAGTTTCTTGCAATTTGTCCTCCCTCACTAGGCTTGGACTCAGACCCTGAATCAACAGGTCCATGGATTCTTCTGCTGCACAGTCCATTTGGGACACAGGTATGGAAACCTTTCTTTGTTTCTGCTCTTGTAGTGGATCAACTACAACTCTACTTGCTCTTGCCATAACTCTCTCTGGAACGTTCTCCAACAGATTCAACCTGGTTCAGCACGCTGTTACTGCTGCAGGCAGGGTCCCCTGCCCAGGTCCACATTGGAACCAGTTGAGTCCTTGTTGCCCTCTCTGGCACTTCACTCTTGTACATTCCATTCTTCATAAGGCAGTCCAAGCAATGGGGTATCTGAAACACATCTCTTCCATCCCCTAGACACACAATGCATATTCTCACTGGATAGCTGAGAATGGCTACATCCCATGGCAACTGGTCACCATAGAAGCCTCTGTCCACTTCTTTCAGTGCTGCTATTTCCTCAGCAATCATTGCTCGGGCATGATCCAGATATTGAAGGGGTTCCTGAAGCCATGTGTGAAAGCAAACACACAAACTTTTTGTTACTGAATTGCTCACTGTATCACATACTGTCGCAAAATGGCTCCCTGCTGCTGTTTACATTGATGACCCCAGCCTGTAATGGAGTCTGTAACTTTTTCTCATGCATCACAATCTGTTCACTTGGCTCAATCTGTGTTTCTGGCTACCGAATTTACTTTACTCTGTTAACAGTTTCTTTGCTGGCACATTATAGCACATTTACATGGATTTTCAAAATAGTAAACTTGACTTTGTGATCAGCACAGTTAATGAAAACTCTGTTTACACATATTCAAAGTAACCATGCAAGCCACAGTCTTTCTTTGTACAGGATTGCCTGTTTGCTACATCCTACATATATAAATCACAGTCCTTTTGCTTAGAAAAATCTACTGTTGCTGAACTCATTCCTCAGTTGCTCACAGTCTATGCTCAGAATTTGTTGTCTGTTGCACCTGTCTTTACAATTTGCAGTCCTTTGCATACAGTCACACTGCTTGCAACAAAGTTCAGCTGGCTTGACATTTACACACACTGTTTACTTGTACAGATTACTTATTTACTCACTGAATTCAGTAGCTGGTTCCCTCAGATGGAAATTTTTCAGCTTGCTGCGGATCATAGGAAAGCCTCTCGGGTTAAACGGGCTGACCGTCTCACTGATCATAGCCACGAATGCCTCAGTCACTCTCCAGTCGGTCGGACAATGGGTTGAGCCCAAAAGTACACTTTAACAGTCTATTTACTGAGGTTTAGAACGTTCACAAGCTCCTCGGTGGTTCACCCTGGTCTAACCAGCTTGCACACCACTCTCTCACTCCTCCTCCAACACTCTGCTGCACACAGAAGCTGGCTGAAGTGGGGCTGGATGCGGCCGCACCAATCACTCAATGCCATGTAAATGAGCATCTCTCTTTCCTCGCTTGCTCTTCTCTCATGATTTTCATTAAGCAGGAGCAAATATAAACTGCAGACTGTAACTTTTTTCTCTCAGCTACAATTTCACCAGCCGGAGTGCCATTTTGACCATTTTTACCACAGTTCCTGGACAATTTCTTTAGCTACTCCTCCAACTTACACACTAAATACATGAAACTTTCAGGGCACATATCTGAGTCTGTTCCTTAAAGTCCACAATACTTTTGACACTTGAAAATTGCAATTTAAAAGTTCTTTACACACTTTTTGATGCAGAGACCAGGACACACATTTCCATGCATTACTGTCCATTACAAGCTGAAAACACATGAGCAGCACTCTGTTCTTTACTGTAGTGAACGGCACACAAGCAGCACATTTGGGTGACATTTTTCTGGGCAAAAACCCTTTTGTCCACAGCTTAATTTCTGTTTGGGCTACACTGCTACCAGACAGAAAGATGCTAGACATACCCTTAGCAAAATATTTCTGGTTCTCTCCCCAAATTAAACATCATCAGATGAGCCTCCATTTTTTGTAACCCCAACCCCCTGCTACTTTACACAGTTAGCTACCCCTTAGTACCCATATCAGGGCATAGACTGCTTTGGACACATTTAAAACACATTTGGTACCATCACTAGTCTTGGAAATGTATACCCGGCTCATTACTCTAGAGGACAAACGGGGTGGGGTGTACAAAAGCAAACTACAGTTGACCTGAAAAGCTATTTACAGAAAACCAAGTCCTAGGGAGAGAACTTTCTGTTAGGGATATGCTAGTCCTAACTTCTGGAGGGGTACCCAGTAATTCCACACACAAGAAGCAATAACGTAAATGTCCATACCAAGTTTGGAATTCTAGAGTGTGACTTTATTCCAAAAAGATGTTATCAAAGCAAGGGTGACCTCCCAAGGTTTACAGGTATGCTGTAGTGACTACCTAACTGTTAACATCTAGCATATACCTGCTGCCTGCAACGCTTGTAGAACTGTGCCAGAGCTCCACTCTGCTTGAGACTGTGTTGTTTTCAGGACATAACATCTCCCAGTTACCGCAGCTGATCAAACGACCTACAGTTGAGGGGGGCAGTAACCGTGGCTCCACTAGTTGCAGAGAGGAGGGGCAGACCTGAATATCTTGCTCGCACTGCTACTGAGAGGACAGGTATGCTGTAGTGACTGCCCAACTGTTAACATCTAGCGTATACCTGCTGCCTGCAATGCTTGTAGAACTGTGCCAGAGCTCCACTCTGCTTGAGACTGTGTTGTTTTCGGGGCATAACATCTCCCGGTTACCACAGCTGATCAGACGGCCTACAGCTGAGGGGGGCGGTAACCGTGGCTCCATGAGTTGCAGAGAGGGGCAGATCTGAATATCTTGCTTGCGCTGCTACTGCGTGAGCACAGTGGCACGAGCATGAGTGGCGAGAGTGCCACTCGGCAGCAAAAAGCAGGATTGGGTTGTAGAAAAAGGACTTGTAACTATATATTTAGTAGGTTAAACAATTTACTGTTTATATTAGCAATACACCTTAAAGTTTAGGCAGCAGGGTCCATTTTGTTTGTGAAATTATAACCAAACAGGTGTTTACTTAGCAGTCATGATGTCTAAATGATTGTTTTTAAATATACTTATAATTGTGGTAATTTTAATACTAGTAAACTATTTATATGTTCCACGATGTACAAAACAGCTTACGGGGGGAATGACAGTATATCATGACATTGGTTTGGGTATTGTTGACTCACATTGAGTCAGACAAAATCACAGGCATAGAAATTATTTTAACCTGGTTAGAATGAGGACCCAAAAAGTGTTATTTTCAACTAGTCTTCGTAGGAAAATGACTGTTCAGCATGCATTATGGTTCTCCCTTATTCCCTGTGGTGATGTTGAGATGAACCCAGGACCTGAGGGGGGCCTCTTTAAGAAAGTGCATGATAATGCAAGAAGTTTGATTAAAAAAAAAAGGACTTCCTCAGGACCTGGATCATGTCAAAAACCCCAGATATTATTATATTAACCGAAACCTGGTTACACAGGGGAATTCACCAGAAGGAAATTGATTTAGAGGACTATTACTTTCACAGACAAAATAGGGGTCTGGGGGGGGATCTTAATGTACTTTAGGTTAGCACTGGGACACTCTGAAATTATGTTTTAAAGGAAAATAGAAGGTATAGAATGTATTTTGGTTAAATTACAAACCCAGGACTTAGTGGTGGGGGCTGTTTATTCTCCACCCAAAGTGAAAATGTGTCATTTTGACAAATTCTGCCATGAAATTGGAATACATATTGGAAGTAGGAAAGCTATTCTTATAGGAGACTTTAGCGCCACCTGGGGGGGGTTCCAGAGGACAGAAATTAGAAGGTTATATGCAGAGTTTACAGCTAACCTAGGTAATTAAATTTCCTACAAGGAAAAGTTCATTTGATAGCAGTGGAAATATCCTGGATTTGATATTTTTCTCCAAATGTGCAAATATGTGATGTTCAGGTTTGCTGTCCTAATTTGGGAGATCATCATGTTATCCAGTGTAAAATACAGATGGACCTAGAGCATAAGGCTCTGCATAGGTACCCTGACACCTATGGGAGAAGCTATGCTAAATTCAATAATCTACAATTTAGGAATCACCTAACCACCATGCCCTGGTATAGAGTATTTCTAATTCCAGACTCAGGGATGGCTGTTGAGGAGTTCACAAACATTTTTTTGGAAGTTAGTGATAAATTTGCCCCTCTTAAAAAAAGGATAATGCAAAACAATACAAATTTACCTTGGGTAACAACTATTATAAAATGGCATTTCCAAATAAACATCACTGATTGGTCCAAAAAGCAGTGCCATATATGTATTACACATAGGTAAAAAAAGGAGCAGGCAAACAAATCAATGCTCAAAATAGAATCTTGACAAATAAAATAGAATGTTGATAAAGCCGAAGTTAGCCATCTTTTTTCCTCGCATAGCAAACACAGATACCAAACCATGGCAGGCGACAGCTTAGTAAATTTCAACATTATCATAGCAGAAGACGAGCTTGATGAAATATTTAAAAACTTAGAAAAAAATGAACTGGAAAGCAGCAGTAATGAAACGGTACCTACAAACATCAGCAACACAGCTCCGACAGCCGCAGTGAGTACCAAGTCAGAGCTCTCATTTTTCAAACCAGTGGCGGGAAAAAGCAGGCACGAAATAGTGAACGAAAGCAAACTAAACAAAATTGAAGACTCCCATAATGAGCTTAACACAAAGCACTCAACAATATTGGGAGTTAAAGTTTTAGATGATTGGGCTTCATCAAGGCACATAAAATTAGATGTTAAAACGGCTTCACCCAAACTGTTAAATGAGACATTCCGCAAGTTCTATGCGTAAGTCCGTAACACAGATGGAAAAGAATATGCCCTCAGCAGTTTCTGTAGCCTGAGGGCTGCTTTAAATAGACATCTAAACTGTACAGCAATCGGTAGGAAAATAAACATTATCACAGACCAAGCCTTCACATCAAGCAACAATGTATTTGTTGCTGTCATGAAAAAATACAGAAGAGAGCAAAAAGACTGTTCAAAGCATCATCCACCTATAACCACTATCGATCTTCACAAATTACGAACCTCTCCTGCACTGTCACCTAACACAGCCCCTGGCCTTGTTCGCAAAGTGTGGCTGGACATTCAGCTGTACATGGCAAGGCGGGGACATGAAGGGCTCCATCTGTTAAAGCCCAACAGCTTTCAATTCCACTACGATGAAGACGGCAATGAATTTGTGACCTTAACTTTCAGTGAACAAACAAAAAACCATAGCGACCCGAGAGAACAAAACAAAGAATCCTATCGTGGCTTTATTTTTGCCAGTCCTGGATCCCTATCTTGCCCAGTACAAAGTCTGAAGAAATATCTTTCAAAATTACCTGTTGATGCCAAATCCCTATACTGCCACCCTTGTAAATTGCCCCAAGAATTCCTGGGCACCCAAGAAACATGGTATAGTCGTGAAGCTATGGGTCTATACTTCCTTTCGACCATGATGACTCATCTAAGCAAAGAGCAGCGCTGTCACAAATTTACACGAACCACTCAGTTTGTGCCACAGCTGTCCATCTTTTATCTGATGCTGGCTGTGAGGACCAAGAAATTATGTCGGTCACTGGCCACAGAAATGAAGCCAGTCTCCGATCGTATTGGTCTGCCAATTCCTCCGATCACAGAAAATGGAGCTGCATTTTGGGGCAGGATGAAATACCACTCCATCCAGCAAAAAAAAGTAACCAAATATTGCTGCCTAAAAATGAAGAAAACCAAAATCCCAATCAATCACCCATGACGTCAAGTCATCCAGCTCGTCATTCAAGTCCATGGCTAGAAACTGTAAAGCCGGCGAACCGAGTACTGCTGATCCAAAAAAAAGAAAACTGAAAGCCAAATGATCACGCTTCTCATGCAGCTAATTCAGTAGAATCACCCCTGATATCAAGTCATTCATCTCCTCAATCAAGTTTGTGGCAAGAAACTGTCAAGTCGGGGAGAAGCGCTTGGGGTTCATATCCTTTACCGCAATAGCCGTGCAGTCACCTGTCAAGTCAGGAAGTAGCCCTTGGGTGCATATCCTTTACCTCACTCAGCCCTGCAATCACCTTTAAATTTCTCGATCACAGGATTCAACTTCAGTGGTCCAGTCACTTTCAATGGCACTGTAAATTTCATAAACATGAAAGAATAACCTGTAGTTTTTGCTGACAGCCGTTTCAGTGAAAAAAAAAAATTCACGTTCTCATTCTCATCTATCTCACGTTCATTGTTAGTTTTAGTGCATTATAATGTTACATTATTCACTCCTTACTTAAACAACGAAACTGTCATTTTGTTGGCGTTAAAAAGTCTCAGTTTAAAGGGACTATTTTTCCTTGCGCAGGAACACTGTTCAAATAAACCAATATTTTAATGCAAATACAATATTTTCTCATGTTTTTTTTCAATTACAATTAAATATCTCCATTTTATAAGCGCAATAAGACATTCTGGGGTATGTGTTGAACATATATTACCGCATGGCTGGGGCTGTCGGCCTCGTGACTTACTACGCCCCAGCCGTGCGGTAATATATGTTCAGCACATACCCCATCATGTCTTATTGCTTACATATAAGCAAGTTAATTTGACAAAAAAAAAACAGCTTTGGAAAAAAGTTAATAAAACATTGGATCCAGAAATATGGATAACATTTTAAAAAATAAGAAATAGAGTTAGTACAGTGATCAGGAACTCAAAGGCCTATTATTACAAACAAAAAATAAAAGAAACAGTGGATCCTAGAAACTACTGGTCTTTGATAAAAAGTCTTACCAACGCAATTAAACAATACCCAAAAACTTAGATTAAGGAAAATTGGGTGTTACAACAAACTGATGTTTCTGCAAATTTATTGAACAGTTATTTTGTTAACTTGCCTGATTTAACAATTTCACAAATTAAAGTTGAAAAAAAAAAGAAACAGAGGTAACAACAGAAGGAAAGCAAAACAAACACATACCTGAGCTTAGATTTCTTAAGGCTACTGTTATTGAAATTTTTAAGATTTTAAAAAACTTGCAGATAAAAAATGCCAGTGGTATCGATGGCATAGAAAACAGGTTATTGAGGGAAACAGCATTAGAAATTTCCCCAGTAATTCAGTGTATAGTAAATTGGAGTCTGTGTGAGGGAACTTCCCCCAAAGTTGGAAAACAGCCAAAGTCATACCAATTGCAAAAGGTGGTGACCCTACAGATCCCACCAACTATCGACCAGTAGCTCTGTTGTCAACAGTCTCAAAGGTTTGGAGAGAATAGTACATAGTCAGCTGATGGAATACCTGGAAAAGTATGAAAAGTTGACAACCTACAGTAGCAGCCACAGACACTGCCAGCTATTTCCCGAAATTTCTGTGATATTTCCAGATATATCTAATGCTTTCTCCATTTCCACAGTAGGGGCAGCAGAGAAATTTTGCAAAATATCTGGAAATAGTTGGCAATGTCTGTGGCTACTACTGTACCAGTACGGTTTCAGGAGAGGCAGGTCCACAGCCACTGCTCTAGTGGACTTCTTGGATATAGTGGCTACCCTTTTGAGGTTGGCGAGGTCCGCTGGAGTGGTGTATGTGGACCTGTCAAAAGCATTTGTTCTGGTGGACCATAACATCTTGATGGGAAAATAAAAAAATATAGATTTAACAAACTAATCTTGTCAGTGGTTTAGTTCATATTTAAATGGGAGAACACAGGTAGTAGCAGTAAACGGACTGGAGTTGAACATTTTACCGGTTATTCGTGGTGTGCCCCAGGGTTTGCTCCTGGGGCCACTACTGTTTATTATCTATATAAAAGATCTCCCGGATTTTGTGAGGCACTCTGTATCCACCTTTATGCGGATGACACAGTGCTGGTGGCTGAGGGGGGCAGTCCTAGTGAAGTGGAATTTCAACTGCAGCAGGATTTTTTGGCACTGCAGGAGTGCTTCGCATCTCTGGGTTTGATCACAAATCACAAAAAAACACAAACTATGTTATTTGGAACTAAGCAATCTAGATTAAAAAACCTGGGTTTTCAAATAATGACTTTGGAAGGGAAATGTTTGATTCAAACTGTAACCTATAAATATTTTGGGGGTTCACATTGATCAGCACCTGAGTTTTGACTATCATATTTCTGACTTGGTTAAAAAAGTAAAATGGTCGTATTGGGGCAGCTAGAAGGTTCTTGATGAGTACAACTAAATCTGTACGTCTAACAATTGTTAACCAGCTTATTTTGCTGAAAATTGACTATGGGAATCATATTTACAGACATTCCAGTAAGCAGCAGCTAAACAAACTGTATTATCTCTACAACAGATTGGCAAGATTTGTCTTGAGGTGTAGCTATAATACCCACCACTGTACAATGTACAGTATGTTGGGTTGGAAATCACTTGACCTGAAACGTAACTATATTTGGACCAATCTTGTTTGGAGTGTGCTTAAAGATAAAACACCCCAGCACTTGGTAGAGAAGATAAAAAGACCCAAAAATAGTTTACATTTAAGGAAAATGGGGCTAGGGACCTGATACAGCCTAGGATAACAAACAATTTTGGTAAAATGACCTGTGATTATAATGTAGCTAGTACATGGAATGCATTGCCCCCAGATTTAAGAAATTTGGAACTCTCGAAATTTAGTTTTAAAACACAGATTGGATAGCACTTTAGTCTCAGATGTAAGTGTAATTGAATGTTTAGTATAGCTCTCATTGCTTATTGTTGTAATAATTTATTACATCTATGTCATATTTGTGTGTTTCGGCTATTGATTGAATGATTTAAACAAGATGTGTTTTAAGCCTATTGTTATCTGTGGAAACTTGAAACTTGTAAAAAATGTTTTTCTGTACAGGTACACCTTGCAAACAGGGCATAAATTGTCCTAATGGTGTTGTACTGTATAAATAAATTGTATTACTACTACTACACTGTGACACAAATTTGCAGACCAGAACTCTATGCTGTTTTCACAACACTGGGCACACCTCCCATATAGCATAGGAGTAACTGAACATCTATTTCCATGGCACTGGCCACAATCAGCAAATATTTTCCACAGAAACATTTTCACTGAGGTACTCGCATGTCATGGGAGAGTAGACAGTTTTACGGTCTTTGTGGCACTGGCCATCCATGAAGAAACCATAGTTGCTAATTTCTAGCATAACTCAAACACCAGGGGGTTAAAATTCTCTTTAGCCATTTGACTGAAGTAGCCAGGCGCCCTTACTGAAATTGTAGTCCTGAACTGGTTACTCCAGATGGGGTCTGCCCACCCTTTGCTCCCAAATTAGTACCCAGCCATTTCTCAGAGTTACACCATAAACACTTGCAAGAACTTGAAATGCTTTAACTTGAATGAACTTGAGCATTCCGCATCTACACTGGTAGACAAACAAGACAGTCTCACACTTCTCAGAACAAAGGTGCATATTTCCCTTTTAGCCAGATAACACCCCTCTAAAGAACTTTGCTGACTGCAGCAAAAAAGTCAAATATTGCTCACTGTTGACACTGTACAGGCAGCTTCAAAAAGTCCTGACTCACACCGAGGGTTGCCCCTGTGATCCCTACACAAGCAGTCCTGTTCACACCTCCAGGGGTTAAAAAATCAGGAGATTCTGCTGTAGACAATGGTTTCCACCACTTCTCTGAGCACTCTGGATGATTACAAGATTAGAGTGAGAAAGTAAGGCTCTCTACTTAGAGCCCTCAGCTAAGCAGTGGCTCACTTTGACTGAACACTGACAACTCCTACCAAACTGCCAACATTCTGTCTCCCCAGAGCAGATGTCCACACAATGTGGCTTTTGCTGCTGTGAGAGTTCTAAATGACCTCATCATCCTTTCCTCAGGCTAACTGAGTAAACAATGATGTCATTATGTAGAGAACCCCTAATGAGCTCCCTACCAGCTGCCTGCTACCTTCCTAGCACTAATCCTGATGGGAGTCTAGTAACCCCAGGAGACCCAGTGGTTACAAACAGGATGGGGGTGAGAGAGATAGTGACAAGCTGTGTATCAAACTGGTTGAAGGATTGGAGGTAGAGTGGTAAATGGTAGACACTCAAGAGACAGGAGAGTGACTAGCAGGGCGCCATTGGTATCGGTGCTGGAACTGAACCTCTTCAGTATCTTCATAAGCAACATTATGGGTGAGTTGAAGGGGAAGGTATCTCACTTTGTGGATGATACAAAAAGTTGCACAGGGTGGACACTCACTAAGGGGTGGAGAGAATGCAAAGGGGTTTGGGGAAACTGGGGTAGCAGCTTGGTTTCAGTGCCAAAAAGTGCAAGCTTATGCACCAAGGGCAGCAACACCAAGGAGCTGTGTATATGATTGGGGGAGAGGAATTTACAGTCACCAAGCAAGAAAGAGATTTTAGGGTCATCATATGTGATGACCTTAAAATGGCTGTTCAGTTTGATAAATCAGTGGTAACGGTTAGCAGGATGCTGGGGTGTATTAAAAGGGAGATTTCTAGCAGAAGGAGAGGGGTGGTGTTGCCTTTGTATCACTCACTAGTGAGGCCCCACCTGGAGTACTTTGTACAGGCTACACTTCTGCAAGGAAATTGAAAAGAGTAGAGGTGGTACAGAAGAGGGCTACCAAAATGGTTAGAAGGTTGCATTAGAAGCAGTACAAGGAAAGGCTGCCGGAACCCCTGGAGGAGAGGAGAATGAGAAGAAACATGACTGAAACCTACAAGTGTCTCACAGGCGTGAACAAGGTGCTGGTGAAGGGTTTCTTTCAGAGAAAAGAAGACACTAAACTACAAGGACACACAGTGAAGCTAAAGGGGGATATTTAGAAGGGATGTGAGGAATTACTTTGTCTTGGAATGAATAGTGGATGAATGGAACATCTTGCTAGAGGAGATACTGGAGGCAAAGAATATGGGGAGCTTCAGTGCCAAAAAGTGCAAGGTAATGCACTTATTCAAGGGAAACCCCATTGTGGGATACTACCTGGGAGGGGAGCAGCTGGCCTGCACCAGTCAGGAGTGAGACATAGGAGTCATTATATCAGATGACTGAAAGATGGAGAAGCAGTGTGAAAAGGTGTCACTAAAGGCCGGTGGAATGCTGGGCTAGATAGGGAGGGAAATCATGAGTCGCAGAAGGGAGGTGGTGCTGCCACTTTACAAGGCCCTGGTATACCTCCACCTGGAGTACTGTGTACAGTTCTGGAGATCACTCCTTTAGAAAGACATTGATAGGACCGAGACGATACAGAGGAGAGTCACAAAAATTAAGTTCTGCAATGAATGGCATATGAGGATAGGTTGAGGGCACTCAACATGTTCTCCCTGGAGCAGAGGAGGGAGAGGGGTATGTGACTGAGACATTCAAAGATATCAAGGGTATGAATAAGGTAGGGGTACAGGAGCTTTTTAAGGAGAAGAAAAGCATCAGAACTAGAGGACACAATATAAGGCTTAAGGGTGGGTGATTTAGCAGCAATGTTAGGAAGTTCTTCTTCACCAAGAGGGTGGTTGACCCATGGAATTGCCTGCCCTGGGAAATGGTGACTGGGTTCAAAAATGCCTGGGACAGGCATGAAGGTATCATTTCACAGAAAGGATAGAAGGGGGGTAGTTACCCATATCAGGCAGACTAGATGGATTTTGCGGTCCCTTTCTGCCATAAATGTCTATGTTTCAAGCATGCATGAGATGGGCATGGGGCATATTAGGTAAAGGAATGGGGTGATGGACACCACTAAACTGCACAGGATCAATGGTGTAGAAATAGGTAGGGGAACAGGACAGACTAAATCAACCTACATGTCCTTGTCTGCTGACAAAGTCTGTTTTTCTATAATGCAGGCCTTCACCTTTGTAGAGGCCCATATACACCAAGGCTGGGTCCCAGTCTCCAATGTACTTGAAGCCTTCCTCCTTGCACCATTCTTTCAACTAATTTTTGAATCTTTTCCTCTTACTCACACCCCTCTCAACTATCTACTATCTTATTCCCTACCTCTTCTCTTCCTTCCTTTTTGCGATCTCATTCCCTACCTCCCTCCCTTCCTCCTCCCCTGCCTCTCAGACATCACTTCCATGAAGTGGCAACCCTGACAAACAAGAGTAGACAACTTGCTGTTGTGCTGTATGAACTGTTATGTGCATTATTACTGTTGCAACTTTGTAAATGTGACATGGAACCTTTGTAGAAGAACTTTGCTCAAAGGTGTTTCCGAACTATCAATAAATCATTGTTGAAAGTCCTAGTCAAAATGCCCTGTTCTTCCCTCTGCCTTACACTGGTAACACCTCAACCAGTGCCACTGTACACACCACCTGCTTAAGGCCCCTTCCCAGCTGCCCAAAATTACCCAGCATTACTCCTACACTACCCCATCCCTTGCCATATCATTTTTCCCCTGGTGGACAGTGACATCAAACCCCTTCTTGTGACCTACCAGTAAAACAATCCACTGGATCTGCTCACCATCCCATTGAGCTGAAGTGCTGGGAGGCACCTTACCTCTGTCTGCTCTCTAGCTTCCTTTCCCAAGTTGGCCTCCCTAATGATAGAGTCCCACATTAGCAGCTACCGTATATACTTCCATATAAGCCTTTTTTTTTCTTTTTTTACCAATTCTGGAGTTCTAAATCATGGTTCTCTGCTTATACGCGGGTCACTAAATATACATCATTAATTCCATAGAGCTGCTTGCCCTTAGCTGTTTCAGTTCCATGTTAAAATTGCAAAATCGGCGATTACTTACTAGCAAGCACTAGTAACACGGCGAAACATACGGTAATACTGATACACATATTAGTGGCAATGTAAAAAAAAAAGATCTGTGGCTATTCAGCTAACAGATAAAGTTAAAGAACTGTCCAACAAATTAGGCAGGTGGGCTTACCAGAGCTGGGTGAATAAAACTTTTAAATGGCAAGCCTTTTATTGTATTGTATGGGCCAAATAAGACCAGTGATCTGGGGGGAGTGCTGACAGAAGCAAAGCACACATGACCACAGATACAAGTACCCCTCACTCCCTGTCCAGCAAGATATCGTAAGTTCTAGTTGAATTGCCAGAGAGATGGAGGCGAGCACTAGTAACCTACCAGTGAGTGTTTCCTCCGTGATTTCATGATTTTAAAGAGTCGCAATTCTGTATATCTTTTTGGCAGGTTTACTCACTATGCTAAAATGCTATTTATTTGTGATCAACCAAATGCAGGCATTGAGGATGTGAATGAGGGAGCCTGCTGTGTATGTTGTACTGAAATTTACCGGTATCATTAAAATTGATGTTGGCTTATATGTGGGTCAGTGGGTTTTATGCAAACCATGTAAGGCAGTTTGGGGGGGGCGGCTTATACGCGGATCGGCTTATATGCGAGTATATACAGTACTTCCTCCTTGGTTGGGGCCTCTTCCTCCCACCTAGGGGTGTGACAGAGTGGAATAAGACCCTGTCCCATTTGTTATGGAGAAAGTGTTTAAATGCGCAGATCCAATATTGGGATCCCTTTGTTTAGAAAATATATAGTGTTACTGTTGAAATGTATATAATTATATTTTAAGATGATTGCAAAAAGCTATTGGGAACTCAAGAGGTTACCTGAGTGCACATTTTTAAGTCTTTTGTAGAAGAGTTGTGGAAAGGGGGCCTCAGCTCTGGGACACTGTGTTCTTGCAGCCTCTGCCTGAAACATACAAGAACAGGATGCTTGTTAAGAATGGGGGTTGGAAGGACTTGTAAGAGAGCTGAGCTGCAACTGCTGGAGAGAGAAGAATGGACACAGAGACTGAAGAAAATTCAGATGGACTTCTGTTTATTTTAGCCTTTGCAGATAGTTATACTGAACAGGTTTATTTTTTTATGTTACTGCTAGTACTAATTGTCACAAATTCACTCAGCAGGTCAGGCCCTCTACTCCCAAATTGCCAACCTCTGAACGCAGTCTTGTGAACAGTGTAACAGACAAGGTAACCCTCTTGTCTGTTTTTGTGAGTTCGGATCAACCTTTGGTCACCAGTTCTGGAGAGATTCAAACTGTTAACCTCTTGCTAGCATACCCAATGCACAGGTTCAGATATATCTGTCTTCTGGGGGCCAGATATCTTTGCCAATGGGCACCTAACCAGGTATTCAGAGATGAACCCTTAAAACTTTAATAAAGACCTCAGATTTAAATTGCTTCTCTTTCCAGTTTGGTACCACCATACAAGCAATGTCTGCTGTCTGCTATAATCATAAATATTTCTCAGCAAAAGAAAGCAATTCAAAGACAGACCAGGTTTGCTCCAAAATTAGAGTTTTTGCTAAAATATATAATAATAAGTCAAACACACAATACAGAACTCTTATATCACAAGACATACATATCTTTAAACAAAACAAGGTTTAAAAACAGTGCAATTCCTACAACAATATTTAGATTTTGTCTAGCTTTCTAAATACCTGTTTTCAGTGCTCAGATGTTATCTTGGTCAGAGTCAGCTAAAAGTGTCTCTGTAGTGAAAAAGAATAATCTTTACAAGCTGTATTTGCCAACCCCTTTTGGATGAGGTCATCCAGCTCCTCCTCTGTCAAAATAACTAAAAAAGATATATTTCTATACAACCACTGGATGTAATTTCAAGTATTAATTCTGCAACCTTAGCATAACTCAAGTTTAAAATGACACTTTCTTTGATCTCATGCTGTACCCTCCTCACACAGGCTTCATATGAGCATTTACAACCTCTCACCTCTGTGTAATAACCTGTGTTTTCTCTTCAACATCATAAACCTTTTTTATGATTTTCCCTCCTAACAAAGTTAACCCAAAACAACTCTGTAATTAACTCAGAGAAACAGGATCCTTGATTAAAGTCTTCCAGGTAACACATTGTCTCTAAAACTGAGGTGTGATACATGCTGTCAGCAGTTCTCTGGCCTGCAGCTGTGAGCTGAAATCTGGGGAGATGAGGAGATCATTCCTAGAGCATTTAATTTTCAGCCGAGACAGTCATTAATACATTTTATGTAAAAAAAAATATTATACAGCACTCAGAACGGGCTGTATACGTCACACTAATAAACACTTTTTGCAAATTCTACAACTGCTCCTGATTTTTCCTGTGCTTCCTGACCTGTGCCTTGATGACAATGGGCTTCCTCTTCTGGGGACCACCACATGCTCCATAGCCACTACCTCAGGTGCTTCCTCTCATCTATCCCGTCCCACTAATATGGTGAAGGAATTTTGTAGTGGCACTGGCTGAGGAGTATGCACTCTATGCATCACCCCACCTTCCTAGTGCCCACTAAGATCCTGCTATTATGCCTCTGCTTAGGTATCCTGTGAGGTAGTAACATCATCTTTGGTGGCCCGTGGGTGGGGCAAAGGGTCCTCTGCATCCCTTGTAGCTTATGTCACAGTCCAGTGACTTCTGCCCTCTTCTCAGAGAGGTGAGTGCAAATGGGACACACCTCAGTCTTCAGAAGGTATCCCAAAAGCCTGTGGCTCCACATCTATAACCTTGCACCACTTCCATGTCTTTGCCTGTTTAACCCTTTTCTATGTTGAAGCTAACTTGTCTCTTTATGCCTTCTAGCTATGCTTATTAACCTACTTCACCTTTCTGGGAGTACTCAAAATGAGGTTATTACCTTACACTTGATGGGGCAGTTCCTATTTTCCCTTTTACCAGTAATCCTGTGAGCTGCACTTCCCCAGTACCCTACTGCTTCCTTGTTATGTCTGGCTACCTTCTTCTCTTCTTCACCCTCCCTAAAATGGATTGATTACCTCACCATTGATAAGGTGTCTTCTGCTTTCCTTCTGCCTGTAGCTATCTATATTTTTGCAGGTAATCTGTTTATTTAAACTTTTTGTTTTCAGCTCACAAAGCAGATCATACAATGGTGCAAATGAAAATATAAAGGAATAAGGGCACAACCCATTGACCTCCAGATGAAGCCCAGAGAACAGGGGCCATAGCAAAGGTAGAACATACGTAACCAAATAGTGACTGAAATGCAAACAGGTCAAATGCACCACCAATCTGGACATTGCAAGGCTAAAATGTAATTGTAGCTCTGTGTATTTGATTTCTGCTGTTTTATCCCTTTGTTGTTCACACACTACTTTTAGTTATTTATCCTGCTCTTTATAGAATAAGTGTACACAGAACTGTGTTTATCCTACCTGTTCATCTGGCTCTCCAGTAGTGCCGCTTGTGGACTTAATTCAGTATGCGGACACCAGTGCTGCAGTGTAGTGGTTGTGAAGTGGCTGTCTTCAGAAAGATGTACTAGAGTGTATGATACTGCCCTGTCTCTAGGCACCTCTGTAGGTTGAGAGAGGAAGTCATCTGTCTCCAAGCTGAGCTGGTAGTGTTACAGGTGGCTTTCATCCTCACCCTGAGGCCACCAAGTCCACAACTGAAACCTCAAAGGATGTGCAGGAGGAGTGATTGTATCATGGTGGGCTCAGGGAGGCTATGGGAGAGGTTTGAGGCACATCCCCAACTGGTCCAGCTAACTAACTCCTACATTGTTTTGGAGGCATGGGATAGCCTCGTTGGTGCGCCCACAGCTGAGACCAGGGAGAATAGATACATAGAAACATAGAAGTTGATGGCAGATGAAGACTGCAAGGCCCATGCAGTCTAACCATTTTTTCTACCTTATGAATGTGCCAAAGGCCTTTACTCTGTCAATGGCCTATCTATTCATACTCATCTGTATTGCTCCCTTATATCTATCCCATGCCTGTTTGAAGCCCTGCACTGTATTCATATCCACCACTTCCTGAGGTAGGCCATTCCATTCATCCACTATCCTTTCTGTGAAAAAGAACTTCCTCACATTACTCCTTAATCAGCCTCCCTCTAATCTCATGCCATTTCCTCTTGTCCTGCTATTTTTCTTATATTGAAGCATGTTAGACTCTTTCACTTTGTTAATGCCCTTTAGATGTTTGAATGTTTTGATCATATCTCCTCTCTCCCTCCTTTGCTGTAGGGTATCCATATTGAGCTCTGTTAATCTGTCCCCATATGTTTACTGATGCAGTCCCTGTACCATTTTGGTTGCCCTTCTCTGGACTGCCTCCATTTTGTTAATATCCTTGTGCAGACGTGGCCTCCAGTACTGCACGCAGTACTCCAGATGGGGCCTAACCAGTGTCTTATAAAGAGGGATTATTATCTCCTTCTTATGATACCCCAACATCCCTCTAGCCTTACCTACTGCTTTAGCAGTCTGCTTGGATGATTTCAGGTCATCTATGATGATGATGCCCAAGTGTCTTTCTTCCCTTATGATTGCCAGCAACTCCACTCCCAACCTATAGGTGGCTTCAGGGTTTCTTCAGGGTCTTCATGATGGAGCCCAAGGGAAGGGTGGTAGAGAACCCCAGAGGAGGAGGAGAAAGTTTCTACTGGTGGGAGACTCAATTGTTCAAGGAGTTACTTTAGGGGAACCTAGCAGGAAGGACAAGGAGGTCAAGTGCATTCCAAGAAGCACGGCATGGAGGGATGGGAAGCAGATCAATAGGACCACAAAGACAATAGCAAGGAGGGAGGAACTGGATGACATCATCCACCGGGGGATGAATGATGTGATGAGAGATGGGGTGAACTTAATCAGAATACATGAAGCTTTCAGGAAGCTGGGAAGAGCCAGAACCAGGTAACACACTGTGTCTCCTTCTCTGAGGTTCTACCTGTCCACTGCAGGGGGAGGCTAGGACACACCATATCCAGAAATTCAACTCTTGTTTGAAAGAATGGTTTGGAAAGGAGGGGGGTTTCTTCATGGGGTACTGGAGCCCAACCTGTATGGATGCAAACCTGTACAATGATGATGTCTTGCATCTGTCCGGGAAGGGGACTGCAATCCTGAGTGACAAGTTTGAAATTTTCAGCAGCGAGCATTTAAACTGGCCAAGGGGGTGGAGCCAGGATGGTCAGGAGGCTTAGTAACATCCACCCAAGGGCACATGCAGAAAAATAATTTTGAAGGCAAGTAGAACTGAAGTTGTCAGTGGGGAGACCAAAGTGGTGGAATTGGGACCACACAAGATAGGTTACTGGGGTCGGAGAAGGAAGCAGGAGTGAAGTAAAAGAGGCACAGGGAGTAATCTAAAATGTACAACATGGAAAGCCATGGTAACTAATACCCGCAGACTGGGAAATAAACTATCAGACCAGTAGGCCTCGATAGTGGAAGCAGACCTGGATATAGTAGCAATAACTGAAACCTGGTACATTGCAAATCATGGTGGGAAATCAGTGTACCAGGTCGTGCTCTGTACAGGAGGTATTGGGTGGTTAAAAAGGGGTCTGGGAGTCTCTCTGTATGTCAGGGAGGGTATAAAGGTGACACGGGTACAGGGTAAGCAGGGAGAGGCTGAGGCACTGTGGGTCACCCTTGAACATGGAAATGGCACAGCAATCACATTGGGGTGATATAAAGGCCTCCAGGACAGGGGAGGAAGTGGACAGGGTGCTAGTGGATGAAATCCATGAGATGGCAATAAAAGGTTAAATTTTGTTGATGGGGGATTGCAATATGCCAGATGTGGATTGGACTACCCAGGCAGCTGCTTCAGTCAGAAGCAGAAGCATCCTAGATTCCCTACAGGAGGTACTGCTTATGTGGCTTGTGCTTGATCTCACCAGGGACAGGGTGATTCTGGATCTAGTGATGACCAACAGGGATAGAATCACAGATGTCTGGGTAGAAGGGCAACTGGAATCCAGTGATTACCACATAGTGTAGTTCAGCATGTGGATAGGGACTCGGTCAAGTCACACTAGGTCTAAAGTTGTGGATGTCAAAAAGGCTGACTTCATTGAAATGGGGAAGGGTATGAAAATAGCCCTGGAGAAAAGGGGGATAGGAAGGGGGGGTGCTGAAAGAGCAATGAGAGCACCTAAAAGGAGCCACAGTGGAAGGGACAAACCAATGCATCCAATTGGTAGCAAAAGGCAAGAGAAGAAGAAAGCCACTATGGTTCTCAAAAAAGGTGGCAGACAAAATAAGGGCTAAAAGGTCAGAGTTCAGGAAATATAAAGAGACCTAAAGGGAAGAGGACAGAGGGGTGTACCTAGAGTGTCTAAGAGAATCAAATCAGTTTTATTTCTAAAAGGGCGCTATTCCAAAGATCATATTGCCCATTACAATAAATGCATAACAACACATAAAAACATCAGTTGTCACATTATAATCAATTCATAACATATTACCACCAAAGGCAAGCCCAGAGAAGTATGTTTTTAAAGTGATTTTACAACTCTCCACTATCAGGCATTCTCTTATCTGACAAGATAGAGAGTTCCACAGGGTAGGGGCCACAAACATAAATGCCCACAACCCAGATGTCTTCATTCGAATCTTGGGAACTTCTAACTATCCTTTGTCTGCCAAGCAGAACAGTCAGTGGGGGCAGTAGGGACACAAGATCTTGCAGGTAGCATGGACCCTGTCTGTGTAGGGCATTATATGTCAGCAAACTGACCTTGAAGGTGATCCACCACTGAACTGGCAGCCAGTGCAGTTTGCACAGCACAGGAGTGATATGACTGAACCGAGATAGCCCAGTCAATAACCTGACCACAATGTTCTGCACCATCTGCAGGCAGAGGATATCAACCCCTAGAAGCCCTAGGTACAGGGAGTTACAGTAGTCAAGGCGTGAGGTCACAAAGGTGTGGATCAACGTTGGAAGCTCACCAGATGGAACAAGGTGCTTAATCAGGGCGATATTTCTCAGATGGTAAAAAGAGGACTTGACAATGGCTGACACTTACGAATGAAGCATCAGTTCATCATCAAACATAACACACAGATTCCACACCCATTCAGAAGTCAGTAACTGGCTACTCCCAAGCCAAAGCTTGGAGGGACAGCCAGCTGCCAGCCTCTCTATCCTGCAACCTAGATCCACCACCAACACCTTGGTCTTGTCAGGATTCGACTTCAGCCAGCTGGCATTCATCCAGTCTTGTATCTCAGTGAAGCAGTTCTTAAACACTGCGACTGCACTATCCTGATCAGGCACAAAGGACAAGTAAAACTGAGCATCATCTGCATAGCAGTGAAACCTCAGACCATACTTCTTTAGAAGCAAGGAGGGTGCTAAGGAGAGCAAAGGCATGGACTGAGGAAGAATTAGTGCAGACAGTAAAGAAAGGGGACAAGACATTCTACAGCTATATCAGCAAAAGAAGGAAGGTTCGGGGGGTGTAAAGAGGAAGACATGGATAAAGCAGAAATACTGAATAAATACTTCTGTTCAGTATTCATGGAAGAGGGGGAAGGACAGGGACCACAGCCAAGCAACAGATGCCAAGGAGGAGAGAGGTGGACAGCAGTTCATTCACAGGAGAGTGAATCCTGCAGGAGATCACTAAATTGAAGGTGGACAAAGCGGTAGGGCCAGATGGCATACACCTGAGGATATTAAGAGAGCTGTGAAGAGAGCTAGCATAACCTCTGGCAGCCTTATTCACTGAGTCATTCAACACTGGAGTGGTGCCAGAGGATTAGAGGAGGGCACATGTGGTCCCTCTACACAAATCTGCCAGTAGGAAGGAGGCGGGGAACTATAGGCTGGTCAGTCTCACCTCAGTAGTGGGGAAGATCATGGAGACACTGCTTAAAGAAAGGCTAGTGGGACATCTGGAAGCTGTCAGTGCCCAGGATCCAGGGCAGTATGGTTTCACAGTGGGTGGGTTGTGTCAGACAAATGTAATAGATTTCTTTGACTGGGTGATGAAGGAAATAAATGGGGGTGGGCGGTGGTGGATGCTGTGCCTACCTCAGTTTCAGCAAAGCCTTAGACACTGTCCCACATAAGAGGCTGCTTAACAGGATGGGTAGTCTGGGCATGGGATACAAGGTGGTAAACTGGGTTAGGAACTGACTAATGGACAGGAGGCAGATGGTGGTGGTAAATGAGGTACAATCTGGGGAGAGGGGGTGACCAGTGGGGTACCTAAGGAGTCGGTGACATTGCAGAGGGGCTGGAAGGAAAGTTCTGCCTGTTTGCAGATGGCACTGAGATCTGTGACAGGGTGGATACTCCAGAAGAGGTGGAGAAAATGAAGAAGGACTTGGGGAAGCTTGTAAAACATGATGAATGAATAAAGTGCAGAAAGATGAGGAATCAAATCTATATCTACATCATGTTGCTGTGTATTTTGTTATCACTAGTTGGTTTTAAATGCATCTTTTTAACTATTTATTGTTTTTCACCTTCCTTCTGTGTCTTTCTTTACCAGCTCCCCCTGATTCAGCCCCCCCACCACCACCGCTAGCATTTTTTCATATGTCTAGCGTTCTCTTTTTACTCTTTTGTGCCTTGGTAGATCAATATTATCCCTTATATTTTACCTTGGTGTATGTTTCCTTTGATCCCTCATCTCTCTGCACTTTATTCATTCATCATGTTTTACATAGGAGCACTTTCCTAAATTAGCACTGTCACTTTAACTTGTGTCTTTATTACCACTGAAGCTCCTACACCAGTCAGTCTTGAGAAAGTGCATGTCTCACGTGAAAACGTTCAACTGAATTCTCGGGGGGGGGGGAGGTATGCTACCTGCCTGTTAGTAGCCCTCTTCATTTGGTTTGATTTTATTGTCTGGATTGTAATAGCATTGGATTAATAAAGAACACTGTGTATCTCATCTTGGCACCAGTGTCTGGTTATTCTATTTAGATCCTGACTGAATGGAGACCTTGCTGCCAACTCCACTAATGTGAGTACTTGTATTGCATTATAAAAATTGTATTTATGTGTTTACTTGGGGTAGCTACAGTTGTATTGTATTCTCTCAGTCTCTGATGACTACCTGCATTATAAAAATGTGATTTAAGTTTTTGTTTGGGGTAGCTGCAGTTGCATTATATTCTCACTGTCTCTGATGAACTACCTACATTATAAAAATGCCATTTATGTTTATTCTTGGGGATAGCTGCAGTTGCATTGTATTTTCAGTCTCTGATGGCTACCTGCATTATAAAAATGTGATTTGTGTTTTTACTTCGGGTAGCTGCAGTTGCATTGTATTTTCACTATCTCTGATGACTACCTGCATTATACAAATGTGATTTATGTTTTTACTTGGGGTAGCTGCAATTATATTGTATTTATTTAGTTTTTGTTAACCGGGTAGGTGCACTAGCCATGAAATGACTATTTTCAGGCACAACCCGGGAGAGTACAACAGACTACCTGCATTATAACAATGTGATTTATGTGTTTACTTGGGGTAGCTGCAGTTGCATTGTATTCTGACTGTCTCTGATGTCTATCTGCATTATAAAAAAGTGACGTATATTTTTACTTGGGGTAGCTGCAGTTGTATTGTATTCTCACTGTCTCGGATGATGACCTGCATTATAAAATGTGATTTATGTTTTTACTTGGGGATAACTGCAGTTGCATTGTATTTATTTTCACTGTCTTTGATTGCTACCTGCATTATAAAAATGTGATTTATGTTTTTACTTGGGTGTAGCTACAGTTGCATTGTATTTTCACTGTCTCTGATGGCTACCTGCATTATAAAAATGTGATTTGTGTTTTTACTTGGGGTAGCTGCAGTTGCATTGTGTTCTCACTGACTCTGATGACTACTTGCATTATGAAAATGTGATTTATGTTTTTACTTAGGGTAGCTGCAGTTGCATTGTATTTATTTTATTTAGTTTTTGTTAACTGGGTAGGTGCAGTAGCCATGAAATGACTATTTTCAGGCACAACCCAGGAGAGTACAACAAACTACCTGCATTAAAATTGTGATGTATGTTTTTACTTGGGGTAGCTACAGTTGCATTCTGTTCTCACTGTCTCTGATGACTACCTTCATTGTAGAAATGTGATTTATGTTTTTACTTGGGGTAGCTGCAGTTGCATTGTATTCTCACTGTGTCAGATGACTACCTGCATTACAAAAGTGATTCATGTTTTTACTTGGGGTAGCTACAGTTGCATTGTATTCTCCCTGTCTCTGATGACTACCTATGTTATAAAATGTGATTTATATTTTTACTTGGGGTAGCTATAGTTTTATTGTATTCTCACTGTCTTGGATGACTACCTGCATTATAAAAATGTAATTTATGCTTTTACCTGGGGTAGCTGCAGTTGCATTGTATTCTGACAGTCTCTAGTGGCCACCTGCATTAATTATGTGATTTATGTTTTTACTTAGGGTATCTGCAGTTGCATTTTATTTTCACTGTCACTGATGGCTACCTGCATTAAAAATGTGTGTTTTAGTTTTTTTTTTCTTTTACTCATGGAGGGGAGTAGCTGCAGTTGTAGTTTACTCTTTTTGACATTGATGACTGCCTGCATTTAAAAACGTGATTTTTCTTTTCTTTTTTTTTTTTTTTACTCAGGTAGGGCTTGGCTACAGATTGATATTGTGCTCTGTCTTATTCTGACTTTGGTTACTGTCTACATTTTAAAAATGTAAATTTACATTTCTTGTCTGGACATTTTTCATATGGGTCTGTGTGATTTACTTAATCACCTTTTGCCCTGTGTCACTACTGTTTTTGGTTAGTATACCAGTACTGCCATTTTTACTGGTTGTTAACATACCAACTTGTGATCAGGTTTAGACAATAAAGGCAGAATTAGATACATGCTACAGTTTGTCAATAAAAACAATCAATTAAAATACTGCAGAAAGTATAATTTAACCCAAAGTATTATAAAATAGGAATGTTTTAAAAACACATTTTTGAGATTAAATTTCAGAAAAGCTGATGGAGCTCTTGAAAAGATTACAGAAAAACAGCTGACACGTTTGCTTATTGTATGAAATGCTAATTAAATATTTTTTTTAGTCAGCAGGATGGTTGAGTGCAATGAGACATTGAGCCAGCATTCAGTGCTTGACAATTGCCAGCTGAGTCATACAACTCAGAAAAGCCATCAGCTTGCTCAATGCAGAAAGAGTTTTCATGACCTACATTCTGTCACTGTAGAGCAGCAGATTCATAAAGAAGAGGGGCAACTGAAATGCACCAAATTTCAAACGAGTTTAAGCAAGCTAGATCCAGTTAAATGTAGTGACAAAAGTTTAACTGTACAGCATAAAACTATAACACACCAAATTTACAAGAAACCATATAATTGTGCTCAGTGCAACAAGAGTTTTACAACTCAGAGTATCTTCATGAGGCACCAGCGAGTTTGCATGGGGGAGAGACCATATACATGTGATGAATGCAACAAGAGTTTTGGCAAGAAGAGTACCTTGATAATTCATCAGCAAATTCACTCTGGAGAAAGACCACATAAGTGTACTAAATGCAACAAGAGTTTTAGCCAGAAGGGTGCCCTGAGAAAACATCAGCAAATTCACTCTGGAGAAAGACCACATAAATGTGATGAATGTGACAAGAGTTTTGGCCAGAAGAGTGACCTAAGAATACATCAGCAGACTCACTCTAGAGAGAAACCATATAAATGTGATGGATGCAACAAGAGTTTTTGCCAGAAGGCTGGCCTGAGAATACATCAACAGATTCACTCGAGAGAGAGACCATATAAATGCTCTGAATGCAACAAGAGTTTTGGCCGTAAGAGTAACCTGAGACAACATCAACAAATTCACTCTGGAGAGAGACCATATAAATGTGATGGATGCAACAAGAGTTTTTGCCAGAAGGCTGGCCTGAAAATACATCAACAGATTCATTCAAGAGAGAGACCATATGAATGCGCTGAATGCAACAAGAGTTTTGGCCGTAAGAGTAACTTGCGACAACATCAACTAATTCACTCTGGAGAGAAACCATATAAATGTGATGAATGTGACAAGAGTTTTGGCCAGAAAGGTGACCTGAGAATACATCAGCAAATTCACTCTGGAGAGAGACCATATAAATGTGATGGATGCAACAAGAGTTTTTGCCAGAAGGCTGGCCTGAGACGACATCAACAAATTCACTCTGGAGAGAGACCATATACATGTGGTGAATGCAACAAGAGTTTTGGCCGTAACAGTGACCTGAGAATACATCAACAAATTCACTCTGGAGAGAGACCATATACATGTGCTGAATGCAGCAAGAGTTTTGGCCGCAAGAGTGACCTGAGAATACATCAACAAATTCACTCTGGAGAGAGACCATATAAATGTACTGAATGCAACAAGAGTTTTGTCCGCAAGAGTGACCTGAGAATACATTTGTGAAGTCACTCTGGAGAGAGAAACAAAATCTAACCAAGGTGATACTGCTGTATAGTACAAAGAACTATGTAGTATGGAGAATGATAAAAATGCAACTGGAAGCTGGGCAAACAGATCGCAAGTTAAAAAAAGTGACCAACCCAAGCCTTCACACTAGGGCAAAGTTTGGTCGATATGATAGTGCCATATCCCCAAACAATAGCATCATCCCTGCCACAGTACCAGACCATGGTGGACAGGGTCCCACAGTGGCAGCAGAGGCCAGCAAGCTACAAAAAGTAGATTGACAGGCCAGCCCAGGGGGCCAGAAACAGTTAAGTGGACTTATGAGGACAAACTGGAAATTATGTACTGTTACTGCTATGCAACTCACCCCAAATTTCCAGTGAAAGGATATATACTGAGATTTTGCAGTAAACTGAAGCAAAGAGGAATAGTTGCCCTAAACAAATTGAACAATGTTACAGATGCCATTCATAGATCTTTGATAGGACAAATTAAAACAAAAAATTATGTGGATAGTAGCTTGGAGAGGTTACCAAAAATAGTGGGTGAAGAAGGAACAGAGAAAGAACAGGTACCAGAGGTATTCAAAGCTGAAAAGGTAGATGTATGGGACCAAGCAAAGAAAAGGGATCTGATATGGTGCACTATGTATACAGAAAAGAAAGAAGCGGCTTTTACCAGCATGGTAACAAAAACTGCAAATGCATTTATATTTATATATTGTATATTATATATATATATATATATATACACACACACGCACACATGTCCAGATATGGTGGACATCACAAAGAAAAAAATAAACACACATAAGTTGAATGTAATGAAAAGTACACAGGTTAGTGATTTAGAAAAGCAACAAATTGAAATAGAAGTCCTTGATCAGCTAAGGAAAGAAGGATTTGAACTAGGGACTCTGCCTTCACCATCACCAGCAGTTATGATACTACAGCAGATAACTACTCAGCAAATGCAGTCACAAGACAAGGTACCTTCCCTAATGACATCACGCACCTGGCTTAAGAATGGGGTCCATTCTCATCATGGCACTGTAAAACCCTGAACATTTGGAAACACTAACTCTGAGATAGACTATATAAATGTGATGAATGTGACAAGAGTTTTGGCCAGAAGGGTGGCCTGATAATACATCAATAAATTCACTCTGGGGAGACAACGAAGTAATGATCACATGGGATCACCCAATACCAACAGCCAAGAAAGTGGAAGTAAGAAAACCTGATATTGTAATACAAGAAAAGAGAACAAAGGTAGCACTGCTGATTGAAATAGCCACCCCTAGTGACTACAGTGTGCTGCGTACAGAGAGACATAAAATAATACCAAGATATGCAGTCAGAAACTAAACTTATGTGGAATAAGGACACACAAATTGTTCCAGTAGTGCTTGGACCAATGGGACTAATCAAAAAGAACTTTCAGGCACATTTAAATATGCTACCAATACTTGTGACACCTTATGAACTTCAAAAGGAAGCCATTTTGGGGACGTTACGTGTGCTGAGAAGAGCGCTCTCAGCAAACATCAAAGATTAATACAGTACTGATTTCTTGAGTTTTGAATATGCCCTGGCTAAAGAATGGGGTCCATTCTTGCCACGGTATTAGAAATCCCTAAACATTTGGAGACACTAACCCGAGAGGGAGACAACAACTCTTGAGAAGAAAACAAGCCTAAGATGACTTCACTCATCAAATTAAAAAAGCCTTTGGGAAGGTAGAAGAGATAAACGATAAGCCACCAATAGATAAGGAACAGCCAGCAACAGAAAGTGCAAATAATCAGAAAAGGGATCATAAGGACAAAGACCAACAGAGAAGAAAGAACAACTGGAAAGCCTGTAATTACAGTGGAAAATACAGGGAGCTGCTAGAACAACCACAGGTTGATCAAGACCTGACTCAGTAGTGGTTAAAAAGAGGAGAATTTAATTCCTGAGATGAGGGATTTATAATGGCAGCCCAACACAGTAGACTACACACAAGATGGTTCACAAAATCCATAGAAAAAAAATGGGAAAAACAGACAAGTGCAGGTTCTGCAGTACATAATTAGAAATGGTTGTGCATCTTGTATCTGGTTGTGATGTACTCATGGCAGAAGGCCTGTATACTGAAAGACATAACAATTTAGCAAGACTGATCCACCGAAAACTATGCAAACATTATAACGTACAGGTAGTGGAGAAGCACTGGAAATATGAACCTCAAAGAATCACAGAGAATGAAGAAGTAATGATCACGTGGGATCACCCAATACCAACTGCCAAGAAAGTGGAGGCAAGAAAACCAGATATTGTAATACAAGAAAAAAAGAACAAAGGTAGCATTGCTGATCAAAATAGCCACCCCTAGTGATTACAGTGTCCTTTGTACAGAATGACACAAAATCATGAAATACCAAGATATGCAATCAGAAACCAAACTGATGTGGAATAAGGACACGCAAATCATTCCAGTAGTGTTCCAAGCAACTGGGCTAATCAAAAAGAATGTTCGGGCACACCTAAATACGCTACCAATATTTGTGACGCCTTATGAACTGCAAAGGAAGCCATCCTGGGGACATTGCACATGCTGAGAAGAACTTACTCAGCAAATATCAAAGATTAATACGGTATTGATTTTTTTAATGCACCCTGGCTCGAAAATGTGGTCCATTCTTGTCACAATATTTGAAAGCCATGAGTATTTGGAGACATTAACCATGAGATTGAAAGAGATGTGCTGAATGCAACAAGAGTTTTAGCTAGAAGGGTCACCTGATAAAACATCAGTAAATTAACTATGGGTTCTAATAGTGCTCAGAGTAATGGCACTAATAAAAAAAACTTTCAGGCACATCTAAATATGCTACCAATTTCTGTCACGCCCTACAAACTACAACAGGAAGCCATCCTGGGGACTTTGTGCATGCTGATAAAAGCACCCTCAGCAAACATCAAAAACTAATAGAGTACTAATTTCCTAATTTTTAAATATGCCCTGGCTTAAGAATGTGATCCATTCTCATCACAGCACTAGAAATCTCTGAACACTTGGAGACACTAACCTGAGAGAGACCATGTAAATATGTTGAATGTGACAAGAGTTTTGTCCAGAAGAGTGACCTGAGAAAACATAAGCAAATTCACTCCAGAGAGAGAGAGAGAAAAAATGGGGTCCATTCTCATCATGTCACTAGAAATCTGTAAACATTTGGAGACGTTAACCCTGAGATAGACTATATGACTGTGCTGAATGTGACAAGAGTTTTGACCACAAGAGTAACCTGATAAAGGATCACCAAATTCCCAGACATAGTCAAGGTCCTGCATCATGAAGAAAACAAGCCTAAGATGACTTCACTCATCAAATTAGAAGCCCTCAGGAGGGTAGCAGAGATGGATGTTAAGCCACTAGTATATAAGGAACAACCAGCAACAGAAAGTGCAAAGAAGCAGAAAAAAGAATATAAGGACAAAGATCAAGAGAGAAGAAAGAACAACTAGAAAACCCATAACTACAGCAAATAATACAGGGAGTTGCCGGAATAACCACAGGTCGATGAAGACTTGACCCATGAGTGGTTAAAAAGAGGTGAAGTTAAGCCACAAGATGAGAGGTGGATAATGGCAGCCCAAGACCTTGGACTACGCACAAGATGGTTCACAAAATCCATAAACCTGCTTATTGGGGGGGGGAACTGAAGATTTCTGACATGTTATGTGGAAATGTTTGTGGTACTCTAAAGAGTGGGCATATCGCTTAAACCTAAATTCACAATTTGATATAGATCCAAATACACTAACAAACATTCTTATACACAGCTGATACCTGGACTATTGAAAGAGTGGCTAAATACTTTATGATAAACAAAAGGAAAATTATGATTGATAAATGTGCAATTGATTGATACATTAAAAACTGTAATAAGGTACTTGTATGTGAATGAAATTTTAGCATATTGTGGTTTTATTATATCATTTTAGATAATATAAATGTTAATTGTATGTTTGTTCCTTTTATATATTGTCATGGTTATGTGTATGCTTATGTTTGTATGTTCTTGTTGATGACTGTAATAGTCTAACAATAAACTTGACATGAAAAGACTGTCTTATGGGACAATCCCAAATGGCAACTTGCATATGACTGAAATGCATTACTCAGCAGGCATGTGGTATACTGTATGGTTATTTTGTCATTGGAGGCTGGCGGTAAGGAACTCCCATAAACATGAGTCAGGAGGAAAGGTTCTGCCCTAGGCCTGAGTGTGACTGGCAACTTGATACACAGAATCATCAATTCTTACACTGCCAGATGTATTGTAGTGAATTTCTGTCAGCTTGCAGCAAAAGAGTAGAAAGAGCATTAGGCAGTGCCTTTAACATATGGATCACTGGTACTACAAATCTACACCCAGCAGTGAAGCACATATGATACAGGTACTCTTAGGTTGTTATTTGTCACACCTACTGGTAGATGAAATGTCACTTAAACCTACAGCAAAACACATATTTCAATCAACTTTGGTTCACAGAACTGGAACATTTTACTGTGATCAAGTTATCAAGCAGGAAAACATGCTACGTAGAAGGAAAAATGATTGATTCAATATAGTATCCTCATGTTTCTTTTTTGTGTACTAAGATATGAAATATACTGTTTCTTTCTTGTTATGTTTTGCTTTGACTGTTCTGTTGCTATAATGTTCTTTTTTCAGAGCCACTGTTTAATATTTTCTTTAATAAAAAAATCCACAAACAAGGGAAAAACAGATGAGTGTAGGGTCTGTAGTGTAGAATTAGGAACAGTTGCACGTCTTGTAGCTAGGAGTGAAGTACTCATGGCAGAAGGCCTGTATATGGAATACACAACGATGTGGCAATATTGATCCACTGGAAACTATGCAAACACTATGACATACAGATTGCAGAGAAAAACTGGAAACATGATCCACAAATAAATATAGAGAATGAAGAAGTAATCACATGGGATCACCCAATACCAGCTGCCAAGAAAGTGGAAGTGAGAAAACCAGACATTGTAATAGAAAACAAGAGGAAAAAGGTAGCATTGCTGATAGAAATAGTCACTCCTAGTGGTTTACAGTGTTCTGTGCACAGAAAGACACAAAATTATACCAGGATATGCAAACAAAAACCAAACTGATATGGAATAAGGACACAATCGTTTCACTAGTGCTCTGAGCAATGGGGCTACTCAAACAGAACTTTTAGGCACATCGAAATATGGTACCAATATCCATCACATCTTATGAACTCCAAAAAGATGCCATAATGGGGATGCTGTGTGTACTGAGATGAGTGCTCTCAAAAGACATCAAAAATGAACACAGTACTAATTTCTTGATTTTTGAATATGCCCTGGGTAAACAATGTGGGACCATTCTCATCACAGCACTAAACTTCCCTGAACATTTGGAAACACTTAACCCAAGAGAGAGAGAAAATGTGGAAACATGAAGCAAAAGACAGCTTAAGAAACGTCACTACCAGGGATATGGACTGGCCTGATATAACATCTAAGGAGATAGAATTAAAGATAAAGAAGGCTCCCAAATGAAACACCTCATGTCCAGATGCTGTGCCCAACTTTTGGCTAAAAGCATTAACATCACTACAGCATGATTCAGCCACCTGTAAAAACTATTTATATGCACATCCTGAATTGACAGGCACCTGGCTAACAAAAGAGAATATCGTACTCTGGATCAAAACTGAACCTGCCAATCTCCCCAAGAACTATCATCCAATCACCTGTTTGCCAACAACATACTGTAAATTAACTATATACTGGAACTGATGCAGAACCATCTAGACTACAACAAGCTCATGGTGATAAAACAAAAGGGCAATAAAACAAAATCATATGGTATGAAGGACTGCCTCCTGCTGAACAAAGCCATGATGGAGAGCCACAAAAAATGCTGAAACCTTAGTGTATTATGGATTCACTACAAAAAAGCATTTGACAGCACCTCACACTCCTGGATCATTGAGTATTTGCAAATCTATAAGATACATCCCACACTGATAAACTTCATCAAAACTACTATGAGAAAGTGGAAAACAACCCACAATTAAACCATAAAAAAGATTAGATTACCATCCCAGGCACAAAAATCCAACAAGGGATATTAGAAGGTGACTCCATGTCACCACTTCTATTCTGCCTGGCCTCAACCCATTAAGTAGCCTAATCAATAACCTAGGATATGGATACAACTTGAACACCAGACACTAGAATGATCAACAGCTAACATCTCACCTACCTGTTGTAGATGGCCTGAAGCTTTATAGTACATCCGATAAACACCTGAAAGCACAACTACAAATTGTTAAGACCTTTTTGGATGATATTCAGATGACATTTGTCCTAGAAAAATGTGCCAAAGTAACATTTAAAACAGGAAAATTAACTCATAAAGAAAACATCAACCTGATGGATGGTTGTGACATCAAAGAACTCAAGCAAGAGGAAGTATACAAATATGTGGGAATAGATGAAGAAGCAATGATACAACATAAATGAATGAGAGCAAAATCAGCGAATAATATTTCAGAAGGTCGATGCTTATCCTGAATACTGCTTTGACAACACAAAACAAAGTGTAAGCTATAAATCACCTTGCCTTTCCTGTGATATCATACAGCCTCAGTGTGATTGACTGGCCACAAAACGTTTTGAACCAATTAGATATAAAAACAAGAAAACTATTCCATGCTCACCAGTTAATACTAAAAAAAAAAAAAAAAAGTGCATGCCAAGATTATACAATCCAAGATCTGAAAACGGCATGGGCCTCCTCGAGTTCCGTTATAGGTCCACAACTGTGAGGCAACATTCATGCCTACTAACATTCTTGGAATGTCAGTAGGTATGAAGAAAAGAAGCCTAAGATAACTCCATTCATCAAATTAGGAAAAGCTTCAGGAGGGTAGCAACGATGGATGTTAAGCCATCAATAAAGGAACAACAAGCAACAGAGAGTACACAGAAGCAGAAAAAAATATGGAAAAATATCAATAAAGAAGAGAGAATAACTGGAAAATCCATAATTACAACAGCTAATACAGGGAGCTGATGGAGCAACCGTAAGTCGATTAAGAATTGACCCAAGAGTGGTTAAAAAGAGGTGAATTTAACCCATGAGATAAGAGGTTGATAATGGCAGTCAAAGACGGGACTGTGCACAAGATGGCTAGCAAAATACATAGCAAAAATGGGAAAAATAAGCATGTGTGGGTTCTGTAGAACAGAACTTATAATAGTTGCATGAATTGTAGCTGAATTGAAAGTGCTCGTAACAGAAGGCCTGTATACTGAAAGACAGAACAACATAATGAGATTGATCTGTTGGAAACTATGCCAACAATATAACATACAGGTAGCAGAAAAACACTGGAAACATGAACCACAAAGAATCGCAGGGAATGAAGAACTAATTATACGGGATAACCCAGAGGCCAACTGCAGCCCTCCCCAGTGGAGTGTCCACATCCTCATCGGCTGCATGGCAGCTGGGAGTGCCTCATGGGCTTCCATCAGTGCAAACCTCCCCAACAGTGTCTGCATCCTTGTTAGCTGCACAGCAGCTTATAATACTGCACAAGCTTGCCTCTATGCAACCCTCCCCAACAGAGTGTCCACATCCTCGTCGGCTGCACAGCTGCTTGGAACACCACAGAGGATCCCTTCAGTGCAACCCTCCTGAATGGAGTGTCCCCATCCTTGTCAGCCGCACAGGTTCCCATCAGTGCAACCCTCCCCAACGGAGTGCCAACATCCTCATCAACTGCGCAGCAGCTTGGAATGCCACACAGGCTCCCCTTCCCGAAATGAGTGTCTGCATCCTCGTCAAGCGCATGGCAGCTTGGAATGCAGCACAGGCTCCCCTTAGTGTAACTCTCTCAACAGAGTGTTGTTGCTCCCAATCTGAATTTCACTCCTTTTTCTCAATTTTTCCCTGTTTCTTCCTCCCGTTCTGTGGCTCTCCCATTCTCCTGCACATGCCCAGTGCTATCCTCCTCACTCATATGTTCTGCTTCCTGCCTTGGATAATCTCTGCCTTTGTTCTCCCCCAACCTCCTCTGACCTATGCTTGCCTTGCTTCACAGGCTCTCCTCAGTGCAAACCTCCCCAATGGAGTTTCCATATCCTTGTTTTCTGCACAGCAGCTTGGAATGCCACACAGGTACCTGGAGGAAATACTTGCTGCAGTTTGGGTGCACTGCCTGTAGAGTGCCCTGTATAGCCCATCAACACTAGGTATTGACTGCCCTGTCCACCCTACATTTTTAGGTCAGTCTTGATCACGTGACCAACCACGTGATCCGACCTGCTAGTTTCTGAGTCCTTAAAGTGGCATTAGCTCGCTATACCATCTGTCTGCTAGGAGTTGCTAGTGAGGCTCCTGGCTTCTCTATTCTCTCCCTGTGCTTTCCTCCCTCTAGTCCCTCAAACTCCCTTGTCCTTGTCCACCACCCCCTAGTACAAACCTCCAGTACCTTTAGTGACTGCAAAGATTTACAACTTGGCACAAGCCAGTTTCGAACCTCCTGTCCTCCACACCAAGGAAAGACACCTTACAACTGCACTATTCCTGCAGCTTCACTTTCTTCCTGTATCTTTGTAATACACATAGGTCTTACACAAACTTCTAGGTCCAGGACCACTGAAGCCCTTAAGTGGTTTCCCCCTTTTTTCTGATTTACCACCTTTTAGTTTCTACCACCTATTGGTGTCCTAGTGACCCGGCTCCAGCCCTGCATGGAAACTGCAAGCTCACCACACTGTGTCCCTGCATAACCCCAGACTCTTCTTATCATGGGCCTTTGTCTCTCGGAACTCCCCCTTCTCCTATTTGTAGGCCTACCCCTCACCACATATACTGCACCCTACTCAGCCTGTTCCTACCCCCCCCGGCACACTGCCTTCCTCTCTTTGTGATGTTATTCATCTTACAGGCTCAATGGCTGTTACCCCTTTTAGGCAATGCCCCTGTCATCGTCGTCACTGCTAAGCCTGCATGTTACATATCCCTTCCCACTGGCACTTCCAAACCTGTTCATATTCAGCAACAAATCTGGAAGACCCAGAGGTCACCCCCTCACCCTCTCACAGGCCTGCAAGCTTCTGAAATGGAATGCCATAAGGCTAGCCTAGCTACTCCTGATGCTATCTCGGAACATACACCCAAATCCAGGACCTAGGCTGATTCCACCCAGTACCTTAGAGGAAAAAAGGCAGGAGGTCTAACTATAGCTACAATGAACATCAGTAGCTTATTGGTGAAACACGATACCTTCCAGGTCTGGATCTCTCAACATAAACCAGACATCCTCTCCATCATTGAAACTTGGCTTTCCCCAAGGGTTCCTGACTTGGCCATACAATTGGATGGGCACGCCTCATTTAGACAGGATAGAGTGGGCAAGTGGGGGTAGTGTTTGCATCATCTTCATCCAGAACGCCCCACAGAGCCGCACCTTTCCAAGTCCCACCCTTAGAGGTAACTCCCAACTCCTCCCAGTCCAGATATAACTTAGTACCCGGGGCAAATCCCTCCTGAAAGTCACCATTTACATTCCTCCCAAAGAGCATTCTCATGGCCTTATAGCAACCTTGGACTACCTCTCAGGTCTATGTAAGGACTTGGAGGTCCTAGTTCTTGAGGACTTTAATGTAAACTGGTTGGCCCCTGAGGCAACATCTAACAAGGATACCATGTCCACTATTGGCATGACTCAACTGGATGACTCCCCCCCCCCACACACACACACATTTGAATCACCACACTGGATCCTGCATGCTCCTTGATTGGATAATTACTAATCTCCCAGAAAGAATAACCAGTACTGTGGTTCTCCCTGACAGTATTAGTGACCACTCACCCATCCTTTATACTTGGATGAATAAGACCCCTAAACCTCCTCCCCAAGTTTGTCACCTCTATGGCAAATGGGCCCTCTTAAAACCCACCTAAGGCTCCAAGACTGGTTTGCCATCTACTCTGCAAATGATGGTGACACTGTGCTTGAGCAGTTTGTGCAGACTTTCAATGCCCTGTACAAAAAATTGTTAGTGAAGGGTTTCAACAACTCGTGGATCACCCCTTCCCTTCTTGAGCTTATGAAGTCAAGGAATCACTTATGGCATAAAGCCCAATGCACTGACTCCCGCACCAATGCTCAGAACTATAGAGGTGTACATAATAAATTCACCTCTACCATTCGTGCTGCTAAGAGCCAGTACTTTAAGCAGGAACTTAATAACTCCTGGGGAGATGGGTCTTCTGGGATAATATTAAAACCTTAACAGGTAAGCCTAGCAAAGCTCCCCCTACTATGCTCAGCTTGAAGGGGAACTGACCCAGGAAACAACTGTGATTGCCAATGCCTTCAATAAGGCTTTCACAGATCTCAGTGAGGTGCTTCCTCCTGACTTCTTGAACTCCAAAGATATCCAGTGCCCCAAGTGCAAGGCAGACACCCACTTGTCTCCTTCTCCCCCCTTTTATCTTAAAACAGTTCCGTTAGCAGTAGTCAGAAAATACTTATTGAAGGCAATCGGGAAATCCAGATCGAGTCAGGATTCTCTTGACCTAAGGCTTATAGGCATCATCTTGGATTAGGTACGCAGCCCGTTAACCCATATTGTTAATCTGTCACCCATTTCAGCCAAATTCCATAAAATCTGGAAACAAACTATGGTCACTCCTGTTTTCAAAAGTGGTGACTGTACCATCCAATCAAACTTCCAGCCTATATCAATTCTCTCCTTCCCCCAACACACACACACTTTCCAAAGCTCTCACAAAGATTGTCCATGACCAGCTTGTGGACCACCTTAATAAATACCAGCTACAATGCAAGGAACAACATGGCTTCAAGAAACAGCATAGCACCACCACTGTGCTAATCGAATATACCAGTTTCATCCATGAAGCCATTGACTGGGGGCACTTAGTTGGGGCAACCTATTTTTGACTTAACTAAGGCCTTTGACATGGTCAACCATGAGCTGCTTCTCCATCTGCTCTCTCACAACAGTCTCTCCCCTGCTGCAGTGGGATGGTTCAGGAGCTATCTTGCTGATTGGTCCCAACAAGTAAAAATCTTTGAAGTCTACTCTGAACAGTGTCCTGTCGCTATGGGTGTTCCACAAGGCTCTGTCTTGGATCCTTTACTGTTCAGCATATTTCTAAATAACCTTCCCTCTGCATGCCCAGACAAGTCCTCCTGTAAGTGGATGATGCAATGCTGTTCACCAGTCAGTTAAACCCAGCTGCACTTGAAGAACAGTTGTAGTCCTGCTTCTCTTCTGTGGAATCTTGGTTCCTGAGCCACAAGCTTCTTCTCAACTGTAAGAAGACCAAATCCATGCTTTGTGTAACAACCCAAAATGGTCACAAAACCTATCAACTACATATCTGCAACACTGGAAATGGTTCACTCCTTTAAATATCCCAGACTTACCCTGACTACGCCTTCTCCTATGTACACCACATAGACGTGGCTACCAAGACTGTCAACTCCAGAAATGGCCTGCTGTATAAGCATAGGCACTGTTTCACTGACAAAACACTTGGACTACCATTGTCTAGCTCTGTCACATCGATTATTGACTATGGGCTAGTGGTTTATAGTGCAGTGATCTATTCAGCCCTGAATAGAATCAGGGAAGCCCTCAACAGGGCCTGCAAGCTTATCTTACAGGCTCACTGCCTGACCCACACTTGTGAACTTCACTCATGCATTGGATGGCTCAACTTAGATAATAGGATTCAATACCAAGTCTGCCTCCTTGCTAAGAAGGCCATCCTGGGCCTTACCACCATGGGGATCAAAGGCATCCTGCACCCCAACGTAAGTTCCAGGAACACCTGTAAAGTGTCTAGCCAGACATTAAAAGTACCTTTCTTCTGGACAGCACAAGGTCAGCGTTATTTTGCTTATAAGGTTCCTATCTCCCTAAACTCCCTCAGCACTGACCTTCTGTCCTGCACAAAAACTGCCCACTTCAAATCCTTGCTAAAGGCCTACCTGGGATCCAGCAATTCTAGGTGTGACTGTGGGCTTAGCTCGTAGCCACCCCCTTCAGTGTAAGTACACCCACCCCCTTGACCCTTCCTTTTGACAAGCTCTAGACAGCTGCTTCCCCCCTCACTATCTTCCTCCCCTTACTCCTCTCTTTCCTGTACTCTCCCCTGGCTCCTTAATTATTGAAATTGTTTGTTATTATTGATATGCCTAATGACTCTGATACCTCTAGGTACTGGAATTTTGCCTAGTAATTTGTTCAATCTCACTTGTCTATGTTACTTTTTACATTTTCGTTGTTCTTTGTTATAACATGGAACTTTTGTAAATGAGTTGTTAGTTCAAAGGTGTTTTCTCCTAGTAATTATAAATAAAGAAATAAAACTGTCAAGAAAGTGGAGGCAAGATTACTAGACATTGTAATAAAAGAAAAAAAAGAACAAAGGTGGCATTGCTGATTGAAGTAGCCACCCCTAGTGATTCCAGTGTTCTGCACACAGAGACACAGAATCATGAAATACCTATATATGCAAACTGAAACTAAACTGATGTGCAATAAGGACACACAAATCTTTCCAATAGTTCTCTGACCAACAGAGTTGATAAAAAAGAACTTTCAGGCACATCTGAATATGCTGCCAATATACCTGGCACCTTACTAACTACAAAAGGAAGCCATCCTGGGGAGGATGCGCATGCTGAGAAGAGCACTTTCAGCAAACATCGAAGACTAACACAGTACAGATTTCCTGATTTTTGAATATGCTTTGGGGTAAGAATGGGGGCCATTCTTGACACACACAAGAAAGCCCTGAACAAAATTTAAAAAGTGTGCTGAATAAGAAGAGTTATATACAACTTTGTAAACCCACAAAACTCAATTGAGAGAGTGACCATAGATGTGCTCAATGTCACAAGAATTTTAATGCACAAAAAACCCATAACACATCAGCCATGTCACACAAGAAAGAGGTAATAGAAATGTACTGAATGTAACAAGAGTTCAGAATCACAGAAAAGCCCCATAACACATCAGCAATGTCACGTGGAGGAAACATCATTTAAATATTCTGAATGTCACAAGTTTTTCAAATCAGAGAACCCTCATTACACATAAGTAAATTCACACAGGAGAAAGGCTGATCAAGAATTGACCCACAAGTGGTTGAAAAGAGGTGAATTTAAGCCACAAGATAAGAGATTGAAAATGGCCACCCAAGACAGTGGACTATGCACAAGATGGTTTATGAATCCATAGGAAAAACAGACATGTGCAGGTTCTGTAGTAAAGGAATAATGCCTGACAGGGTGGGTGTTATGCTGGGATAACATCCCACTTTGGGTAGTTGGGTGGCCAAGGGCATCCAACACCTGAAAAGGGATGTTATCTCAGCATAACACCCACCCTGGAGGGCATTATTCCTATTATACAATGGCTCATTGTTTTATACAGAAAAAAAATAATTTTAAAGAATTTTATTTAGTGTTTAAAAATATTTTTTTTAAGAAAAGATGCAAACAATGTATGGTCGTCCTCCAGCATATCATCAGCAGGGACGTTATGCCAGGATAACATCCCTGCTGTGATGGCCAGCTGACCAATCAGGAGCCAGGATTCTTTCTTGCCATTGTATAATGCAGAATTAAAAACAGTTGCACATCTTGTAGCTAGATGTGAAGTACTCATGGCAGAAGCCTGTATACTGAAAGACACAACAGTTTAACAAGATTGATCCACTGGAAACTATGCAAATATAACTTACAAGTAGCAGAGAAGACTGGAAACATGAACCACAAAGAATCGCAAACAATGAAGAAACAGTGATCACATGGAATCACTCAATACCAACTGCCAAAAAAAAGTTGAAGTAAAAAAGAACAGATATTGTAATACAAGAAAAAAGAACAAAGGTAGCACTGCTGATCGAAATAGCCAATGCTACTGATTACAGTGTACTGCATACAGAGAGACACAAAATCATGAAATACAAAGATATGCAAACAGAAACCAAACTGATGTGGAATAAGGACACACAAATCATTCCAATAGTGCTCGGAACAATGAGGATAATCAAAAATAATTTTTTTGCACATCTAAATATGCTACCAATATGCGTGACACCTTATGAACTACAAAAGGAAGCCATCCTGGGGACAATATGTGTGATGAGAAGAATGCTCTCAGCAAACATCAAAGACTAATACAGTACTGATTTCCTGATACTTTAAATATGCTCTGGGTTAAGAATGGTGTCCATTCTCATCAGGATACTATAAATTCTGGAACACATGGAGACACTAACCCTGAGAGAAACCATATCAATCTCATGCATGGTGAGGGGATCTAAGCAAATAGAGGCCATCATCTGGTGTACCAGTGCAGCATTTTCCCTGTTTGAATCCCTGCTCAACCTCCTTCCTATTTGCTTGTGTGTATGCATGGCTGGATGGGAGGGCACCTGATGGCGTGTGGTCAGCCATGTCATCACCAGCACCTCCATCTGCCCCCACCTGGAGCTCCTATAGTACAGCACTGCAACTGAGCTCCTGCAGGAGAAGAGAACATTCAAAGGGCACTCTTTAACCCTTTCTGATGACCTTTTCTCATGACATCCCAGGTATGGGGTGTGAACCTGGATTGATAGGAGAGAAATGAGGAGACATTATTTCACAGAGAGGGTGGTAGCAAAATGGAATGCACTACCAGAATGAGTGGTATCATATAAATCTAAGAACAGCTTTAAAGGGGCATGGGACAGGGAACGGGAGAATGTGGGTGGGGGAGGTTGGGGGCAGCAGTGGGATGATGAAGGGGAAGGGAGTGGGGCAGCTGCAAACTAGGGATGCTAGCTGCACACTCGAGCAGACTTAGATACACCAGGTGGTCTTTTTCTGCTGGCACATTCGTATGTTTGTATGGTGTGCCACAGTGGTCCTCCATCACTCAGAGCTGGTTGAACAGCCACTTTAATAACTAAGTAAATGAGTATAACTTGAACTCTAGAAATAAAATGAATTTTGAAATGACATTCCGTCTTCTGCTGGTAGATGGCTCAAAGCTTTATAGCTTATTAGACAAACACCCTGAAAGAGCAGCTGCAAACTGTCAAGTCCTTCTCTGATGGCATCAGGATGACATTTCGATTAGATAAATGTACTAAAGTAGTCTTCACTAACAGAACTGCAACCTATACTGAAAACATCCATTTGAAAGAGACATGTAACATAAAAGAACTTGAGCAAGGGAGAGTATGCAAATACCTGGGAATAGGAAAAGAAGCAGCAATGTAACTTAAACAAATGAGAGAAAAGATCTGCAATTTATACTTCAGATGACGGAAGACTGCTTTAACAGCATGCAGTAAAGTGTAAGCTACAAATCAACATGGCCTTCCTGTGATCTCATACAGTTTTGGCATAATTGACTGGCCAAATAATGAGCTAAACCAGTCAGACAGAACAACAGCAAAATGCCTTTATGGTTTTCAATGAATGTGCCAAAAAAAAAACAGTGTATGCCTCAACTCCAAGGCCAGTGACAAGCAGGGAGCCACAGGGCTCTGGGCTGGGACCAGTATTATTTGGGCTGTTCATATCAGACATTGCACATGGGGTGGTGAGCAAGGTAAGTCTGTTTGCAGACGACACCAAAATGGGAGCAGTGGTGGATGGAGTGGAGGGATGGAAGCAGCTGCAGCGGGACCTAAGCAAGCTAGAGGAGTGGTCAGAAAGGTGGCAGCTGGGGTTCAATGCAAATAAGTGTAAGGTTATCCACTTTGGGGTGAAGAATCCAAGGAAAGAATACTAGCTGGAAGGGGTTAAGCTGGGGACCACTGAGAAGGAGTGTAATAGGGTGGGATAAACAGACACACAGACAAGAGGATACAGTACATAAAATAAACGCAATTTGCATTTATAATTTTTATTTTTCAACAGGTCAAAATTATGTACAGAAATCAAAGAAAAACTGGTGTTAGCACACCTAAAATAACAAAATAAATCTCTCTTTTGCAGCTTTACTCTCTCTCTCTAGAGAAAATAAATATACTGCTGGTGTGAATACCTGCACACCTCCTTTCTCTTCTCCTACCAGCAGACTACTGGCCTATCTGTCTTCTGCTGCATCCTAGAGCTTTTTATTCCCTTCCCCAAATATGACATCATAGACATGTGACGTCTAATTATAGAAAATTTACCATTTCTATTCTTTCTAAATATCCCCACCTTGATTTGTGGGTAACCAGCATAATATATGCCTATAAGCACTATCTGTAGCCAGGTACATCTCACATAACATGCCCTAGAATACAATTTAGGCCTTAATTTGGGAAAAGGGGCAGGGTTTGAAGTTTAAGCTCCTCCTCCGTCTGTGACATCATATCCTTATTCTCTATAAAGGCAGCCATTTCATGGGCTGCCAGTCCTATAATAGGAATTTCCAGCATACAAGAGATATTTCAGGTAATATACATTATTTATCTTTAGAAAATGGCTTCAAAAAATCCATTAATGTGATTGGTTGATATGGCACCGAATCTGGGCAATTATTTTTCCATAATGCCCACTAAAAATCAAGCCCCACAGCATGGCAACAGAAGTGCCACTTCACCCAATCATATCAATGAGAGAAATAAAACATTCCTTGAGTCACACACTGTAATCAGCGGGAAGTGGTGATTTTCCAACTCGCCTCACAAGAGCACAAGTAGCGACGCAAATGACAATCCCAACTGACAACATACCTCCTATTAACATGCTGTCAAAGGAAGATGTCGACGACTTATTTAATCCACCATCTGAGGGAGATGAGTCCCAAAATGACGAAAACCTGGAAAAAAGAACAGAAATCTCAGCAGTACAAAATGTCACATATCACTGACTACCACTCAGCTGACAGAAATCGAAGCGAACCAAGAAGAAATGAATACTCGTAAAACGACAACTTGGGCAGTATCAGTAATTCATGACTGGGCAAAAGAAAGTGGCATAACCATAAATTGGGAAACAGGTAGCCCCACTACACTGAACGAGACATTCCGTAAATTCTATGCAGAAGTTAGAAAAGCAACCGGAGACCAATATTCCGTTGCCTGATACTGCGCTCTATGAGCAGGGCTCAACAGATACCTAAACAGCCCATCAATATGTCGAACATCAACCTGTCAGAGACCTCAATTCAAAATGAGCAACAATGTCTTCAAAAGCATACTAAAGCAGTTCAGAAAAGAAAAGACCAAGCACCAGACCACCCACCGATCTCCGATACGGACCTGGCAAAGCTCAGAAAATCACCAGCACTCTCCATAGACACTGCACGGGCTTGCTGAACTCGCAGTTATTCAAATTCAACTACACCTAGCTCAGCGCTGTAGATAAGGCCTGCGAGAGCTTACCCCCTCCTCCTTTCAACTTCAAAAAGACCAGCACAACCAAGAGTTCCTTACCCTGGCTTACAACCCTGACAGCAAAAACCATAAAGACCACCTGGAAACAAACAAAGAATTCCAGAGAGGCTGCATGTACTCAGATCCAGATAACCCTGAATGCCCAGTTGCAGCATTTAAAAAATACATAAGTAAACTCCCTCCCAACCCCAAAGCACTGTACCTCCACCCGCGATGAGCTCCACAAGAGTTCTTAAACACACAAATGATATGGTACACGCAGGAACCGCTAGGAAAAAACTACCTCAGCGACATGATGAAAAAAATCAGCAACGCAGCAAAACTGACTCACATCTATACCAATCACAGCATTCGTAGCTCTGCCGTCCAAATCCTATCAAATGCAGGTCTACAGTCGCGCGAAATTATGACCATCACTGGTCACAGGTGTGAGCAAAGTCTGAAATCTTACTGAGGCCAAAGGAAGAAGACAGGAAGAACTGGAGTGCCCTCCTCTCCGGAAAAACTGCAACCAGCACACAAGCAATCAAGAGAGAGCACCAGCAAACAACAAGCAAATGAACCAACGCCATCTACTGGAATAACGACAATACATAGCTCCTTCAATGTAATGAACTGCACCTTTCAGGTCCAGTAAATTTTATGGAAAACAAACATTAAATATCAAAAAAGAGCTGCAATTCACTCTAAAAGTTTAAATGTTTAAAAAGTTTTAAAAGTTTCATTATTAAAAAGTAAAAAAAAACAGTTTCAAACAGTTCCGCTGTTAAATGAAAGCACTTTTCTTGTGCACTACTTTTCCTCTCACATTATTTATTCATACAAAATAAAAGTTAACATTTTAAAAGCAATCATTTCTTTGTCTGACTATTTTTTAAAATACAGTGAAGCCATTTTCTAAGCGCAATAATACCCTCCAGGGTGGGCATTATTGGGAGATACCGGACCTTCCAGGGGCTATAAGGCCCTCTGCCTACGGCGTTGGGCCTCATTACGCCCCTGGGTGGTCCGGTATTTTCCAATGATGCCCCCCCGTCGGGTATTATTGCTTACTTATACATGAATCATGGCTAATTTCTACCAGCAGCATTATTCAGTTTGAGCAGAAAAATAACATAGCTGAGGGAAACACTCCCTGCTTAATTTCCCTCAGAATCCTTAGCATTTTATTTAAAAGTGTACACAAACAATAACCCGCCTGTGATTATTTCATACAGCCTATCTAAATATATTTAGAACAACCCTGCAATGTTTATCCTTTATTATTTTGGTATAACTTCTTTTATACTGCTATAAAGTATCTTATGTCTAATATACTTTTCCAATGGCTGCAATTTCAGCTGACGGCTCTTTTAAACAACCTAGCCCTTCAGTGGTTGACTTAGAGATTACAGCACTCTTATTATTATTTCATTTTACTACAGGGCTTTTATCTCAATGTCCTAAATCTTCTAGTTCAGACCAGATCTTTTCTCTTTTATTTGGAGACTGCTACAGCACTTCGGGCTTGAAAAACAACAACAGAAAGAGCAACAACGCTCATTAGAAACTGTACATCAGTTACAAGCTTTTAAGCCCCTTTCAGGCTGCTCGTCTGTTTTCCTACTAAATCGCAATAAGCAGTTGCGATAATTTTGTTCAGCGGCTCTAATTCGGAAGGTTATTCCTTCACGAACGTGTGCAGGATTCCTTCGCGATGGTGTGAGCGTGCGATGGTGTGCATACATCGCTGCCACTACCACTTGCTATTTTCGGAATCACAGGGAGACACCAGTTTACAGGGGCAACCGGGACCATTTTCTTTTGCAGTACAGCAGGGAATCTATTGTGATCCTTATCAGAAACCCTAACAAAATTATACTGGGGACATGTGTAATTTAAGAAAACAAGGGATAGTAAAGATAAAGAATTGTTTTGTCAGGTTGGCCACCCTGACAAACGAAGGGAAAAGAATAGACATAGAATAAGTCGTAGAGTATAGGACAGAGTGGAAAGAATATATTTTTTTATTACACATGAATTCAGCTTAATTATAGGCAGGGAACAACTTTCTTACATAACAGGGCACCTGTTACAAGGAGAAGGACCTAGGAATAATGATAACAGGGACCATGAACAACAGTGCCTAGTGCAGGAGAGCGGCTGCAAAAGTGAACAGAATTCTGGGGTGCATAGCGAGGGTTCTTTGTGCAGGCAAAGAAAGGTGATCGTGCCCTTCTACAGGTCGCTGGTAAGGCTGCACTTGGAGTATTGTGTGCAGTTTTGGAGGCCATACCTGAAGTGTGATATCAGGCTACTGGAGAGAACAGGCTGGAAGACCTGAATATGTACATCTTGGAGGATAGAAGGGACAGGGGGGACATAAAAGAGACATTCAAGTATCTGAGAGGAATCAGTAAGGATGGGGCAGATGGAGTTTTAAGCTAAGGAGGGGGAGGGACCCCAGGGGGCATGAGCTAAAACTAGAGGGTGGAATAGTTAGGAGGGAAATGAGGAGACACTATTTCATGGAGAGGGTGGTAGCAAAATGGAATGCACTACCAGAATGGCTGGTATCATGTAAATCTGTGAACAGCTTTAAAAGGGCATGGGACAGGGAACAAGGTAGAGAGAGGGGGTGGTGGAGGTGGGGGCGGCAGTGGGATGACAAAGGGAAGGGGAACGGGGCAGCTGCAAACTAGGGGTGCTAGCTGCGCACTGGAGCAGACTTAGATGGACCAGGGATCTGTTTCTGCTGGCACATTCGTATGTTCATATGTTATTATTTATTCCAAGGTCTGAAGGAGGCATGGGCCTTCTCAAGATATAGGCTCATGATTGTGGGGCTACAGGCATATTTATTGGCATTCCAGGACTCAAACATAGAATCCTGTATCATGAAGATAACTAACCCAAGATGTCCATTACAACATGAGGGAAAGCCTTCAAGAGACTAGAAAGCTTTGAATGACAAAGGCCATCAGCATAGGAAGGACAACTGCAGAGCCCAGACCACAGTGGAATAAATGTGCTTAATATGACAAGAGTTTTATATTACAGAGTGACCTCTAACACCTCAACAAATTACTAAGGGGCAGAGACCAGATAAATATGCTGAATGTACTCTATCACATCAGTGAATTCTCATGGGACAGAGACCATGTGAATGTGCAGAATGTGACAAAAGTGCTATAGTGCAGAGTAACCTCTAACATCAGCAAATTCTTATGGAACAGAGACCAGATAAATGTCCAGAATGAGACAAAAGTTTTATAGGGCAGTAATGTCTTAGCACTTCAGAGGATTTACATGGGATGAACTTACGGAGAAGAGAAACTGCATAACACTGAATGTACAGGGGTAAGAGAATGTGAAAATGAGCAGATGAAAGCCAAAAAATGAAGGCCAATAGTCACAAATAAATATAAAAACAGGACAGCCAACAACTTCAGTGAAAAATGCAGAGATCTGCGGCAACATATAAACATAGGCTTTAACGGCAGATAAGGACCACTTGGCCCACCTAGTCTGCCCAGTTCCCTACCTGTTGTATAAGCTGCAGATTCTAGTTAACCAAAAGCCTACTTCCTGCTAGCCCTCACTATAATTGTCTTATGTCTGTCCCATGCATTCTTGAATTCCCCCAGTTTTTGACTCCATGACCTCCTCAGGAAGGCCGTTCCAGGTGTCCACCACCCTCTCTGTGAAAAAATACTTCCTCACATTGCCCTTGAGGCATCCCCCCCTCTGTCTTCAAATTGTGCCCCCTTGTTCTTGCACATCTCTTTTTTTGAAAGATGCTCCTGTCTTGGGCTTTGTTTAGTCCCTTGAGGTACCTGAACGTTTCTATAATGTCCCCTAATGTTCCTCCTCCCTCCTTTCCTCAAGGGTATACATATTAAGCACTTTTAGTCTCTCTTCATATGGCTTCTGTTGCAGACCCCGCACCATTTTAGTTGCCCTCCTTTGGACTTCCTCCATTCTGTCTATGTCCTTGCAGAGATGGGGTATCCAGAACTGAATGCAGTACTCCACATGGGGTCTCACCTTCTGTCTGTACAGAGAGATAGCAACTTCCTGTTTTCTACTGGTGATGTCTCTCCCTGTGCATCCTAGTATCCCCCGGCCCTCCTTACTGCCTTCTCACATTGCTTGCCTACCTTAAGGTCATCTGATATGACAACCCCCAGGTCCTTTTCCATTTTTGTTGTTGTTAGTACCCTCCCCCCCCAGTTGTGTACTCTTCCCTTGGGTTTTTGTTTTCCAGGTGTATTACTTTGCCCTTTTTTGCATTGAATCTAAACTGCCAATTTTTGACCATTCCTCCAATCTTGCCAGCTCCATTCTCATCCTTTCCATCCCACCCTCCTTGTGTATCAACCCTGTTGCAGATCTTTGTGTCATTTGCAAGCAGGCTTACTTTTTCTTCCAACCCCTCTGTAGTGTCTCTTATAAAGACATTAAAGGGGAACAGTCCCAATACTGAACCCTGGGTACCCCACTAGTAACCGCCCTTTCTTCAGGGTGTACTCCATTTGCTATTAACCTCTGCGTCCTATTGTCTAGCCAATTTGTTACTCAGACTACCACCCTGGGACCCACTCCCAGGCTGGCTAAGCTATTTTTTGATCTTTTGTGTGGGACTGTGTCAAATACCTTGCTAAAGTCTAGGTAAGCTATGTCCACTACTCCTCCTTGGTCTACTGCTTTGGTCCCCAAAGAAATCTATTAGATTAGTCTGACATGAACTTTACACTGTGAATCCTTGCTGCCTTGGGTTCTGTGCCCTGTTGGCCTCTAGGTACTCAGCAATTCTTTCTTTCAGAAGTGATTCCATCATTTTCCCTACCAATGAGGTCAAGCTAACAGGTCTGTAGTTTCCTGCCTCTGCCTTGCTCCCACTTTTGTGAAGAAGAATCACATCACCCCTCTCCAGTACTCAGGTACCACACAATCCTCCCTTGATTTGTTAAAAAAGGGTAGTCAGTGGTGTCACTAGGTCTCGCCTTCGTTCTTTTAAAATTCTGGGGTGAATCCCATCAGGCCCCATTGCTCTGTCCACCTTGAGTTTTAGGAGTTCTTTCAGGACCCTTTCTTCTGTGAATGGACTGGTATCAACCCCCCTGTCCAGAGTGCTTCTGTTGTTTGATTTAGGTACCTCCCCCTTTTCTTTTGTGACTACTGAGCAAAAGTACTCATTCAGTATCTCTGCCTTTTCACAGTCATCCTCTGCCCACATCCCTTCCCCTTTTGACTCTACAGCTGTGTTTATTGTAAAGCACACTGTTTGATGGTCACTAGTTCCCAGATAGCTAACCACTTCTGAATCTGTGATCCTCTCTCTATCTCCATTTGAGAGTACCAGGTCTAGGATTGCTCCCTCCTGAGTGGGTTCCAGTACTAGCTGTATGAGGCATGCCCCCTGCAGGGCATCGATAATGACACCACTCTTGGATGTGGCTGCAGTAAATGCATCCCAGTTAACATGTGGCATATTCAGGTCCCCCATCAACAATATCTCAACCTTTTTCTGCCATTCTAAGGATGACTTCTATAACTTTCTTGTCATTTCCTCCCCCGAGACAGGGATCTGTATACAACCCCCATGTAGATTGTGGTATAATTTCCTGTCTCCAAGTTGACCCACAGTGCCCCCTCTCCTCCCTGTTTACCCTTTAGTTCCATTGCTTTGATCCCATCCCTTATGTAGAGAGCTACTCCTCCTGCTCCTCCTCTTTAACCCTGTCTGTCCCTCCTGTAGATTGTTTAACCTGGTATGTTTACATCCCAGTCATGGTTCTGTGTGTACCATGTTTCTGTGACTGCCACAATATCCAGGTGTCCTTCTTACATCAAGACCACTAGTTCAGGAAGCTTGTTACTCAGACTACGGGCATTGGGACTACTCACCCCCCATTTTGTGATGGCTTTACCCCTTTTAGCTCCATCCCTGCTCTTACTGACTTTGCCTTTTTCTCCATTTACCCCTGTCCTGCTCCCTATTGACCTCTCTACCTTGATGTTTACCTCACTAACTACCCTGTTTTGTTGGGGAGGCTAGGAATTTCCTGCTTCTTATGAGTGCCTCCTCCCTTGGCTAGTTTAAAACCTTGCAATTATGCATTTAAACCTGTCACCTAGGATGCTGGTTCCCCTCCTGGACAGATGCCGACCATCATGCCAGTATAGGCAGGTTAGGCAGGGATCCCTTCAGGTGGAACTCCAGTCCCCAATGAAGCCAGAACCCTGTGTTCCACATGAGTTTGTCAACCATTCATTGAATTACGTGTTGTGGAGTACCCTAGCCTCACCCATGCTGTAGACAGGCAGCTCCTCTGAGAAGGTTACCATGTGTGCTACTTGTCTAAGGCCCTTCCCCAACTCCACAGACTCCTCCTGCACTGCTGTAAGCCCATGCCCAGCCAAGTCATTTGTCCCTAGGTGGACAATGGCATCCAGCTCCCTCTCCTGTGCAACTGATCTCATGATCCTAAGGATTTGTTTCCTGTCCCTCCAAGCCATGGCACTGGCAGGCACCTTCCTTACCCCTGCTTCATCCAGTTCTACTCCCCTAATAATTGAGTCCCTCACCAGGAGCTGCTTCCTTCACCTGTTGTGTCCTGTGCCACCTTCCTGTGGGCCTCCCTGGTGGTGGTTTCCAGCAACCTCCTTGGTCTCCACTGAGGGTGCCTCCATAGGGGAACTGTGATCCACCAGAATGGTGTATCGATTGTGGAGAGGTACCACTGAAGGGATGTGCCTCTGTTCCTCCACCCTTTCCCTCCCTGAGCCCACTGTGGTCCAACCACTCCTCTTTCTTGGCAACCTCTGAGGCAACGGTGGTGATCCTGGTGTTCCCAACAGCTCCATTTTGACCAATGATTGAGGCATGAGCTACAAAGAGAAGAATTCTAGTCCCAAGGTGAGATGTTCATATTGACAATGGGGTAGACACTAGATAGTTCCCAAACTGAATGGGAAAACAGGCAAGTGTACGTTCTGTGGTGCAGAGTTAGAAATTGTTTCCTATTTAGTAGTATGATGTGAGGTACTTCCATGTGTCAGATTGTCTTTTATACAGAAAGACACAGTAATGTAGTAAGACTGGTCTACTTGAAACTTCGCATGCATTGTACCATACAGGTAGTGGAAAACCTGGAACTACAAACTCTGAAAATGGAGACTAGAGATGTAATGATCTCATGGAACTACCTGGTACTGCCAAGTGAATGGATGACAGAAAACTAGATACTGCAATACAAGAAAAATGAACAAAGTTAGCCCCATTATTTGAACTTTCCATTAGTAACAGCTGTGGTGTTCTGCAAATGAAAAGACACAAGATCTTCAAATATCAATACAGGTGCATACAAATTAAACCAAACAAATGTTGAAGAAAGGCACAAATACTTCAATTGACAAATTGGCATTGGAGCTACAAGACTAATTAAGAAGACAATTTAGACACATCTGAATATGTTAGGAATATCTGTGACACCTTATGAACAACAGAAAGAAGCCATTCAAGGAATGTTGCATATATTATGAGGACCTACCACAGCACCAACTACTAACGATTAATATGCTACTTGTATCCTGACTTTCAAACATGCTCTCGCTCATGATTGGTGTTTGTTCCTGTTATGACATAAAATGACTTGAACATTGTAGATATTAGCCCCGGGAGAGACCATATGAATACACTGAATACTACAAGAATCTTACATGGCAGAGTAATTTCATAATACATCAGCACATCACATTTGGGGAGAAACTAGAAATGTGATGAAAGCATCATAGAGAATAAAGAAATAATGATTTTTCCTGATTCTTACTCTTAATCCAGTGGATGCCTGAAACAAAACAGACATTGTAATGTGAAAGTAATCAACACAACACTGCTAATCACAGTTTTCATTGCAGGTGGCTATAGTCATGTGCAAGGAGAGACATAACCTCACAAAACACCAAGATATGGAAAAGGAAAGAAAACAAATGTTAAAAACACAGAATTATTCCCAGTTATCTGTGGAGTTACATGACTAATTGGAAGAACTTTCAGGCACATCTGAATATGCTACCAATTATTGTGACATTCTATGAGCTATATAAGGAAACTATCTGAGGATCTTTACAAGTATTAGGATGATGCTGTAGTAGGTCCTCATATTACGTGCCAGAAGCCTTAGCAACATGATGGAGGATCTGGAGGCTGTCATGATGCAGTCAGACCTGGACATTGTGGCCATCACAGAGATCTGGTATAAGGATAGCCATGACTGGAAGATGGCCATACCTGGCTACAACATATTCAGAAGTGACGGGACAGATAGGAAGGGAGGAGGAGTGGCACCTTCTGTGAAAGATGGCATAAAGGCCACAGAGATCCAGGAGGAACAAAATGGGGAAGAGATACTGTGGGTTAAGCTAGAAAGAAAAATGGGGCCAACCATCCTCACACAAGTGGTCTATAGACTGCCACCCCAGGAGGAAAAAACAGATAGGGAGCTGATGCTAGCTATCCAAAGGATGGCAGGAAAGGGTGAGGTGGTGCTGGTTAGAGACCTCAATATTCCAGATGTGGACTGGAGCCTCCCAGTAGCAGCAACAACCAGGATCAGATTTATCCTGGACTTCATTCAATGTGTCTTCCTTAAGCAATTGGTCATGGAACCAACTCGTCAGAAGGTAACACTGGACCTTGTGCTCACAAACGGGGTCAGTGTGATTGGGGTAACAGTGGGGGAGCACCTGGGGAAGTGACCATCAGTCACTGTGGTTTGAAATCACAGAAGGAGCAGAACCAAACCACACAAAAACACGTATCCTGGATTTTAGGGGGGCAGACTTTGGGAAAATGCAGAGATGCTTGAGAGAGGCATTAGTGGGTGGAATGGGGTGGGAATTGGGTTGAGGAACAGTGGGCAATATTTAAAATGGGGATGACAAGAGCAACAGAATTATGCATTAAGCAGGTTAGCAAGGGGAAAAGGAAGAGAAGGCCATTATGTTTTTTCAAGAAGGTAGCGGAGAACGTGAAAGCCAAAAAGATTGCATTCAGGCAATACAAAAAGACACAGGCAGAAGGGGATAGGGAGAAGTACCAGGAGAAGCAAAGGGAGGCAGGGAGGTCAGTAAGGGAAGCCAAAGATCAGACAGAAGAACACATTGCAAAATCAGTGGGTAGAGGGGAAAAAACCTTTTACAGGTACAGTACATAAGTGAAAAAAGAAAGACAAAGGGAGGGATAGTGAGACTGAAGGGGGAGGATGGGGGCCACGTGGAGGATGACAATAGTAAAGTTGACATATTGAACACATAGTTCTGCTCAATCTTTACTGAGGAAGAGGAGGGTGGTGGGCCTGAAGGGACTACAAGGGGTGGGAATGTTGCAGAAATGGACACAAATCTCTACACGAGAAAGGGTCCTGAAGGAACTGGAAGGAATAAGTTGATAAAGCAATGGGGCCAGATGGGGTGCACCCCAGAGTCCTCAAAGAACTAAGAGAGGTGGTGGTTGAACTTCTGGCAATCCTGTTTAGCCAATCACTGGAAACAGGGGAGGTACCCAAAGAGTGGAGGACAGCAGATGTGCCCTTGTACAAAAGTGGGAATAAAGAGGAAGCGGGGAACTACAGACCAATCAGCCTGACCTCAATAGTGGGGAAGATCATGGAAGCACTACTGAAGGAGAGATTGGTGGAACATCTAGTTGCCAATGGACTCAATAGAGTGATGCAAGTAGTGAGGCTCCTCAAAAGGAGATATACACCGAGGCCAAGAAGGCATGTCTGGAACCAGAGGGTATGCGAACTAGAAGGGGGGGTATGCTTGATAGAGCAATGTAACTAAGTAGACTCCTTGAAAGGAGATAGATTTGGAAAGGAACTGGAAAAAGAAACTTGAATGATGATGGAGAGCCTCCAGCCAGCCCTTAGCAAAGGGCGACGGACAGGAAGGCATGGCGCTTGAGTGGAGATAGCATCAAATCTAGGTAGCAGGGATGGAAGACGGTAGTCAGGAACCTGAATGAAAGCGGCAAGAAGGCCATGGTTCAAAGAGAGGGCATAGAAATGAAGATAGGTATGCCCAAAAAAATAACGAAAGCAGATTGTTTGTCAAGAGAGCTGAGGAGAGGGAGCAGAATGAGGGCACGCTGAAGCATGAGCAGTCAATGTGGTGGAATAGACCTATAGGAGGGTTGGAGGAGCAGGTCTAGTCAAGGTACCAGGGACCAGGGAAGGTATGCTTGAGTAGTAGAAGTGAACGCTGGAAATATGGAATATGAGACATGACAGTATGAATGAATCAAAGCCTAGAGGGCTGGTAGAGATAGGCAGGAACCCCAGTAGGCAATGAGAGGAAGGAGTATTGGTAGGGCAGAAAACCCCAAGAAAGAAAACATTGACAGTGAGCTGGCCAAGGCCAGCAACCCAGGGGCAGCGCAGCCCGATGAACAAGAAACACAAGCACAGAGAATCATAATAACTAGAGTGAACAATTTTAACATTTCAAAAAACAATGTCCCCACAGAAACACTGAAATGCAGTCCTGGAGGAACACAGCAAAATACGAGTTTAAACATTGAATACAATGTCCCAGTGAAAACATAAAATCGCTGCTGAATAGAAATGAAGTTAGGGATTGGTAACAGCAGTATTAGCTTCCGGTCAGTATAGGACATATATGAGACACACCATGATGGGAATATATAAATGCATAACTTTGAAAGATTGTCAGGCACTGGCAGTGCTACATATTATGTCAGGTAGCAGATTAAATAAAAAAAAACAGTGCACCTTAGTGTCAAGTGGGAAGGGCAGGGGGACATATAGCAAACAGACAACAATGAGCAGAAATGCGAGGCTTACCAGATATCCTGAGACCAGGAAGCAGGGAAAAGTGCCCAGCAAGAAGGAGAGCCAAGCTGCCAAGAGGCAGACGGCGTAAGGTGTGGTGCGACTGGGAGACGAGTACCGGACTGGAGAACAAGTAGAAGCAAGAAAGAAATTAAAGCCGACCAGGATTCTCAGGCAGAAAGCCCCAGTCTATAGAGGAGGAGGAGATGGCCAAACAGCCAGAGCAATAGAGCTGCAGGAACCAGATGGATGCCGAGATGCAGGGGAGGAGGTTCCGGTAACAGGAAATGCCACCGGAGGCATGGCAGAACAAGCGCCCACTGATGGAGAGAAAGGAAAACAAATGCTAAGGGAAGCCGAGACAAGCCACAGCCGAGAGGGACCAAAGGAAGAAAAGGGGAGCCAGCAGTGGGAGGAGAGCTAGAGCAAGAGAGCAAAGCCAGAGGCCACTTGAAAGACGAGCCGCAGGACAGGTGGGGGGGTAGAGAACCGTGTAGTGAGTGGCCATCGAAATGAGCAAGCCAGATGATAGGTGTCCAGGAAGGGAGAGGAGCGGGTGGCCGGAGGTGCTGCAGAAGACGAAATGAGGAAGAGATGGAACGCAGGAACGAGGAGCAGCGCCTCTGGCCCCAATGAAAAACGAATCCTGGATGAGCTCCAGGATGTGTGACCTTTTAAGCCTGATGGGAGAGTGACATTGTTGCTCCGCCCATTGAACCTCGGGCTTAAAGCCCTCCCATTGTCAGAACTAATCCTGGAAAGATTTGAACCCTTTTTGAAAACTGGAGTTTGAGTTCTAATTTAGAACTAGAGTACTAGAGGGTTCACAAAAGGATTCGAATTGTGTTTTTTTAAATAAATGATGCAGCCATGCCACTGTCTGCCATTTCCTGGTGCTTGCTCTGCCTCCTAATGGGTGGGGAGTTTGTTCTCACAGGGGCGGTGCTGTCTGACTCTGGATAGAGACAACGGAAGGGAGGCACTGATAGCTGGAAGGGAGGGACTCAACTTGGGAGGGACTAGTTAAATTAGTCTACTACAGTTACTCTATACTCATGCAAGCAGCATGAGTACAGTTGAGTGGTGATGGTTCAGTTGCACAGCAGGAAATCAGAGGGGCAGATGGAGATGGATGAGTAGCAGAGTAGATGTGTGTTCTGCTCTGCTCTGTTGTTTTTGGTGCCTTTTGTTGTTACTGTTTTGTAACATTTACAAAGCAGAAGCGGGCAGGCACTGGCAGTAGAACAGTAAAGCATTTTTTTGGTGTCTTTTGTTGTTACTGTTTTGGAATGTTTGCCGAGAGGAGGCAGACAGACACTAGCAGTGGAACAGGAAGACATTTTGTGATGCCTTTTGTTGTTACTGTTTTGAAACGTTACAGAGCGGAGACAGACAGGCACTGGTAGTGGAACAGAAAAGTGTAACGCCCCTACAAATGGGGGTTCCCAAAAAGTCTTCCTTGAGCTTGCTTAAATGCTCACTGTCAGGCTGGTGTCCTGCATTTTAGCAGTTTAAATGTATTGCCAGAGAGTGCCTGTATAGCCTCTATGTACTGTCTCTTTAAAAGCTGCCTGGATTGCAGTCATAATTAATCTGAGAGAGAGCTCTGTTAGAAGATGTACTTGTTTGCTGATCATTTGTTAGAGTAGTCATAATGCAGTTTGTTCTAACCTGCCTTCTTTGCAGCATGGACAGTTCTGTTTGTTTCCATCATCTTGGTCCTGGACTGTCAGAATGGGTCAATCAGTACATTTGAGACTCTAAAATGGAACCTGCCTACAGGGGCTTGGTGGGGCCGAAACTTGTAGGAATTGTAGTTTTGGGCTTTTGGTGCCTAAAACAACCTGGAGGAGGAGCCCTTGCTGTGACTGACAGACAGATCAGCCAACTGAACCTTTTGGATCTTGGGGAACGTCCCACACTGCTTGCAGTTTCAGTTAGATCTGAGTTGGGAAGTGAAGAAGTAACAGTTTGAGATAGTTCGAGCAGCAATCCATAGTGGATTCATGTGGGAGAACTGTGGAAAGGCCTGAGTTTGGCCTACATGCCTGCCTGCTGTCCCTGAGAGGGAACTTGTGCATTTTTCGGACCGAATCCGAATTTGGAGAGCGAATTAAGCTACTGAACTGTGACCAGGCTTTAACCTGAAGAAGACCAAGGATTTGCTGAATGCGATCAGCCTGTCAGGACTTCCAGCTACCTCTCTCTGAACTCCCGGATTGTGCAGAGACTCTGTACTTGCGACCGGAGAGTCATTTGCCTGGTACAGTGGAATTTCTTACATGTGAATGTGCTATGTGCTTATAGTGGGTCATGATTTGGTTCCCCATTGTGTGTCTGAACTGTGTTTTGCTTGCTGGAGGCTGTATCCAGCTCCATGGACTGAATCTGTATCTATTTCCATTTGCCTGGGCCCTGCTACACTGGCCCAGCCAGAATACCTGCTACGCAGAGAAAGTCATCAACGAGAGACCAGCCTGGGGATCAGCCCCCTGCTCAACGCCTTGAACAGGAACAACGTCTCGGTGATTCGTGTGGGCCCTGCTTCTCCGGGCACTCCAGCTCAACAGCCTGCAGTCTCGATTTCATCCTGCCTGTGTCCAGTTTTGGGTATCGTGAGTAGACATCAGGGTAGTTCCCCTCAACAACAGCTAAATCTAAAAGTGTTGTCATCTGATTGTCTTGTTGCCTTTTCTTTCACGAACTGAGCCCTCCGGCTCCGGACTACAAATAGTGTGTGTTGTACATGTTGCTTTCTTCCATCACAGGGCCCCAACCAGCTGCAACGTTCCTGGCTAGCCCACCATTTTCCTACCTGGGTACCCAGAGTGTGTGACTGTGTAGGGACTCTGAACTGCATGCATAACTGTCTGATTAATATAGCTTTTAAACAAATCAACCTGATTATGCCCCTTCCTTGTTCAAGTCCCCTGAATAAATCAGATTTAACTTTATTTGCATTTAACCTGACTGTGGTTCCAGTTTGTGCCAAACATATTGTACTGTTGCTATTTGCTGTGCTCAACCTTATTTTACAGGGGGTCCCCAGGGTCAAGCTAGAGGAACCAGCCCTGGTGGTAAGTGCAAGCAGTGTGGGTAATTGCCTGGTGAATAAGGGTCATTGTGAAAGTAATGATTGTATATTGTTCCAGCCACTAGAAGGGAAAGGGGGGTGGTTACAGTGTCCTGGAGGGCTGTGCCCAGGTTAGCTTGACCACTACCAACCCTGACCTCCGGGTGGAGGCTCTCGTTTCATTACCCAGACCCCTTAACCTGCTACTAGCCAAGCAAGCAGGGGTAGTAGCCCTTGGGATAGCGCCACCTAGGGGTCACATCTTGTAGGCTCCCCGCTGGGATTTTGTGCCTTCTAGTGGCCAAAAATTATGAATTATTGTTAAAGATTAATGGTTACAACAGTAGAAATTGCTGTACACCAGTTGGTGTGGTGGTGTACTAGGCAGGAGATCGACCCCCAAAATGCTCTGCTTATACTGGATATTCCCGGCCTAGGTACCAGTTAGGACACTGTACAGGGACCAATCTCCAATGCTGAATGTTTAAAAAACCCTGTGTTGGTGGGTCAACAGGCTGATTTGATTGCCCAAACTTTCATAACCTTGGTAGAGTGTAGTGACCTCGTGGACAGCTCTAAAGTGCCACAGACTATTGCCTCAGAAGGGGTGCTAGCCGCCTGGAGAGTGATAACAGAAGGCAGTAAAGACCCTGGGGAGGATGAGCTCCCACCGTTATCTGAGACTTTTGAGGAGGAATTTGCCAAGTTGTTGCTGGAGGAAGGGAAAACCATAGAGGACTTTAAGAAATTATTCCTGCCACCTGGGGGTGTTCCTTCCCCAACACCCCCTCCCACTACAGCACCTGTTACTGCCCGCCTTCTGTGCCCATGCCAATGCTGGCTATATCTGTATACCATGCATTAGTCATGACTCCTACCAAGGCTGAGAATCTTCTCGGGCACCCTCCTCACCCCACCAGGGGGAGGATGACTGGGAGACCTGGATCAACTATGTTGCCCCCTTGGTACCTGATTGGCAGTGTGCGGAGGCTGAGAAGTGGAAAAGAATCATAGAAAGTTTGAGGGGCTCCACCCTTGAAGCCATTAAATTTTTGAGGTCCACGAACCCTGATGCATCTGCTCAGAAGTACCTATCTGTACTTGAAGGCAATTTTGGGAGCATTGAGTCAGGGGAGACTTTGATGTGGAAATTCCAAGGTACCAAACAATGGAAGGGGGAAAGTTTGTCTGTGTATATTACTCGCCTAGAAAGAGCTCTGCAGAAAGCTTACCGGAAAGGTGGGGTAGCCACCAGTGATTTGAACTGTGTGAGATTGGGGCATATACTGCAACATGCCAAGCATTCTAAACTGCAGATCATCCAGTTAAGGCTCCAGGATAGGAGAGGTAACCCACCTGTGACTTGATAAAAGAACTCTGGGAGGTAGAAGGTGAATAGGGAGAATGTAATTATAGGGTGAGTGCAGCCCAAGTAATCATGGCACCGGAAGACCCTTCCGAACTGGAAACCACAACGAGTGTCCATTGGCTAAATGGTGGGGGAAGGAGTTGCTGAAGGAAGTCAGAAAAGTACAACCGGGTGCATTCGCTGAGGTATCCCCTGCTGACAGAGACCCTGGCCCCTGTCAGGACGTGACTGTTATGTGTTGGGGGTGCACCCTCAGGCATCCTCTACTGAGGGTGGCTTCTCGGCTGAGCTCAAGGAATTGTCTGCCACCCTAAAGGAACTTTTGAGACATGGTACACTACCAGCAGAAGTCATATCACAATCTCCCGTGGATACTCCAGCATCTCCTGCTATGTTTTCCCCCAGGATGCCCCAAAAGCCTGTCATTTGTCACAGTTGCGTCAAGGATGGCCATATAAAGAGGGAATGCTGGTCTCAGAAGGACTTAGAGAAAGTGGTGAACTGGCTTCAAGGAGAGCTTCGGAAAATGAGTCAGTGGTCAAGGGGTGCATGAAATGACTGCAGTGAAAGCTTCGGCCATCCTAACTCAAGCCCCTCTGTGGCTAAATCATATGTCCAGGCCCCTGCTGTTGTCCCTCCAGACTGGTCTAAAATAGTGGGCCCTTCAATGAAGACTACTGTGGCTGTGAATGGTATTCCTACTCGGGCTGTGCTTGACAGTGGGTTGCAAGTGACCGTTGTGTTTCAGGACTGGTATGACAAACACTTATCTGATGTGCCATTACAATCCCTGGAAGGCCTACATGTGTGGGGGCTGAGCGACAAGTCTTATCCCTACCTAGGATATGTCCACCTCTAGTTGTCTTTTCTTGCAACGGTACCTGGTGTAGAGGAGCAAGTAGAGACACTGGCCCTAGTGTGTCTCCCCACCGGACTGTATGATGGGGTTCCCCTGTTAATTGGAACAAACGCCCACATGATTGGGAGACTAGCACAACTCTGCCATGAGAAACAAGGGCAACTGACTGGATGGGCCCTAAGAATTCCAGCCTTAGTAAAAAAGGGGAAAATACTTACAACAGAAACCCAATAAAGAGGACCCAGATGAGCCAGTGGGGATAGTGTGGAAAAAGGAACCTGACTCCTTGGTATTGGGCCCCAACGCTCAGTGCACAATCCATGGAGAAGTCTGCCTAAAGAGAAATGTAAAGAACAAAATATTAATGTTGGATGCACCAGGTGATAGAAAGTTGCCAGAAGGATTATTGGTTAAACCCAGCATCTTGCCTGCCTGTGCCCATGCCTATGCACGACGAGTGATGGTCCAGATTCAAAATGTGTCAGATCGGGAGGTCCGGGTGAACAGAGGGTGCACTCTAGCTACAGTACACTGTGCAGACACTGCAGTATTACCAAATAACAAGTACTCTGGCCAAAAGGAAAGAGTGACCCTGGACTTATTTGACTTTGGTGATTCCCCGCTGCTAGCTGAATGGAAGGCTATGATTAGCAAGAAACTCACCCAGAGAGACCAAGTGTTTTCGTTAAAGGAATGGGACATGGGGTGTGTCCAGGGTGCAGAGCATTATATATGCCTGTATGATGACAGACCATTTAGAGAGAGATCCCGACGCCTCGCCCCAGTGGACATAGATGATGTAAGGAGACACCTGCAGGAAATGCTCACTGCTGGCGTGATACAGGAATCAAGGAGCCCATATGCCTCTCCCATTGTGGTTGTGCATAAGAAGAATGGATTGGTGAGAATGTGTGTTAATTATTGAACCCTGAACCGGTGGACCATCCCAGATCAATACACCATGCCCCATATACAAGATGCCCTGGATTGATTGAATGGGAGCAAATGGTTCTCAGTATTAGATCTTCACAGTGGATATTACCAGATTCCGATGGCCCCGGAGGACCCTGAGAAAACAGTCTTCATCTGTCCCTTGAGGTTCTACGAATTCCTGAGAATGCCACAGGGGATTTTGGGCACCCCGGCCACCTTTTAGCAACTGATGGAACGTGCGGTGGGAGATATGAACTTGCTGGAATGTCTAGTGTACCTAGATGATGTCATTGTGTTCAGACACACATTAGAGGAACATGAGACTCGACTGTTTAAAGTGCTGGACCGATTGGAAGACTTCGGCCTCAAGGTGTCCATCGACAAGTGCAATTTTTTTCAAACCTCCGTGAAGTATGTGGGGCACATAGTATCTGCAGAAGAAATAGAGACCAATCCCAGTAAGGTTGAGTCACTGACTACTTGGCTCCAGCCCCATAACTTGAAAGAACTACAATGTTTTCTGGGGTTCTGTGGCTACTACCACAGGTTCATAAAAGACTATTCAAATGTGATTCACCCACTCCTGAATCTTACCCAGGGTTACCCCACTACCAACCATAAATACATGAAAGGGGCTGTCAAAGAACCAGAGAAAGTGTACTTCCACAAAAGTGAATCTTTTGGGCCCCACTGGACACCCGAATGTGAAGCAGCCTTCCACAAAGTCATATACCAGCTCACCCATGCCCTCATCCTCACCTATGCTGACCCTACCAAGCCCTATGTGCTGCATACGGATGCTTGTCTGCAGGGTCTAGGAGCTGTGCTGTATCAAGACCATGAGGATGGTTTGAGATCGGTCACTTTTGCCAGCAGGAGTTTGACCCCGTCAGAGCGAAACTATCCTGTGCACAAGCTGGAGTTCCTTGCCCTAAAATGGGCCATGGTTGATCAGTTTCATGAGTACCTCTATGGGGCAAAGATATTGGTGAAGACCGACAATAACCTGTTGAACTATGTACAGACTTCAGCTAAGTTAGACACCACTGAGCACCAGTGACTCTCTGCCTTATCAACCTTTGATTATGCTGTCGAATACAGACTGGGACTGAACAATATTGATGCTGACACCCTGTCACAAAGGCCCGCTTTCAGGAGTGATTGGGCCAGGCTGTCTGAACCTGACATCCGAGCATTGTGCCAAAAGTTTGACAGAGATGAAAAGATGTCTGCGGACACAGTGGACTGTCTAGTAGATTGCTTGGGCCCTCCTGATACCTGCATACTGGCTGCCTATTGCCAGTTCTCTGCTCTAGACATTAGTACACTACCTCAACTTGACAATGACAGTATTCAGTGGGCTCAATCCCAAGATCCTATGATTCAGCCTGCACTTGATGCCCTGCGTGTGGGGAAAGATGTGTCTAAGTTGCATTCCCCTGACTTGTGAACTGCCCTATTGTTTAAAGAAAGCCCCAGGTTGAAGTTACTCAATCAGCTGTTATACAGAGAGACAGTGGATTGTAGTGGTCAAGTAGACAAGCAACAATTGGTCCTGCCTAAGGCCTTTAAACACTTGGTACTGAGGTCTCTCCACAATCACATGGGGCACCTCGGTATTGACGGAACTCTCGACCTGGTATGATCTCAATTCTACTAGCCCAAGATGGGGGCCAATGTCGAGCACCATGTAAAGACCTGTAGTTGTTGCCTCCAAAGAAAAGCCCTGCCTCAGAGGGCTGCCCTCCCTTGTCAATATCACCACCAGGGCCCCCATGGAACTGGTCTACATAGATTTTTTGTGTTTAGAACCTGATTGACAGAATATTGGCAATGTGTTAGTGGTTACAGATCATTTCACATGGTATGCACAAGCTTTTCCAACTAAAGATCAAAAAGCCTCTACCATGGCCAAGGTGCTAGTGGAACAATTCTTCTTCCGCTATGGTGCCCCTCAGCGGATCCATTCTGATCAAGGCAGAGACTTAGAAAGTAGGCTAATCAAAGAAATGCTCTCTCTGTGGGGGGGGTGGAAGTCAAGAACCAGCCCTTATCACCCGCAGGGGGACCCTCAACCAGAACGTTTTAACTGCACCCTTCTAGGCATGCTGGGCACCCTCCATCCAACAGACACGCATAAGTGGAGCCAGCAGATTATCACCTTTGTACACGCATACAATTGCACCAAAAATGATGCTACTGGGTTCTCCCCCTACCGCCTCATGTTCGGGAGGGAGGCCCGACTGCCAGTTGATGTCTGCTTTGGGGTCTCTCCAGATTGGGTCCGAGACGAAAACTACTTGCAGTATGTACAGAAACTGAAAGCTCAATTGAACAATGCCTATCAACTGGCCCAGACAATGGCCACCAAGAGAAATCTCGCCAACAAAGAGAGGCATGATAAGAAAGTAAAGGCTCAAGAGCTACAGCCCAGAGACTGTGTGTTGTTCCGGAATTTGGGACTACATGGCAAGCACAAAATTGCTGATGGGTGGCACCATCTTCCTCATGTAGTAGTTGGAAAGTTGGATAATCTACCAGTGTACAAGGTATGCCCAGAGAATAACTCCAAAGCTGTCAAGACCATGCACCGTAACCACTTGCTGCCCATCAGCCAAGTTATCATTGAAGCTGAGCCAGCAGACATTGCCTCCCCTGGGCCGGTGACTCGTGCTGCTGCAAAAAAGGGAGAGAGTCAACCTACCCCAGTAGTTACAGATTTAAGGTTTCCCCCACAGCAGGCCTAGAATGATAGTGATTGTCAGTCCACCTCTGATTAAAGTGACTATGGTAATGCCTATTATCCCTCCTATGAACTGAGTCAGTTGTTTTGTGGAAATCCTATGCAGAATCATGGGGAAGAAGCTGGGCCTTCTGGACTGCCTAACCCCTCAGCTTCGTCCTTAGAGCCAAAGCTCCCTGAAAGTGAAGTGCAAAGTATCACGTCTGAGGCTGCGGACTCCCTGTGTTTAGTGGAATTGTGTGACTTTCTCGAAGAAGGGGCTGATGGCCTGAGTCTCTCTGGTGACACATCAGAGAACAGACAGAACACCAGGAGGAAGGATCTACTAGTATAACTAAAACTTCTCTACTGGGACTAAGAACTAGAACTCTTGTACTGGGACCTTCAATTTAGGGTAAAAAAAAAGAGTTAAGTGTGTTTGTCAGAGGTAGTTGAAGTAAATTGTTATCTGTTATCTGTGTGCTTGTTACAGGTGTCAGAAGGGAATTGTTATCTGTGAAATTAACTAAGTGTAGAAAGATTTGCAAAGTAGGGGAAGTGGCTTAGCTAGAAGGAGCCAGGTTAAAACCAGATTTAAACACTGTCCTAGATAGCTTCTGCCAAAGAACAGACAGACCACCAGGAGCAAGGAGCTACTGGTATACCTAAAATATCTCTACTGGGACTATATTGCCCTCCTTCCCTCCCCTCCACCCCCTCACCCTAAACCAGTTCTACTTTTATAGGCACATGATTTAACTGACAACAGCAACTTCCTGTTTGGGAGCAGGAAGTGAGTGATCACAGAGCCACCAAAGACTCACCATCCTAGAAGGGCAAGAGTAGCTCTCCATCCCCCCAGCTGCTGGAGGTCTGACTCTGAGCAAGTAAGGAGACTACTGAGAAATATAGGAACTTCTTGTCTCAGAACAGGAAGATCAGGAGCTAAAAGGGCACAGAGGCAGTAAGTAAATAGGGAGAAAAAAAAGAAATAAACAAACAAACAGAGGAAAGAGTAAGTATTCCAAACAACAGTTAGGGGGCCAGAAAAAAGACATGATGGGAGTGGTGCAGTGCAGTGGCTGTGGAGAAGCAGTCTTCTGGGAGTTTTTCTGGAGGATGCAGTGTTATCCCATCTGTAGGCACCTCTCTGGGCTGAGAGAGGAGGTTGCTCATCTCCAGGCTGAGTTGGCCAGGATTTGTGGGACCTCCTCTCCCGCCCAGGGACCACCAGGGTCACTGCCATTGCCTCAGAGGTTGCCAAGAAAGAGGAGTGGTTGGACCACAGTAGGCTCAGGAAGGGTAAGGTGGTGGAACAGAGGCACATCCCTCCAGTTGTGCCTCTCCACCACTACTACGTTCTGGAAAAGTGTGGTTCTGTGGAGGCACCCACAGTGGAGACCAAGGAGGATACTGGGAACCTCCACAAGGAGACCCACAGGAGGGTGGCATGGGAGCCCACAGGGGAAGGAAACAATTACTGGTGGGGGACTCCATTGTTAGGAAGGTAGAACTGGGGGAGGAAGGGGAGAGGAAGGGATGTAAGGTGCCTGCCTGGTGCCATGGCTTGAAGGGACAGGGAGCGAATCCTCGGGATCACAGGAGCAGCTGCACAGGTGAGGGAGCTGGATGTCATTGTCCACTTAGGGACAAATGACCTGGCTAAGAAAGGGATCAGAGCAGTGCAAGAAGTGTTTGTGGAGATGGGAGGGCCTTGACAAATAGCACACATGGTAACCTTCTCGGAGGTGCTGCCTGTCTATGGCACGGGTGAGGCTAGGGTGCTCCACACCATGGGATTCAATCAGTGGTTGAAAAACTAGTGCAGGGATTTGGCTTCATTGGGGACTGGGGGTCTACCTGGAGGGATGCAGGCCTATACTGGTGTGGCAGTCTGCATCTGTCCATGAGGGGAACCAGGTTCCTAGGTGATAGGTTTAAATACTTCATTGGCAAGCATTTAAACTAGACAAGGGGGGAGGCACTGGAAAGGAGCAGGAAAATCCTAGCCCCCCCAAAAAAAATCAGGGTACTAAGTGAGATAGACACCAACATAAAGATATCGATAGAGAGAAGCGCATAGGTAAATGGAGAAAGTGAGAAACACAATAAGGACAGGGATGGGGCAAAAAGGGGTAAGGCCAGCAAGAAATGTTGGGTAATGAGTACTAATGCCTGTAGTCTGGGCAACAAGCTCCCTGAACTGGTGGCCTTGATGGAACAGGGATGCCTGGATATCGTAGCAGTCACAGAAACATGGTACACAGAGAACCATGACTGGGATGTTAACATACCAGGGTACACAACCTACAGGAGAGACAGGGAGGGCAGAAGAAGTGGGGAGTAGCCCTCTATGTAAAGGAAGGAATAAAAGCAACTGAACAAAAGAGTAAACAGGGAGGAGAGGAGGCACTGTGGGTCACCTTAGAGACTGGAAATGGCACCACAATCCGCACAGGGGTTGTATACAGACCCCCATGTTAGGGGAAGGGAATGGACAAGGATATGATAGAAGGCATATTTAGGATGGCAGAGAAAGGGAGATACTGTTGATGGGGGACCTAATATGCCAGATGTTAACTGGAGCACCTTTGCTGCAGCCACATCCAAAAGCAGGGCCATTCTTGATGCCCTTCAGGTGGCATGCCTCGGACAGCTAGTTTTGGAACCTACTCATGAGGGAGCAATCTTAGACCTCATACTCTCAAATGGGGACAGTGAGAGGATCTCAGATCTAGAAGTGGGTAGCCTTTTGGGAACAAGTGACCACCAAACAGTGTGGTTCACAATAAACTCAGCTACAGAGTCAAGCCATACAAAAGTGAGGGTTCTAGAATTCAGGAGGGCTGACTTTGGCAAGATGGGAGAGTGCCTTAGAAAAGCACTAGCAAACAGGCTAGAAAGAGTGGTGGAGGGGTGGAGCAACAATGGGGAAATATCAGAACTGCCATCACAGAGGCAACAAGCCTTTGTGTGAAGCACATAAACAAATCAAAATGAAAGAAAAAGCTACTGTGGTTCTCAAAAGAGGTGGTGGTGAAGGTTAGGGAGAAAAATATAGCGTTTAGGAAGTATAAGGAAACACAGAAGGAGCAGGAAAGAGAACTGTACCAGTTAAGGCAGAAGGAAGCAGGGAGGGTAGTCAGAATAGCAAAAGCACAAACTGAGGAAAAGATAGCCAACTCAGTTAAGAAGGGAGATAAAACCTTTTATAGGCATATCAGAGAGTGTAGAAAGACAAATGGAGGGATAGTGAGGTTGAATAGAGTGGATGGTGGGTGGGCAGAGAGTGACAGTGAAAAAGCAGGGATACTGAATGAATACCTCTGTTCAGTATTCACAAAAGAGGAAGTGGGGGAGGTGCCTAATCCAATTAACAGAAGCACTCTGGAGAGGGGGGTCGATTCCAGTCCTTTCACAGAAGAAAGGGTTCTGAAATAACTCCTAAAACTGAAGGTGGACAAAGCAATGGGGCCAGATGGAATTCACCCCAGAATTTAAAAGAATTACAGAGAACTAGTGACACCACTGACTACCCTTTTAACAAATCATGAGGGATGGTGTGGTACCTGAGGACTGGAAGAAGGCTGATGTGATTCCCTTTCACAAAAGTGGGACCAAGACAGAGGCAGGAAACTACAGACCTGACAGTTTGACCTCTGTGGTAGGGAAAGTGATGGAATCACTTCTGAAGGAAAAAATTGTTAAGTACCTAGAGGCTAGTGGGGCACAGGACCCAAGGCAGCATGGGTTCAGAGCGGGAAGGTCATGTCAGACGGATCTAATTGATTTCTTTGACTGGGTGACCAAAGTAGTAGACCAGGGAGGGGCTGTGGACATGGCCCACCTAGACTTTAGCAAGGCATTTGACACAGTCCCACACAAAAGATTAGTAGTCAAATTAACCAGCCTGGGAGTGGGTCCCAGGGTGGTAGCCTGGGTAAAACATTGGCTGAACAACAGGACACAGGAGGTAATTGTAAATGGAGTCCACTCTGAAGAAAGAGGGGTTACTAGTGGGGTACCGCAGGGTTCAGTACTGGGTCCAGTCCTTTTAATGTTATATAAGTGACATTGTAGAGGGACTGGAAGGAAAAGTATGCCTCTTTGCAGATGACACAAAGATTTACAACAGGGTTGATACACAAGGAGGCGTAGAAAGTATGAGAAGGGACTTGGCAAGGTTGGAGGAATGGTCAGAAGTATGGCAGCTTGGATTCAATGCAAAGAAGTGCAAAGTAATGCACCTGGGAAACAAAAACCCAGGGGAAGATTACACAATGGGGGTGGAGGTAGTAACAACAACAAAAATGGAAAGGGACCTGAGGTTAACCATATCAGATGACCTTAAGGTTGGCAAGCAATGTGAGAAGGTGGTAGGGAGGGCTGGGGGGATACTGGGATGTATAGGAAGAGGCATCACCAGCAGAAAACAGGAAGTTGTTATCCCCCTATAGAGACAGTTGGTGAGACCCCATCTGGAGTACTGCGTCCAGTTCTGGAGATCCCATCTCTGCAAGGGCATAGACGGGATGGAGGCAGTTCAGAGGAGGGCAACTAAAATGGTGCAGGGTCTGAAAGAGAAGCCATACAAGGAGAGACTAAAGGAGCTTAATATGTATACCCTTGAGGAAAGGAGGAGGGGGGACATGATAAAACGTTTAAGTATCTCAGTGGAATCAACAAAGTCCAAGAGGTAGCATCTTTCAGAAAAGAGATGTGCAAGAACAAGGGGACACAATTTGAAGATAGAGAGTGCGGCTCAGGGACAATGTGAGGAAGTATTTTTCATGAGAGGGTGGTGGATGCATGGAACATCCTTCCTGAGGAGGTTGTGGGGTGTAAAACTGTGGGAGAATTCAAGAATGCATGGGACAGACATAAGGCAATTTTTGTGGGGGGGTAGGAAGAAATAGGCTGTTGGTTAAACAGGATCTGCAGCTTATCCTCTAGGTAGGGAAATGGGCAGACTAGGTGGGCCAAGCAGTCCTTATCTGCCGTCAAAGTCTATGTTTCTGTGTTTCTATGTAGAACTTGAACAGCAATATGAGAGTGCTGACAGACCCCCTTCAGTGCCACAAAGCCTAATTGTGCCAGAACCTTCTCTAAATGAGCCAAGTGTTGTGGAGACAGAGCCTACAGAGCAAGGAGCTGACAGTGCTCCCAGTTTGGACATTCCCATCCATGCAGAGGCACCCCTCACGACTGATGAAAGCTTCAAAGTTAGTGCTGAAAGTACAGAGACTGTGGCTGTTTCCCCAGACAGACTGGCCAAGCTGTCAAGCCAGTATTGCACTTCAGTTATGATTCTTCCGGGAGGCCAGTGGATTTGCTTCTCAATGTGGTTCACAAAGGTGTTTATATTTCTCAGAGCTCACTACCCAAACTGAGCTTAATGGCCAATTCCTGGTTGATTGTTCTTCCTTCTCAGTATGGTGCCCCTGCCCAATCCAGACCCAAGTTAGCTGATAGGGAAGGGCCCCTTCCTACATTGTTTAATGTACAGGAAGTTATAAAGTGAATCAGTATTGTGATGTCACAAGTATGTTAATCATAGTGGAATCAGTATTACCTGTATGAAACATGCATAAGTATTGTTCTTATGGATATAGTATCATGAAGTGTAGTGAATATGTATAGTAAAGTAATCCGTTTATGTTAACTGATGCATGATGATACAGACTTGATGCAGATGCCAAGTTTTCTCCAGGCAGGGAAGGGTGCAACCCCCCTACAAATGGGGGTTCCCGAAAAGTCTTCCTTGAGCTTGCTTAAATGCTCACTGCCAGGCTGGTAGCCTGCGTTTTAGCAGTTTAAATGTATTGCCAGAGAGTGCCTATATAGCCTCTGTGTACTGTCTCTTTAAGAGCTGCCGGGATTGCAGTCATAATTAACCTGAGAGGGAACTCTGTTAGAAGATGTACTTGTTTGCCGATCATTTGTTAGAGTGGTAATAATATTGCAGTTTGTTCTAACCTGCCTTCTTTGCAGCATGGATAGTTCTGTTTGTTTCCATCATCTTGGTCCTGGACTGTCAGAATGAGCCAATCAGTACATTTGGGACTCTAAAATGGAACCTGCCTACAGGGGCTTGGTGGGGCCAAAACTTGTAGGAATTGTAATTTTGGGCTTTTGGCACCTAAAATAACCTGGAGGGGGAGCCCTTGTTGTGACCGACAGACAGATCAGCCACCTGAACCTTTTGGATCTTGGGGAAAGTCCCATACTGCTTGCAGTTTCAGTTAGATCTGAGTTGGGAAGTGAAGAAGTAACAACTCGAGATAGTTTGAGCAGCAATCCATAGTGGATTCACGTGGGAGAACTGTGGAAAGGCCTGAGTTTGGCCTGAATGCCTGCCTGCTGTCCCTGAGAGGGAACTTGTACTTTTTTCGGACTGAATCCAAACTTGGAGAGTGAATTAAGCCACTGAATTGTGACCAGGCTTTAACCTGAAGAAGACGAAGGATTTGGTGAATGCGATCGGCCTGTCAGGACTTCCAGCTACCTCTGAACTCCCGGATTGTGCAGAGACTCTGTACTTGCAACCGGAGAGCCATTTGCTTGGTACAGTGGAATTTCCTTACATGTGAATGTGCTGTTTGCTTATAGTGGGTCGTGATTTGGTTACCCACTGTGTGTCTGAACTGTGTTTTGCTTGCTGGAGGCTGTATCCAGCTCCACGGACTGAATCCGTATCCATTTCCATTTGCCTGGGCCCTGCTACACTGGCCCAGCCAGAATACCTGCTACACAGAGAAAGTCATTGACGAGAGACCAGCCTGGGGATCAGCCCCCTGCTCAACGCCTTGAACAGAAATGATGCCTCGGTGATTCGTGTGGGCCCTGCTTCTCCGGGCACTCCAGCTCAACTGCCTGCAGTCTCGATTTCATCCTGCCTGTGTCCAGTTTTGGGTACCATGAGTAAACATCAGGGTAGTTCCCTGCAACAGCAGCTAAATCTAAAAGTGTTGTCATCTGATTGTCTTGTTGCCTTTTCTTTCATGAATTGAGCCCTCCGGCTCCGGATTACAAATAGTGTGTGTTGTGCATGTTGCTTTCTTCCATTACAGGGCCCCAACCAGCTGCAATGTTCCTGGCTAGCCCACCGTTTTCCTACCTGGGTACCCAGAGTGTGTGACTGTGTAGGGACTCTGAACTGTATGCATAACTGTCTGATTAATATAGCTTTTAAGCAAATCAACCTGATTACGCCCCTACCTTGTTCAAGTCCCCTGAATAAATCAGATTTAACTTTGTTTACATTTAACCTGTGGTTCCAGTTTGTGCCAACAGTATTGTACTGTTGCTATTTGCTGTGCTTTACCTTGTTTTACAGGGGGTCTCCAGGGTCAAGCTAGAGGAACCAGCCCTGGTGGTAAGTGCAAACAGTGTGGGTAATTGCCGGGTGAATAAGGGTCATTGTGAAAGTAATTATTGTATAATTTTGAAGAGGACCACTAGAAGGGAAAGTGGGGGGTTACATTGTCCCGGAGGGCTGTGCCCAGGTTAGCTTGACCACTAACAACTCTGACCTCCGGGTGGAGGCACCCGTTTCATCACCCTGGCCCCTTAACCTGCTACTAGCCAAGCAGGCAGAGGTAGTAGCCCTTGGGATAGCGCCACCTAGGGGTCACAAAAGCATTTTTGGTGCTTTTTGTTACTGTTTTGGAATGTTTACAGAGCAGAGGCAGGCAGGCACTGGCAGTGAAACAGGAAGGCATTTTTCTGAGAGGCAAAAATCACAGGGGAATCAAAAGGAGTAGCCAGGCAGTGGCATTAAGTGGCAAGGTGGTTTGTTGGGAAGGGAGTAGGGGAGTAGGCAGGCAGGGGGACTGTGGACCCCAACTGACTGGGAGCCTTGGGGGTCTCTGTGTACAGGTTATCTTCCTGCTGTGTCCACTTTGCTGCACTGTACCCAGTGTGTGACTCCTTCTACTTGGCATAGTGACCAGCCCATCATACTGCTGTGTCCACTTTGACTGCACTGTACCCTACCCAGTGTGTGATTGTGTGCAGCCCAGTAGCCTGTTGTGTGGTATCTTTAAATACATGCCAGAAATATTTCCCTGGTGGGAGGAGAGACAGAAGAATCCCTTACTCAGAGTAAAAAATAAGTAAATATCTGTGTGTCACTGTTGTGTGACTTTGTCTCCAATGTGACATACTGGCCAGCCCATATTTCTGCTGTATGTCTTTGACTGCACTGTACCCTACCCAGTGTGTGGCCGTGTGCAGCCCAGCAGCCAGTTCTGTGATATCTATAAATATATGCCAAAACTTCCTTCTTTGGAGGAGAGACAGGAAAGTCCCTCACTCATTACAAAGAAAAAACATATATATGTGTGTCACTGAGTTGTATGACTCCATCTCCTGCATGGCGTACTGGCCAACCCATCATCCTGCTGTGTGCCCTTTGGCTGCACTGTTTCCTAAGCAGTGTGTCATGGTGTGCAATCCAGCACCCATTTCTGTAGTATATTTTAGTACATGCCAGAAATATCTTCTTGGGGGGGCTTCAGGAGAGAGAAAATTCCCTTACTCAAAAAAACTAAAAATCTGTGTATTGTGTGACTCCATCTGCTACCTGGCATACTGGCCATTATCTTACTGTGTGCCATCTGACTGCTGCTCTGTAGCCAGTGTGTGTGTGTGTGTGTGTGTGTGTGTGTGTGTGTGTGTGTGTGTGTGTGACTCCTATGTCACGTACTGGCCATCATCCTGCTGTGTGCTGTCTGACTGTATGCTGTAATCAGTGTGTGTGTGACTCCTATGTGGCATAAAGGCCATCATCCTGCTGTGTGCTGTCTGACTGCTGCACTGTACCCAGCATGTATGTGATTCCTACTCTGAGTACTGGCCATCATCCTGCTGTGTGCCCATTGACTGCAGCACTGTACTTAGTGCGTGTGACTCCTACGTGGTGTACTGGCTATCACCTGTTGTGTGCTATCTGACTGCTGCACTGCATGCAGTGTGTGTGACTCCTGCGTGGTATACTGGCAATCATCCTGCTGTGTGTCATTTGACTGCACTGTACCCAGTGTATGTGACTCCTATGTGGCATACCGGCTATCACCCTGCTGTGTGCCCATTGACTACTGCACTGTACCTAGTGTGTGTGTGACTCCTAGATGGTGTACTGGCCATCATCCTGCTGTGTGGTCTCTGACTACTGCACTGTACACAGTGTGTGTGTGTGTGTGTGTGTGTGTGTGTGTGTGTGACTCTTACGTCACTTACTGGCCATCATCCTACTGTATGCTGTCTGACTGCTGCACTGTACCTAGTGTGTGTGAGACTCCTAGATGGCGTACTGGCCATCATCCTGCTGTGTGGTCTCTGACTACTGCACTGTACACAGTGTGTGTATATGTGTGTGTGTGACTCCTATGTCACTTACTGGCCATCATCCTGCTGTGTGCTGTCTGACTGCGCACTGTACCCAGTGTGTGTGTGTGTGTGTGTGTGTGTGTGTGTGTGACTCCTATGTGGTATAATGGCCATCATCCTGCTGTGTGCTGTCTGACTGCTGCACTGTACCCAGTGTGTATGTGACTTCTATGTGGCATTCTGGCCATCATCCTGCTGTGTGCCCTTTGACTGCTGCACTGTACCCAGTGTGTGTGTGTGACTCCTATGTGACGTACTACCCATCTTCCTGTTGTGTGCCCTTTGAATGCTGCACTGTACCCAGTGTGTGTGTGTGTGTGTGTGTGTGTGTGTGACTCCTATGTGACGTACTACCCATCTTCCTGTTGTGTGCCCTTTGACTGCTGCACTGTACTCAGTGTATGTGTGTGACTCCTATGTGACGTACTACTCATCTTCATGTTGTGTGCCATTTGACTGCTGTACTGTACCCAGTGTGCGTGACTCCTATGTGGCATGCTGGCCATCATCCTGCTGTGTGCTATTTAACTGTTGCACTGTACCCAGTGTGTGTGACTTCTACGTGGCATATTGGCCATCATCTTGCTGTGTGCCATTTGACTGCTGCACTATACCCAGTGTGTGTGACTCCTAAGTGGTGTACTGGCCATCATCCTGCTGTGTGCTATTTGACTGCCGCACTGTACCCAGTGTATGAGACTCCTACGTGGTATACTGGCCATCATCCTGCTGTGTGCCATTTGAGTACTGCACTGTACCCAGTGTGGGTGTGACTCTTATGTGACATAATGGCCATCATCCTGCTGTGTGCCCTTTCACCTGCTGCACTGAATCTAGGTGTGTGTATGTGTGTGTGTGTGTGTGTGTAACTCCTACATGGCGTGCTGGCCATCATTCTACTGTGTGCTGTTTGATTGTCATACTCTACCCAGTGTGGGTGACTTCTACATGGCATACTGGGCATCATCCTGCTGCGTGGTTTTGACTGCTGCACTGTACCCTGTGTGTGTGTGTGTGTGTGTGTGTGTGTGTGTGTGTGTGTATGTGTGTGAGACTTCTATGTGGCATACTGGCCATCATCCTGCTGCGTGGTCTCTGACCACTGCACTGTACACAGTGAGTGTGAGTGTGTGTGTGTGTGTGTATGTGTGTGTATGTGACTCCTATGTCATGTACTGGCCATCATCCTGCTGTGTGCTGTCTGACTGTATGCTGTAATCAGTGTGTGTGTGTGTGTGTGTGTGTGTGTATGTGTGACTCCTATGTGGCATAATGGCCATCATCCTGCTGTGTGCTGTCTGACTGCTGCATTGTGCCCAGTTTGTGAGACTCCCACGTGGCATACTGACCATCATCCTCCTCCTCCTCCTCCTCCTGTGTGCTGTGTGACTGCTGCACTGTACCCAGTGTATATGTGTGACTCTTATGTGGCATAATGGCCATCATCCTGCTGTGTGCTGTCTGACTGCTGCACTGTACCCAGCATGTATGTGATTCCTACTCTGCGTACTGGCCATCATCCTGCTGTGTGCCCATTGACTGCAGCACTGTACTTAGTGCGTGTGACCCCTACGTGGTGTACTGGCTATCACCTGTTGTGTGCTGTCTGACTGCTGCACTGCATTCAGTGTGTGTGACTCCTGCGTGGTATACTGGCAATCATCCTGCTGTGTGTCATTTGACTGCACTGTGCCAAGTGTATGTGACTCCTATGTGGCATACCGGCTATCACCCTGCTGTGTGCCCGTTGACTACTGCACTGTACCTAGTGTGTGTGTGACTCCTAGATGGCGTACTGGCCATCATCCTGCTGTGTGGTCTCTGACTACTGCACTGTACACAGTGTGTGTGTGTGTGTGTGTGTGTGTGTGTGTGTGACTCCTACGTCACTTACTGGCCATCATCCTACTGTGTGCTGTCTGACTGCTGCACTGTATCTAGTGTGTGTGTGACTCCTAGATGGCGTACTGGCTATCATCCTGCTGTGTGGTTTCTGACTACTGCACTGTACACAGTGTGTGACTCCTATGTCACTTACTGGCTATCATCCTGCTGTGTGCTGTCTGTCTGCGCACTGTACCCAATGTGTGTGTGTGTGTGACTCCTATGTGGTATAATGGCCATCATCCTGCTGTGTGCTGTCTGACTGCTGCATTGTGCCCAGTGTGTGTGACTCCTACGTGGCATACTGGCCATCATCCTCCTCCTCCTCCTGTGTGCTGTGTGACTGCTGCACTGTACCCAGTGTATATGTGTGACTCTTATGTGGCATAATGGCCATCATCCTGCTGTGTGCTGTCTGACTGCTGCACTGTACCCAGCATGTATGTGATTCCTACTCTGCGTACTGGCCATCATCCTGCTGTGTGCCCATTGACTGCAGCACTGTACTTAGTGCGTGTGACTCCTACGCGTGGTGTACTGGCTATCACCTGTTGTGTGCTGTCTGACTGCTGCACTGCATGCAGTGTGAGACTCCTCGTGGTATACTGGCAATCATCCTGCTGTGTGTCATTTGACCGCACTGTGCCAAGTGTATGTGACTCCTATGCGGCATACCAGCTATCACCCTGCTGTGTGCCCGTTGACTACTGCACTGTACCTAGTGTGTGTGTGACTCCTAGATGGCGTACTGGCCATCATCCTGCTGTGTGGTCTCTGACTACTGCACTGTACACAGTGTGTGTGTGTGTGTGTGTGTGTGTGTGTGTGTGTGTGTGTGTGACTCCTACGTCACTTACTGGCCATCATCCTACTGTGTGCTGTCTGACTGCTGCACTGTATCTAGTGTGTGTGTGACTCCTAGATGGCGTACTGGCCATCATCCTGCTGTGTGGTCTCTGACTACTGCACTGTACACAGTGTGTGACTCCTATGTCACTTACTGGCCATCATCCTGCTGTGTGCTGTCTGTCTGCGCACTGTACCCAATGTGTGTGTGTGTGTGTGTGTGTGACTCCTATGTGGTATAATGGCCATCATCCTGCTGAGTGCTGTCTGACTGCTGCATTGTGCCCAGTGTGTGTGACTCCTACGTGGCATACTGGCCATCATCCTCCTCCTCCTCCTGTGTGCTATGTGACTGCTGCACTGTACCCAGTGTATATGTGTGACTTTTATGTGGCATAACGGCCATGTACCCAGCATGAGTGTGATTCCTACTCTGCATACTGGCCATCATCCTGTTGTGTGCCAATTGACTGCTGCACTGTACCCAGTGTGTGTGTGACTCCTATGTGGCATACTGGCCATCATCCTACTGTGTGCCCTTTGGCTGCTGCACTATACCCAGTGTGTGTGGTGCCTACATGGCATACTGGGCATCATCCTGCTATGTGCCATTTGACTGCTGCAATGTAGCCAGTGTGTGTGTGTGACTCCTACTGTACATGATGTATTGGCCATTATCCTACTGTGTGCTGTTTGACAGATGTACTGTACCCAGTGTGTATGTGACTTCTTTGTGGCATCCTGGCCATCATCCTGCTGTGTGCCCTTTGACTGCTGCACTGTACCCAGTGTGTGTGTGTGAGTGTGTGTGACTCCTATGTGACGTACTACCCATCTTCCTGTTGTGTGCCCTTTGACTGCTGCACTGTACTCAGTGTATGTGTGTGACTCCTATGTGACATACTACCCATCTTCCTGTTGTGTGCCCTTTGACTGCTGTACTGTACCCAGTGTGTGTGACTCCTATGTGGCGTGCTGGCCATCATCCTGCTGTGTGCTATTTAACTGTTGCACTGTACCCAGTGTGTGTGACTTCTACGTGGCATACTGGCCATCATCCTGCTATGTGCCATTTGACTGCTGCACTATACCCAGTGTGTGTGTGACTCCTAAGTGGTGTACTGGCCATCATCCTGCTGTGTGCTATTTGACTGCTGCACTGTACCCAGTGTATGAGACTCCTACATGGTATACTGGCCATCATCCTGCTGTGTGCCATTTGACTGCTGCACTATATCCAGTGTGTGTGACTCCTAAGTGGTGTACTGGCTATGATCCTGCTGTGTGCTATTTGACTGCTGCACTGTACCCAGTGTATGAGACTCCTACGTGGTATACTGGCTATCATCCTGCTGTGTGCCATTTGAGTATTGCACTGTACTCAGTGTGGGTGTGACTCTTATGTGACATAATGGCCATCATCCTGCTGTGTGCCCTTTCACTGCTGCACTGAATCTAGTGTGTGTATGTGTGTGTGTGTGTGTGTGTGTGTGTGTGTAACTCCTACATGGCGTACTGGCCATCATTCTACTGTGTGCTGTTTGACTGCCATACTCTACCCAGTGTGGGTGACTTCTACATGGCATACTGGCCATCATCCTGCTGCGTGGTTTTGACTGCTGCACTGTACCCAGTGTGTGTGTGTCTGTGTGTATGTGTGTGAGACTTCTACGTGGCATACTGGCCATCATCCTGCTGTGTGCTGGTTGAGTGCTGCATTGTACCCAGTGTATGTGTGACTCCTACATGGCATATTGGTCATCATCCTGTTGCGTGCCGTTTGACTGCTGCACTGTACCCAGTGTGTGTGTGTGTGTGTGTGTATGTGTGCATGACTCCTATGTAGCATACTGACCATCACTCTTCTGTGTTCGCTTTGACTGTTGCACTGTTCCCAATGTGTGTGTGACTCCTACATGGTGTACTGGCCTTCAACCTGCTGTGTATCCTTTGACTGCTGCACTGTACCCAATGTGTGTGTGACTCCTACGTGATGTACTGGCCGTCATCCTGCTGCGTAACCTTTGACTGTTGCACTGTACCCAGTGTGCGTGACTCCTATGTGGTGTACTGGTCATTATCTTGCTGTGTGCCCTTTGCTGCACTGTACTCAATATACCAAAGTCACACATGATCATTTCTCTCTCCCCTTATATTGAACAGGAGGAGGGGGTGAGGTGGCAAGATGGCTGCAATGCTGCCCCACTCCTCATTTTTCAGCATTCTGCTCCGTGTTTGACGACTAAATTAGCGGTCTTGGTTAGACCTAATGAATGAAATCTGTGTTGTTTTGGCTGGTGTCCTGCAAATATGTGTTTTTTATGGCAGTCAATGTGACATAGGGTGGTTTTCTTCTCCTATTTGGTCATACTGGTCATATCGGTCATTTGCCAGTTTTTGGCATCTTTTACTGCATACCCGCTAAACAGGGTGAGAGGACCGGTTAATGCTGCTGTCATTCTCTGAGCATGTACTTTTTACAGTATGCGCTCCTAGGGGAGCTCAGTCAACAGCTGGCTGTGGCGGTGTGGGTGGGTTTGGAAGTCGCCGACTGGGTATGGGTCACAGGGAGGGAGCAGGTGGTCTTGCACAGTCGGTTGGGGGGCCACTATAGTACCAGGGCATTACGGTATGCCTACTGTACGTACTGTACAGTATATGCCAGTCTTGCGGTGCGGGTCAGGATACAAGGTGGGGGGGATCCTTGGGACATTTACAGTGGGGGGTTCTGTAGCCCTGTGTTGCTGTCTAGTGGGACATTGACAGGGCTGGGAGGGTGGCATATACTGGTGGATCAGGCCATCGGCACACAACCCTGGTGGACACAAATTACACCAGCTATTTACTACTGTAACTTATCATTGACGGATGTCCATCAGGGATCTTCTGGAATACTGACATCAGGAACTTTATTGCTGCCCTTCCAGAATAGGGTGCAGCAGCTGTTGTAAATCCCCAGGCACCATGTCGCAGGGGGTTTAGGGCGTAACTGGTGTCATAAGTTCACTTTGGCACAAACAGCCTGTGACATGCCACAGGCTGCTTTGCAGAATACCGAATGTTGCAACTCCTGGCCTAATTTGCTACTTGCACCATATTTATTTGCCCAAGTCAAGTTAAGCCAGGCATATGCCTTTGCGAATAGGAGCCAATGAAAGCACGGAGTCGGAGAAGTTATGAATTTACTGACGGGATGAATGGTGAATGAGAAGGACATTCTGCTTTACTATGTTTAAAACTGGTGGTATTCCCCTGCTAACTTAGTTAATCTTCACAAAGACACTTTATAAGTGAAGAGTGAAGGCTGATTAAGGGGTAATTCCCCATGTGAGGTACACTTTATCTTTGCTTTTTAGCTGGATAGATATTAACCAGCCAGTAAAGGACTATCCTGAACATAATGAACTGGACTGAATGCCTCGACATTGCATTAATGTTGTCTCAAGGGCATCGAACTGCAACTATTAGTGCAATTACTAGTGCTGTCTGACATGTGAATAGAATAATAGAGACTCTCATAAAGCAGATCTTGGGATTCCTCTTTACTTAATTTTTGCTTTTTTGTAAAACGGCAGAGCCCAGGAATATTGGTTCAAATAATTGTTATTCTTATGTTATGCCATATTGTATATTTAATTTTACACTGTCATTTATACGGGTTAATTATATTTCGAGGTCATTTACTAACTGCAGCAGGCTCACTGGGATTATCTATCGCAGACAAGTATGGTACCCATTGTGGAGTAGGATGCTGGTTAGTGGAGATAGGTAACTAGAGGGCTTAGTTTCGTGCCGTTGGATACAATCTGCTCACCAACTGAAAAACAGACATGACATGGAGCACTGTGAAGTGCACGGTGTAAGGCAGTGTAGTAGCAAGGGCAGTACTGTTAAATAATGACATTGGGACAGATATTCAAAACTTGGCGCTGGGCGCAAACCGTTTGTACAGGGTTAGCGACAGGTTAGCGTGGGTCCGCTATATTCAAAATGTCAAATCGTCCACACAAACTGCATTAGCGCTGGGCAAAATTATAATGTATGCAAGGGGCAAACTGAGGGGCGTGTACATGAAAACAGGTTCAGTGCTATATTCAGCGATAAGTGCCACACAAAGTGTTTTTGTGTGACTTAGTGCAACACTTTGCGTGGTGTAAATTACCGCCCAGGAAAAGGTAGCCTTAACTCTGGGCAAATCAGCTTTGTGCAACTTTGTGGCTTTGCATGGCTTTGTGCAACTTTTGCATGGCTTTGGGCAACCCTAACCAGTATGCATGAAACATAGAAATAAGCCAGACATAGAAGAAACATGCTGCTCACGGATGGCGTCCCTATGATGCTATCATCTGCTACCAGTCCCCAGCCATGCCAGGCAGTACATGGTGACCAGGCTCCCAGAGGACACCATGGCAGTGCAGCCATACAATACACACCTGCAGACCACTCTTCGCTGGACACCAACAGATGCCAGCACACACATGCAGCACTGAGGGCATGGAGGGTGTTGAGGGGAGGGTGTACAAGTGGCCAGGCTGCACCACAGACTGGGTGCAGCCACGAGTCTGGGACAAGCCATGCAGTGCAAATGGGCCATTGTTGGGAATACCCCAACACCAGTGTGCCAGTCTGATAGTATGTGCCCCCCCGGCCACATACCGCACATCTGTACAGACACCACAGCACACACAGCCAGCCGTGTATATGTCATTGTGAGTATCCCATGCCAGTGATGCAGCATCTCTGGGTCACACAACAGCATAACAGTACTGTCCACTGTTAGTAAACACCTGCAAGTTGGGCCTGTCACTGTGTACAGTGCAGTGGTCAGCACTGCCCTACACACCATAGGCAGTGCTGTGTCCCTCACACTACTGGCCCCCTTGCTAAAGTAGTGTCTGATGTACACTGTAGCATGAACTACAGTTTGACAATGGCATGCAGCACCACCACCTGTGCCTGTGCTGTGTAGTCCCCTGGGGGACAATATTCTGTGCTGTATTGTACAAATGTAGCCTGCAGCTACCACCATGCACTGCCAGACTGACCTAAAGGGGAGCTGTGGGTGACCAACCAGCCCCTGTACTTCTAGGCAGACCTACAGGTGGAGCTGTGGGACCCTGCAGTAGTGCTGGGCAAACTGCATGCAAATCAGGTCATAATGAGATGCTAATCTGGATGGTTGCCCACAGAGTACCTAAATAGGCTCATTTGCATATCATTTTTGAATATAGCAAAGTTTTGCCCCAGGCAAACGTGATAGTGCTGGGCAAATGGCTTAGCTCTGCACGAAACCTGCACAAATGTGTTTGTGCCAGGCAAACATTTCAGAAACATTGTACATTTCTGCACAATGTAATTTCACATGCGCTAATGCTTGCAGCTTTACTGACTCCTCTCCTTTGCTAGCACACACATTGGCCACATACAGTAGTTCATCTCTACCTTTCTTCACCTGGCAGTGAACTGGGATGCTGTTGTGGTTTGCACTTCCTGGTTGCTGTATTCAGAGCCGTATTATTCCCGGGCTATTTTTGCACTGCACTCCCAGTCCAGTTTGCTCAGCTTCCTTAGCATGCTGTATTCAGCAGGTTTATCACCGGGGCTATCCCTTTTGAATAAAGCAGGCTATTGGTTCTGGACTAATTTAGCATGCCGGGCAGTGCTAATTTAGCCCCGGGTCAAAGTTCTGAATATTTGGCCCATTGTCTTCTCACTCTTGGTTGGTCCTATTTTACTGCAAATGTGTTCAAGCTCTACAAGCGGCATAACTGAAAGTCTGCAGGAGATTAAACCAGGATTGAGTTCTGCCTTATATATAAATGGGATGATTTTAAACATAAAAACTATTGGAGTATTGATAGGCTGTAACGTTCACCTTTTTGATTTTTCTATACTGGACTACTGCTGTCTTAACCTGAGTTTTGTATCTGTAAATTTGTGTATTTCAACCTTGTCATATTGTAATAACATAGAGGATAATGTATGGTCCTGTATCAGTAACCGGTCAGTTAACTGTCGAGAGGTTGCCAGGACGACCGTGTAAACCTCGAGAGCGAAGCTCGAGAAGGTTCTGCTCGCCATGGCAACCTCAAGACGGTTAACAGTGACCGTTGCCGATAGAGGAGCCTACATGTTATTATTTTTTATAGTGTAAGGTCCCAATTTGAAAAGTAAAACGCTGCTTACTTTTTGATAAGTAGTCACCGCCGCGGGTTCCCTAACTGCTGTGTTCATCCGTCGGTTCCCCATTGAAAAAAAAGTGCGCACATGCGCAGACCAATCGCTGTTGTTAACCTATCGATGTGACGTAGGTTAACAACCTTAGGAAATGATGATTTCCTAAGGTTAACAGCGTTCTACCATACATTATATTGGTGTTAACCCACCAAGGTTGATCAATAAAACCTGATTGATTGATATTGAACAGATCTGATTTCTTTTCATCCTCAATTTCACATGTCTATCACTATTATCTTTATTATTGGCATCAAAATTAAAAAATTAATAGGGTTTGAGGTCTAAAAAGTTATAAAAAAGATAAGAACTGCAGAACTTTTTCAAAAGTTCCAGACTAGAACTAGAAATAGAACCCAGAACTTTAGAGGGTTCTGACAACCCTAGTATAGATGCCCTTTGTTTTTTTAGTTCCAAACTTTAAAAAACAGCAACTGCTTGTATTTCTGAACAGTGTAGTTTGTGGGATTGGAAACTGAAACAGAGGATCATGAAGTTGGAGGTAAGAAATGCTGAGCACATGGGGAGCTGCAGAGGGAACTGGTTTTCTGTGGATAGATATCCTTTGTTCTTCTAGTCCCAAATTCTGTAGAGCAGCAGCTGCTTGTGTTTCTGAACAGTGCAGTTTGTGGTGTTGGAGGCTGAAACAGAGGATCATGAAGTTGGAGGTAAGGAATGCTGTTGATAGTGGAGAATACCGGACCACGCCGGGCCTATGCTATTAGCGTAGAGTTCAAGTTATGCTACTCACTCAAAACTACATTTCGGCTATTTTTTGTATTCGTTTATTTGAGTTGGGGAGCTTCACTCCCCCAACACCCCCCTTAACAAAAAGAAAAAAGGGGACATGGGGCAAAGCCCCCAACCCAAACAAACTAATACAAAAGTTGGCGATAGTGGAGAGTATCGGACCAGCGCTACGCTAGTAACGTAAAACTTTAGTGAATACAGTGTGTGCTTGTGCATACTGTTGTTGTTGTGTCAGTTTGTTTGAATTGGGGGGCTTTGCCCCCCATACCTCCTTTGTTTGCTTTTTTTAACGGGGGGGTGTTAGGACTGAAGCCCACCAACTCAAATAAACTACTAAAAGTAACCCAATGACTGATTTAAGACAGTAGTGTAACTTGCTCCCACTCTAATAGTGTAGGTCCGTTGATGGTCCGATACTCTCCACTATCTCCCAAAAGTTAACATGCACAAGCCTGCGCTGTATTCACAAACGCTTTACGCTATGCAAATAGCAGTGGTCCAGTATTCTTCACTATCACCAGAATGCTGAGATAATGTGTAAAAAAAACAAAGGGAACGTTAAAACCACACCAAACAGATCAGTTTGACATGCTTTTCTGATCAAAAGTATTTATAAAGGTGTGCAGAATATCAGACAATATTATAGGAAAGTTTTGCACCTAAAAATGAAACATTGTGGCAGATTTGTTTGTTTATTTCTTGTTAAATGTATAGGTTTACTAGAACCAGGTTCTGGGGATCGTGTACATTATTGAACTACTGACGGACCTATGCCTATTAGCATAGAGCTCATGTTACACTCCTTGTTCAAATCAGTCTTTCAGTTATGTTTTATTAGTTTATTTGAGTTGGGGGCTTTGCCCCACAAACTTTCCCCCTTGTAAAAAAAAAAAACAAGTGGGGTGAGGGGGAGTCTCCCAACTCTAATGGCGTTGGTGGAGAACATCAGACCAAAACTGTATCCAGTCTGTGAATTCCAGTTTAGTGTAGGAATTTGTGTAGAGCAGTGACATATGTCTAAATGTTCAGTTAGGGCAGGAACCACTCGCAACGCAACCTTCGAACACTAAAACATAGTACCTGGTGTCTAATTCTGTATGATACTATTCATTTAAGATGATGATGATATAGTTAATACTTTGCTTGAATTTGGGGGCTCTACCCCCCATTTTTTTCCTAAGTGGGCAGGGGGCGCAGCCCCCCATTTCAAATGAACTACTAACTGTATCATTACAGTGATAGTGGCAGGCCATTTATGGAGATAGCGGTAAAAATTCTCATGTCTGCCATGATTTGCATACTACTCATTCTGGACATTGACAGTTATTATAAAATGGCAGGGTAGCCAGCCCATCAGCACAGTGGTTGGATTTCTGCTTGCGAATGCCGGCAACCCAGGTTTAAGAACGGACCCAGGTCGGTGGAGGGCCGGCTTGGGGGAGAAGGATTGAGCATCCCAAGGACTGCTCTCCTTCTTCAGGTGGAGGGAGGGGAGTGTGACTGGTGCTTAACAGACCCCTGGTGGAGGCTGGAGGTACCACAGCGACTGGTGACAGAATGTTCAGTGGGGTGGGGCGGATGCTGGATGTCATTGCAAGTCCCCACCCCCAAGAAAAAACAAGAAAATCTTCAGCTGCCCGCCACCCTAGATGAAGCCTGCCTCGGCTCCAATTAGCCTCCAGGCCTGCCCACCAACCTATCCCGTTGCTTGCAGCACTGTTAGGGGGGCTTGTGCCATGGCCCCACCCTGGGGAATAAGCCAGGGGGTATTGGAGGGTTGTGGCATATTCGGATGTGGAAGTCCGAGGTCCGTGACCTGGCTGAGGTCCCAGGCAACTGGCGGCAGGGGAAAAAAAGCATCCTAAATAAAAAAAAATAAAATGGCAGGGTAAAATCATGTATTCTGATTGGCTTTTATTCATGTGTAAAATATGGTTTACACACAAGAGTGTAATCCCCGCCACCACCACAAGATATTGGGAGCTTGCTGCGGAGTTGGTTGGTCCAGATTATACTTCTGAGCAATAAGCAGTTAATATGTCTGATTCTGATGTCTGATTCTGGCTTAGGCTCTAAAAAGGCACCTAAACTGAATTTTTGAGAAGCCATTGTTTTATAATGCCTTCCATGCAAATGTAGCCTAAGGAGAGCTGTAATAGATGAAGTAAGCATTTACCATAGTTCTATTTATGGCTGCTCTGTTAATTCCCCCTTGCACTGGTTGTGCCCCCTCTAGTCCATCACTCCAACCTCCTCACCCAGCTTCTTGCAGACTTTCTTGTAATTTGTCTTCATGGCTTGCCCCTCACGACAAGTATGGTGGAGCTCTACAACTCCCTCTGCAATCTGGGATACAGTTTGGAGGAGGTCCTCATTGCTGGTGCAGGGCCTGTGGAAATTGGATCATCATCCTACTGCTTGCTGAAGTTTTCCTCTTTTCTCCATCCCTTTCCCTTACGATGCAAATGGGTATAGCCTGGCACCAGTTGATGACCCCCCTGCCTTCTAAGTTGGTGTGAATTCCTGCTGTCTGTACTCCATTCCCCATGGCTTGCCCCTTGTGACTGGGGTGGTGGAGCTTTCCAACTCTTATCGCAATGAGGAGTACATAGAGAATACTGGATGTGTTACCATACAGAACTAGGTGTTCTACCACAGAGTAGTCTGATTCCCTGTGACCTCGAGAGTGAAACTCAAGAGGTCCTTGGGAATCAGATTGCGAGGTGGCAGAACACATGGTTCTGCATTTGGTTACCTATCCAGTATTTTTTACAGTGTATGGTGTCCTTTGATTTATTTTCCAGTTTTTTTTCGGCTTGTAAATCCATTTTTCACGCTGCGTGTCTCCCAGAGCTGTGGCTTTTTGTTATAGTGGTTGCTCGGGACTGGGCATCCCTACATTGGTAACACCCACTCCCATTGGTTGGCAATTTGCTGTGGGAGGAACTTACAAAAAAAAAAAACATTGCGATCGAATTACTCCCTTAGCAAGCAGAGGAGCGGACCAACAGAGAAAGTTGTGAGTAAATTGGTTTATACGCAGAATATCTGGTTGATCCTGCATTTTCCATTACTGTATTTTTGTAAGCCATACACAAAAAACCACCGCGGGCATTCTCAGTGCTGTTTGAAATAACATTGCCACACAGCGGTTTTCTGTTGATGCTGGCTCGAGCTTTCAACTCTAAATGAATGGAATGCTGTTCTGCACATATGGTCAGTACAGCATTCCATTCATTTAAGAGTGTGTGTGGATGAACAGCATTTTTGTATGGCTGGATTTCGCATGAGAACAACATTCCACTATACACTATATCTCACAGGAGGTCCATGTCATGGGTGCAGGGCCTGTGGGAGTCTGGATCCACCTCCTTGTGTGTGTAGCCAGGTACCAGCTGATGTCACCTCCTCTGCCTAAGCTGCTCTGGATTTCCTGTTTTTACATTCCATCCCTCACTGCTTGCCCCTCATGGCAGGGGTGGTGGAGCCCTCCAACTCTCATCACAGTTAGGAGTCCAGCTCAAAGGAGGTCCACTTCACCAGTGTAGGGCCTGAGGGAGGCCAGATCCCCCTCCTCATGTGTGTAGCCTGGTACCAGATGATGTCACCCCTCTGCCTAAGCAGCTCTGGATTCCATGCTACCTGTACTCCATCCCCCACTGCCCCCCCCATGACTGGAGTCGTAGAGCTCTCCAGCTCACATAGCAGTTAGGGATCCAGCTCACAGGACATCCCCATCAAGGGTGTAGGGCCTGCGGGAGGCTGGATCTCCATCCTTCCTTATGTAGCCTGGAACAAGCTGATGACACCACTCCACCTACGCTGCTATGGATTCCCTGCTATCTATACTCCATCCTACATGGCTTGCCCCCACGGTGACTGGGGTGATGGATCTCTCCAACTCTCATCACAGTTAGGAATCCAGCTCACAGGAGGTCCATGTCACTGGTGTAGGGCCTGTAGGAGGCCAGATGTCCATCTTTGTGTATATAGCCTGCCACCAGCTGACAACCCCCTCCACCTCAGCTGCTGTGGATTCCCTCCTATCTGTCCTCTATCGCCCACAGCTTGCCCCCCATCCCCTCATAACTGGGGTATTGAAGCTCTCCTATTCTCATTGCAGTTAGGAATCCAGCCCACAAGAGGGCCACGTCATTGGTGCAGGGCCTGCGGGAAACAAGATCTCCATCCTTGTGTGTGTAGCCAGGCATCAGCTGATGCCCCCCCCACCACCTAAGCTGCTCTGGCTTCCCTGCAATCTGTATTCCATCCCCCACATGCCCCCCCCCGTGGCTAGGGCAATGGAGCTCTTCAACTCCTATCGCAATTTAGAGCCCAGCTCATATGAGGTCCATATGACTGGTGCAGGGACTGTGGGAGGCCAGATCTCCATCCTTGTGTGTGTAGCCAGTACCACTGATAACCCCCCTCCACCTAGGCTGCTCTGAATTCTCTCCTATTTGTCCTCTATCCCCTACGGCTTGCCCGCCCCCCCCACCATGACTGAGATGGTGGAGCTCTCCAACTCTCATTGCAGTTAGGAATCTAGCTCACAGGAGGTCCACGTCACTGGTGCAGGGCCTGTGGGAGGCCAGATCTTCATCCTTGTGTGTGTCGCCTGGCACCAGCTGACAAGACCCCTCCATCTAAGCTGCTGTGGATTCCCTTCTATCTGTCCTCTATCCCACAAGGCTAGCACCACCGCCTGAAGACTGGGCTCTCCAGCTCTCATTTCAGTTAGGAATCCAGCTCACAGGAGGTCCACATCATGGGTGCAGGATCTGAGGGAGGCTGGATACCCCTCTTTGAGTGTGCAGCCTAGTACCAGCTGATGTCATCCTCCCTCCACCTAAGCTGCTCGGGATTCCCTGCTATCTGTACTCCATCCCCCACTACTTGCCCCTCGTGACTGGGGTGGAGCTCTCCAACTCTCATCGCAGTTAGAAATCCTGCTCATAGGAGGTCCACAGCACTGGTGTAGGGCCTGTGGGAAGCCAGATCTCCATCTTTGTGCATGTAACCTGGCACCAGCTGACAGACCCCTCTTCCATCTAAGCTGCTCTGGATTCTCTCCTATCTGTCCTCTATCCCCCTTGGCTTGCCACCCCGCCCCTTCCATGACTGGGTCGGTGGAGCTCTCCAACTCTCATTGCAGTTAGGAATCCAGGTCACAGGACATTCACATTATGGGTACAGGGCCTGTGGGAGGCCAGATCCCCCTCCTTGTGTGTGCAGCCAATTACCAGATGATGTCACCCCTCTGCCTAAGCTGCTCTGGATTTCCTGTTACCTGTATTCCATCCCCCACTGCTTGCCTCCCCCCTGCATGACTGGGGTATCATGGAGCTCTCCAACTCTCATCACTGTTAGGAATCCAGCTCACAGGAGGTCCAAATCACAGGCACAGGGCCTGTGGGATGCTAGATCTTCATCCCTGTGTGTGTGTAGCCTGGCACCAGCTGATGCAGCCCCTCCACCTAAGCTGCTGCAGATTACCTGTGGTCAGTACTCCATCCTACATGGTTTGCCCTCCCTCCCCACCGTGACTGGGGGGGGTGGAGCTTTCCAACTCTCATTACAGATAGGAATCCAGCTCATAGGAGTTTCACATCACTGGTGCAGAGCTTGTGGGAAGCCAGATCTCCATCCTTGTGTTGTTGCCTAAACACTCTTGGTGTGTAGGGTAAATAATAATACAGATTCTTGTGTCTTGGAGTCTGCTAAGAAACATTCGGAAACAAACAAGAAGTACTAATAAAGTTTATTATACTACTTATGCCAAGCATATGACAGAGAAAATCACAAGGGAGATGAGTTTCTCACCACTAGCCTGAAGAATGTACATAATCTCCAGGATTGTAGATTTTAGGTTCTCTAAGATCTTGTCTCTCTCCCCCCACTCTTCTAGAGTACTAATCTTCTGGAGAGTACTAATCTTCTAGAGAAGCTACAGTGGGTTGCAGACAATTATATATAGGATAGTGTATGGGTAACCATACACTACAAGGCTATTCTTCCACCGCGAGTGGCTACAATGCCGACTGATGACCTTGAGACCGAAGCTCGAGAGGTCTCCAAGTCGGCATTGTGTCTATGAGGTGAAAGCATAGCCAAGTAATGTAAGGGTAACCATACACTGTTCTATGTAGTGTATGGTGCCCGAAAAACAGACAAAAAGGCACTCACTTTTCTATATTTTCACTCGGTTCTGCCGATGCCCTCGGTTCACAACTGACACTGACCAGCACACTCGCGTGCTCCTCTCACACAGCAAGGGATGAATCACGATGTCTGCTGTAGTCCCTTGTATTATGATGTCCTCACTAACGCAGAACAAAAAGTCGTTCTGCATCAGTGAGGACGTCACTACTGCTGCAGCAGAACAACTTTTTGTGGTGTATGGATTTCCATACACAACCACATTCCAACATACACTATATACTACTGATAATAGCATAGCAACAGAGATTACCTCATAGTTACAGATATGAGAAACAATATGTATTGGTCCTAAGTCATTCTGCATTGGATAATGACTTAGGAGACAGAATTACTAATGAGTATCATACGAGACAGAATATGTATCCATTAGTATTATAGCTTGGACACAAGAAATGCTGACTGGTTCAAACTACATGTGGCATTTCTTGCTTATGTACAGTATAAGACAAAGACAAAACAAAGGCTTTCTGTCTCTGTCAGCTTGCTTAGAGACAAAGAGAACTGCTGACAGGGCTCTATTACATGTGGCATATCTGCCTGAGTGTAAAACACACACTATATATAATTATATGAGAATATAAGTATACAATAATCATTGATGATCCCTTAGAGTCATCATATCAATAATTAGGTAGATTATATGTGGAATATCTATGAAAGACAAACATAAACTAGATAAATGTATTATAGTGAGATATAAAGAATCATGCATGATCAATATTAGCATATCTTAGCAGCAAAGCACATTCCTAGCACTCATGCTTATATGATGTGCGCCCATATCTATATGTTAGTGCAAAATAGCAGTATTACAGTACAATAGACCAGGAATACAGTGTGAGGTGTATGTGGGAGGTTAGGGGGCATAACCCAAGTGTAACAGTGTGTGTAGCCTGCCACCAGTCGAAAGCCCCCCTCCATCTAAGCTGCTCTGGATTCCCTGCTACCTGTGCTCCATCCCCCAGTGCTTGTCCCCCCTCCCCCATGACTGGAGTGGTGGAACTTTCCAACTCTCAGTGCAGTTAGGTATCAAACTCATGGGAGGTCCACATAACTGGTGCTTGGCCTGTGGGAGTCAGGATCCCCTGCCTGTGTGTGTAGATTGATACCAGCCGACAGCCCCCCTCCACCTAAGCTGCTGTGGATTCCCTCCTATCTGTCCTGTATACCCCATGGCATGTCCCCCGTCACCATAACTGGGGTGGTGGAGCTTTCCAACTCTCACCACAGTTAGGAATCCAGCTCACAGGAGGTCCACGTCACTGGTGCAGGGCCAGTGGGAGGCCAGATCTCCATCTTTGTGTGGTTGCCCTGCACCAGCTGACAATCCCCTCCATCTAAGTTGCTCTGGATCCTCTCCTATCTGTCCTCTGTACCCCATGGCTTGCCCCCTCCCACCGTGACTGGGTGGTGGGGCTCTCCAACTCTCATCACAGTAAGGAATACAGATCACAGGAGGTCCATGTCACTGGTGCAGGGCCAGTGGGAGGCCAAATCTCTATCCTTGTGTGTGCTGCCTGGCACCAGATGACAACCCCATCCATCTAAGCTGCTCTGGAGCTCTCCTATTTGTCCTCTATCCCCTATGGCTTGCCTCCCCACCATGACTGTGGTTGTGGAGCTCTCCAACTCTCATTACAGTTAGGAATCCAGCTCACAGAAGGTCCACATCACCGCTGCAGAACCTGAGGGGGCCAGATCTTCATCTTTGTGTGTGTAGCCAATTACCAGATGATGTCACTCCTCTCCCTAAACTGATCTGGATTCCCTACTACCTGTACTCCATCCCCCAAGGCTTGCTCCCCCGCATGACTGGGGTCGTGGAGCTCTCCAACTCTCATCACAGTTATGAATCCAGCTCATGGGAGGTCCACATCACTGGTGCAGGTTCTGTAGAAGGCCAAATCCCCATCCTTGTGTGTGTGTAGCCTGACACCAGCCCATAGGTGGTGGAGCCAGGGGGGGTCAGGTGACCCCTCACTTTTATAGCTAAATGGCCAGACATTGATTTGAACAGTGCCCCCAGATGTGGTGTTCTATGCAATTCAGACCCTCCATTTTTTGGTACACTCCTCCACCACCCCTCTCTTTTATAGCTGAAGTGGCAGACAATGAATTGAACAGTGCCCTGGGCTGAGGAGTTCTATGCAACTCAGACCCCACCGCACATGTTTTAGTACACTACTCTGCCACTGCACCAGCCAACAACCCCCCTCCACCAAAGCTGCTCTTGACTCCCTGCTATCTGTACTCCATCCCACATGGCTTGCCTCTGCAGGGACTGGGGTGGTGGAACTCTCCAACTCTCATCGCAGTTAGGAATCCATCTCATGGGAGGTCTACATCACTGATGTGGGGCCTGTGAGTAGACAGATTGCCATCATTTTGTGTTTATCCTAGCACCAACTGACAACCCCCCCCTCTATCTAAGCAGCTGTGATTCCCTCCTATCTGTCCTCTATCCCACATGGCTTGCCCCCCCCACATGACTAAGGTGTTGGAGCTCTCCAACTCTCATTGCAATTAGAAATCCAGCTCACAGGAGGTCCATGTCACTGGTACAGGGCATGTGGAAGGCCAGATCTCCATCCTTGTGTGTGTAGCCTGGCACCAGCTGATGCTGCCCCGACTCCCACTTAAGCTGCTCTGGATTCATTGCTATCTGTAGTCCATCCCACATGGTTTGCCCCCCATGACTGGGATGGAGCAGCTCTCCAACTTTCATTGCAGTTAGGAATCCAGCTTACAGGAGGGCCACATAGCTGGTGCAGGGCCATGTGGGTCAGGATCCCCCTCCTTATGTGTGTGTAGACTGGTACCAGCCAACAGCCCCCTCCACCTAAGCTGCTCAGATTCCCTTCTACCCATACTCTGTCCCTTAAATCTTGGCCCCCTTCCCCCAGTGACTGGGGTGGTGGACCTCTCCAACTTTTATTGCAGTTAGGGATCCAGCTCACAGGAGGTGCACGTCATGGGTGCAGGTCCTGTGGGAGTCAGGATCCCCCTCCTTGTGTGTATAGACTGGTACCAGCCGACATCCTCCCTCCACATAAGCTGCTGTGTGTTCCCTCCTATCTTTACTCAGTCCTCCATGGCTTGTCTCCCCTCCCTCTCCCTGTGACCTGGATGGTGGAGCTCTCCAATTCTCCTTGCACTTAGGAATCCAGCCCACAAGATGTCCACATCATGGGTGCAGGGACTTTGGGAGGCCAGATCTTCATCCTTGTGTGTGAAGCCTCATACCAGTTGATGTTGTTCCTCCACCTAAGTTGTTGCAGATTCCCTGTTACCTGTGGTCACCCAGTGTTGGCAGTATAGCAGTGGAGGCAGTTTCCTTCCCTCACTGAGAGGGGAGTGTGTCTCCCAGAATAGTTGAGCTTCCCAACTCCTCCTGACTGGCCCCTGACTACCCAGACATGTTCCCTAAGCAGGGTCACCCTTATTGTGAACAGTAACACCCAGAGGTGGTGTGATGGTATAGCTATGAAGGTAGTTCCCCTCCCTCCCTGAAGGAAGAGCGTGTCCTTTGGGATGGTTGATCCCCCTGCCCTGACTGACTTCTGACTACCCAGGTGCATTCCCTAACCAGGGCACTGATGTTGCATGCAGTAACACCCAGAGGTGGTGGTATAGCAATGGAGGTAGTTGCCCACTATCCCCAAAGTGGGAGAGTGTCCTCAGGGAAGCTTGATGCTTCCCCACCAGCTGATCCCTGACTACCCAGACATGTTGCCAACCCAGTTCAATGCCATTGTGAACAGTCACACCCAGAGGTAGTATAGCAGTGTAGGGAGTTGCCCTCCCTTCCTCCCTGAAGGAGGAGAGTGTCTTCTGGGATGCTTGATCCTCCTCCACTGATGGGCCCCTGACTAGCCAGATGCATTCCTTAACCATGGTCACTGGTGTTGTGACCAGTGACATTCCCAATGCACTGTCAGGTTAACATATGTACCCTCAGTTTTTGATGTTTACCATTGCATGTTTCTGAACCAGGGTCACTGGTGTTGTGACCAGTAACACTCCCACTGCACTGTCAGGTTAGCATATATACCCTAGTTTGTGATGGTTAACATTGCATGTTCCCTAACCTGGGTCACTGGCATTGTGACCAGCAGCACTCCCGCTGCACTGTCAGGTTAGTATACGTACCCTAGTTTTTGGTGTTTAACATTGCATGTTCCCTAACCAAGGTCACTGACATTGTGAGCAGTAGCACTCCTGCTGCACTGTCAGGTTAGTATACGTATCCTAGTTTTTGGTGTTTAACATTGCGTGTTCCCTAACCAAGGTCACTGGCATTGTGAGCAGTAGCACTCCCGCTGCACTGTCAGGTTAGTATATGTATCCTAGTTTTTGATGTTTAATATTGCATGTTCCCCAATGGTTCCACTAAGCTGCATCGACAATGAAGTTGTCAACATGCAGCTTGGCGAAATCCCTCAATACCGACGGGCAAAATTTCATCTGTCAGACATTGAGTGTTTGTTTGTGGGAGGCTGCACCCCCACCCCACCCCACCCCAAGCAGGGAGCTCTGACCCACACATACCCTGACTCTAAAGACAACAAACTCTGAGTCGGAGTTTGTTTGGAGTGTGGGGAAGCACTGTCGAAATGGTGAAATTTCACCTGCAGTTCATTGCAGAGACAATCTCGAAACCTGTCGAGACTGTTGATGTAATGGGTATCGCCATCAAAGTTTCATTGTTTTGACGGTATACCTTCCCTAACCAGGGTCACTGGCATTGTCAACAGTAGTACTCCCTCTGCACTGTCAGGTTAGCATACGTACCCTCATTTTTGATGTTTAACATTGCATGTTCCCTAACTGGGGTCAATGGCATTGTGACCAGTAGCACTCCTACTGTGCTGTCAGGTTAGCATACATACCCCAGTTTTTGATGCTTAGCATTGCATGTTCCCTAACTGGAATCACTGGCGTTATGACCAGTAGCACTCCTGTTGCACTGTCAGGTTAGCATACATACCCCAGTTTTAATGGTTAATGTTGCAGGTTCCCTAACCAGGGTCACTGGCATTGTGAGCAGTAGCACTCCCACTGCACTATCAAGTTATCATACGTACCCTAGTTTCTGATGTTTAACATTGTATGTCCCCTAACCGGGATCAATGGTGTTGTGAGCGGTAGCACTCCTCCCATACTGTTAGGTTAGCATACATACCAAAGTTTTGATGCTTAACATTGCACGTTTCCTAACTGGAACCACTGGCATTGTGACCAGCAGCACTCCCGCTGCACTGTCAGGCTAGCATACAGTACGTACCCTAGTTTTTGATGCTTAACATTGCATGTTCCCTAACCGGGGTCACTAGTATTGTGAGCAGTAGCACTCCCACTGCAGTGTCAGGCTAGCATACGTACCCTAGATCTTTCCTTGTCAGTCTTCACTATTCATTACTGCTGGTTGGAGCTTTTTTTTTTGAGGGAGAAGTTGGCATCTTGGCCGTTAGCCGCCATAGACTCCTCCTCCATCCCAGTTCTATTTTTCCCACCATTGAGGTCGTACCTGCTGCGTGAGTTCTTAACATTTTCATATACGCCACTAGGCCTTCATTTTTGATGCCGTTCTCTTTCATCCTGGTTCTATCATCCCGACGCCGTTGGAAGTCCAGTAAGATCGTTCTATTTACTTTATCAGTGGTGCCGGGATCTTTTGCTCAGTTTGTTTTTAATTTCTTATCATGTCAGGTTCTGGGGCAAAAAGAAAATCTAAAGTGGCCATGTCCCCATGCGGTGGTGCCCCTTTAGCTGGCATTTTTCCATTTCGGACTGACATGATGTTTCCTTGCGATGCCTGGGACCCAGTCACGAAATGGATCATTGCGATGCCTGCTTCTCTATGGACTGCTGTGTTCTCAAGATTCATGTGTTTAAGGTTGTCAGGGCCCCGCCGACTTTCAGAGGGCAGCATTGCTCATGGGTTGCCAAGGCCAGGACTCTTGACCCTTCCTCTGGATCCCCTCCCCCACGGCTCCTTCCACCATTCCCAGACCTTCGTCTGTCTTTTATGCATTGCTGCTACCACCAAGCCTCCTCCTGGTGGCAGCCAAGAGTCAGGAAGGCCCACCAACCCAATCTGAAAGAAGAGAACTGCCAGACAGCAGCTCAATCACTCTCTCACCCCCTCCCCCGCTGATCCCCAGCAACCCAAGCTGGTTCCAAAATTTGGGTCACAGGCATGGAAAGAGGTAAAGCACTTGATAGTGCCTCCGTCCTCTACACCACCGGGCATGGGCATAGCCAGGGGGGGTTTCCTGGGTGCTCAGAACCCCCTCCGTTGCCACCTGCTTGCTGTCTGACTGTGCCCCCCCCAAAAAAAGAAACATTTTAAATTGAGTCACAGTCAGTGGAGTGATGCGATTCCCTCCCCCACCCCGGATTTACTTACAGACTCAAGTTGTGCCTGAGATTCCAAAAAGACTTGCGCCGTGCGAGCCGCCCATGGCCATTCTTTTCCGCCGCTGATTAGTGTCCATTTAAAGTTTAAAACCCATGATCTGCTTAGGGATGGCATGCAGGGTGGGCGCTGGGTGTCGGCTGATGAATATATGCCCCGCCTCCCATGGCTCTCAGCTCGGTCCAGACATGAAGAGGCCTCGGCTCTGCATCACATGATTGCAGATCGGAGCAGTCACATGATGTAGAGCCACTGAAGCACATTGCTCACATTCTCTGGCAGGCAGAAAGAAAGATTCCCACATGGAGGGGCGCAGCAGCTAGCTTGCTTGTGTCTCAGCTAGGCAGCCAGTGCGTCTTCAGATGGATTATTTGGCGTAGCAGCACGTTTGGGAGACAGGCGAGTGAGTCTCTCAGCAGCAGGGTCTCGGGCAGGCCACAGCAGAAAATCAGGAGAGTCTGACAGAGCAGCCCTGGGAAGAGGCCGACTGGGTGGCAAAACCAGAGAGGCCTGAGTGTAGTCAGAAGCCAGACTTGAGTGTGCACAGTCAGTGGATTTTACAAGGTAGCGCTGCAGCAGGCAATAGATGGGGCAAACAATAAACATGATTTAAATGAAAGGGTGGGGTATTAAGGAAAAATTTCCATGGGGGGGTGGTGGTCTTGGCAATTTTGACAAACTAAATTGGCCTGGAGGTGAGGATTTCTATTCTGTGCTGATTCAGTGATGGGGGCTGAGGTGAACAGGGGGAATAGGAAATGAAAGTGTGGCTGGCTGGGTGACTATCTGGTCACATGAACAACATAAAGGGGGCTGAATAAAAATGATGATATGGGTGGGAGATGGAAAAATTACCATGGGGGGGGGCTTCTCGACTTCTGGTTCAATTTTAAGGTTAATCTATTCTTCTGCTCTTATCTCACACTGAAATGGGCTGTGATGACATGGGGGGATGAAAGTGTGGCTGGTTCATTACAGCTTGCTCACTGGATACAATGCAGTGAGGTGGCTTATCTCTGGTCACACAGATGAGACAAAAAACATAAAGGGGGCTATTAAATAAAAAATGATGATGGGTGATGGGGGTAAGGAATGACCATTGAGGGGGCAGGGGTTCTCGACTCCTGGCTCAATTTTAGGTGAATTTTTCTGCTCTCATCTCACACTGAAAGGGGCCGATGTGACTGAGGGGCTGGGAGTGGGGGAATAGGAAATGAAAGTGTGGCTTGCTAAATGGACACAATGCAATGAGGTGACTTATCTCTGGTCACACAGATAAGACAAAAAAAACATAAAGGGGGCTATCAAATAAAATGATGATGGTTGGGGGTAAGGAAAAATGACCATGGGGAGGGGTCCTCGACTCCTGGTTCAATTTTGCCAAAGTGGCCTGGCTGGGGATTAAGGTGACTTCTGTTCTCATCTCACACTGAAAGGGGCTGATGTGATTGAGGTGCTGTGGGACTAGGAAATGAAAGTGTGGCTGGCTCATGAATTAGCACAGCTAACTGGGCACAAATGCAATGAGGTGACTTATGTCTGGTCACACTGATGAGACAAAAAACATAAAGGGGCTGTCTGTGAGCTGTGTGTATTAATCTCATGAGACTGCATATTAAATAGAGAATAATGGTTATGCACTTGTGCGTTATGGAATTTTTTTACAGACCTGAGTGGTGTGATGACCCATAAACCTCGAGAATGAAGTTCGAGAGATTTATGATGGCATCACAACCCGAGGTTGTGTAAAGAAAATTCCAATAACACACACATGCATAACTTTTATTTTTTATAATTGCAGTGAAGTGTACCTCCATCCACATCATGCTCCGTTTGCGATACAGCTGCTGTTAAGCACCGCTTCAACAATAGGTAGTGCGGGATCAACTGGATAAATTTTCCAATCAGGAGAGGTAGGATCAACCAAATAAACTAATAAATATATTTAAACGGTATCTGCCAAGGTGGCGAGCAGAAAAGTATGGTGCGGGGTCTCCATAACGGAAAAATGGAGCTGCTTTTTTTCAGATATTTGGCCCACCCAGAAATAGACATAGGGCCAATGAGGTGATGCGCTTTAAATGAGTGACAGCAAATGCAGTAATGACCCGCTGTACGGGTTATTACGGCGTTTGAAACACGGCTCTAGTCCGTGTATTAAAGGGGGTCACCAGTAATTATAATACAGTTGGGGTGGGGGCTGTCTGTGAGCTGCCTGTGCAATCCATCTCATTCATGGACTGACTGAAATAAATGATGGCTGACTGGAAAATCTGAGGCCCTTAGGGGTGACAGACTACACAGTTCTCAAGCTGTGGAATTCTGAATAATAATGTAGTTGTGTGTTTTATTCAATTTATTAGTGGCACTAAGCTTCTGACTGTGCTGAGTCACACAGTGTGTATTACAGGGAATGTGCTCAAGCCAGAACATAAGCCCAGTATGGGAAATTACTCTCTCCCTGAGAAAAATGGAAATGTTTGGCGTAGTGCGGCAAATTATTGTCGTATTTGTGGCAGCCGCACACAGATTGCATTAAAATTACACAGGTCCATAAGATTAATGGTGAATGGAATTAAATCATGATCCTTAATATGCTGGGTGACAATGAGAGTAGTACAAACAGCACACAAAGTTTATAATTTCACAATATTTTATTTTAGCAGATAAAGACCACTTGGTCTGCCCTCCATTTCTCACCTAGTGGCTAAGCTGGCAGATCAGTTCTAACAGCTTACTGACTTCTAACCCCCAGTACTAGAATTGTCTTATGCCTGTGTCCCATACATTCTTAAGTCCCCCACTGTCTGTTTTTGACACCACGACCTCAGGAAGGCCATTCCATGCATCCACCACCCCCTCCATGAAAAAATACTTCCTCACGTTGCCCTCAGTCACCCTCCTCTCTCTTTTGAAATTGTGACCCCTTGTTCTTACACGTCTTGTTCTGAAAGATGCTACCCTCTTGGACTTTGTTGATTCCTTTGAGGCACGAAAGTTTCTCTCATGTCCCCCAGTCAGACTTCTCGCTCCTATCCTAGAGGTTATATTCAGCTCCTTTAGCATCTCTTCATATTTTAATGCAAACCCTGCACCATTTTAGTTGCCCTTTGGACTGCTTGCCTCCTGTCTTTATGTCCTTGCGGAGATAAGGTCTCCAGAACTGCATGCAGTACTCAGGATGGGGTCTCACCAGCTGTCTGTAAATGGATAACAACTTCCTGTTTTTTACTGGCATTCTCAAGATCTCCCCAGTCCTCCTTACTGCCTTCTCACATTGTTTGCCTACCTTTATTGTCTGATATGACTACCCTAGGGTCCTTTTCCATTTTTGTTAGTACCCCCCCCCCGCTCCTTTGTGTAATCTTCCCCTGGGTTTTTGTTTGGTTCATTACTTTGCACTGCTTTGCATTGAATTTAAGAGCCTGCCATACTTTTTACCATTCCTCCAACCTTGCCAGGTCCCTTCTCATCCTCTACCACCCCCCCCCCCGTGGAGATCGCACCTTCGTAAAGACATACACGATGGAGAAGGGGCTGATAAGGCAACTAAGATGGAGTACTGGAATTTACAGCATAAGACAAGAATAGGTTAAAGGACCTCACCTCAATATGTACATACTTAGATAAGAAGAAAGTAGGGAATGGGGGGGCCTGATTGAAAAACTCGAGTACCTCAACAAAACATAAACAGGGTGATGGGAAAACATCTTCCTGTATAAAAAGAGTAATATAACAAGGGGTCTTGTCATGAGATTAAAAAGGGGTCTGCATTAGGTGTAATGAGGGAAGTTCTTTTTTCACCGAAAGGGTGGTAGGTGCTGAATGTCTTGGCCTGAAGGTAGTGGAGCTGGAGCAATCACTGTGGCAGGATTCAGACATGCTTGGGATAGGAAGGGGTCCATCTTCATTAAAGATGAGAAGGAATGGTTTAAGAAGCACTAACACTAAATAATGTAACGGTACTTCTCTGTAGAATAAAGGATACCTTTGCCGTTGTCTTACTCTCAGCATCCAGTTGTCTCCATGCTTATCAACATATTGCTGTCAGTTACTGAGTACATGAATAAATAACAGAGAAAATCCCTGTAAAATGCTAGGTAGAAGGACATCTTACTGTACTACACCCTGCTTTCTTACTCAGGTTCTTATCTAATTGCTGCCATCAGTTGACAGGCACAGACCTTGGACTTGGCTGGGGCATCGGGGCAGGGGGGGTACAGTTAATCTTACCAAGTTTGTTCTGTTTGCAAGGCCTATATTTCAGATACATTAAAGTTATGTGAGCATTGATGTTGAAGCCATATGCATTAAGTAAAACTCTGCTCCTCCATTTCAAAAAGGGACACTGATTCTGATCAGTCTCTGAGATGGCAACTACTAAGAAGCAAGGATTTACCAATCAGGCAACTCTTTCTTTATTTGGATTTGGAACAAAATGACCATGATCTTATCTGTATCAGTCTTCAACATTCATCACAGTTAGGTATGTGAGCGGAGGTCATGACCCGGCAGGAGCTTTTTTTGGATGGGCGGAGTCGATGCACCATTGGCGCCACTCTCGAGGTCGACGCACTGTGTGGCACTCATGGGTTGGCCGTTAGGTGTCGTCGACTGTGCCCTCCCACCAGTTCTTCATCTCCCACCGTAGAAGTCGCACCTCGTGAGGAGCTTCAAGCAACTAGGCACTTCGGGCCTAGTTTTCGTCTGTCGATGCCTCTCTCCTGTCGGTTCCATTTCACCCTACTCAACACTGCTGCTTGGTAAGATGGTTCCTTTATTATTTTCAGTGACATCGAATCTGTTTTTTCTCTTTGTTTACCGTCGATCATGTCTAGGTCAGAGGGCAAAAAGTCGCTGAAAGCAGGGCGGCCTCCCATGCATCGGTGCCCGTGCGGCCGCAAGTTCTCCGTTACCGACCTCCAAGATTGTTGCCTTATGTGTCTTGGCCCACTTCATGACAAGGATTTGTGTGACGCCTGTTTCTCTATGGATTGTTGTGTCCTGGAACAGCGTGCGTGGAAAGTTGGATGAGCTCCGCTGACTTTCAGGGGACGGGTGCGTTCTTGCGGCCTTTCTTCCGGGTCCCCTCCCAGTTCTATATGGACCATGGAGGAGGGGTCTTCCACCTCTTGTAGCCTCACCATGGCAGAAGCCCCTTCTGCAGTGCAGGAGGCCCAGTCCATTCCCCCTGGGGGGGCAGGTGGGAGGCACTGCTCCGGCAATCGTCCTTTCTGGGGTGAAACTTCCCCCGGTATAATTTCTTCAGGCTGGAAAGCCTGGATCAGCACCATCCTCGACACTGTCCATTGGTGTCATTTTGAGCCTCGGTGCTGTTTGTGGTGCCATGGCCCCTGATGGTGCCATGGTCGGCGACAGTCCGCCACCCGGCACCGTCTCTGCCGTCGACACCATTCGCAGTACCAATAGTGCTGGCAGTACTGTGGGAAGTTCTATGGTGCCATATTTGATTGTTTCTGGTCTTGGTGCCACTTGCGGTGCTGAGGCTGGGGACAGCACTGTGTCTAGCTCCGGCACTGCTTGTGGTGCAGAGCAGGGCCACGGCACAATGGGAGGTGTCACTGTCACTCTCAGCACCACTGGTGGCATTGAGGGGGCTGTTGACATCGCCATCGGTGCTGTCCCTGACCCCGGTGCTGTTTTCGGTGCCGTGGGGGAGGACAGCGCCATGGCCAATGTCGACTATGGTTCTGCTGCCACTCTCTGCACTGTCTCTTCCTCAGATGCCATTCATGGTGCCATGGGGGAGTTCAATGCTGACTCTGGTGTGGACACCCGGACTGGCACCTCCCTCTGTTCAGAAAGGAGCAGGCGTCCACTTACAGTATGGCACCTGACTACAGCCTCTACCTTTTTGGAGGTGGACTCTGAGTCTGGTTTGGACCTGCTGTCTGACTCTTTGGAGTTGGCAGCCGTGTGGACACCTTGGTAGTTATTTTGGCTGACTGGAACCAGCCTTCCTCTGAGGAGCGAGCGGTAGCCCCCGAATTTGGGGTCAGGGGTGCTGACAAGCAGGCGGTGGTCCAGGCCACTATTGACCTGATGCCTAGGCTCTTCGCCCCTCAGTTGGGATACCCCCCTCATGTGGTGTGCCTGAATTGCCCAACGTTAGGCCGACCAGAGCGCCCATGGTGGGGAATGGTGCTACTCCCTGGGTGGTCTTGTCAGGGACAGACCAGGTTTCCAGCTGCCCAGGCTGGTGTTTTTGAGGTGGAGGGCTGTCTCAGACTCTGAGGGGTCGAGGGGCCAGGGTTTGATGAGGCAGACCTTCTCTGGGACCCACCCGGGTTCGGGGAGGAGTCGCAGCGTGGACCCCCGCCCTTCCTTCTCGGTCTCCTCGAGAGGGCCCTGGTCTCTGGAGGGAAGGGACCATCCTTTTGGGTTTACATGGTCCCGGTCACCTCACAGGGGGGATTCTTCAGGGCACAGTCTAGGCAGTTACAGTGTGGTTGATCAGCTGTCAGCTGTTGGGATCCCTGGAACTCTTCCTTCCTTGAGACTTCCGGTGCACTCTCTTGCCCGGACAGAGGATGGTCTTCTTCTGTTGTGGACCTGACCCCCCTTCCTCTGTCGCCATCTCCTGCTCTTCCAGGAATTCATGGTCCTATGGGACCTCTCTCCTGGGAACAGTTCTGGGGTGCGGCTGCTCACTTCCCTACTTATGTCAGGGCCATGGACAAGTGGGTGTTCCACCCTCCCCTGAGCAGCCAACCTCTGGATCTCCGAGGTCTTCCGCTTCCTCATCCTCCTCTTCTGGGGGAGAGGAACCTTCCATCCACATCTCCCCTGCTGCTGATCTCACCGAGTAGCAGCATTTCCTCGTGAGGATGATGGAAGACCAGCGTATCACCCCACCCACTCCTCAGCACAATCCGGAGCATTCAACACGTGCCTTTTTAGGTGACTTCAGTGTGACCATCCTTGTGGTACCCGCCTGGCCTGCTCCTTTCCAGGAGGCATCATTGTGGTTCTGGCAGTGACCCTTTTCCAGAGTCCCAGCCCCTAGGGATCTTAGCCAGAGGTACTGTCCCCCCTGGAGTCTCCGGGTCGCATGCCTCATCCTCAGTCAGAACTGATGCAACTGGACACTCCCGATGGGCTTCGTGCCCTCCACCGTGACCAGCCTCCAGATCAAGATTCTGTGGATTTTGACTTCTAGGGGAGGAGGACCTGCTACTCAGCACAGTTGTTGCTATTGATTTCTGATCATAAGGCCCACTATGCTTCCTATGATAGGTTCTTGTGGTCCAGGCTGGGTCAACTCCTAGCCTTCTTGCCTGACTCAGAGGTAACCAGACAAGCCATTGCACTCTCTGCACGTGACCTGGAGCTAGCAAGGCACCAAGTGAGGGCATCTTATGATGCCATCGAGGTAGCTTCCAGGGTCGTAGGGACAGTGATCTGCACTAGGCAGACGACATGGCTACGTCTTTCCCAGTTATCACCCTTGGCCCGGCGTACAGTGATTTCCTCCATCTACTGGAGAACCCACCTTTTCTCCCATAGATTGAGGCGGCGTCTGTTGGGGCAACCTCCTGCCCCCTCCGGTGGGGTTCCCCGTCTCACTCTCCCCAGTTTTGGACCTCGCCAGGCCATAGGGGTTCTCTCTCTCAGTGTTCTCTCCCCCACTGGGAGCTCCGGAGGGCTAGGTACTCACCCAACTGTGATGAATGGTGAAGATTGACACAAATAAGATATGAAAATTATATACCTACCGTAATTCTTGTTCTGTGTATCTTCACCGTTCATCACAAAATCCCACCCTCCATCCCCTGGGGCCTCAGTCTCTGGGTCCCCCTCCCTCTGTGTGCCCTTCCCCCCTCCAATGGTCAGGAGTGGGGTGACCTTGGCCACACGGAGGAATTTTTTTCCTTCCCCTTTGTCTGGAAGAGGGGAGGAGTGGAAGGGGGCTATCCCCTCGTCACTTCGGCCTCCACCCCTTTGGGGTGGGATGGTGGTGACTGCCCCCCCACTCCTCTGAATCTTGACCTGATGCCTAATCCTCCTTTTTCCTATTTTGTTGGTCAGGGAAGGGGACAGCATTTGGCTCCTGGTTCTTCTTATGCTCTAACTTTGTGTCGCCTTCCAGAATGTGCTAGCCAAACCCTGTGCCTTGGTTTTGGCAGCCTTCCAAGCTTGCAACTCCCTAGGCAGTAAGTCCTTCCAAGAATCTAGTCCTTCCAAAAATGGGACCAGACCGCAGGCCATCAGTTTGTCCCCTTCTCTCCCACTTAACATTTCTTTCTTCTTTCCTTCCTTTCTTCCAGAGATTGGGGCCCCTCCCAATCTCCTTAGTTCTCTCTCTCTCTCTCTCTCTCTCTCTCCCTCGTATGTCCTCTCAGTTGTTTATTTCTCATTTTGGTTCTTATATCTTTTCCTTTGTCTGTCCCTTGGACTTCCTTGTCCCACGCTCCCAACTGTGCTTCTTACTCTATGGTGACTCAGAACTGGTGGGAGGGCGGGTTCGATGACACCTAATGGCCAACCCATGAGTGCCACGCAGTGCGTCGGCCTCGAGGGTGGTGCCGATGGTGCGTCGACTCTGCCCAACAAACAAAAAAAGCTTCCACAGGGTCACATACCCAACTGTGATGAATGGTGAAGATACACAGAAAGATCAAGAACTGTGATAGGTATGTAATTTTCATTTTAAGTCCATCAGAAAGTGGGAGCTCTCAAGGTGTGTCTTTTTTATATTGGAAATGCACTGTTGTTTTTATGAATCTTTATTATCAATCTTTTCTAAAACAACTCAATTACTGTCAGAAAACTGAGTCATGATTCTTATCTGTATAGGAATCATTGTCTTTCTGTCCTGTGTTGTGCCTCCCACTCCATGATTTCATATTATCATAGGCACTTCGCACTTGTCATTAATGACATTAGTCTGAGCAATAAGTGCATTCAAGCATTGAAAGCACTCATTGCTAAAATTAAAACATATTTCATGGCAGGAAATGAAAGGCTCATGTAGTTTCTGCACAGACTTAATCCTGCTGATCCTATGATCTTTCCTACTAAAATATTCTCATTACCACCTACACTTCCGTTTGCATGCCCCCCTTGTTTCAATCCCCCCACTAGTTTTGCAATACTGTTTATCTTACATGGAAACAGCATTTGAGCAACACATAAAAAACACTTGTCTCAACTCTGCTTTCATTTTCCCATATGCATGACAAACTTAGCAATGCCTTTTGTATTTTTAGATTGCAGCAGACAGTGACAACAGAGACACTGTTCAAGAAAGCTTGTCCAATGAAAACAGCAATAATAGCATAGTGCAAAATGAGAGTAGCAGTATGCCAGAAGAGGCCCTTATGATATTGGTAGAATCATTGGTACCTCACTCAATGATTCTGAGAAGTATAAATAACTCACTAAACACTTTAGTCCATCAGTTACTTTTATGTTTCCAAAGACAGTGATGCATGGTAAACAACGATCCTGCCAACAGAATGGTATATTGAATACCCTTCACTAGTTTACAGTGAATTGTTGAAGGGTGGCTTGTGCAAGTTTTGTACCCTGTGTTGTTATCGTGATAGCTTGGGCACTCTTGTCACTAAACCATTAACTAACTGGACAAAAGCAAAGGAGATTCTAAAAGAACATTTTAAGAAACAGTATCACATGAATGCATTGAAAAAGGTTCAGAATGACAACTGTGGAAATCCCAGAAAAATCAGTGGGGAGCAAACTTGATGCTAGGTGTGCTGCAAGAATTGAAGAAAACAGGAAAATAGTAAGATCGATAATAGAAACTACTTTTCTGTGGTCTGCAAAATATAGCTTTATGTGGCCATATTGAGAAAATAAATGATGATACCCACAATCCAGGAAACTTTATCTCCCTGTTAAAATTCAGGGTAAATGCTGGAGATACAAGTCCAGCTCAACCTTTGCAGTTTGGTGGGAGAAATGCACAATATCACTCACCAGATATTCAAAATGAGTTGATTTAGGGTTCAGATTCGAGACAATATAATTAAAGACATAAAAGATGCTGAGTACTACTCTACTCTTGGTGATGAAGTTACAGATGTAAGTAACAGAAAAGTTTTGTCTCTGGTACTCCGATATATTGACAAAACTCAGAATATAAGAGAAGACTTCCTAGACTTTGTACCTTATGATAGAATAACTGGTGAGGCACTTGCAAAGAACATATTAAATAAATTGGCACAATGGAGTCTTGAAATTCAGGCGTACTGAGGCCAAGGGTATGCTGAGGTCTCAAACATGTCCTCGAATGTTCGTGGCACACAAGGTTATATTTGCCAGCAGAATGAATCCGCTGTTTACGTGCACTGCGATGTGCATTGCCTTAATTTGTGCACAGTGAACTCCTGTTAACACTCTGAAATCCAGAACATGCATGATGTGCTTAACTAGTGTTGTAACTTCTTCAATTTCTCACTCAAAAGAAATGAGCTTCAGCTGAAGTAATAGGGCTTAATTTTCCTGAGGCTAAACGAGTGACATTGCAATCTCTTTGCAAAACAAGATGGGCAATGAGGCATACAGCATATGAGATATTTTATGATCTTTTCGCATGTATTCTCATTGTACTGCAAGGCATCAGCAATGGACGGCAATATGTTGATGAGTATGGAGACTGAAATTGGGATGCTGAGACTAAGACATTAGCAAATGGGATCCTTTATTCTATGGAGAATTTCCGTTACATTATTTGCTTCATCACAGTAATGAAGGTACTGAAGTTCGTGCAACCACTGAGTGTAACACTGCAAAACAGTGCAATTGATATAATTAATGCTTACAACATAATTATCACAGTAGAGGACAGTATAAAGGTAGCTCAACAAGAAATTGACTCTCTGTTCCACAGTTAGTACACTGAGGCATTCAGTGTTTCAGAAAAGGTCAACATTCAACCTGAAATACCACACACTGTTGGGAGACAGACTCGCCGAAGCAATACTCCCTCAAGTGATCCTGAAGAGTGTTATAGGAGGGTGATAGCAATTCCAATGCTTGATTATCACCTTGAGGCACTGGCTGTGAAATTTTCAAGAACACAGCAAGTTGTGACTAAGCTAATGGGGCTTATTCCATCAGTGATTAAAGCCAATGGTGGAAAACATCAACCTAGATGAAGTTGTCAATTTCTATAAAAAAGATATTCCTTTTCCTCAGATTATAGATGTGGAACTGCTAACATGGAAAACCAAGTGGCAAAACAATCAAAGTCCACCTGATACTGCTCTAAAAGCATTCAGAGCCTGTGATGCATCTTTTTTCCCCAAACATATACACTTTACTCAAGATACTCTCCGTAATTCCAATCATTAGTGCACAATGTGAGAGCTCTTTTAGTGCTTTTCGCAGTCGCAAGACTTATATTACAAGCACAATGGGAAATGAGAGAATGTTAGGCCTTGCCTTAATGCAGATTTATTATGGAGCTAAAGTGGACATTGATGAAGTGATTGAAAGGTTTGCAACAAAATATCCAAGACGGATGTTGCTTGTAAATGTGATGACACAGCAACAAAATGAAAACTAGAGTAGGAAAGCACGGGGGTCCACTTCAGTAATTTCTTCCTACCAGGCATCTTAAAAGACTTTTATGTATATTTTCCATTTTGAAGCTGGGAATCCTTATTTTGCATCAACCCAGACTTTGAATACATTGAACCAGATTAGAGAAGATAATCTGATAAAGGAACAAGAGAGTTTTGCAAATAACTATGTCTGTTATGTGTTATAGTTGTAATGTTTGCAGGTTACTTTTATTCTTACAATCTGATGACACCCAGTTGTCAAATAATTCAGTCTACCATCTATATCTGTTCTATGCAGTAGTTTGATAATTTCCATCATATTGGTAATTACCGAAAGCCAGCCTTGTCCTAATGCACATTCACATGCAGAAAAAGTGCACACTGATGAAGCTGAAAGGTTAAAACATCCAGAGTGGTGTTGGTTGTGTAATTGCAGTAACAAAATGAGAACTAGAGTAAGAAAGCTGGGGTCCAATAATTTCTTCCTACCCAGCAAGACATTTCTATTTTCTTCACACTACTAGCTTTTATTTTGAAGCTGAGCCTCCTTATTTTGTGTCAGTTCATGGACTGAAAAAAACTAAACTAGAGAGTGCAGAAGATAATCTAATAAAGAAGAGTTTTAGGAAAATAAGTGTGTTTGATGTGTAAAGTAGTTATGTAATGTCTGCAGTTTACATTTAAAAACACTCAACACCCAGTTGTCAAATAAGTCATTCACTGACTGCATAGTACTTTTGATGGAAAAAGTTGCATATCCCTTGCTGCATACATTATGGTCAGGTAGTTCAGATATATTTAAATATTTTTAATACAGTACTGTTTAATATGTGAGTCAGACGCAAACAGTAAACATTTAAAAATATAAAAAGTACCTGACCATTTATTTGTTTGCCTTACAGGGATCATGCATGTAATGTAGAGGCAAAGGGAGGAAGACAATTAAGAGAAACCACACAAAGTGCAGGCAATTAAACATGTGGTGGGAATGGTGGAACATAAAGGGCAAGACAATAGCTGAACACCTAAATTAAATATGGTGATGTGAAAATTAATCCCTTCCCCCAAAAAAAAAAATTAGAAGGAACACCTGGCTGAAATACCTGGGACTACAGGGATGGATGAGTGACGATTTGAATTTTGATACATTTTGTGACTCAACAGTTATTGCCTAAAATGCATGAAACTGCACCATTTAACTCCTAAATTTTCAAAATTTTCTTGGGGGGGCATGCCCCCAGATCTCCCTAGAAGTGTTTGGGAAACCCACCCCCACCAAATCCTGGCAGCACCCCTGCTGAGCCAGCTAGGCTGGAAATTTTAACATTACCAGTTCCCTTCTTGTTGAAAAGTTGCAGAGTTCTCAATGTGTGCACTGAAATCAAAATCAATTAAACACATCTCCTGTCCTTTTAGGCGCCAGAAACCTTTGAAGATGTCGCTGTCACTTTTTCAGGTGAGGAGTGGAAGATGTTACGCAAACAAGAGAAGGAGCTTCACAGAGAAGTGATGGTGCAGAATTATAAAACCATGGTTTCAGTAGGTAAGGACAGACACAGTCTCAGAGGTGGGATCTTTATTCTGAATTGAGTGGGCTGACTTAAAATGTCAAGCCTGGTGTCATGTCAGGGAGAAGGGATGATGGGACTGCCCCAGGGGATCTGATGTAGCATTTTGAATTTTTCTGAAAACTGAAGCAGTTCATGAAGCACATTGACTTTATCCCTCTACCTCCAATTTGTGACAGTCTGGATTGTGGAAGGGAGGTAAGTCTTCCCCAGGAGATTGCATATATTAAAGCACAGTTATAGTTTTAAAACTGTACAAATATGGTGGTTTAATTAGTTGAAGGAGAACAGAAAATCATGTTTAATTGGCAGCTGTTTATAAAGTTGTTATTCTAAGAAATTATATACATTCTCCTAAATTATTCATATTTAACTGTACCTGAATAAAAAGTGATAAGAAAAACTACATGTTGCATTGTTTTGTTTTTATGGGCAGCATTCTGTTACAGTTCTCTTGATAGAACCAGTAATTTGGAGTTTTTACTATGTCACGGTTTGTGTACAGAACCCCAAACATGGTTCGGATAGGACAATAGCTCACGTATAGCATTCTGTACACAAACTGTGACAGTAAAAACTCCAGATTACTGGTTCCATGAAGAGAACTGTAACAGAATGCTGTCCATAAAAACCGATGATAAAATGGGCAAGAAAAATGCTGAAGTCTGATTGATCAAACTGGGGCTGTAGCCATGTGTAAATCTCACAACAAACACACAGCTAAAGTCCCGGCTGACCTGTGCACACCTGATAACATGTGAAATACAGGTAGCTCAAGTGATTAAATGTTCACAATTGTAAAAAACGCCATTTTTTATGTTACTTGGTACCCTTCAAAAACAGCCATTTGATCAGCATTTAACCACCGTACAACCTAGTTCCTTAAACAGTGACCCGGAAACCCAATTAAAAGTGGAAAGCACCTCTTTCCACCTCTGCAGCAGTTCTGTGGAGGCATTCCAAAACAGCTTTTGCTATGGTAACACCATCGCAAAGCCACCTCTGTGGCTCCTGCCGAGCATGGAAACTACTGTCTGGGACCAACATTGACTGACGGTGTAGCACAGCAGCCACATTTTCTAGTTGAAGAAACACTCAACAAACTTCACAAGTCAGCAACTCAAACGATGAGTAAAACAGTACTTCCTCAACTTGTGTCAGCCGACTTCAGAAGGCGCATTATTGATGATGGGTGCCCAACTCTTCTCTCAGATTCTGCCTTGTTAGAAGGTGCTGAAAAAGGGGTGGTCCTTCAAATGTACATGCAGGCTCCTCCTGAGGTAACACCAACTGCACCCTTGGCTGCACAGTCAATGCATCATTTTGTAAATGGAGTGGGCATTGAAATAAATATTCGGGCACCTCCTACAAAGAATCCACTTACTTGGGAACTTTCCACAGATAACAGAGTTTTCCAACTTTTGTGAACACCGACACACCTAGTCTGGCTGCACTGCAAAGATATATGCAGAGTCCTTCTGCACTGACCACAAGTATTGAGACTGAACCTGTAAGCCATGAGTATCTCAGGCTTAATATGAATGTGCAGGAATCACATCCTTGTATTTCTTAAAATTAATAAATATCTTGGTTTGACCTATTGATGGGACTATTTTATCATCGGCGTAGGAATAAAAAATCGTATTTCTTGAAATTCATAAAGTATTGACTAGTTCTCAATTAAAACAGATTTTTTCCACAATTAATTTTATAATTGCAATAATGCACTCGGGGGGGGTGTTGTTGAGGATTTACACACAACTCGGGTGGTTTGCAGCACTCGGCCTAAAGCCTCGTGCCACACCACACCCAAGGCATGTGTAAATCTCACAACACACCCCCGTCATGCATTTATTGCTTAACCAATGCAAATGGAAGGGTTTTTTAATCACTTTTTATTCAGGTGAAGTTAAATATGGATAATTTAGTGGAATATATTTCATTTCTGAGAATAAGAACTTTATTAACAGCTGCCTTTCATAAAAACATACGAATGTGCCAGCAGAAACAGACCACCCGGTCTGTCTAAGTCTGCTCGAGCGTGCAGCCAGCACCCCTAGTCTGCAGCTGCCCCAACTCCCCTCCCCTTTGTCATCCCACTGCCGCCCCACCTCCCCAACCCTCACTCTCCTCTGTTCCCTGTCCCATACCCTTTAAAGCTGCTCACAGATTTACATGATACAACCAATTCTGGTAGTGCATTCCATTTTGCTGCCACCCTCTCTGTGAAATAATGTTTCCTCATTTCCCTCCTGAATCTTCTCCCCTTTATTCTTAACCCATGCCCCTGGTGCCCCCCCCTTAGCTTAAAGACCCCATCTGCCCTATCCTTATTGATTCCCCTCAGATACTTGAATGTCTCTATCATATTTCCCCATCCCCTCTATCTTCCAGAGTGTACATATTCAGGTCTCCCAGCCTGCTGTCATAGTCTCTCCCTTCCATTCCACATATCATCTTTGTTGCCCCCCTCTGCACCCCCTCCAGTAGCCTGATATCACGCTTCAGGTATGGCCTCCAAAACTGCACACAATACTCCAAGTGTGGCCTTACCAGCAACCTGTAGAGGAGCAAGATCACCTCTCTTTGCCTGGATGAAAACCCCCTCACTATGTGCCCCAACATTGTGTTCACTTTTGCAGCTGTTCTCCTGCACTGGACAGTGTTGTTCATGGTCCCTGTTACCATTACCCCTAGGTCCTTCTCCTCCTCAGTGATTCTCAGCTTACCCCCTCCCCAGCCAGTATTCTTTCCTTGGGTTATCTCCCCAAAGTGCATAACCTTACACTTCTTTGCATTGAACCCCAGCTGCCACTTCTGTAACCACTCCTCTAGCTTGCTTAGGTCCCCCTGCAGCTGCTTCCATCCCTCCCCTCCATCCACCACTGCTCCCATTTTGGTGTCATCTGTGAACAGACTTACCTTGCTCACCACTCCATGTGCAATGTCTGAAATGAACAGCCCATATAATACTGGTCCCAGCACAGAGCCCTGTGTGCCCCGCTCATCACCGGCCTTAAAGTTGAGAGCTCCCCTCCTACCACAACCCGTTGCAGACTCCCACTCAGCCAGCTTGTAATCCTGTTAATTATTTTTTCCCCTACCTCTACACCAGTTAGCTTCCCCCAAGCCTCCCATGAGGCACCGAACTGAAGGCCTTGCTGAAGTCCAAGCAAAGAACATCAACCGCATGACCCTTATCCAGCTCACCTGTCACCCAGTCATAATATTGTATCAGGTCGGTTTGACAAGACTTCCCTGAAATGAACCCATGCTGCCTCACATCCTGGAGGCCGTTGTCCTCCAGGTATGACACCAGTCTTTCCTTTAGTATTATTTCCATGAGTTTGCACACTACGGAGGTGAGACTTACTGGACGATAATTACTCGGTTCATCCCTTGGTCTGCTCTTGTGTAATGGCACTATATGTTTTATCCTCCAGTCCAGTGGCACACATCCCAACTCCAGTGAGGTGCTGTACAGATCCACCAACACCTCCACCATCTGCCTCAGCTCCCTGGGGTGGATACCATCCAGCTCTGGTGCCTTGTCTACCCTCAGTGCCCTCAGTCCCTTTAGGACTCTGCCTCCCTCAATTCTTCCATCTGTTGCCTCCTCTCCCCGTCCCCACCCTCCCAACCCATGGTGGTAGTCATCCCCTTTTCTTCTGTGAACACTGAGCAAATGTATTCATTCAGTGCTTCCACCTGTTCCTCCCCTTTCCGTCCACTCCTCACCCTTTTTATCCTCATTATTGTCTCCTTGCTCTTCCTTTTCTCCTGATGTATCTGAAAAGTCTCCCCCCGTTAATTCCCTCGTAAACTCAACTCCCTCTGAGCCTTGGCTTCTCTCCCTTTCTAGTCACCTCCCTGGACCATCTTGCATACTCCTCCCTGTCACCTTCCTTTCCCGTCCTCCTATACCTCTGGTGCACCTCTCGTTTTGCCCTCACCACCTTCACTACTTCGCTGTTCAACCAGCATGGTTTCCTTGCTCTGCTCCTCTTACTCTGTGTCTTGGTGCAGGCTTCTGTTGTCTCTGTAATCCCCCATTTAATAATATCCCATTTCTGCTCCACATCTATCTCCTGCCTTTTGCCCTCCAGTTTCCCTTTCAGTACTTCCCACATCCTCCCAAAGTCCGTCTGCCTGAAGTTTACCACCCGGGTCACTGATTTCTCTAGCTTCCCGCACATCGAGATATTAAACCACACCGTTTGGTGATCGCTGTTGGCTAGTGAATCCTCCGCTCATATTTCCCTTACTGCCTCCATTCAACAATACCAGATCTAAAGTGTTCTTTAGCCTAGTAGGTACACTGACCAACTGTGTCAGGAGACCCTCCTGGATCGCATCCAGGAGCACTTGCTCCCTAGCACTGGTGGTGACCGGAATGCTCCAGTCAACCTCTGACAAGTTGAAATCCCCCACGATGACCACCTTTCCTTTTCTACATACCTTTCTGATTTGTCCTGCTAATTCCCTGTCAAGGTCCTCAGACTGGGATGGTGGCCTGTATACCACTCAAACCTCAGTTTTCTACCCCTTGAGTCTAGGAGCTGCAGCCAGATTGCCTCTGTTCTCCTTTCTTCAAACAACATGAAGTCTTGCTGTATTCTGACTATTGCGGTTAGGTCCTGCCTTTCAACTGTCCCGGAGAACAAAGAGTTAACTTTCCATGGCCAGCATGGAACATTCAGTGCGAGCTCGGTTGAAGCCCCTGTCTACTGTTGTTTAAACTCCAACCATCAGATTCTTTACTCCGCCTCACTGAACAGTCGCTCCAGAGATTTCTCCTTTGCTCGGTTCAAAAAAGTCGGTTAAAGTTTTGTTTTTTGCTCAGTTTCTACCGAATTTCTGCTACCGAATCTGTCGGTTCAAGTTTCTATCTGTGGTACCATGAGTACTAGATAGGTTTTACATTTGGTTTCTGTGTGGAACTTGTAAATTTCGGATCGGTTTGGCTGAACCGATCAGTTTAGTCTTAAAGAGTTTGTGAATTTACTTAGGCCCTGTCCACACTACACCACTAAAAGCTGTAATGGTTTGAAACCGTTACAGCCCTGTAACGTTACAGTGCGTCCACACTACAAAAGGAACAGTGTTGAAACCGTTACGATAACGTTACAGCCTGTCCACAATATTGAAAATTACTGGGAGTGGTGTAAGCCCTTGGAAGCAGTGGCTATCCCAAGATGCAGTAGGTGCTGAATAGCAATGTCCCAGAGTGCCAAGGGTTGCCATGCACACATAACACAGTAGGGTGTGTGAAACATGGCAGCGTTTTCGAAAGCAGTGTGTTCCTTGGCTGGTATAATGCATTATTATGCAATGAACCTGCAGACTGCCAGGTGTAGGAGACAGAGGAGGGCTGCACAACGTCGTGCCTCATGCAGGCTTGCCAGCATTTGCCAAGGTGTGCTTGACACAGGACATATTGATGTGTATCCTTGAAAGTGACACAGTACCCAGGGCTGTGTGGGCACACAGAAAAAGCACTGTGAGGTGGGACAACATTGTGCGATCCTGGACAGATGAGCAGTGGCTATCAAACTTCCGGATGTGCAGGCAGACATTCAACTGCCTCTGTGGTGAGTTGGCTCCGTACATCACCTGGAGGGATACACACCTACTTCCAGCAATACCAGTGGACAAAAGAGTTGCAATAGCGCTGTGGTGGCTGTCAACAAATGTAGAGTATAGAACAGTGTCCCATCTGTTTGGTGTTGGTCGGTCCACTGGGGGGGTAATAGTCATAGAAGTGTGCCATGCCATAGTGAAAGTACTGCTGCCAAAGGTTGTACGGGTGCAGAATGTGCATGACATAGTGCTTGGATTTGAGAAGGACTGGGGATTCCCAAGTTGTGGCAGTGCAGTGGATGGCACCCATTTCCAATCATATGCCCCCAGGAAATGCCACAGAGTACTTCAATAGAAATCATACTACTCCATCATCATGCAGGCTCTTGTCGACCACAGGTATTGTTTCATGGACATTAATGTGGGATGGCCAGGCAAGGTCCATGATGCAAGGGTGTTCTGAAACAGCAAGCTGTTCATCCTTGGGCAGAATGGTACACTGTTCATGGAACCACCAAGACACATAGCGGAATTGCTGTGCCTGTTGTTGTTTTGGGGGACCCTGCCTATCCCCTACTGCCCTGGCTCATGAAGCCGTACAATGACTATGGTGACCCCAAGAAGCGCAACTTCAACTACAGACTCAGTAGGGCACGCATGGTGGTCGAATGCGCCTTTGGGCACCTCAAAGGGAGGTGGCGGTGCCTGTTGAAGAGAAGTGAATTCAGCATCAACAATGCTACCTACATCATAGGGGCATGCTGTGCGCTGCACAATCTGTGCGAGACAAGGGCAGAGGTATTCATGGACAGCTGGGAACTGGACAGTGCAACAGACATATATCCACAGCCTACAGACCATGACAGTGTACCCACTGAGGAAAATGATTATCACGGGCCAGAGTCGTTACGCATCACTGATCAGGGATACCCTAGCTGACAACCTCATGGATGCTTAGGTTCAGTAAGTTCTGTTCCTGCACATATTTGCACATTGCACCAAGTGATAAGGAATGGTGTCCACATGCAGCAGTGCAAAAACCAGCACACACCCGTGACACACTGTGTAACAATCGTGTAGCCATCCACCTTTCCACACACTCACAGATACCTGTGCAAGATACCACCTATCATGTCACAGCAACCCATGCCCACCAGTGACCCATGTACTTCCAACATGCATAATGAATGATACGCAAGTCAGTTCAGTTCAGTAGTGCTGTGTTTATTGCTGTATGCATGGCAAGTATGTCGTTAGATGTCTGGTGGTACAACAAACCATGTCCATATTGCAGCATCAGCCAGACAGAAATGTAGTTAGGTCCTATTATTGTACACATCAGTGTCACGACATGTATTCTGTCGAGGTTCCCTGCCATACACAGTGTACCCATGTATGAAGTACTACACTGCACACTAAACGATAATGCAGATGTCCAAACATTGGCACAGTAATGATCAAACATTAGGCACAGCAGACCAACAACATATGTGACAGAGCATCGATGTAACATTGCCTCAGTAGTACCCTGTTACGTGCACAGACATAATTAAACATAAACAAAATAAACAAAAACATACCATATAAAATCAGTCTGGTGAGTAATGTTGTCACTCATTTGCAGTTACATGTATTTCACACCTAAGGAAAACTGTGTCCCTTTTAGGGACTCAGACAGTATTGCATATTTTGTCATACATTCCTGATATGTGTTTCTTTCCACCACCAGGTATACAGAACATAGTGCTGGACCGTACTGTCCCAAGGTTGCAATGTCAAAAACAGTGGATGATGCGCAACAACAATAAACAAGGCAGAAATGCACAGCTGTGCAACAGATAATAATGCAACGACATAATGTCACCAGTACAGTGTTTCATTTGTTAATAGTAGCATACGATGCCAGCACTTTACATTCAGTGCAATTGTGCAATTGTACAATAAAGTCATCCTGAGCTTATACGCTGCTGTGCATTTGTAACAAACAGTTCTGCAGTTGTTAAGCAACTACCAGTAGTGTGGCTATGAGACCCACTGATTCACACTGAACCACTTCTCATACTTACCAGCTTACCAGCTGTACTGGGTTCCCTGAGTAACATTATGGGGGGGGGATAACAACAGGTATTATTCTAACAAATTACGCCACCACAGAACAAGTGACATTCCAAACGTAACATGGGGAGACCAGCCCTTGAGCTCACAGTGTTGTCGACTGGAAATCTTCACTGTACAGATCATGTGTGAAGCTTGGAACAGCCAATGTTGGTTCAGGATCAGCATTCCTGGCACCCTGTGTGTGCGTATTGGTGGCAGAGGGCAAAGTGGATGGGGCACTTGAGGGGATGCTGCCATGCTGTGGGTTTGAATCAAAATGTGTCTGACACGACACAGTAGGTGGCACTCCTGTACCACCACCAGTCACCCTCATTCCTATCCTAGGGTTGCCAAGCATAGGTGTCTGGTACATGTTATGGGAGGACAGAGAGCCACCTGGGACATCAGTAGCATGGTGGATGTTGCCATGACTGACTGCGTGATAAGCACTGTGGGACATGACAGGGGTACAAGTGGTGGACATAGTGCCTTGAGTACTGCCGACCTGGGTGGAACTTGTTGCAGTACGGGTGATGCCTGCAAACATACTTGCTGCGTTACCAGGTTCTGCAGGTGGCATACTACCCTGTGGCTGGACCATGACATTTGTGGCTGCCTGTTGGAACTGCATAGTTAAGAGTTTTAACATGTTGCTAAAAGAATTGTGCATTTTGCTCTGCCTCTTGCTTCCTTAATCTCTCCTCCATCTCCCTCTCCTCCCTAGCCCCTCTCCCGTTCCAATTCAAGCAGCTCTCGATGCTGCTGCTGCAGCATCTGCCGTGTGGGCTCCAGCACTGCTCCAATCAGGTCAGCCAGTCTTGATTCTTTCTTCTTCTTTCTTAGGTTGACAAGTGGTTGTCGTTCAAATGAGTGCTTGGCAGCTCCTCGCCTGCCACCACCCAATGTATCGCTTGATGTTCTGGGGCGTTCATCATTCACAGCACATGATGCAGCAGATGACACTGATGATGATGCCTCCAGCAGGTCATTATCCAAGGATGTCTGCTCATCATTCTCATCATCTGCAGAACAACAAACATTGTTTATGAGCATGCCACACATGGTTACTCTCAGGCTGCAACAGGCAAGTGGCATAGTACTTCTTGGTAACATCTGCTGACTGGCAGCACTGCAACCACCCACCTCCATGACAGCAGCTTGTTTGTACACAGTGTACAACACAACTGCCAGGTCCCCAGCAAACACCACCACGCTACCTCCCATCCCCACCAAGAACCCCAACCACACCCAGCCATTTATTTGTTATGTTACCCAGTTCCCATGCAATCTGCATCATTCAACCATAACTACTGGAAATACTTCATTGCACTATTCAGTATACAGTATACAACTGCACTGCAGAACGCTGAACATATACCCCTACCTCCCCAACTACATTAATGCAGTCATTGGCATCTGGTTCCAAACTGTGCCCCAGATGCCTCTCAGCGGCGGCATCATGCCACCCAGTATGTGCAACCCACCTCTCACCCCCCAGCACCCCACATAGTGACTGATAGTGCACATACCTGACTCTCCACCTGCCTCTACATCAGCATCAATTGTGCTGGGCTGGCATGACTCCTCCGTCCCCGCACCATCGCCATCATCATCGGACTCCACTGCAGAACTCTCCAGGACAAAGTGGGGTTCGGGTTGTTGGCCTTGTTCCCAGTATTTTGTCCAATTCATCGTAGAACGGACACACCACATGACCACCACCAGAGCGCCTGTTGCTGTCACGAGTCTTGTGGTAGCGCACTTTGAGTTGTTTTATTTTGTCTCTGCATTGTTTAGCACTCCTTTCAATGCCATGTTCAAATAGGTATTCGGACACTTTCTGATACATCTTAGTGTTGCGACGTGCACTAGCCAATTCTGACTGTACCCATTTCTGTGTCCAGTAGTCAACAAGTAATTTCGTTGCCTCATCAGGCCATGTGGCACCACGATCAGCCATGCCTACACCTCCACTACCTATAATGCTGCCTACTGCCTGTGCAGTTATTGGGACGCTGATGTTTCACTGATTCACTACTGGCTATACTGGCCGCGCTCAGACAAAGCACTCTGCACAAACACAGCCTTCGATGCTTCCTACTGCTGGTTCTTGGGCTATTACACCAGCTGGTGGCATTTATTGGGATACCCACGCCTGACTGATGGGGTTCACTGCACTCGCAATCGCACTCGCGATCAGCGCTGTACACTTCCTGGTTCTTGCCCTGGTTTACGTCCCAGACTGCACTGCCTCGCTGCATTGTGGTATAGAAGGGGACTGGAGAGCACACTCTCACGCGTCCACACTGCAGGCTGTAACGTTAGAGATCTGTAAATGTTACCATAACCGTTGTAGAAACCACATACAAACAGGTTTCTATAACGGTTTTGAAAATGCCTTCTGTAACGTTACAGATGTAAACGCAAACCGTTACAGTAACGGTTTGAGCCCTCTGTAACGTTACAGAGGCATAGTGTGGACAGGGCCTTAAAGTGTGGTAACTGGTCCATATTGGTTCTAAAAAAAACCGGATTTAATTACGTTTTTTTCCAAGACCCGTAACACGGTCAGGAACTGATAGGGGAGTCTTGCCTGGCGTATTGCCAAAAAAAGGGTACTTTTGGATTGGATTTGCTATGTCTGAGAAACCCAAGAAAAATACCGGGCCCACTGGGTTTCAACACTGCAGTGTGTGTGGGGAAGCCTTTGCTAAGGCTGATCCCCACACCACCTGTGTTTATTGTCTGGGGTTTGACCACCTCGATTCAGACTGCCAAATTTGTAAGAATTTTCCCAAAGCTACCCTGGATAAGAGAGTTGGTAGACTGAGGGAAAGGGAGGCCGAGAAGTCCGCTAACCTGGATGGCCAGCCCGGTTCGGTTCTGACCGAACCAGAAGGAGTGCCCTCTGACCAGAGTGAAACTTCTTCGGGCAAAAGGAGAGCCAATTCTGAGGAGTCGGTTCCAGTTAAAAGGAAGAGAAGAGAGAAATCATCCAGTTCGGATCCAGAAATTCATACTCCGACCGCTGATGAGATAGCCAAAGCGATAAGGATAGTGCAATCGCTAACTTTGGTTCCGGCCGAACCGGCACCATCTGGCAGGGGCTCGGTTCGGTTGGTCCCCCTGGTTCCAGATTACACTTCAGAAGAATTTTATGAATCGGAGGAAGAGGAGGAGGGAGAGTATGAGGATGATGATGGTGATTATGAAAGTCTGGATGTGCCTATTGACCCGGACATCTCCCCAGACAGACCTTCAGGTGTTTCTCCTCCTAGGCTTTCTGAGTCCCCTTCTCACTATATGTTTTACAAAAAAAGTGGCTGAAACCCTCCAGCTTCCAATGGAAGAAGCAGTAGAGGATCAGAAGGAGCCTGACTTTGTTGAAATGATGGACATCCCAGAGTCCAGGAGACTGTCTATTCCCCTCCATAAATCTTTTGGGAAACAGACAATTAAAATTCTAAAGACTCCTAACTCCATACCTCCTGTGTACAGATGAATGGACAAGAGGTACACCCTTTCAGGCTCGGACACGGAGTTCCTTTCTCAGCAATGCAGCCATGTTGGGGTAGTGCAGGGTGCTGTCTCTGATAAGGCAAATATTCCCTTGGCATCACACCCCCAGATGAGGACTCCAGGAGGATTGATGCCATGTCAAAGAAGCAGTACATGGCAGCATCTTTGGGACTCAGGCAGGCTAACTATATGGCCTACACAGCTAGATACCAGAAGTCCAGATGGGACACTGTTCTGGATCTGGCTAAACAGGCCCATGACCAGCATGCCAAGGAGCTGGAGCAGGTGGCTGCAGATGGGATTGAGGCATCCAAGGTGCAATTTCATGCTGCTGTGGACTCCAATGATGTTTCATCTAGAGTCATGGCTACATCTGTGGCCCTTTGAAGGATGGCTTGGCTCAGATGTACTAGCCTATCACAGGATACCCAGGCTAAGGCCATGGATTTCCCTATCATTGGTAATTCTCTGTTTGGGGAGCAGACAGAGAACTACATGAAAAAGATGGACGAGTATAGGACCACCTACAGGAGTGCTCAGGCCAAAGAAAGGCAGGCCACTCCTCAAAGGCAGCAGTCCAGGGGCAGGGCATGCCTTTTACCAAGCCCAGGCCTCCTCTTCTTCCTATGCTCAGAGGGGTTCTTCAGAGGAGAGGCAGGCCGGGAATGAGCAGGCCTGCTTCCACCCTTCAGCCTAAAGCCCCTGCCAAGCAGACACCCTGATGGGTCTGCCGGGGCCGATTCTCCAATACCTGTAGGGGCAGGCTGGCTTACTTTGTCCAGGACTGGAAGTCTCTAACATCAGACAAGTGGGTCCTGGAAGTAGTAAGCCAGGGACTGGTTCTCAGCTTCAAAAAATTTCCCAAGATGAGAACCAGATCTTTTCCACCTGCAAATCCATCAGCGACCCTTGTCCTAGAGGCAGAGGTTTCTTCCCTCCTGGCTCTCAAAGCCATAGAGAGGGTTCCTACCCTACACAAGGGCAAAGGATTGTACTCCAGGTACTTCCTAACTCCCCAAAAAACAGGAGAATGGTGGCCTATCCTGGATCTAAGATATCTGAACAAGCACCTTTTAAAACCAAAGTTCAAAATGGTGACTCTGGGAATAATTCTGCCCTCTCTAAGGCCAGGGGACTGGCTAGCCTCCCTGGACCTCAAAGATGCCTATTTTCACATTTCCATCAGGTGCTCCCACAGAAAGTACCTCAGGTTCGAGTTGCCCTCAGGCCACTATCAATTCAGAGCAATGCCCTTTGGCCTAACATCAGCCCCAAGGGTGTTCAAAAGTGCCTGGCAGTAGTGGTTGCTTTCCTAAGGAGAAAAAAGATCTCCATCTTTCCATACTTGGACGACTGGCTCATAGTGGGTCAGTCTCCAGACCAAGTCAAGTCACATCTGCAAATAACTCAGCAAGTGCTCACTTCCTTAGGATTCCTCATCAACCTTCCAAAGTCAGTTCTCGAGCCAGTACAGCTCCTTACCTTCATAGGGATGGAGCTGGATACAATAAGGGCAAGAGCCTTCCTTCCCCTGGACCGGGTAAGGACCCTTATGGAACTGGCCTCTTCATTCACCCTTCAGGTGTCTCAACCAGCAAGGCATTTCCTGCAGCTTCTGGGCCACATGGCAGCCTCTACAGCAGTGGTCCAGGGAGCAAGATTTCAGATGAGGGACATTCAGTTCCACTTAAGAGCCTTCTGATCCCAAAGAAAGGATTCCCTTACCAAACTAGTCCCAGTGACTCGAACCCTGATCCAGGCTTTGCAATGGTGGCAGGATCAGGACAATTTGAGGCAAGGAGTTCCTTTTGTCACTCAGTCTCATTCAGTGATACTCACCACAGATGCCTCCCTGCTGGGCTGGGGAGCCCACCTGGGGGATCTTACCACCCAAGAGCTGTGGTCACCTCACGAATCTCTGCTTCACATCAATCTCTTGAAACTCAGAGCAGTGTTTCTAGCACTGCAAGCCTTTTCCAAATCTGTACAGAACAAGGTGGTCCTGATCAGAACAGACAATACCACCACAATGTGGCACATTAACAAGCAAGGAGGCACTCGGTCTACGGCCTTGTGCACAGAAGCAATGAAGTTGTGGTCCCTGGCCTATTCCCTGCAAACCTCTCTGATAGCAGTTCACCTCCCAGGGAAGGACAATGTCTTAGCAGATGCTCTCAGCAGGATATCCCAGGGCCATCATGAATGGACCCTAGATCCCCTAGTTTTGAAAGTGATTTTCTCGAGATGGGGCACTCCACAGATAGATCTTTTTGCAGCCCCAGACAATCACCAACTTCCTCTCTTTTGTTGCAGACCCCAGTCTTGGGCACAGTCCCCCTGGATGCTCTGATTCTGGATTGGGAAGGGAAATTTCTGTATGCTTCCCCCCCCTTCCCTCTCTTGTTCAAAGTGTTAGTCAAGATCAGGTCACAACCATGCAAAGTGATTCTGATTGCTCCAGATTGGGCCAGACAGCCCTGGTACCCACTGTTGCTGTCCTTAGCAGTCCACCTTCCCCTGTCTCTTCCCAGGAATTACAACCTGTTGACATCCTCTCAGGTGAGGATTTGGTATCCGAACCGCAAGTCTCTCAATCTCAAGGCATGGCTCTTGAAGAGTTAGTTTGCTGGTCTGCACCTTTCTCAAGGGGTTCTGGATATCCTTAAGGCCTCTCGAAAGCCTTCCACCAGAAAGACTTACAACTCCAAATGGAAAAGGTTCACTATTTGGTGCTCTAGTAAGCATATTTCTCCAGAATCTGCCGGGTTGCCTACAGTTCTGGACTATATGGTCCATCTTAATGGCTTAGGACTTAGGCCTGCTACACTTAAAGTGCATTTGGCAGCTGTTTCTGCCTTCTTGTCAGTAGGCAAGCCCTCTCCTCTGTCAGCTCATTCCGTGTTTTGTAAGTTCTTCAAGGGATTGCTGCACACCAATCCCCCTTTAGGGACCTTGCTCCTGCTTGGGACCTTAATGTTTGCATTGCTCAGCTTATGCAACCTCCCTTTGAGCCTTTGTCCTCTGCAGAGCTTAAGTACTTGACTTGGAAAACTGTGTTTTTGGTAGCCATTACCTCTGCCAGGCGTATCAGTTAATTGCAAGCCCTGTCAGTGGAGCCTGATTTCATCTCTTTCCACAGAGATAAAGTGGTCCTAAGTACTAATAGGAAGTTTTTGCCTAAGGTGGTTTCAGATTTTCACCTTAATCAGAATCTGTCTCTCCCTGTTTTCTTCTCTGACAATTCCTCCTCTGGAGAGAGGAGGCTGCACAGCTTGGATGTTAAAAGGGCCCTCAGCTACTACATAGAGCGCACCAAAGGTCACAAGTTTGAGTCCCTCCAGTTGTTCCTCACATATGGAGAGGTCGGTAAGGGCAAACCTGCCACTAAGAGGTCTATTGCAGGTGGATTGTCTCTTGCATACAATTCTGCTATGAAAAACTAGGTAGAACTCCACCCTCAGGCCTGAGGGCTCACTCTACTAGAGGTACAGCTGCTTCCCTGGTTGCTGCCAGGGATATTCCTCTCTTAGAAATTTGTCAAGCAGCCACCTGGAAAACAGTCCATACATTCACCAAGCATTACTCTCTGGATATCCAGGCTAGGAGTGATGCTCGGTTTGGCACAGCAGTACTTCAGAGCCTATTCCCAAAGTAGGTTCTGTCCCTCCTCCATGGAGGTATTGCTTGGTAGTCTGCAATAGTCAGAATACAGCAAGACTTCATGTTGTTTGAAGAAAAAATTACTCACCTTAGTAATGTTGTTTCTTATAATGGAATCTTGCTGTATTCTGACCTCCCCCCCCACCTCCCCTCTCAGAACCTGGTTTTTGGGATGTGGGTGGGCAGGAGCAGTGTTGGCACCCTAGGGGTGCCCCTTTTTCACCCTCCTTTACTTTGGGTGTGTGTTGTGTTTTGTTTTTTGGGTTTCCTAACTTGAGTCTTTGCTTTGAAACCAAAAAAAACCTTTTTAATAAATTTAGTTGCCAGTTGGCTAGTGTGCGTTTTACAGTTTCCACACAGAACTTCTAGTGAGTATTGCTCGTAAAGATCTGACGGTTGGAGTTTAAACAACAGCAGACAGGGGCTTCAACCGAGCTCATGCTGAATGTTCCATGCTGGCCATGGAAAGTTAACTCTTTGTTCTCCGGAGCAGTTGAAAGGCAGGACCTAACTGCAATAGTCAGAATACAGCAAGACTCCATTAGAAGAAACAACATTACTAAGGTGAGTGATTTTTTTTCTTCCTCATCATCCCTTGTGCATTTGATCCTGTCCCTCACATAGACTACCACCCCATGCCCTTCCCCTCCTTACTGTCCTTCCTGTATAATTTGTACCCTGGGATTGCCAGATCCCAGTCCCAGTGCTCAGTTGCCCACATTTCCATAACAGCTGCAATATCCACCCTCCACACTGCCAAGAGTGTCTATAACTCAGCTGATTTGTTGCATAGGTTTCTCGCATTCAGCGAGACCACCCTCCATCCTGCCCCCTTCCCTTCATCGTCCTCCATCTCCTCTCTTCTACTCCCTTCCTTTTTGGCTGCCCTGAGTCCTTCCTTGCTAGGCTGGGAGGTAGGCTGTGACTCCGTTCTGTCAGATCCCTACCTACCTGCTGTCCACTTGCCACCCCCCATCTAGTTTAAATCCACCTTTGCTGCAATATACCTCCCCAGTCTTTGCTTTAATACCTCCTTCCCTTCCCCACTCAGGTGCAGCCTATCCCTTGCAAACAGACTGTTATTATCCCAGGTACTGCCCCGCCTCCCATAACCCCATACCCCTTAGTTCGACACCATTCCACGAACCATGCATGGAATCTATAAATGAGCATCCGCTCACTGTTGTTATCTTAGATTTCAATAAAACTAATAATAGTAGTTATCAAGATACACACCATTCAAAAATTAAAATAAGGTTGCAGTCATTTCAAGGAATCATGAGACAGAAGATGATGTCATGACTGAGTGAGCTTTATGTTGTTAAGCAAAGTTTGTCCCTCAGTGACACCTGTTTCTATCTCAAGATGCACCTCCAGTGCAGCACAATTTTCCTGTCCCCTTTAATTAGTTGAAGGAGAATGTAAGTGTGCCAAGTCCGTAAAATTTCTGAAGCCAGTGAAAAGAGCTTCCACAGAGGTCATTACTTGAGCTTACCTGTTGGTGTCACAAGTCCATATAAATAAATATGTGAACTATCCATAACAGGGCCACAGCCATTTCATAGAACCTTGAGATAGAAACAGGTGTTACTGAGGGGCAAATTTTGCTTAACAACATAAAGCTTGAGAAGTCACGACATCAGCTTCTGCCTCATGATTCCTTGAAATGGCTGCAGCGTTATTTTAATTTTTGGATGGTGTGTATATTGATAACTACTATTATTATTATTTTTTATTTTAGTGAACTCTCAGATAACACCAGTGAGTGGATACTCATTTGTAGGTTCTACATCAATTTGCAGAGACAATGCAATACAGATGACAGGATTACATATGGTACAGGTGAGTTACAAGGTACAACAGTATTAAACAGCTTAGGCAGTATAGCAGTTAGCCAGTGTCTGAGGTTAATACCCTACTAGGCTGCAAACAGAGGTGAAAGGCAGGAGGAGTAGGGTTAGTGGGGATGCTCAGAAGGGGAAAGAAAGTGGGAGGGTTGTCATCATTGGGTGGAAGGTAGGTGTAACCTGTAGTGCTGAGGTTGGGATCAATCAATGCGTAGAGTTGACAGGAGGTAAGTGCAAGTAGGTGGTTGATGTATTATATATGACTAATGTGGTTTTAGCCAATCAGCACATTGCCTCTGTACATCTTATCCTGTGTACAGTGTGCTGTCATAGAAACATAAAGACTTAAAATTTGTCAGCAGACCAGGACTACTTATCTCACCCAGTCTGCCCAGTTTTTTTTTTTCAAACAACATGAAGTCTTGCTGTATTCTGACAATATGCAGTATAACCGACCGGTTCAGCTGCCCCGGAGGGAAAAGAGTTAAACCTTATGCAAATGCATAGAACGTTGAGCTCAAGCTCGGTTTTCAAACCACTGTCCTCGGTACATTCTATGTAACTGACCAGATTCTTTACTCCACTTGCCTGTGAAGACGCCTCAGAGACTGCTCCTCAACTTCTTCGGTTGAAAGTCGAATTTTGATGGTTTTCCAAACCTCTGTTTATTTCTTTTTGTTTTTCAAACCTCTGTCCTGCAGTTACAGGTTAGATTAGCCTAGATTTAACTTCAAATTTTGGTAAGTCTTGGTTTCTGAACAGTTCTCACGACCAGGAGGAAACCGAAGATTTTTTTTTTCCTTTTTCTTGTAGTAAGGTGTTATTTAAATCCTTTCTCTGAAGTGTTGGTGGTCTGGTTCAAAGTTTTGGACTGAAAACCAAGACTTTTCCTCAGTTTTTAACACAGATGCTAAACCGCTTGCTGCATAAAACTTTGCTTCTCTCTTTTATCCAGCCTTTTATAAAGCCTCCAAGGGTAAAATGTATTATTGTCCTTTATCCGGGCCTAACTAAGCCAATTTTGGATAAAGATTTTTTGATTGGGTTTGCTTAACCTGCCTAACTAAGCCACTGGGTTAAGCTCTAAATTTAAAGGGGGTTATGTCACTGAAACCCAAGAGAAAAAATGGTCTCACTGGGTTTCAACGCTGCACTGAGTGCGGGGAGCAATTTGCTAAAGCTGATCTGCACTTAGTGTGTCTGTATTGCCTCAGTTTTGACCATTTATAATCAGACTGTGAAATCTGTAAAAGTTTCCCTCAATCTACCCTGGATAGACATTTGGGTAAACTGAAGAACAGAATGGAAAAAACATCTGAAGAGGTCTGGCCCGGTTCAAAAGATAAACTGATCGAACCGGTGGCCAAACCCACGGATCAAGGGGAACCCTCATCAAAAAGACAAGCGGATTCAGCCCCTGATACAGGCTCTGAGAAAAAGTCAAGAAACAGCGGTTTGGAACCGCGGAAACAAACGGTCGCGGCTCCAACTGCTGAGGAGATTGCAAAGGCAATTCACTTTGTCCAGTCATTGCAGCCCAGTTGGGGTGAACTGGCACAATGCCCGGTAACCAATACCCCAGTTCAGACACCTGGTGGTTCGGTTCCTTCAGGACCGATGGACCCGGAGGAATGGTATGAGTCTCAATATGAAGATTATGGCAATGAGGAGGATCTGGAGAACCAGTGGAATCTGAGGTTTCTCTTGATCATCCTCAATATGAGTCTCTTCCTCCTCACCCCTCTAGGGAATCTACTTCTCATTTTACATTTATGAAGCAGGTTGCAGATACTCTGTAGTTGTCTGTCCAGTAGGCTAAACAGGAGGAGGAGGAGGATGACTACAAGGAGATGATGGACCTCCCTATCTCTCAGGGACTTATGGACAGGAAGTATGTGGTGGCTGGAAATGGCACTGCATTTTTGACTAGCCACTGCAGTCATGTGGGGTGGTACAAGCTGCTGCTTATGAAAAAGCTGGCATTCGTCTTGCCTCTCACCACCCTGACAAGGACTCAAGGAAAGTTGATTCCTTAGCAAAGAAACCCTGCTGCCTCCCTGGGTATCAGACAGGCATCCTATATGGCTTATGTAGCCAGGTACCAGAAGTCTCTTTGGGAGTCTGTGGACCAGTTAGCCAAAAAGGCTCCCCCTGAGCTGACAGCAGACTTACAGGAGCTTGCCAGAAAAGGGGTTCAGTCATCTAAGTGCCAGTTCCACATGGCAGGGGATGCCAATGATGCTGCCTCTAGTTCTATGGCCTCTGCCATCTCACTCAGGTGAGTTTCTTGGCTGAGATGCACAAATCTCTCCCAAGACACACAGAACAATGCCATGGATTTTCCCCTGACACAAAATTCTTTGTTTATGTAGCAAACTGAGGCATACATGAAAAACATGAATGAATACAGGGTAGCCTACAAGAATGTGGTTGCCAAAGAAAAGGCTGCTACCCCTCAGAGGCAACAGACTAGAGGAGGCAGAGGTAGGCCTTACCCCAGGCCTTTCCATCATGCTCAATCCTTCCCCTCCTATCAACAGCCTATTGGTTACTTTAGGGGTTGAGGCAGAAGAGGCACTGGCCGTGCTCGTTCCACCTCTCAGTCCACTACCCCTTCTAAACAGACACCCTGAAGTATCTGTTCAGGCCACCTCCCCATCACTGGTAGGGGGCAGGCTGGCCTACTACCTTCAGGCATGGCAATCCATCACTTCAGACAGATGGGTCCTGGAGGTAATAGGCCAGGGTCTTGCTCTCAGTTTCAAACTGTTCCCCCAAACAGGAGCAAGATCATTCAAAAGTCACCCCTTCAGAGACAGCCCATCTGGAAGCAGAAATTTCCACCCTTCTTCAAGCCAGGGCAGTGGAACCTGTTCCCTCTCAGCACAAGGGAAAAGGATTGAACTCAAGGTAATTCCTGACATTGAAGAAAAATGGGGAGTGGCAGCCCATTCTAGATCTGAGATACCGAAACAGGTATCTCACAAAGCCAAAGTTCAGGATGGTCACTCTGGCAACCATTTTGCTCACTCTCGGACAAAGGGACCGGCTAGCCTCCCTGGATCTGAAGGATGCTTATTTTCATATTCCAATCAGGCAGTCTCACAGAAGTTACCTCAGGTTCAGACTGCCTTCAGGCCATTATCAGTTCAGGGCAATGCCCTTCCGACTGACATCTGCTCCAAGGGCCTTCACAAAATGCCTGGCAGTGGTTATGGCACATCTAAGATGGCAAGGGATCATTGTTTTTCCCTATCTAGATGACTGTCTGGTAGTGGGCCATTCCCCCCAACAGGTGGAAGAATCCCTAACCCTCAAGCAGGATACCCTCCAATCTCTGGGATTCCTGGTGAACTCCAAGAAATCAGTGCTGAAACCTATCCAGGTGCTGGATTTCATAGGAGTAGAGCTCAACACTATTCAAGCAAAGGCTTTCCTTCCTCCAGCAAGGGTAGAGACCCTCATCCAGCTGGCGGAGTCCTTTCATCTTAAGGTTTCTCGACCAGCAAAATATTTTTTACAGCAATTGGGCCACATGGCTGCTTCCACAGCAGTGGTCCCAGGGGCCAGATTTCAAATGAGGGACATCCAGTTCCATCTGAGGTCCTCTTGATCCCAGAAATGGGATTCTCTGTCCAAACTGGTACCAGTGGCCACTATCCAAAGGCAATCTTTACAGTGGTGGCCAAACAGGGACAATCTCAGGGCACAAGTTCCCTTTCTTCAATAATCCCCCTCAGTAGTGCTGACTACAGATGCTTCACTACTGCGGTGGGGAGCTCACCTAGGGGAGCACACTGCTCACAGGACATGGTGTTTCTCCTTCGCAAACATCTGTTGGAGCTCAGGGCAGTGTTTCTGGCACTTCAGTCATTTGCCAGGTAGCTACAGAGCAAGGTGGTGCAGGTCATAACAGACAATACCACCACCATGTATTACATCAACAAACAAGGAGGAACATGGTCCTCAGTGCTGTGCACAGAGGCCATGAAGATATAGAGCCTGGCCTACTCCCTAAACATATCTGTGTCAGCATTCCACTTGCCAGGGAAGGATAATGTCCTGGCAGATGCTCTCAGTAGTATTAACCAAGGCCATCACGAATGGACTCTGAACAGACAAGTTCTGATGATGGTCTTCAGGAAATGGGGCACTCCAGAGATAGACCTGTTTGTGGCCCTAGGCAACCATCAGCTTCCTCTGTTCTGTTGCAGGCCCCCAGCACTGGGCTCAGTGCCTCTGGATGCTCTGCTCCTGGATTGGTCAGGCAGATTCCTGCATGCTTTTCCTCCATTCCCTCTGATATCCAGAATCTTAGTCAAGCTCAGGGTTGTCGGCCACCATGATTCTGATTGCTCCAGATTGGGCCAGACAACAGTGGTACTTGATGCTGTTGTCCATGTCAGTGGCCATCCTGATTTGACTCCCCAAGAGGCACAACCTGCTGACTTCCTCTCAGGGGAGAATCCTGTACCCCAGCCTCAGATCCCTCCAGCTCAAGGCTTGGCTCTTGAGGACTTGGAGTATGCTGGCCTGCATCTCTCAGAAAGGGTCCTGGATATCCTGGAGTTTCCAGAAAGTCCTCCACCAGGAAAACTTACTTCTTCAAATGGAAGAGATTCTCCATTTGGTGTTCCCAGGGGAACATAGATCCACAGGAGGCTGACCTGCCAGTCCTGTTGAATTATTTGGTCCACCTTCCATCCCTGGGCCTGCGGCCATCAATCCTGAAGCTGCACTTGGTAGCTGTTTCTGCCTGTTTGTCAGCTGGGAAGGGCCCTTCCCTAGCTGCTTATTCTATTTTTAAGAAATTCTTCAAGGGGCAGCTCCATCTTCACCCTCTTCACAGGGAGCCTACCCCTTCTCAGGATCTTAACATCTTCATAGCTCAGCTTATGCAGCCCCTCTTTGAGCCCATGTCCTCAGCAGAACTCAAATTCCTGAGATGGAAAACTGTGTTTTTGGTGGCCATCACCTCTGCCAGGAGGATCAGTGAGCATCAGGTCCCGTCAGTAGAACTCAGCTACATTGCCCCTCATAGGGACAAGATTGTTCTTTGAACTAATAGGAAGTTCCTACCTAAGGTGGTCTAAGACTTCCATCTAAATCATTCCATAACACTGCCTGTCTTCTTCACTGACCATTCTAGTTCAGGTGAATGCAGGCTACCGAATATGGTAGGCAGATGGTCCGGACAGCCTCTGAGGTTCGTCCAACTCTGACGGTGTTGTGCAATGCCAGGTCCATCAGGAACAAGACTACTATTATTGCTAATCTTGTTGGTTTGGTGGACATGGCTTGCATCACCGAGACCTGGCTGGATGAAAATCCAGGCCCCACATTGGAGGCTATGACTCCGGCTGGGTACTCGGTGCTACACCACCCGAGATTGGATTGCGGGGGGGGGGTTGCAGTCTGTTTTAAGACAGAACTGGGCCTCACTAGTGTAGTAGTTGGGGAGTTTGAGTCCTTCGAGTGTACAGTGGTAGCAGGTGTAGGAGTTTGAGAATCGTTCTCATCTACCATCCACCCGGGGATGAGAAGCGATTCCTTCAGGAAGTGGCGGACTTCGTCATCGACATGGCGTTTGGATTGCCCAGATTAATGGTTCTGGGCAATTTCAACACCTGGGTCGATGACGAATTCTCACAATTTGGTCAGTATTTCCTCCAGTTAATGACATCTCTGGGCCTTACACAGGTGGTTTCCACTGCTACACATAAACTCGGACACTCCTTAGACTTAATCTTCTTGCTAGGGATTGAAGCCTCCGACGTGGGGGTGGAACCAGTCGCTTGGTCAGATCACACCATGATGTTTAGTTTTTGCACTCCCCTTAGAAGGCCTACCCCTGTGGAGATGGTTAGGTACCATTCTTTACGGGATATAAACCCACAAGGCCTTGCGGCGGTGCTTGACCTATCATCCCCAGCGTTGGCGAGCAGTGATCCAGAGACCCTCATGTCAGCTTATAATTTGGCTGCTACGATGATTCTGGATTCTATTGCTCCTGTCCATGTGCACCCTTCTCCCTTGCCCCAAGTCCCCCTGGTTTGATAGGACATTGAGGGAGATGCGGAGACAGAGACGAAGGTTAGAACATCTCTCTCGTAGGTCCGCCCTTGATGCCGATCACCTTAGATTGATCGACCATTATTCAGTCTATCACCCATAAGAAGGCAGAATTCCTGTCCAGGAAGATTGTGGTTGCTTGGAATCAGCCAGCTCAGCTATTTCAAAATGTAGACAGACTGTGCAACCCAGCATGTCTGCAAGTTCGGAAAGCTTTTTCGCAATTAGAGTGTGATGAGCTTGCTCGATTTTTTGCAAATAAGGTGGCCAACATCAGGGTAGATCTGCATCCAGCAACCTCTAGGGGGGTTGCGGTTGGAGAGTGCGAGCTCGTCATACCTCAGTTTTCTTGGAGTTTCTTCAGTCGACCAGAATTCGTGGATGTCATGAGGATTATTCAGAATGTGTGCCCTAGTGTAGTTTGTATCCTGGACCGACTTCCCTAATTTTGGGTTGTAGTGTTATCTTTGGTCCAGTCCTTGTGTGAATAGTCTGCTGCTCCTTGGAGTCAGGTTAGTTTCCCAGCTCCCTGAAAGAGGTGGTGGTGACACCACTCTTGAAGAAAGCTACTCTGGACCCAGACTGTTTCACTAACTACAGACCTATCTCTAACCTTCCCTTCTTTGGGAAGGTGATTGAGAAAGTAGTGGCAGCTCAACTGGAGGACCATTTAACCATCCATGACATCTATGAACGCCTCCAGTCTAGTTTTCATAAAAGACATAGTACCGAGACAGTGCTGGTTCGAGTGCTCAATGATATCCTGAGGGTGAGAGATCAGAAGAGACATTCCATCTTGGTTCTTCTAGATCTCTCCTCAGTTTTTGACACCGTGGATCACATGGTGTTGATAGTACGCCTGAGGCATATATGTGGAATATCAGGAACCATCCTTCGATGGTTCACTTCATTCCTCATGGGGTGGTCACAAACAGTTGTGTCCGGGGTCTTTTCCTTGGGCCCAATGGCTTTGTTGTGTGAGGTACCTCAGGGATCAGTGCTGTCACCCATGCTATTTGCGGTGTATATGCTACCCCTCAGAGACATTGTACGAAGGTATGGGCTGAGGTTTCACTGTTATGCAGATGATACCCAGCTATACCTGTCTTTTGCACCCGACCAGGATGGAGTTCTCTTGGTCTTTAACAACCGTCTGAAAGAAATCCAGGAGTGGATGGATTCTAGCTGGCTGAAGTTGAACTCAGAAAAGACAGAGGTATTGGTTGTGGACCCGGGTCGACAGATAGAGGGGTCGGGTGTTGGTGTGCCTTCAGGAATTTTTCTCCCAACCTCTGAATGGGTGTGTAACCTGGGGGTGGTCTTTGATGATAGAATGACACTGCAGTTGCAGGTGTCAGCCGTCGTCAAGACCTCCTTTTACCATTTTAGGAATATCGCCAGAGTTAGGCATCTGGTTCCGTCTGACGACCTTCCAACGTTGGTCCACGCCTTTGTGTCCTCGCACTTGGACTACTGCAACTCCCTTTACTTTGGGCTTTCAGGGGTTGAAATTCGCTGTCTGCAGCTGGTGCAGAATGCAGCGGCCCAGGTTTTGACGGGCTCTAGTAGATCCTGTCATATTACCCTGGTGTTGCACGAACTGCACTGGCTGCCTATATGGTGGCCTTTAAAGTCGGTTTATTGACTTTCAAAGCCCTTCACGGTTAGGGTCCAGCCTATCTGAAAGAACTTCTGGTTCCCTACTCCCCTGGTCGATCGCTCTGCTCAGGATTCCAAGGGTGAACCTTAAATCATTTGGCTCTAGAGCATTTTCTTATGCTGCGCCTACCCTTTGGAATTCTCTACCCCACCGGTTATGGGAGTGCACCCCTGTGGAGGAATTTAAGAGAGGATTACAAACTTTTCTCTGGCAAAAGGCCTTTGTAGAAAATTGAATTCTGAATATGATCTTATTTCTGTTTGAGATTTTGGATTTTAATGTCTGTTTTAAATTGTTTTAAGCTGTAAAGCACTTTGGAAACAGAAAAGCACTCTACAAATAAAATTATTATTATTAAAAAGGTTCATCAGCTACTACATGGACAGAACAAAAGAGCATAGGAAGGACTCAGCTGTTCCTTACCTATGGTGAAGTGAGCAAAGGCAGGCCAGCCACTAAAAGGACCATCACCAGATGAATTGTGGCCTGCATCCAGTTCTGCTACAGCAAACTGGGGAAGGGGCCACCAGAGGGCTTGACAGCCCATTCCACTAGGGGGACAGCTGCCTCTGTAGCAGCTGCCAGAGATATCCCTTTGCTTGATATATGCAAAGCAGCTACCTGGAAAACTCTTCACACATTCACTAAGCACGACTGTCTGGATACACAGGCCAGAAGTGATGCCAGGTTTGGCACAGCAGTACTTCAGCCTAGTCCCTAAGTAGGTTCTGAGCCCACCTCCATGGGACACTGCTTGGTAGTCTGCATATTGTCAGAATACAGCAAGACTTCATGTTGTTTGAAGAAAAAACAATACTCACCATAGTAATGTTGTTTCTTCTAATGGAGTCTTGCTGTATTCTGATCTCCTACCCTGCCTCCCGTCTGGAACCTAGAGAGCAGGCTTCTGAATTCCAGTTGTTTATTTTGGAAACCACCAATGGTGGTGTTTTCTTATTGGGCATCTGTGACTTGAGTCTTCAGTATGCCTTTTTTCCTGGTGTGTATTTTCCCTATTTGGGTGTTAGTTATAATAATAATAACAATAATCTTTATTTGTTGTGCACCTTTCAAAATTGTCAAGGCGCATTGCAATAAATTAAAACAAGAAGATAAAACAGCTTTATATAAAATATTCAATAAAATCCAATTATCAGCATAAATACATAGGATAAGCTTGGGTCCATAAACACGTCTTAAGTGCCTGTTTAAAACCCCCTACGATCGCGCACTCCCAGAGCTGACATGGTAGAGAATTCCAAAGTGCTGGGGCCATGTACATAAATGCATGGGCCCTTGACGATTTTAAAGATACCCTTGGAATCTCTAGCAATCCCTCATCAGCCAAATGGAGCAGTTGCTCAGGGCAGTAAGTGGACAGAAGCTCTTTCAAGTAGTCTTGGCCAAGTCCACGTAGGGCTTTGTAAGTCAGTAATCCGACTTTGAAGGTGATCCGCCACAGAATCGGCAGCCAGTGCAGTTCGCGCAGCACCGGTGTGATGTGACATGTCCAGGAAGCCCCCATCAGCAACTGGGCTGTAGTGTTCTGCACCAGCTGCAAGTGGCACATATCAACCCCCGGTAGCCCAAGGTAAAGGGAATTGCAGTAATCAAGGCATGAGATCACAAAGGCATGGATCAATATAGGCAGGTCACCGGATGGAACAAGGTGCTTGATCCTAGCGATGTTCCTCAGATGGTAAAAGGGTGGCTTGACGACTGCCGACACCTGCTATCACAGTGTCAACCCATCATCAACCATCACCCCTAGGTCCCACACCAGTTCAGAGGTAAGGAGCTGGGAGCCCCCCAGGTAAAGCCCTGTGGGCTGACCAGCCCCCGACCCCCCTATCCGGTGACCCGGATGCACTACCATCACCTCAGTCTTTCCCGAGTTCAACTTCAACCAGTTGGAATTCATCCAGTCTTGGATTTCAGTGAGGCAGTTATTAAAAACCAAGAGTGCACTATCCTGGTCAGGTACAAAAGACAGGTAGAGCTGGGTATCATCAGCATAGCAGTGAAACCTGAGCCCATACCATCTTACAATGTCTCCAAGGGGCAGCATATATACCGCGAACCATAGGAGCCAGGTTTGTAAAATATTTGGTGGGGCCCAGGGGTCAGGGTTCAAGCCCCACCCCTGACCCAGGGGTCAAGGCCATGCCTCCTGGCCTGGGGTCAAGGCCACGCCCCCTGCAGTGAACAAAGTCCAAAACAGAGCAGGATACACCAGGTTTGAATATCTGTGGGCTAGTAGAGGAGCAATAGTCATGTAAGAATTTTAACCCCCAAACCCTCCAGGTTCCCCATAACAAGTCACTCACACAATTTCTTAGCACAGTGCATCCCCTTCCAGGCTGCCCTATGTGTTTAGCAGAGGACGGGAAAGACACAGTGTGGCATAAATGGAGTCAGTACTGCATTTCGCTGCATACCCATATATGCCATTATCACCAGGTAGGTAGGTTACAAAGAGTTGGAGACTCTATGTGCCCATGGCCAGCCATGTCCAAATAAAGTTTATATATACGAGCACTGTATCTTTCCTGGACAGATACTTTATGTATGCTTTTTTGGACATGGCCATAAAGACATAGACCAGGGGACAAAATTAAGTTTTGCAGCCAGTAGCCAAAAGGGTTAGTGATTGGGAAAACACACTGGCCCAACAAACATTTCCAATGGCACAATTGTGTCCTAGCAATCCAAGAGCCATTATATACAGTAAACCTGCTTTTCAGTAGCCACAGGCCCACATAACAACAGTGAAGTAAGAACCCTATAAATAACTCAGATGGCTGGCAGCTATTGCTTTTTAACGCTTCCCTGTGCAGTTTAACGAGGAATGCAGCTGCCTTTTTAATTTATTTATTTATTTTTTACTTTCTCATTATGCTACAATGGCCACACTCTCCAAGTGGGTTTTCTGACCCCTCTCAAGTCACATCTGTGCCCCCATCTCATCACCACACCACTTTCTTCTCCCATGTTACTTAACTTGAGCGAGGTAGTATAGTGCAGTGGTTTAAGGCTCTGAGCTGCAAATCTGGAGACCTGGGTTTGATCCCATAGTCTCCACTTGCATACTGTGTGATCCTGAGCAAGTCACTTAACTTTCCTGTGCTCCCAGGTTGCACCTGTAAACAGGCTTTCAGCTTTGTGCGCTATTCCTGGTTAAACAATTGGACCCCCCCAAAAAAAATCTCTGTCAAATAATGTTGACAAATGCTTTAGCAAAACATGTTTACATCATACAGTTTTCAGCCCAACAGAAATATAACTGAACTGGGGTTTATTTCATCTCACTAGCACATATCCCACTGGGAACAAGTCTGTCATGTTCGATTATATCTTGAAGTGTCTTCCCAAACTTTTCGTCAATCACAGTCTGAAACATGGGAAAGACTTTTTCGTCAGGGCCTGCATAATTCACATGTAACATATAAGCCCGCAACCTTTATTTAGAATTTCACTGTTTGTTTTCTGCCCCTTGAGGCTGACACCTTCAAAAAATAATCTTCATTCTTTATTGCTAATAAGCATTTTTCTTTTCCCCGTGATATTTTCAAGAAACTGATAAATACATATTAATCACAGTAGTGGGTGCAATAATTTGTTAGCTGAACAGGAGAACAGGTAGATGCAAAATAATGATCTGATTAAGGCTGTGACTGCACTGGCAGGAAAGGTAAAGGATGCTCATATTTCAGAAATTAACTACTAGCACTACATGACTTAATTCTTGTATTTCCAGAAGAGAGTAAACATGCCCTGGCTGTGTTGCTGCTTACCCCATAACAAGGCCTTTTGGATGGAAACAGACCTAGTGTACTGGCTACCTTACTAACTTGCTTGCTGAAAGCTTCAGCAAGACAGCAAGCAAGTTAGCAAGCTAGTCAGTAGGTTAGGTCTCTGTTCCCATCCTGAAGCTCCCCAGGCTGTTCTCCCCATGCATCATACATTGCAGAGCTGCCAGAGACAGAGTCCACCCCCATACCCATCTGAGTAGCCACACACTGCTGCAAAGATAGACCACCAGGCCAACTTCAGTCACTGGACTCAGCATCCCTCCCATCCATTTCCACAGAACATACATCATCATCCCTCCCGTCAATCCCCACAGAAGCAACATCAGCAGACAATTCTGTTTTGTTATTGCCTAAATGAGGCTGTTTGATTTGATTTTTTTTATATAACACAGTTTATCAACCATCAACATCTACTTAGCAAGAGAAATATTATAAATTTAATGTATCTGAAATATAGCAATCTGATTGTCGTTACAAACTTTTGGTTGATAAGCCCATTTTTAATATTAATTTTGGGAAGATTCTGAGTTTTAGTATGTGGTATATTCCTCCACTAGCTAACAGGAATAATTTTGCCTCAAAAATACTAAATTTTGTATCGTGCGATTTGATTGGCTAATGCAACTGACTTTACACTTTTGAAATATTTGATATGCAAAAGGGTTGCTACCATTATCATGAACTAATGAGTAACATTTTTTCTTAATTACCAAATATTTTATTTGAATATTTACTAGTTTTTTTGGAAAGAAACAATCTGGTTAATAACTGTGATGTCACGGATTTTGAAACTAATTAGTATAAAAAGAGATTGAGTATTGCAAGGTTCATCTCCCGATGAAGCCTTAATTGTCGAAACACAGGGGACCTTGCAAATACCTGGTGTGCCTTCTTATGTTTGTTCAATAAAACCAATATTTTTGTAAACAAACAGCAAACTGGACTTCTGGCAATTTGTGACTACCTTCATTGGAGGACTATTTGTTCTCCTGGCTCTGGAATGCATGGTGTTTTTTTGTTTCTACTAACATCAACATCCCCCTGTCAATCCCCACAGAGGCAACATCAGCATCCCTCCCTGTCCATCCCCACAGATGCACCGCCACCATCAGCATCCCTCCCATCAATTCCCACAGAGGCAACATCAGCATCTCTCCCATCCATCCCAACAGAGGCAACATCAACATCCCTCCCATCCATCCCCACAGAGGCACTGCCACAATCAGCATCCCTCCTATCCATCCCCACAGAGGCAACATCAGCATCCCTGCCATCCATTCTCACAGAGGCAATATCAGCATCCCTCCTGTCCATCACCACAGAAGCAACATTATGGCAGTGCGAACCTCTCCTGTTGCGAGAGAGTCAGCAGAATCAGCTTGATACAATGTACTATACTGCAGTAAACAGCAAGTAAAATTATGTTGTGCAAATTGGAACCAGACACTTTACTGAGTATAGGGCTCTTAGTGCTGACTGTTCACCATTAAGTGGACTAGGCCATCTGACCGAGCATTACTACCTCAGTTCAAGTTAAGCATTTTGGTAGGAGGGTTGATTTCACAAAGCATTGCTCACCATCTCATTTACGTGCACCCACAATCAGCCAACCACATGCAACATTATCAGGCCTACACTGTTTCCAAGGCTGGGTACTCAGTGAAGCAAAGGGAGCTCCCTGGGTAGAACTAAAAGCATTGCACTGGTGGTACCAGGAAAAAATTATTTTAGGGAACTTGTTCAGGTCAATTGGTTTTGCAGATCACCCACTAAACCTGCTGTGTTCACTGTCAAACATAATTCAATTACATTACAGAAGCAGCAAAAGTGTGACTAAAACTGCCAGTTCCAAATGTTAAGCAGCACAATACCATCTGCCCAATACAAAACTTTCTGTACCACTGAGCTTGACTGACTCAGCTTGCATAAATTTCTTACAAGTTAAACTAAACAGCAGCAGCCAGCCAGCCATCTGACCTGACCTCCACAGCCAGACCCAGTATAGTTATCAACCCACTCCACAGCAGCCAGTGACACTCGCCTCTCTCAGTCTCTTCTTGTCTGCACTGCAGTCTAGATTGTTGTTGTTGTTGCTGGCTGTCTCTCTCTCTCTCTCTCTCTCTCACTCACTGAGCCTCAGTCTGCTGCTCTTTTTCTCTTCACTCAGAGTCCCGGACCTGGTCCCAGAGTCGTCGGACTTCTCCCGACTGGTGGCAACCGCAAAAAGGTATTGGTGCTGGAGCCTGTGCTGCCTTTGCTTTGCACCTCACTGCTGGCGCCCCGCCTGATTACTCGTTCCAGTCGCTTGCTCCACGGCCACTGAGTCTCTCTCTGCTCCTGAGACTCCCCAGATAAGTACCCAGTGCCTGCTATGTCCCGGACCCCAGGTCTGCTCCCGCGCCTTTCTCACTGATCTCGTCGCCCAGTCCCGGACTACTACTCGGTCAGTAGGGAAAGGAACTCATCCTCATCTCATCTTCTGCTGCTCTGTCTCCTCTGACTGCACGCTGACTCACTCCAGACCCCGCATGTGTATGGCACCTAAATCCTGCAGTGAGTGGCCAATCACAGGGAGCAAGCGCTGTCAAATTGAAAAATGCCACCCAACCAGAAAGGCAGAAAGCAGTCATATGATGGGGGGGGGGCAAAGTAAACAAACCTAATCCTGGCACCAGTGGCACAAATTTTAAATAATCCCAGCATGCCCAGACCACCACGGCAGCACCAGCAATTAAATGGTTGGAGGTGGGGGCAGGCAAATCAGGCTGGTGCTTGCACACTGTCACACAGTGAATTTAAAGGGCAAGGGCCCAAAGGCAAGAAAAGCAGCAGCATAGCAAAATATTGCTGGGGCTCAGCACAGCTCAATAAATATTGATGGGGCCAATGCCCCACGGGCCCATACAACCCGGCGCCTATGCCGTGAACAACATGGGAGACAGCACTGAGCCCTGAGGAACCCCACATGACAGAGAGAGAGGGTCGGAGGAATAAATCCCTGACACCACCCTCTGAGTTCTGCCAGTGAGGAAAGATCTAACCATCTGAGGACAGTGCTGGTTAGGCCACAGATGAACCTCAGGTGCTCAAGCAGAACCCCATGATCCACGGTGTCAAAAGTTGAAGAGAGATCTATGAGCACCAAGATTGACCTGCTTTTCCGATCTCTCGCCACCAGATCATTGAGCACCCAAACCAATGCAGTCTTGGTACTGTGCCTCTTCCAAAAACCGGATTGGAGAGGTTTGTAGATGTTATGGATGGTTAACTGGTTCTCCAGCTGTACAGCCACTACATTCTCAGTCACCTTCCCCACAAAGGGGAGGTTAGAGATGGGTCTGTAGTTAGCAAGGCAGTCTGGGTCCAGAGAAGCTTTCTTCAAGAGGGATGTCACCACTGCCTCCTCCAGGGAGCTGGAAAACTCACCTGACTCAAGGGAGCACCAGACTATCTGTGCCAGGACCGGGCCAATGATATCACAACAACCCATAATCAGGGAAGTTGGGCCCGGATCCAAACTACAGCACTTAGGGTGCATACCCTGGACAATCTGCATGACATCCATGCGGTCTAGCTGGTCAAAGGTACTCCAGGACAAGAGAGGGATAGTGACCGGGCACCAATCACTAGCATCCCCCATAGAGTGTGTTGGTCGGATCTCGCCCCTGATGTCGGCCACCTTATCTGCAAAGAACCAAGCAAGCTCCTCACACTCCAACTGTGAAAAGGTTCTTCAGACCTGTAGGCAGGCTGGGTTGTACAGCCTGTCCACAGTTCGAAAGAGCTGAGCCGGTCGGTTCTGAGCGGTTGCAAGCTCCCCGAACAGGAACTCTGCCTTCTTACTGGAGATTGTTGATTGGTAGAGCTATTAATGTTCTAACAATCTAAGACAGTCAGCTTCCAGGGTGGATTTATACCAGCAATGCTCCAACCTTCGTCCTAGTCACCGCAACTCCCTCAAGGTCCCGTCAAACCAAGGGGACCGAGGGCGAAGGGAGAGAAGACAAACACGGACAGGAGCAATAGAATCCAGGGTTGTGATGATGACCTCATTATAGGCCAAGACCAAAGCCTCTAGGTTCCCGCTTGCCACAGGAAACTCCGATAGATCCAGTACCGCTGCTAGGCCTTCAGGGCTCACATCCTGTAAAGGGCGGTACCTGACCATCTCCACAGGGGTGGGTCTACGAAGGGGGGGTGCAAAAATTGAATCTGATTATGTAGAGATTGGACCACCTGACAGGTTCCACCCCCACATCAGAGGCTTCGATCCCCAGGAGAAAAACCAGGTCACGGGAGTGACAGTGTTTAAGAGTAGCAGAAGTAACAATCTGCATAAGGCCCAGTGATGTCATCAACTGGAGGAAGTGTTGTCCAAATTGTGAGAGTTCGTCATTGATCCAGGCATTGAAGTTGCCTAGGACCAGCAGCCTGGGTGACTCAAATGCCATGTTGATCACGAAATCCACTACTTCCTGAAGGAATCACTTCTCATCCCCGTGTGGATGGTAGGTGAGCGCTATCCTATAGCCTATGCCTGCTACTATGGTACACTCAAATGATCCGGCATCCTCAACTGGTACACTCATGAGGCCCAATTCAGTCTTGAAACAGACTGCAAACCCCCGCGGTCCAATCTCTAGTGGTGTATCACCGAGTACCTGGCCAGAATCACAGCCTCAAGCGTGGGGCCGGCATTTTCATCCAGCCAGGTCTCTGTGATGCACGCCAGATCTGATGTCCTGACAAGATCTGCAATAATGGCAGTCTTATTCTTAATAGATCTGGAGTTGCATAACACCGCTCGGGTTGGACTGGTCTCCTGGGCCGCCCTGACTACTTGCCCATCAATAATGGTGGTGCCCTTGGGTATGGAGACCAGGCATGGTGGACCACACTCCAGAATCCATTTCACCCCAGGGTGTCTTCTGGACTTAACAACCCTGATGCGAGAGCCTCGTTCATCCATCCTCTGTTGTTCAAACACCATGAAGTCTTGCTATATTATGACTTAATGCAGTTAGCCACTGCACTTGAACTGCCCCGGAGAGGAAAGAGTTAACTCCAGGGAGTCTGGAGTTCTACAGCGTGAGAGCGCTTATGCCAAAGCTCTATCTGGGCAGTTTCAAATGAAACTGTCAGATTCTTTACTCCGCTTCACTGAACAGTCGCTCCAGAGATCAGCTCCTTCAGCTCGGTTCATTTCTTGGTTCAAGTGAGTATTTTCGGTTCATTTGAACCGCCAAAAAGTATTTATTTTACCGCATTTCGGTTAAAAGCTCTATCTGGTAAACCATAAGTACAAAAATTAAAGTCTGTGTGGAAATTCAATTATCGGTTCGGTTTTGAACCGATCGGTTTGCTGAAATAAACGTTTTAAAGTGTTGGTTGGGCTTTTAGAGTGTGGTTCCCGGTTCTTATCGGTTCTAAAAAAACCTTGCTTTAAAATTAAGTTTTTTCAAATACCCATGACACGGTTAGGAACCGATAAGGGTGTCTTGCCTGGCACTGCCATCAAAAGGGCAAGTTTTTGGTTAGGCTGGCATTATGTCTGAGAAACCCAAAAGAAAAATCGGGCCTATTGGTTTCAACACTGTGATGTCTGTGGGGAAGCTCTTGGGCGACCCACATACCCACTTGTGTTTATTGTCTGGGGCTGACCACCTCCTGTCAGACTGCCAGGTGGTAAAAATTTCCTGCAGCCACCCTGAAAAGAGATTGGGCCGGCTCAGGGAACGAGAGGCCAAAAAGTCCGCTGACCTGGATGTCCAGCCCGTCCAGCACCACTGACCAGAGGGAGTGCCTCGACCAGGGCGAGACTTCCTGGGGAAAGGAAGGCTGGTTCAGAGGAACCAGTCCCAGTGAAAAAGACAAAGAAATCAGTAGGTTTGGAGTCCAAAATTGTCTCTCCAACTGCTGCAGAAATAGCTAAAGCCATACAGATTGTCCAGTCACTGACTCAGGGTCCTGTCGAACCACCAACAGTTGGTAAAAGGTTGGTTCGTTCAGTTCCAGTGGTTCAGGAGTATGATGTTGAGGAATTTTATGAACCACAGGAGGGGAGGAGGAATTTGATCAATATATGTGTGGCTGGGAGGGTCTGGACGTGCCCATTGAACCGACATTTCTCCAGTCAGACCTTTGGAATCTCCTCCTATTCTGTCTGAGTCCCTCTCATTTTATGTTTTACAAAAGGTTGTAGAAACCTCCAGCTTCCTTTAGAGGAGGCTGTGGATGAGCAAGAGGAGCCTGATTATGTAGAAATGATGGATATACCAGAGTCTAGGAGGTTGTCTATTCCTTTGCATAAGTCATTTAGGAAGCCAACAACAAAGATTTTAAAAAATCCTCATTCTGTCCCTCCTGTAGATAAAAAAATGGACAGAAGGTATACTTTGTCAGGCTCTGATACAGACTTCCTCATTGAGCAGTGTAGCCATGTAGGTGTGGTACAAGCTGCAGCCTGTGACAAGGCTAATATTCCCCTGGCCTCACATCCTCCTGATAAGGATTCCAGGAAGATTGATGCCATGGCTAAAAACAGTATATGGCAGTCTTTGGGACTCAGGCAGGCAAATTATATGGCTTATGTAGCTAGATATCAGAAATCTATATGGGACACAGTGTTGTAGTTAGCCACAGGCCCATGGCCAGCTGCTAGTGAGTTGGAACAGGTGGCTGCTGATGGCATTGAAGCCTCTAAAGTTCAATTTCATACTGCTGTTGATGTTAATGATGTTTCCTCTAGGGTCATGGCCACTTCTGTAGCTCAGAGGTTGGCATGGCTCAGATGCACTAATCTGTCCCAAGATACTCAGTCAAAGGCTATGGATTTTCCTAGTAGGTAATTCTCTGTTTGGGGAACAAAAGAAAACTATATGAAAAATATGGATGAATACAGAACTACCTACAAAAGTGCCCAGGCTAAGGAGAGGCATGCCACCCACAGAGGCACGCTCCAGAGGTAGGGGCAGGCCTTTCCACAGGCCTTTTACTAATCTCAGGCCTCCTCTGCATTTGCACAGAGGGGTTTCTTCAGAGGCAGAGGTAGACGGGCACAAGTAAACCATCCCTCCCTCAGCCTAAGGTTGTTGCAAGCAGGCACCCTGATGGGGTGCCCAGGGCCGATTCTTCTGTACCAGTGGGGCAGGTTGGCTTATTTCAGCCAGAACTGGGTGTCCCTAACTTCGGACAGATGTGTTCTGGAGGTAATAAGCCAGGGTCTGGTTCTCAGCTTCAAACAGTTTCCAAAGATGAGAGCCAGACATTTTCCTCCTGCAAATCCTACAGAAGCCCTTGCTTTGGAAGCAGAGGTTTCTTCTCTTCTGGACTGCAAAGCAGTGGAAAGGGTCCCTCCTTGCCATCAGGGCAAGGGACTGTAGTCAAGATACTTTCTTACCCCAAAAGACAGAGAATGCGCCCATTCTAGATTTAAGGTACCTGAACAAGCATCTTTTGAAACCAAAGTTCAAAATGTTAACTTGCAATGATTTTGTTTTCCTGGAGGCCAGGGACTGGCTAGCTTCCTGGACCTAAGGATGCCTATTTTCATGTTCTGATCAGGCCTTCTCACCGAAGTACCTCAGGTCTGAACTGCCCTCAGGCCACTACCAGTTCAGGCAATGCCTCTGCCTTACCTCTGCGCCAAGGGTATTCACAAAATGTCTAGCTGTGGTAGTGGCTCATTTAAGAAGGCAAGGGGTTGCTGTGTTTCCTACCTGGACGACTGGTCTATAGTGGGTCAGTCCCCAGATCAGGTAAATCCCACTTGCAAGTCACCCAGCAGCTTCTCACTTCCCGATTCTGCTGAATTTACCAAAGTCAGTTCTGGAACCAGTTCAGGTACTAACTTTCATAGGTGCAGAATTGAACACAAAGTTAGCCAGGGCATTTCTACCCTCGGAAAGGGTAGACAGACTCATTGCCCTGGCATCCTCCTTTACCCTGTGGGTCTCTCAACCAGCAAGGCATTTTCTGCAACTCCTGGGGCACATGGCTGCTTCCACAGCTGTAGTGCAAGGAGCAAGATTCCAGATGAGGGACATTCAGTTCCATTTGAGGGCCTATTGGTCTCAAAGGAGGGACCTCTTCCAAATTGGTTCCAGTGACCCAAACTCTGATCATGGCTTCCACTGGTGGCAGGATCAAAGCAACCAAAACAAGGGTTCCTTCATTCCTGTTTCCTACCCCTCACCTCACCACGGATGCCTCCTGTTAGGTGTGGGAGCTCACATGCACCTGTCCACCAGGGAGTGTGGTCTCTCAGGAATCTCTGCTCCACATCAACCTTTGGAACTCAGAGCTGTCTTTCTTGCTCTTCAGGCATTTTCAGCTTCTGTCCAGAACAAAGTAGTTCAAATCAGGATAGACAACACCACAACAATGTGGTATACATCATAGCAAGGGGCACTCGGTCATCAGCCTTGTGCACTCAAGCAATGAAGTTGTGGTCTCTGGCTTACCCCTGAACACCTCCCTGATAGCAGTTCACCTTCCAGGAAGGACAACTGTCCTGGCGGATGCCCTCAGCAGGATTTCTCAGGGCCATCACGAATGGGCTCTGGAACTCCTCAGGTGCTGGGGTCGGTCTTGCCAGATGGGGCACCCTCAGATAGATCTTTTCAGCCCCAGACAACCACCAACTTCCTCTGTTTTGTTGCAGGCCTCCAGTGCTGGGCTCAGTCCCTGGACGTCTTTTCAGTTGATTGGAAAAGGAAGTTCCTCATGCCTTCCCCTTCTCTCTTTTCAGGGTACTAGTAAAATCAGATCTCAGTCCTGCAAAGTGATTCTGATTGCCCCAGATTGGGCCAGACAGCCTGGTACCCACTGCTTCTGTCCTTGACAGTCCACCCTGCCCTGAGCTTGCCCAGAGTCCATGACTTGCTGGCCTGTGCACGGGGAGTGTGGTATCCGGACCTCAAATCCTCCATTTCAAGGCATGGCTCTTGAGGAGTTAGAATTTGCTGACTTACACCTTTCTCAAGGTGTTCTGATATTTTAAAGGCTTCAAGGAAGCCTTCCACTAGGGCCACTTACAATTCTAAGTGAAAAGGTTTTCCATCTGGTGCTCTGAGAAGCAGATTATCCCAGAATCTGCTGATCTGCCCATTTTACTGGACTATTTGGTCCATTTAAATTTCTTAGGCCTTAGGCCAGCTACCTTGAAGGTTCATCTGGCAGCTGTCTCTGCTTTGTGTCAGCAGGGAAGCCTGCTTCCATTTCTTCTCACCCTGTGTTTTCCAGTTTTTATGGGTTACTTCACTAACCTCCTTTTCGAGAACCAGCTCCTCGCCTGGGACCTGAATGTTTGCATTGCTCAAGTTAATGCAACCCCACTTTGAGCCTCTGTCCTCAGCACAGCTCAAGTTTCTAACTTGGAAAACTGTTTTCCTAGTGGCTATCACTTGCCAGGCGATAAGTGAACTACAGGCCCTGTCAGTGGAAGAAGATTTTATCTTTCCACAGAGATAAGGTAGTCCTCAGGACTAACAGAAAGTTTTTGCTCAAAGTGGTTTCAGATTTACACCTGAACCAATCCATCTCTCTTCCAGTATTTTCACTGAGCATTCTTCCTCAGGTGAGAGGAGACTGCATAGCTTGGACGCCAAAAGAGCCTTAAGCTACTATTTGGAACGCACTAAGGGTCACAGGTTCAATCCTCCAACTCTTCTTACCTATGGCAGAGGTTGGCAAAGGAAACCTGCCACTAAGAGGACAATTGCAAGGTGGATTGTCTCTTGTATCCAATTTGTTATCAAAAACTAGGTAGAGAACCCCTCAGGACTGAGGGCTCACTCCACTAGGGTACAGCTGCATCTCTAGCGCTGCTAGAGATATTCCCATTCTGGAAATCTGTCAAGCTGCTACTTGGAAAACAGTTCACACTTTTTCTCAAGCATTATTCCCTGGATATTCAGTCCAGGAGAGATGCTAGTTTTGGCACAGCTGGCTTCAGAGTCTATTTCAAGTAGGTTCTGACCTCCTCCATGGAGGTACTGTTGTATCTGTATTAGTCATAATATAGCAAGACTTCATGGTGTTTGAAGAAAAATTACTCACCTTAGTAATTGCTTTTCTTCTCATGGAGTCTTGCTATATTATGACCACCCTCCTCCTGCCCCTCTCAGAACTTCTACTTGGGTAGGGTGGCAAATTAGTGCAAGCACTGTGTCATGCCATTGTAGTTTTTTTCCTTACCTTCTTTTATTTAGGTTGAGGAACTAGCTTATTTTATTTAGGTATATTGGCCCCTTCCTGGACTTGAGTCTTTGGGGAAGGGGGTCCTAATGGTGCTTGTCAGGGGTAACTAATAATACTATTATTCATTGTTATTATTGTTATTGTTGTTTATATTGTTGTTATTTCTACTAGTAGGTAGCCATTTGGCTAGTGTAGAGCTTCCACACAGACTTGTTGCTTAGTGTTAGCTTCAGAAGATCTGACAGTTTCATTTGAAACTGCCCAGATAGAGCTTTGGCATAAGCGCATGCTGTAGAACTCCAGACTCCCTGGAGTTAACTCTTTCCTCTCCGGGGCAGTTCAAGTGCAGTGGCTAACTGCATTAAGTCATAATATAGCAAGACTCCATGAGAAGAAAAGCAATTACTAAGGTGAGTAATTTTTTCTTCTCACCCCCCTGCCCCCCCATCCGGGCAATGCCCAATGCTCTAAAGCGTTGATAGGTTGAAAACAGTAGGGGGGGAAGAAAGGGCGGACGGCACGAAGAGCGAAGGATGACTAGCTCATGACCTGGGGGGGTAGACCCACAAAACATATCACAGGCACAGATAAAGGCCAAGCAAAATGACAAAAAACACCCCAAGAAACAAAACCCAAAGTATAAATTACTACACCCAACTCCCCCAACACAAAACACAAAGCAATAAAATAAATAAATCAAAACTAACCACCCTCCCTTCCCAAACAAAACTATACAACAAAAAAGATTAAAAAATGTTAAAGCATCAGTCTAGGCTCCAAAGTCTCTCAGTAAATACTATGAATCCAGGGGAGAAAGATGATATAGTGTCAAAAGGAGTCCACCTCAGGAAAGTCCAACTCACAAAAAACTAATGACACTATAACTGAAACTTAAAAACCAGAACACAAAATCGAAATTAAGTACCCCACCTCTCACTGAGGAGTACAAATTAAATTAACATAAAAAATAAATAGTATTTGTATAATTTCGGCCTCCAGGTGCTCTCACTACCTGGGAATCAGTAATGGACCGAGCACTCTCACTGCCCAGGCAGAATTAACAGAAAATAAGTTTGAGGTCTAAATGAAAATTTGACCCCCAGGTACTCTCACTACCTGAGAGTCGATGGTAAACTGGGCACTCTCACTGCCCAGACAGAGTTTGCAAGAAAAGTAAAAGCGGAGCCCTACCCCGCCCTCTGGTAGGTCTTCAGATGAGCAGTTTCATCAGTGGGCTGCTCTTATGGAGCAATGGGCTCGGAGGTTGGTCCAGCTGCCTGGTCCGGTCACCAGGGGCCTTCAGGCTTCTTGGGAGATCAGGTAGGTGGTTGAGCCTCCCTAGTCACGCGGCGCTGTCTTCGGTGCCATCGTCTCCGTGCTTAGGTGTCCCCCCCAATGGTTGCTGTGCAGGGGGACACACCAATGCCTCTATCTCCTGCTCTTCTTCCCCCCTTCTCCTCAAATCCTGTTTTTTTGAGTCTTGGGGTGTTTTTGATGCCCTCGGTGTCGATAGCATGCTCGGCGCTGATGCATCTGTCGGCGCCATCCTTGGCGCCGTGCCCTTCATCGGCACTATGTGGCATCGTGGCGCTGTCTGGCCTCTCGGTGCTATCTTTGGCGCCATGTGGCTTCTTGGTGCCATCTTTGCTGCTGCACTGCTATGGCAAAGGCATTTCAGCTACATGCTTCTGTGTCAAGTTGTTAGGCGTCCACCTTCCAGGACTCCTCCTTAACCCTTTCCTTCCTCATTTCCTCTGATTTTCACTCCTTTCCTGTCCATGCAGTCCCTCCTGGACTGTCAGGAGATGACATTGAGCCTGACCCAGACCTTTGGCTGGGTGATGAAGTGGAAGGAACAGGATCTATTCTTGCTGCAGAGCCTGTGGTCGAGACCTGTCTTTTAAGTCTCTCCTGAAAAACTTAATTTCGACTTTTTCTGTCTAAACTACAGACATCGATTCTGGGAAATTGTTAAGACTCCAATACCTCCATGTCTCCAATGGTATGGAATAATCCTGCTCTCATTCCTTCAGTGACTAAATCCATAGATAGGAAATACTCAGCCCCCAAGGAGTGACCCATTTTGGCGACCCAAGCCTTTGCGGATCGTATTGTAGTCTTGGCAGAGAATGATAAGGTTGTCCTTCCCCAGACTACTACAGCTCGACCTATTAACAAAGAATCTCGTAAGGTAGACACTTTAGGTAAGAGAGTCTTTGCTGCTTCCACCCTGGGTATGCGTATTGCCAGCTACCAAGGCTATTTCTCTCAATATCAGTATATCTTTTGACACTCATTCAGACAAATGGTTGAAGCTCTACCAGAATCGGACACAAAGTCAGAGCTACTTCAAACCATTACCAGGGGTATTGAATCCAACAACCAGCAGGTTAAAGCGACTATGGATGCTTTCGATACTGCTTCCCAAGCGGAAGCAGTGGGCATTTGTACCCACAGTCATTCCTGGCTGCGCACTTCAGGTTTCACGAATGACGCACAGCAGCAGGTAATGGCGTTGCCTTTTGATGATGTGAATCTCTTCGGCCCTCAAGTAGAACAGGCTCTAGAAGCTACACAAAAGACTAGGTCAGCCATTAAGTTGGCTAGGCCTCCTCCTGTCCCCTCTCGACGGGGTGTTAATAAACGCCAGTTTCATAACTGTCAGTCCTTTCGATGCAAAGGCAGAGGAAGTTTTCATAAAAACCAAGCCCCCCAGCCTCAAAAGAAAATGCAACAGAAAGTGCAAGGACCCAAAGCGCCCAGTGCCGCCTTCAAACAACATGAAGTCTTGCTATATTATGACATATGCAGTGAGTCCCAACCTTCGAACTGCTCCGGAGGTGAAAGAGTTAACTTTCCATGCCAGGCATGGAACTTTGAGCACGAGCTCGGTTGAAAACTCTGTCTGTTGTTCTTCAAACTCAAACTGTCAGATTCTTTACTCCGCCTCACTGAACAGTCGCTCCGGAGATTTCTCCTTCTGCTCGGTTCATTTTGTCGGTTAAAGTATTAAGTTTTGGTTTTTAACCGAATTTAAACCGCAACCGGTCGGTTCAAGCTCTGTCTGTGGTACCATAAGTACTAGATAGGTTTTACATTATTTTCTGTGTGGAACTTGTAAACGATATTATCAGTTCGGTTTGAACCGATCAGGTTGTTGTAAAATTCATTAAATCTGTCTTTCAGAGTGCGGTTCCTGGTTCTTATCGGTTCTAAAAAAAACGGATTTCATTACAGTTTTTTCCATGACCCGTGACACGGTTGGGAACCGATAAGAGGGTCTTGCTTGGTGGATTGCCATAAACGGGCAAGTTTTGGTTAGGCTGGCACTATGTCTGAGAAACCCAAAAGAAAAACCGGGCCCACTGGGTTTCAACACTGCAGTGTTTGTGGGGAAGCCTTTGCCAAGGCTGACCCCCACACCACCTGTGTTTATTGTCTGGGGTTTGACCACCTCAATGCAGACTGCCAGATTTGCAAAAATTTTCCTGCAACTACCCTGGATAAGAGAGTTGGTAGGCTCAGGGAAAGAGAGGCCAAGAAGTCCGCTGACCCAGATGGCCAGCCCGGTTCGGTTGTAACCGAACCAGAGGGAGTGCCCTCTGACCAGGGTGAAACTTCCTCGGTCAAAAGGAGAGCCGACTCGGAGGAGTCGGTTCCAGCAAAAAGGACTAGAAAATCAGCAGGTGTGGAGCCAACATTTCTATCTCCAACTGCTGAAGAAATAGCCAAAGCGATTAAAATTGTCCAGTCGCTTTCGAACTGGCCCCTAACCGGCACCATCAGGTGTTTCACGGTTCGGTCGGTTCCACGGTTCAAGAATATGATTTAGAGGAATTTTATGAACCGGAGGAGGGGAAGAGGAGTATAAGGAGAGTGAATGTGGATTTGAAAGTCTGATGTGCCCATTGAACCGACATCTCCCCAGACAGACCTTCAGGAGTGTCTCCCCCTAGGCTTTCTAAGTCCCCTTCTCATTTTATGTTTTATAAAAAAGTGGCTGAAACCCTCCAGCTCCCTATGGAGGAAGCTGTGGATGATCAAGAGGAGCCTGACTATGTAGAAATGATGGATATCCCAGAGTCTAGGAGACTGTCTATTCCTTTGCATAAATTTTCTGGGAAACAAACAGTAAAAATTTTAAAAACTCCTCACACTATACCTCCTGTGGATAAAAGAATGGACTAGAGGTACACATTGTCAGGCTCTGGTATGGAGTTCCTTACACAACAATGCAGCCATGTTGGGGTAGTGCAGGCTGCAGCCTGTGACAAGGCAAATATTCCCTTGGCCTCACACCCCCAGACAAGGACTCCAGGAGGATTGATGCCATGGCAAAGAAACAGTACATGCAGCATCTTTGGGACTCAGACAGCAAATTATATGGCTTATGTTGCTAGATATCAGAAACCAGATGGGATACTGTTATGGCTCTAGCAAAACAGGTCCTGGCCAGCTTGCCAAGGAGCTGGAGCAGGTGGCTGCTGATGGTATTGAGGCATCCAAGGTGCAATTCCATGCTGCAGTGGACTCCAATGATGTGTCATCAAGAGTCATGGCTACATCTGTGGCACTTCGCAGAATGGCTTGGCTCAGATGTACTAGCCTGTCACAGGATACCCAGACTAAAGCCATGGATTTTCCTGTTGTGGGTAATTCTCTGTTTGGGAGCAGACAGAGAATTACATGAAGAAAATGGATGAGTATAGGACCACCTATAGGAGTGCACAGGCCAAGGAAAGGCAGGCCACTCCTCAAAAGCAGCCTTCCAGGGGCAGGGGCAGACCTTTTCATAGGCCTTTTACCAAGCCCAGGCCTCCTCTTCAGCTTATGCCCAGAGGGGTCTTTAGAGGAAGAGGCAGACGGGCACAAGCAGATCTGCTTCCACCCTCAGCCTAAAGCCCTGCCAAGCAGGCACCCTGATGGGGTGCCCAGGGTCGATTCCTCCACTACCTGTAGGGGGCAGGCTGGCTTACTTTGTCCAGGACTGGAAGTCTTTAACATCAGATAAGTGGGTCCTGGAAGTAGTAAGCCAGGGACTGGTTCTCAGCTTCAAAAAATTTCCAAAGATGAGAACCAGGTCCTTTCCAGCTGCAAATCCATCAGAGGCACTTGCCCTAGAAACAGAAGTTTCTACCCTCCTGGCTCTCAGAGCTGTGGAAAGGGTTCCACCCCTATACCAGGGCAAAGGGTTGTACTCCAGGTACTTCCTTACCCCAAAAAAGACAGGAGAATGGCGGCCCATCCTGGATCTCAGATACCTAAACAAGCACCTTTTAAAACCAAAATTCAAAATGGTGACTCTGGGAATTATTTTACCCTCTCTAAGGCCAGGGAACTGGCTAGCGCCCCTGGACCTCAAGGATGCCTACTTCCATGTTCTTATCAGAAGCTCCCATCAAAAGTACCTCAGATTTGAACTGCCCTCAGGCCATTACCAGTTCAGAGCAATGCCCTTCGGCCTCACCTCTGCCCCGAGGGTATTCACAAAATGCCTGGCAGTAGCAGTTGCCCACTTAAGAAGGCAAAAGATTGCCATTTTTCCTTACCTGGATGGCTGGCTCATAGTAGGACAGTCTCCAGAACAAGTCAAACTACACCTTTAGGTAACTCAGCAACTGCTCACATCTCTAGGTTTCCTTCTCAATCTTCCAAAGTCAGTTCTAGAGCCTGTCCAGCTTCTCACCTTCATAGGTGCAGAACTGAACACAAAAGAGGCCAGAGCCTTCCTTCCTCTGGAAAGAGCAAGGACCCTGGTCTCTCTGGCCTCCTCTTTCACCCTGCAGGTCTCTTGACCATCAAGGCATTTTCTGCAGCTCCTGGGGCACATGGCTGCTTCTGCAGCAGTAGTGCAGGGAGCAAGATTTCAGATGAGGGACATCCAGTTCCATTTGAGAGTCTTTTGGTCTCAAAGGAGAGACCCTCTGACCAAATTGATCCCAGTGACTCAAACCCTGATCCAAGCCCTTCAGTGGTGGCAGGACCAGAGCAATCTGAGACAGGGGTCCCTTCACCCCTCAGTCTCACCCTTAATCCTTACTACAGATGCATCCCTCTTGGGTGGGAGCTCACATGGGCGACCTCACTACCCAGGGGTTGTGGTCCCCTCAGGAATCTCTGCTCCACATCAATCTGTTGGAACTCAGAGCAGTTTTTCTAGCACTTCAAGTTTTTTCCACCTCTGTTCAGAACAAAGTTGTACAGGTCAGAACAGACAACACCACTACAATGTGGTACATCAGAAAGCAAGGAGGCACTCAGTCTACGGCCTTGTGCACCGAAGCAATGAAGTTGTGGTCTCTGGCTTATTCCCTGAACACCTCCCTTATGGCAGTTCACCTCCCAGGCAAGGACAATGTCCTGGAAGATGCTCTCAGCAGGATTTCCCAGGGCCATCACGAATGGTCACTGGATCCCCTAGTATTGAGGTAGTATTTGCCAGATGGGGACCCCGCAGATACATCTTTGCAGCCCCAGACAATCACCAACTTACCCTTTTTGCTGCAGGCCCCAGTGTTGGGCCCAGTCCTCTGGATGCCTTCCTTCTCAGTTGGAGGAAGTTTCTATGCTTCCCCTTCCCTCTTCTGTTCAAGGTGCTAATCAAAATCAGATCTCAACCCTGCAAGATGATCCTGATTGCTCCAGATTGGGCCAGACAACCCTGGTATCCACTCCTTATGTCCTTAGCAGTCCACCTTCCCCTGTGTCTTCCCAGGAATCACAACCTGTTAACCTGTGCTCAGGGGAGGGTTTGGTACCCGAATCTCAAATCTCTCAATCTCAAGGACTGGCTCTTGAAGAGTTAGAGTTTGCTGACCTACACCTCTCCCAAGGTGTATTGGATATATTGAAGGCTTCTAGGAAGCCTTCCACCAGGGCTACTTATAATTCCAAATGGAAGAGATTTTCCATATGGTGCTCTGGCAAGCATATTTCCCAGAATCTGCTGACTTACCCACAGTCCTGGATTATATGTGCATTTGAATACTTTGGGGCTGAGACCAGCTACCCTAAAGTGCACTTGGCAGCCGTGTCTGCTTTCTTATCAGCAGGTAAACCTCTCTCTTTCGCTCATCCTGTATTCTCCAAGTTTTCAAGGAGTTGCTTCACACTAACCCTCCATTCAGGACCCTGCCCTGCCTGGGATCTTAATATTTGCATTGCTCAGCTTATGCAACCCTTTGAGCCCTTGTCTTCAGCAGAGCTTAAGTACTTGACTTGGAAAACTGTGTTTGGTAGCCATCACTTCTGCCAGGCGCATAAGTGAATTACAAGCATTGTCAGTGGAGCCTGATTTTATCTCCTTTCATAGAGATAAGGTGGTCCTCAGGACTAACAGAAAGTTCTTGCCTAAGGGGTTTCAGACTTGCACCTTAATCAATCTATGTCTCTCCTTGTGTACTTCACTGACCATTCCTCCTCTGGCGAGAGGAGACTGCACAGTTTAGATGTCAAAAGAGCCCTTAGTTACTACACAGAACGTACCAAGGGTCACAGGTTTGACTCCTGCCAACTGTTCCTCACTTATGGTGAGGTTGGTAAAGGGAAACCTGCCACTAAAAGATCCATTGCCAGGTGGATTGTCTCTTGTATCCAATTTTGCTATGAAAAACTGGGTAAGGTTCCTCCCTCAGGCCTGAGGGCTCACTCTACCAGAGGTACAGCTGAGTCTCTGGCTGCTGCCAGGGACATCCCTATCCTAGAGATATGTCAAGCAGCTACCTGGAAAACAGTTCACACTTTTACCAAGTATTACTCCCTGGACATCCAGGCTAGGAGTGATGCTTGGTTTGGCACAGCTGTGCTTCAGAGCCTATTTCCTAAGTAGGTTCTGTCCCTCCTCCATGGAGGTACTGCTGTGTAGTCTGCATATGTCATAATATAGCAAGACTTCATGTTGTTTGAAGAAAAAATTACTCACCTTAGTAATGTTGTTTCTTCTAATGGAGTCTTGCTATATTATGACCTCCTCCTGCCTGCCCCTCTCAGAACCTCTGCTTTTGGGATGTGGGTGGCAGTGCAGTGTTGGCACTTAGTAGATGCCACCTTATTTTTCACCCTCCTTTTGGGGTGTTTGGGTGTTATGTTTTCATTTTGGATCCCTGACTTGAGTCTTTGTTTTGGGACCAAGAGAAATCTGTTCTTATATTTAGTAGCCAGTTGGCTAGTGTAGGTTTACTGCTTCCACACAGAACCTTAGTGAGTTTTGCTCGTAAAGATCTGACAGTTTGAGTTTGAAGAACAACAGACAGAGTTTTCAACCGAGCTCGTGCTCAAAGTTCCATGCCTGGCATGGAAAGTTAACTCTTTCACCTCCGGAGCAGTTCGAAGGTTGGGACTCACTGCATAGGTCATAATATAGCAAGACTCCATTGGAAGAAACAACATTACTAAGGTGAGTAATTTTTTCTTCTGAGTTGTTGGCCCAAGTCCCATCTCAGCTGCCTGAGGTGGACTCTTCCTCAGCGGTGAAAGGTCATCGGATGCACTTCTACAATCAATGGAAGTCCATAACCTCAGACAATTGGGTCCTCCGGATAATCCGCGAGGGGTCTTCACTCAATCTTGTGGAGACCCCTCCGGATCATCCTCCCAGATGACAGCCCAAGCTGTCAACCCTTCAGTCAGACCTTCTTGCCGCCAAGATACAGGGCCTTCTGAACAACTGGGCAGTAGAAGTAGTTTCACTGCATTAACGGAACACAGGGTTCTACTCCCATTACTTTCTGGTTCCAAAAAAAAAAGGGTGCATGCACCCCATTTTGGACCTCAGAAAACTAAACAAATTTCTGCCCAAGGAGAAATTCAAAATGATTTCACTAGGAACCTTGTTACCTTTGCTTCATCAACATGACTGGTTAGCCTCCCTAGACATGCAGGATGCTTACCAGCACATTTCTATTCACCCAAAGCATCACAAATTCCTAAGGTTCGTGGCTCTGGGACAGCATTATCAGTTCAGAGTCCTGCCCTTTGGGCTATCCTCGGTGCCATGAGTTTTTATGAAGTGTTGTGCAGTTTTCGCAGCGCATCTCAGAAAGATCGGAATACAGGTGTTCCTTTATCTGGATGATTGGCTTCTGGCAAGTCCTTCCAGGCAGGGAACTCTGGATGCCGTAGCCATGGCTTCACGCTTTCTCACATCCACGGAAGTCCTGCTAAACCTCAAAAAAATCACAGCTGCAACCCTCCCAGAGGCTGTTTTTTATAGGAACTCTTCTGGACACCTCTTGCTCGAAGGTTTTTCTTCCAGAGGACAGGAGGAGCAATATCCTTCAGATGGCCCGTCACATCAGGGAGAGCAACTTGGTTCCAGCTCTCTTGATGCAATGGATGCTAGGTCTCATGGCATCCTCGGTGTTCACTGTACCTCTAGCACACCTTCTCATGAGAAGTTATCAATGAATGCTCAGTACTCAGTGGTCTCCAACCACTCACCCACAGTCCTTTCTCATCAAGGTGACGGAACCTCTAAAGAGGTCACTCACCTGGTGGTCGCAAGAGAACAATCTTCTAGAAGGGTATCCCTTTGCTCCTCTGGATCATCAGATTTCCATTACCACAGACGCATCCCTGATGGGGTGGGGAACTCACTGTCAGGCTCTCCACACTCAAGATACGTGGACTTAGGTCGAGTCCCAGCTTCACATAAATTTCTTAGAAATGAGAGCCCTCCTTTATGCAGTCCGGGCTTTCAAGGACATTCTCTGTCACAAGAACATTCTCCTTCAAACGGACAACAAAGCAGTGATATATTACAACAACAAACAGGGCGGTGCTCACTCTTACCCCTTATGCAGAGAAGCGATGAAAGTGTGGGAATAGTGCTTGCAGCACAAGTCTCTAATTCAAGCGGTCTACCTGCCAGGAGTGCAGAACAAACTGGCAGATCACCTCAGTAGAACAGAGACAGATCCTCATGAATGGTCTCTCAACTCAGCCATAGTTCAGTCAATATTCGCAGAGTGGGGAACTCCAGACCTGGACCTTTTTGCATACCCACTCAACACAAAACTGCCTCTCTTCTCTTCTGCTCCAGAAATTCAGGGCCTGGCATTTTCTGTCAGGATGCATTCAGGCTGCAGTGGACAAAATGCTTTCTATACACCTTTCCGCCTCTTCCTCTAATTCAGAGGGTACTTCTCAAGTTCGACTCCCAGGGGGACAAAATGATCCTCATTGCTCCCTTCTGGCCTCGACAGATGTGGTTTCCACTACTCAACAGTATGTCGGCAGCTCCGCTGAAACCACTTCCCCTTGAGATGAACCTCTTGACTCAGGGGCTTGTTGTTCATCCCAACCTGAGGTTGCTTCACCTTCACGCTTGGCTCCTGAAGAGATAGAAGTGAACAGGTTCAATGTCTCTCACAGGGTTTCAGATATTCTTCTGGCTGCACGTAAGCCAGCCACAAGGAAAACTTACACAGCCAAATGGAAGCGTTTTTCGCTCTGGTGTGTGCAATCCTCTTTAAATCCCTTTTCCTACCCACCAGATAAAATTTTAGAGTACCTCTTAGACCTCTCAAATTCAGGTCTGCAGTACTGTACAGTCAAAGTTCACCTTTGTGCCATTTCAGTTTATCATGAGCCAGTACTTTACTTGTCACTGGCTCAGTTACCTGTGGTTAAGAGGTTTCTTAAGGGAATTCTGCATACCAGACCTCCTATAGTAGTGGCTGAGCAGCTTTCGGAATATATCCACTCTCATGAACTTCTGTCCCCAGCCCAGCACGGCTTTTGTAAGGGACACAGCACCACCACAGGCTTAATCTCGGTTACATCAAGTATTCGGACAGCCATGGACCAGGGCAAACTCTCTGGTGCAATATTTATCGACCTGTCCAAACCTTTGACCTCTTTGACCACAAACTGCTTGGTGCACAGCTGTGGTCACTTGGCCTCTCCCCCCATGCCATGAAATGGCTAATGGGTCATCTACATGGCAGAAAGCAGCGTACCTGCTTCAATAAAGTCCTCTCCGAGCACCTACCAGTGACCTTCGGAGTGCCTCAAGGCTCGGTACTGGGTCTCCTCCTCTTCTCCCTCTTCATCATCAACTACTCATGGTTACTACCAGCTGTAGCACCACCATATATGCAGATGATCTGGTAATCCTGGTTCACTTTCAGAATGCCACTGCCCTAAACCAGAACCTGACCGATGACTTTAACAGGGTATTGTGATGGGTTACTAGTCACAAGCTGGTCCTGAACCTGAAAAAGACACAGGCTATGCTATTTGTCTCAATGGCTAAAATCAAAGCCTCATCGGCCTGCTTACACGTAACCAGCGCAGATGGATCCTCACTACCCATAGTGAGCTCCATCAAATATCTGGGGGTAACACTTGACCCCCAACTTGACATGGGTAATCATATCCTTAACATCTGCAGGGCGGCAAACTGCAAACTGGGTCTGGCCTATAGGGCCATGTATAACCTTACACCAGCAGCCAGGCTTGCTCTAGCTAAGGGTGTGCTCCTTCCTTCCCTCAGCTATGGGCTGCACCTATTTGCCCGCTCTCCAAAGACACAGCTCACCCGGTGGTACACTGCTTACAATAACATTTGTCATTTTGCCTTGGCTGCCCCCCGACTCACCCACCATTGTGAGCTATATGAGAAACTCTGCTGGCTCTCACCAGCTAGGTACCTTGATTTTGGTTTGGGATGCCCTCTGGGAAAGTGATCAGAACTAGACCCCCAGGGGCTGGCCTGGCTTCTGCCTAAACTGAATCCCACCCCTACCAACTTAGGTCTCTCACATCAGGGATGCTCAAGTCCCTCCTACCTGGACCTCATGGGGATCGGGACTTTGCCATAAGTGCGCCCAGACTCTGGAATTCGCTGCCTGTGGATATCCGAGCTGCCCCCTCCTATCTGAGTTTTTGAATTTCCCTGTGGGGTTTCCTAAAACTAGCATCAGAGTGTGACTGCCCCAAACCTCCCTAAAGTGTCAAATTGTTTTGTCTGAACCTCCCCAGGGTGTCTCCATTGAATTCCTGGAGATATTTTCCCCACTGTATCAATGACTTCTGACTACTCCTGCCTTAAAAGCCTTGAGCATTTTTACACCCATTATTGCTCCACGGTCATAGGTTAACCATGACATATTGCACCTTGGTCACTTGCTAGAAACTTGTATTACCAAGTGTTTCTGTTTCTGTCAAACATGTGCATGTTTAGAAAAATGTGATGAGCTGTATATACCTGTCCGCGATCCAACTAGCCTAGGGGGTGTATACGACAATGTTATAAGTTATATTATGACCAATCCAGTCCTTGAGCTACGCTCCACTCTTATGTATGATGACCTGTATATATATATGTCAGTTGAACTAGCTAGTCTAGAGTGTATAATCTGAAATGTGCTTACTATTATATGTTTTCCCTAGCGTCAAATGATGTATTTCCCACATGTTTGTTTACTGTGACAAAAAACTGTACTCTCTTTGCCATGTCTCCTTGACTGTTGTTCCTCATGTTGTATTCTCCCGGTCGCTCCTGAAAATAGGCATAATACTTGTCTAGTGTACTTACCCGTAAACAAAAGCTAAATAAATAAATAAATAAATAAGACGCCCAGTTGCAGCCTGGGACATTAGTCTTGTGCTAGACATGCTCACTGAAACCTTTGAACCTCTGGCTACCTGTGAGCTAAAATTTCTCACCTGGAAAATGGCTTCCTGGTGGCCATTACCTCAGCCCGCAGGGTCTCTGAGATACATGCCTTGGTCACAGACCCTCTGTATACTGTGTTCCATAAAGACAAAGTAGTCCTTAGAACCCATCCTAAATTTCTCCCTAAGGTTGTTTCGGAATTCCATCTAAACCAACCTTTGGTCCTTCCCTCTTCTTTGCAAACTTCCAAAATGAAGGAGAACGTTCTCTTCATTCTTTGGACATCAAGAGAACTTTGCGTTTCTATCTAGATAGAACAAAAGACTTTTGTAAAGCTCAGCAACTGTTTGTTTCCTTCAGCAAGACCCGGCTGGGTCAGCCTGTCGCTATCAGATGTATCTCAGCATGGCTAGTGGCATGCCTTCGCCACTGTTATTCCATGGCGCAGGTTAAGCTAGAGGGCAGAGTGTATGCTCACTCTACTAGAGTGGTCACAGCATCTTTGGCGGAAATCCGCAACGTACCCATTGCAGATATTTGCAGTGCGGCTACCTGGAGCTCAGTGCATACTTTCGTTAAACACTATGCCCTGGATGTCCATGCCATACAACATCTTTCCTTTGGCAGAACCATTCTTAATGGACTTCTGTCCTAAAACTGTGAGCTCTTGGTCTCTTCTGCTGCCCTCTTGGGGGGATTATTAGCTCGGTACTCTCCCATTAGTGTGAATGAGTGGTGGAGACTTATGTCCAGGAAGATATGGAAATTACGTACCTACCGTAATTCTTGATCTTCTTGGACGAGTCTCCACCACTCATTCACATGCCCACCCTCCATCCCCCAAGCTCACCTCTGTTGTTGGTCTTCACTCCTTCAATCTTTAGGCTGTGAAGACTTCTTTGTTGACCCTTCTTATATGGGTCTTCCGGACTATCTTATGTCCGGTTTTTGGTTAGGCTATCCTTCTAGGTTAGTTACGCTGCACCTCCTCGGAAAAAAAGGTACTGAGGTGGTTGGAAGGTCGATGCTGAGATATTCATTACTGCACTAGCTGAGGCTTGCGGTGCCGCTCCTCGCAGCTCCATCTCAGGCGCTGACCTTCTAACAAAAGGTTTGCTCCCAATGGGTCCTAGTGCCTCCGGTGCAGATCCCATTAGTGTGAATGAGTGGTGGAGACTCATCCAAGAAGATCAAGAATTACGGTAGGTACATAATTTCCATTTATTGTATTACCTGGCTTGAAAGCTGCAATAGGATAATTTGTTAGGTTGGCCATGTCTGAGAAACCCAAGAAGAAAACCGGTCCCACTGGGTTTCAACACTGTACTGAGGGTGGGGAGCCTTTGCTAAGGCTGACCCCCACCTCATCTGTGTTTATTGTCTGGGGTTTGATCACCTCAAGTCAGACTGCCAAATCTATAAAAACTTTCCTAAATCCACTCTAGAAAAAAGACTGAGTAGGCTGAAGGAAAGGGAGGCCGAGAAGTCGGTAGATCTGGATGGCCAGCCTGGTTCGGTTGCGGCCGAACCTGAGGAGGTGCCTGCTGACCTAGGTGATACCTCCTCAGGCAAAAGGAGAGCCGACCCCGAGGGGTCAGTTCCATCAAAAAAGAAGCGTAAGTCTGTCGGTTTGGATCCTGTTTCGCACTCTCCAACTGCAGAAGAAATAGCCAAAGTGATTAGCATTGTTCAATTGCTTAGACTGGTTCCATCCAAACCAGTACCGCTGGTTAGGTGGTCGGTTCGGTAGGATCCGTCTCCTCCGGATTATGATCCAGACACTTATTATGAGGAGTGGGAGGGAGAAGAAGACTATTCCGGCGATGATGGTGATGATGATGATGACGATGACCAGGGGGGTCTGGATGTGCCCATTGAACTGGACATCTCCCCAGACAGGCCCTCAGGTGTCTCTCCTCCCAGGCTCTCTGAGTCCCCTTCACATTTTTTGTTCTACAAAAAGGTGGCAGAATCCCTGCAGCTTCCCTTGGTTGAAGCTGCAGAGGAGGATGAAGAGCCTGATTTTGTGGAAATGATGGACATCCCAGAGTCCAAAAGGCTGTCTATCCCTCTTCATAAATCCTTGGGGAAACAGACACACAAATTTTTACAAACTCCTAATTCAATACCTCCTGTGGACAACAGAATGGACAGGAGGTATTTGTTATCAGGCTCAGCTGCAGAGTTCCTTTATAGTCATTGCAGCCATGTCAGGGTAGTGCAGACTGCAGCCTGTGATAAGGCTAACATTCCTTTGGCTTTACACCCCCCCCAGATAAGGACTCCAGGAAAGTAGATGCCATGGCCAAAAAACAGTATTTGGCATCCTCTTTGCGACTCAGGCAGGCTACTTATAAGGCCTACACAGCCAGGTACCAGAAATCCAGATGGGATATGGTTCTGGAACTGGCGCAACAGGTCTCTCCCAGCTAGCCAAGGAGCTGGAGGAGGTGGCTGCTGATGGAACTGAGGCATCCAAAATGCAATTTCATGCTGCTATGGACTCCAATGATGTGGCATCTAGAGTCATAGCTACATCTATGTCTCTCAGGAGACGTGCTTGGCTCAGATGTACTAGCCTTTCGCAGGATACCCAGACTAAGGCTATGGATTTTCCTGTAGTAGGTAACTCTCTCTTTGGGGAGCAGACAGAGGCTTACATGAAGAAAATGGATGAATACAGGACCACGTACAGGAGTGCACAGGCCAAGGAAAGGTAAGCCACTCTGCACAAGTAGCAGTCTAGGGGCAGGGGTAGGCCCTTCCAAAGGCCTTTTTACCAAGCCCAGGCCTCTTCTCCCTTCTCACAGAGGGGGTTCTTCAGAGGGAGGGGAAGGAGGGGGATGAGCAGGACTGCTCCATCCTCCTTCTGTCAGTCCAAGGCTCCTGCCAAGCAGACACCCTGATGTGTCAGCCCAGGTCGACTCCCCATTTCCAGTAGGAGGCAGCTGGCTTACTACTTCCAGGCCTGGAAGTCTGTGACCTCAGACAAGTGTGTCCTGGAAGTAGTAAGCCAGGGACTGGCCCTCAGCTTCAAAAAATTTCCAAAAAAGAGGGCCAGGTCTTTCCCACCTGCATCAATCTCAGAAACCCTTGCCCTAGAGGCAGAGGTTTCCTCTCTTCTAGCTCTCAGAGCTATAGAGAAGGTCCCTACTCAGCACAAGGGAAAAGGACTGTACTCCAGATACTTCCTTACCCCAAAGAAAACAGGGGAGTGGCAACCCATCCTAGATCTAAGGTATTTGAACAAACACATTGTGAAGCCAAAATTCAAAATGGTAACTCTGGGAATAATCCTTCCCTCTCTAAGGCCAGGGGATTGGCTAACATCTCTGGACCTCAAGGATGCCTACTTCTATATTCCTATCAGGTGCTCCCACAGAAAATACCTCAGGTTCGAGTTGCCTTCAGGCCATTACCAATTAAGTGTCATGCCATTCGGCCTAACATCAGCTCCAAGGGTGTTCACAAAGTGCCTTGCAGTAGTGGTGGCTTACCTCAGAAGACAGGGTATCACTATCTTCCCATATCTGGACGACTGGCTCTTAGTGGGTCAGTCATCTTTACAGGTCAAGTCAGCTCTTCAAACTACCCAGGATCTCCTCAGTTCCCTGGGGTTTCTTCTCAATCTTCCAAAGTCTGTCCTCGAACCAGTTCAACTTCTCACCTTTATAGGCATAGAGTTGGACACTGTACAAGCAAAGGCTTGCCTTCCCCTGGCAAGGGTGAAGGCCCTAGTAGGTCTCACTTCCTCCTTTCGACCTCAGGTCTCCCGCCCAATAAGACAGTTCCTCCAGCTCTTGGACCACATGGCAGCTTCCACGGCAGTGGTGCAGGGAGCAAGGTTCCAGATAAGGGACATTCAATTTCATCTAAGGTCTTTTTGGTCTCAAAAGAAGGATTCACTTACCAAACTGATTCCGGTGACTCAGACTCTGGTCCAAGCTCTCCAGTGGTGGCTGGACCAGGACAACCTCAGACAAGGGGTTCCATTCCTCCCTCAAGTCCCATCAGCAGTTCTAACTACGGATGCTTCTCTCCTAGGTTGGGGAGCCCACCTGGGAGCCCTGACAGCTCAAGGGGTATGGTCTCCACAGGAGTATCTCCTTCACATCAATCTCCTGGAACTCAGGGCAGTTTTCCTAGCCCTGCAGAGCTTCTCAGATTCAGTCATGGGCAAGGTGGTCCAAATCAGAATGGACAACACCACCACAATGTGGTACATCAACAAGCAGGGAGGCACTCGGTCCTCGACGTTGTGCACAGAAGCCATGAAGCTGTGGTCTCTGACCTATTCCCTTCAGACTTCTCTGGTAGCAGTTCACCTTCCAGGGAAGGACAATCTACTAGCAGATGCTCTGAGCAGAATTTCACAGGGACATCACGAATGGTCCTTGGATCCTCACATCCTGAAGGTCATCTTCTCCAGGTAGGGCACTCCAGAGATAGATCTGTTTTCAGCGCCAGACAATCATAAACGTCCTCTGTTTTGTTGCAGACTCCAGTCCTGGGGTTGGTTCCCCAGGATGCTCTCATTTTGGACAGGAAGGGCAGGTTTCTCTATGCCTTCCCTCCCTTCCCTCTGCTGTTCAGAATTCTGATCAAGATCAGGACTCAACCCTGCACAGTGATACTGGTGGCTCCAGACTGGGCCAGACTGCCTTGGTATCCTCTACTTCTGTCCCTGTCAGTGTCCCCTGTCTCTGCCTAGGACAAACAATCTCCTCTTCTCCTCCTAGGGGTGAATCTGGTACCCCAATCTCCAGTCTCTCAATTTCAAGGCCTGGCTCTTGAAGAGTTAGAATATACAGCACTACATCTCTCTCAGGGAGTTCTGGATATTCTGAAAGTCTCCAGGAAACCTTCCACTAGAAAAACTTACAACTCCAAATGGAAAAGGTTCAGTATTTGATGCTCTCAGAAAGGCATCCTGCCTGATTCTGCTGACATTTCCACAACCTTAGACTATCTAGTTCATCTGAATGGTCTAGGCCTTAGGCCTGCCACTCTGAAGGTTCATCTAGCAGCTGTCTCTGCATTCTTGTCAGCAGGGAAAGGGCTCTTCCCTGGCATCTCATCCTGTTTTCAGAAAGTTTTCCAAAAGTCTGGTTCACATTAACCCTCCCTTTAGGGAGCCCTCTCCACCTTAGGATCTTAATGTCTGCATACTGTAGCTCAGCTTACGCAGCCACCCTTTGAACCTCTGGCTTTGGCTGAATTGAAGTACTTGACCTGGCAAACTGTGTTCCTGGTAGCTATTACTTCTGCCAGGTGGATTAGTGAGTTACAGGCTCTGTCAATTGAACCTGACTTCATCTCCTTCCATAGAGACAAAGTGGTCCTAAGAACCAATAGGAGGTTCTTGCCCAAAGTGGTATCGGATTTTCACCTGAATCAGTTTATATCTTTCCCTGTGTTTTTCAGTGACCATTCTTCTTCAGATGAAAGAAGGTTACACAGTTTGGATGTTAAGAGGACCCTTAGCTACTACATTGAACATTCTAAGGCACATAGAAATGACTATCTTCAATTGTTTCTCACTTATTTTGAAGTGGGGAAAGGTAAGCCTGTCACTAAAAGAACTATTGCCAGGTGGGTTGTTTCTTGTATACAATTCTGTTATGACAAGTTGGGGTAGAATGCCCCCTTCAGGCCTGAGGGCTCACTCGACTAGGGGTACAGCTGCTTTTGTAGCTGCGGCCAGAGATATACCTTTGTTAGAGATCTGTAAAACAGCCACCTGGAAAACAGTACATACTTTCACCAAGCATTACTCCCTGGACATACAGGCTAGGAGTGATGCTAGGTTTGGCACAGCAGTACTGCAGAGCCTCTTCCCAAAGTAGGTTCTGCATTCCCTCCTCCATAGGGAACTGCTTGGTAGTCTGCATTATGTCTGACTACAGCAAGACTTCATGTTGTTTGAAGAAAAAAATTACTCACCATAGTAATGTTGTTTCTTCTAATGGAGTCTTGCTGTATTCAGACCTCCCCTCTCAGAACCTGTTTTTTGGGAAGTGGGCTGGCAGGTACAGTGTTGCACCTCAGAGGTGTACCTTGTACCTTCCCTCTTGGGTGGGGTAGATGTTGTTGTTATTTATTCTGGTGTTTTATACTTAAATATTATTACTACATTTCCTTCTTGGGTTCTCGACTTCATTCTTTTGGGCCCACAAAGAATCTTTTTCCCTTGGGCTATATCTTTGAGCAATTTCCATACTATAGTATATTAGTTAGTTTGGGGAGTACCACAGACAGAGGTTTGAAAACCGAGCTCGAGTTCAACGTTCTAGGCTTCTGCATAGAGTTAACTCTTTCCTCTCCAGGGCAGTTCAAGTGCTGGGGCTAACTGCAGTATGTCTGAATACAGCAAGACTCCATTAGAAGAAACAACATTACTATGGTGAGTAACTTTTTCTTCCTTACTCCATAGCAGACTCCTAGTTAAAAGCCGATTATACTCCAGAAACACAGTCCGAAAAGCTCCTTTCACAGGCTCACAACTCTTCCCCGTAGTTGTACAACTCTTCCCCCGTGTTTACGCAACGCTCTCGATTGAGTGTTACTTCTGCTGCACCCTTGTACACAGTTTGCCTCACTCTGCAACAGACTCATACTTTCCTCCCTTTCTTCGGGGCTGCAGCGGACCCGGTCACACAGTCCAGTGCACACTCCATGACCGTTCAGCAGCTCCGACAATGTTCCAGGCTGCGAAGGTAAGGTTTAAAATTTAACAGTATAGCTATGTGATTCAAGCTTTAGTGGTTTACTAATAAGACCGGGTCAAGATGAAGAAACTTAAAAACAGAGGAATAAAATTAGAAACCAAGACTAGCAGTCAGCAGAGCTGCAGAGCAGAGCTGCTTCAGTTATGCCTATTAACCATTTCTTTAACTTATTATTGGTAAGGTTTGTAAGAATCTGGTAAGTTACATAGACTGTACCGAGAACAGTGGTTTGAAAACTGAGCTCAAACTCAATGTTCTATGCATTTGGATAGGGTTTAACTCTTTTCTCTCTGGGGTATCTGGACCGGTAGGTCATACTGTGTATTGTCAGAATACAGCATGACTCCATTAAAAGAAATATTTATTTATTTATTTAGTTTTTGTTGACCGGGTAAGTGCACTAGACAAATCCTGCCTATTTTAAGGCATGACCCGGGGTAGGGGGATACAGATGAATGCCAACTGACCTTGAACCAGATTATTCTATTGGTGGTATTTTTAGTGATAACATTACTATGGTGAGTAATTTTTTCTTCTCTGCCTATCCTGTCTCAGCTGACATTAATTGGTCTTTAGCCTCCCTTTTTGTTTACTAGTATTCTCCTCTGACTATGCCATACACATTAGAACCCCCCACAATTTTTGCCCCTACTACCTCTTGTTGTAGGCAGTTCCATGCATCCATGGGAAGGCTTTGCCCTAGATTCAATGTGGGGAATAGCTCCTCCCACAATCTCTACTTAAACACTCCACTAATGCACCTCCCTCATTTAGGGAGTGTTTTTTGTTCCCTGCAAGGCTCATGTGGCTGTGCTGTCTCTGCACCTGCTGCTCTTTTTTTCTCTGCTTTCTGCCCCCACTCCCTGCTCTCCAATTGTTTGCTCCCTTCTGATCTTCCCTTGTCAGTCTTCACCATTCATTACTGCTGGGTGTAAGCCAGATGAGCGCACCTGCCACGGGAGTTTTTTTTTTTTTGGAGGGAGGAATCGGCGATAAAACGGTGCCACCCATGAGTGGACCACATGTGGTTTGTGAGGGGTGGTCATTAGGCGCCACAGACTCCGCTCCATCCCAGTTCTGTTTTTCATGCCATTGAGGCTGCACCTGCTGTGCGAGCTCAGAAAATGTTTCTAGGTCATTAGGCCTTCCTTGGATGCTGAGTTTCTCAACGCCACTCCTTCATCTAGGTTCTACACCCCAACGCCGTTGAGCCCGGTAAGACCATTCTTTTTATATATTTCTATAGTGCTGGGATCATTGCTGTTTTTGATATTTTGTTTGCATCATGTCTGATTTGGGGGCCAAGTGTAAATCCAAGGCGGGCCATGCCTGTATGCATCGGTGCCTCTGCGGTCAGCACTTCTTCGTCATGGATCAACATGATGTTTGACTTCAGTGTCTGGGACCCAATCATGATATGGATCACTGTGACACCTGCTTTTCCATGGATGCCGTGTACTGTGAATCCGCGCGTTCAAGATTGGCAGGGCTCAGCCGATGTTTGGAGGATGACGTCGCCCGTGGACTTCCAAAGCCAGATCTCTAGACCCTTCCTCCGGGTCCCCTCCTGGATCTATATGGTCCGGTGAAGAGGAGACCTTCTCCATGTCTAGCCTTGCTGAGGAGGAGGTTTTTTCTTCGGCGCCAGAGGAGTGGCATGATTCCTCCTGGAGTCACATCACTGGCGCCGTCCCAGCAGTCACTTCCATGGAGGTGCAGGCTCCACAAGTGTCACAGCCCTCAGTTGTGGGGCCCGGCACTGGTGGACCTTTAATGCCACAGAGTGGTGCAGCTCTAGATCCTGGTGCCATCTGTGGCACCAGTGATTTGGGCAGCGCTGTCAGTGCCGCTCTGGGTTCTGGCACCATCCATGGCACCAGGGACTTGGGTGATGCCATTGGCAGCATTGCTCTGGGTTCCAGTGCCACCTGCAGTGTCAGGGAATTGGGTGGCACTGTTGCCAGTGCAGCTCTGGGTTCTGGCACTGTCTGCGGCACTGGGGAGTTGGGCAATACCGTTGGCAGTGGTGCGGCCAGTGGCTGCGCCATTCACGGTGCCGTTGCCAGGGATGCTCATGGGGTTGCCTCTCTGGAGGTTGTTCTGCTCACCTCCTCCTCCTCAGAGGATGACTCAGAGGTGGACCCGGACTGGCAACCTGATTCTTCGGAGTCGGAGGTCTCTGTAGGCAACGGCATCAGGCAGCCCAGCATTTCTGTTCCCAAGTCCCCAGAGCAGGTTGCCTCTGGGGTCCCATGGCTGGAGGTGGCCTGTGATCCCCTCGGGGTGATGGCTCTGGGATTCAAGATGGGGTACCCTCTTCTGCAGGGGCCCAGGCAGCTGCCATTTCTGGAGCTACTAGGGCCCCCTAGGAAGGGGTGGAGAATCCAGAAAGAACCGGAAGGGGATAGGATCAGTTCTGTTCCAGGACAGTAGCTGCTGCTTGTTGTTTTCACAGGGTTCTTGTGGATTTTACTTGGTAGAAGGTTAGTTCTTTTCTTTCTTACTTCTAAGGGGCTAGCAGGGTATTGTTTTGGGGGCTGCTGGAAGTTTGAAAACTGGTTTAGTGGCTGTAAGTGGGCTCATTTTGTGGATGTTTCACTGTGTAACAGGCTGCACAGGTGGAGGCCTATTTCTTCTGATTTAAAACCTATTTGGTGGGATTTTCTTGGGCCTGATTCTTTGGCTGCTGGGCTTGGAGGGGAGACACAGGGCTGATACACTCTCTCCGAGTCAGGTGTCTGCCCAAGACCCGCCCTCCCACCCCTCCCTCCCAGAATTCTGCTAATTTATAGGGGAACACCTGCCCTGCAATTGAGAAGTAGGCTGCAGGTGCAGCTCATGTAGTTCTAGCCACTGGGGTTGGATTTAAAGGCTGGGAGAGGAGCTTAGGAGTTGTTCATTTCCCTATAAGTTTAATGTGTTGTACTGCACCTAGTAACAGGGTTACTGGTGTACAGTGGGGCTGTCTTAAGATTAGTGGGTGACCTGATTAGGGCAGTAGGGTGTATCTTGGACTAGGGGGAACCTGGTGGCTCACCCAAGGAAACCTATTTGGAAGGGATGGAACCACACGTCATTAGGGGCGGCATCTTTGGGAGGGTGGTGGGGTGCACAGGGTGTGGAGCAGCCATGATACTGGACTGGGCTTGGAAGTTCAGTGGTTGCCCAGTGTGCTACCAGCTGGCACAGCTTAGGAGGAGGTCTGGGGATTAGGTGACAGCTGGGGAAGGGGGGCGGTATGGTTGGGGAAGGGGGCTGGGGATCTCCCACGGGGTTGCACCAAGCACTGGGGTTGGGGGCATAGGGAAAGGAGTGCAGGAGAATACTCAGGGGTCACATAGGGACCCTGGCAGAGGGGGTCCAAAAGGACACTACCAAGGAAGCAGGCAGGTAAATGGGGACCCTCACAAAGGAGGGATGGAGGGACAACATTCTCAGGGAAGTAGGCAGATGGCCAGGGCTGGACAGAAGGAAGCAAGGCGGGGAGGTGGATCAGACCTTACACTCAGTAACTGCTTCAAATCTCTTCTTCTGCTCAAGGATGAGGGGGGTGATGTAGCCACGACAGAGGTGGTTAGAGATGGAAAGGGAGTGGGGGGCAGGAGGCAGGGGCCAGATAGCAGGAAGAACAGGGGGAGACCTGGAATGCAGGAAAATGGGGAGAGCAGTGAATCAGAGCAGGAGGGGCAGGGGGAAGAGGGAGGAAAGCGCAAGGAGAAGGACCAGTTGGGAGGAAAGGTAAAGGAGAAGGACCAGAAGTACAAGGAGGATTCAGTAAAGGGAGCTGAGGGTTTAGGCCAGGGGAGCACGACGAGCAAGGATGAACTAAATGGAGACAGGAAGGAAGGGAGGACGAGCCAGGTTAGTTTAGCAGTTGGGGAGAAGAACCAGTCGAGAGCAGTGAGGGGGGGAATTAGCAAGGTACAGAAGGATACTCAGGAGGAGGAGAGGAATAGGATTGAGGAGGGGGTGGGCCATGATAGAAGGAGGGGGGCATGTGGCACCCAGATGGGGGAGGAACAAGGAGCCGGCTGGGTGGAGGAGCCAGTAGAAAGGATGAGGGACATGTAAAGGGGGGAATGGAGGAAAAGGAGCGGTCAGAGTGCTCCTGTTGGGGGATTCTATGATCAGGGGTATCAAATGGGATAGGGAGGGAGAAGCCTGGCCAGTTAGGACAAGATGCTTCCCTGGACTAACGGTGCACAGGGCTAAGCACGAGGTATATCAGCTGGCAAAGGATTGTAGGGGTTCTCCGACATACTGGTCCACCTGGGTACAAATGACATTGAGGAAATAGCGATAGAGATACAGGCAAGATTCAGGAGCTTGCCAGGGTCTGTCATGACATAGGATGCACAGTTTCCTTCTCAGAAATCCTGCCGGTGCCAAGGGCTAGTGGGGAACACAAAAGGAAGATTAGGGAGATAAACCAGTGGCTCAGAGAGTGGTGTGAGGCCAGCGGGTATGGGTTGATGGGTGATTGGGGGGAGACCTGGGAAGATAAGGAGCTGTATGCTACAGATAGACTCCATTTCAATTTGGAGGGGAGGGGAATCCTTAAGTTGAAAATAGAGGGGTTCATTGGTGAAAAGTGGGGTTTAAACTTGTGAAGGGGAGGATGAGAAAAGGCTGTCAAGGGGGGTGCCGATAAAGGAGGGACTTGTTCCACTTCCGGGAGCTGGAGAATTGTGGAAAAGGCCGACTGGCAAAGTGCAGACCAGGGAAACAGAATCCCATGGGAACACGAGCAGGGAAATGGAACTATAGGAAAGGGTGGAAGGTAGTCCTGCTAAATGCCAGGAGCTTGGGAATAAAATGCCTGAGCTCCAGGCGATGCTAACTGAGGGAGCAGGGATGTGGCAGTGGTCACTGAGACTTGGGCCACTGCAGGACATGACTGGGACCTGAACCTGGAGGGTTACACTATGTTCAGGAAGGACAGGGGAGAGAAGGGGAGGAGGGGTAGCAATGATAGTCAAAAACTGCATTGGCATAAGGGGAGTAGAGGAGGTGGAGGGAACCGTGGAGGTGATTTGGGTCACCTTGATAACAAGGGGGGGCAAGAGAGTAAAAATAGGAGTGGTGTATAGACCCCCTGCCCTGGCGGAGGAGCTGGAGGACAGTCTGGTGGCAGATGTTGGGAGACACTGCAGACTGGGCAGAGGAACAGTGGTGGTGTTGAGGGACTTAAACATGCCAGGAATAGACTGGGAGACTATGACATCCTCTGTGACCAGGGAACAGAGGTTGTTGGATGTCTTTCAAGACGCATTCCTAACTCAGCAGGTGAGGGAACCGACCAGGGAGGCGCGGGTACTGGATGTGGTCCTGGCAGACAGTGACCAGATTGGGGGCCTGGAGGTAAGGGACCCATTGGCGGGGAGTGACCATGCCACGGTCTGGTTCTGCCTGGACCTAGGAGGGGTAGAAGGCTGCACAAAGACAGAAGTCACCAACTTCAGGGGGGCGGATTTTAAGGAAATGGGAAGGATCCTTAAGGAGCATTTGGATGGGATTGGGTCAGACATGGACGCTGATAGTAGGTGGAAATCATCAGGAGAGGGGCAGGATGCTACCAGCACCTGTGCAAGAGTAAGACTAAAATGCGTAGGCCCAAAACCTTGCTGGTGGACCAGGGAGGTCCAGGAGGTGATGCGAAAGAAGGCAGCCTATAAGCAATTCAAGTGCTCAAGGAGTGAAAGGGATCGAGGGGAGTACGAGCTGATGGCTAGAAGGGCCACTAGGGTGGTGAGGGCGGCTAAGGCAAGGAAGGAGCAGAACCTGGCCAGGGAAATTAGGAGAGGGAACAAGGGGTTCTTTAGATACATTGGGGAAAACGAAGGGTGAAGGGGCAGATTAGCAGGATTAAATCAGGGGAGAGATGGGCACAAGAGCCGGGGGAGCAGGCTGAGGTACTAAATGAGTACTTCACCTCAGTTTTCACCAAGGAAAATGGGGGTGCTGCATCATACATGGGAGGAGACAGAGATACTGAGGGGGGACCCTTACCGATCGGGCGGGTCTGGGCAGGGAGGAGGCATCACTGGCAGGAGGGGGAGGGCTAAGCAGGAGAAGAGGTACCAGAAGTGGAAATCACAGCAGAGAGAGTGAGGGAAGCCCTCAGCCCCTTAAGACAGAGAAAGCACCGGGCCGGATAAATTACATCCCAGAATGCTGAAGGAACTTATGGATGTCCTGGCGAAACCCCTGGCGGAGCTTTTCACCATCTCTCTGAGGACAGGATGGGTGCCCCAGGACTGGAAGGTGGCTCATATAGTGTCTATCCACAAGGGGGGATCAAGGGAGGTGGCAGGGAACTACAGGCCTGTCAGCCTGACATTGGTGGTGGGCAAGGTGATGGAGGGCATTGTCAAGGAGAGGCTGGGGGGGACCTGGATAAGTCAGGGTGCCTGGACGATAGACAGCATGGATTCATCCCAGGAAATCATGTCAGACAAACCTGGTGGAGTTCTATGACTGGGTGATGAGTGCCTTGGACCTGTGCAGACCAGTGGACATCCTCTTTCTAGACTTCAGCAAGGCATTTGACTCTGTTCCTCACGCTGGCCTGTTGGATAAGCTGGGAGAAATGGGGTGGGGAACCAGATGATCAGATGGATAGGCAATTGGCTCCAGGACCGGACCCAGAGGGTCATAGTTGGGGATAGTCTCATCCCCAAGGAGGGTCATTAGTGGGTCCCACAGGATCAGTCCTGGGCCCTTCTGTTCAATGCCTACGTCTCTGACATAAGGACAGGAATCAGGAGTGAGATGAGTCTCTTTGCAGATGACTCGAAACTGGGGGCAGTGGTGGATGGGGAGGAGGGGAGGGTGGCCCTACATGGGGACCTGGAGGCTCTGGAAAGATGGTCTAGAAAGTGGAAGCTGAGGCTCAATGCAGGGAAATGCAAAGTACTCTACCTGGGGGCCAGAAACCCAGGCCAAGTGTACACCCTGGGGGGGGAGATGCTACAAGTCTCGATGGCTGAAAGGGACCTGGGGGTGGTGGTGGATGTCAAGATGAACAACTCTGAGACTTATAGGAGGGCAGCAGCCAAGGCCAACAGGATGCTGGGATGCATCGCTAGGGGGATCACCTCCAGAAGGAGGGAAGTGATACTCCTCTGTATAACTGCTTGGTGGAGGTCAGCACCTTGAGTACTGCGTGCAGTTTTGGAGGCCACACTTAAAGAGGGACATTAACCTCCTGGAGAGGGTCTAGAGGAGGGCAACCAAAATGATTTGGGGCTTGGGGACAGGACCTATGAGGAGAGGCTCAAAAGCTAAATATGTACACATTGGAAGAGAGAGAAGGGACCGGGGGACATGATTGAGGCTCTCAGGTACATGAAGAGGGTAAATAGGGAGGAAACAGTCAGGGGTGCTTGAAGGAAGGAGGAGGGGCCACTAGAGGGCATGGGTGGAAGCTGGAGGGGAAGATTCAGGGGAAAGGAGGAGGTACTTCACTGAGAGGGTGGTGGAGCCATGGAATGCGCTGTCTAGGGGCTGGTGGAGGCAGAGACAGTGGAGGGGTTCAAGAGGGGGTGGGACAGGTACAGGGGAAGGGTTCTGGAAGCAAAATCCAATGCAGCAAGAATATCCAGAACTGAGAAGGGAGAAGCCAGAGAAGGCGAGGGGGGCAGCAAGGTCAGCACCCAGGGTGGGGGCTGACCAAACGAGCAGACACGAAAGACCGTTAGGCCTATTCTGCAGGCATTTTAGTATGTTAGTATGTTAGTAATCCTGCTCCTGTGGCCTCCCTCAAGGGGGGTCTGCAGTGCAGGGAGCCCCTACCCTGGTTTCGAAGAAGAGGGCTGCCTCAGAGTTTGAGGGGTTGAGAGACCGAGGCGAAGAGCAGCAGTGCATCCCCACCACCCTGCAGGGGTTGGGGAGAAGTCGCAGTGCTGAACCTCACCTCTCACTCGAGGGCTCGAGGGCTCGAGGGCACCTTCTGGTGGCAGCACAGAGGGTTGCCCTTCTGGACACATGCAACCACAGTCATGTCACAGGGGAGATTGCCCTTCTGGGCTCTTCTGGAGTTTGCCTTCTTTAGTTTTCTTCTTCGCAACCCGGTGTGGTCTCAGGGCCCCCAGTCACGGTGGCATCATTCCCTGGATTTAACAGCCCTGGCAGAGGCTGGACACTTTCCTCTCAGGTGCCCTTCACCCATTCCTTTGCAGACACCCCCCTCTGTTCCAGGCCATGTGGGTCCATCAGGGCCCTTAACTTGGGAGACATTCAGAGCTACTGTGGTGTCCTTTTCTGCCTATGTTAGGGCCACGGATGAACAGGTCTTTGGCCTGTTCCCCCTGCCTCAGGAGTCTTCTGATCATTCGAGCTCCACTGCCACTTGGAGGCAGTATGGCGCAGTGGTTTAAGGCTTTGATCTGCAAATCTGGAGACCTGGGTTTGAATCCCACAGCACCCACTTGCATACTGGGTGACCCTGAGCAAGTCACTTAATTTCCTTGTGCTCCCAGGTTGCACCTGTAAACAAGCTTTCAGCCTAGTGTGTCTCTCCTGGTTAAATAATTGGAAAAAAAAACTTCCTCCTCGTCTTCCTCTTCTGAGGGAGAGGAACTTCCTGTCCACATGTCCTCTGATGCCGATTTCATGGAATATCTGCGGTTCCTTTCTAGGCTGGTCACAGAGCGCCATATTTCTTTTGTTCACAGGGACAATACCGAGCAGCAGACATGTGCATTCCTCAGTGAATTCAGCGCTAGCCAACTCGTGGTGCCTTTCTGGCCAATCCCTTTCCAGGAGGTGTCTATCCACACCTGGCAGTCTCCAACCTCCCCTTCTCCAGTCCGGCAGACTGCAGGAAATGGTATTGTGCCCCCCACAAGTCTCTAGGTTCTCTATCTCACCCATCCTCGGGCTTGACATCCCTAGACACTCCTTCTGGGCCTCGGCGCCTGACGCAGGATTGACCCCCAGATCCGGATTCCACAGAATTTGAGCGTTGGGGATGAAGAGTCTTCTCTTCTGCTCCTGCGTTGATGTTCATAGGTTCACATCAGGCACACCACGGTGCCTACAACAGGCATCTGTTATCGATGCAGGCTCAGGTTCTGCCATCTATGCCTGATATGGAACAGTCCAGACAAGCCATTGCCCTCTCTGTACAGGGTCTGGAGCTTGCAAGGCACCAGGCAAGGGCATCTTATGATTCCAATTAGGTGGCTTCCAGACTGGCAGGGACAGCGATCTGCATAAGGCAGATGGCATGGCTTCGTCTATCCAGACTGTCACCCATTGCCCATTGTAGGGTGACTTCCGCCGCTTTCTGGGGGGCCCATCTGTTTTCCCGCAGGGTGACAAGGATTCTTCAGGGGCATCCTCTGTCCCCCTGGCCACAGGGAGCACCCCCTCATCCTCAGTCATCTTAGATTGCCTCAGTCTATTGGCTAGCATCTTCCCCTCCTACTTTCCACCAGTAGGAGGCTGAGGGATTTGTTCCCTCAGGGCTAAACATCAGGCTTCCTCTGGGGGGGGGGGTTGGTACTAACCCAGCAGTAATGAATGGTGAAGACTGACAAGGCAAGATATGAAAATTACATACCTACCATAATTCTTGATCTTCTCTTTTACCTTCACCATTCATTACTGATTCCCGCCAACCTTCCCCTCTTGGGCCTCATTTCTTGGGCGTCTGCCCCACCCTGCTCACCTTCCCCCCTTGAGCCCAATTGGGGGCTGAGTCCCTCTGGTACTTCAGGACCTTCTGTTCCTTCTCTGAAGCCACAGAGGGTTTGACCTGAGAAGAGGGCAAGTAGGGCTTCACCCTTACCTTCTGAGGAAACTCTTTCTGAATCTCTTTGCTGTGGTGTCCCCAGCTTTGGGGCTTCTCTATATTCTGGAGTGTTTCCTTATGGCTTGTACTTCTCAAGACACTCCTAGGGAGTCAGAGGGAGTTTCCTTCCCTGTCTCTGTTTGTTCTCCACACAAATATATTGTGCCCTTCTTGAAGGGGCTCCTATAGTTGTACACGGCCATGTGACTGTATACTCAGTTTCAAACAACATGAAGTCTTGCTGTATTCTGACAGTAGCAATGAGTCCCAACCTTCGAACTGCCCCAGAGATGAAAGAGTTAACTTTCCATGCCAGGCATGGAACACTGAGCTCGAGCTCGGTTGAGACTCTGTCTGTTGTTCTTCAAACTCAAACCGTCAGATTCTTTACTCCACCTCACTGAACAGTCGCTCCGGAGATTTCTCCTTCTGCTCGGTTCAATTTGTCGGTAAAAGTACCGTTTTTCTCGGTTTTCGACCGAATTTAAACCGCAACCTGTCGGTTCAGTCTTTGTCTGTGGTATTCGTGAGTACTAGATAGGTTATATATATTAATTCTATTCTGTGTGGAACTTGTAAACGGTTTATCGGTTCGGTTTGAACCGATCAAGTTGTTCAAAAATCTTAAATTGTACTTTTAGAGTGTGGTTACTGGTTCTTATCGGTTCTGAAAAAAACTGATTTTATGTTTTTTTCCACGACCCGTGACATGGTCAGGAACCGATAAGAGGGTCTTGCCTGGCGGATTGCCATTAAAAGGGTAAGTTTGGTTAGGACTGGCACAATGTCTGAGAAACCCAAAAGAAAAATCGGGCCCACTGGGTTTCAACACTGTAGTGTGTGGGGAAGTCTTTGCTAAGGCTGACCCCCACACCAGCTGTGTTTATTGTCTGGGGTTTGACCACCTCAATGCAGACTGCTAGATTTGTAAAAATTTTCCTGCAGCTACCCTAGAAAAGAGAGTTGGTAGGCTCAGGGAAAGGGAGGCCAAAAAGTCCGCTGAACCAGATGGCCAGCCCAGTTCGGTTCAAACCGAACCAGAAGGAGTGCCCTCTGACCAGGGCGAGACTTCTTCGGGCAAAAGGAGATCTGATTCTGAGGAGTCAGTTCCAGCAAAGAGAACTAGAAAAGAAAAATCAGCTGGTGTGGAGCCAAAACTTTCCTCTCCAACTGCTGAAGAAATAGCCAAAGCGATCAAAATTGTCCAGTCGCTTTCCCCGGTTCCGACCGAACTGGCACCATCAGGGAGGCGCTCGGTTCGGTCGGTTCCACCGGTTCAAGATTATGATTTAGAGGAGTATTATGAACTGGAGGAGGAGCAAGAGGAGTATGAGGAGAGTGAATGTGGATTTGAAAGTCTGGATGTGCCCATTGACCCGGACATCTCCCCAGACAGACCTTCAGGAGTGTCTCCTCCTAGGGTTTCTGAGGCCCCTCTCATTTCATGTTTTATAAAAAAGTGGCTGAAACCCTCCAGCTTCCTATGGAAGAAGCTGTGGATGACCAAGAGGAGCCTGACTTTGTGGAAATGATGGATATCCCAGAGTCTAGGAGACTGTCTATTCCTTTGCACAAATCTTTTGGGAAACAGACATTTACAATTTTAAAGACTCCTAATACTATACCTCCTGTGGATAAGAGAATGGACAAGAGGTATGCATTGTCAGGCTCAGATATGGAGTTCCTTACACAACAATGCAGCCACGTTGGGGTAGTGCAGGCTGCAGCCTGTGACAAGGCAAATATTCCCTTAGCTTCACACCCCCCAGACAAGGACTCCAAGAGGATTGACGCCATGGCAAAGAAACAGTACATGGCAGCATCCTTGGGATTCAGACAGGCCAATTATATGGCTTATGTTGCTAGGTATCAGAAATCCAGATGGGACACTGTCATGGCTTTAGCAAAACAGGTCCCTGGCCAGCTTGCCAAGGAGCTGGAGCAGGTGGCTGCTGATGGTATTGAGGCATCCAAGGTGCAATTCCATGCTGCAGTGGACTCAAATGATGTGTCATCAAGAGTCATGGCTACATCTGTGGTACTTTGCAGAATGGCTTGGCTCAGATGTACTAGCCTGTTACAGGATACCCAGACTAAGGCCATGGATTTTCCTGTTGTTGGTAATTCTTTGTTTGGGGAGCAAACAGAGAATTACATGAAGAAATGGACGAGTATAGGACCACTACAGGAGTGCCCAGGCTGAGGAAAGCAGGCCACTCCTCAAAGGCAGCATCCCAGGGGCAGGGGCAGGCCTTTTCATAGGCCTTTTTACCAAGCCCAGGCCTCCTTTTCTGCCTATGCTCAGAAGGGGTTCTTTAGAGGGAGAGGCAGAAGGGGTACTAGCAGACCTGCTTCCACCCCTCAGCCAAAACCCCCTGCCAAACAGGCACCTTGATGGGTTTGCCAGGGCTGGTTATCCACCACCTGTAGGGGGCAGGCTGGCTTAATTTGTCCAGGACTGGAAGTCTCTAACATCAGACAAGTGGGTCCTGGAAGTAGTAAGCCAGGGACTGGTTCTCAGCTTCAAAAGATTTCCAAAGCTGAGAACCAGATCCTTTCCACCTGCAAACCCCTCAGAGGCAATTGCCCTAGAGGCAGATATCTCTTCCCTCCTGGCTCTCAGAGCTGTGGAAAGGGTTCCACCCCTACACCAGGGCAAAGGGTTGTACTCCAGGTACTTCCTTACCCCAAAAAAGACAGGAGAATGGCGGCCCATCCTGGATCTCAGATACTTAAACAAGCACCTTTTAAAACCAAAATTTAAAATGGTAACTCTGGGAATAATTCTACCCTCTCTAAGGCCAGGGGACTGGCTAGTGTCCCTGGACTTCAAGGATGCCTACTTCCATATTCTCATCAGAAGCTCTCATCGAAAGTACCTCAGGTTCGAGCTGCCCTCAGGCCATTACCAGTTCAGAGCAATGCCCTTTGGTTTGACCTCTGCTTCAAGGGTATTCACAAAATGCCTGGCAGTAGTAGTTGCTTCTCTAAGAAGGCAAAGGATTTCCATCTTCCCTTACCTGGACAACTGGCTTATAGTAGGCCAGTCCCCAGACCAAGTCAAGTTACACTTACAGGTAACTCAGCAACTGCTCACCTCGTTGGGTTTCCTTCTGAATCTTTCAAAGTCAGTTCTAGAGCCTGTTCAGCTCCTCACCTTCATAGGTGCAGAGCTAGACACAGAAAAAGCCAGAGCTTTCCTTCCCCTGGACAGGACAAGGACCCTTATCTCTCTGGCCTCCTTATTCACCCTGCAGGTGTCTCGACCAGCAAGGCATTTTCTACAGCTCCTGGGGCACATGGCTGCTTCCACAGCAGTGGTGCAGGGAGCAAGATTTCAGATGAGGGACATTCAGTTCAATTTGAGAGCCTTTTGGTCTCAAAGGAAGGACCCTCTGACCAAATTGATCCCAGTGACTCGAACCCTGATCCAGGCCCTACAGTGGTGGCAGGATCAGAACAATCTGAGACAAGGAGTCCCCTTTGTCACTCAGTCTCGCTCTTTAATCCTAACTACAGATGCCTCCCTCTTGGGGTGGGGGGCTCACTTGGGTGACCTGACCACCCAGGGGTTGTTGTCCCCTCAGGAGTCTCTGCTTCACATCAATCTGTTGGAACTCAGAGCAGTGTTTCTAGCACTTCAAGCTTTTTCCAAATCTGTTCAGAACAAAGTTATCCAGGTCAGAACAGACAATACCACCACAATGTGGTACATCAACAAGCAAGGAGGCACTCGGTCTACGGCCTTGTGCACAGAAGCAATGAAGTTGTGGTCTCTGGCTTATTCCCTGAACACCTCCCTCACAGCAGTTCACCTTTCAGGCAAGGACAATGTCCTGGTAGATGCTCTCAGCAGGATATCCTAGGGCCATCACAAATGGTCACTGGATCCCCTGGTCTTGGAGGTGATATTTTCCAGATGGGGCACCCCACAGATAGATCTTTTTGCAGCCCCAGACAATCACCAACTTCCCCTTTTTTGCTGCAGGCCCCCAGTGTTGGGCTCAGTCCCTCTGGATGCCTTAGTTCTCAGTTGGGAAGGGAAGTTCCTGTATGCCTCCCCCCCCCTCTCTCCTGTTTAAAGTGCTAGTCAAAATCAGATCTCAACCCTGCAAGATGATCCTGATTGCTCCAGACTGGGCCAGACAGCATTGGTATCCACTCCTACTGTCCTTAGCAGTCCATCTTCCACTGTGTCTTCCCAGGAATCACAACCTGTTAACCTGTGCTCAGGGGAGGGTTTGGTACCCGAATCTCAAATATCTCAATCTCAAGGCCTGGCTCTTGAAGAGTTAGAGTTTGCTGATTTACACCTCTCCCAAGGCGTAATGGACATTCTGAAGGCTTCTAGGAAACCTTCCACCTGGGCTACTTATAATTCCAAGTGGAAAAGATTTTCCATATGGTGCTCTGGAAAGCATACATCCCCAGAGTCTGCTGATCTGCCCACAGTCCTTGATTATATGGTCCATTTTAATAGCTTGGTGCTTAGACCAGCTACACTGAAGATGCATCTGGCAGCTGTTTCTGCTTTTATCTCAGCAGGTAAGCCCTCTTCTCTTTCAGCTCACCCTGTATTCTCCAAGTTTTTCAGGGGATTGCTTCACACCAGCCCTCCTTTCAGGGACCCTGCCCCTGCTTGGGACCTTAATGTTTGCATTGCTCAGCTTATGCAACCCCCTTATGAGCCCTTGTCTTCAGCAGAGCTTAAGTACTTGACTTGGAAAACTGTGTTTCTGGTAGCCATCACCTCTGCCAGATGCATAAGTGAGTTACAAGCTTTGTCAGTGGAGCCTGATTTTATCTCCTTTCATAGAGATAAGGTGGTCCTCAGGACTAACAGGAAGTTTTTGCCTAAGGTGGTTTCAGATTTCCACCTTAATCAATCTATGTCTCTTCCTGTACTTCACTGACCATTCCTCCTCTGCGAGAGGAGGCTTCACAGTTTAGATGTGAAAAGAGCCCTTAGCTACTACAGAGAGCGTACCAAGGGTCACAGGTTTGACTCCCTCCAACTGTTCCTCACTTATGGTGAGGTTGGTAAAGGGAAACCTGCCACTAAAAGATCCATTGCCAGGTGGATTTTCTCTTGTATCCAATTTTGTTATGAAAAACTGGGTAAGGTTCCACCCTCAGGCCTGAGGGCTCACTCTACCAGAGGTACAGCTGCTTCCCTGGCTGCTGCCAGGGATATTCCTATTTAGAGATATGTCAAGCAGCTGCCTGGAAAACAGTTCACGCTTTTACCAAGCATTACTTCCTGGATATCCAGGCTAGGAGTGATGCTCAGTTTGGCACAGCTGTGCTTCAGAGCCTATTTCCTAAGTAGGTTCTGTCCCTCCTCCATGGAGGTACTGCTTGGTAGTCTGCTACTGTCAGAATACAGCAAGACTTCATATTGTTTGAAGAAAAAATTACTCACCTTAGTAATGTTGTTTCTTCTAATGGAGTCTTGCTGTATTCTGTCCTCCCCCCTGCCTGCCCCTTTCAGAACCTCTGTTTTGGGATGTGGGTGGGCAGTGGCAGTGTTGGCACTCAGTAGATGCCCACCTTGTTGTTTTCACCCCCTTTCTTGAGTGAATTGGTGTTGTGTTTTTTATTTTTTGGGTCTCCTGACTTGAGTCTTTGTTTTGGGACCAAAAAATGTGTTTTTATGTGTAGTAGCCAGTTGGCTAGTGTAGGTTTACAGCTTCCACACAGGACCTTAGTGAGTTTTACTCGTAAAGATCTGACGGTTTGAGTTTAAACAGCAACAGACAGAGTCTCAACCGAGCTAGAGCTCAGCGTTCCATGCCTGGCATGGAAAGTTAACTCTTTCATCTCCAGGGCAGTTCAAAGGTTGGGACTCACTGCTACTGTCAGAATACAGCAAGACTCCATTAGAAGAAACAACATTACTAAGGTGAGTATTTTTTTCTTTTCCTACACCTAGTAGGGGCTCTTTTCTCTTTGGAACAGATAATTTTCCCCTTTTGGGGACAATCTGTGAGCTCTTGGCTTAGGTTGTGGTTAATTGGATATCTGGGTGGGAAGGGAAATCTGCCTTCTTGAACACAGGCTGTACAGATGGCTCAATTGAGCCACCTAATAACAGCCATTAGCTGGAGGGATCCTTGCTCCCTTGTCCTCAGTCTATTTAGGACTAGTAAGCTCAAGCCAGTTTCTCCCAATTGTCATGGCAGATAGCCCCTCCTCCCTGCTATCCTTTTCTTCTTCTTCTTCTTCTTCTTCTTCTTCTTCTTCTTCTTTTTCTTTTCTTTCTCTTCTACTGTTTTCTTTCCTCTCTCAGAGCAGCCCGAGGAGTGAGGCCCTGTGGTTCCTTAGGGTAGGGTTCTTCTTTTCTGTCATCTCTTCGGCTTATTCCTTTTTCAGTTTATTTCCTTTCCTTTGTCTATCACCTCAGCTTCCTTGCCTCACTCTTCTTTTCTTGCTTATTTTTGCCTCTCCAGCCTTATAGAACTTGGAAGGAGGAGGAGCCCGCCTTTCCTCATAGTGTTCCCTCTACTATGGTAAGTACTATTTGCACACCGCTACATACAGATCTATAAATGCATTTTTTATTGGTACTGGGACTTAAGTGCACCAGTAGTATCAAAACTGTACCTCCTAATCTACCCATACTACCTGCATTCTCACAAAGCCTGGGCAGCTTGGTCAGTTCCACACAGGCTGGTCGCCCTTTAGTGCTCATTCCTATGTTGGACTTGGCACTCTGTAACTACTTCCTGATATCTTCAGCGGCCCCTGATGGGCTTACAGAATGATTCACTGCAGCCTTGCTCCAAACTTTGAACCTCTGTATTTTGTGGCTATCATGTGGTTAAGACAACCCCCCAAGAATAACCAAATCAGCAAATAGGAGGTATGGAGCTTAGGCTGTATACATCCATACATGTGCACATTCTAGTCTGCTACACTAGAAATATAGCAAAGAGGGTATCATGTAATATCAAGAATGTACTCATGCATCTTTATGGGGGGTTGGTGCTGTTCACATTTAATGAGCCTCATTCTGTGCACTCATACCCTGATCCATTTCGGGGTCACTCCCCTAAGCCGGAGACATATTCAGTTCCTCATTCAACTTTGCAATGGCAGTTGTAATTCTAGTAGATCTGAAACGCCCCCCTGCATCTCTTTCCTTCATCAGTGCTACACTCTCCTGGCTGTTTGTGCTATTCTGGCGATTGCCATTTGCATCCCCTGTTCTCCTCCCGCTCAGTCCTGGCAAAGTTCTGCCTAGTTTACTCAATCTCATTCTGCATCATGTGTTCATGCTATGTACACAGACCCATGGCACCAAGCTGCAACCGGCCACCCAAGTACCCATGTGCAATTTTTGTTGCCCATTTTCCCGCCATGGATATTGGCTGGTGGCATCAGATGTGGTGCTCTGCAACTGCTGCTCCGCTTGTGTGTTGTTCTTGTGTTGTGGGGGGGGGGAGTCATGAACCCCCTCTTCTGTCTGGGGAGTATGGGGTGATGTGATAGTGTGGAAGGGGGGGTTGGGGTTTGTGGGTGGGAGATGCTTCCATTTTTTCTACTCCCAGTCATCCTGGCTTGCTTGCTGCTACTGCCTCCGACCTCAGTTGCCTGCACATGATTTCTTCCCACCCCAGGTTTCTGCTTCATTTACAGTGTGGCCTTTCTTCCACTGCTCTGTTACTGCTTCAGCTGCTGAGCCTTCTCTACAGTACACCTGTTTCTATGCCTGCCATTCCCATCATGCTACATCTATCTTCCCATACCTGTCGTTCATTCATCATGCCTATCTCATCTCAGTTCCTTAATCTACTCTTCTTCTACAGCAGTGTTCCGATCTGCAGCCAACCCATACCAGCAGTACTCCAGACTCAGTACCTAACTCATGACTTTTGAGGTGCTAAGCGAAGGTAGGCTTCCTCCATCTACCAGGAATGAGATTCCATTACATTCACTACCTCCTGTCACAAATGCACTCCATGGGTCAGGCCCTCTGCTCCCACAGTGCCAAACCTCGAAGTGCAATATGTGAACAGGAGACAAAGAGGGTAACCCTCCTATCTGTTTTGGATCTTAGCAACTACCAGTCTCATATTCCTAGTCATGGGATGAGTTTCCCAAATTCAGTTCACTGCTCTAACTGTTGCGATAGCCATCTGCGTTTGCATTTGCTGCCCCTGCCTTGTGAGTGACAGTCATATTGTAATCCTGCAAGGAGAGGCTCCATCTTAAAAGCCTACCATTTCTTTTACTCATTTGTCTCAGCCAAACTAGGGGGTTGTGATCTATTTATACCTCAAAATGTCGCCCATATAGGTATGGCTCTAACTTCTTTAGTGCCCACACCATTGCAAGGCATTTTTTCTCCACTGTAGAATAAGCCTGCTCCCTGGGCAGTAACTTCTTACTGAGGTACACTATTGGGTGATCTTTCCCTTGGTTAGAAGTCTGGCTAAGTACTGCCCCAATACCCACATCTGAGGCATCTGTCTGGACTTCAAAGGGTTTACTACAGTCTGGACTGGCTAATACAGGAGCACTGCACAGTGCCTCCTTTAGCTGTGTAAAGGCTTGTTCACAGGTTGGTTCCAAGTTAACCTTTTTAGGCATTCATTTCTTTAACAGGCCAGCTAGGGGAACTGCCAGGGCACTGTAGTTTGATACAAATTTTCTATAGTACCCTGCAGTCCATAGAAAACTCCAAACCTGCTTCTGTGTTTGAAGTCTGCACCACACCTTGATTGCCTCAATTTTTGCTTGATTAGGATGGAGCTGTCCCCAGCCTACTACATGCCCGAGGTATGCCACCTCGTCCATGGCCATCTGGCACTTTTCAGCTTTTACAGTGAGCGTGGCCCTCTGTATCCTGCCCAGCACTTCTGTAAGGTGGGACAGGTGTTCCTTGCAGCTGGCACTGAAGATGGTTATATCATCCAGGTATGCCATGGCGTATTCTTCAGTACCATTTAACACCTGGTTCACCAATCTTACTTTAAACTCAAATAACCCTATTGGAGTGATGAAGACTGATCACTCCCTAGCTCTGGCAGTTAACTCCACCTGCCAACATCCTTTTGTCAGGTCAATAGTGGTAAGGTATGTCACCTCTCCCAACTTGTCCATTAGTTCATCCATCTGTGGCATTGAGTGGGCATCTGACTTCGTGACTGCACTGAGTCCATGATAGTACATGCAAAAATGAGTAGAGCCATCTGGCTTGGGAACAAAGACTATGGGTGAGGTCCAGGGGCTGTGGGATTTCAGGATCCCTAAATCCAGCATTTCTTCCACCTCCCTCCTAATGTTCTTTTGGATGGCCTCTGATACCCGATATAGGAGGTTGGGGGGTGCTAAACAATGGGGGCAAAGTCTGCTAAAACCTCTCTTACTTCCTGGATCTGGTCCAGGGTCAACTGGGGCAAAATTTTAATTGCCTCCACAGAGGACACCCACTTGCTTTCTTCCAGCAAGTCCAGAAGAGGGTCTTCCTTGTCCGTCCCCTCCCTGGAACTACACACTGCAAAGTCCATGTCAATCCTATTTATATATGGCTTCATCATGTTGACATGATACATTCTTTAGGTATGTCTCCTGTCAGACAGTTCTATAATATAATTTATATCATTCACCTGTCTGACTACTTAGTATGGTCCTGTCCACTCAGCCTGCAGCTTATCTTTCCAAACTGGGATTAGTTCCATGACCTCCTGACCCACAGTGTATGAACGAGCTCTGGCTCTGTGATCATAGCTTACCTTTTGTTTTTGCTGGGCAGCCACCAGGTTACTCTGGGCTGTTCCCATAAGTTCCTTCAGCTTTTCCCTAAACTTATGAGAGTTCCCTGGGTGGTGTGCTTGCCTTCCCAGTCCTCCCTGGATCAAGTCAAGGGCCAATGCACCCTGCATCCATATAAGAGCTTGAAGGGGAAAACCCTGTTGACTCTTTGGGTACCTCCTTGTATGCAAACAACAAGTGGGGAAGGTATTTCTCCCAGTCCCTCCCATGCTGTTCAGCAAATGCTTGGAGCATTGATTTAAGGGTACCATTAAATCTTTCCACAAGCCCATTGGCTTGCAGGTGATACAGTGTTGTGCGTCACTGCACCACCCCACACTACTCCCACAAACATTTCATCAGGTCCAACATGAAGGAACCCCCTCGACTGGTGATAACTTCCTGCGTGAACCCAAGACAGGAAAAATCCTTAGCAAGGCATCTGCCACTTTGTCCATCCTCAGTGAGGATAAGGCTACTGCCTCCAGGTGCCGGGTGGCATAATCCATCACTGTTAGGATAAACCTCTCCCCGGAGGAGCTGGGGGTATTCAAAGGCCCCATAATATCCATTCCTACCCTTTGGAATGGCTTCTATACTATGGGTAAGGGAATCAGGGCTGCGTGGGTTTTCCTACCAGCCTTTCCTATTTCTTGACACCTGTGACAAGATCTGCAATATTCCTTCACCTGTTGGGTGAAGTTGGGCCAATAGAAATTCTGGGCCAATTGCTGCATAGTGCATGCAATTCTCAGATGTCCAGACATGGGAATATCATGAGCAATCTTGAGTAACCGCTCATGGTACTCCTGGGGAACGACAAGCTGCCTGCCCATCACCCCTCCCTCTGTCCTTATGTCCTGCGTATATAGCAGTCCATTGTCCCAGTAAACTCTGTGTTCTCACCCCAGAAATCCACTTATATTATTACCTCTTGCAGTGCTCCTTTAAGCCAGCACTGTCCTGGAGAAAATGGAATGCTATGCTAATGATTTAATCTTTAGCTCGTGCATCTAATTCAAAAACTGCCCAGTGTAACTACCTACATTCTAACTTCAGATTTCTTCTCTCTGCTGCAAAGTTTAGATACCCTGGAGATCTTCTCTCTATCAAGAGCGATTCCTGAAGTGCATTGAACAAAAAAACTTAAGTAGTTTTGTTTATTTTTTCATTTACTGCCTAGTGTAATTATATTTTAGCTTTTTTTTACCTCATAGTTTAAATTTAGTGTTATTTTTCTGGTTCCTCGCAGTTCCTGTGAACTGAGAGGCAACCGATTCTTTTCTCTACTGAATCGGAACCTTTTTTAAAGGGTTCCGATTATTATTTCTGTATTTTTCTGTAAAAATCATTGTTTTGAAATGATTTTCCTTGGTTTCCTGAGCTGTTTCTTGGTTCCGGATCTGATCTGAACCGATAGATTTGGGGTTTTCTCGGTTGCTGAACTGACCTCAAATATTTAACTTTTCTTTATTTTTGTCAGTTTCTGGTTCCTGTTTTCTTTAAAATGTCAGATAAACCTAAAAAGAAAACAGGATCGCCTGGGTTTAATAATTGACGTGCTCTGAAGTGTTTGCTAAGGCAGACAAACATGATTTATGTTTGCTCTGCCTTGGTCAACAGCATTTTTCTGCTGACTGTAACATATGCAAGTCTTTTCCTGAGAAAACAGTGGAAAAACATAAGGAAAGGCTAAAAAGAAAATTGGAAGAGGGGTCCATGGGCTCTAACCAGTCCACCCCCTCTAAATCCTTGGCTGTTCCTTCCAGAGCCTCAAAAGCCACCCCTGAGATGGGTGAGGGCTCTGGCAAGAGAGGCAATGAACCGGCTGACACTCTGGTGCCTGCCAAAAAACTCAAGAAGACAAAGCACACTGAACCCCCAGCTGAAATGCCTCAAGGGGTTCCTCAGGTGCCTGTACCTGCTCTTTCACCTGCTGAGCTAACCCAGGCTCTGGCCTTACTACAAGTGCTGCAGGGTTTACTACCCCCTAAGCAGCCTGTGGTCACTCCGGTTGAAAAAAAAAACTATTTTTGTACCTCCTTTGTCCACTGACACAGTGGAATTTAAGGATGATGATCAGACAGAGGAGGGTATCAAACCCGAGGTCTCACCAGAACAAGACTTTGGCTCTCCTCCCAGACCCACAGAGGACTTTTTATCCCATTTTTCCTTTCTCAGGAAAATGGTGGAAACCCTGGATCTGCAAACTGTAGAAGAGATCCAGGATGAGGAAGAAGCCCAATATATGGAGCTTATGGGGCTGACACCCACTGGAAGGCTCCTTCTGCCTATGTATAAGTTTTTTAAGAAAGATGTCCTAGAAGTTCTTAAGACTCCAATCACTGTCACACCCACTGATAAAAAATGTGATAAAAAATACCAGCTTGAGAGGTCAGGGCAGAGTTTTTATTTACTCACCCTGACCACCAGAGAATTGTACAGCAGGGAATTGTACAGCAAGCTGCCTGTGAAAAGGCAAAGACTCCCTTGTCCTCTCATCCCCCTGAGAAGGACTCGAGAGGATTGATAGCATGGCTAAAAAGGGGTACCTTTCAGCTTCCCTGGCAGTTCGCCAAGCCAGCTACCAAGCTTATGCAGCCCTCTACCAGAAGGCTCTTTGGCAGTCCATCTTGAATAATGCAGAAGCTAACCCCTCTCTAACAGTTTCAGAGCTATTGGACGCTGCAAGACTGGGCTTGGAGGCTTCCAAATACCAGTTCCAAATGTCAATTGACACAAATCACACAGCTGCTAGATGGATGACAGGTGCTATAGCTTTAGAAGATTTGCATGGCTGAGAGCTACTAATTTCACCCAGGACACCCAGAGTAAGGCTATAGACTTCCCAGTCGAAGGCCACTCACTTTTTAGACTGAGGCATACTTGAAAAAGTAGATGAGTATAAGACTACTTTCTGCAGTAATTCTACCAAGGAAAACGCTTCTCCCTCCATTTCATCTTATGGAAGGGGAGGCAGGGGTAGGTCCTCTTTTAGGAGGCCCTTCTTTGAAGTGCAGGCTATGCCCCAACAGCAGTACCAATCACTACAGGTTGGCTTCTATAGAGCCAGAGGCAGAAGGGATTCCATGCAAGGATCCCAATCTGCACAACCCCAGCAACAAGCAAAACAAAATCCCTGACTTTTCTCACCAGGCTGCCTCTCCGTCTCCTGTAGGGGGCAGACTGACATTATTTTCAGAAATGGCTGAAAATTACCTCTGACAGGTGGGTTCTGGAAATAGTGAGTCAGGGTCTGTCCCTTTGTTTCAAATCCCTTCCTCCTCCAAGATCAAAGCAATTCACACCAGCTCCTTTCACAGAAAGAAAACTGTAGGAACAGGAGGCGCAGGCTTTACTTCTAGCAAGGGCAGTAGAGCCTGTTCCCCCCAGCCAAAAAGGGCAGGGGTTTTATTCAAGATATCTCTTAACAAAAAAAAAGAATGGGGAATGGTGGCCTATACTAGACCTCAGACTGCTAAACAGGTACCTGGTAAAACCCAGATTCAAGATGGTCACATTGGCCATGATTCTGCCAACTCTACAAAAAGGAGACTGGCTAGCCTCCTTGGACCTAAAGGTCACATATTTCCACATTCCCATAAGGAAGTCACACAGAAAATATTTGATAGTCAGACTTCCCTCAGCCACTATCAGTCCTCAACACTTCCCTTCGGGCTCACCTCTGCACCAAGGGTCTTTACCAAGTGCATGGCAGTAGAGGTGGCACACCTAAGAAAACTAAATGTTTCAGATCTCATCTGTGCAATCTTCACCATTCATCACTAGTGGGTATAGCCCTCCAGAGCTAGGACCTCATGGGAGACTTTTTTTTGTGCTGGGGAGGAGTTGATGCAGGGGCGATACCACCCTCGAGGCCTACGTACTACGTGGCACTCGCAGGTTGGCCGTTAACTGTCATCGACTCCGCCCTAACCTCAGTTCTTCTCCCACTGTCGAGAAAAGACCTTGTGAGAAACTTCAAGCAAGGTCACATAGCGTGTTGCAACCTCATGTTTCAGCCTAGTATTACACACTTAGTTATCTCGGTTCTGTTTCACCCTGCTCAACGTCGCTGCTGATTACCGGTAAGACTGTTCCTTTCTTTCCTTATCAGTGACATTGAGTACTATTTTTGATTTGTTTACTGACTGGTCATGTCTCATCCCAGGGATAAAAAGTCATCGAAGGTGGAGCAGTCTCCTATGCATCGGTACCCCTGAGGCCGCCAATATTCCGTCACGGATCAGCATGACTGCTGTCTCTCCTGCCTCAGCCTGGCCCATGATATGGATAACTGCAATGCCTGTTTCTTGATGGACCACTGTGTTCTCGAGTTGCATGCGTTGAAAGTCGGACGTGCACCGCCGACTTTTGGGGGACAGGTTTGCAGTCAGCGGGCCAAGTCCAGGACTCTTGACCCTTCTTCCAGGTCCCCTCCCGGTCCTATCCGGCCCATGGAGGAGGGGCCTCCACCTCATCTAGCTTTGCTGTGGTGGGGGCTTCTTCCACAGTGCAGGAGGCCCAGCCCGGGCCTCTTGGGGGTCGGGTGGGAGGTAACGCCTTGGCAGTCACCTCTTCGGAGGTAAGGGCTCCTCTGATGTCACATCCTGGGGCCTGTGGGCCTGGGCCGGCACCATCCTTGACACCGTCTGTTGGCGCTGCTCTTGGTTCCGGTACCGCTTGTGGTGCTGGGGGCCCGGGTGGTGCTGTAGGTACTGCTGGGCCATCCCTCGGTGCCGCTTTCAATCCCAGTGCCATTCGCGGTGCCAGGGATGGTAGCAGTGCCATGGGAGGTGTTAACGCTATTCTTGGGGCAGTTCCTAGTCTCAGTGCTGCCCGCAGCACCGAAGCTGGGGCCGGTGCCGCTTCTGACTCCAGTGCCATTTGTGGCACTGGGAAGTTGAGCGGTGCCATGGTCGGTGCCATCTCTAGCTCTGGCCCATGTATGGTGCCGGAGAGGGAGGTACTGCCGCAGTCAGCGCCGATCTCGACTCCGGTGCCGTTCACAGTGCCGGGGGTGGGTGTGGCACTGTGGCCAGTGTCATTTCCATCTTTGGTGCCATGCAGGATACCGAGAAGGAGCCTGGCACCAGGTGTGATGCCGTGCCTGGCTCCAGTGCCACTCACGGTGCCAGGGCTGTGGGTGGAGCCACTCATGGTCCAGGAACTGGTAGGGATCGGGGAGTGGTCTGGCATCGGGACTATTTGTCCACTTCTTTGGAGGAGGACTCAGGGTCTGATCCAGAATGGCTATCAGATTCCTCGGAATCCTCCAACCCCTCCATGTCCACCACTTCGGCCCTCACTTGGCTTCCATCTGTGGGTCGGACAGTTCCGGCTGATTCTAGGGTCAGTGACACTGACCAGCCAGCAGTAGTTCAGGTGGCTGCTGCTACACAGCCCGGAGTCGTTGGGTTGTCTGCCCCTCCATCTCCTTCTCTCCCAGGTATTCCCAGTCCTAGGGGACCTCTGACCTGGGAGGAATTAAGGGGTTCAGCTGCGCATTTCCTCTCCTACCTTAGGGCCATGGATGAGCAGGTGTTCCACCGTGCTTCTGCGCAGCCTGACCCTGAATCGATGGATTCATCTGCCTCCTCATCCCCCTCCTCAGAGGGAGAGGAATCTTCTGTCCACATCTCCCCAGCATCTGATTTCACAGCGTATCAGTGCTTCCTCGCAAGGATGCTGGGCAAGCTCCATCTTACCCCATCCTCCGAAGGAAATCCTGACCAAGTGACATGCACCCTTCTAGGTGAATACAGACCGGCCAACCTGGTGGTTTCTGCCTGGCCTGTCCTCTTCTGGGATACGTCACTTCAGCTCTGGCAGTGTCCCTTCTCCACTGTTCCAGCCCCAAGGGATTTGTGCCAGCAGTATTGCACTCCCCCGGAGTCTCCAGGGCACATGCCTCACCCCCTTTCGGGTCTGACACAGCTGGACACTCCCTCTGGGCTTCGCACCCCACACCTTAACCAGCCCCCAGACTCAAGACTCTGCAGATTTTAAATTCTGGGGGAGGAGGACCTTCTACTTGGCATGGCTTCTCCTTTCCATTGCTTCTCATCAGTCCCACTATGCTTCCTATGATAGGTTCTTGTGGTTGAGGCTGGGACAACTTCTAGCCTCAATACCTGATACATAGTAAACCAGGCAGGCCATCACCCTGTCTGCTCAGAGCCTGGAGCTAGCAAGGCACCAAGCTAGGGCATCTTACGATGCCAGTGAGGTAGCTTCCAGGATTGTAGGGACAGTGATCTGCACTAGGTGGACAGTGTGGCTTCACCTATCCCGGTTGTCACCCCTGGCCCGGTGTAGAGTGATTTCCTCCTCGTTCTGGAGAACCCACCTCTTCTCCCGTAAGATGAGACAGCAGCTTTTGGGGTGCATACCCTCTCCCACTGGGAGTTCTCCATCTCATCCAGACCAGTCTCAGGCCTCTCCAGGCCCATAAGAGTTCTCCCCTCTGGTGTCTCCCCCCACTGGAGGCTAAGGGACTTAGTCGGTAGTCACCCACTAGTGATGAATGGTGAAGACTGACACAGATAAGATATGAAAATTATGTACCTACCATAATTCTTGATCTTTCTGTGTATCTTCACCATTCATCACTAAATCCTGCCCACCTTCCCCCTTGGGCCTCAGTCTCTGGGCGTCTCCCTCCCCCTGTGTGTCTGCCTGTTGTTTCAGCTCTCCCCTCTCTCCTTCCCTTGTGGCCAGGAGGGAGGAGACCCTGGAGGCACACAGGAAGGAGCATCTCCTTAGGGTCTTGGATGGAGGGGGGGTTTTCTCTTCTCCCTCGCTTTTAGTGGCCTCCCCACCTCCTTCTTTGGGGGGTGGGATGGGGGACTGAGACCTTCCCCCTCCTCTTTTCCAGACCTCTAGTATGCTTGTTTTCATATGTCCCTTATGACTAATCCCTTTTATATTTATATTTTAGGGTTTGCTCCTTGGAGTTTTCCCTTTTGCTTTTGGTGGGGGAAGAGGACATGCTCTTGGCTCCTGGACTTCTTCCTTCTTAGCTGCTGACCTTGTGAGAGTCTTGCTGCTGCCTTTTCTGGGCTTGCCTCTTGTCTGCCTGGATCTCTTATCCTAAAATTGTTTACTCCTTAACAGCCTTGTTGTTGCCTTAGCCAGGTTGCTTCCTTGGCTATCTTCTCTCTCTCTCTCTCTCTCTCTCTCCTCTCTCTCTCTCTAAATGGGCAGACTGGACCAGGCAGTCCTGTTTTCTCCCTCCCTTGAGGATTTGGGGTCCAGGCCCATAGAGTCAGAGAGCATAGTCCTGTCCTCTACCAAACTGTTTCTTCTATCCTTCTTCTTTCTTCTCTCCCTTCCCTCCTCCTTTCCAGAGATTGGGTCCTCCAAATCCCTAAATTTAGTCATTTTCTCTTTTTGTCCTCTCTGTCGTTTATTTCTCCTTTTTGGTTCTTATATCCTTTCCTTTTGTCTATCCCTTGGGCTCTCTTATCCCATCCCCCACCCCTTTCTTCCTCTCTCTTTCCAGCATTGCAGAACTGAAGTTGGGGTGGAGTCGACAACAGTTAACGGTCAACCCGCGAGTGCCACATAGTATGTTGGCCTTGAGGCCAGTACTGCCCCTGCGACGACTTTGCCCCAGCAAAAAAAAACAGAAAAAAAGTCTCCCGCATTGTCCTAGCTCTGGAGGGCTATACCCACTAGTGATGAATGGTGAAGATACACAGAAAGATCAAGAATTATGGTAGATACGTAATTTTCATTTTTTTCCCTATCTGGACGATTGTCAAATTGTGGGAAAATCTCACCAGCAGGTGATGAGCACCTTCAGGTAACCCAGGATCTGTTGCAATCTCTGGGTTTCCTTCTCAACATCAAAAAGTCAGTCCTAACCCCTGTGCAGGTACTGCAGTTTATAGGTGCAAAACTAAATACTATACTGGGATGGGCTTTCCACCCTCTGAAGAGGGCAGAAAGCATTCAGTTTTTGGCAGGCTCATTTGTTCTGGGCAAGACAAAGCCAGCAAGACAGTTTGTACAACTGTTAGGGCACATGGCTTCAGCAACAAGCACAGTCATAGGTGCCAGGTTTCAGATGAGAGACGTCCAGTTCCACCTCAGTGAACACTGGTGCCAAAGGTGGGACTCCCTATCAAAACCAATACCAGTAACAAGGGTGTTACTACAGGCACTCCAATGGTGGATGGAACTGGAAAACTTAAGAGAAGGGGTTCCATTCCTGCAGGAGTCCCCTTCACTGATTTTCACAACAGATGCTTCCCTGTCTGGATGGGGTGCTCACTTGGGAGAGCACACCATTCATGGTACCTGGGAGAGTGCAGATTCACTCCTGCATATAAATCTGCTAGAGCTAAGGGCTGTTTACCTGGCCCTTCAGGCTTTCTCACACCTAATACAGGGAAAGGTGGTATAAGTCAGAACAGACAATACCACAAGAATGTACTTCATCAACAAGCAGGAAGGGACAAGGTTTAACCCACTTTGTGCAGAGGCAATGAGGATATGGAGCCTTGCTTACTCTCTAAACGCCTCCCTACAGTCGATCCATCTGCCTGGCAAAGACAACACCCTGGCAGATGCTTTGAGCAGGATAAACCAGGCCCATCATGAATGGACACTGAACAAGCAAGTGGTGAATGTTCTATTCAGGAGGTGGGGCACCCCAGAGATAGATATTTTTGTATTCCTCCAAAATCATCACCTGCCTCTGTATTGTTGCAGGGCCCCTGCCAAGGGAATAGTTCCCCTGGATGCCTTGATTCTGAATTGGACAGGGAGGCATCTTTATGCCTTTCTCCCTTTTCCTCTGATACTCAGGGTGCTCATCAAGCTCAGATCACAGCCAGCGTCAATGATACTGGTAGCCCCAGACTGGGCCAGACAGTCTTGGTACTCCCTCCTGCTCTCTATGTCGGTGACCAAACTGATTAACCTTCCACAAAGGTACAACCTACTGACCTCCTTTCAGGGATTGGTCATGTACCTCAGTCTCAGGTCTCTCAGGCTTAAGGCATGGCTCTTGAGGACTTAGAATACACAGGTTGGCAATTCTCTGAAGGGGTCCTGGAGGTCCTCAGAGGGTATAGAAAAACTTTTATTAAGAAAACCTATGCCTCAAAATGGAAAAGGTTCTCTATATGGTGTAAAGATAAGGGTGTAGCCCCAGCTCAGGCTGGCATACCAACCCTGCTGGACTATTTGACTCATCTGCATTTCCAAGGCTTACAGCACTCAACCCTGAAAGTGCACTTGGCTTCAGTGTCAGCATACATTTTGGCTGGAAAGGACACCTCCTTAGCATCAAATCCTATCTTCAGGAGGTTCTTTAAGGGACTGTCACCTATTTCTCCCTCACAAGGAACCAGTGCCAGCTTGGGACCTGAACATTTGCATTGCTCAGCTTATGCTTCCTCCCTTCGAGCCCATGGCCTCTGCAGATCTCACGGTTGTTACTTGGAAGATAGTCTTCTTGGTGGCAATCACTTCTGCCAGGAGGATAAGTGAGCTCCAGGCCCTCTGTGTGGAAAAGGAATATGTTTCCTTCAATAGGCACAAGGTAGTGTTGAGAACTAATAGGAAGTTCCTCCCCAAGTTGGTCTCGGACTTCCATTTGAACCAGTCTATTACCTTGCCAGTGTTCTTCACTGAGCACTCTAGCTCAGGGGAGCGTAGACTCCACAGCTTTGACGTAAAAAGGGCTTTAAGGTACTACATGACTCATACCAAAGACCATAGGCAAGACAGACAACAGCTGTTCCTCACCTATGGAGAGGTAGATAAGGGGACACCTGCCTCAAAAAGAACCATCTCTCAATGGATAGTTCAGTGTATCTAGTTTTGCAACTCAAAAGCAGGTAAGGTGCCCCCTATTGGGCATAGGGCCCATTCTATAAGGGGCACAGCTTCCACTATTGCAGCTACCTGAGAGGTGCCTTTGATGGAAATCTGTAAAGCAGCTACCTGGAGGTCAGTCCACACCTTCACTAAGCATTATAGCCTGGACACCCAGTCCAGGAGTGATGCCAGATTTGGCACAGCAGTACTGCAGAGTCTGTTTCCTAAGTAGATTCTTTGCCCACCTCCTTGAGGTACTGCTGCATAGTTTGCAAGAAGTAATAATATTAGTGGATTCCTGGGGTTAGAAGAAAAGATTACTCACCTGTAGTAATCTTGTTTCTTCCAACAGGATCCACTAATATTATTACTTTCCACCTGCCTCCCCTTGCAGAATCAGTAAAATTCCTCTCCAGTGCTTATTGCATGTATGCTTGGAGTGGTATGCCATCTGCTGGCACTTCTTAGTAATGCTTTATAGCTTATAGGTCTTTTTTCCTTAGGTGAATCTGACATTAAGAAAAAGGGAAATGTTTCTCTCTTTTTTCCTGTGATTTAATGTTTACTAGTTGCCCCAGTTGGGGCCCCTTTTTTTTCTATTTGTATTCTAATTATATATTACAAATAGAATAATAGATAAATGAGTGTGTATTACAAGGCAGTAATGCCATCGAGAGGTTTTGGGGACATGGAACCTCGACAGCAAAGCTCGAGAGGTCCTAAAGTCCCTGCAAAGCCTCTGAGATGGTATTAATGTTTCTGTAAAACACTTCTATTTTCTGTTATTTTTTGTAATATATGGATCCATTGATAATACTACAGTTGCAGTTGACCTTTGAACTGTAGTATTATCAGCACAAACGATAGTATTATCACTTTTCAGGATAGTATTATTGAGAGTAGTGATGTATTACTGGGAAATTTTTGCATAACTTAGTATAGTATTATTGAGGCTTATACATATATTACTATGGCCTCTTTGCAGGCTTCTGAGAAATCTGAGGTTAGAATGTACACAGTTACACTGGGCAGTTTTTGAATTGGATGCACGAGCTAAAGATTCCATCATTAGCATAGCATTCCATTTGCTCCGGGGCAGTGCAGGCTTAAAGGAGCACTGCAAGAAGTAATGATATTAGGGGAGCCCATTGGAAGAAACAAGATTACTACAGGTGAGTAATTTTTTCTTTCCCGTCACCTCCCAGTGCTCTGTCAGAGTCTGCCCAAACCCTCAGCTTCTCTATACTTGGGTAATTTTTCTGAGCAGCTGCAAAATATTTACACATTCCCTAAGCATGGGGCAGGTACCCTCCAGTTTCTAAACTAGGGTCCCTAGCTCTAGCATCAGGGCAGTCAGGGTCACTGCCATTCCTAACCCTCTGACAATTGGCTACCCCTCCCTCCTCAGAGTAGCCTTCTGTAGCTGTTCTGTTAATTGCTATGTGGGGAATTTCTACCCCCCCCTTTCGCTGTTCTCCATATCAGGAGACACAGGCTGGAGAACCAGCCTCCCACTGTTTTCCACAGAGGCTTCTATGGGGTCCATGGAACTACAGTTTTCCTTTGCTACCTGACTGCGGGTAACTGCACTTACCATCACCTTTAGGAGATTGTTCTCGATAATCACATCCAAGGCAAGATTTTCTGCCACTGAAACTTTTTGCACAGTCTCTCCTGTCTCACCCTAGTCCAGGAGAACATTAGCAAGTGGTAGCATTTTCCCCTCCCCAGTGAATCCCCATACAAACTGATTGGATATAAGCTGTTCTGGCTCAACCAAATCCCCTTTTACCAAAGTAAGGGACTCCCCCGTGTTCCTTAACCCATGGGTTTGCACCCCATCCACAGTAATTGGGTGTATGTGCTCCCTCATGTTTACTGACATGCTTTCACAGATATACTAAAAAAAAATCTCTTTCCCAGCATCACTTCTTGTGCTCTGTGTCTTTTTAGGACACTGCCTGGCAAGATGTCCAGGTTGTTTGCAAACACACCATTCATTTCTTTTATCAGGCAAATATTTTCTTTGTAACCTGGGGCTGCCCACTTTTGGTGGAGACAATGAGGGTTTTAGTTGCCTTGAAGACACACTTTTCCCTTTCTGCACTGCCATGCCCACCCCACTCCCTCTGAGAGCAGGTATGTTCCTGGCATGGCGGTCTGAGAGTTCAGCAGCCTCCTGCACTGTTTTTGGATCCCGGTTCTCTAGCCAGGTTTTCAGCTCTGCTGGGCAAGCCCAGAAGAACTTCTCCAAAAGTACAACATTCTCAATTTTCTCTACAGAGTCTGCTTGTATCCCTTCTCACCAACGTTTTAAAAACTGACATTGTTTGGTAGCTAGCTCCTCATAGCTCGTGTCAGGGCTTCTCCTGAGCTTACGGAACTTAACTCTGTATGCTTCAGCTGTCAAGTCATATTTTTTTAACAATGTAGCTTTAAGTTTGCCATAATCATTACTGTCCTGATTATCCATTTGATCCAATGCATCACAAGCTTTCCTGGTAAGCAGTGGGGATAGTTGGAAGCTCCAGGACTGTCTGGGAATCTTTGCCTGAATGCATACCTTTTCAAATAAGTTTAAAAACGCATTCGTATCTTCACCCTCTTTAAATCTGGCTATCAATTTAGAATGTAATTTGTAACCCAGTCCTGGAGTCCCAGGTTCATCCATACCACTTACCTGCTCTGGCACTGGTCTTTGGACTTGTAGCTTCTCCAGTTCAAATTTCCTCTGGTACTCTTGCTTCTCTGATTTGACCTCTCTATGCTCTCGCTTCTCCTCTCTCTCCATCTCCATCTGGAACATCTTCTGCTCAAATTCCAGCTCCATTCTCTGCAACTCTATCTGCAGCCTGATCCCTTCTGGCTCCAGCATGGTGGTGATCCTCCCCTGCCACTGTGGCTCTCAGTTCACACTGGTCCCACTGTCCTCCTCCCTGGGTCTGGACACTGTGATGGACCCTGGCCCCTCCAAGCCCAAGGTCTGGTCCCTTTCAGTCATCAACTGTGACTTGAGGTCTTGGGCATCGGCTGCCACAGGAGCCTCCACAAGATGCTGTTTGTTTTGCCCCTCACAATGGACTCCGCTCTTCTGGCACAACTGCCTTAGATATTCTGCAGTGTACTCATTGTAGGTGGAGGTAATTTTCTTCCCTAATGTATAGCTACACTAGCACCCGAAAAAAAAAATAAAGCAGGTAGGGAACTTAGACTGTAATGACAATGATATATTTCTTCTCTTTTTTTCTTCAAATCGCTGCCTTATTTTGGGTGTGAACTGTTACAGTTTATCAATCTGACACACTGGACTGTTAATGCTGATGTCATCAAGTAATTTCACAGCATGCAAACAAATCTTTTTGATTGCAGCACTGCAAACCAACTCTTTTAGATCGCACCACTGCCAACCAGATCTGTCACAAATGCACTCCATGAGTCAGGCCCTCTGCTCCAACAGTGCCAAACCTCAAAGTGCAATATGTGAACAGGAGACAAACAGGATAACCCTCCTGTCTGTTTGGGGTCCGAACAACTACTAGTCTCAAGTCCTGGAGTCAAATATGAACCCTTTTTTGCTAGGACGCTCAGTTAACAAGATCAAATATCACACCCTCTTCAGGGAAATGCAGTGCAATACTTAACCTAGCAGGAATCCAACCTGGTTCACAATCCTCCTTTTGACTCAGTTGAGACCTAGGTATTTTTCTTACCTTGGTGCATATGGTAACACACTGTAAGCACCTAAGAGTTCTGTCAGAATTATCAACACTGTCCCAGCATTCACATTCAAAATGAGGAAAAGGCTCTGGCAGGATTTCAAGAAAAATAAAGTTTACTAACATTAAAATAGTAGATGAAATACAAAACAAAGAACATATAACATTGAGTGTACAGTCATATAAAGTAAATGGACAATTTAAACAAAACTGCCTTATTACTAAGTATTTAATCCTACCCTAGTTTCAATTGGCAAATAATGGTGGTTGAATTACCTCCTTGGTAGAAGTGCTTCTAGAGAATGTTTACTGTCAGGAGTCCAGAGATAAAAAGCACAATCTTCCCTGAGCTTTGACAATATAAAGGAGGGAAAAAAACCAAAAGGTTCCACCCAGCTGGTGAGGTCACAGCTCAGTGGTGATACTGGCTGTGGAGGTCACTCAAACCTGGATATTGAATTGAAGTCACAGGCATCTGCATGTTGCTAAGCATCCCACAAAAAAAAATATTTTTTTTTTTTTAATTAGTGAGCTTGCCTTGGCAGGTCAGAATTACCCCTTTGATCTTCAGAGGAAATCCCAGAGTTATTTCTCTTAGTGGAGAGAAATGTAACAGGCATTTGTCAAAAGTTGCTTCCCTCCTAATAGGTCATAAAATGCAATACTTTATACAAGTGGCTGGTTTTACAACCTATTACAACCTAGTGTAAAGGAAGCCCTTAATTAGATTTTCCACTGGATCATGGTGAGTATAATCTCTCCTTACCACACTTTTAAAATCCTAGCTCCCATGATGCTCTTCTGCCTGGCTTGCCATATTTCCCAAGCAGACATTCAAATATACATATATTTATATCACAAATATAATACACATAATGACCAGCAGATTGGTGAAGCATCACACTTCCTAGTACTTACCAACCTGACATCCTCCATCCCTAACTCTACTGGACAGCATCGAGTGAAGGTTAGTTCATCCCAACTACCAGGGATGGGAGCCATGTCAGCAATCTACTGAGTCATACCATGCCATCTCTACCTCACACCAGTTGCCACTTCTCTTCAGGAATGGAACTTCTCCACCTCATGTACCCTCATCATCCTACACACAGCCTAATTCCCTCAAGTCAAGATCATTCCACCTCCACTGTCACGATGGATGCTTGAATCTACACTCAACTGCTTATACCTTATGCATTTTCAACCTAATTCCAGGATGCTGCTTCCGCTCAGGAACATGACTTTGCCCAATTTGCCTTCTCCATCCTACGTTGTCTGAAGCCTCGATTCATGGTCCTATCACACTGCCTGACATAGATGGGAGCCTGCATCAGCCATCAACTGTTTCTTCCTTCTGCACCTATACCTATTACGGGTTGCTGGTTCCCTTTGGGAATGGGACGTTTTATACCTCAGATTCCTTCCACCTCCCAACTGTCCTACAGGCTTCATATGCTGGTCTTCACACTCTGACTACCTGGCTTGGTTGTCCATTTTCTGTGACTCCACTAGTTCCATATTGACTCTGGCTCATACCTGGTTGCCACTCCCATTTGGATCAAGATCTCATCCTCTCAGTTGCCTCCAACCTCCTACTGCTGCCTGGTGGTATTGTTATTGGTTATTCTCCTCACTTACCAGGACCAGACTTCATTTCTGCATTAGTCTGTTCAACTTGTATGCTCTCTACTGGACCAAGGCTTGCTGCTACCTCCCAGACCTAAACCACTTACTGACTTTGCCTCTGCCATCATACCTTATCTGTTGTGTTGTATCCAGGTTGTCTCATCTCAAATTCTTCACTTAGGAGCCTGTGTCTGTACCTGGGAGTTCATCCTTCCACAATATCTACTTCCTACCCAATTGCAGCATCCCTCCAGAAACAGGACCCCTCTACTCCTGATGATTTCCTTCCTTCCTCTCCGGTCTCCATCCTGCGCCTCCATGAACCATCGTACATGACTTCCTCTGGTCTTCTTTCCCTCAGGATTTGGATCTCACCTGATTGCTCAGTCTCTGTCTCACTCCAGTTCAACCGCCTCACGGACTTCCTTAATGCAGGTCTCCTCTTCTGACCACTGCATGTTGATGTTTTTTTTTGGAAATTAAAATTTATTGAAGAGCTTTTTTCATCCCTTACAATTAAATCCATACATTAACAAACAGACATAAAGTTCATTCCTACTCATATACACAGATTTATATTTCAAGTCAGAAGGGAAAAACCAAGGAAAGAAGAAAGAGTTCAAAAAGGAGTAAAGAGGAAAAGGAGAGGAAAAGAGAAGACGAAAGAAAGAAGTCCTGGGGAGGAGGATGCCTTGAGTTCTACCAAGAAGTAAAAAAGAGAGATAATAAAAGCGAAAAGGATAACCAGAAAATTAAACATTTACAAGTCATACCTGTCTATCTACTACCATTGCTTTACACAATTAATAATGGGATCCACATCTAAAAAGTGGACCATTACAAACACCATGTACTTAGTTATACAATGACATAACCAGCACTCAGAGGAGGAGCAAGGCTCAGAAGTATACTAAATAAGATGCAACTTAACATACTGACTCTATCCAAGCCCACCATTCAACCCTGCTGAACCGGAACTGGGAGGCCACATCAAGTGTATCTAGCTAGTACTTCTAATACAGGTCTCTTTTCCCAGGAGGCCATGAATTGCATAAAGGGAAACCATCTTTCCTTGAACTTTTCCATGGAATGTCTCAGTTTGGCCGTTAAATACTCCATATCTAAAATCCTAATACAGATTCTAAATCAGGAGGAGATGGTAGGTTTGTTAGGTGTCAACCACAGCAAATTGATGGCCTTATGTGCTGCCGTTACCAAAATTCCAAATAAAAGACGGGATGATCTTGAGGGTAAGGAGGGAGGATGCAATCCCAACAACCAGTGTTGTGGGGGATCTGGCATAACAGTCTCAAAAATCAACTCAAAGACACCCTTTATTTCCCTCCAGTATTCCTGCACAATATTGCATTCCCAATAAATGTGGAAATATGTACCAACCAGTTGGCAGTTCCTCCAACAGAGGTCGGATTGATGTAATCCATAATGCTTAGTTACCACTGGGACCCTAAAAAATCCCATAATAATTTTCCAGTGGAATTCCTGCCAGTAAAGGGATGAAGTAGTGGTCTGCACAGCTTTCCAAATTTGGGACCAGTCCATCTCAGATAGGCAATAATTGCAATCTCTGTGCCATGCCTTTTAATACTCGTACTGGATATGTCTCTACATTGTGAATCGCTTTAACTAGTTTAGAAGTCAGGTGTTTCTGATGTGGGGAACAGATCATGGAGGATAAAAGTGAACGCACCGGGTTTGATAAGGACTCCGAGCTAAGTTCAATGGCTTTAACATTTACTTGGATAAAGTGTCTTAACTGGAGGTACCGAAAAAAGTCATTTTGTTGTAGACTGAATTCAGTTTTTAATTGCTGGAAGGATTTAATCAAATTTTGCTCAAAAAGTTGACCTAAACTAGTAAGGCCCACTTTTGCCCACCGGTGGAAACCCAAGTCCCATCTAAGTGGTTCGAAATCCGAACAACTCAATATAGTTGTGTTTGGGTTAAGCTTTAAAGTAATGCCCAACTTAAGGTTCATGTCCCTCCAAATTTGGGAAAGACCCTCGTAAAAGGGTTCCTGAACTCCAATCGTCTCATTCTAGGGGAGTCCAGATGTATTAAGTCCACAGCCTTCCGTAAGGGAAGATCAGCCTCCTCAATCTGGACCCATTTTGGTGGGGGATCCTGAGCCCAAGCCACCAGAGTCTGCACCTGAGAGGCCCAAAAATATTTCTGGATATCAGGTATCCCAAAGCTACCCCTCTCCTTAGGAGCCACCATAGTCTTCCACCTCACCCGTGGTCTTTTCCCCAGCCAAAGAAATTAGAGAGGGTGGTTCTCAAGTCCTGCCAAAAATTTCTCGGGGGTTTGTACGGGATAGCACCCATTATGAACAGTAAACGAGGAAGAATATTCATACGTATTGTCTCTCCCCTGCCAGAGATAGAGAGGAGAAGCTCCTTCCATCTGTTACAATCCTCTCTAATCTCCTGAAGCACTTTTAAATGATTTGTGGAGTATAAGGTTTGAAAGTCCCTAGGAGTCCACACCCCCAAATATCTGAACCCTGACCTGCACCATTTAACTTGCTGTACCCTAGGCAAAAGGTGGCCCCGGACACCCCCTAATGGGAATAATTCCGATTTATCCGGATTAACGTTATAGCCAGAAAAGGATCCAAATTCTTTAAGAAAGGTGAGAATTCTCGGGACCGTGTTTAATAAATCTGAAACATATAACAAAGTAGCATCTGCATATAATGAAATTTTGACCTCCACACCCCTAACTTGGAGATCTGTAAAAAGATCTGATTGTCTAACGTACATAGCCAGGGGTTCTAAACTCAGGGCAAATAAAAGGGGAGAAAGGAGGCAACCCTGCCTGGTGCCCCTCTCAATCTCAAACTGGGAAGAAACCATCCCATAACCTCGGACCCTGGCTCTAGGCCTGAATATAAGTTAGAAATCCATTTGCGAAATTTGTCCTCAAACCCAAAGCCCCCATTACTAAGTCAAGATATTGCCAGTTAAACGATCAAAGGCTTTTTCAAGGCCTAGCTAGTACTGCTGAGAGTGGTGAATTTAAGGGGTGTTGGCTGAGGCAATCACATTCAGTAATAACCTTATGTTATCTTGTATGTGTCTCCTGGTATAAACCCTGCTTGGTCAGGATGAACCAAGATGGGGACCACTTTTGTAATCGTTCGCTAATTATCTTAGCGTAAGATTTTAGCATCCTGGTTAAGCAATGAGATGGGACGGTATCCAGCACAAGATGAGTGGTCTTTTCCAGGCTTGGGTAATACTGAAATAAGGGCCTCTCTATGTATCCGGCAGGGCACTGCCCTGTGCCACATTACAAACTCTGGTGAAAAGTGGGGATAAAATATCAGAGAATCCTTTATAGAATTCCGAAGTAAACCCATCTGGGCTGGGAGCCTTACCGGACCTCAGGGTTTTAATAGCCACCCCAATCTCTTCCGCAGTAAAGGGAGCCTCTAATAATTCCCTCTGGACCTCTGACAAGACAGGCATCTCTAAACCTTGTAAAAAATTCTGAATTCTTTCCCTGTGCTCGTGTGTTTCATCTTTAGAGTAAAGTTGTCTATAAAATTCTACAAATTCTTGTGCAATCTCCCCTGGAAGGCTCTTATAAGATAATATAAAAGGGTCTTTACTAACCTTAGCTACATATCTGTCAGCTGCTTGCTTACGAAGCCTCAAAGCAAGAACTTTGCCTGCCCTCTCCCCCATCTCGTAGTAGCTTTGCCCGGTATATCTAACGGAATTTTCCACCCATCTCTGCAGCAAAGCATTATAAATATTCCTGGTCTCTATCAACTTTTTAAGAGTAGATTTGGACCCTGTGCGTTTATGTAATGTTTCAAGGGTAGCAATTTCAGTAAGGACTTCACTAATACGGGCTTAATACTGTTTATACTTATAGGAAGAGTAGGAAATTGTATGACCCCTCACCACCGCTTTCAGAGCATCCCATATATATTTGGGTTTAGAGAGTACCTCTGTATTTTCCTCTAAATAACATTGAATCATTTTTTTAGTGGAGTCTATATAGTGTTTGTCATTGAGAAGTCCAGGATCAAACCTCCAGAGACCCCTCCCCTTCCTTATGCCCCAATGTAGTTTAGCCTTAACCATGGCAAGATCTGAAATTGTGATCGGGAGAATGGAAACATCTTTAAATGTATGCAGGTCACTTCTGTGCGTATAAAATCTGTCCAGCCTGGAATACATTTTTGAGGCCGACGAATAAAAGGTAAAGTTTTTTACCAAGGGGTTGAATTGTCTCCAGGGGTCCGTTAATCCAGCCTCTACCAACAAACTGCGAAGCAGTTTGGAGCAAGATTTAGAATTAGGGGCTTTGGTTGAGCTCCTGTCCAGTCTGACATCCTCCACACAATTCCAATCCCCCATTAAAATAGTTTGTCCTGGTGGTAACTTCGCAATTGAATTAAATAGGGAGCATAAAAACTCACCAGAGGATGGGGTAGGGGCATACACCCCAACTAGATGTATAATTTGACCCTTGTAATTCCCCGTGACTATCAGCTGGTGTCCTGTACCTGAATGGTTTATTGATTGAATCTGAAATGGGAGACCCCTGCAAAATAAAATGGCCACTCCCCCTTTTTTGGCTTGAGGGTGCTCATCAGAATACACTATACCCACCCAGTCCCTTCGCAATTTCATATGTTCTACCTGGGTTAACCTTGTCTCCTGCAGGCAGGCAATGTCGCACTTCTCTTTTTTAAATTCAGTTAATATCTTACCTCTCTTAATGACATTATTATTGCCCTTGACATTCAATGAACCAATTATCATGTCACACATATTATTAATCCACAGTTGTTACAGCAGCTTGTTATACATCCTACATTCCTTTGTGTAACCATGACGTAAATAAGCGCCATGAGGCATCCTCCCCAGTGCAGAGAATAAGAGAAAGAGAGAGTAAAGTAGACAAAAGATAGAACAAAGATGAGCACAACTTTTAAGACCAAAGTTTGGTCTGACAATCTAAAGTTTCCCATAAAGGAGACCAAAAACATGCCTCCCATGTGGGAGGGCAACGACAACAGGTCGATGCCGAAACTAGGACTATCAGCCGAAGCACCCTTCCTAACCGTCCTTCAACAGTTTGGCAGGTGCACCGGCATGGAATAAGGGGGAGAAATGTACCAAACCCCCTTAAGGAAACAACACTCTGTCGAGAGTGAAAGGGCTGGAAACAACCCCAGGAACTTGAGGTACTACCCGCCTGTGCCCTCTGTAAGTCTCTTGAATGTGGAACTTTCCAGGAGGGGCTGAAATACCTAGATTACCCCTCGTGGTACCAACATATTTGCAAAAATTAACCCAATCCATAATAAGAGAATCCAATGTACTAAAAAAATTATTAAGGGGGGGGACTCCAACCTCCACGATGGGTGGTCATCTTACAGTTGGATGACTGTAGTATTAATTGCCCCAACATTGAAGGACCCATCAGTGCCAAAGTCCCCCTTTAGTTCTTCCACACAAAAAAGAAGAAAAAAAAAAGGGGGGTGAGGAAGAGATCCCACCGACAAATACTGGCCATTGATACACCAGCACCTGACTCCTGTTTCAGTTAATATGGGCCGGGTGAGATCAGTGGTGTCAAAAGCAGCCCCATCCGCTCCCTCCCCAGTTCAGCCAAAGACACCGCAAACCCTGCTTGCAAATTTTTCACCAGAAATGAAGGTTAGCTCTCTCTTGTTGTACATTGTTCCTACTGAGGGGAATGGGAGCAGAAATGAGAGATTGAGAAGGCCCATTTCTGACAGGGGGACCATAAACTTTACCGGACTCTGGAAGGTGCCACCATAAAAAAAAAATACCCATCTCCCCTAAGGACATAAGACAAAAGGGCCGCCCCATCTGTCCTCCGGAGCACCTATCTCTGCTCCGTGTTCACCTGGGGGGGAGCGGGGAAACCCACAGGAAGCCAGGCAGAGAGAGAGACAGAAGCAGAGGGGATCCCTTCCCCGATTACAACCAGGTAGGACCTTTTTTTTTTTTAATTATAACTGGCGACTTCCATCTGTAGTCAGTCCTCTGGCAAGTCGGGTGGGCATGTGAGTAATCTTAAGAAACTGTAGGCACGCAAAGTCTCACTTCTGGAAGCAGGTAGGATCTTAAAACAATATGTCCCCCATCGACACCAAGTGGAAATACCAACATTGTCAGCTAGTACAAGTTCAGCCCCTTTACTTTGCAAACTTCTCTCTTGAAATCCATCTGGCAAGGTTGTAAAGGCACAACAGAATCAACTCTCAAGTGTGACCGAGTACTGTTCTTAGCTCCTGGCGCTGTTACCCATAAAATCTTCTCAATTTTCTTTTCTGCTATTTCTTCTTTTATATCTGGGATCTGGATATCGTTTGAACTCCAAAATTCTTTAGCCACGAGAAGTGTGTCGAACGTTTTCTGCCCCTCTGGTAGGTCTACCCAAAGTCTGGCTGGGTAATCTAGTTGGGCCCTGAAGCCTCTCTCCTTAAGCTGTTTCACGACCCCGAGCACTTTTCTCCGGCACTGGGCCAGGGAGGGGGGGAAATCTTGATCCACATACACCTTCATTCCGTCAAAGTTAAGGTCTTTTTTTCCCCACGCCAGACATAAAACCTTTTCCTTCGTGGTATACCTGAGAAATTTAACTAAGATTGCTCTCGGGGGAGCTCCTTGTTTGGGCTTAGGGGCGAGGGTTCTATGCGCCCTTTTGATCTCCAATGGAGTATCTTCCTCGTTCTGTAACTCCGTTTTTAGCCAACAATCCATGAAGGCGATCATGTCTGCCTGCTCAGCTCCTTCTGGGATTCCCACAACCCGAATATTATTACGTCTAGAGCGAGTCTCAGCATCTTCGGCTTTGGCTGTCAGTGCTTTCTCCCTTCCATATAGGAATGCCAAAGATCTGCTGAATGCCATGGCCCAGATATTCAAAAGGGTTGCGCCATGCGCAACTCCAAAAATGCGCCATTCTGTGATATTCAGAAGGGGCCAGTTGCGCCACCAAAACATGCTGAGCAACAGTGCAATGGAAATGAAGGCATGCGCAACTGAAGGGGGCGGTCCAATACAAGAGTGCGAATGACATCAACACTTGCTAATGCGCAAGAGTGGCTCAGCCGAAGCTGCGAAGAGAGCGGAATTGAGCCAAATAAAAAGTCTCAAGGAAGCGCGCAAGAACCCTGCAGGCCGCAAACTGGGGAGAGAGAGAGAGAGAGAGACAGGAGCTGGAAGGGCAGAGAGGGACAGGGGTCCAGGAGGACAGAGAGGCCAGTGGGGGTGCCGTGCAATGGAAGCAGCAGTGGGGCAGCAGGGTAACTACAGGAACAGCAGCCGGGGGGCAGAAGCCAGGAGATGGATAGTGCCAGCTTCACATGGAAGCTGTAATGAGGGGGTGAGACACCATGCTGCAGGGGAACGGGTCATGCGAGGAGCCTGTCGGCGTATGCCCGAGCAGGCGGCATCGTAGCCCGGATCAGCTCTGGCTGTACACAGATGCCGAGATTGTGGGCCGCACCGCCTGAACAGGGCATTACTGAGACAGCTCTGTGAGCTGTGCAGTGATGTGATGCAGGCACCTCACGCACGGAGTCACGCTCTGTCCGTGGAGACCAAGGTGACAGCCTGCATGTGCCTGTTTCGCCACGGGCACCTTCCAGAGGCCAACAGAGGACACCACAGGCATTACATAGTCGGCCACGCCACGATCCTCACCCAGTTCTCAGCACTGTCTGCCTCACATGCGGAGTACATGCATTTCCCCAGCACCGTGGCAGAGCGTACAACAAATATGCAGGAGTTCACAGGTAGGTAGCATGCCTGGCTTGCAAGGGGTCATAGACTGCACCCATGTGGCTATTCGCGATGCCACCTGGCCCTGACGGCTCAGGCATATCGGAACCGAAAAGGGGTTTTCCAGTGTCAACTGCCAGGTGGTGTGTGATGCCACTGCAAGTGCATTATCAATGTTCGTGCCACACACCCTGGCGGGAGTTATTATGATGCCTTCTCATATGGCACCAGTCTGCACTGTGCCATTGATTCAAGAGTGGGACATCCCCACGGGTCATCTAGTGGGTGAGTACATGTATGGAATGCAAACTCTGGGCAAGGGTGGAATGACACAGGTGCTAGGTAGGGCACACAAGGACAAGGGGCAATAGACCTGACATAACACTGATCTCCACTATCTCCACACAGGTGACAGTGGATACCCACCTGGCCCCTGGCTGCTCACACTGCATCGCAGTGGCAGCTATGGTTTAAATGAGGCACATGCCGCAACACATAACATCATAGAGTGGGTGTTTGGGATGCTCAAGGCACGCCTCCCGATGCCTGGACACCACCCGCGGAGTCTCATAGTACAGCCCCCAAAAGGCCTGTGGGATATTCCCTGGCCTGCTGCATCTCTGTACAACATGGCCAAAGACTCATGGGATAGCTGTACAGGTCCAAGAGGGGATAGCGATGGGGACGCCCAGTGGCGCCGTGATGTTAGTGATGAGCAGCCCCCAGGATGGAGGGGACCCCGACTGACCCGGCAGGCCCAGCTGCACCGGACACCATTGCAGAAGAGCACTCACGCCCAACACAGGTAAGTCACTGGACATGTGCAGGCAACACTGTCCATGCGCAAACCACAGGCACACAGGGGAACACACTGCATGAAGGTCAGGAGTTGAAGGCTCCAGGCATACCAACACACCATCAGAGAGGGGTGAGCACTCATATGGACACACACACACCAGGTAGCATACATGGCAGCAGCACAGCACTGGTGGAACGACATTGCCAACACACAGCCTCCACCAACCACCCCACCACCTGACTGTCCATTTACGTGGTGTGTCAGGACCTGGGCACCTTGCACCTGGTGTACAGTGCAATGCAGGCACTACTGCACACGCACCTGTGACAGCAGTTGGGAGAGTGCAGGTGGTCCGTAAAATAGCGCAGTGAGCAGAGCACCCAGCAGTGCACTGCCCACCATGACACACATTGCACACAGGCAGCACCAGACAGGGCCTGACTGGGAGACAGCTCAGTCAGGGCACTGTCCCACGGCCACCACGGATGCGTGGGCGGCCCCACTGGCCCAGCAGCACTGGCAGGCTGAGCAGGCGCTACATCGGGTGGCTGGTGCACCACCAGGGGTCCCACCGCGCCGAACGCCGACCTGCCTGCACAGGGTCTGCATCCTGCCAACAAACTTGCACCAGGGGTGTTTCCGGATGCCCACAGCAGAACCTGGCATCGATAGGCCTGGTGTCACACGACACCGGGAATGGGAGTGAGAGCGACTGTGTGGGTGTGTGGTACAGGGCACCTGACAGTGTGGCCACGCATCCGCGACAGAGACCACTGCCTGGGTCAGCCTGTCAATGGCAGCGGGTCACATCCGTCCGCGATAAGTGATTCAGCTCGGGTCGTCGCAGCACTCCCTGCTATGCCTGCCTCCACGACACAGACAGTGCTTCCATGGACCTTGTAACCCGCCCCAGCTGTACTCGAGTCCCGCAGGTGGTGCGCGTCCAATGGGTACCAGCCCCTAATGGTACCGTGACCCCAGGGGACGGTCCTGGTGCACAGCACCCCTGAGGGTGGGCGCTGTTCACCAGGACCAGATATGGGCGGATCAAAGGGCGGTGGACATGTGCCACTGCTTGACACTGTACCCCCTGACCTGGTGTGCGACTGCTGCTGCCGCTCCAACTGCTGAGCTCCCAGGTCAGTCCACCTGTTCCACCTCCGTGCTGACAACAGTGCCAGACACCTGCACAGCCACCGTGCTGCCCCACTGGTGCTGACAGGACAGCCTGGGACTGTGCCATTGCATGCTGGGTACACAGGTGTGAACCAGAAGCCCAGGGGCACATGCTGGCTCTGCCATGTGTCCGCTATGGACACACACCTATCACTGCCCATTGCAGGCCTGCTATCATCAATGGTGCAGGTGCGTTATTTTACATAGACAGCATGCTGGCATACCGCATGCCAGGACTGCTGTGACACAGGCTGTGCACCCCTGCACCTGTATCACTGACACTGGAGTTGTTGGCCCAGCGTGCATGCTGCTGCAGGCTGCGTAGGTTGGTAGGCGGAGGTGGATGGTCCCTCCTCCACATCCAGAAGGTCTGCATCACTGTCTGACTCACCACCACCATCTCCTGAAGACGAACAGGATCTGTAACAGGAAAGAGAGTACATGTGAGTGCATGAACAACAGCCCCCCCAACAACACCACCATGTCATACTGCAGTGATGGCTTCACCTGTCTGGAATCCTCCGCCTGATGGCCCAAGAATGGCACTTGGCTCATGGCGCACCAGTGTCTCCTCTGTAGGGGCTGGCTGCAACACCACTGGTGGGCCCTCACCAGTGCCAGCACTTGCCGCCCTGAAGGCTGCCACCTTCTCCTTCAGCCTCCTGCGGTCAGTCCCCATCTTCTTCCTGCATTCCTGCACAGAGCGCTGGTGGCTTCCATGCAGGTTGACAGCCCGAGCTACCCCCTCCCATGCAGCTGCACATTCCTGAGGGGTGCCCCTCCGTCCACTCACTAGTAGCTCATCCTCCAGGTAGGCCTGGAAGAGGGCCTCCATCTCTGCCATGTGTGAAGTTCGGCCTCCTCCTATGCCCGCCCGTCCACCCTCAGCTTGGCTCTGGTCAGTCATGGTGATCTGTATGGGTGAAGTGGACACCTGTCACTGTGCAGTCGACAGCATTTCCCCTAAGCATAGCTGCGGCCGGGGGCGGAAGCCTCCACGCTTCCACTCCAGATGGCAGATACTCGATAGAAAGGGTGCCTTTGTCCCTTTCTATGCCTTTCATGCTCAGCCCCTCAGCCTTTATCATCCTCCACCCATGAGCATTGTCCTGAGCATCACACAGCATGTAACTCACCTCTCACCTGCAGTAACCAAATCTGGCCAGCACAACCCACTGTCGCATTTTTATAGCGCACACATGCAAATGAGGTGTGGCATACTTTAATGACATGCTAATCGCGCCACTGTGCCTTTGAATGGCTGATCCATGATTTGCATATGTCGGTTGAATATCGCGTATTTGGCGCTTTGGCGCACGGAAGGTCCGGCTGAGTCAACGGCTTGAGGTTTGTGGCTGTGTGCCACACCGCATTGCGCGATGCCCAGACAGCTTACGTCATGCCTCATCGTGCTGCAGACCTGCTGAGCGATAGGTGATTCAGACCATGGCCACCATTGTGCCAGTGGCGCTACAGCACTGGGCACTATATGGCGCTTCGTGGTACTACTCGCGCCGATAGTCCACTGGTGGCACTGGTGCGCAGCTTGGCAGTCACGCAGGATGCCTATATGTCCGATGGTGCTGTGCGTAGCCTTGCATCATTGCCATGACCTTGTGTATACCCTCTGACCCCTGGCGCTGTTGGCATGCCATGTGTACGTCCCTATTGCGCTGTCTGGTGACAGCGCCATGTGAAGTGACGGCGCTGTTCGAACAGCGATTGGAGCCTGTGGTGGTCTATTGCGCAACAACTCCACGTGGGGTTATGGCGCAGTGGGGCGCCATATTGCCTGCTGTAAAGTTGGTGCCATGGCTAGGAGGAGGGCGGTGTCCTGGAGCCAGCTTGAAGTGGCCAACCTGGTGGCCCTAGTTGAGCCACACCATGATGGCCTGTATGGTGAGGCGCCCCTCACCAGTGCCAGGACTCAGCTGTGGCAGCAAGTGGCCACTGACCTGGTGGAGGTCACTGGCCGGGGCCGGTCTGCTGAGCAGTGCTGGCACCGGTACAGTGACCTCCGCCGGAGGGAGCCGGAACGCTTGACGCGCCTGCGTTCGCGTGCCAGGTGGGGCGTGGTGCCTAGGCCAGGTGAGTGTACCATCTATGCACCCATATTCTCTGTAGGTGTGTGTGTGCTTGGGTGGCTGTGCATAGTGCCGCTCGACACGTGCTGTGTCTGTGTGTGCAGCTGTGCGATGGATGGTTGCGGCTGTGTGGGCAGGCACCTCACTGGGGCAGGGGGCACTCTGCTTTTGAGTCACACTGATGTTTGTCTCAACATATGTCTCCCACAGGCCGGATTTTGAGGACGCCAGGCGAGGGTGAGGTGGGCCGTGCCAGGGCCCCGGTGCCGGGGGGTGTTGTGCCCCAACCGCAGCAGCAGCAGCAACAGCAGCAGCGGCAGACCCAGCTGCTGGAGGAGTGTGAGTATCATTACTTCATGGATGCTATTGCATGCTGGGGGGGGCAAGACCACCAGCCATGCACAACACAACCAAAGGGGAGGTCATAATTCCACTATACAAGACACTAGTGAGGCCCCACACTGAGTACAGTGTACAGTTCTGAGACCATACCTCACGCATGGACATGGACTGGGTAGAGAGGGTTCAGAGGAGGGCAACACGGATGGTGCATGGATTGTATCACAAGTCCTATGAAGACAGGTTGAAGGAACTGAACATGTACTCCCTGGAGGAGGGAGGGAGAGGGGGATATGATGGGGACATGCAAGTATCTTACAGGGGGGAACAGAGTGCAGGAAAACACTATTTTTAAGCGTAAAAGATGTTCCAGGACTAGAGGGCATGGGATGAAGTTGGAGGGGGGACGATTCAGAGGAAACATGAGAAAGAATTTCTTCACAGAACGGGTGGTGGACAAGTGGAACACCCTGCCAGAGGAAGTGGTGGGGGCTGACTTGGTCACGGGATTTAAGAATGCATGGGATAGCCATAAAGGAATTCTGGAGGTCAGGGGTAAGGTGCAACAGACTTATAGGAAAACAGAGTGAACTTACAAGGTCAAATGGCCAGACTGGGTGGCCCATAGGCCCTTATCTGCCGACACTGTCTATGTATCTATGTATGTAGGCACGACACAGGTGACATGCATCACAGTGCAATATCACAGCACATCTGTGTATGCGTCACTGGTGGTCCAGTCATGGACTGGGCACATAGCTGTGTAACTGGCATCGCACCACGTTGCCACATCACTTGCCAGCCTAGTTTGTACTGTGATTGACATGGGCAGTGTGTGTGGGCGGTGGTGCGCATAGCTGGTGCCGCCTGTTTGTGATGGCCATGTGCATGTTCACTGTGGTGGGTGTATGCCATCACAGGTGCGGGACATTGGGCTATATGGGTTTGCAGGTTGGTGGTGTTCAGGGTTGTGGTCAGTCACAGCCATTGACTGTGTTCCCATTTTCCTAGGCCTCGAGGTTCTCGGAGGATGCAACAGGATGTCCGCTGCCTCACAGAGGTCAGCATTGCAAACCACAGGATCCTGCAAGCCATCCGGAGGCATGGACGCCATCAGGGCGGGATGGACAGGGCGCCAGCAGGGGAGGACCAGGAGCCGGCTGGGCCATAGCCACATTCCCTTCCCACTTCTCCCATCCCTACCACCCTGCCTTCCTCTCCAAGTTTTTAATCCTCCTCTTGAACACCCCTTCCTTGTACCGTCCCCCTTGAAAATAGTTTTATTGTTCTTGTTGAAATATGTTTAATATACATTTCCATTTTGATATATGAATACTGTGTGGTCTCTGATTTGCAGCTGGCTATGGGTGCTCAGTTGCAGGTGTGTACATGCCATCTGGGCTGGTATGGTCCTGGGTATGTGTGTGTGTGTGTGCATGGGGAGGTATCTCCAGCATGGCAGTGACTTTCGGTTGGTCTTGCCATCTGCTGCCACCCAGTGCTGGGTGCACAGGGTGTGTCTGGCTTGTAGGCTTCTGTGTTGCACGGGGCTGACATGTGCTGGGGGGACTGCATGGGTTCCTGCAGTGCCAGTCACTGCACATGGGTGGTGTCTTGGGGTCACAGTGCAGGGTGTGCTGTGCATAGGGGGCTGATGTGCACTGTGGTTGTCAACCCCTGTGTGGCACTCTCAGCCTGCCAGTGGTTGTGCTGGGTGTCAGGGCTCTGCTATGCTTTGTTGGCTTGTCCCCATGGGCACGTGGATCATCCGTCCCACCCCAGTGATGCTGTGCTTGGGGTGTGCCGTGGGTGTGGGTTCTGCAGTGTGTTCCTGTGCCCATGTGTGGCATGGCTGGCGGTGGGCCCCAGCCTGCCTCCCTGGATGTGCAGTTCCATTGCTTTGGGGGCTGTGCTTGCTATGGCAGGCTGGACTGCTCAGCTGAGCTTCCTGGTTGCGCCCACAGCGCAGCTTGTTTGCTCAGCTTCTCCTTCCTGGTTATGCTGGCGATGAGCAGTATGTGCAGACATTCAGACGTTGGTTGCTTGCACAATTTGCTCTGCTCCATGTTTGAATATCGCACCTGTTGCGCATTTGCGCAACTGGTTTGCGCTTGCTCCTGCTGTTGCGCCAGTTTTGAGCGCAGTTTGAATATCTAGGCCCATATGTTCTGTCTGCAGCCCTTCTACATGCTGTTCAACCGCCGTAGTTCTGGATTCTAACTTTTTAAAGTCCTTTTGAATATCAGATACTTTGGCGTCAATTTTATGGAAAAGCTTGATGATCTTCCTAGACTCAGCTCTTGTATTCGTGGAGCCAGAGTCCGAGCACGAGTCTTCGGCACCTGATGCAGAGAGCACCGATGAGCGCGAGGGTGCTGGGCTAAGGCCTACTGGCTGTCTGCCCGAGGTGCTCTTCAACGACATGTTTGCCACTTGGGAACCCCTTTTTTTCGTGCGGACCATCCCAAGTCCTTTCTTGCACCTTTGTAAAGCTCTGTAGACACAGGATTCTATCGATAGGCACTGGATTCTCTCCGAAAAAATAATGTTGGCAACCGGAGCGGGGAACTAAGCAGCCATTCCCGCCCGCTACGTCACTGGAAGTCCCGCATGTTGATGTTTTATTCATCAAATCTGGGAACCTCGTCCTTCTTCGCTCCAACAACTTCCATACATTCCTCTCATTCTTTGCAGCCTTTGTCAGATGCGGGACTCACGTATCTCAATACAGTTGATCGGTGCGCCGCTTCGCTCCTTGACCGTCCATGGATCATCCTCTGGTACATTCCTACAGCCATCCTGCATTTCACTGCTGTTTGCTAAAGAGCTGACCTGGTCCTTTTCCTTCCTGCACTGTATGTCCTCCGGCTTCACCTAGCCCATCACCTCCCCAGATTATTCCTTCAGTCCATCAGGATTCCCTCCAAACTTTCCTTCCATTGTTGAATAGCTGTCTTTCATCTCTACCTTACAGGCTCGGGGCTTTGTCCTGTTTGCTGTGACTCTTGGGCACACAACCATATCCATGGCCAGTATTTCTACCCAGTTATCTACTCCTCCCATTTATCCATCTCACATTCCTACTCAAACCATTCTAATGGCTCCCATCCTCTACTCAATAGATCACTTGTTTATTTCACCTGCGGAAACTACTTCTAGCAAATGTCCCTTGGATAACATGCCTCATAGACTCTTACGTCAGCATATAGTTTTCCATACTGCCCAATCAGCTCCTTATGATCATTCCTGGAATCCCATTCGACTGGACAATAGAAGGATTCCATCTTTTTCTAATGGATACTCTCTACTAATCTCATCTATTCAAACACTGTGGACTCCCTGTCTACTATGTCTCTGAGGATATCCTCATATACAGAAAGGTTTTAACTCCTTCAGTTATTCTTCAACACCATAACCATTTTTGTTGCTTTGGATACCGGGAACTGCAGGATACTGCAGGCCACTATGGACATTATCCATTTGCCTTCTGCAGCCTCTCATGCCAACACCAACGCTGTTCACCATGATTACTCAACTTCTACTTTCTCAACAGACATCGCTTATCCTAAAACCTTCTTACCTGCCTTCCCAGAACTTTCATAATTGGATCTCCAGGGCCTAGCTGCTTATTAATATCATCCTATCCCAACTACCGCTTTCTAGCTCCTGGACATCACCATACCTCATACATTCATCTGCATTTCTTCATCTTATTACCATCAGTTGAGTTAGCACCCATCCAGTGGGTTTCTAGTCTGTCCATCATGAATTATCTCTGTTACTCGCTTCAGAGAAGACTTTCACCAAGAATAGGCCCCTCTGATTCTCAATTCAGAAATCCCCAACCATTAAGGCAATTTCACTATCCCAGTCTTGCCTCCCAACAGGACTTAACCAACCATAACACTAGGATGTTCTGGCATTCCACACTACTCGACCTCACTACCAACCCAGTCGACAGACTCTTCCATATGTCTGCCTCCAAGCTTCTCTCAAGTATTTCAACATCAGATGACCTGTAAACCTAACCAGCCATAGCCACAGCTAAAGCCACCTCAATGCATCTCACGGACAGTTACGCCGCAGAAATATCCATATTCACTTCAGCCAGCGTACCAACAGAGCATATACAAGTACAGTCATGACATCATGCCCAGATAAGCCATCCAATTCCTTATACCGAACTTCCAATCATTCTCTAATCTCTATATACATTCAGTTACCGTCTGGACTGCATCTGCAAATCTTCCTCTATTCGTCTACTAATCTCTTATGGCATTGCTACCATTGGGCACTCAAAGACTCTCCTCTACTCAATTTTTTACTTCAGGGATGCTTACTTAGCAAATCATCATTCTCAACTGAATCCTTACCTCCAGACTTTACCTTGAATGTCAAACCTTACACAAGTTGGATCATTCACTTATGACTTCACAAATCATCGCATTTCCCACCTTTCACTGTCTGGTAACATATCGACCAAATCATGCTTTCCCTGCTCATTCCACCCATGCAGTTTTGGACACGCATCCTTCATCACCTAGGAAATATGGACTTCATTCACCCCTCTTCAATTGGATCTGCTTCACACTTAGGATTCTACAACTCCTTCAGAAAAGACCTACTCTTCAACCTCAGGATCATCATTCAATCTGCATCATCCATGGATCGAGGAAGGACCATAAACTCTCCAAGAAGCTCATCTTTCTCAAATTAGCTATGGTTACTAGGTCCTAGGTCCTTCTCTTCTTAGTATGCCCAAAGGATGGGCAGACTACCAGCCATGGGTCCTCAGAGGTTTCCTCCATCTGGGAGGTTTCCTCTCCTGAGTGCCAGGGGGTTATACTCTACATGAGCTGAAGGGGGTATCTTTTTGGGCCTTCTAGTCCCTACAGATTCCTACCTAACATAGAAACATACTGTAGACTTTGATGGCAGATAAGGACTGCTTGGCCCACCTAGTCTGCCCATTTCCCTACCTAGAGGATAAGCTGCAGATCCTATTTTACCAACAGCCTATTTCTTCCTACCCCCAAAAAATTGCCTTATGTCTGTCCCATGCATTCTTGAATTCTCCCACAGTTTTAGACTCCACAACCTCCTCAGGAAGTCTGTTCCATGCATCCACCACCCTCTCTGTGAAAAAATACTTCCTCACATTGCCCCTGAGCTGTCCCCCTCTATCTTCAAATTGTGTCCCCTTGTTCTTGCACATCTCTTTTTCTGAAATACGCTACCCTCTTGGACTTTGTTGATTCCACTGAGGTACTTAAACATTTCTATAATGTCCCCCCCTCCTTTCCTCAAGGGTATACATATTAAGCTCCTTTAGTCTCTCCTCGTATGGCTTCTCTTGCAGACCCTGCACCATTTTAGTTGCCCTCCTCTGGACTGCCTCCATCCTGTCTATGTCCTTGTGGAGATGGGGTCTCCAGAACTGGACGGAGTACTCCAGATGGGGTCTCACCAACTGTCTGTACAGGGGATAACAACTTCCTGTTTTCTGCTGGTGATACCTCTCTCTATATCCCAGTATCCCCCAGCCCTCCCTACCGCCTTCTCGCATTGCTTGCCAACCTTAAGGTCATCTTATATGATTACCCCCTAGGTCTCTTTCCATTTTTGTTGTTGTTACTACCTCCCACCCATTGTGTAATCTTCCCCTGGGTTATTGTTTCCCAGGTGCATTACTTTGCACTTCTTTGCATTGAACCAAGCTGCCATACTTGACCATTCTGCAACCTTACCAAGTCCCTTCTCATCCTTTCCACTCCTCCTTGTGTATCAACCCTGTTGCAGATCTTTGTCATCTGCAAAGAGGCATACTTTTCCTTCCAGTCCTTCTGCAATGTCACTTATAAAGACATTAAAAAGGACTGGACCCAGTACCGAACCCTGCGGTACCCCACTAGTAACCCCCCTCTCTTCAGAGTGGATTCCATTCACAAGTACCTTCTGCGTCCTGTTGTTCAGCCAATGTTTTACCCAGGCTACCACCTTGGGACCCTCTCCCAGGCTGGTTAATTTGACTACTAATCTTTTGTGTGGGACTGTGTCAAATGCCTTGCTAATGTCTAGGTAGGCCATGTTCACAGCCCCTCCCTGGTCCACTACTTTGGTTACCCAGTCAAAGAAATCAATTAGATTCATCTGACATGACCTTCCCACTGTGAACCCATGCTGCCTTGGGTCTTGTGCCCCACTGGCCTCTAGGTACTCAACAATTCTTTCCTTCAGAAGTGATTCCATCACTTTGCCTACCACAGAGGTCAAACTGACAGGTCTGTAGTTACCTGCCTCTGTCTTGGTCCCACTTTTGTGAAGGGGAATCACATCCATATTCTTCCAGTCCTCAGGTACCACACCATCCTCCCATGATTTGTTAAAAAGCATAGTCAGTGGTGTCACTAGTTCTCTGCTTAATTCTTTTAGAATTCTGGGGTGAATTCCATCTGACCCCATTGCTTTGTCCACCTTCAGTTTTAGGAGTTCTTTCAGAAATCTTTCTTCTGTGAAAGGACTGGGATCAACCCCCTCTCCAGAGTGCTTCTGCTAATTGGATTAGGCACCTCCCCCACTTCCTCTTTGGTGAATACTGAACAGAAGTATTCATTCAGTATCCCTGCTTTATCACTATCACTCTCTGCCCACCCACCATCCATTCTATTCAGCCTCACTATCCCTCCCTTTGTCTTTCTAAGCTCCCTGATATACCTATAAAAGTATTTATCCCCCTTCTTAACCAAGTTAGCTATCTTTTCCTCAGTTTGTGCCTTTGCTATTCTGACCACCCTCCCTGCTTCCTTCTGCCTTAACTGGTACAGTTCTCTGTCCTGCTCCTTCTGTGTTTCCTTATACTTCCTAAATGCTATCTTTTTCTCCCTAACCTTCACCGCCACCTCTATTGAGAACCATAGTGGCTTTTTCTTTCATTTTGATTTATTTGCTTCACACAAAGGCTTGTTGCCTCTGTGATGGTAGTTTTGATATTTGCCCATTGTTGCTCCACCTCTCCTTCTAGCCTGTTTGCTAGTGCTTTTCTAAGGCACTCTCCCATCTTGCCAAAGTTAGCCCTCCTGAAGTCCAGAACCCTCTCTTTTGTATGGCTTGACTCTGTAGCAGAGTTTATTGTGAACCACACTGTTTGGTGGTCACTTGTTCCCAAATGGCTACCCACTTCTAGAGCTGAGATCCTCTCACTGTCCCCATTTGAGAGTACGAGGTCTAAGATTGCTCCCTCATGAGTGGGTTCCAAAACTAGCTGTTTGAGGCATGCCACCTGAAGGGCATCAAGAATGGCCCTACTTTTGGATATGGCTTCTGCAAAGGTGCTCCAGTTAACATCTGGCATGTTAAGGTCCCCCATCAACAGTATTGCCCCTTTCTCTGCCATCCTAAGTATGCCTTCTATCATATCCTTGTCCATTCCCTCTCCCTGACATGGGGGTCTATATACAACCCCTATGCGGATTGTGGTGCCATTTCCAGCCTCTAAGGTGACCCACAGTGCCTCCTCTCCTCCCTGTGTACTCTTTTGTTCAGTTGCTTTTATCCCTTCCCTTACATAGAGAGCTACTCCCCCTCTTCTGCCCTCCCTGTCTCTCCTGTAGGTTGTGTACCCTGGTATGTTAACATCCCAGTCATGGTTCTCTGTGTACCATGTTTCTGTGACTGCTACAATATCCAGGCATTCCTCTTCCATCAAGGCCACCAGTTGAGGGAGCTTGTTGCCCAGACTACAGGCATTGGTACTCATTACCCACCATTTCTTGATGGCCTTACCCCTTTTTGCCCCATCCCTGTCCTTATTGCATTTGTCACTTTCTCCATTTACCCCAGCGCTTCTCCCTATTGACATCTCTATGTTGGTGTCTACCTCACTTAGTACCCTGATATTTTGGGGGGCTAGGATGTCTCTGCTCCTTTCCAGTGCCTCCCCCCTTGGCTAGTTTAAATACTTATCAATGAAGTATTTAAACCTATCACCTAGGATCCTGGTTCCCCTCCTGGACAGATGCAGACCATCATGCCAGTATAGGCCTGCATCCCTCCAGGTGGACCCCCAGTCTCCAATGAAGCCAAATCCCTGAGCTCTGCACCAGTTTTTCAACCACTGATTGAATCCCATGGTGTGGAGCACCCTAGCCTCACCCGTACCATAGACAGGCAGCACCTCCAAGAAGGTTACCATGTGTGCTATTTATCTAAGGCCCCTCCCCATCTCCACAAATGCTTCTTGCACTGCTCTGATCCCTTTCTTATCCAGGTCATTTGTCCCTAGATGGACAATGACATCCAACTCCCTCTCCAGTGCAGCTACTCCTGCGATCCTGAGGATTCGCTCCCTGTCTCTCCAAGCCATGGTGCCAGGCAGGCACCTTACCTCCCTCTCCCCTTCCTCCCCCAGTTCTACTTTCCTAACAATGGAGTCCCCCACCAGGAGTTGTTTCCTTCCCCTGTGGGGTCCCATTCCACCCTCCTTTGGATCTTCTTTGTGGAGATTCCCAGCATCCTCCTTGGTCTCCACTGTGTGTGCCTCCGTAGAGGAACCACACTTTTCCAGAACGGCATAGAAATTGTGGAGAGGTACAACTGGAGGGATGAGCCTCTGTTCCATCACCCTCACCCTCCCTGAGCCCACTGTGGTCCAACCACTCCTCTTTCTTGGCAACCTCTGAGGCAGCGGCAGTGACCCTGGTGGTCCCTGGGTGGGAGAGGAGGTCCCACAAATCCTGGCCAACTCAGCCTGGAGATGAGCAACCTCCTCCCTCAGCCCAGAGAGGTGTCTGCAGATGGGACAACACTGCATCCTCCAAAACATCTCCCAGAAGACTGCTGCTCCACAGCCACTGCACTGCACCACTCCCATCATGTCTTTTTTCTGGCCCCCTAACTGTTATTTGTAATACGTACTCGTTCCTCTGTTTGTTTATTTCTTTTTTTTTCTTCTCTCCCTACTTACTCACTGCCTCTGCACCCTTTTATCTCCTGATCTTCCTGTTCTGAGACAAGACGTTCCTATATTTCTCAGTAGTCTCCTTACTTGCTCAGAGTCAGACCTCCAGCAGCTAGGGAGGATGGTGAGCCCTTCTAGAATGGTGAGTCTTTGGTGGCTCTGTGATCACTCACTTCATGCTCCCAAACAGGAAGTTCCTGTTGTCAGTTAAATCCTATGCCTATAAAAGTAGAATTGGTTTAAGGTGGGGGAGTGGAGGGAAGGGAAGGAGGGCAATATAGTCCCAGTAGAGAAGTTTTAGTTATACCAGTAGCTCCTTCCTCCTGGAGTTCTGTCTGTCCTCTGGTAGAAGCTATCTAGGGCAGTATTTATATCTGGTCTTAGCCTGGCTCCTTCTAGCTAAGCCACTCCCCCTACTTTGCAAATCTTTCTACACTTAGTTAATTTCACAGATAATAATTCCCTTCTGACACCTGTGACAAGCACCTAGATAAGTACACAGATAACAGATAACAATTTACTTCAACTACCTCTGACAAACACGCCAACTCCTTTTTTTTTGTTTTTTACCCTTAATTGAAGGTCCCAGTACAAGAGATCTAGTTCTTAGTCCCAGTAGAGAAGTTTTAGTTATACCAGTAGCTCCTTCCTCCCGGAGTTCTGTCTGTCCTCTGGCAGTTCTCTATACCTACTACTCAAGGATGGGAACAGTAAAGCCACAAAAAGTACTACAAGTTACACAAGCACTAAATACCCCATCGCTTTTCCCCAAACACTGAATAGGAGGGCTTATCCTGAGGTCAATGTGGGGAATAGCTCCTCCCACAACCTCTACTTAAACCCTCCACTAACATACCTCCCTTGCTTAGGGAGTGTTTTTTGTCCACCACCGTACCCTCCTCCTCTTTCTCCAGTGCTCTTCTCGCCCTTGTTCATGGGCCTTCTATTCCCTACAAATTCCTACCTACATGCCTACTACTCAAGGGTGGGAATAGAGTAAAGCCACAAAAAGTACTACAAGTTACACAAGCACTAAATACCTCATTGCTATTCCACAAACATTGAACCACTATTTAAGTGAGCTATTTTTCCTTGCACCACTCTTAAATTTCCCCTTCTAATGTTATTGCATGCCCTCTTGTCCTGTTGTACTTTTTTCATTTGAAACATGCTCCAAACCTGCACCTTGCTCACTCCCATGAGGTACTTGTAGGTTTCTGTTATGTCCACTCTCTCCCTCTTCTCCTCCAGGGTGTACATATTGAGATTTCCTCAGTCTCTCATTCTACAGTTTCTAATGCAACCCCTGAACCATTTTAGTTGCCCTCCTCTGGACTGCCTCCACCATCTCCCTATATTTTCTGAGATGTGGCCTCCAGAACTGTACACAATATTCCAGGTGTGGACTCACCAGTGATCTATACAGTGGTTCAAACAACATGAAGTCTTGCTGTATTCTGACAATATGCAGTTAGCCCCAGCACTTGAACTGCCCCAAAGAGGAAAGAGTTAACTCTATGCAGAAGCTTAGAATGATGAGCTCAAGCTCGGTTTTCAAACCTCTGTCTCTGGTACTTACTAGTGTAACCGTCAGATTCTTTACTCCGCCTAACAGTGAAGTCACTCCAGAGATTTCTCCTCTGCTCGGTTCGTTAGAGTTTGAATCAGCATTTGGTTTGTCTCACCGATTTATTATTTTTTCGGATTTCCAGCCTCTGTCTACATTACAGGTAGTGTGGTAGATAGGTAGTGATTTGTACTTTATTTAATTTAGTGAAAATTGTTTTTTGTCTTGGCTTCTCATCGGTTGGTCTGATTAGGAAACAACCATTTTTCAAATTTTTCTATTGATTTAATTTTTTCTGGTATTTAGTGTGCTGTTCTGGTGCTGATCAGTTTCAAAGGAACCAGACCTTTTCTGGTTCTTGTACATAACCCGTAACACGGTTTGTAACCGATCGGTTGGTTAGGACCTGGCTTGAAAGCTTTAAGGGTAATTGTTTAGGTTGGGTATGTCTGAGAAACCCAAGAAAAAAAATGGCCCCACTGGGTTTCAACACTACAGAGTGTGGTGAGGCCTTTGCTAAGGCTGACCCTCACCTCATCTCTGTTTACTGTTTGGGGTTTGACCACCTCAAAACAGACTGCCACATTTGTAAGAATTTTCCCAAAGCCACTCTGGAAAAAAGATTGAGTAGGCTGAAGGAAAGGGAGGCCGAGAAGTCCATAGATCCAGATGGCCAGCCTGGTTCGGTTGTGGCCGAACCTGAGGAGGTGCCTACTGACCAAGGTGATACCTCTTCGGGCAAAAGGAGGTCCGACTCCGAGGGGTCAGTTCAGTTGAAACGAAAACGTAAGTCAGCCAGTTTGGATCCAGTACCGCATACTCCAACTGCTGACAAGATAGCCAAAGTGATTAGCATAGTTCAATCGCTTCACCCGGTTCCATCTGAACCGGTACTGTCGGTTAGGTGGTCGGTTCGGTCAGATCCAACTTCATCAGATTATGATCCAGATGCTTTTTTTGAGGAGTGGGAGGGAGATGAAGAGTATTCCAATGATGAGGATGAAGATAATGGCTTTGAAGGTCTGGATGAGTCCATTGAACAGGACATCTCCCCAGACAGACCCTCCAATGTCTCCCCTCCCAGGCTTTCTGAGTCCCCTTCACACTTCTTGTTTTACAAGAAGGTGACTGAAACCCTCCAGCTCCCAATGGCTAAAGCTGCTGAAGAGGAGGAATTTTTGTGGAGATGATGGACATCCCAGAGTCCAAGAGATTGTTTATCCCCCTTCACAAGACCTTGAGGAAACAGACAAAAAAGATTTTACAGACTCCTAACTCCCTACCTCCTGTGGATAAGAGAATGGACACGAGGTACCTGTTATCAGGCTCAGGTATGGAGTTTTTATACAATCATTGCAGCTATGTTGGGGTAGTGCAGGCTGCAGCCTGTGACAGGGCTAACATTCCTTTGGCTTCATACACCCCCAGACAAAGACTCCAGGAAGGTTGACGCCATGGCCAAAAAGCAACATTTGGCATCTTCTTTGGGACTCAGGCAGTCTAACTATATGGCTTACACAGCCAGGTACCAGAAGTCCAGGTGGAACAGGGTTCTGAAACTGGCTAAACAGGCTTCACCCCAGCTAGCCAAAGAGCTGGACAAGGTGGCTGCTGATGGAATTGAGGCATCCAAGGTACAATTCCATGCTGCTGTGGACTCCAATGATGTGGCATCAAGAGTCATGGCTACATCTGTGTTTCTCAGGAGACATGCTTGGCTCAGATGTACTAGCCTTTCACAGGATACCCAGGCTAAGGCTATGGATTTCCCTGTAGTAGGTAACTCTCTGTTTGTGGAGCAGACAAAGGCTTACATGAAGAAAATGGATGAGTACAGGACCACCTACAGGAGTGCACAGGCCAAAGAGAGGCAAGCCACTCCTCAGAAGCAGCAGTCTAGGGGCAGGGGCAGGGCTTTCTACCAAGCTCAGGCATCCTCTCCTTTCCCACAGAGGGGTTCTTTCAAGGGAGAGGCAGGAGGGGGATGAGCAGGGCTGCATCCTCTTCCCAGTCCAAGGCTCCTGCCAAGCAGACACCCTGATGTGTCAGCCTGGGTCGACTCCCCCATTGCAGTAGAAGACAGGCTGGCTTACTACTGCCAGGCCTGGAAGTCTGTTACCACAGACAAGTGGGTCCTGGAGGTAGTAAGCCAGGAACTGTCCCTCATCTTCAAAAGGTTTCCAAAACTGAGGGTCAGGTCCTTTCCACCTGCATCCACCTCAGAGACCCTTGCTCTAGAGGCAGAGGTTTCTTCTCTTCTGGCTCTCAGAGCCATAGAGATAGTTCTGACTCAGCACAGGGGCAAGGGCCTGTACTCCAGGTACTTCCTTACCTTAAAAAAGACAGGGGAGTGGCGACCTATCCTAGACCTAAGGTATTTGAACAAACACATCACAAAACCAAAAATCAAAATGGTGACTCTAGGAATGATTCTTCCCTCTCTAAGTCCAAGGGATTGGCTAAGGGGATTGGCTAGCATCCCTGGACCTCAAGGATGCCTATTTCCATATTCCCATCAGGTGCTCCCACCTAAAGTACCTCAGGTTCAAGTTGCCTTCAGGCCATTATCAGTTCGGAGCCATGCCCTTCGGCCTAACATCAGCTCCAAGGGTGTTCACAGAGTGCCTTGCAGTAATGGTTGCCTTTCTCAGAAGGCAGGGTATTTCCATCTTCCCATGTCTGGACGACTGGCTAATTGTAGGTCAGTCCTCCAACCAGGTCAAGTCAGCTCTGCAAATCACTCAAGACTTGTTCAGTTCTCTGGGGTGTCTTCTCAATCTCCCAAAGTCTATTCTTGAACCAGTACAATTTCTTACTTTCATAGGAATAGAATTGTATACTATCCAAGCAAAGGCCTTCCTCCCTCTGGCAAGGGTAAAGGCCCTCACAGATCTTGCTTCATCTTTTCAACCTCTGGTCTCTCATCCAGCAAGGCAGTTTCTTTAACTCCTGGGCCACATGGTAGCTTCCACTGCAGTGGTCCAAGGAGACAGATTTCAGATGAGGGACATTCAGTTCCACCTAAGGTCCTTTTGGTCTCAGAAAAGATACTCTCTCACAAAATGTATTCCAGTGACTCAGACTCTAGTCCAAGCTCTCCAGTGGTGGCTGGACCAGAACAACCTCAGACAGGGTGTTCCATTTCTCTCTCAAATCCCCTCAGTAATCCTAACCACAGATGCTTCTATCCTAGGCTGGGGAGCCCATTTGGGAGCCCTCACGGCTCAGGGGGTCTGGATCCCTCAAGAGTTTCTCCTTCATACAGAGCCCCCATTTGAAAAAGGAGATTCGTTTATTAGAAAAAACACAAAGGAAATTAACTAAATCCTTGGCTGGCTTCAATAATAAGGATTATAGGTCTAGAATAAATGAATTAAGATTGTTTACATTGGAGACTCGAAGGATGAGAGGTGATTTACTTTTGAAAAATTCTAACTTGATGAGGTTATGTGGCTTTAACTATAAAGATATATCAATAAGGGATCTAAGATCACATAAGGGACAATTATATGTTCGTAGGGTAAAAACTGTTAAAAGACAAAACTTTTTTACTATAAGATAATCTAAACTATGAAATGACCTGTCCACTAATATTGTAATGGCACCATGCTTTGAGCAATTTAAGATTAGATTAGACAACAGTTTAATTCAAAATCAGTTGGGTAACTCACAGCATGGATAAATGACCCCACCAGGAGCGGGAGACAATTAAATGGGCTTTATAGCCTACTTTGTCTTACTCTACCAAGTATTACCAAGTATATCAATCTTGTAGAACTCAGGGCAGTTTTTCTGGCCCTTCAGGTCTTCTGAGAATCGATCAGGGGCAAGGTGGTGCAAGTCAGGACAGACAACACCACCACAATGTGGTACATTAACAAGCAGGGAGGCACTCAGTCCATGGCCTTGTGCACAGAGGCCATGAAACTGTGCCCTCTAGCCTATTCCCTTCAAACCTCCCTGATAGCAATTCATCTCCCAGGAAAGGACAATGTACTGACAGATGCTCTGAGCAGAATCTCCCAGGGACATCACTAATGGTCCCTGCACCCTCACATCCTACAAGTCATCTTCACCAGATGGGGCATTCATAGAAACATAGAACATAGAAACATAGACTTTGATGGCAGATAAGGACCACTCGGCCCACCCAGTCTGCCCATTTCCCTACCTATTGGATAAGCTGCAGATTCTAGATAACCAACAGCCTACTTCCTGCAACCCCTCCTCTATAATTGCCTTATGTCTGTCCCATGCATGTTTGAATTCCCCCACTGTTTTAGAACCCACAACCTCTCCAGGAAGGCAGTTCCATGCATCTGCCACTCTCTCCGTGAAAAAAATTTCCTCACATTACCCCTGAGCCATCCCCCCTCTATCTTTAAATTGTGTCCCCTTGTTTTTACACATCTCTTTTTCTGAAAGATGCTATCCTCCTAGACTTTGTTGATTCCCTTGAGGTACTTAAAAGTTTCTATCATGTCCCCATTGTCCCTCCTTTCATCAAGGGTATACATATTAAGCTCTCTCAGTCTCTCTTCATATGGTTTCTGATGTAGACCCTGCACCATTTTAGTTGCCTCCTCTGGACTGCTTCCATCCTGTCTATGTCCTTGCGTAGATGAGGTCTCCAAAACTGCACACAGTACTCCAGATGGGGTCTCACCAACTGTCTGTACAGAGGGATAACCACTTCCCTTTTTCTACTTGTGATGCCCCTCCCTATGCATCCCAGTAACCCCCTGGCTCTCCTTACCGACTTATCACATTGCTTACCCACCTTTAGGTCATCTGATATGACTACCCCCAGGTCCCTTTCCATTATTGTTGTTGTTAGTACCTCCCCTGCTATTGTGTACTCTTCTCCTGGATTTTTATATCCCAGGTGCATTATTTTGCACTTCTTTGCATTGAATCTAAGTTGCCATATGTCTGACCATTCCTCCAACCATGTCAAGTCCCTTCTCATCCTTTCTCCCCACCCTTGTGTATCAACCTGTTACAGATCTTTGTGTCATCTGCAAAGAGGCATACCTTTCCTTCCAGACCCTCTGCAATGTCACCTATAAAGACGTTAAAGAGGACTGGACCCAGTACTGAGTCCTGAGGTACTCCATTAGTAACCCCCCTTTCTTCGGAATGTGTTCCATTCACTATTACCTTCTGTATCCTGTTGTGCAGCCAGTTTGCTACCCAGGCTACCACCCTGGGACCCACTCCCAGGCTAGCTAACTTGATTATTAATCTTTAGTGCGGGACTGTGTCAAATGCCTTGCTAAAGTCTAGGTAGGCCATATCCACAGCCCCTCCCTGGTCTATTACTTGGTCACCCATCAAAGAAATCAATTAGATTCATCTGACATGACCTTCCTGCTGTGAATCCATGCTGCTTTGGGTCCTGTGACCCGCTGGTCTCTAGGTACTCAACAGTTCTTTCTTTCAGAAGTGATTCCATCATTTTCCCCACCACTGAGGTCAAACTAACTGGTCTATAGTTTCCTGCTTCTGCCCTGCTCCCACTTTTGTGAAGGGGAATCACATCTGCCCTCCTCCAGTCCTCAGGTACCACCCCATCCTCCCATGATTTGTTAAAAAGTGTGGTCAGTGGTGTCACTAGGTCCTCCCTTAGTTCTTTAAGGATTCTAGGGTGAATCCCATCAGACTCCATTGCTTTGTCCACCTTGAGTTTTAGGAGTTCTTTCAGGACTCTTTCTTCTGTAAATGGACTGGCGTCAACCCCACTACCCAGAGTGCTTCTATTGTTTGGTTTAGGTAACTCCTCCTCTTCTTCTGTTGTGAATACTGAGCAAAAGTATTCATTCAGTATCTCTTCTTTTTCACTGTCTCCATCTGCCCACCTCCCCTCTCTTTTATTAATCTTCACTATCCCTTCCTTAACCTTTCTATGCTCCCTAATGTACCTATAAAAGGTTTTAGCCCCTTTCTTAACTGAACTGGCTATCTTTTCCTTGGTTTGGCCTTTGCTTTTGTGACTGCCTTCCCCCCTTCTTTCTGCTTTAATTGATACAGTTCCCTGTCGTGCTCCTTCTGTGATTCCTTAATCTTCTTGAATGCAGCCTTTTTCTCCTTAACCTTCCTTGACACCTCTTTTGAGAACCATAGTGGTTTTTTATTCTGCTTTGTTTTCTTTATTTGTTTCACACAAAGGCTTGTTGCCTCCATGATGGCAGTTTTGATTTTTCTCCATTGTTCTTCCACCCCTCCTTTCTGGCCATTTGCTAATGCATTCCTCAGGTATTGACCCATTATGCCAAAGTCAGCCCTTCTAAAGTCCAGTATCCTTGTCTTTGTATGGCTTGTCTTCATGGTTGTGTTTATTGTGAAGCACACTGTGCAGTGGTCGCTTGTTCCCAGATGTCTACTGACTTTTAAATTTGTGATCCTCTCTCCATTTGAGAGTACCAGGTCTAATATTGCTCCCTCCTAAGGGGGTTCCACCACTAGCTGTCTAAGGCATGCCCCCTGTAGGGCATTGAGAATGACCCTGCTCTTGGATGTGGCAGCAGTCCATGTCGTCCAGTTAACATCTGGCATATTCAGGTCCCCCGTTAACAGTATCTTCCCTTTTTCAGCCATTTTGAGAATGTCCTCTATCATTTTCTTGTCCATTTTCTCCCCTTGAGATGGGAGTCTGTATACAACCCCCGTGCCAATTGTGTTTCCATTCCCTGTCTCCAAAGTGACCCAGAGTGCCTCTTGCCCTCCCCCTTTACTTTTTAGTTCTGTAGCTTTGATCCCTTCCCTTATGTAGAGAGCTACTCCACCTCCTCTTTTACCCTCCCTGTCCCTTCTGTAGATTGTGTACCCTGGTATGTTGACATCCCAGTCATGGTTCTCCATGTACCATGTTTCTGTGACTGCCACAATATCCAAGTGTTCCTCTTCCATCAGGGCTACTAGCTCAGGAAGCTTGTTTCCCAGACTACTGGCATTGGTACTCATTGCCCTCCATTTAATGTTGGCTTTATCCTTTTTTACCCCATCCCTTCTCTTTAAGATAGATCTCTTTGCAGTGCTAGATAATCACAAACTTCCTCTGTTTTGCTGCAGACCTCCAGTCCTGGGGACTGTTCCTCTGGATGCTGTCATTCTGGACTGGAAGGGTAGGTTTCTTTATGCCTTCCCTCCCTTCCCCCTATTGTTCACAGTCCTGATCAAAATCAGATCTCAACCCTGCACAGTGATTCTGGTGGCTCCATATTGGGCCAGACAGCCTTGGTATCCCCTGCTGGTATCTCTGGCAGTGTCACATCCCCTGTCTCTCCCCAAAAGATACAATCTCCTAACCTCCTCTCAAGTGAGGATTTGGTACCCCAATCTCCAGTCTCTCAACCTCAAGGCCTGGCTCTTGAAGAGTTAAAATATGCAGGCCTGCATCTTTCTCAAGGAGTTCTGGATATCTTGAAGGTTTCTAGGAAACCCTCCACTAGAAAAAGTTATAATTCCAAATTGAAAAGATTCAGCATTTGATGTTCTCAGAAAGGCATTTCACCTGATTCTGCAAATATTGCTATGGCCTTGGACTATCTGGTTCAGCTTAATAGTCTGGGTCTTAGGCCTGCAACCCTGAAGATTCACATAGCAGCTGTCTCTGCATTCATTTCAGCAGGGAAGGGCTCTTCCCAGACATCTCATCCTGTTTTTAGTAAGTTCTTCAAGGGTCTGGTTCATATCTTAATGTCTGCATTGCTCAGCTTATGCAGCCACCCTTCAAACCTCTGGCTTCGGCTAAGCTTAAGTTCTCGACCTGGAAAACTCTGTTCCTGGTAGCTATTACTTCTGCCAGGTGGATTAGTGAATTACAGGCCTTGTCAGTTGAGCCTGACTTCATTTCCTTCCATAAGGATAAGGTGGTCCTAAGAACCAACAGGAGGTTCTTACCTAAAGTGGTGTCATATTTTCATCTGAACCAGTCCATGTCTCTTCCTATATTTTTCACTGACCATTCTTCTTCAGGGGAAAGAAGGTTATGCAGTTTGGATGTAAAAAGGGCTCAGCTACTATATAAAGCCTATGTCAGTGGCTCAGTAGGTAGCACACTCGCCTCTGAGGCCGGGAGATCAGAGGGCTGTGGGTTCAGTTCCCACATCTGGCACTTGGGTTAATATCCCAGTACTGACACTGTAGTGCAGCATGAGAGGGGTGCTGCACTTCTGAGGTGCCGTCTTTCGGATGAGACGTTAAACCGAGGTCCCATCTGCCTGGATTGGTGGTAGTTCAGGTGGATGTTAAAGATCCCATGGCACTTATCGAAAAGAGTAGGGGTAATTTTTATTGAAATAAACACATATGAAATCATACACATGAGAAAAGAGGTAAAACATAACATACAAAAGAAATAAAAAAAGGCATCTGTTACAATGAACTCGAAAGACAAGTAAAACATAATTAAGGGGGGAAAAAGAAACTGGAGCCTAAACACTGAATTCAAATGAAAACATTCTCCTACCCAACCCCATGATAACAATTATTACCCAATTTACTTATACCCCATAATTTATAGTCATAGAGGACTATCAATTTCTAAATTAAATCAAGTAACGAAGAAAGAAAACAATATTATTTAAATTTAATAATATGTGAGAAGCCTTTCCACCACATTCTAACTTTCTTTGCATTAAACAATTGGGACTCTGAAAGGAATATCTGAGTTAATACATTTGTCACATATTCTTTATAACCCTGAACTGAGGGCTTCTTTTGATGTAAAACCCATTGGCACCTTGTTTGCCATAAACAATATCTCAGACTAGCAATAAAAACCAGTAAAGTCCCTTTCTCATAAATCTGTAAATCTGCAGGAAAAGATCCAATAACGAGAATATCATAATTAAGCCTTGCTAGCCAGGAAAAATTCCACACCCTTGCCAAATAACCCCATATTTTAGTTGCCACAGAGCACTGAAGAAAGAAGTGTTCCATTGTTTCTTCAGTGTTTGTACAGTCCATGTAAGGGCAAATTCTCTCTTCTCTGGCTTTATATTTTGCTGTACCTCTAATATTTAATTTTCCATATAAAATAAGCCATTGTGTTTCCCACATATAAGCTGGTAAGTGTGTGTTATTAAGTTGAGTCAAAATGTCCTCGTTCTGATTACTAGGACAGTTCGGAAAACAAGGGACTGCCGAATAATTTGCAGCCATTAACTCTTTGTATAGTGCCTTTGACGAACATCTTAAAAGTTGATGTTTTGTTACTTGCCACTTAAATAATTTATTTGCAGCCGGTTTAAAATAATCTGGCAAAGAGAAGTGACTAGACAATTTTGGGGCAACCTGTATCCAAGCAGTGAAGTAACGATTCAATAAGTTTAAAAAAAAGGGAGCTTCCGGTCTGATTTTCCCACCCAAAACATCTTTTAATGAGTTAGTAAAGAAGATAGAGAAGCAAAAGAAAACTGGGTCGACCATACCCAATCCCCCTTTTTTCTTGTCCAAGTATGTAAAACATCTTTTAACTGGGTTTAATCTGTTCCCCCAAAGTAACTGAAAACAAATACTATACAATCTAGTCTCATATTGGACCGGTAAAGGAAACACTGCTGCGATATATTGAAGACAGGGCAGAAGGAATTGTTTCAGAACCTGAATTCTTTTCATTTTAGTAAATCTAAATCTTTTCCATATTTGGACCTTGGTCTCTATTTCGTTTAACACCAAAGTCCAGTTATCCTCCGGGCAGTTCTGTGGGCTAAATTTAACTCCTAAAATTGTTAAAGGATCTGTGGATATATGGATGGAGTTCCAAGTTAACTGTTGTTGGCACTTCCCGCCTAAGATTAAACCTTTCGTTTTATTCCAGTTAATTTTAGCATTAGCAACAAAAGCATATTCCTCAAATGTTGCAAAAAATACCTTGAGTTGAGAAATATCTGTAAAAAAAAGACAGACATCGTCCGCATATGCTTGGATGGTAATTGATGAATCAGAATCTGGAATACTGACACCTTGCCAAAGGGGAACCAAGCTAATAGTTCATAAAAGGGGTTCTAATGAAAAATTATACAACAGAGGGCTTAACGGACAACCCTGTCTAACCCCACTTAACTTGGAAGCCACTTGCCATTTCTCCTTTAATATAGGGAAAAACTGCGAGCAATACAGATTTTTAATTAAATTTAATAAATTAGGGTACTTTAAAGAGTCCAAGGCTGAAAACAGAAAGTTGTGGCTAACCCTATCGAAGGCCTTTTCTAAATCCAAGGTCAATAAAATACCCGTACTACCTAATTCATTGATCTTCTCAATTAAGTCCCTAATTAAACATAAGATTGACTGAATGCTACGGCCAGGAATGCCGCAATGCTGAATTTGAGTAAAGCTATGTTTTGATAATTCTTTAAGTCTATTATTGATTAAGGACATCAAAATCTTGTAATCCGAGTTCAATAATGTAATAGGCCTCCAATTTTGAAAACTGCCCTTATCACCCGATTTAAAAATATAAATTTGTAAACCATCTGAAAAGGAGGAATTACTAACTCCATTCTCCAAAAAATGGTTAAACAATATTCTTAAACTGTGACTAAGGTCACTTTGGAATGTTTTGTAAAATAAATTGGAGAGGCCGTCTGGTCCTGGAGCTATATTAGGTTTAAGGGAAGTTAACACTTTAATTATCTCATCCTGTGTAAAAGGTCGTTGGAGCGACTTAATGAAGTCTGACTCTAGGTCCAAATCTATGGGAGGCCCCAACAAATCATTAATCTGAGTTAAAGAGGGTATCATTTGAGGCTCTAATGCCTTGAAATGTTTATGTATTATATCCCTATTTCTTGGATTGAATAAACTTGTTTAGAACTGTGATTTAAAGAATTCAAAGACACCTGTTCTTTAACCTTTTTACATAATTCAAACGGATCCCCATTAACCGATTTCGTCATATGGTTTGACATAATGGTTTGTAAGGTTTTAGCTCTATTATATTGAAAAGCTTTCATCTCCGTTTTAATTTCATCTATTTGAGATGAATAATCATCATTTGAAGTGTTAGATCTCGATAACAATAATTGCAACTGGTTCCGTAATTTAAGGTAATGGAAAAACATAGTCTGTTGGCGTACTTTCCATGTTTTTTAAACCACTAATACAATCATCTTTTGTGTCTTGCCACCATTCCCCCACATCCTTATATAGAAATCTCACTGATAATCTTGCTTGTAAAATAAGTTTTATGGAATTTTGTACTAAGGTATCTGATAGAATCGAAGTATTAAGTTTCCATCTAGAACGCTGTCTCCCACACTTTTTCGTAAGGCCTATTGTGACCCTGATGAGATCATGATCCGAGAATTCTACCGGAATTATCTGTAGTTGATTAAACAGGATGTTTTTGAAACAAAAGGTAATCTATGGTATAACCTTTCCTTTTTAAAAATGTACCTTTAAACCCTGTGGCCCTCTTATCTATACATGATGTTAAATCTGCTGTTTTAACAATGTCTGCTAAACAGGCAGAGTCACAATAAGTTTTTTTTTTTGTCTGTTACATTTTTGTTTACTGTTGTACCACAATTAAAGTCACCACCCAAAAATAGGGATAGAGGTCACTAAGAAAGGTTGGATCTGTTTCATGCTAAGCACTCTCCCAGCCTTGGTTTGAGGATTATAAATGTTGATTAAGCGAAGAGTAAGCGAAAACCATTTACCTTCAAGTATTAATATTCTACCAGGACATAATTCCACTAATTTAAGCAAAGAAAATTATATGAATTAAAAGGATACCACCCCATCTGCCTTGTCCACCCTAAGGACCAATAAGATGGCTCCCACGCCAGTCTTTGCAAGTCAAAGACCTGATTCTTTGTAAACATCCAAGTTTCTTGTAAAAATATTATGGAAATGTTTAAATCATGAATCAGATGAAAAACTGCTCATCTCTTCATAGACTTTAAAAGGCTATGAGTATTTAGGGTGGCCCAGGTAAAATTCAAATCCATTTTGTAGTTAAACATCTAAACAACCTTGTACTATTTTTTCTTCTTTTCTTTTTTTTACCCTTGTAATCTTCCCTAGAAAGCACTACACCCTCTTGAACTGAAACCTGGGAGTCAGTGTCTGCCATCTCAATTTCTGAGTCTCCCCAACTAAGGGCCTCAAAAGAATTTTTAGTGTCAATACTTTCCGGTTCTGAAGGCCCAAGAGGTTTTATAGTCCTGTTTGATCTTCTAAGGGCTGTTGGGGGTTTTAAAGAAACAGATGAAGTTTCTATTAATATTCCCTGTGACTCTGTATAGCACACCCGGCCGCAACAGCTCTGAGCAATTATTTTCCATTTCCTTCCTTTTTAGATCTACAAGGCCAGATTCTGTGATATTAGTGACTTTTTCCTGTACTGGGACTGCAGGACTCTGTGGAACTAGAATAGGGTCCGGCAAGGGTATCACTATTCCCTGGTTAACACTGGCATCCTGTGCCTTTTGGATCAAGGACTTGGAGTCCCCACTTGTATTCTTATTTTGTGCAGCCCGAGGGCAGTCTTTAAAAGCATGATTATGTTCCTCACAGAGATCGCACTTAATGGGGTTAGTACAAAACATAGTGACATGCCCCACGGCTCCACAATTGTCACATTTCGGTTGGTCACATGTACTTGATAAATGGGTTTTCGCACCACACCTGTAACAGGCTCTCGGTTGACCGCTATAGAACACCACCCCCCCCTATCCCTACCTAACATAAAGGAATTAGGAATGTGTTCAATACCGGCTGTCGTTTGGCGCAGTTTAACTTTAAATTTCCACCCACCCATCCAGAATTGTTCTGAATCTAATATGGGGTCTGGATCACTTTGTACCTCACATTTTTGTGATAACCAATAAACAATGTCCTCCACATGAACCCCTTCATTCCTGAACATGACCGTGACATATTTAATCAGAGGCTTTGACAAAGGAATTACTAAAAAGGGTGTCCAAAGGGGGGAGAACTTTACCTGATTGTATCTGTCCCAAAAAAGTTCTAGTAGTGCAGGGGATCGAAAACTTACGTCGAAGTTATCCTCCCCTGAAATATTGATAAAAGCAAAGACTTCCCGCGGTGAAAATTTTAATGACTCCTTCAACAATGATTTACCCACATAATATCTGTTAGGCTTTTCCTGTAACCCTCCCTTGTATCTTATACGAACTGCATTCCTCCCTAGGAGCTGCTTCCTCTTACACTGATTAAAAGGCTAGACATAAGGGGTTTCTGGGCCCTATTCTCTGCTAACATGTCTGCATTATTCGGATTCTGTGGAAGCAAGCTATCCCTTTGCAAAACAGATTTCACATCAGTATCACTGCCTACCAACTCGTTGGAACCGACAATTTCAACAGCAGGAACCTGTACTGTATTCCCCCCCGGCCTCCATCCTGGCCCATTGTTTTTCAAGTCCAAAGTAGTGTCCCAAGCAGTATCAGGTGTCCAAATTCCAGTTCCTAAAGATTTCCACCCTGCAGCTGCTAAGGCAGTTTGAGGGGACCAGTTGTCATCATGAACTAAAGGAGGGAATGATGCAGTTTGTAAGACTTTATCGGTGTCAGATACCACAGAGATCATGTTTTTTTAAGGACCAGGTTGTCAAAGAAAAAATCTGTCACCCCTTCTTGGGATCCCTCCGTCGATTGATATATAATAGAGTCTTTGGTATCTGCACACACTGATTCACATGTATGAGGCTTAAAAACGAAACCACTCTCCTTGTTTAGGTGAACAGTGGTAAAATCAGAAAGTGTTGGAACAGTACTTACAGGCACAGTTTGTAAATCATAGCCTTCCACGGTGCTTTCTGCTTGTCTCTCTCAGCGGTGCACAGATCAAGCACTACGACTTTCTCTCGTCGGTCCTGTATTTTCAACCCCAGTCACAAAGCTGCTTATCTAGCCTCCAGTTCCGACAGCTTCCACAACCTGCAACGCCAACTGCGATAGGCGTGGAACAGGTCCGGGTGTCACGCTCTTCCGTCTTGCTAGGCGGCTCCGTTGCAGCTCACCAGCCGAAATTAAAGGCGCGAAACCTCTTTCAAACAGCTCTACGGGTTCTTCGCCACAAAGCCATTGTAAGACTCCCCGACTCAGGTACCTTTGAAAAAACGAATAAATTCTGCTGGGCAATTGTAGACACATCCTTCTGGGACTCCGACAAAACACACCGCACAGGCTGCGCGTTCACTACTGGCAAACGTCTCTGCTCCGAGACTGCATGCAACGGCACTTCCTCCTCCTCCTCCGGATCCACAGTGGCCATTACTGACCCTTACACACCCCTACCGGCCTCCCAACGCCAGCAGAGTAGGGGAATTTCCCCGGTGTCCCGGCCAAATTTCCCTCATTCACTAAAAATACCACCAACAGCTTAATCTGGTTCAAGGTCAGTTGGCATTCATCTGTATCCCCCTCCCCCGGGTCGTGCCTGAAAATAGAAAGGATTTGTCTAGTGCACTTACCCGGTCAACAAAAGCTAAATAAATAAATAAATAAAATAAGGCACACAGGCATGATTCTCTTCAATTGTTCCTCGCTTACGGTGAAGATGGAAAAGGTAAGCCTGCTACTAAAGGACTATTGCCAGGTGGATTGTCCCTTGTATACAATTCTGCTATGACAAATTGGGCAAAACACCCCCTCCAGGCCTGAGGGCTCACTCGACTAGGGGTACAGCTGCCACTCTGGCTGCTGCCAGAGATATACCCTTGCTAGAAATCTGTATAGCAACCACCTGGAAAACAGTCCATACATTCACCAAGCATTACTCTCTGGACATCCAGGCTAGGAGAGAGGCTAGGTTTGGCACAGCAATACTGCAGAGCCTGTTCCCAAAGTAGATTCTGCACTCCCTCCTCCTGGAGGGAACTGCTTGGTAGTCTGCATATTGTCAGAATACAGCAAGCTGTCATGTTGTTTGAAGAAGAAATTACTTATCATAGTAATGTTGTTTCTTCTAATGGAGTCTTGCTGTATTCAGACCTCCCTCCCTGCCTCCCCTCTCAGAACCTAGTTTTTGGGAAGAAGCCTGGCAGGTACAATGTTGCACTTCAGGGGTGTACCTTGTACCCTCCCTCTTTAGGGTGAGGTAGTTGTTTTATTGTTGTTATTGTTATGTTTAAATATCAATCAATCAATCAATCAATCAACATCTTTATTTAACCAGGTGAACACCATTGAGCAAAGCTCATTTTCAAGATGGACCTGGGGTTACGTATCAACATAAAAGGTTTACATACATAAGCAGAGCATACAAATGGGTTACATATACAAAGATTACTGCATTACCATGACACAGGGTTACAAGGAGTGCATGGCAGTGTGCAATATAAGGAACATATAAGACTGTCAAATGTCAAGACATCAGGACCTATTTAAATTATACAAAATATACAAAATATACAAAGTATACAAGAACCTGTCAAGATTCATAAGTATTAGATAAGGTGGGCAAACAGAGGGGAAGATTACAGTAGGGGGAGGAAGTTAGCAGAGTGGGAGCATATCAGGGCAGGAGTACCTAAGAGAAGGCCAATGCTATAGATGTGGTGAAATTCAGGGGAAATGGACTCTAAAGTTTAAGTTAAGGTAAAATTCATGAGAAACAGTTACAGGATTCCATAAAGGAATGATCATAAAGTGATCTGAAAGCTGATAGGTTGATGGGATGAACCAGTTTCAAAGTCTTTTGCAGCTTGTTCCAGAGTAAGGGTAGTGCGTGGCTTAAGGATGACCTACCAAAGTGTGGCTTGACCTTATGTACAGCAGGGGAGATATACGAGGCAATCCTCAGGGCGCACTTGCCTACCTACCGTACACAATGGAATACAATCTAGGATGTACTGAGGCAGATTCTTAATGATGGCTCTAAGGGTCCAGAGCACTGCATTTCTCTGTCTTCTGTAATTGAGTGATGGCTATCCGACCACTGCTTAAAGAGAGCAGTGATGTGTGGAGTAAGGTAGACCAGTGATGAACCTTATAGCTTTATGATAGAGTGTGTCAAGTTTGACCAGTGCAGATGAAGTCTTTATAGTTCAGTAAAAGGAAGGAAGGTGGTTTGGACCAGTCTCTTCTTGGTGTCCCATGTGAGTAGGTATTTGATTCTGTAGAAGATGCCAAGCCTCTGCATAAGTTTCTTTATTAGTTCTTCAATATGATCATTAAGAAAAAATTACTCACCTTAGTAATGTTGTTTCTTCTAATGGAGTCTTGCTGTATTCTGACAATAGCAGTGAGTCCCAACCTTCGAACTGCCCCAGAGATAAAAGAGTTAACTTTCCATGCCAGGCATGGAATGCTGAGCTCGAGCTCGGTTGAGACTCTGTCTGTTGCTGTTTGAACTCAAACCGTCAGATCTTTACGAGCTAAACTCACTGAGGTCCTGTGTGAAAGCTGTAAACCTACACTAGCCAACTGGCTACTAAATATAATAACAGATTTTTTGGTCCCAAAACAAAGACTCAATTCAGGAAACACAAAAAATGAAATAAACACAACACCCACTCTCCCAAAGAAAAGAGGGTGATAATAAAAAAGGTGGGGCACCTCCTGAGTGCCAACACTGCTACTGCCCACCCACATCCCAAAAACAAAGGTTCTGAGAGGGGAAGGCAGGGGGAGGTCAGAATACAGCAAGACTCCATTAGAAGAAACAACATTACTAAGGTGAGTAATTTTTTCTTCAAACAACATGAAGTCTTGTTGTATTCTGACAATAGCAGACTACCAAGCAGTACCTCCATGGAGGAGGGACAGAACCTACTTAGGAAATAGGCTCTGAAGCACAGCTGTGCCAAACCAAGCATCACTCCTAGCCTGGATATCCAGAGAGTAATGCTTGGTAAAAGTGTGAACTGTTTTCCAGGTAGCTGCTTGACATATCTCTAAGATAGGAATATCCCTGGCAGCAGTCAGGGAGCAGCTGTACCGCTGGTAGAGTGAGTCCTCAGGCCTGAGGGTGGAATCTTACCCAGTTTTTCATAGCAAAATTGAATGCAAGAGACAATCCACCTGGCAATGGATCTTTTAGTGGCAGGTTTTCCTTTACCAACCTCACCATAAGTGAGGAACAGTTGGAGGGAGTCAAACCTGTGACCCTTGGTACGTTCTATGTAGTAGCTAAGGGCTCTTTTCACATCCAAACTGTGCAACCTCCTCTCCCCAGAGGAGGAATGGTCAGTGAAGTACACAGGAAGAGACATAGATTGATTAAGTTGGAAGTCTGAAACCACCTTAGGTAAAAACTTCCTGTTAGTCCTGAGGACCACCTTATCTCTATGGAAAAAGATAAAATCAGGCTCCACTGACAGGGCTTGTAACTCACTTATGCACCTGGCAGAAGTGATGGCCACCAGGAACACAGTTTTCCAAGTCAAGTACTTAAGCTCTGCTGAGGACAAAGGCTCAAAAGGGGGTTGCATAAGCTGAGCAATGCAAACATTAAGGTCCCAAGCAGGGGCAGGGTCACTGAATGGTGGATTGGTATGAAGCAATCCCTTGAAAAACTTGGAGAATACAGGGTGAGCTGAAAGAGAAGAGGGCTTACCTGCTGAAAGAAAAGCAGAGACAGCTGCCAGATGCACCCTTAGTGTAGCTGGTCTGAGTCCCAAGCTATTCATATGGACCATACAGTCAAGGACTGTGGGCAGGTCAGCAGACTCTGGGGAAATATGCTTCCCAGAGCACCATATGGATAATCTTTTCCATTTGGAATTATAAGTAGTTCTAGTGGAAGGCTTCCTAGAAGCCTTTAGAATATCCATAACACCTTGAGAGAGGTGTAAATCAGCAAACTCTAACTCTTCAAGAGCCAGGCCTTGAGATTGAGAGAGTTGAGTTTCGGGTACCAAACCCTCCCCTGAGCACAGGTTAACAGGTTGTAATTCCTGGAAAGAGACAAGGGAAGGTGGACTGCTAAGGACAACAGGAGAGGGTACCAGGGCTGTCTGGCCCAGTGTGGAGCAATCAGAATCACCTTGCAGGGTTGAGACCTGATTTTGACTAGCACTTTGAACAGGAGAGGGAAGGGGGGAAAGCATACAGGAACTTCCCTTCCCAACTGAGAACCAAGGCATCCAGGGGGACTGAGCCCAACACTGAGGGCCTACAGCAAAAAGGGGAAGTTGGTGATTGTCTGGGGCTGCAAAAAGATCTATCTGTGGGGAGCCCCATCTGGAGAAGATCACCTCCAAAACCAGTGACCATTCGTGATGGCCCTGAGATATCCTGCTGAAAGCATCTGCCAGGACATTGTCCTTGCCTGGGAGGTGTACTGCAGTAAGGGAGGTGTTCAGGGAATAGGCCAGAGACCACAACTTCATTGCTTCTGTGCACAAGGCCGTAGACCGAGTGCACCCTTGCTTTTTGATATACCACATTGTGGTAGTATTGTCTGTCCTGATCTGAACAACTTTGTTCTGAAAAGACTTGGAAAAAGCTTGACGTGCTAGAAACACTGCTCTGAGTTCCAACAGATTGATGTGAAGCAGAGATTCCTGAGGGGACCACAACCCTTGGGTGGTCAAGTCTCCCAAGTGGGCCCCCAACCCCAAGAGGGAGGCATCTGTAGTAAGGATTAAAGAGTGAGACTGAGTGACAAAAGGAACTCCCTGTCTTAGATTGTTCTGATCCTACCACCACTGCAAGGCCTGGATCAGGGTTCGAGTCACTGGTACCAGTTTGGTCAGAGGGTCCTTTTTCTGAGACCAAAAGGCTCTCAAGTGGAACTGAATGTCCCTCATCTGAAATCTTGCTCCCTGCACCACTGCTGTAGAAGTAGCCATGTGCCCCAGGAGCTGCAGAAAATGCCTTGCTGATCGAGACACCTGTAGGGTGAATAAGAAGGCCAGTGTGATAAGGGTCCTTGCCCACTCCAGGGGAAGGAAGGCTCTGGCCTTTTCTGTATCTCGCTCTGCACCTATGAAGGTGAGGAGCTGAACAGGCTCTAGAACTGACTTTGAAAAATTCAGAAGGAAACCTAGAGAGGTGAGCAGTTGCTGAGTTATCTGTAGGTGTAACTTGACTTGGTCTGGGGACTGTCCTACTATGAGCCAGTCATCCAGGTATGGGAAGATGGCATTCCTTTGCCTTCTTAGGGAAGCAACTACTACTGCCAGGTATTTTGTGAACACCGTTGGAGTAGAGGTTAGGCCGAAGGGCATTGTTCTGAATTGGTAATGGCCTGAGGGCAGCTCGAACCTGAGGTATTTTCGATGGGGGCTTCTGATGAGAATATGGAAATAGGCATCTTTGAGGTCCAGGGAGACTAGCCAGTCCCCGGGCCTTAGAGAGGGTAGAATTATTCCCAGAGTCACTATTTTGAATTTTGGCTTTAAAAGGTGCTTGTTTAAATACCTGAGATCCAGGATGGGCTGCCATTCTCCTGTCTTTTTGGGAGTGAGGAAGTACCTGGAGTGCAATCCTTTCTCTTGGTGTAGGGGTGGAACCCTTTCTACAGCTCTGAGAGCCAAGAGGGAAGAGACCTCTGCCTCTAAGGCAAGTGCCTCTGAAGGATTTGCAGGTGGAAAGGATCTGGTTCTCATCTTTGGAAATTTTTTGAAGCTGAGAACCCTTCCCTGGCTTACTACTTCCAGGACCCATTTGTCTGATGTTAAAGACTTCCTGGACAAAGTAAGCCAGCCTGTCCCCTACAGGTGGTGGAGAATCGGCCCTGGCAAACCCATCAGGGTGTCTGTTTGGCAGGGGGTTTAGGCTGGGGGGTGGAAGCAGGTCTGCTTGTACCCCTTCTGCCTCTCCCTCTAAAGAACCCCCTCTGAGCATAGGCAGAAGAGGAGGCCTGGGCTTGGTAGAAAGACCTATGAAAAGGCCTGCCCCTGCTCCTGGGATGCTGCCTCTGAGGAGTGGCTTGCCTTTCCTTGGCCTGAACACTCCTATAGGTGGTCCTGTATTCATCCATTTTCTTCATGTAGTTCTCTGTTTGCTCCCCAAACAGAGAATTACCCACAACAGGAAAATCCATGGCCTTAGTCTGGGTATCCTGAGACAGGCTAGTACATCTGAGCCAAGCCATCCTACAAAGGGCCACAGATGTAGCCATGACTCTAGATGAAACATCATTGGAGTCCACTGTAGCATGGAATTGCACCTTGGATGCCTCAATACCATCAGCAGCCACCTGCTCCAGCTCCTTGGCAAGCTGGCCAGGGACCTGTTTAGCTAAAGCCATGACAGTGTCCCATCTATATTTCTGATATCTAGCTGTATAGGCCATATAATTTGCCTGCCTGAGTCCCAAGGATGCTGCCATGTACTGTTTCTTTGCCATGGCATCAGTCCTCCTGGAGTCCTTATCTGGGGGGTGTGAAGCCAAGGGTATATTAGCCTTATCACAGGCCGCAGCCTGCACTACCTCAACATGGCTGCATTGCTGGGTAAGGAACTCCATATCTGAACCTGACAGAGTATACCTCTTGTCCATCCTTTAATCCACAGGAGGTATAGAATTAGGAGTCTTTAAAATCTTAAATGTCTGTTTCCCAAAAGACTTGTGTAAGGGAATAGACAACCTCCTGAACTCTGGGATATCCATCATTTCCACATAGTCAGGCTCCTCCTGGTCATCCACAGCTTCTTCCATAGGAAGCTGAAGGGTTTCGGCCACTTTCTTGTAAAAACTGAAATGGGAGGGGGACTCAGAAAGCCTAGGAGGAGACACTCCTGGAGGTCTGTCTGGGGAGATGTCTGGGTCAATGCGCACATCCAGACTTTCAAAACCACATTCACTTTCCTCATACTCCTCTTCCTCCTCCTCCTCCTCCTGTTCATAATATTCTTCCAAATCATAATCCGGAACCGGTGGAACCGGCTGAACTGAGCTCCTTCCTGATGGTGCCGGTTCGTTCGGAACCGGGAAAGCGACTGCACAATTTTTATCGCTTTGGCTATTTCTTCAGCGATTGGAGAAGAAACTTTTGGATCCACACCAGCTGATTTTTCCCTTCTTGTTCTCTTAACTGGAACCGACTACTTGGAATTGGTTCTTTTGCCTGAAGAAGTTTCACCCTGGTCAGAGGGCGCTCCTTCTGGTTCAGTTTGAACCAAACCGGGCTGGCCATCCAGGTCAGTGGACTTTTTGGCCTCCCTTTCCCTGAGCCTACCAACTCTCTTTTCTAGGGTAGCTGCAGGGAAATTTTTACAAATCTGGCAGTCTTCTGAATCGAGGTGGTCAAACCCCAGACAATAAACACAGGTGGTGTGGGGGTCAGCCTTAGCAAAGACTTCCCCACACACACTACAGTGTTGAAACCCAGTGGGCCCGGTTTTTCTTTTGGGTTTCTCAGACATGGTGCCAGTCCTAAAAAAACTTACCTTTTTAATGACAATCCGTCAGGCAAGACACTCTTATCGGTTCCTGACCGTGTTACGGGTCGTGGAAAAAACCGTAGTAAAAATCTGTTTTTTTTAGAACCGATAAGAACGGTAGCTACACTCTAAAAGTAGAAATAAGAATTTTTAAACAACCTGATCGGTTCAAACCGAACCGATGAAAAGTTTACAAGTTCCACACAGAATAGAAAATCAATATAAACCTATCTAGTACTCACGAATACCACAGACAAAGACTGAACCGACAGGCTGCGGTTTAAATTTGGTTGGAAACCGAGAAAAACGGACTTTAACCGACAAATTGAACCGAGCAAAGGAGAAATCTCCGGAGTGACTGTTCAATGAGGCGGAGTAAAGAATCTGATAGTTTGAGTTCAAACAGCAACAGACAGAGTCTCAACCGAGCTCGAGCTCAGCGTTCCATGCCTGGCATGGAAAGTTAACTCTTTCATCTCCGGGGCAGTTCGAAGGTTGGGACTCACTGCTATTGTCAAAATACAGCAAGACTTCATGTTGTTTGAAAGGAAAGTCTGTAGTCTATCCAGACCCCCAGGTATTTGAACTTGGTAACATATTCTAGTGGTTCACCTAAACGTGTAGTAATATGGAGCAAGGAACCTTGGGAGACATGGTTAAGTGCATATACAGAGGGTGAAAAGAGCTTCACCTTTGTTTTCTTTGCATTTAAAAGATGTTTTTGGTTCAATAGCTGTAGTTGCAGTTGATTAAATTCTTCTTGTAGATCTCTACATGCTGCCTCAGGAGTAGATCTGCTAATGTATAGTACCGTATCATCTGCAAAAAGATGTATGTTGGCAGATTTAATACTGGCATCGATTTGGTTAATATATATCGCAAACAGCAGTGGACCCAAAATGGAGCCCTGTGGCACACCCCTGAATAATGGTTTTAGTTCTGAGAATTCTCCATCCACTTTTACCTGCTGCTGATGACCTGTAAGATAGTTTGCAAACCATTTCCGAGATAGTGGATCCAGACCAACCTTACGAAGGGATACTAGAAGCAGATCATGGTTGACAGTGTTGAGTGCCTTGCTTAGGTTCAGAAATATTGCACAAACAAAGTTATTGGAATCAGTTCTTGGAATCCAGGTATATATATTATATATATTTAGTCACTACCTTTTTTCTTAAACAAATGTTTTTTTTTTTATACCATAAGAGACACCCCCTAGAGGCTATATTATCTTATAGCTGCTAACACTCATGAGTAAGTCTAAGTTTAAATGTTAATATTTTCATTATCTATCAGCATTTTAGAGACCTATTGTTTACTATTGATATATAAGTCATTGGTGTATTATGGCCACTGTAAGGAGGAGGCAGTTGCCCTCAAAACAGGGTAGGGACAGGGTGAGGGAAAAATTGTATGTAGAAGGGGAGCAAGTGTGGGTACAGAGGGGGAAGTAGAAGGAGGCCAAAAGGGAAATGAGGAGGGGGAATAGTATCCTTTGTAAATACATAGGGAGCTGCATTATCTAGCAGACTAGATAGACCATAACGCCTTTATCTGCTGGCATGTTTAAATGTTCATGTGTAGAACAGTGTGTGCACAAATTATGTAAGTAGGGGGACAGCAGAGTGTATGTAATGATAGAGCACATAGTACAATAATAGGTAAATATGGCTGAACAGTGTGTGCAGTAATTATGTGAGTATGGGAACAAAAGAGTATATCTGTAAGAGAGAACATGAGGTACGGTAATATGCAAATATGGAACATAATAATTAGGTCTCAGAAGTGGCCAATCTTTAACCATAATTTATGATGAAATACTGGTTTGGTTATGGACCATTATCTGTCAGTTTTCAAATATGAGCAACAACAGGTACATTTCAGACATTCCCTGGATGGCCTTTTTACCTTTATCTAACTCTGATTGTAAATAGAATGTATATTATTCTGTGTCTTCTCATTTTAATGTGCAGGATACAACATCCCTAAAGAGCAACTGTTGTCGCTATTTAAGTGGGAAGAATGCCCACATGATGATGTGGACCATCAAGAGACGATACAGCAGAAGAATGATCCTGAAGACACTCCCAGCAGTAAGTAGGCAGCTATATAATGAGGTTATAATGGATGTTTCCAACTATGGTTGAAAGGGGTTAGGAGGAATAGGGAAAAAGTGCAGCGTTTGAGAAGTAGGTTTTATGGAATTGCAAATACGCAGTGATAATGTCAGAAAAACATAAATGAGTGAAGCTGAGAAGAATTTGTAAAAGAAACTGGCAATATGATAAGTAGATGTAGGGCCCCATATTCAGAGGGATGCACAGGTGCAACCCAGGATGCACCGCACATACCGTTAAATACGCCAGCTGTCGGGGATGGGCTCACATTCAAAGGGCACAGATGTGTGGAGCACCCCAATAGCACCAACATGCATAATATAATGCTGTGCCTTTGCAAATGAGAGGTCTCCAATCCATACACAGTGCAGCACAATATTGAAAAGTTTCAGAAGTGGGTCACGTGATGAATCGGAGAAGGTAGCAGATCTTATCTGTGTCAATCTTCACCATTCATCACCTTTGGGTACTTGGCAAGAGGTCATGACCCCACTGGAGCTTTTTTTTGGATGGACAGAGTCGACGCACTATCGGTGTCACCCTTTAGGCCGACGCACTGTGTGGCACTTGCGGGTTGGCCATTAGGTACTGTTGATTCCACCCTCCTGTCAGTTCTTCATCTCCCACCATCAAGGTCACCTTGTGGGATGCTTTGCAGTGAAGAGTTTGAGGCCTACCTCTCTATGCAGTTGAGTTTTCACTTTCTCGACTCTATGTCAACTCCGTGCCACAGTCTGTCGGCTCCCTATCTCCTGCCGGTTCTGTTAGCCTACTCGACATCGCCTGGTAAGATTGTTCCATTATTTTATTTTACCTTTTGTGACGTTGAGTCAAGTTTGATGTTTCTTTCTTGTAGGTCATGTCTAGGTCGGAGGGCAAGAAGACTTCCAAGATGGGATGGCCCCCCCCATGCGATGGTGCCCTTGCAGCCGTAAGTAATCCGTCATCGACCAGCACAACCGTTGCCTCGTGTGTCTTGGCATGCTTCACAACATGGATTTGTGCGACGCCTGTTTCTCCATGGATCGCCTGGTCCTCAAGCAACGTGCATGGAAAGTGGGGTGAGCTCCGCTGACTTTCAAGGGTTGGGCACACACTCATTGGGCCAAGCTGTGTTCTCTCGGCCTTTCCTCCAGGTCCCCTCCTGAGGAGGAGGGGGCCTCTGTCTTTTGTAGCCTAGCCGTGGCAGAGACTCCTTCCGTGGTGCAAGATGCCCAGTCTGTCCCCTCTGGGGAGAGATGGGAAGCACCGCCTTGGCTCCCCAGGTGTTGTACCCATGGCTCAGAAGGCCTGGGTCAGTGCCATCCTCGACGCTGTCTGTCAGCGCCATCTTGGGCCTTGGCATCGTTCGTAGTGCTGTGGGCCCTGATGGTGCCATTGCCAGTGCTGGTCCATCGCTCTGCATCGTTGCTGCTCTTGGCACCGTTCGTGACATCGATGCAGCTGTCAGCACAGTCGGAGGCTCTACGGTGCCATCCCTGTCTGTTTCACGCCTCGGCGCCATTCACGGCGCCATGGTTGAGCATGGCACTGTGTCCAGTTGTGGAGCCATTCGCAGCTCTGGGCATGGGCATGGCACCATGGGGGTTTCAGAGCTTGGCGCCATTCACGACACCATTCACAGTGTTGGGGCCATCGTCTGCACCATCTCTGTCCTCGGTGCTATTCGTGGCACAGTGGGGCGGGTCGGCACTGTGAGGGTCTCCAGCCTCAGCACCTTTCATGGTGCCAAGAGTGCGGTTGGAGCCATCATCGGCACCGTTGCTGCTCTCGCCGCTGCTTGTGGCGCCATGAGTCAGAGTGGTGCCATGACAGGCTCTGGCTCTGAGACTGCCATCCTTGTTGAGGCAGTGTCCTCTTCTGGCACCGTCCATGGTGCAGAGGGGGGGCACAGGCGTCAACTCTGGTATAGTCTCTGGCTCTGTTGCCCTGTTCAGTAAGGATGGCAGCGGGCGTTTGTGCACTGTCTGACACAGGACTTTGATCTGCACCTCTTCGGAAGAGGAGTCGGACTCTGGGTCGGACATGCAGTCTGGCTCCTTGGAGTTGGCTGCTAGCGTGGACACCCTAATAGTGTCCTCGACAGTCAGCCTCCCTCTGAGGAACAGACAGTGACTGCCGGGGCCAGGATCAGGGGTTCTGACTAACAGGCGGTGGTGGTGCAGGCCACTATTGCCCTGCAACCTGGCCTCAGAGGGTTCTCTGACCCCTCAGTTGTGGTACCCCCTCAGGTGGTGTGCCTGGATCGCCAAACTTTGGGGCCGATTGGAGCACCCACAGATGGGGAGGGTGCTGCTCCCTGGATAGCCCCTTTGGGGCTCTTGTGGAGGAGGGCACTCTCGGATTCTGAGGGGTCAAAGGGCATAGGGTCTGTGTGACAGCCTTTTCTGGAGCCACCGGGCTCTGGGAATCTGCAGTCGGGATCTCCCCGCCTCTTTGGTTTTCTTGAGAGGCCCGTTCTTTGGAGGTAGGGGTCTGTCCTTTTGGACCTACACGGCCCAGGTCACCTCACAGGGGGGATTCTTCAGGGCACAGCCTAAGCAGTTCCAGTGTGGTTGATCAGCTGTTGGCTGTGGAGTTTTTCAGAGCTCCTTCCTTCCCTAGGGCTCCTGGTGCACTCCCTAGCCCAGGCAGAGGTCAGCTGATTCCAGTTGTCGGCTCTGCCCCATTCCTCTGCCACAATCTGCTGCGCTCCCAGGCATTCTTGGTCCTAGTGGGCCTCTCTCCTGGGAGCAGTTCTGAGTTCAGGCTGCTCAGTTTCAAACAACATGAAGTCTTGCTATATTATGACATATGCAGTGAGTTCCAACCTTCGAACTGCTCTGGAGGTGAAAGAGTTAACTTTCCATGCCAGGCATGGAACGCTGAGCTCGAGCTCGGTTGAAACTGTGTCTGTTGTTCTTCAAACTCAAACCGTCAGATTCTTTACTCCGCCTCACTGAACAGTCGCTCTGGAGATTTCTCCTTCTGCACGGTTCATTTTGTCGATTAAAGTATTGTTTTTCTCAGTTTTCAACCAAATTTAAACCGCAACCAGTCGGTTCAAGCGCTGTCTGTGGTATTGTGAGTACTAGATAGGTTTACATTATTTCTATTCTGTGTGGAACTTGTAAACGGTTTATCGGTTCGGTTTGAACCGATCAGGTTGTTTAAAATATCTTAATCAGTGATTTAGAGTGTGGTTACCGGTTCTTATCGGTTCTAAAAAAAAACGGATTTTATTACGTTTTTTTCCACGACCCGTGACACGGTCAGGAACCGATAAGAGGGTCTTACCTGGTGGATTGCCATAAACGGGTAAGTTTGGTTAGGACTGGCACTATGTCTGAGAAACCCAAAAGAAAAACTGGGCCCACTGAGTTTCAACACTGCAGTGTGTGTGGGGAAGTCTTTACCAAGGCTGACCCCCACACCACCTGTGTTTATTGTCTGGGGTTTGACCACCTCAATGCAGACTGCCAGATTTGTAAAAATTTTCCTGCAGCTACCCTGGAAAAGAGAGTTGGTAGGCTAAGGGAAAGGGAGGCCAAAAAGTCCGCTGAACCGGATGGCCAGCCCGGTTCGGTTCCAACCGAACCAGAGGGAGTGCCCACTGACCAGGGCGAGACTTCCTCAGGCAAAAGGAGAACCGACTCTGAGGAGTCGGTTCCAGCAAAAAGGACTAGGAAATCAGCTGGTGTGGAGCCAAAACTTTCCTCTCCAACCGCTGAAGAAATAGCCAAAGCGATTAAAATTGTCCAGTTGCTTTCCCTGGTTCTGACCGAACCGGCACCTTCAGGTAAGCGCCCGGTTCAGCCAGTTCCACCGGTTCAAGATTATGATTTAGAGGAATATTATGAACCGGAAGAGGGGGAAGAGGGTGTCTCCTCCTAGGCTGTCTGAGTCCCCTTCTAATTTTATGTTTTATAAAAAGTTGCTGAAACCCTCCAGCTCCCTATGGAGGAAGCTGTGGATGATCAAGAGGAGCCTGACAATGTGGAAATGATGGATATCCCAGAGTCTAGGAGACTGTCTATTCCTTGCATAAATCTTTGGGAAACAGACATTTAAAATTCTAAAACTCCTCACACTATACCTCCTGTGGATAAGAGAATGGACAAGAGGTACACATTGTCAGGCTCTGATACGGAGTTCCTTACACAACAATGCAGCCATGTTGGGGTGGTGCAGGCTGCAGCCTGTGACAAGGCAAATATTCCCTTGGCTTCACACCCCCTGGACAAGGACTCCAGGAGGATTGATGCCATGGCAAAGAAACAGTACATGGCAGCATCCTTGGGACTCAGACAGGCAAATTATATGGCTTATGTTGCTAGATATCAGAAATCCAGATGGGATACTGTTATGACTCTAGCAAAACAGGTCCATGGCCAGCTTGCCAAGGAGCTGGAGCAGGTGGCTGCTGATGGTATTGAGGCATCCAAGGTGCAATTCCATGCTGCAGTGGACTCAAATGATGTGTCATCAAGAGTCATGGCTACATCTGTGGCACTTCACAGAATGGCTTGGCTCAGATGTACTAGCCTGTCTGGGATACCCAGACTAAAGCCATGGATTTTCCTGTTGTGGGTAATTCTCTGTTTGGGGAGCAGACAGAGAATTACATGAAGGAAATGGATGAGTATAGGACCACCTATAGGAGTGCACAGGCCAAGGAAAGGCAGGCCACTCCTCAAAGGCAGCTTCCCAGGGGCAGGGGCAGGCCTTTTCATATGCCTTTTTACCAAGCCCAGGCCTCCTCTTCTGCTTATTCCCAGAGGGGTTTCTTTAGTGGGAGAGGCAGACGAGGTACAAGCAGGCCTGCTTCCACCCCTCAGCCCAAAGCCCCTGCCAAGCAGGCACCCTGATGGGGTTGCCAGGGCTGATTCTCACCTACCTGTAGGGGGTAGGCTGGCTTACTTTGTCCAGGACTGGGAGTCTCTGACATCCGACAAGTGGGTCCTGGAAGTAGGGACTGGTTCTCAGCTTCAAAAAGTTTCCAAAGATGAGAACCAGATACTTTCCACCTGCAAATCCACCAGAGGCACTTGCCCTAGAGGCAGAGGTCTCTTCCCTCCTGGCTCTCAGAGCTGTGGAAAGGGTTCCACCCCTACACCAGGGCAAAGGGTTGTACTCCACGTACTTCCTTACCCCAAAAAAGACAGGAGAATGGCGGCCCATCCTGGATCTCAGGTACTTAAACAAGCACCTTTTAAAACCAAAATTCAAAATGGTGACTCTGGGAATTATTCTACCCTCTCTAAGGCCAGGGGACTGGCTAGTGTCCCTGGACCTCAAGGATGCCTACTTCCATATTCTCATCAGAAGCTCCCATCGAAAGTACCTCAGGTTCGAGCTGCCCTCAGGCCATTACCAGTTCAGAGCAATGCCCTTTGGCCTCACCTCTGCTCCAAGGGTATTCACAAAATGCCTGGCAGTAGCAGTTACTTCCCTAAGAAGGCAAAAAAAATTGCTATCTTCCCTTACCTGGACGATTGGCTCATAGTAGGCCAGTCCCCAGACCAAATCAGGTTACACCTACAGATAACTCAGCAACTGCTCACCTCTCTAGGTTTCCTTCTGAATCTCTCAAAGTCAGTTCTAGAGCCCGTACAGCTCCTCACCTTCATTGGTGCAGAGCTGAACACAGAGAAAGCCAGGGCCTTCCTTCCTTTGGACAGGGCAAGGACCCTGGTCTCTCTGGCCTCCTCATTCACCCCTGCAGGTCTCTCGACCAGCAAGGCATTTTCTACAGCTCCTGGGCCACATGGCTGCCTCTACAGCAGTAGTGCAGGGAGCAAGATTTCAGATGAGGGACATCCAGTTCCATTTGAGAGCCTTTTGGTCTCAAAGGAAAGACCCTCTAACCAAATTGATCCCAGTGACTCGAACCCTGATCCAGGCCCTACAGTGGTGGCAGCATCAGAGCAATCTGAGACAAGGGGTTCCTTTTGTCACTCAGTCTCACTCCTTAATCCTTACTACAGATGCATCCCTCTTGGGGTGGGGAGCTCACATGGGCGACCTCACTGCCCGGGTTGTGGTCCCTCAGGAATCTCTGCTCCACATCAATCTGTTGGAACTCAGAGCAGTTTTTCTAGCACTTCAAGCTTTTTCCAAATCTGTTCAGAACAAAGTTGTACAGATCAGAACAGACAACACCACCACAATGTGGTACATCAATAAGCAAGGAGGCAATCGGTCTACGGCCTTGTGCACCGAAGCAATGAAGTTGTGGTCTCTGGCTTACTCCCTGAACACCTCCCTTATGGCAGTTCACCTCCCAGGCAAGGACAATGTCCTGGAAGATGCTCTCAGCAGGATTTCCCAGGGTCATCAACGAATGGTTACTGGACCCCCTGGTTTTGGAGGTTATCTTTGCCAGATGGGGCACCTTGCAGATAGATCTTTTTGCAGCCCCAGACAATCACCAACTTCCCCTTTTTTGCTGCAGGCTCCCAGTGTTGGGCTCAGTCCCTCTGGATGCCTTAGTCCTCAATTGGGAAGGGAAGTTTCTCTATGCTTTTCCTCCCTTCCCTCTCCTGTTCAAAGTGCTAGTCAAAATCAGATCTCAGCCCTGCAAGATGATCCTGATTGCTCCAGATTGGGCCAGACAACCCTGGTATCCACTCCTACTGTCCTTAGCAGTCCATCTTCCCCTGTGTCTTCCCAGGAAGCACAACCTGTTAACCTGTGCTCAGGGGAGGGTGTGGTACCCGAAACCTCAAATCTCTCAATCTCAAGGCCTGGCTCTTGAAGAGTTAGAGTTTGCTGATCTACACCTCTCCCAAGGTGTAATAGATATCCTGAAGGCTTCTAGAAAACCTTCCACCAGGGCTACTTATAATTCCAAATGGAAAAGGTTTTCCATATGGTGCTCTGGAAAGCATATTTCCCCAGAATCTGCTGATCTACCAACAGTCCTGGATTATATGGTCCACTTAAATACCTTGGGGCTGAGACCAGCTACCCTAAAAGTGCATTTGGCAGCTGTGTCTGCTTTTGTTTCAGCAGGTAAGCCCTCTTCTCTTTCAGCTCATCCTGTATTCTCCAAGTTTTTCAAGGGATTGCTTCATACCAACCCTCCATTCAGGGACCCTGCCCCTGCCTGGGATCTTAATGTTTGCATTGCTCAGCTTATGCAACCCCCCTTTGAGCCTTTGTCTTCAGCAGAACTTAAGTACTTGACTTGGAAGACTGTGTTTCTGGTAACCATCACTTCTGCCAGACGCATAAGTGAATTGCAAGCTTTGTCAGTGGAGCCTGATTGTATCTCCTTTCATAGAGATAAGGTGGTCCTCAGGACTAATAGGAAGTTCTTGCCTAAGGTGGTTTCAGATTTCCACCTTAATCAATCCATTTCTCTTCCAGTGTACTTCACTGACCATTCCTCCTGGTGAGAGGAGGTTGCACAACAGATGTGAAGAGAGCCCTTAGTTACTACATAGAGCGTACCAAGGGTCACAGGTTTGACTCCCTCCAACTGTTCCTCACTTATGGTGAGGTTGGTAAAGGGAAACCTGCCACTAAAAGATCCATTGCCAGGTGGATTGTCTATTGTATCCAATTTTGCTATGAAAAACTGGGTAAGGTTCCTCCCTCAGGCCTGAGGGCTCACTCTACCAGAGGTACAGCTGCGTCCCTGGCTGCTGCCAGGGACATCCCTATCCTAGAGATATGTCAAGCAGCTACCTGGAAAATAGTTCACACTTTTACCAAGCATTTCTCCCTGGACATCCAGGCTAGGAGTGATGCTCGGTTTGTCACAGCTGTGCTGCAGAGTCTATTTCCTAAGTAGGTTCTTTCCCTCCTCCATGGAGGTACTGCTTTGTAGTCTGCATATGTCATAATATAGCAAGACTTCATGTTGTTTGAAGAAAAAATTACTCAGCTTAGTAATGGTGTTTCTTCTAATGGAGTCTTGCTATATTATGACCTCTCCCATGCCTGCCCCTCTCAGAACCTCTGTTTTTGGGATGTGGGTGGGCAGTGCAGTGTTGGCACTTAGTAGGTGCCCACCTTGTTGTTTTCACCCCTCCTTTCTTGGGGTGACTTGGTGTTTTGTTTTTCATTTTTGGGGTCTCCTGACTTGAGTCTTTGTTTTGGCACCAAAAATGTGTTCTTATGTTTAGTAGCCGTTGGTTAGTGTGGGTTTACAGCTTCCACACAGGACCTCAGTGAGTTTAGCTCATAAAGATCTGATGGTTTGAGTTTGAAGAACAACAGACAGAGTTTCAACCGAGCTCGAGCTCAGCGTTCCATGCCTGGCATGGAAAGTTAACTCTTTCACCTCCGGAGCAGTTCGAAGGTTGGGACTCGCTGCATATGTCATAATATAGCAAGACTCCATTAGAAGAAACAACATTACTAAGGTGAGTAATTTTTTCTTCCCTCTTATGTTAGGGCTATGGACAGACAGGTTTTTCAACCTCCCCCTGAGCAGCCAGCTTCTGAACCGTCAAGATCCTATGACTCTTCATCCCCCTCTTCTGGGGGAGAGGAACCATCTGTCCACATCTCTCCAGCTGATGATCTCTCTGAGTATCAGCGATTCCTTGTGAGGATCTTGGAGGACCTGCACATCACCCCTCCCACTCAACACAATCCAGAGCACACAGGCGCATGCCTTTTGGGTGACTTCAGTGAGGACGCCCTCGGGGTGCCCTCCTGGCCTGCTCCCTTTCTGAAGGCGTCATTGCTTTTCTGGCAGAGACCCTTTTCCGGAGTCCCTGCCCCTAGGGATCTCTGCCAGCGGTATTGTGTCCCTGTTGGAGTCTCCAGGGTCCATACCTCATCCTCAGTCAGGACTGATGCAACTGGACACTCCTGATGGGCTTAGCGCCCCTCACTGTGACTGGCCCCCAGATCAAGACTCCTTGGATTCTGACTTCTGGGGGAGGAGGACGTTCTACTTGGCATGGTTGCTGCTCTCTATTGCAGCACATCAGGCCCACTATGCAACCTATGACAGGTTCCTGTGGTCTAGGCTGGGTCAGCTCCTAGCCTCCATGCCTGACATGGAGCAAACCAGACAAGCAATTGCACTCTCTGCACGTGGCCTGGAGCTAGCAAGGCACCAAGCAAGGGCATTGTATGATGCCAGTGAGGTAGCTACCAAGGTCATAGGGACAGCGATCTGCACTAGGCGGACGGCATGGCTGCATCTTTCCCAGTTGTCACCTTTGTCCCAGCATAGGGTGATTAACTCCGCCCACTGGAGAACCTATCTCTTCTCCCGTAGAGTGAGACAGTGTCTTTCGGGGCAATTTCTTACCCCCTCCGGGGGGGTCCCTGTCTCACTCTCCTCACTCTCGGGCCTCTCCAGACTCGTGAAGGTTCTTCCTCTTAGTGCGTCACCCACTGAGAGCTAAGGGACTCAATCCCTTAGGGTTAAAACCCCTGCAGGGCTCGGGCAGACTGTTTCATCGAGATGAATGATGAAGATTGACACAGGTAAGATATGAAAATTATGTACCTACCATAATTCTGATCTTTCTGTGTATCTTCACCATTCATCACAATGCAGAGATGAAACAAAGCCTCCCATGCCACACACTGCCGCAGACACAGGATAAGGCTTCCAAAAAGTCTAAAGGTCAGGGCTCTAAGGCCAACTGTGCAAAAACTGCACCTTCAGTGTCTCTCTCTCTTACAGAAGAGAAATTTATTTTCTTTCCATGAAGCTTTTTATCTCTGGGAGCCCCTGGCAGGTGGCTACAGTCTCTCCTGACAGAGAGACTCTGTCTCCGGCTTCCTGCCACCCCATATCACCGGCTCAGGTCGTCCCCCTCAGATTGACCCTCATGGCAGGGCCAGGAGAGAGGGGTCTGGCACACCTTCCCCCCCAGAGACCCAATCCAGATGCCCTGAGCTGACTCCTGCAGTCGCAGAAGCCATCATGGACCCTGCCCAGCTCCAATTTTTCTCATTTTCTCCCACCCCTCTTCACCAACATAGTGACATTGGCACATGCCTCCCTACTCATACTGCCCTCTGGAAATTGCCAGAGGGCAGTCAATGAGTGAGACGACAAATCTCCCTCCCTCCAAGAGAGGATAGCAGTCCTCCATATGCTCAATCCTTTCTGCCCCCTGCTGACCCCCGGCAGCCAAAGCTTATTCCTGAACCTGGGTCACCAGCATGGTGCTAGGTCTGGTGTCCAGAGCCTCAACCCTCAACACCACTGGGCTGGCATGAAAGAAAAATGTATTCTGGAATTGCAGCCATTAAAGGACTCTTTGACTATTTTGACTACGGAAATTACCTCTTTTCAATGTGATCTTGGGGATATCAATAGCAGGGTCAGAGATGTGGAGGCCCATGCAATATCCATAGAGAAATGGCATGATCGGACTGACCTGGAATTAACAGCTCTGTGGCAAAAAATTCACTGGAGCTGAAGTTGAAGTATCTGGAAGGAAGGAGCAGATGTAATGACTTAGTAATCCTCAGCCTTCCAGAAGAGTCCGAGGGTGCCACTCCTATTCAGTTCTCACAAACTTCTTGAGAAACTGGCTGGTCCATCGCCGAATGACCCGAGTTACATCATGGAATGGGTACACCGGTCTTGCATCCAAGACTCCCACCTGGCTCTCTGTCGTGGTCATTTATTTTGAGGCTCCTAAACTTCACAAATAAACAACATGTTTTGGCCAGAATTCGGGGTCTTCAATCCATCACCTGGGAGGTAGCTTGACTTCAAGTTACTCAAGCTCTCCCAGCTTCTACCAGGCAAAAAAGGGCTCCATTCCATCCAGTGGTGTAAAAGCGTATTCCAGCTGGTATTAAATTTTAGATGTTATATCCTGCCCATTTACATGGCACTCTTATGACAGTGGAGAACAGACTGCCACAAATCTAAGGAAGCTCCTCGCAGATCTCTTTAAACTTGGCTGAATTCATCCATGGGATCCTTCAGTGTATGGGGCTTTATGGTTCCCTTATTTACTTGTTATGACTCCTGTGTTTTTTATGGAGGTCTTATCTAGTTGCCTTGGTAAGACTGATCAATGTTTGTTTGCCTTCACTTCCCAATAGAGTAATGAAACATTTTTCTGGTCAGTACTAATGCCCTGCAGCCCTGCTTTGTTTTGTTCTGTACTCATCCGGCTCTATTCTAACCCCAATAATACTCAAGTATTCCTAACTTTACTGTATGCAGCGTCCCTTTAAGATAGAACTGCCCAGAGAGATGAAACATATGCAAATGATGAAATCTTTTGCATGAGCCACTTTTTCAAATGCTGCCTTCTACTAACTGTCTTGGCTCTAAACACTTCAAATTTCTCTCTCTGCCTGTCAAGATATAACGCTCAGAGAGCCTCTCCTCATTATCTTGTTCTAACGTGAGAAAACTTATAAAATATATATAAGTATTCTTTACATTTCATTCTAACCCCAGGAATCCACTAATAGTATTATTCTTGCAGTGCTCCCTTAAGCAAGCACTTACCCAGAGAGAATAGAATGCTATGCTAATCATGGAATGTTTAGCTCGTACATCTATTTTCAAACTTCCCAGTGTCAACTGCCTACATTCTACCTCAGATTTCTTCTCTCTCTGCTGCAAAGTTCAGATGCCCTGGAGATCTCTCTCAATCAAGACAGATTCCTGTAGTGCACAGAGCAAAAAAAAATGAAGTATTTTTGTTTTATTTTTCATTACTGCCTAGTGTCATTGTTCTTTAGTGTTTTACATCTCATTAGTTTTAAATTTAAACTTCAAACAACATGAAGTCTTGCTGTATTCTGACAAAATTCAGTTAGCCCCAGCACTTGAACTGCCCCAGAGAGTAAAGGGTTAAACTCTATGCAGAGCATAGAACGTTGAGCTCAAGCTCAGTTTTCAAACCTCTGTCACTGGTACATTCTAACGTAACGTTAGATTCAAACAACATGAAGTCTTGCTGTATTCTGACAATAGCAGTGAGTCCCAACCTTCGAACTGCCCCGGAGACGAAAGAGTTAACTTTCCATGCCAGGCATGGAACACTGAGCTCGAGCTCGGTTGAGACTCTGTCTGTGGCTATTTGAACTCAAACTGTCAGATTATTTACTCCGCCTCACTGAACAGTCACTCCAGAGATTTCTCCTTCAGCTCGGTTCAATTTGTCGGTTAAAGTACCGTTTTTCTCGGTTTTCGACCGAATTTAAACCGCAACCTGTCGGTTCAGTCTCTGTCTGTGGTATTCGTGAGTACTAGATAGGTTTATATTATTTCTATTCTGTGTGGAACTTGTAAACGGTTCATCGGTTCGGTTTGAACTGATCAAGTTGCTAAAAAATCTTTATTTGAACTTTTAGAGTGTGGTTACTGGTTCTTATCGGTTCTAAAAAAATGGATTTTATTACGTTTTCGACCCGTATTGACAGGTCAGGAACCGATAAGAGGGTCTTGCCTAGGGATTGCCATTAAAGGGTAAGTTTGGTTAGGACTCACAATGTCTGAGAACCAAAAGAAAACCGGCCTACTGGGTTTCAACACTGCAGTGTGTGTAGGGAAGTCTTTGCCAAGGCTAATCCCCTCACCACCTGTGTTTATTGTCTGGGGTTTGACCACCTTAATGCAGACTGCCAGATTTGTAAAAATTTTCCTGCAGCTACCCTAGAAAAACAAATTGGTAGGCTCAGGGAAAGGGAGGCCAAAAAGTCCGCCGAACCAGATGGCCAGCCCGGTTCGGTTCAAACCGAACCAGAAGGAGTGCCCTCTGACCAGGGCGAGACTTCTTCGGGCAAAAGGAGATCCGATTCTGAGGAGTCGGTTCCAGCAAAGAGAACAAGAAAGGAAAAACCAGCTGGTGTGGATCCAAAACTTTCTTCTCCAACCGCTGAAGAAATAGCCAAAGCAATGAAAATTGTGCAGTCACTTTCCCTGGTTCCGACCGAACCGGCACCATCAGGGAGGCGTTCAGTTCGGCCGGTTCCACCGGTTCAAGAGTATGATTTAGAGGAATTTTATGAACCGGAGGAGGAGGAAGAGGGGTATGAGGAAAGTGAATGTGGTTTTGAAAGTCTGGATGTGCCCACTGACCCAGACATCTCCCCAGACAGACCTTCAGGAGTGTCTCCTCCTAGGCTTTCTGAGTCCCCCTCCCATTTCATGTTTTATAAAAAAGTGGCTGAAACCCTCCAGCTTCCTATGGAAGAAGCTGTGGATGACCAGGAGGAGCCTGACTATGTGGAAATGATGGATATCCCAGAGTCTAGGAGGCTGTCTATTCCCTTACACAAATCTTTTGGGAAACAGACATTTAAGATTTTAATGACTCCTAACACCATACCTCCTGTGGCTAAAAGAATGGACAAGAGGTATACATTGTCAGGCTCAGATACGGAGTTCCTTACACAACAATGCAGCCATGTTGGGGTAGTGCAGGCTGCGGCCTGTGATAAGGCAAATATTCCCTTGGCTTCACACCCCCTAGACAAGAACTCCAGGAGGATTGATGCCATGGCAAAGAAACAATACATGGCAGCATTCTTGGGACTCAGACAGGCCAACTATATGGCCTATACTGCTAGGTATCAGAAATACAGATGGGACACTGTCATGGCTTTAGCAAAACAGGTCCCTGACCAGCTTGCCAAGGAGCTGGAGCAGGTGGCTGCTGATGGTATTGAGGCATCCAAGGTGCAATTCCATGCTGCAGTGGACTCCAATGATGTGTCATCAAGAGTCATGGCTACATCTGTGGCACTTCGCAGAATGGCTTGGCTCAGATGTACTAGCCTGTCACAGGATACCCAGACTAAGGCCATGGATTTTCCTGTTGTTGGTAATTCTCTGGGGAGCAAACAGAGAATTACATGAAGAAAATGGACGACTATAGGACCACCTATAGGAGTGCTCAGGCCAAGGAAAGGCAGGCCACTCCTCAAAGGCAGCTTCCCAGGGGTAGGGGCAGGCCTTTTCACAGGCCATTCTACAAAGCCCAGGCCTCCTCTTCTGCCAATGCTCAGAGGGGGTTCTTTAGAGGGAGAGGCAGAAGGGGTACAAGCAGACCTGCTTCCACCCCTCAGCCAAAACCCCCTGCCAAACAGGCACCCTGATGGGTTTGCCAGGGCCGATTCTCCACCACCTGTAGGGGGCAGGCTGGCTTACTTTGTACAGGACTGGAAGTCTCTAACATCAGACAAGTGGGTCATGGAAGTAGTAAGCCAGGGACTGGTTCTCAGCTTCAAAAAATTTCCAAAGCTGAGAACCAGATCTTTTCCACCTGCAAATCCCTCAGAGGCACTTGTCCTAGAGGCAGAGGTCTCTTCCCTTCTGGCTCTCAGAGCTGTGGAACAGGTTCCACCCCTACACCAGGGCAAAGGATTGTACTACAGGTACTTCCTTACCCCCAAAAAAGACAGGAGAATGGCGGCCCATCCTGGATCTCAGATATTTAAACAAGCATCTTTTAAAGCCAAAATTCAAAATGGTGACTCCGGGAATAATTCTACCCTCTCTAAGGCCAGGGGACTGGCTAGTGTCCCTGGACCTCAAGGATGCCTATTTCCATATTCTCATCAGAAGCTCCCATCGAAAGTACCTCAGGTTCCAGCTGCCCTCAGGCCATTACCAGTTCAGAGCAATGCCCTTCGGACTAACCTCTGCTCCAAGGGTGTTCACAAAATGCCTAGCATTAGTAGTTGCTTCTCTAAGAAGGCAAAGGATTGCCATCTTCCCTTACCTGGATGATTGGTTCATAGTAGGCCAGTCCCCAGACCAGGTCAGGTTACACCTACAGATAACTCAGCAACTGCTTACCTCTCTAGGTTTCCTTCTGAATCTTTCAAAGTCAGTTCTAGGGCCTGTTCAGCTCCTCACCTTCATAGGCGCAGAGCTAGATACAGAAAAGGCCAGAGCCTTCCTTCACCTGGACTGGGCAAGGACCCTTATCACACTGGCCTCCTCATTCACCCTACAGGTGTCTCGATCAGCAAGGCATTTTCTGCAGCTCCTGAGGCACATGGCTACTTCTACAGCAGTGGTGCAGGAAGCAAGATTTCAGATGAGGGACATTCAGTACCACTTGAGAGCCTTTTGGTCTCAGAAAAAGGACCCTCTGACCAAACTGATACCGGTGACTCGAACCCTGATCCAGGCCTTGCACTGGTGGCAGGATCTGAACAATCTGAGAAACGGAGTTCCCTTTGTCACTCAGTCTCACTCTTTAATCCTTACTACAGATGCCTCCCTCTTGGGGTGAGGGGATCACTTGGGTGACCTGACCACCCAGGGGTTGTGGTCCCCTCAGGAATCTCTGCTCCACATCAATCTGTTGGAGCTCAGAGCAGTATTTCTAGCACTTCAAGTTTTTTCCAAGTCTGTTCAGAACAAAGTTATTCAGATCAGAACAGACAATACCACCACAATGTGGTACATCAACAAGCAAGGAGGCACTCGGTCTACGGCCTTGTGCACAGAAGCAATGAAGTTGTGGTCCCTGGCTTATTCCCTGAACACCTCCCTCATAGCAGTACACCTCCCAGGCAAGGACAATGTCCTGAAGATGCTCTCAGCAGGATATCTCAGGGCCATCACGAATGGTCACTGGATCCCTTGGTCTTGGAGGTGATATTCTCCAGATGGGGCACCCCACAGATAGATCTTTTTGCAGCCCCAGACAATCACCAACTTCCCCTTTTTTGCTGCAGGCCCCCAGTGTTGGGCTCAGTCCCCCTGGATGCCTTAGTTCTCAATTGGGAAGGGAAGTTCCTGTATGCTTCCCCCCCTTCCCTCTCCTGTTCAAAGTGCTAGTCAAAATCAGGTCTCAACCCTGCAAAGTGATCCTGATTGCTCCAGACTGGACCAGACAGCCCTGGTATCCTCTCCTATTGTCCTTATCAGTCCATCTTCCCCTAGCTCTTCCCAGGAATTACAACCTGTTAACCTGTGCTCAGGGGAGGGTTTGGTACCCGAATCTTAAAATCTCTCAATCTCAAGGCCTGGCTCTTGAAGAGTTAGAGTTTGCTGATTTACATCTCTCCCAAGGTGTTATGGATATTCTGAAGGCTTCTAAGAAGCCTTCCACCAGAACTACTTATAATTCTAAGTGGAAAAGATTTTCCAAATGGTGCTCTGGGAAGCATATTTCCCCAGAGTCTGCTGATCTGCCCACAGTACTTGACTACATGGTTCATCTCGATAGCTTGGGACTCAGACCAGCTACACTAGGGGTGCACCTGGCAGCTGTTTCTGCTTTCATTTCAGCAGGTAAGCCCTCTTCTCTTTCAGCTCACCCTGTTTTCTCCAAGTTTTTCAAGGGATTGCTTCATACCAATCCTCCAGTCAGGGATCCTGCCCCTGCTTGGGATTTTAACGTTTGCATTTCTCAGCTTATGCAACCCCCTTTTGAGCCTTTGTCCTCAGCAGATCTTAAGTACTTGACTTGTAAAACTGTGTTTCTGGTGGCCATCACTTCTGCCAGGTGCATAAGTGAGCTGCAAGCCCTGTCCGTGGAGCCTGACTTTATTTCCTTCCATAGGGATAAGGTGGTCCTCAGGACTAACAGGAAGTTTTTGCCTAAGGTGGTTTCAGACTTCCACCTTAACCAATCTATGTCTCTTCCTGTGTACTTCACTGACCATTCCTCCTCTGGTGAGAGGAGGCTGCACAGTCTAGATGTGAAAAGAGCCCTTAGCTACTATATAGAACGTACCAAGGGTCATAGGTTTGACTCCCTCCAACTGTTCCTCACTTATGGTGAGGTAGGCAAAGGAAAACCTGCCACTAAAAGATCCATTGCCAGGTGGATTGTCTCTTGCATCCAATTTTGCTATGAAAAATTAGGTAAGGTTCCACCCTCAGGCCTGAGGGCTCACTCTACCAGAGGTACAGCTGCTTCCCTGGCTGCTGCCAAAGATATTCCTATTCTAGAAATATGTCAAGCAGCTACCTGGAAAACAGTTCACACTTTCACCAAGCATTTCTCTCTGGATATCCAGGCTAGGAGTGATGCTCGGTTTGGCACAGCTGTGTTTCAGAGCCTATTTCCTAAGTAGGTTCTGTCCCTCCTCCATGGAGGTACTGCTTGGTAGTCTGCTATTGTCAGAATACAGCAAGACTTCATGTTGTTTGAAGAAAAAATTATTCACCTTAGTAATGTTGTTTCTTCTAATGGAGTCTTGCTGTATTCTGACCTCCCCTGCCTTCCCCTCTCAGAACCTTTGTTTTTGGGATGTGGCTGGGCAGTGGCAGTGTTGGCACTCAGGAGGTGCCCCACCTTTTTTGTTATCACCCTTTCTTTGGGTGAGTGGGTGTTGTGTTATTTCATTTTTGGGTCTCCTGACTTGAGTCTTTGTTTTGGGACCAAAAATGTGTTATTATGTTAGTAGCCAGTTGGCTAGTGTAGGTTTACAGCTTCCACACAGGACCTCAGTGAGTTTAGCTCGTAAGGATCTGACGGTTTGAGTTCAAACAGCAACAGACAGAGTCTCAACCGAGCTCGAGCTCAGCGTTCCATGCCTGGCATGGAAAGTTAACTCTTTCATCTCTGGGGCAGTTCGAAGGTTGGGACTCACTGTTATTGTCAGAATACAACAAGACTCCATTAGAAGAAACAACATTACTAAGGTGAGTAATTTTTTCTTCTTTACTCCGCCTAACTATGAAGACGCTCCAGAGGTTTCTCCTCACTACTTTGATTCGATAGTAAAAAAATAATTTGTACAACTGTTATCGTTTTTTTGATCATCAAATCTCTGTCTATGGTACAGGTAGTGTAGTTAGTAGATCGTGGTAAGAATTTGTTTCTTTCGGCCCTTCATCGGTCAGTAGAACTGAATATGTTTCTATGGTAAATTGTAAAGTTTTTTTTGGTAGTGGATTCCGGTATCTTTTGGTCTCAAAAAAATGAGTTTTTTTTCCACATCCCTTGCTCTGGTTGTTGACCAAAAGTTTTAGTGTTACCTGGCTTGAACGCCTTCATAGGGTAACATGGTAAAAAAAAAAAAAAAAAATGCACAATGTCTGAGAAACCCAAGAAGAAAACCAGTCCCACTCGGTTTCAGCACTGCACGGAGTGTGGGGAGGCTTTTGCTAATGCTGATGCCCACCTCATCTGTGTTTATTGTCTGGGGTTTGATCACCTGAAAACAGATTGCCAAGTTTGTCCAAATTTTCCTAAAGCCACGCTGGATAAGCGTTTGAACCGGCTGAAAGAAAAAGCTGCCAAAAATTCCCCTGCTCCAGATGGCCAGCCCGGTTCGGTCTCGACCAAACCTGAGGAGGTGCCTGCTGACTTGGGCGATACCTCCTCGGGCAAATGGAAAGCTGATTCTGAGGGATCGGTTCCAACAAAAAGAAAAAGAAAGTCAGCTGGTTCGGATTTGAATCTGCAGATCCCAATCGCTGAGGAGATTGCAAAAGCGATCAGTATAGTTCAGTCACTCCAACCTATTCCGACCGAACTGACAACTTCTACAAGATGGCCGGTTAAGTTGGTTCAGGTTCACTCCGATTCTGATTCGGAGCCCTTTTATCAATTAGAGTGGGAGGGAGAAGAGGAAGAAGAAGAAGAAGAAGAAGAAGAAGAAGAAGAAGAAGAAGATAATGATTTTGGAGGCCTAGATGAGCCAGTGGAGCCTGACATCCCCTCAGACAGGCCTAATTCAGTTTCTCCCCCCAGACTTTCTGAGTCCCTTTCCCACTTTTTGTTCTACAAAAAGGTGGCAGAAACTCTTCAGCTTCCCACTGTGGTAGCCTCTAAGGAGGAAGAGGAACCTGACTTTATGGAAATGATGGATGTCTCAGAGGCAAAAAGACTGTCTATTCCCTTGCACAAATCTTTGGGGAAACAGACACAAAAAATCCTTCAAGTACCCACCTCTATACCTCCTGTGGATAGAAAGATGGACAGGAGGTATATGTTGTCAGGTTCTGGGACAGAGTTCCTTTATGACCATTTCAGTCATGTTGGGGTAGTGCTGGCTGCAGCCTGTGACAAGGCTAATATTCCCTTGGCTTCACACCCCCAGATAAGGATTCCAGGAAGTTGGATGCTATGGCCAAGAAGCAGTACTTAGCATCCTCCTTGGGACTCAGGCAGGCCTCCTATATGGCTTATGTGGCTAGGTACCAGAAATCTAGGTGGGATACTATTCTGGAACTAGCAAAGAATGCTCCTCCCCAGCTGGCCAAGGAGCTGGAAAAGGTGGCTGCATATGGGATTGAGGCATCCAAGGTTTAGTTTTATGCTGCAGTGGACTCAAATGATGTTTCATCAAGAGTCATGGCTGCATCTGTCTCCTTAAGGAGGCTTGCTTGGCTCAGATGTACTAGCCTTTCTCAGGATACCCAGGCTAATGCCATGGATTTTCCTGTGGTACAGAACTCTCTGTTTGGGGAGCAAACAGAGATGTACATGAAGAAAATGGACGAATACAGGACCACCTATAGGAGTGCAGTGGTCAAGGAAAGGCAGGCTACTTTTCAGAAGCAGCAGTCTAGGGCTGGCAGGGGTAGGCCTTTTCAGAGGCCTTTTAATACCTTCCAGCAGAGGGGGGTTTTCAGAGGGAGTGGCAGAAGGGGGATGAGCAGGGCTGCATCCACTTCCCAGCCTAGAACCCCTGCCAAGCAGACACCCTGATGTGTCAGATCGGGTCACCTCTCCTATTCTAGTAGGGGGCAGGCTGGCTCATTTCTTCCAGGCATGGAAGTCTGTTACCTCAGACAAATGGGTCCTGGAAGTGGTGAGCCAGGGACTTGCTCTCAGTTTCAAGAAATTTCCCCAAATCAGAGCAAGGACTTTCAAGCCTGCCACACCTCTGGAAACAGCTGCCTTAGAGGAAGAGGTTTCTTCTTTATTGCTTCAAAAAGCTGTGGAGCAAGTTCCTCTGTTGCACAAGTGAAAAGGGTTGTACTCAAGGTACTTCCTTACCCCAGAAAAGACAAGGGAGTGGCAACCCATCTTAGTCTTAATATATCTGAACAAACATCTTACAACATCAAAATTCAAAATGGTGACTCTGGGAATCATTCTTCCCTCTCTGAGGTCAGGAGACTGGCTAGCCTCTCTGGACCTCAAGGATGCCTATTTTCACATTCTAATCAGATGCTCCCACAGAAAGTACCTCAGGTTCCAGTTGCCCTCGGGTCATTATCAGTTCAGAGCAATGCCCTTCAGTCTCACATCTGCCCCCAGAGTTTTACTAAATGCCTAGCAGTGGTTGTAGCCTTCCTCAGAAGGCAGGGCATCTCTGTGTTCCCCTATGTAGATGACTGGCTCATTGTAGGCCAGTCTCCAGATTAAGTAAGGCCAGCTCTGGCTATTACACAGAGGCTTCTGGGTTCCCTAGGACTCCTTCTAAGTCTCTCCAAGTCAGTGCTGGAGGAGGTCCAGCTTCTCACCATCATGGGGCAGAGCTGGATACTATTCAGGCAAAGGCCTTTCTTCCCCTTCTAAGGGTAAGGGACCTTACAGATCTGGCAGCCTCCTTCAGACCTCAAGTGTCTCATCCGGCCAGGCACTTTCTCTAGCTTCTAGGCCACATGGCAGCTTCTACTGCAGTGGTCCAGGGGACCAGGTTCCAAATGAGGGACATTCAGCTCCACCTCAGGTCCTTCTGGTCTCAGAGAAAGGACTCTCTTACCAAGTTAATTCCAGTAACTCAGACTCTTGTCCAGGCTATCCAATGGTGACTGGAGGAGGAAAATCTCTGGCATGAAGTCACCTTCCTTTACCAGGCACCCTCAGTGATTCTCACCACAGATGCATCCCTTCTGAGTTGGGGAGCCTCACTGCTCAAGGCATATGGCCACAGCAGGAGTCTCTCCTTCACATCAACCTACTGTAACTCAGGGCTGTGCTTCTAGCCCTTCAGACATTCTCAGAATCAGTACAGGGGAAGGTAGCGCAAGTCAAGACAGAAAACACCACCACTATGTACTACATAAACAAGCAAGGGGGCACTTGGTCCACAGCCTTGTGCGCAGAAGCCATGAAGGTGCAGTCTGTGGCTTACTCTCTCCAGACCTCCCTGATAGCAGTGCATCTTCTGGGAAAAGACAATGTGCTGACAGATGCTCACAGCAGGATTTCTCAGGGTTACCATGAGTGATCCCTAAATCTCCAAGTTCTCCACATCATTTTCAGGAGGTGGGGTACTCCAGAGATAGATCTCTTTGCAGCCCCAGACAATCACAATTTCCACTATTCTGCTGCAGACCTCCACTCCTGGGGTCTGTGCCTCAGGATGCTCAAAGGAATGTACAGCCAGAGTTGGCTGGCCTATCCATAACTCTGGACTATTTAGTCCATTTAAATGGCTTAGGCCTCAGGCCTGCCACTCTTAAGGTTCATTTAGCAGCGGTGTCTGCTTTTCTTTCTGCAGGAAAGGGATCTTCCCTTGCGTCTCACCCTGTCTTTAGAAAATTCTTCAAAGGTTTGGTACATCTTAACCCTCCCTTTAGGGAACCAACTCCAGTTTGGGACCTGAATATCTGTATTGCACAGCTCATGCAGCCTCCCTTTAAACCTTTGTCTTCAGCTGAGCTAAAGTACTTGACTTGGAAGACTGTCTTCCTGGTGGCCATTACCTCTGCCAGGAGGATCAGTGAGTTAAAGGCCCTGTCTGTAGAGCCTAACGTTATCGCCTTTCACAAGGATTAGATGCTGTGCAGGACAAATAGAAAATTTCTCCTCAAAGTGGTTTCAGATTTTCATCCTAAGCAGTCTATGTCCCTGCCAGTGTTTTTCACTGATCATTCTTCTTCAGGTGAGAGAAGGCTGCACAGTCAGGATGTAAAAATGGCATTAAGCTATTATATAGACCATACTAAGGCCCATAGAAATGGCTGCTCTCAGTTGTTTCTTACTTATGGAGAAGTGGGAAAGGGTAAACCTGTCACCAAGAGAACAATAGCCAGGTGGGTTGTCACTTGCATTCAGTTCTGTTACACAAAATTGGGCAAGGAGCCTCCTTCGGCCTTGAGGGCTCACTCGACCAGGGGTACAGCTGCCTCTGTGGCAGTAGTTAGGGATATTTCCCTCTTTGAAATCTGTAAAGCAGCCACATGGAAAACTGTTCATACATTTACCAAGCATTACTGTCTGGATACTGAAGCCAGAAGTGATGCTAGGTTTGGCACAGCAAGCAGAGCCTTTTTCCAAAGTAGGTTCTGTAGATCCCTCCTCCAAGGGAGTACTGCTTGGTAGTCTGCATTTTGTCAGAATACAGCAAGATTTCATGTTGTTTGATGAAAAAAATTTGCTCACCATAGTAATGTGGTTTCTTCTAATGGAGTTTTATTTATTTATTTATTTATTTATTTGTAAAATCAGTTTACAACCTTTGAGCCAGAGACTCGTTTCCAAAGGTACTTCGTCACATAAAGACATACATAGTGTTTTTGGTTACATAGCATAGGTTTGCAAAACAATAGGCGTTCAACAGAGGTGCCACGTCACATTGTGGTCAGACAAATACATTTAGGTTACAGGGTACATGTAATTGAGAACAGGTGTTACACAAGTTGGTATCAATAGTGAGCAATCAAATAGGTAAACACTGAAACAGTTGGCACTGGCCAGGTTCTAGGTGGAGATCCGCCCGGAGGGCGTTGTCATAGAGAAGTAGAGGTGGAGGCTACTTTCAGAGACAGGAGCAGTTACGAGTGTTGACGATGTGGTTTCAAAGGGTGGTTTTGAACTTGGAGATGGTGGTGGCTTTGTTGATTGGGGCAGGGAGAGGAGTTAAACCAGGTTGGGGCTCTATAGCAGAAGGACCTCTGGCCACGGCTGGTTCTTGATCTGGGGACCATTAGAGTGGTCTTGTTGGATGACTGTGTTGCAATAGTGGGAGGGCTCTGGAGGATGGATGCCGTTACCCCAGGGGGGGAGAGCCCGAGTAGGGTTTTTTTTGTGAGGAGACAGGTTTGGTATCGGAGCCGTTCATCCAGGGTAGCAGTTTAGTCTCGACATACAGCTGACAGGTGTGTGTGAGCCTGGGGGCACCAGTAATCAATCTGCAGGCTTTATTCAGGGTTAAGTGAATTTTTTTGAGTGCAGTGGTGTCGGCAGCACCATAGACTGGTAGACCATAGTCTACAAGGGACAGAACGGATGATGTAACAGCGAGCCGGAGAGCATTTGGGGGGAAGGCAGGTTCTATGGTGGAAGAGGATGCCAAGCCGTGTGTTAGTGGCGGATGTTAGGGCATCGATGTGGTTGTGAAATGTGAGGGCTGAGTCGAAGGTAACCCCAAGGTATTTGTAGGAGCAGACTTGTTCCAGTGGCTGATTGGTACTTGGAAGGATATAGAGGGAGTGGTTGCTAGCTTTGTTTTGGGGGTGGGAAAAGAGCATAGCTTTGGTCTTTTTAAGATTGATGACGAGTCTGCGCTCCTTAAACCAAGCTTGGCACTGTTGAAAGACTGCTATAGGGTGTCCTGGAGGGAGACAGGATTGCGTGGGTGGCAAAGAGGACAGCGTCATCTGCATATAGAATTTGCCAGGGCATGCACTGGGCAGGGTGTTCAGATAGGCGAGAAGAAGGGGCCCAGGATGGAGCCTTGGGGGACCCCAGAGTGAATGGGACGGGTATCAGAGAGTGTGCTATTGATTTTTACACACTGAGATCGAGCTCAAGATAGCTTGTGCACCATGCTAGGGGGCCAGCCGAGAGACCAGTGTGGCAGAGTGCATTCAGCAGAAGTGGATGGGAGACGGTGTCAAAAGCCTTTGAGAGGTCGATGAACACTGCACCAGCTAGGGAGCTGGTATCCAAGGAGGAGTGTAGGAAGTTGGAGAATTCAATCAGGGCAGTACTGGTACTGTGACCAGCACAGAAGCCATGTTGCTCTGGGCATAAGATGTTATGCTTAGCCAGATAATCAGTGATTTGAATGGCCACCACTTTCTCCAGGGCTTTAGAGATGCGGGGGAGGATGGAGATTGGCCGGTAGTTGTTGGCCGATGACCTGTCGCCCCCTTTATGAATAGGTGTGATAATGGCTGTTTTCCAAGCTGTGGGAAATTGTCCCAGGCAGAGTGACTGGTTAATTAGGCTGGTGAGTGGGGCAAGGACTTCATCTAGCACCAGCCTGAGGATACTGGGGTCCAGTGAGTCACTGCCGGAACTGTTTCCATTCAAAGCTTTGATTAGGATGGGTCTGGCTTCCCGGGTGGAAATCTTGCGCAGGTGGAAGCTGGGGTGCTGGAGGACAGGGGAGGTTGGTTGGGGGAGGTCAAAGGTACTAGGGAGGACTGAGCTAAGGTCAGTGAAAGCGGTGTTGAGCCAGTTAGCTATGGTGGCAGGCTCGGTGGTGGTAGTGCCATTTCTAGTGAGCTGGGATGAGGCAGAGATGAGCTTTTCCGTTAAGTTGTAATATTATCCAGAAAGTCGGGCGAGCCCCAGGAGGAGGTAAGGGTGGCCTGGTAATGGTCGGCCTTGGCTTTCCTGATGGCCCATGAGCACTTATTCCGGCTGCATTGTAAGCCTGCCTATCAGACAGATCGACCCGTTTCAGTGGCAAGGTGCCAGAGGTTATCCGATTTCTTAGTAATTGTAGAAGGGCAGGGCTAACCCAGGGTGCATTCTGTTTTTGGACCGGATTTTGGTGAAGGGCAAAGAGATCACAGGCCATGTTGAAGGTGTAGTGAGAGAAGGCGAGGGCAGTGTCAATGTCGGTTGCACGACGAATGGGGGACCAGTTTATCTGGGTGAGGAATACTTTAAGTTTTTTCAGCCCACCAGGGCGGAGGCGCCTGCGGAGGGTGGTCTGGGCTTTGGGTTTGGGATTGGGGACTGCCCAATGAAATAAGATAGGGGAGTGGTCACTTAGGGAGTCTGGGAGGACCTGGATGGGGTCGGTTAGTTATAATAACATCCAGTAGGGTGCTGGTACCTCTCTTAGGGTTTATTCTCGTGGGCTGGGTGATGAGTTGCGTCAAGTCTTGGGCAGCAAATGAGTCTCTAATCACGGATGAGGAGGTGCTGAGCCAATTTACATTAAGGTCCCCAACTAGGATTTGTTCCTCCTTATGGTGGAGGGTGGCCAGGTAGTCAGTTAAAGATACCAGGGCCGGGTGCTGGTTCTTTGGGGGAACGTAGGATGTGGTGAGATAGAGAGGGCTCCTAGAGGGGTCTGGGGTGAGTTTGAGGGTAAGAGCCTGGGCCCCATTTACAAGGGCAGGGGTGGGGAGTGCGTGTCCAAGTATTGTATCCCTAGTGTAGACTGCACAGCCTCCCCCTCGTTTGCCTACTCGGTCCTCCCGGTATAAGGTATAGCCTGGGAGGGAAACAAATGAGTCAGGGGTGGATTTGGACAGCCAGGTTTCAACCAGGGCTATGATGTCTGGTTGATGAGCCAAGGCCCAGCACTGTAGGGCATCAAATTTTTTCAGCAGGCTGCATATGTTCATGGAGGCTACATGAAGACCAGTGGGCTGGGTGGGTGGGCGGAGGGGCAGGGCCTGGGTTGGGATGTATGTTCCCTGTCAGGAGTAGTAGGAGGAGAACTGCTCTGGTCAGAGGGTGGCAGATGGAGAGTTTACACCGGGAGCGATAGGATGAGGAAGGGGGTTTCGTAGCACAGGGGGTGGGTAGGGCAGCACAGGCAGAGAAGGCTTGCATGATCAGAAGCGCAAGGGAGCCGGGGGGGAGGAAAGGTAATGTCTGGATGTGGGGTGAGGTGGAGAGGAGCATACGGGGTGTGTGGAGGAGGAGGGAGGGGGAGGAGCAGTGGTAAAGGAAGAGGGGAAGACAGGAGGTTAGGTAGGTAGGAACACTGGAGTAGTGAGGCCGAGGGTTAATAGGGACAATAGGGTTGGTGGAAGGGAAAAGAAGGAGGAGGAGAAGAGAGAGGCTGGTGAGCAGGGGGTGCACATGCATAGTTGGTAACTAAGGGTGGGCGAGCTGAAGTGAAGAAAGAATGGGGGTACTAGGATGATAGAGGGGAGATTGTAGTGAGAGGTCACCTCAAAGCCTAGTTGCCGCTATGGTATAGTGGCAGGGCTGGTGCCTGAAATGCAAAGGGTACTAGGTTTAAGTCTTGCCCTGGGTAGCAGGAAGGAGCCCAACCAGTGGCTGTAGCAGCAGGGAGTTGGGTTCAAGGTCTGCAGAAACACTCAGATAACACTTTTGCAGAGTTAGAGTGTTTTTAGAGTTTTGAAATCCTGCAGAATTAATAGACAGTTGTGCTAGCTGAGTGGTGGAACTGCTGACTTTGACAGTGAGGGTGTAGGGTTCAAAGGCAGCAAAAGAGAAGTGGTAAACTTATATTTTGGCAGGTGGGGGGTAAGAGACTAATAGGCATAGAAAGTAGGAGTAAGATGGGTAGACAATGTGGTCCAGAGGTAGAGCTGCTGACTATGACTGCAAGAGTACTGGGTTTGAGCACCGCTTAGGGACAGAGTGTAGAAAGTTTATTTTAATTCAGAAAAGGAGGGAGGAAGGGTTAAGAGTTTGAAAGTAGAGGAAGATGTTGGTCTGGTTCAATTGGCTTAGTGGTTAGTCAGTAGACTTTGGACAAAAAGGTACCAGGTTTGATGCTGGCAGGTGCTTAGTGGTAGGCTGATGGGAGGAGTGAAGAAAGTAGGTGGTAGAAAGGATTCATAGGGAACTGCAGTGACCTCTAGTGGGTGGGTTTTCAAACAGTCCCTAGGAGGGGTAGAGAGTTGAAAGAGGAGCTAGAGTGGAGAGTGCAGCAACCCCTAGTGGTTGGTGTGTATAAGCTGCAAATGGAAAAGTGGACACTTCGTAAAAAGGAGGATAGGACACGTGACCTGCCAGCAGCAATAAATGAAGTGCCGACCCTGGTTGGGGCAGGTGGGAAGTGCCTCACAACAGTCAGACTATAGTGCAGGACACTTTACCTCTTACAGGCTCTGGCAATCCCCGAGTTCAGTCTCCGCTGCTGGGCAGACTGCAGTTTTGCTGTATTCTGACCTCCCTCCCTCCCTTCCCTCCCTCTCAGAGCCTTCTTTTGGGATGTGGGATTTGGCAGGTGCAGTGTTGCACCCCAGAGGTGTATCCTTTTGATCTCATCCTGGCCAGGATGAGTGTTATTAATATTTTAAAATTGATTATTCATATGGTTATTGCCACTATCTGGATCAAGGTCTTGTTCTTGGGTTCTCGACTTGAGTCTTTTTGATCCAAGTGCTTGTTGGCCTGTGGCTTAAGTTTTCAAAAATATTTTAGAACTAGGTTAGTTAGCATTTGAGCTCATAAGAATCGGATGGTTACATCAGAATATACCAGGGACAGAGGTCTGAAAACCAAGCTCGAGCTCAATGTTCTATGCTCTGCATAGAGTTTAACCCTTTACTCTCTGGGGCAATTGAAGTGCTGGTCTTAACTACATTTTATCAGAATACAGCAAGACTACATTAGAAGAAACAACATTACTATGTTGAGTAATTTTTTCTTGTTATCGGTTCCTCGCCGTTCATTTGAACTGAGGGGCAACCGACCTTCTTTTTTTATTTAATCAGAACCCTTTTAGAGGGTTCCAGTTACTTTATTCTTTAATTTTATTTAATTTTCACAGCTTTTGAACCGAGGTTTATTGGTTTTCCTCAGCGGTTTCTCAGTTCTGGATCTGATCGGAACCAATAGTTTTTTCACTTTATCAGTTCTTGAACTGACCGTTATTCTATTGAAACCGACCTCAAATATTTAAATTTAGTCTATTTTTTGGTCGGTTACTGGTTCCTGTTTTCTATAATGTCAGACAAGCCTAAAAAGAAAACAGGGCCCCCTGGGTTCAAGAACTGCTTGAAGTGTACAGAGGGGTTTGCCAAGGCAGACAAGCATGATCTTTGCTTGATCTGCCATGGGCAACAGCACTTCAATGAAGACTGTGATATTTGTAAGTCTTTCCCTGTAAAGACAGTGGCAAAATGCAGGGAGAGGCTTAAAAGAAAATTAGAAGAGGGGTCCATGGGCTCTAACCAGTTCACCCCTTCTAAGACTGTGGCAGTTCCTTCCAGAGCCTCTAAATCCACCCCTGATATGGGTGAGGGCTCTGGCAAGAGAGACAATCAACCAGTTGACACCCCAGTGCCTGCCAAAAAATTAAAGAAAACCAAACGCACGACACCCCAGCTGAAACACCTCAGGTGCCTATTAATGCTCCTTTTCCTGCTGAGTTGACACAGGTTTTAGCCTTACTCCAGGTGCTGCAGGGTTTATTACCCCCTCAGCAGCCTGTGATTACTACCGCTGAAAAAGCAACTGTTGTTACCCTCTTTTGCCTACTGCTACAGTGGCATATGAGGAGGATGACCAAGATGAAGAGGGAATTTAACCTGAGGTGTCACCAGAACAGGATTTTGGCTCCCCTCCCAGACCCTCAGAGGATTTCTCTTCCCATTTTTCTTTTGTTAAGAAAATGGTAGAGACCCTGGATCTGCAAACAGCTGAAGAGATCCAGGATGAAGAGGAGGCACAATACATGGAGCTTATGGGGTTGACACCCTCAAAAAGGCTCCTTCTGCTTATCTACAAATTCTTTAAGAAGGATGTTTTAGAAATCCTAAAGGCTCCCAATACAGTCACACCCACAGACAAAAAGTGTGACAAGAAGTACTAGTTAGGAAGATCTAGTGCTGAGTTTCTTTTTAGTCACCCAGACCACCAGGATATTGTACAGCAGGCTGCCTGTGAGAAAGCCAAAACTCCCTTATCCTCTCACCCCTCCGAGAAGGATTCAAGAAAGGTGGACAGCACAGCAAAAAAGGGGTACCTTTCGGCATCCCTGGCAATCCGTCAAGCCAGCTACCAGGCCTATGCAGCCCTTTATCAAAAAGCTCTCTGGCAGTCAATAGTGGACAATGCTGAGGCTAACCTCTATTTAACAGTGTCAGAGCTGCTAGACACAGCAAAATTGGGCTTAGAGGCTTCAAAATACCAATTTCAGATGACAGCTGACACCAATGATACAGCTGCAAGGTAGATGGTTGGTACCATTGCTCTAAGAAGATTTGCCTGGCCAAGGGCTGCCAGCCTCACCCAGGACACCCAAACTAAGGCAATGGACTTTCTTGTTGAAGGCCACTCTCTTTTTGGTGCCCAGACTGAGGCATATATGAAAAAAGTAGACAAATATAAAGCTACTTTTAGGAGCAACTTGACCAGAGACAGGCCCTCTACTTCAACTTTATCTTATTCTAGGGGAGGCAGGGGCAGGTCTTCATTTAGGAGGCCTTTCTTTCAGGTACAGGCTGTTTCCCAGCAGCAGTACCAACCACAGCAGACTGGTTTTGCAGAGCTAGAGGTAGAAGAGGTTCTCGGAGAGGATTCCAATCTACTCAGCCTCAGCAGCAAGTAAAACAGAACCCCTGACTTTTCCCTTCAGGCTGCCTCTCCACATCCTGTAGGGGGCAGACTCAACCACTATTTCCAGGAATGGTTAAAAATAACCACAGACAAGTGGGTCCTGGAAATAGTGAGTCAGGGTCTCTCCCTTTGCTTCAAGTCCCTTCCTCCCCCAAGGTTAAAACATTTTGCACCAGCTCCCTTCTCAGAAAGAAAACTACTGGAGCAGGAAGTACAGGACCTACTGCTGGCAAAAGCAGTGGAGCCTGTCCTCCACAATCAAAGAGGGCAAGGGTTCTATTCCCGATATTTCCTAACAACAAAAAAGAATGGAGAGTGGCGGCCTATACTAGACCTCAGACTGCTAAACAAGTACCTGGTAAAGCCCAGGTTCAAAATGGTCACAATGGCCATGATTTTGCCAACTCTGCAGAAAGGGGACTGGTTAGCCTCCTTGGATCTAAAGGACACATATTTCCATATTCCCATAAGGGAGTCACACAGAACATATCTCAGATTCAGACTCCCCTTAGGCCACTACTAGTTCTCAACACTTCCCTTTGGCCTTACCTCTGCACCAAGGGTCTTTGCCAAGTGCATAGTAGTAGTAGTGGCACACCTCAGAAGACTGGGTGTCACAATTTTTCCTTATCTGGATGATTGGCTAATCATAGGGAAATCCCACCAACAGGTGTTAGATCACCTTCAGGTAACCCAGGATATGTTGCTGTCCCTGGGATTCCTTCTCAATATCAAAAAGTCAGTCCTGACCTCTGTGCAGGTTCTGCAGTTCATAGGTGCAGAACTAAATACAGTAGTGGGAAGAGTTTTTCTCCCTCAGGAGAGGGCCGAAAGCATTCAGCTTCTGGTAGGCTCATTTGCCCTGGGCAGGCCAAAGCCAGCAAAACAGTTTCTTCAACTGTTAGGGCACATGACTGCAGCAACAAGCACAGTCATAGGTGCCAGGTTTCAGATGAGAGATCTTCAGTTCCACCTCAGAGCACACTGGTGCCAAAGGCAGAAACCCCTCTCAAAGCTAGTACCAGTCACACAAACATTACTACAGGCCCTCCAGTGGTGGCGGGAACTGGAAAATTTAAGGGAAGAGGTTCCCTTTCTGCAGGAGCCTCTCTCCCTGGTTCTCACAACTGATGCTTCCCTGCTTGGTTGGGGTGCTCACTTAGGGGATCACACCATCCACGGTACTTGGGAGAGTGCAGACACATTCTTGCACATAAACCTGCTGGAGTTAAGAGCTGTTTATCTGGCCCTTCAGGGTTTCTCTCATCTCATACAGGGAAAGGTGGTACAAGTCAGAACAGACAATACCACAACAATGTATTACATCAACAAACAAGGAGGGACAAGGTCCACTCCTCTGTGTACAGAGGCAATGAAGATATGGAGCCTTGCTTATCCTCTAAATGCCTCTCTACAGTCAATTCATTTGCCAGGCAAGGACAACACCTTGGCAGATGCCTTGAGCAGGATAAACCAGGCCCATCACAAATGGGCATTGAACAAGCAAGTGGCGAATGTTCTATTCAGGAGGTGGGGGACCCCAGAAATAGACCTTTTTGCTTCCCACCAAAATCACCACTTACCTCTTTATTGCTGCAGGGCCCCAGTAAAGGGGACAGTTCCAATGGATGCCCTGATTCTGGATTGGACAGGCAAGTACCTCTATGTCTTTCCTCCTTTTCCTCTGATACTCAGAGTGCTCATCACGCTCAGGTCACAACCAGCCTCAATGATTCTGGTGGCTCCGGATTGGGCAAGACAGCCTTGGTACTCCCTGCTGCTCTCAATGTCTGTGAACAAACTGATTTACCTCCCTCAGAGGTACAATCTACTGACTTCCTTTCAGGCGAGGGTAGTGTACCCCAATCTCAGGTCTCTCAAGCTCAAGGCCTGGCTCTTGAAGACTTAGAATATGCAGATCACCAATTCTCTGAAATAGTTTTAGAAGTCCTTAAAGGTTACAGGAAGCCTTCCACCAAGAAAACCTATGCCTCAAAAATGGAAAAGATTTTCCATTTGGTGCAGTGACAAGGGTATAGTCCCAGCCCAGGCTGGGATCCCAACCCTTTTTAACTATTTGTCTCACCTGCATTCCTTGGGGTTGCAGCACTCAATCCTGAAGGTGCACCTGGCTTCAGTTTCAGCATACCTTTCTGCTAGAAAGGATAACTCCCTGGTATCAAATCCTATATTCAAAAGATTCTTTAAAGGGCTGTCTCATTTGTTTCCCCCCTCACAGGGAATCAGTGTCAGCATGGAACCTTAACATCTGCATTGCCCAACTTATGCTTCCACTCTACAAGGGGCACAGCTGCCACTATTGCAGCTGCCCGAGAGTTACCTCTAATGGAAATATGTGAAGCAACTACCTGGAGGTCAATCAACACCTTCACTAAGCATTGTAGCCTTAACACCCAGTCCAGGAGTGATGCCAGATTTGGCACAGCAGTCTTACAGTCTTTTTCTTAAATAGATTCTGACCCACCTCCTTAAGGTACTGCTGCATAGTCTGTCTGCAAGAGTAATAATATTAGTGGATTCCTGTGGTTAGAAGAAAACATTACTCACCTGTAGTAATCTTGTTTCTTCTAAAGGGATCCACTAATATTATTACCCTCTCCTTCCCCTTTCAGAATCAGTAACAAGAAAAATCCTCTACTCAGCTGATAAGATGTATAGTTGGAGTGGCATGCCACCTGCTGGCACCTTCTAGAAATGTCTTAACTTGTAGGTTCTTTTCTAAAGGCATATCTAACTTCAGAAAAAATGGGACATTTGTTTATGCTAGTCCTTTGGTTAATGTTGTTGTTTGCACAGTTGGGCATTATTTTTCTATAATTACTTATATAGTGATTCACATGCTGTTATGGCTTCTTTGCAGGCTTTGAAGAAATCTGAAGTAGAATGTAGGCAGTTGACACTGGGCAGTTTGAAAATAGATGCACGAGCTAAACAGTCCATGATTAGCATAGCATTCTATTCTCTCTGGGGCAGTGCTGGCTTAAGGGAGCACTACAATAGTAATAATATTAGTGGATCCCTTTGGAAGAAACAAGATTACTACAAGTGAGTATTTTTTTCTTTGTTGCCTTTTACTTTTTGTAATTTTAAGTTAAACCATTGTTTTAGTGTTTAAATTGGAAGTTTTCTCTGTTTCTCCCAGTTCAGTATAACTGGGGATAAACCAAGGTGTATTTTACATTTATCTGAGTTTTCTGACTAAAAACTCCATTAGTTATGTTTAATTTTATTAAATTTAGCTTATTTTAAAAACTGCTAATACCAGTTCCTGAACTGATAGCCTCGGTTCAATCGGTTCCTCATCGGTTCTGGAACTGATCACAATCATTGAATAAACTTTAAGTTGAAAAAATTTTTAGTGGTTGCAACTTTTATTGGTTTTAGATTGAGAATGTCAGAAAAACCAAGAAGAAAAACAGGTGATCCCAGTTTCAAACCATGTATTGAGTGTAGTGAAATTTTGCTAAGACATTCTTTTTGTGTTGCCTGCCTGGGTATGAACATTTAAAAGCAGAGTGAAATCTGCAATACATCTCCTGAGAAAACTATTGAAAAATGCCTGTATAAGGCTAAAGAGAAAACTATCTCCACCTAAGGGTCCCTCAAGCTCTGACCAGTTGGCACCCTAAACTACTGTGGGTGAAACCACAACAATTACTGTAACTGCTACCCCTGAGGTGGGTATACAAGCAGTTACTAAGACGCTTGCTGAACCGACTGACTCCTCAATTCCCTCAAAGAAATCAAAGAAAATTAAACACACAGAAAATCCTGTTGGACAGCATTTGGGGACTTCTGTGCCTACTACAAAGCCTGCCAACTCCTGCAGAAATTGCACAGGCATTTAAGGTTATTCAGGCTTACAAGGGCTGTCTGCCTCTCTGTAGCAGACCCCTGCAAAGCAGTCTGTCTCCTCTGCTCGGTTATGGTGATTATGATGAAATGGAGGAAGGGAAACCTATTGAACCTGAAGTTTTCAGTGAACAGGAGTTTGGATCTCCCCACAGAGCATCTGAGGATTATTCCTCACATTTCACATTTGGGAGAAATGATTGGGCTGATACACACTAAAAAGCTGCTGTTTCCTTTAAATAAATTCTTCAAGAAAGATACTTTAAGGATTTGCAAACTCCAAGCTCTGTTCCCACTCACGAGAAAAGGCTGGACACAAAATTTCAGCTGGACAGGGAGGGAGCTGAATTTTTATTCTCCCACCCTGTCCACCAGGGGGCAGTATAAGTGGATGCATGTGTCAAGGCAAAGATACGCCTGGCATCCCATCCTCCTGACAAGGATTCCAGGAAAATTGACAACATGGCCCCCCAAAAAAAGGATATACAGTATATCAGCTTCCTTGGCTGTCAGGCAGGCAAACTTTCAAGCCTATGCTGCTCAATACCAGAAGTCACTATGGCAGTCTGTTCTTGCTATGGCAGTCAAGGCCCAGACTCCCCTGTCAGATGATCTATCTGAAACAGCTACATTTGGTTTGGAAACAGCCAAATACCAGTTTCAAATGGCTGCTTACTCTAATGACAATGCTACCGGATGGATGGCAAATATAGTGGTTCAGAGGAGGTTTGTCTGGCTGCAAGCCACAAACCTCACTTAGGATACCCAAACCAAGGCTATGGATTTCCCAGTTGAGGGTAATTCCCTCTCTGGAGAAAAGACAGAGGCTTACATGTGGATGAATACAACACCACCTACAGAAGCAATTCTGCAAAAGAAAGGGCTTCCCCATCCACTAAAACCTAAGGAAGGGGAGGCAGAGGCAGATCATTTCACAGCAAGCCTTTTTATCAGGCCATGGCTGCGCCTCAGTATCAGCGGTACCCACAGTAGAGTTACTTCAGAGACAGGGGTATAAGGGGTTCCAAGCGTGGTTCCCAGTGTCAGGTTCAGCTCAAAGCAGACACCCTAACATGTCTCCCCAGGCCACCTCTCCACTACCTGTAGGAGGCAGGCTGACTCACTTTTCCCAGTCTTGGCAAAAAATCACCACAGACAAGTAGTCCTGGATGTAGAGAGTCAGGGATTGTCTCTGAGTTGAAAATCCCTTCCAGCATTAAAAACAAAAGTTTCTCACCCCAGAAATACTCCAATATTCCTAACTTTTCTGTAGTATACCTTTAAGGTCAGATCTGCCCTGAGATGGAATGCTATGCAAATGATGAAATCATTAGCATGAGCCACTTTTCAAATGCTGCCACCTATCAACTGCCTACATTCTAACCCTTAGATTTCTCTCTCCACCTGTCAAGACCAGACACCTGGAGATTTCCTCTTCAACATCTAGTCAAAGAAGCCTTGATTATTTCTTGTTTATTTTCAATTGCTGCCTCTTATCAGTGTTTTTTTAATAACCATTAGTTTATTTAGTTAGTTTTGTATTGTTTTCTTGGTTCCTCTTGGTTCGGAATAACCACTGAGGAACCGAGGTATATCTAGTTAGTTTCGGGTTTTTTTCCCTTCATTTGTGCATATTTTGTCTGTTTTAATATTGTTTTTTAGAACTGATAACTTTGGTTCTGAACCATGAATCGTGGTTCAACTTTTTATTGGTTCTCGGTTCTGCTCGGTTTTTCCGATCGGTTCCTGAACCGACCGCAACCGACAAAAATAGTTATTGTTTGAGTTTTAAAAGGTTGTAGTATTTGTGGTTGTGGTTTTTCTCCATAATGTCAGAAAAACCTAAAAAGAGAACCAGTGAACCGGTTTCAAAACTGTTCTGAGTGTGGTAAGAACTTTGCCAAAGAGGATAAACACTCTGCTTGTATTTTCTGCTTGGGTTTTGACCATTTGAAGTCTGATTGTGCTATCTGTAAATGTTTTCCAGAAAAGACTTTAGAAAAATGTCTGGACAGACTGAATAAAAGATTTAAGGGTCCCTCTGGTTCTGACTAGTCGAAACCCTCAGGGTCTGTGGGTGACACCACAATTTCTGCCACTTCTACCCCTGATACAGATAAATAGAGGCCCTCTGAACTGGCTAGCTCTCCAGTTCCTGTTAAAAAAACAGAAAAAGACATAGCACACTGAACCCCCTGTGGAAAAGGGGACTTCTGTGGTGTCTGCCACTGTGCCTTCTCCTGCTGAGATTGCACAAGCAATAAAAATTATGCAAACCTTGCAGGGTCTGCTGCTTGTGGTATCACAGTCTTCATTTCAGACTTCTGCACCCTCCAACCTACTCTGTTTCCCTGAACAGCATGAGGAGGAGGAGGAGGAAGAAGAAGGTGAGCCTATAGAGCCTGAGGTCTCCCCCTGAACAGGAGTTTGGCTCTCCTCCCAGGACCACTGAAGATTATTCTTCACAGTTTTCCTTTATTAGGAAAATTGCTGATGCCTTAGACATCCCTACCACTGAAGCTGTAGAGGATAAGGAGGAGGCTGAATATATGGACATGATGGGGCTGACTCCTACTAGAAAGCTCTCACTCCCCATCAATAAATTCTTCAAAAGGGATACCTTAAAACTCCTCCAGGCTTCTGGGTCTGTCCCTCCTTTGGACAAGAGAGTGGACAAAAAGTATCAGCTTGACAGAACAGGGGCTGAATTCTTGTTTTCACACCCTGAACACCAGGGAGTGGTGCAAGCTGCAGCTTGTGATAAGGCTAAAGTCCCTCTGGCCTCTCACCCTCCAGAGAAGAACTCTAGAAAAATTGAAAGCATGGCCAAGGAAGGTTATCTGTCAGCCTCTCTGGCCATTAGGCAAGCAAATTATCAGGCCTATGCAGCACAGTGCCAAAAGGCTATTTGGCAGTCTGTCCTGGACATGGCTGAAAAAGCATCTCCTCCTCTTTCGGCAGACCTAGCTGAAAGTTAGGTTTGGCCTGGAAGCTGCCAAATACCAGTTCCAGATGGCAGCAGACAGCAATGAGACTGCTGCAAGGTGGATGGCAAATACCATCGCACAGAGAAGGTTTGCTTGGTGAAGAGCCATAAACCTCACATAGGATACCCAGAATAAGACTCTGGCTTTTTCTATGGAGGGCACTTCACTATTTGGCAGCCATTCAGTGGCCTACATGAAGAAGGTGGATGTGTATAAGGCCACCTTCCATAGTAATTCTACAAAAGAAAGACCCTCCACCTCCTCTAGACCTTTCAGTAGGGGAGACAGGGGCAGACAATTTCATACCAGGCCTTTTTACCAGGCCATGGTACTCCCTCAAGCACCTAATACCCACAGCAGGGGTACTTTTGGGGTAGGAGCAGATGAGGTGCCAGGCGTGGTACCCAGTCTCAGACCCAATCTAAAAAGGATCCCTGACTCCATCATTCAGGCTGCTTCTCCTTTACCAGTAGGGGGCAGGCTGACTCATTTTCTCCACAACTGGAAAACTATCACCACAGACAAGTGGCTTCTGGAGATAGTGGGTCATGGCCTGTCTCTAAACTTCAAGTCCTCCCCTGTCCAAAGAAACAGAGCTTTCAAACCAGCTTCCCACCTAGAAAGCAAAAGACTGGAAGAAGAGGTGAAACACCTTCTTTTACTAAAGGCAGTGGAACCAGTGCCTCTGCATCAAAGGGGAAAAGGACTTTATTCAAGGTATTTTCTCATACCAAAGAAAAATGGAGAGCTGTGGCCTATCTTGGATCACAGAGTCCTCAACAAGTTCTTAACAGAACCAAAGTTCAAAATGGTAACTTTGTTTCTGATTCTACCAGCAATCCGAAAAGGGAATCGGCTGGCATCATTGGACCTAAAAGATGCTTATTTTCACATCCCCATAAGGGAGTCTCACAGAAAGTTTCTCAGATTCAGACTCCGATCAGGACACTATCAGTTCTCAGCTTTTCCCTTCAGTCTCACTTCAACACCAATGGTGTTCACAAAGTGTCTGGCTGTGGCAGTGGCACACTTGTAAAGGCAAGGTGTCTCAGTATTCCCTTATCTAGATGACTGGTTGGTGGTGGTGGGGGACTCACCACAACACCTAACAGAGCACCTCCAACTCCCTCAACAGCTGCTGGAGTCTCTGTGGTTCATTTTAAACTTGGAAAAATCACTTCTAATTCCTTCTCAAATTCTGCAGTTCATAGGAGCAGAATTGAATGCCAAAGTGGGCAGAGCATTCCTGCCCAGAGACAGGGCAAAAAGCATCCTGCAGTTGGCAGCCTCTTTCAGGATCAGTGTCCCAAGGTCAGCAAGGCAGTTTCTTCAACTCCTGGGTCACATGGCGCTGCAACAGGTACAGTGCTGGGATCCAGGTTTCAGATGAGGGACATCCAATTTCATTTAAGAACTCATTGGTGCCAATGGAAGGACTTCCTGTCAAAGCTTGTTCCGGTAACAAAAACATTTATCCAAGCTCTTCAGTGGTGGAAAGAAGAAGCCAACCTCAGAGAAGGGGTTCCTTTCCAAAAAGAGCTCCTTTCAGTGATCCTCACAACAGATGCATCCCTCCTGAGCTGTGGGGCTCATCTAGCAGAGTACACTACCCAAGGCACTTGGTCAAGTGCAGAGACTCTTCTACGCATAAATTTGTTGGAGCTCAGGGCAGTTTTTCTGGCAATGTAAGCTTTCAAATCACAGATACAAGGAAAGGTAGTGCAAGTCAGGACAGACAACACAACCACTATGTACTACATAAACAAGCAAGGCAGAACAAGATCAAGCCTCCTTTGCACAGAGGCTATGAAAATATGGACCCTAGCTTACTCACTGGGCTCCTCACTACAGGCCATTCATCTGCCAGGCAAAGACAATGTTCTGGCAGATACCTTGAGTCGAATAAGCTAGGACCATCACAAATGGTCCTTGGCCAGACAAGTGGTACAGACCTTATTCAGGAGGTGGGGCACCCCAGAAATAGATCTCTTTGCCTCTCGTCAGAGTCACCACTTACCTCAGTTCTGTTGCAGATCTCCAGTAGTGGGCACGATTCCTCTAGATGCCTTTGTCCTGGATTGGTCAGGAAAATTCCTGTATATATTCCCCCCATTTCCCCTGGTATACAGGGTGCTGTTGAAACTCAGGTCTCAGCCAGCAACAATGATCCTCATAGCCCAGACTGGGCCAGGCAGCCATGGTATTCCCTGTTGCTGTCCATGTCAGTGGAAGAACCAATATACCTTCCCAGGAGGCACAATCTTCTGACCTTCAATAAGGGAAGGCTCCTGTATCTGAACCTCAAGTCACTCAGTCTCAAAGCTTGGCTCTTGAGGACCTAGAGTATGCTGGTTTACATCTTTTGGAGTCAGTTATGGATGTTTAAAGAGGATATAGAAAATCCTCTACTAAGAAAACCTATGCCTCAAAATGGACAAAGTTTTCTTCTTGGTGCTCTAACAGGAGTATAGTGCCAACCCAGGTAGGAGTGCCAGGGTTGCTGGACTACCTACTCTATTTACATTCCTTAGGTTTATAGCCTTCTACACTGAAAGTTCATTTAGCTTCAGTCTCTGCTTATGTTTCGTCGGGCAAGCCTGTTTCCTTAGCATCAAACCCAATTTTTAAAAATTTTTTCAAAGGCCTCTCACATATGTACCCACCGGTAAGAGAACCGGTGCCAGCTTGGGACCTCAATATTTGCATTGCTCAGCTCATGGCTCCCCCCTTTGAGCCTATGTTTTCAGCACCTTTGAAGTATGTCACTTGGAAAACAGTGTTTCTAGTGGTTATCACCTCAGCTGGAAGAATTAGTGACCTTCAGGCCTTATGTATTGAAAAGGACTACATTGCATTCCACAGGGATAAGGTAGTCCTTCAAACAAATAGGACATTTCTTCCCAAAGTGGGTTCAGACTTCCATTTGAACCAGTCCATTACTTTGCCAGTGTTTTTCACTGACCACTCTTCTTCTGGTGAGTGTAGGCTACATAGCCTGGATGTCAAGAGAGCTATGAGCTACTACATGACAGCCATTAAGCCCCATAGGCAGGATAGAACACAGCTTTTCCTCACTTATGGGGATGTGGGAAAGGGTAACCCAGCATCTAAAAGGTCCATTTCTCACTGGATTGTTCAGTGCATCCAATTTTGTTATTCTATGGTAGGCAAGGAAGCTCCAGCAGGGCTTAGAGCCCACTCCACAAGGGGTACAGCTGCAACACTGGCAGCTGCAAGGGATGTACCCTTGGTGGATATTTGCAAAGCAGCAACCTGGCGAACAGTACTCACATTTTTCAAGCATTATAGCTTGGATATGCAGGCAAGTTCTGATGCCAGGTTTGGTGCAGATGTACTGCAGAGCTTGTTTCCAAAATAGGTTCTTCCTGCCTCCTAAGGTACTACTTTTTAGTCTGCAGAAGAGTTAGGAATATTGGAGTATTCCTGGGGTGAGAAGAAAAAGTTACTTACCATAGTAACCTTGTTTCTCCCAGGGGCTACTCCAATATTCATAACTCTCCCTTCCTGCCTCCCCATTTTAAGAACCAGTGGCCTCTGTATTCCATGTTGTACCATAGTGTTTGCATGCCACACTTTTACTTTTATTAAAACTTGTTTGTCTTTTTTCTCCTTTTTCAGGTGATTCTAGCATAAGGAGTTTGTGGGGATTTTTCTTAATGATACGTTTTTTCTCTTCATATTTTCCTCCAGTTGGAGTTTTTTTGGGTAGGGAATTTTAAAATAAGAATTTGCTATATTTACATTTTTTGGGCCCTGTCTTGAAAGCGTCTATGAAATCTGAGGGTTAGAATGTAGGCAGTTGATAGGTGGCAGCATTTGAAAAGTGGCCCATGCTAATGATTCCATCATTTGCATAGCATTCCATCTCTGGGCAGATCTGACCTTGAAGGTATACTGCAAAACAGTTATGAATATTGGTGTATCCCCTGGGAGAAACAAGGTTACTATGGTAAGTAACTTTTTCTTTCAAGCCATCTACAAATGTAGAGAGAAAACTCCTGGAAAAAGAGGTTCAAAATCTGTTACTGTCAAAGGCAGTGGAGCCTGTCCTAGTATAGCAAAAGGTACCACAAATAAAATAGACAGTGGTGGCCTGTCTTAGACTTCAGGGTTCTAAACAGGCATCTGACAAAGCCAAAGTTCAAAATGGTGACTTTGGAATTTATTCTGCCAATGCTCCAAAAAGGGGTCCTATTGACATCACTGGTCCTAAAAGACACATATTTCCACATTTCCATAAGGGAGTCTCACAGAAAATCCCTCCGGTTCAGACTCACATCAGGTCACTAGCAGTTTTCAACCCTGCCTTTTGGTCTCACTTCAGCCCCAAGAGTGTTCACAAAGTGCTTGGCAGTGGTTGTGGCACACCTTTTAAGACAAGGTGTCACAGTTTTCCCATACCTAGATGACTGGCTGGTGGTTGGAAAATCCCCCCAGAAAGTGAGGGAGCATCTGCAACTCACTCAGGGGCTCCTGGAGTCTCTAGGGTTCCTGGTAAATCTAAAAAGTCTGTCCTTCAGCCTGCTTAGGCACTGCAATTCATAGGATCAGTGCTAAATACCCTGCAAGACAGGGCCTACCTGCCTCTGGGCAGGGCAAAAAGTATTCCTCTGATAGTGGGCTCATTCAGCCTGAACAAACCAAAAACTGCAAGACAGTTTCTTAAGCTACTGGGCCACATGGCAGCAGTCATTGGCACAATCCTGGAATCCAGGTTCCAGATGAGGGACATTCAATTTCACCTCTGGGCACACTGGTGTCAGAGAAAGAATCCTCTGTCAAAACTAATTCCAGTAACAAAAACATTGTTACAGGCCCTCCAAGGGGGGAAAGAGGTAACCAACCTAAGGGACGGGGTTCCTTTTCAGCAAGAGTCCCCGTCAGTTGTTCTGACAGCAGATGCATCTCTAGTAGGGTGGGGCACTCATCTGGGGGTTCACACCACCCAAGGCACATGGTCAAGTGCCGAGTCACTCCTGCACATAAACCTGCTGGAGCTAAGAGCAGTGTTACTGGCTCTAAAGGCTTTCACACAACTAGTACAGGGCAAGATTGTACAGGTCAGAACAGACAATACCACCACAATGTTCTACATAAGCAAGCAGGGAGGGACATGGTCAAGCCCTCCCTGCACAGAAGTCATGAAAATATGGAGTCTAGCAAACTCCATGGGGCTTTCCCTGCAGACTATTCATCTGCCAAGCAAGGACAATACTTTGTCAGAATCCCTGACTCAAATCAACCAGGCCTATCATGAATGAGTCTTGAATAGCCAGGTGGTGCAAGTGATCTTCAGGAGGTGGGCCACCCCAGAAGTAGACTTATTCATGTCCCACTAGAACCACCACCTGCCACAGTACTATGGCAGACCACCAGATCCTAGAACAATCCCCCTTGATGCCGTGGCTCTGATTTGGTCAGGGAAGCACCTGTATGTTTTTCCTTCCTTCCATTTGGTGTACAGAACATTACTCAAGCTCAGGTCCCAGTCAGCATTAATGATCTTGATAGCACCAGACTGTGCCAGTCAGCCATGGTACTCTCTGCTACTCTCAGTGTCTGTGGCTGAACCAATACACCTTCCTCGGAGGCACAATCTACTGACCTCCTACCAGGGGAGGCTTCTGTACCCGAACCTCAAGTCACTCAGGCTCAAATCACAGCTCTTGAGAACCTAGAATATGCAGGCTTGCATCTTTCTGAAAGTGTCTTGGACATTTTAATAGGTTACATGAAGCAATCCACTAAGAAAACCTATGCATTTAGGTCCCATGTGTGTATAGCTAGGCTCATGGGTCCCCCTTTTTCAGCCTATGTCTTCAGCCCATTTGAAACATGTCACATGAAAAACTGTTTTCCTAGTGGTAATGACTTCTGCGAGAAGAATCAGTGAGCTCCAGTCTCTCTGCATTGAACAGGACTGCACTTCATTCCACAGAGACAAAGTGGTCCTGAGAACAAACTGAATGTTTCTTCCTAAAGTGGTTTCTGATTTCCTTTTGAATCAGATCATTACCTTACCTGTCATTTTCACCGAACATTCTAGTTCTGGTGAAAGGACATAGGCAGGACAGAAAACAGCTGTTGCAGACATATGAGGCTTGGGACAGGGTAACCCAGCATCAAAAAGGTCCATTTCCCACTGAATAGTACAGCGTATCCAGTTGTGTTACTCTAAGGCTGGAAAAGAGCCCTCAGCAGGATTGAGGGCCCATTCCACAAGGGGCACAGCTGCGACCATAGCAGCTGCTGAGATTGTTCCCCTGGTGGACATCTGTAAAGCAGCTACCTGGAAAACAGTACATACATTTACCAAGCATTACAGTTTGAGCATTCAGTCCAGAGGTGATGCCAGGTTTGGCACAGCAGTCCTGCAGAGTCTGTTTCCAAAGAAAGTTCTGTGTCCACCTCCAAAGGTACTGCTTAGCAAGTCTGCATAAAGTTATTAATACCTGAGTATTCTAACCCCAGGAATCACTCATTAAGATTATACAAATGCAGTCAGCCTCCTGTGTTGGACTGCCCAGAGAGATGGAATTATATGTAAATGATGGAACTCTCAATTGGCTCATGCCACTTTCAAACTGCTGCCCTAACAACTGTTGCACTCTGAGTGCTTCAGATTCTTTCCGCCTGCCTAGTGAGGACGTCCCGGAGAGCTCTCCTCCAACCTCTTCAAAACCTGATTATCTGTTTGATAAATAGTGTTTTTACTTTATTTTTCAGATTGCTGCCTTAGTTTTAGTTTATTTTAAAGTTTGTGTAAAATTTATTGTATTTAGCGGTTCTTTCACGGTTCCTTGGAACCGAGGGTTCCGCTATTTCTAGTGAGGTTTTTACCTCAGTCATTTGTATTTGTCATTTTCTTGTGGTAGGTTCCTAACCGCATATAATTATTTAAAATTTTACATAGGATTTCTTAGTCTTACTGCCAGGAACCGAGTAGTGCTCGGTTCCCAGAACCATTAGAGGTTGCTTATATTTGGTGTATTTGGTTCCCAGAAACCGATAATTTGTCCCCCAGTGAATCTAGAGACTTCTGCGGCCTACTTCTATGAGTGCCTAGTTCAATGCCACACTTGCAGTCAGAGGAAAGATCTCGCGTATGCGTGAGAATGTGCCACTAGTGCGCATGCGCAGGATTTCAGCGCCAGACTCCGGTAGTGATTTGTAGTTAATCCAGCGCTCGTTTTACTGTGAAACATACCGGCAGCATTTTAATTTTACTAGTTTTGCTGGATTATATGTCTGCTGTGACGTGCTTGCTAAAATTTGCACCTCAGCACAGCATGCACAGTAGACGCGCGTTCCCGGCATGTTCTTGGTGCGGTATCTGCTTCCGGGGGATGGCGAGTTTCAGTCAGGACGACTGAAAAGAAACAAGTTGAAAATATAAAAACAGGTAAACTGAGCACTTTTACTTTGATGCAAGACAATTCCCGAGCATATTTATTGCTTGTTTGTGCCCCCAGATTATCATTTGTGAATTGAAAGTAAACCAATGGGCAAAGCTGACAGTGCCCCTTTAACTACTCCAGTGCTCCCAGGTCACCACTGAGAACATACACTTGTGCCTAGTAGCCCTCATCTGTTACCCAAAAAGTATAAAATAAGAAAATGAAAGTAATGTTACTTTTTAAAAGTAGTACACTATTACATTTTATGTCTGAGATACTTTTTATTTTACTGTTGGTTACCTGGATTTTTTTTTATCTTATATTAGTAGCTCTGATGTGGTATAGCACTCTGTCTGGCACTTGACATATCTAGCTGTGTTCCTCCCATTGCATCAGCAGTATTAATTTTTTACTGACTGAAGTAGCAGCTGCTCAGGAAGAGCCACTCAGTAGCTGCCATGGCAGTCACCTGTGATGTCACTGTCACGGAGGTCTCATTGGTGATGCATAATGCTATCACATAGAAAACTCTCTACTCAGCAAAACACAGAAAGGAAAATACTTCAGAAAGATAAGGTTATGACCACTTTTTTACATTTTAAACATTTTCCTGACTGCCATTTGTAGCTCTACTAGCTGTTTAACATATTAATATAATATATAAAATGGTAACATCTGTATCAGTGTGTCATAAGGTATCCTCACTCCTGTCAAGTGACTATCTATGAACTGAGAGGGGTTTGAGAGCCCAGTACGGCATGCCAATTTACAGAGATGGTAGCAGGGTGGGCCACTGTTTTGTTTCACTGCTTCATGCTGGCTGACGCACCAACGCCTCACAGAAGTACAGGGATTCCTGTATTTTACAGCGATTTATAGACATCTACAGGGAAACTATTCCCATATACTTGTATTTATTATAGAGGACAACAGAGCAATTTGGCTTCCAAAGGAATTCATGTAACCTACAGGAAAATACGTGGAGGTAATGGAAATATGCCAAATCTGGCAACACTAGACACACCCCATTGTTAAATGGCAGTATGCATGACAACATGGGGGTGGGTGCTTGGATCATTATTGAAAAATCAAACATTTATTGTACTAAAATTAATTGTATAGGACATGTTTTTTATGGCCCACAGGGGCCACTCTCCCCACAGACAGCTGGCTAATAGAAGTGGTGTCCACTACAATGTTTTGTTGATTGTCCAGCAGTCAAAGCCATGCCTTCCACATCTTGCATAGCCTCCGATATATTCTGATTATGCTCAGCTATGTGTGTATTCTTTAACATGGTAATATTCCTTGATGTACCTTCTGTACACCTTTGTTATACATGGCGCTCTTCAACTTCTGGTCTTTATTGATATAGTTGTATATTTACCTGCCATTTCAGTTTGCTTTTACGTGTATTATGTCAGGATTGGCCTTAGGCTGAATCTTGTTTTGGCTACAGTTTGCCTCTTTATTGAATGCCTGGATGGTTGCCTTCTCCTTATGCCTATAGTAATATAAATTTTAAGGTCTTTTGTGTTATTTGGGACAGACATAGGGCAATTCTGGTGGGGGTGGGAAGAAATAGACTGTTTATTAACTAGAATCTGCAGCTTACCCAATCGGTAGCAAAATGGGCAGACTGGGTGACTCAATTGGTCCTTCTCTGCTTCAAAGTCTATGCTTCTACACTTCTGCTCTCCAATTATGTGACCTTTTCCTGTACTGTGGTCGTGTTCCTTATGCTACTATTATCCCTTAACCTTCCCACTCCTTTCCTCCCTTTTTGCGTTCACTTGCATGCATGCGCAAGGAACATCTTGTCACAGTATGACTTTTTGGAGGTGTGTGACCCTTTTATCGAATGCAGTGCTCCTGTAGCAAGTGTGACCCTACCACACCAATACATGATGAGCTGTCTATGACAGCAGTTCAGCAGCAGTGATCTTTATTTGAAAGAAAACCACCACTGCAATCAGTGGTGGTACCATCTGTGTAATTAGCATACTGACGTCATCCTTTTCCCTTGGCTGCTTGAAATCCCTCCCACTTCCTCCCTCTGCTAATGTCCTCCCTCCTCCCTCTCTATTGCCCTCCCCCACGTTGTGTGCTGAGGGGGTACCCAATTCCCCTCAGCTCATGTGGCCCCCAAGCACACTGTATGGTCGAGGGGGGTACCCAATCCCTCTCAGCTGCAGCCTGTCAACAAACCCCCAGGTGGCATGCTGGGAACCCACTCCAGCTTGCTCATGCACTCCCCCCAAGCACATTGTATAGCTGATGGAGGTGCCCAGTTCCCATCAGCTCCAACCCCCCTGCCAACAAATACCCAGGTGGCATGCTGGGAGCCCACCCCAGCATGCCAAAAACCTTCTGCATTGTCGTGTGTTTTTTTTTTTCACTTGTAAAGAACAAGAAAACAGTCCCTTGCTGTCTCGGGTGCCCCTTCCCCCAACCCACAACCACCCTCTGTGCATCCCACCTCCCCGCAACCTCCTCTCAGCCATACTTACCTCCGGAGCCTAGCATGATGATCTTTGGTGGCACGGCAACATGTCTGTACTCTTCAAAGCTGACAGCAAATTGAAGAAATGCCGGTAAGCTGTATAATGGCATGGATGGGGTTTCTCAACTTATGTGGATATCTCGGCCATTTCTGCAAATTTTGGCACTACATTTTAAATATGACATTCTTGGGACCCCATCTCATAAATTCAGCCACTGTCATACCATTATTTTGTCCTGAAAGGTTATTTCATGGTCATTGTGTGGCATGACCTTTCAGGACTGATTAATGTATCAGCAATGTCACTGGCTCACAGTGGTGCAGTCACTGTGGGAAATCAATGTTCGGAACAGATTATGACAACCACAGTGACACTGTTCATGAGCAAAGGTCACAAAATGCCTATGTTGAAAAGCTGGTGAAAAAAATCCAACAAAATGATAGAGTTAGGAGCATGCGATGTGCAGTTCCCATGCACACTTGTACCTTCCAGAATTTGTAATATTTTCACTCCAGATTTTCAACATTGCCATTTTTTTCACACCTCCCTATGAATACTGCAGCTGTCATTTTTCACATCCTGCCCAAAAAATGTGATTCTGCACATCCGGTGCACAATGGTGCGGTTGCTGTGGGAACTCAACATTCAGGACATATTATGAAAATCATACTGCCACTGTTCATGTGGAGGAGTCACCAATTGCCAATGTTGAAAATCTGATGAAAGAACTCCATGAAATGACTGTGTTAGTAGCCTGCTTTATGCAGTTTCCATGTACGTTCGAAAGTGGAAGAATTTTTAATATTTTCACTCCAGATTTTCAACATTGCCATCTTTTCACACCTGCCTATCAAAAGTACAGCTCTCATTTTCCACATCCTGTCCAAACTGTGTTTTCACATATGTGAAGCAGAATGGCACAGTCACTGTGGGAAATCAACGTTTAGGACAAACTAACAAAATCACAGTGCCATTGTTCATAAGTAGCGATCCAACATGCGTGTGTGTGTGGGGGGGGGGAGTGGTCACAAAAAAGCCATGTTGAAAATTTTTACTGCAAATACCAGCAAACCCCCGGGGCGTTAGGGTTTCTAACCATAACATCCCACCCTGTACAAACTGACAGGCATCAGAGGAGTTCCTTTGGATTGCTGGCTGTAATGCTCAATCCAGTCCACTCCCACCCACACCCTGCAGCCAGTGACAGGCATAGAGGTGTGCCTTGGACTCTTCGCTCTCAAAGTTCACTCCATTCTCCTATACTGCACCCATATCAGTGTACCTCGTTATGGAATGGGGTGACTATAAAGCCGAACACTGCAACACACACCTCAACACTTCAGTGTCTGCAGGATAGGGTGAGATTAAATGGTGTGAGCATTATGGTCGATAATCCAAAGGCACACCGCAGTGACTTTCCAGCTCTGCTGGGTGGGGTTGGGGCTGCCATCACTTCAGTACTTCGCTGCCATTCTTATTCTGCATCTGTCTAACTCATGCACTTCCAATGGTAATACCAGCAAGCGAACATTCAGCATTGACAAATGCTTGTTTAAACTTCTTAGGGTGAGCAATTTCCCATTCAGCTGATGTGGAATACTAATCCTAGGTTTCTCCCAAAGGTGTGTATGAATTTACTTTAAATCAAACCATTCACCTGTCAGTGTATTATCCAGAGCATACCAGTCCAGGGGAAGCATTGTTCCATAATTTAAATGTGTATAGAATACTCAGGTACTATATACACCATACAGAGGACTGCAGCATGTCCTCACAACCTTTTATAGTATATGGTTAGAGCTTATTGTGTATGGAAAATGATTGTTTTCCAAGTGTTGTAGGACAGTTCGAAGGTCAAAAAAGCTGTTGTACTATCGTTGTGACATCACATCGATAATACAACAACTTTTAACCCAGTTTTTGACCCTGCAACACTGGATCTCTGGGCTCCTGTCTTCATTGTTTCATGTTCCAGCCCTTTTCCTTGTCTGACTTGTGGAGTGCTTGATACTCTCCCAGGCTCCCCACAGGGAGGTCCTCCAAGCATGATCTCTGGTTGGGAACTGAGGAGAGGACAGGCTGTCCACATTTATGTGGAGGGTGATGTCTGATGCCATAGTGTGTGGCCCATGGCTGACTGCTTGCAAACATTTTGGTGTGATCCTAGTGCCTGGGAGCTATGTTTCACAGGTGTGGCCAGATGAAAGAGATTCTCTTCAAGAGCTACTGTTACAGTACGTAGATAACTGTTCTTTATTTTTCCTGCTCCTTAAAGTGACACTGTTAACCTTTTTTTTATCATATTGTTTCTAGGTAAAAACCCACATTTTATGATTGCTTACCTTCTCTAACATTCATGGATGTTGCTGGTTGTTTAATCTGCCTCCTTGCTTATCAGAACTGAAATGCATGGGCATTTATACCCAGCCTTGTTTTGCTCCAAATTGTTTACCTAAGCTTACTGCATACTTCCTGAACATACCTCTAAACTGTACCACATTACGAGGAACGTTCCTCATTTTACTTCAGAAAAGGTCCCTGTTCCACATTGTGAGGACTTGTTCCACATTCAGAGTCAACATTTTAAAGCAAATATCCATAGTAAATGATGGAAAAAATAATTTATTCAATTAATAACAGACATTCTCAACATAAATGCAACATTTTAATAGTTGTTTTGAGCTTCTTAGGTAAAGATTTGATTAAGTGTTCCACATTTTGCCCATTTGTTCCACATTGTGACAGGCAAAGTTCCACATTTGGGGGAAAAAAGGTTGAGAGGTATGTTTCTGAACCTTAGAAACACCCTCAAACAGTGCAGCCACTCGTGATACAATAGTCTCATCTACTCCCACTGCATAACGAGTAGCTAGATAGTGTTGGGGGTGTTCCTGAGTCCAGGAAAGATGCAGCTGTAGTTGGTCAAGAACTGTAAACAAACATGTTTTGGTGTGGTAACACCAGCATGGTTGACACTCAGTTTTTTTGCTTTTTAAAAGGAAAAAGGACTCTGAATTAAACAACCAGCTGCATCAGCAGTCTCTATAGAATGAGAACAATCATAAAATGTGCTTTTTAAACTAAGGACACTTTGAGCCAAATCTTGGTTGATAGTGTCCCTTTAAAGGATAAGTGTGCTCAGTACTGTGTTTTATCCTACCTGTACTTGCGGTTCTGCAGCAGAGCCAGTTGCTGTCCGTGGTCACTCTGAGGACACCTGCTGATGCCTTATATTCAATATTCAAGACAGCTACAGAATTAGCATTCATGGAGAGCTGTGCATGCATGCTAATGAACCCATAATGGGCATGCAGATGGCTCATAGGGCCTTGCATGCTGAATGGTATAATTAGCATATTAATGGCTGAATTTGGCCCACTTGAGCTCTAGCACTACCCTTTTTGGACTATACTATCCCCACTGTGGGCTCCTGTGGGCCATATTCAGCATGTGGCTGTGTCAGCACAGTGCATAGTCATGATACTGTGTACTGACATGGCCCCCATATTCATGCTCTGGTCAGAGTGTACTAATTGTCTGAAGATTCCCTGAACTGGCCATGCATTAATTGCCACACGGTGCTCCTGTCAGCATAGCACATATGTCTGGCTGTCAACCTGGGGACCTATACCACCTAGCTCAGTAGAACCCAAAGTCCATGACAGTGGCTACTGGAGGTAAGAAAGATCTGCCCATAGCCTAAAGATACATTTGTTCTAACTTGTAACATCCTGCAAGAAAACATGTTCAGCATTGATAAATGCTTGATTAGTTAGGTAGAATATTTGCAGTTGTACTATCTGACTTCAGTGACGTAACAAAGCAGTGAACCCACTGTGTGTGCTTGTTTTGATGCCTGTTTGGATGTGCTTACCATTTAGAGCTTGTTTGTTTTCACTGCGTATACTTTTCCTGCTATTCCTGCTTGACTATGTTACCCTGCTGGCTGCTACTATCCTCCTTGGGGCCAGCATGAAAAGATGATGCTTTATCTCATGGGGTTATTCCACTTAGAGTAATCTCAAATAAATAAAGAATAAAAATTGATTTTTTTACTCAATTTTGATAACTGTCTGCATTTAAAAAATGTAATTTTGTTTTATACTTAGGGAAATCACATTTTCATAGCACATATAGGGCCAGATATTCAGAGGAGTTGCGCAATGCGCAACTGACTTGTGCCAGCACAATCAGAGAAATGCATCCCGGAGCCATATTCAACCAGCGTGAATGCACAGAGCAATATCCATTGCGACAATGCACAACAGTAATATATGTGGTGCATCTACATGGGGGCGTACCCATGAATATGCTGCGTAATGTCATTTTCAGCTGGAAATCACAGCACAACTGAGGAGCAAGTCACAGAATGCACCACACAGAACTGAGCACATAAAAGGAGGCTCAGACACACACACGGAGCAGATGCACAAGCCAGTGCACAATGGGCCATGGATGCAGGACCATTTCTCATGGAAGAGGTGATGAGGGGTATGAGGAGGAGGGAGGACCAGCAAGGTGGCCAAGGATGGGCCCATTGGCGGTATGCCCAACACAGACAGTACCGTGCCTGGCTCACGTTTGAGGACTATGGTGATACAGAGATAGTGGACCAGTACCATCTGAACAAGGCAATTCTGAGACAGCTATGTGAGCTGTGCCATGATGAGCTGCAGGCACCCACCAGAAGGAGTCATGCCATGATGGTGGAGACCAAGGTGACAGCAGCAATGTGCCTGCTCACCACAGGCACCTTCCAGACACTAGTGGGGGCAACCACTGGCATATTCCTAATATAGCAGCTTGTACCTCTCCATCTTACATCTTCCAAGATAATGCTGGCACTCACGACTTGTTACCTGCAGCAGGAAAAAACCATCAACGGTGTTGTGTCCTACGGGTGAGTGCTAGATCTGCCTGCAACTCTGAACTGCCTGTTTGTGGAAAGAACTCACAGTGAGAACGTTACCGAGGTTGCTGCATGCTGTGGAAGAGCGCAATATTGGTTCAACTGCCCCCGTGTTACATTACATTGATTAAGCTCTGCCTGCTTGTAAGCGGGATCTGCAGTCGTGACAACTGCTGAAGCTGCTGTGCTCAGGGGTGAGCATTACATTACATTGATGAAGACCTGCCTGCTCACAATAGGGCTTTGCGGTCATGACAACTACTGAAGCTGCTGTGGTCAGTGGTGAGCATTTACACTGACTGTTTCTACTGTTTCCCCTCTGCATTATGTCAGAACTCATACTGGACTTGATAACTGGGGGCATGTATTAACATTCCTGCAGTCTATTGCCTGAGGCATTTGAATAACTACATTGTGTGGGGGCGTGGCAGTAGGCCAATTGTCATGTGGGGTTACCTCTAGAGGCGGGACTTTAGTCCCTTTAAAACAGCAAGCACGTGCCACACCTCACGAGCATATGGAGCGAGTTTGACTGGCTGCACCACTTGGAGGAGAAATTGTGTTTGAAATTGTGTCAACTTCTGGGCTGCTAAAACAGTATAAAAAGTATATATTAAAGGTTTAAAAGGGAATGCATAGCAAGAATGTGTATGGGGTTTTATGAAGTGCTTAAACTTGAGTAATTTTACAACAGGGGTTGTATTTAAGATTGTCAAGGGTTGACATTTTAGAAATTATTGGTGTCCTAGGTTTACGTTAGTTTTAACATATGGTGTATGAGGGGGATTTAAACATGAGTTCTATGCTAGTTGTATTAGAGGTGTCACATATAAGGTCATGGCTTTTTTGCCCGACTAACATGTGTTTGTTTGATCCCAAACATATGTATGAGTATGGGGGAACAAGAACATATATTGATTCCACCTCACATGGCAGCACTGGTAAGCAACTCCTGGTCATTCCCTATGGATTATACTCAAGGGGATATACCACTGACTAGGGCCTTACGAATTATACAGGTTTGCACAACCAATGTTGCCTTTGTATCTGGAATATCAGATTCACGGTTTTTTTTAAGTGAATTTTGGGATGGAGGCTTTCTTACTAAGACTGTATCATTTGGGGAATTCTGGGATAAAAAGTAAATGGGTAAATCAACTATTTATTGCTTTTTGTCTTCTGCAATGTGGTGATAGTAATCTCAATCCTGGACCTGAGCAATTAAAACATAAAGAAGGTATCTTGTTTACTCACTCCAATGTTAGGAGTATGTTACCTAAACTAGAGTTAATTAGGGAATTTTCAACTGAGTATAGCCCTGATTTTATCATATTTATGGTGTCTTGGTTACATAATAGAGTAGATGATGTTGGTATTTTGGTTAATGGATATAATATATAGAATAATGCATGGGGTGTTGTGTTTAACGAGATTTTACACGCACCCGGAGGTGCTGGATGCTACATAAACCCCGAGAGCAAAACTTGAGGGGTTTATTTAAGCATCCAACACTGAGGGGTGTGTGTAAAACCTCAAGTTAGACACACCACCCCATGTTTGATTTTATATAATTGCTGGAGAGTGATTTCTCACCACAGCAGTTTTATAAAATAAAACTGCAGCAGTACAGTATGAATGAAGTGCAGTCGGAGGTCTTTCTGGTCGGGCGGCTGCTGAAAAAACGTTTTCCCTTTTCTTTTTTTAGGCTACTTCAGCCCATGACAGTAGCCTGGAAAGTCAGCAGCTGAGGCAATTTTTTTCTTTATTTACTTTGTGCCGAGACGGTGATGCTACAGTGGCGGTGTCTCATCGATGGTGGCCCAAAGTAAGTGGAGAAGTGAGAAAGGAGGCAGGCGCATGCATGGAGAGAGGAAACCTGGTGCGTGTTTGCCGTTAGAACCCGTGGGTTATAACAATGAATTATAACCCGGGTTTTCTATGGGAGAAAATGCTCCCCAGTTATTATATACAGTATATAGAGCAGATAGAAATAAAAGGGGGGGGGCTAGTTTATGCTTCTGACAAATTCTCTCCTAAATGATTGTATTTGGATATCTGCCACGATGTTTTTGAGTACACCGCTTTAGAAATTAAGGTCCCTGTAGGGAAACCATTGCTGCTTATAGGCATCTACCGTCCTCCTAAAATTCAAAACATAGAATGAAGCAACTTACAGTAATATTTGGTCATTTTTTGAACACTCATGAAATTCTTCTTTTGGGGGACTCTAATGAGAATTGGTTGCAAGGCGGAGATTCTAGTGTTATAAAAATGTGGCACTCTTTCTCGGTCTTGATCAATTTATTAGCGTTCCCACTCGAATAAATGTGAAAAGCCCCAATGATTTGACCTTATTGGATTTAATTTTGGCAAATGCCTCTCATAATTATATTGTGGGGCAATTGGAAGATTTAAATAATGATCATGACACAATTTATTGAGTAAGAGGGAAGTGTCAAATTCCAACACAACCTAGGTTTATCTCTTATCGGGGTATAAAACATTCTGATTATTTATCGGTTGCAAGGGACCTAGATAATATGGACTGGGACAGACTTCTCCTTATCCCAGATATTGAGTCAGCTTGGGGCTATTTCCTGTCTGAACTGATGGGTATCATAGATTATCATTTGCCACTAAAAACAAAGAAAATTAAACAGTGTTCTGCCCCTTGGTTTTCCCATGCTCTGAGGAAACTTAAATGCCAGAAGAAACAGGCATGGGAGCGGGCTCATCTTATTAATAATGAATTTGACTGGGATTGTTATAGAAGACAGAGAAACATTTATGTTGTAGCAGTAAGAGAAATCAAGAGGAAGTTCTATAGTTTTAAGTTGGAGGCATCTGCAGGAGACTTCAGGGCCTTCTGGAAAATTGTTAAAGATCTAAATGGACAGACTAGGGAGGCTACACATAATAATGAGATTCCTGTTCAGGATGGGACTGGGTCTCTTGCTGATGTCTTCAATAATTACTCTGTTCAAGCAAGAAATTTCTTCAGGGATGCTGTCAGTGATACTAACTATGTGACAGATTTTGATTTTGAGTATCATAGAAGTAATTCTTCTTTCAAACAACATGAAGTCTTGCTATATTATGACATATGCAGTATAACCCCAGGTTAGAACTGCTCCAGAGATGAAAGAGTTAACTTCCATGCAGGGCATGGAATCTTGAACGCGAGCTCGGTTGAACACTCTGTCTGTTGAAGCTCAAACTTAAACTGTCAGATTCTTTACTCCACCTCACTGAACAGTCGCTCCGGAGATTCCTCCTGCTGCTCGGTTTGTTTGTTGGTTTTAAAGTGTAATTCTCGGTTTATTTTACCGAAATTTAACCTCAATCGTCGGTTCAAGCTCTGACTGTGGTATTGTAAGTAATAGATAGGCTTACTTTTTTATTTTTCTTCTGTGTGGAACTTGTAAACGTCTTTTTCAGTTTGGTTTGAACCGATCAGGGGGTTTAAAAATTACTTTCTAGCCCTTTAGAGTGTGGTTCCTGGTTCTTATCAGTTCAAAAAAAAAACGGATTTTATTACGTTTTTTTCCACGACCCGTGACACGGTTGGGAACCGATAAGAGAGTCTTGCTTGGTGGATTGCCGTTAACAGGCAAGTTTTGGTTAGGCTGGCACTATGTCTGAGAAACCCAAAAGAAAAACCAGACCCACTGGGTTTCAGCACTGTGGCTTCTGTGGGAAGCCTTTGCCAAGGCTGACCCACACACCATATGTGTATATTGTCTGGGGTTTGACCACCTCAATGCAGACTGCCAGATTTGTAAAACTTTTCCTGCAGCCACCGTGGAAAAAAGAGTTGGTAGGCTCAGGGAAAGGGAGGCCAAAAAGTCCGCTGACCCAGATGGCCAGCCCGGTTCGGTTCCAACCGAACCTGAGGGAGTGCCCTCTGACCAGGGCGATGCTTCTTCGGGCAAACGAAGAGCCAGCTCTGAGGAGCCGGTTCCAACTAAAAGGGCTAGAAGGTCAGCTAGTTTGGGGCCAAAAGTTCTTTCTCCAACCACTGAGGAAATAACCAAAGCTATTCAGATTGTCCAGTCTCTTTCCCCAGTCCCGTCTGAACCGGCACCATTGGGTAAGCGCCCGGTTCGGTCGGTTCCTCGGTTCAAGATTATGATTTTGAAGATTTTTATGAACCAGGGGAAGGGGAGGAGGGGTACGAGGAGAGTGAGTGTGATTTTGACAGTCTGGATGTGCCCATTGAACTGGACATCTCTCCAGACAGACCTTCAGGAGTATCCCCTCCCAGGCTATCTGAGTCCCCCTTCTCATTTTTGTTTTACAAAAAAGTTGCTGACACTCTGCAACTCCCTGTTGAGGAAGCTGTTGATGATCAAGAAGAGCCTGATTTTGTGGAAATGATGGATATTCCAGAGTCTAGGAGACTGTCTATTCCCTTGCATAAATCTTTTAGGAAACAGACAGTAAAAATTCTGAAAACTCCTCATTCTATCCTCCCTGTGGATAAAAGGATGGACAAGAGGTATGCTTTATCAGGCTCTGATACGGAGTTTCTATCTCAGCAGTGCAGCCATGTGGGGGTAGTGCAGGCTGCAGCCTGTGACAAGGCTAATATTCCTCTAGCCTCTCACCCTCCTGAAAAGGATTCCAGGAGGATGGATGCCATGGCAAAAAAGCAGTACATGGCAGCATCTTTGGGACTCAGACAGGCAAATTATATGGCTTACGCAGCTAGGTACCAGAAATCCAGGTGGGATACTGTCCTGGCCCTAGCAAAACAGGCCCCTGAACAGCTTGCCGGGAGCTGGAGCAGGTGGCTGCGGATGGTATTGAGGCATCCAAGGTGCAATTTCATGCTGCTGTAGACTCTAATGATGTTTCATCTAGAGTTATGGCTACATCTGTGTCTCTTCGTAGAATGGCCTGGCTCAGATGTACTGCCCTGTCACAGGATACCCAGTCTAAGGTTATGGATTTTCCTGTTGTGGGAAATTCTCTGTTTGGGGAGCAGACAGAGAATTATATGAAGAAAATGGATGAGTATAGGACCACCTATAGGAGTGCACAGGCCAAAGAAAGGCAAGTCACTCCTCAAAGTCAGCATGTCAGGGGCAGGGGAAGGCCTTTTCATAGGCCATTTTACCAAGCCCAGGCCTCCTCTTCTGCTTATGCCCAGAGGGGGTTCTTTAGAGGAAGGGGCAGAAGGGGTTCTAGTAAGCCTGCTTCTACCCCTCAACCCAAAGCCCCTGCAAAACAGGCTCCCTGATGGGGTAGCCAGGGCTGATTCTCCACTACCGGTAGGGGGCAGGCTGGCTTACTTTGTCCAGGACTGGAAGTCTTTAACATCAGACAAGTGGGTCCTGGAGGTAGTAAGCCAGGGACTGGTTCTCAGCTTCAAAAAATTTCCGAAGATGAGAGCCAGATCTTTTCCACCTGCAAACCCATCAGAGGCACTTGCCCTGGAAGCAGAAGTTTCTGCCCTCCTGGCTCTCAGAGCCATGGAAAGGGTTCTACCCATACACCAGGGCAAAGGTTGTACTCAGGTACTTCCTTACCCCAAGAAAGACAGGAGAATGGTGGCCCATTCTGGATCTCAGGTATCTAAACAAGCACCTTTTAAAACCAAAGTTCAAAATGGTGACCCTGGGGATTATTTTACCCTCTCTAAGGCCAGGGGACTGGCTAGCCTCCCTGGACCTCAAGGATGCCTACTTCCATGTTCTCATCAGAAGCTCCCATCGAAAGTACCTCAGATTCGAACTGCCCTCAGGCCATTACCAGTTCAGAGCAATGCCCTTTGGCCTCTCCTCGGCTCCAAGGGTGTTCACAAAATGCCTGGCAGTAGCAGTTGCTCATTTAAGAAGGCAAAAGATTGCCATCTTCCCTTATCTGGATGACTGGCTCATTGTAGGCCAGTCTCCAGAACAGAGTCAAACTTCATTTGCAAGTAACCCAGCAGCTGCTTACATCTCTAGGTTTCCTTCTCAATCTTCCAAAGTCAGTTCTGGAGCCTGTCCAGCTTCTCACCTTCATAGGCGCAGAACTGAACACAAAAGAAGCCAGAGCCTTCCTTCCTCTGGAGAGAGCAAGGACCCTGGTGTCTCTGGCCTCCTCTTTCACCCTGCAGGTCTCTCGACCAGCAAGGCATTTCCTACAGCTCCTGGGGCACATGGCTGCTTCTACAGCAGTAATGCAGGGAGCGAGATTTCAGATGAGGGACATTCAGTTCCATTTGAGAGCCTTTTGAACTCAAAGGATGGATCCCCTAACCAAATTGATTCCAGTGACTCGAACCCTGATCCAGGCCCTTCAGTGGTGGCAGGATCAGAACAATCTGAGACAGGGGTTTCCCTTCACCCCCCCAGTCTCATTCCTTGACCCTTACTACAAATGCATCCCTCCTGGGGTGGGGAGCTCACATGGGCGACCTTTCCACCCAAGGGCTGTGGTCCCCTCAGGAATCCCTGCTCCACATCAATTTGCTGGAGCTCAGAGCAGTTCTACTAGCACTTCAGGTTTTCTCCACATCTGTCCAGAACAAGGTAGTTCAGGTCAGAACAGACAATACCACTGCAATGTGGTACATCAACAAGCAAGGGGGCATTCGGTCTACAGCCTTGTGCATCGAAGCAATGAAGTTGTGGTCTCTGGCTTACTCTCTGAATGCCTCCCTTACGGCAGTTCACCTCCCAGGCAAGGACAATGTCCTAGCGGATGCTCTCAGCAGGATTTCCCAGGGCCATCACGAATGGGCACTGGATCCCCTGGTACTGGAGGTAATATTTGCCAGATGGGGCACTCCGCAAATAGATCTCTTTGCAGCCCCAGACAATCACCAACTTCCCTTTTTGCTGTAGGCCCCAGTGTTGGGCTCAGTCCCTCTGGATGCCTTCCTTCTCAGTTGGGAAGGAAGTTTCTATGCTTTCCCCTTCCTCTTCTTTTCAAAGTGCTAGTCAGAATCAGATCTCAATCCTGCAAGATGATCCTGATTGCTCCAGATTGGGCCAGGCAGCCCTGGTACCCACTCCTCATGTCCTTAGCAGTCCACCCTCCCCTATGCCTTCCCAGGAATCACAACCTGTTAACCTGTGCCCAGGGGAGAGTTTGGTATCCGAACCTCAAATCTCTCAATCTCAAGGCTTGGCTCTTGAAGAGTTAGAGTTTGCTGACCTACACCTTTCTCAAGATGTATTGGATATCTTGAAGGCCTCTAGGAAGCCTTCCACCAGGGCTACCTGTAATTCAAAATGGAACAGATTTTCCATATGGTGTGCTGGTAAACATATTTCCCCAGAATCTGCTGGTGTGCCCACGATCCTGGATTATTTGGTGCATTTGAATTCCTTGGGGCTGAGACCAGCTACCCTAAAAGTGCACTTGGCAGCTGTGTCTGTCTTCTTGTCAGCAGGTAAGCCCTCTTCTTTATCAGCTCACCCTGTGTTCTCCAAGTTTTTTAAAGGGTTGCTTCACACCAATCCCCCGTTCAGGGATCCTGCCCCTGCTTGGGATCTTAATATTTGCATCTCTCAGCTTATGTAACCCCCTTTTGAGCCATTGTCTTCAGCAGAGCTGAAGTACTTGAATTGGAAAACTGTGTTTCTGGTAGCCATCACCTCTGCCAGGTGCATAAGTGAGCTACAAGCCTTGTCAGTGGAGCCTGATTTCATCTCCTTTCATAGAGATAAGGTAGTCCTCAGGACTAACAGGAAGTTTTTGCCTAAGGTGGTTTCAGACTTTCACCTTAATCAATCCATGTCTCTCCCTGTGTACTTTACTGACCATTCCTTCTCTGGTGAGAGGAGATTGCACAGTTTAGATGTCAAAAGAGCCCTTAGTTACTATATAGAACATACCAAGGGTCACAGGTTCGAATCCCTCCAATTGTTCCTCACCTATGGTGAGGTTGGTAAAGGGAAACCTGCCACTAAAAGATCCATTGCCAGGTGGATTGTCTCTTGTATCCAATTCTGTTACGAAAAACTGGGTAAGGTTCCTCCCTCAGGCCTGAGGGCTCACTCTACCAGAGGTACAGCTGCATCTCTGGCTGCTGCTAGGGACATTCCTATCCTAGAGATATGTCAAGCAGCTACCTGAAAAACAGTTCACACTTTTACTAAGCATTACTCCTTGGATATCCAGGCTAGGAGTGATGCTCGATTTGGCACAGCCGTGCTTCAGAGCCTATTTCCCAAGTAGGTTCTGTCCCTCCTCCATGGAGGTACTGCTGTGTAGTCTGCATATGTCATAATATAGCAAGACTTCATGTTGTTTGAAGAAAAATTACTCACCTTAGTAATGTTTCTTCTAATGGAGTCTTGCTATATTATGACCCCCCTGACTGCCCCTCTCAGAACCTCTGTTTTGGGATGTGGTGGGCAGTGCAATGTTGGCACTTCTTTGATGCCCACTTCATTTCACCCTTCTAGGCGCTTAGGTGTTATGCTTAAGTTTCTTCTTGAATCCCCCGACTTGAGTCTTTGTTTTTGGGATCAAGATCAAAAAGGTGTTTTTGTAGTTAGTAGCCAGTGGCTAGTGTAGGTTTACGGCTTCCACACAGAACCTTAGTGAGTTTTTGCTCGTAAAGATCTGACAGTTTAAGTTTGAGCTTCAACAGACAGAGTGTTCAACCGAGCTCGTGCTCAAGATTCCATGCCCTGCATGGAAGTTAACTCTTTCACCTCCGGAGCAGTTCTAACCTGGGGTTATACTGCATATGTCATAATATAGCAAGACTCCATTAGAAGAAACAACATTACTAAGGTGAGTAATTTTTTCTTTTCATTTAAGAAAACAGAAAAATATGAGGTCTTAGACCTACTTTTTGGTCTCAAAACTAACAAGGGTGGTGGCCTTGATGGCCTGACCCCTTTTCTCTTAAAGATCCCAGCTTTACAGATTGCTGCCCCACTTACATTTTTATTTAACTGGTTTATTGGAGAGGGAGTTGTGCCTGGGGCTTGGAAACTGGCCAGGGTTGTCCCAATATTTAAAAGGGGCAGTCCTGACCAGCTAACAAATCATCGCCCAATTTCTTTATTATCTCAGGTTTCTAAACTGTTTGAGAGGCTGCTAGCAGCTCAACTAACAGATTATCTATCACAGAACAACTTGTACCATAGATACCAGTCAGGATTTCGTAAGTCCCATGGAACAGTGGTCTCCGTGTCAAGGGTCTTGGATAACATCAACAAAGCAATGGAAAAGGGTCAGTTAACTGGTACCATCTTTGTTGATCTCTCTAAGGCCTCCAACACAGTTGACCACCAAATACTGCTGTCTACATTAAGGAATATTGGATTCTCCTTATCTGCCATGAAATGGTTTGCATCATATCTGGGAGGGAGATGCCAGGTAACAACTGTAAACTGTGTAACTTCTGACCCACTTCCCATTGTTCAAGGGGTACCACAGGGCTCGGTGTTAGACCCCTTGCTATTTCTGTTATATTTAAGTAAATTTGGAGATGTAGTTAATATATCGACATACCATTTGTATGCCGACGATACAATTATATATACCTGTACTTCTGCTCTTACCATTCAAGAGATTGAGGTTAATTTACAATCAAGTTTTGATACCATGCAGGACTATTCTGTAAAATCTAAACTAAAAATTAACATTACTAAAACAAAATGTATGGTACTGGGGTCTGCACCAAAATGAAAGGACTGCTCGGATTTGGTTATTATGGATTCAGAGGGGCCAGACTTGAGCAGGTCTCCCAGTATAAATACTTAGAATACTAGATAGATAACTCGGCAACTGGTAACACCCATGTCGATAAACTTTTAGGAGCTTTGGGTAAAAGAGTGGAGTTGCTATGTAGAAATAAAAATTGTTTAGGGAGAAGTTTGTTAAAGAAAATAACTGAAACTCGGGTTTTTTCACTGATTGATTTCAGTGACATTCTCTACGATTATCATAGTCTGGTTAAATTACAAAAGCTGGAAGTTCTATATAATAGGTTAGAAAGCTTAATCCTCCAGTGTCCTAGAGATACCCATCACTGTTTAATGTATGCAAAATTGAGTTGGTTTTCATGGTTGATAGGAGACAATTTCATAAGGTGGTTTTTGCATACAAGAGTGTTCAGGGTGCTTTGGAGGTTTAACAGAGTTGCCAAGGGAACCACTCGAAGGCAAACATAGTGTTGTTACACACCGTTGGCCATGCATTGTCTTTTATAGTGTATGGTCAGCAGAGAAAAAAAATGATGCCAATGTTGGAAACAATAATCTAGAACTATACAACAGTCTGCGGGCTTACCTTCCGGTGAAGGATGTCCATTCATGGGTTTTCAAAGTGTGCATGTTTATTTTTAGGCAGAATTTTTTTTTAAAATGATGGGAAAACACTACAGTATGGTTCGGCATTATGGGTGTCATGGCAACAACAAAGCGTTATGCTTCCATTTTGTTACACTATCGATGTGACGCAGCGGCAGCAGTATAACAACAGCATAACATCACATTGATGGTGTAACAACGCTGTAAAAAGATGATTTTAGGGGGATAACAGTGTTCTACCATACATTATATTCCAAATTACCTTTCAGAAAGATTAATAGTTAGAGACTTAAATCCGATTTTGAGGAAAGCAGTGAACAGAGAGTTAGTTGTCCCCTTATCAACTACTGAAAGATCAAAGCATTATTTTAGTTATATGGTTCCCCAGTTGTGGAATAGTTTGCCAGCAATGTTCCACTTGGTAAATGTAAAACTCCTATCTATAAAAATTCTTAAACAATGGTTTATTGATTTAAATAAATCACAAACTAAGTGCTGCTGCACCTAACTTGGCTAATGTTGTTCTAGATGATTACTAGATTGTTTTGCTATTGTAAACTGTATTTATATGTGTTCTTATATTTTGTATTTATGGTTTTGTATGTTTTGTAGTGTTCCAACTTATCTGTGCTGCATTGGTCACCATTTTAAATGGGTTAATTCTCAATGGTCTAACCCTTCAATAAAATGAATGAATCCCAGTCAGCCACATCCCACCTCCTCACACAGGTCCTCAATGCTCTGCTGCCACATGCTTTGGAGTACATTAGATTCCCAAGCATGCAGGTAGAGCACACATCAAACATTCAGGAATTCCACAGGGTGGCATGCATGCCCAGTGTGATTGGGGCCATTGACTGCACCCATGTGGCCATACGCACTCCACCTGGCCCAGAAGGGGCAGTATGCATCAACAAGAAGGGCTACCCCTCCGTTAACTGCCAGGTGGTGTGCAATGCCACTGGGTGTATCATTAGTGTGTGCACCACACACTCTGGGAGTACACATGATGCATTCATATGGTACCAGTCGACACTGTGCTAGCTATTCAAGAGTGAGGTGATCTCTACGGGGCACCTTCTAAGTGAGCAGGGCATGTTACGAGGTAACAGAGAGGCCATGCAAGGGTGTACAGACCCAAGGCACACATGGCTGGGGTGGGGGGTGGTGGTGGTGTGCAGCATAGGGGTGTGCCATGGGAACAGGCAATGCCAGATGTTAACCAGCATTTGTGTCACCCCCACAGGTGACGGTGCATGCTCTCTCCAGCCCTGGCTGCTCACCCCATCCGACAACTGTCCAATGCTGTGGAGGAGCGGTTTAATGAGGTACGCATTAGAACACACAACATCATAGAGCATGTCTTTGGCATGCTCAAGATGCGATTCCATTGCCTAGATAGGTCCAGTGGTGCCCTACAGCATAGTCTGGCAAATGCCTGTGGCATATTCCTGGCCTGCTGCATGCTGCACAACAAGGCCATTGACCATGGGATAGCTGTACAGGTGGATGAGGGAAACAGCAAGGATGAGGATGGGGAGGATGTGCCAGATGGGGGTGCACAGCCACCCATGGAGAGGAGGGACCCCAGCCCATTCCAGGAGGCACTGGGACACAATCGTAGAAGAGCACTATGGGAACCACAGATGGGTACCACACACAGCAGCCACGCATGCCAGACGCACACACTGACACAGGGATGCATGCAGAGACACTGGCACACACACACAGCAAGCACAGGTAACACACAGGCACACAGACACATGGCCACACCACAGTGGAGCAGCACAGGTGGGATAACCCACCCATGGGCCCTGCACCAGACACAAAGGCAGTCGTACCCTGGCATGCACATACATCACCACCACCACGGGATGCACAGCAGGGCACAGTGGGGCATATGGGACACACAGACAAGGTCGGTGAGTGATGTGGCAACACACACAGCAGTACAGCAGGCTGAGACATGGATTAGAGTGTACGTGCCGAGACACAGGCAGGTCCAGCACAGAGCTGCTCTCATCACGCCTACGCCACAAGGTCCAGCACCACTGCACACACACATGGCAGATGCACCACAGGCCACATGTATGTGACAGCACATGCACAGGGGCATGCCTAGCCATGTACACAGCTGCCCACAACAGTGAGTAGCAGGAAGGGGCAGGACGCCCAGCAGGCCTACCATGCAGTGCCACGGCTACCACATGTGGGTGGCCACTCCCGGACTGTGTGGAAAGCACTGGCTGCTTGACAGCCACAGGAGGTGTAAGCAACTCACTACTGATTGTAGAGGCCTGAGAATGCAACCGGGTCCTCACAGATGTGTAGAGACCAGCAAAGAGACTACTGCTGGGTGTGTCAGGGATGGGCATGTCAGTACTTGGCATTAGCCATGCTGGGGTCACCAGCTGCCATGTACATGGTGTTGATGTGACACTACAGGGATCCCTTCATACCCTGCCATGTCTAGTGGATGCCAGAAATGCAAATCCAGCAGTGATGGCCCTGGCAATGTGGTCCAGTGATGCGGTCATGGCCTCCCACAGCTGCCGGAGCTCACTGATCAGCTGAGCATGTCCAATGTCCCCTCGCTCAGCCAGGTGATGCACCTCCCCCGCAGTGCACGTGTCTCAGCCCCGAGTGTTGCCTGGTTGTCTACGTATGCCCACAGCAGCCTGGTGTGCTCATCCAGCCTGTCAGCACCTGACACATCATGGAGCTGCCGCTGACCTGCTGGAGGTGTTGTGGCATGCTGTGCAACATCCCTCACCTGGGAATGCTGCACAGGCAACTGCACAGGTGGTGGGGACTGGGTAGATGCCCCGATGACAAGCCCCCTGGTTTGCTGCATGATGGTCCTCGTAGCCCGCTGCTGCATGCCAACCAACTGCTGTACCTGCCCAGCGACACTGGTGCCCCATCAGCACCCTGTCCATGGCTGGCACCAGCTGCAGCACCACACACTGCTGTGCAGCCATGGGCTGGGTGTGCCTGCAAAGGTACCATACCACCTGTGCTGGCATCCACTGCCTGTGTAGAGATCTGTCCCCTGGGTGGTGTGTCCAGGCCAGTGCCACCCAGGATCAGGATTATGCCATCATCACTGTCTGAGTTCGACCCCTTCTGCGTTGCAGGCACAAGCACTGGTAGTGCGTCCATGAGCAGGCGATTGGCCAGTGGGTCATCATCACCCAGTCCGAGGAACTCCAGCAGACCCACAATGCCAATGGTGTGTGTCATGAATCCCAGATGATGTAGCTTGCACAGCCTCCCCAGTTCTAACGTCCTCGGCCACATCCTGCACTACACCTCTGAGGCGTGATGGAGCTAGGGGACAGAAAGAGCCATATCAGTGTTGACAGTAACACAGTGCAAACTGCACTGTGTACAGTGTGTTCAAGGCATGCACATCACCAACATGCCAGCCTGCAACAGGGGATGGCTGTGCATCAGTGCACATCTTGTCAGCCATGCCGCAGGCATTGCTCACATCATGCAAACCACGAGGCGTAGCCATGGAATGCGTGTTGGCACCAGCACAGGGCTGGCATGCATGCTCCCTGGCCCCACCATAGTCTAGGCCACACCACATGCAGTGTGTTGTGCAGCAGCCTGTGACCACAGCGGCTCTGCCTGCCCCAGCAATGACAGCAGTGGCAGCAGCAGCACTGTAGGGCTTGTATGGAGCATTGTACACACCAGTCCACATCCCACGGGCCATGTACATTGCTCAGGCAGCAGTCCCACTGCACATGTATGGCCATGGCCATGCATGGTGTGCTCATGTGCGGCATGTGCTACAGCATGCCTCGTCTGTCACAGGTACACCGCACTGCTGCAGTTGCAGTGGCATGCTGGTGGCATACACACACCATCACCACACAATGGATACCTACATATGCACAGTGCTGTGATGGGCTGCCACCTGTCTGGAATTCACCATCTGGGACACCTTCGACAGATGCACGGGTGATGGTCACCACCACAAGTTCCTCACCCAATGACAAGGTAGGTGTTGAATCCAGGCCACCACCTGTCTGAGTGCATGACACCCTGATGGTGGCCATCTTTTCCTTAATGCGCCTCCTGTCAGTGCCCATTTTCTTTTTACACTGCTGTGTGCTGCGGTTGTGTCAGCCATGGGCATTTACATACATGGCCACCTCCTCCCAGCCAGTGGCATGATCCTGCGGTGTCCTGGTGGCCCCACTCAGCAGTTACTCCCTCTCAAGATAGGCCTCAAAGAGGGCCTGCTGCTCATCCTTAGTGAAGTTAGGCCTGTGCTTCCATGCAGGCCCCTGCTCTTCCACTCCTTCTGTTTCTGACATGTTGCTACCTCTGGACAGAAAGACGTAGCCCCAGTGAGCTGCATAGTAACACCCCATGTCACAGTGCAGCAATGTCTCCAAGTAGAGCTGTAGTGGTACACAACACAGTGTGGAGAGCTGTATGCCGATGGCTGCAATACCTGTTAGTGACCCGTGCTGTGTTGTGGTGCATTGATGGCTCAACACATGCAAATGAGCCCCTGCACAACTGCTAACAATATGCTAATGTGTGTGACTGTGCCTGGCATTGGCTCATGAGACCATTTACATACACTGGCTGAATATAGCAGAACTGCACCTTGCACAATTGGCTGTATAGTGCACAACACGAATGCGCCAGAGAAAGTCCACCGGTGTTCTTCTGGTGCATGCACGATGCACATATGTGCACCTGCCATGCATAGCAGTGGGAGACCACCATCCTATGCGGTGTATTGTGCAGCCGATTGCACTGCGCATGCCTGTCCTATGACACATGCATCCAGTGGTCCTGCCGTGCATGCAGCATGTATACACTGTAATTCCGGATGGTGCAACAGTGCCCACTGCACAATGACATTGATCAGTCATGCGCTGGCATTGCACTATTGACCCATGGCCTGTGTTGCACCACAAGTGGCAGAGCATGTATGGAGGTCACAGACATGACCCCAAACTTCTGCCTGCACTTCTGGCTTTGTGCATGTGCAGGACTGCATGATAGGTCACACCTGTACATGTGTATCATGCATCTCCATGCTGCATGATCATGGCCTATGTACCCCTATCATGTATATGGTGCAGCAGTGCACCATGTACTTACAGTGAACGCCACAGCAATGCACAGCTAACATGGCTCATTCTGAAGGTCGTAGTAGATGGTGCGCACAACTGGTCCAAGGTTGAGATGGCCAATCTGTTGGCCCTAGTGGGACTCCAGTATGACCAGCTGTTTGGTGCAGGGGATCTAACTATTGCTCGGGAACAGGTGTGGGACTGTATTGCTGAGAGCCTGGATTGGTAGACAGGAGTTGACCGAACAGGGGATCAGCATTGCCACCATTATGATGACCTGCAGTGGCGTGACCCCTAGTGGCTCAGGAGGCTGCAGGACCATGCCTGGTAGGGATCAGTACCACAGTCAGATAGGTGTGGACATGCATGTTGCATGGTGCCATTGTCCAGTTTCTGTGCTCCTGGGTGCACTGCCTCAGTGCCTGCACATGCTGGGGGGTGGCACTGGTGGGTGTTGTGTGTCCTGTGGTGCAGCACCATGTGCCTGTGTGGTGCACAGTGCCAGAGACCCTGACACCATATCCCACACATGGGACACGGTACCTGCTTGGGCTCTGGCAGCGCTGTGGGTGGGGGCGGACATTTATGGCATGCCACTCATGTTCCTTTCTGTCTCTGTTCCATCCAAAGGGCCGGCAGTGGGCAGGAGGGCCAGGGTGGTGGATGCATAATGGGTCCAGTGCTGTGATGATGATGCTGCAGCTGGGCTGGGGCAAGGACAGATTGGTGAGTGTGTGCATCTTGGTTCATGCAGCATTACAGGGCCTGGGATGGGTGATGCCAGTACAACTACATTGCACTGCCACAATGCAGAGTTCTGGAATGTGTTGGTGCACTGGCTCAGCTGCCTGTGTTGGGTTGTGGTGTGTGTGGCTGGCTGTGCGCTGGCCTTTGTGTGGTGGCATCCTGTTGCTGTCACTAGTGGTGTGTGTGTGTGTGTCCCACGTTGAGCTGCCACTGGGTAGCTCCTGTATTGCCCATGGGGCCATTGCTCCAGCAATCTGGGTTCTGCTGCACAGGGGTGGGTGCATGTTGCTCTCTGGTGTGCCACTTGGTATGTCTGTAGGGCACAGCTAGGTCTGCTGTGGCTGTCCACTGTGTGTGTGGTGTTGGCAGCTCTGTTCATGATAGGGCACTGCAGCTGTCCTATGCATGCACACCCGGGGGGGGGGATTTCTGCTGTGTGTGGCCTGGCACTTAGTGGCTATTCTGTGTTCCCCTTTCATAGGTCATCCTGTGCTATATGTGCAATGGCAGAGGGTCGGTCTCCTTGGAGATGGAAATCTGCAGCTGCAGCACCTGCTCTTGAGGCTCCTCGCATGGACAATCATGCACATTGGGCTGAGCCGGTGACATGCGGCGGCCATCAGGGAGCTTGTGTCGGAGGTGCGCAGGCTGCGCATTGTTGTTCGATGGCTATGGCATTAGCCAATGGACTGTTCCCTGGTACCCATTCCCTCATCCTCTGCCCGCCACCCATGTTGACTGTTGTGTTTGTTCCCTTGTTCAACCTGCATTGTCCCCTGCCCAGTCAGCTTGCTGCCCTGATTCGGTTCACTCCTGTGTTATCCCCTTCCCTGTTGATGTTATTGCCCTGTTGGTACCACTGCTTCATTTACTGTTTCACCTTTATGTGTTATTTTAAACTGTTGTACCTTTTGTACATCTGTGTCTGTGTCTCCTTCACTTGCATGCTGCTGCACTGTGCTGCCATTGTTATGTGCTTTTGTTGGGCGGGTCGCTGTCCATGCACATCCTGTCTCCTCCGTGTGGTTCTGTTGCATGCATTGTGCTCTATGTGCCATGTTTCTCTGTCTGATGGGCACATGGGTGATGGCTGTGTGCATCCCCTGTATGTTCTATGTGATAATAGCGACCACACAAAGGTGATCGCTATTATCCCGACCTGCAATATCGTTGAAAACAATTTTGGCGATATGCATAATAAGGCTACCAGGAATTGTGCATGTGGTGGGGCTGTGACCCCCCTGCACTACCCTCCACACACCCCTAAATAAAGATTTTCAACTCCGGGGGGTGCATGTTGGGAAGGTGGGTACATCCCGGCTTAAAAAAATGTAAGTCCCGCAGCTGTGCAACTCGCAAAAATTACACACCCACCCCCAGTCCTGAACCCAGGACCTGCTCTGTTGGAGCCATGCACCCTACCCACCACACCACATGGCTGGCTTAGTGTAAGCAGGTTCACTGCAGGTCACATCCCTGTCCCCCATCCTCCCTTCCTGTCGCCTATCCTACCATCGCCATGTAGGCAGTCGCCATCCCCCTATGGTTTCCCACAAGGAAAGCACTGTTATATGGGTTGCCATTATGATGGTTGCCCATATTTGGTCACCTTCCTCATGTGCTACCTCCCCTGTGCATGGTACATGTGTCCCTGCTTACCTGTGCTGGCCTGTCCACCACCAGTCATGGTGCTCTTCCCAGTGCTGGTATGCTGTACAGTGCTGTGTCCTGTTTCCTTGTGCGTCTGTGTGGCATGTAGTAGTAGTAGTAGTAAAATTTATTGTTCAGCTAAAAAGCCATTACAATATCTAACCTAACCAAACAAACATTTCATACCAAGCACAGCCCATAAAATCAGTATAATCAGTATCATCTAGGCATACTATATGTTTCAAATTACATTAAATTGTATATATATATATATATATATATATATATATATACACACACTGGATATATATGAAGAACAATAGTTAACAGTCAATAGTTAAGAGTCAAATGGAAGATTCACTCTATAACCAGGTTGCTAGCCTTGCTTGTAGAACAGTAAGCAGCTAACTAAAAGAAGCTACATTTTCTTCTTAATTTAAAACTTATATCTCAGTAGGAGTCAGTGTCAGGTAAGATTAAGTAGACACATACCTCTCAACCTCCTGCCTCATAAATCAGGGACAAGGCTTAAAAAAATCAGGGACAAAGGACCAAAATCAGGGACACATCTTCAGAACTGGAGATATCAATTCAGAAAGCTGGTAAAATAAGGGGCTTAGTATAAAATGCTTTTTCTAAGGAAGAACAAGTCTGCAACTTTAAGGTTTGACATTATTTTATGCTTACAACTCCCACTGTTTGGTCACAAAAACACAATGTTTGGGAGGGACAGAGTACATTTTTGAGTCAAAATCAGGGACATCCCTGAAAATCAGGGACAGTTGAGAGGTATGAGTAGATAGATAACTTTATTAGAAGTAGAAGGGGTCTTATTTAAGGTTAAAAAAAGAAAAGAAAGAAAGGCAGTGTGTGTTCTGTGCAGGGAAAGGTACTGTATCAGGTGACTTTGCTAAACCAGTAGGAGGAAAGAGAGCTTACCTGGGGGTGTGGTTTAGACAATAGAAAAGCTGGTGAGTCAAATTACAACTTCCTGTTGCTAGCCTTGCTTGTAGAGCAGAAAGCAGCTAACTAAAAGAAGTTGCATTTTCTTCTTAATTTAAAACTTATATTTCAGTAGGAGTCAATGTCAGTTAAGATTAAGTAGACAGATAACTTTAATAGAAGTAGAAGGGGTCTTATTTAAGGTTAAAAAAAGAAAAGAAAGAAAGGCAGTGTATCAGATGATTTTGCTAAACCAGTAGGAGGAAAGAGAGCTTACCTGGAGGTGTGGTTTAGACACTAGAAAAGCAGGTGAGTCAAATTACAACTTCCTGTTGCTAGCCTTGCTTGTAGAGCAGAAAGCAGCTAACTAAAAGAAGCTACATTTTCTTCTTAATTTAAAACTTATATCTCAGTAGGAGTCAGTGTCTGTTAAGATTAAGTAGACAGATAACTTTATTAGAAGTAGAAGGGGTCTTATTTAAGGTTAAAAAAAGAAAAGAAAGAAAGGCAGTGTGTGTTCTGTGCGGGGAAAGGTACTGTATCAGGTGACTTTGCTAAACCAGTAGGAGGAAAGAGAGCTTACCTGGAGGTGTGGTTTAGACACTAGAAAAGCAGGTGAGTCAAATTACAACTTCAAACAACATGAAGTCTTGCTATATTATGACTATTACAGTTTGTCCCACCATTAGAACTGCTCCGGAGGTGAAAAAGTTAACTTCCATGCCAGGCATGGAACTTGGAGCACGAGCTCGGTTAGAGAAGCTCTGTCTGGAAGATTTCAAACTGAAACTGTCTGATTCTTTACTCCGCCTCACTGAACAGTTGCGCCAGAGATTCGTCCTGCTGCTCGGTTCATTTCTCGGTTTAAACAGTATTTTCTCGGTTAAATTCAACCGCGATTATTATTTTTTTAACTGCAAACCGATCGATTCAAGCTCTGTCTGTGGTATTGTAAGTAATAGACAGGTTTATTTCTGTGTGGAACTTGTAAATGTTTATCGGTTCGGTTCGAACCGATCAGGTTGTTTTAAGACTTTATTTTAAAGCTTTTAGAGTGCGGTTCCCGGTTCTTATCGGTTCTAAAAAAAATGGATTTCATTACGTTTTTTTCCACGACCCGTGACACGGTTGGGAACCGATAAGGGTGTCCTGCCCGGCACTGCCATTAAAAGGGCAAGTTTTTGATTAGGCTGGCATTATGTCTGAGAAACCCAAAAGAAAAACCGGGCCCACTGGGTTTCAGCACTGTAGTGTCTTTGGGGAAGCCTTTGCCAAGGCTGACCCACACACCACATGTGTATATTGTCTGGGGTTTGACCACCTCAATTCAGACTGCCAGATTTGTAAGAACTTCCTGCAGCTACTCTAGATAAGAGAGTTGGTAGGCTCAGGAACGAGAAGCCAAAAGTCAGCTGACCCGGATGGAGCCAGCCCGGAAACCGTGCCAACCGAACCGGAGGGAGTGCCCTCTGACCAGGGCGAGACTTCCATGGCCAAACGTAAAGCTGACTCTGAGGAGCCAGTTCCAGCAAAGAAAACTAGAAAATCAGCAGGTGTGGAGTCAAAAATTCCTTCTCCAACTGCTGCAGAGATAGCTAAAACAATACAAATTGTCCAGTCACTTTCTCCGGTTCCGTCCGAACCTCCACTATCTGGCAAAAGGTCGGTTCGGCCGGTTCCACCGGTTCAAGAATATGATATAGAAGAGTTTTATGAACCAGAGGAGGGGGATGATGATTATGAACAGTGTGAATGTGACTTTGAGAGTCTGGATGTGCTCATTGAACCGGACATCTCCCCAGACAGACCTTTAGAATCTCCCCCTACACTTTCTGAGTCCCCTTCTCATTTTCTGTTTTATAAAAAGGTTGCTGAAACCCTCCAGCTCCCATTGGAGGAAGCTGTGGATGAGCAAGAGGAACCAGAGTCCAGGAGATTGTCTAATCCTTTACATAAATCATTTAGGAAACAAACAATAAAAATTTTAAAAGCTCCTAATTCTGTGCCTCCTGTGGACAAAAAGATGGACAGGAGGTACACTTTGTCAGGTCCTGATACAGAATTTCTTTCACAGCAATGCAGTCATGTTGGGGTAGTTCAGGCTGCAGCCTGTGATAAGGCTAATATTCCCCTGGCTTCACATCCTCCTGACAAGGACTCCAGGAAGATTGATGCCATGGCTAAAAAACAATACATGGCAGCGTCCTTGGGACTCAGACAAGCAAATTACATGGCTTATGTGGCAAGATACCAAAAATCTAGATGGGACACTGTCATGGCTTTAGCCAAACAGGCCCTGGCCAGCTTGCCAAGGAGCTGGAGCAGGTGGCTGCTGATGGTATTGAGGCATCCAAGGTGTAATTCCATGCTGCTGCTGTGGATTCTAATGATGTATCCTCTAGAGTCATGGTTACATCTGTGGCCTTTCGTAGATTGGCTTGGCTCAGGTGTACTAGTTTGTCACAGGATACCCAGACTAAGGCTATGGATTTTCCTGTGGTGGGAAATTCTCTGTTTGGGGAGCAGACAGAGAATTATATGAAGAAAATGGATGAATATAGAACCACTTATAGGAGTGCACAAGCCAAGGAGTGGAAAGCCACTCCTCAGAGACAGACCCCCAGGGGTAGAGGCAGGCCTTTTCACAGGCCTTTTTACCAAACCCAGGCCTCCTGTTCGGCTTATGCTCAGAGGGGGTTCTTCAGAGGGAGAGGCAGATGGGATGCAAGCAGGCCTGCTCCCACCCCTCAGCCTAAAGCCCTTGCCAAACAGGCACCCTGATGGGGTGCCCAGGGCCGGTTCTCCATTACCTGTAGGGGGCAGGCTGGCTTACTTCGTTCAGGACTGGGAGTCTTTAACTTCAGACAAGTGGGTCCTGGAAGTAGTAAGCCAGGGTCTGGTTCTCAGCTTCAAAAAATTTCCAAAGATGAGAATCAGATCATTTCCACCTGCAAATCCTCTAGAGACTTTTGCCTTGGAAACAGAAGTCTCAATCCTCCTGGCTCTCAGAGCTGTAGACAGAGTTTCTCCCCCACACCAGGGCAAGGGTCTGTACTCCAGGTACTTCCTAAAAAAGACAGGAGAATGGCGGCCCATTTTGGACCTAAGATATCTGAACAAGCACCTTTTAAAACCAAAATTCAAAATGGTGACTCTGGCAATGATTTTACCTTCTCTAAGGCCAGGGGACTGGCTAGCTTCCCTGGACCTCAAGGATGCCTACTTCCATGTTCTTATCAGAAGCTCCCACCAAAAGTACCTCAGATTCGAACTGCCCTCAGGCCATTACCAGTTCAGAGCAATGCCCTTCGGCCTTACCTCTGCCCCTAGGGTATTCACAAAATGCCTAGCAGTAGCAGTTGCTCATTTAAGAAGGCAAAAGATTGCCATCTTTCCCTACCTAGATGACTGGCTCAGTGTAGGTCAGTCTCCAGACCAGGTCAAATCACACCTGCAAGTTACCCAGCAGCTGCTCACCTCTCTGGGCTTTCTTCTTAATCTTCCAAAGTCAGTTCTGAAACCTGTCCAGTTACTCACCTTTATAGGTGCAGAATTGGACACAAAGCAGGCCAGAGCCTTCCTTCCCCTAGAAAGGGTAAGGAACCTAGTGGCCCTGGCCTCCTCCTTCACTTTGCAGGTCTCTCGACCAGCAAGACATTTCCTACAGCTCCTAGGACACATGACTGCTTCCACAGCTGTAGTGCAAGGAGCAAGATTTCAGATGAGGGACATTCAGTTCCACTTGAGAGCCTTTTGGTCTCAAAGAAAAGATCTCCTATCCAAGTTGATTCCAGTGACTCGAACCCTGATCCAGGCCCTTCAGTGGTGGCAGGATCAGAGCAATCTGAGACAAGGGGTCCTCTTCATCCCTCTATCTCACTCCTTGACCCTTACTACAGATGTGTCCCTTCTGGGATGGGGAGCTCACATGGGCGACCTCTCCACCCAGGGAGTGTGGTCCCCTCAGGAATCTCTGCTCCACATCAATCTATTAGAACTCAGAGCTGTTTTTCTAGCACTTCAGGTTTTTTCTGCATCTGTTCAGAACAAAGTGGTACAGTTCAGAACAGACAACACCACTACAATGTGGTATATCAACAAACAAGGGGGGCACTCAGTCTTCGGCCTTGTGCACCGAGGCAATGAAGTTGTGGTCTCTGGCTTATTGCCTGAACACTTCCCTCATAGCAGTTCACCTCCCAGGCAAGGACAATGTCCTGGCAGATGCTCTCAGCAGGATTTCCCAGGGCCATCACGAATGGTCACTGGATCCCCGAGTACTGGGGATAGTTTTTCTCAGATGGGGCACCCCTCAGATAGATATTTTTGCAGCCCCAGACAATCATCAACATCCACTGTTTTGTTGCAGGCCCCCAGTGATGGGCTCAGTCCCCCTGGATGCCTTTCTTCTCGATTGAGAAGGGAAGTTTCTATATGCCTTTCCCCCCCTTCCCTCTCCTGTTCAAGGTGCTAGTCAAAATCAGATCTCAGCCCTGCAAGATGATTCTGATTGCTCCAGATTGGGCCAGGCAGCCCTGGTACCCACTCCTTCTGTCCTTAGTAGTCCATCTTCCCCCTGTGTCTCCCCAGGAACCACAACCTGTTAACTTGTGCCCAGGGGAGAGTTTGGTATCTGAATCTCAAATCCCTCAACCTCAAGGCCTGGCTCTTGAAGAGTTAGAATTTGCTGACCTACACCTTTCTCAAGGTGTTCTCAAAATCCTGAAAGCTTCTAGGAAGCCTTCTACTAGGGCTACTTATAACTCTAAATGGAAAAGGTTTTCCATATGGTGTTCTGGGAAGCATATTTCCCTGGAATCTGCTGATTTGCCCATTGTTTTGGACTATATGGTCCATCTTAATGCTTTGGGACTGAGACCAGCTACCCTGAAAGTGCATTTGGCAGCTGTCTCTGCTTTTATTTCAGCAGGAAAGCCCTCTTCTCTTTCCACTCACCCTGTATTTTCCAAGTTTTTCAAAGGATTACTTCATACTAATCCACCTTTCAGGGACCCTGCTCCTCCCTGGGATCTTAATGTTTGCATTGCTCAGCTGATGCAACCCCCCTTTGAACCTCTGTCTTCGGCAGAGCTTAAGTACTTGACTTGGAAAACTGTTTTTCTAGTAGCCATCACTTCTGCCAGGCACATAAGTGAGTTACAAGCTTTGTCAGTGGAGACTGACTTTATTTCCTTTCACAGGGATAAGGTAGTCCTCAGGACTAACAGGAAGTTTTTGCCTAAGGTGGTTTCAGATTTCCACCTTAATCAATCTATCTCCCTTCCAGTGTTCTTCACTGATCATTCCTACTCTGGTGAGAGGAGGTTGCACAGCTTAGATGTTAAGAGGGCCCTAAGTTACTACATAGAGCATACCAAGGGTCACAGGTTTGAATCCCTCCAACTATTTTTCACTTATGATGAGGTTGGAATAGGGAAACCTGCCACTAAGAGATCCATTGCCAGGTGGATTGTCTCTTGTATCCAATTTTGTTATCAAAAACTGGGAAAGGTTCCCCCTTCAGGCCTGAGGGCTATTCTACCAGAGGTACAGCTGCGTCTCTAGCTGCTGCCAGAGACATCCCTATCTTGGAGATATGTCAAGCAGCTACTTGGAAAATGGTGCACACTTTCACCAAGCATTACTCCCTTGATATCCAGGCCAGGAGGGATGCTCGGTTTGGCACAGCCATGCTTCAGAGCCTATTTCCTAAGTAGGTTCTGTCCCTCCTCCATGGAGGTACTGCTGTGTATTCTGCAATAGTCATAATATAGCAAGACTTCATGTTGTTTGAAGAAAAAATTACTCACCTTAGTAATGTTGTTTCTTCTAATGGAGTCTTGCTATATTATGACCTCCCCCCCAGCCTGCCCCTCTCAGAACTTCTACTTGGGGTATGGGGTGGGCATTCCAGTGTTGGCACTTTTTGATGCCCATTTTTTGTTTTCCACCCCTTCTTTTTGGGGTTTTTGGGTGTTGTGTTTTATATTATCTTATCTCATATTATTTTATTTTTCTGGTCCCCTGACTTGAGTCTTAGTGTTGGGACCAGGAAAATGTGTTAATATTTAAGTAGCCAGTTGGCTAGTGTAAGTTACATCTTCCACAGAACCTTATAGTGAGTTTTGCTCGTAAAGATCCGACAGTTTCAGTTTGAAATCTTCCAGACAGAGCTTCTCTAACCGAGCTCGCGCTCCAAGTTCCATGCCTGGCATGGAAGTTAACTCTTTCACCTCTGGAGCAGTTCTAATGGTGGGACAAACTGCAATAGTCATAATATAGCAAGACTCCATTAGAAGAAACAACATTACTAAGGTGAGTAATTTTTTCTTCCTGTTGCTAGCCTTGCTTGTAGAGTGGAAAGCAGCTAACTAAAAGAAGCTACATTTTCTTCTTAATTTAAAACTTACATCTCAGTAGGAGTCAGTGTCAGTTATGATTAAGTAGACAGATAACTTTATTAGAAGTAGAAGGGGTCTTATTTAAGGTTAAAAAAAGAAAAGAAAGAAAGGCAGTGTGTGTTCTGTGTGGGGAAAGGTACTGTATCAGGTGACTTTGTTAAACCAGTAGGAGGAAAGAGAGCTTACCTGGGGGTGTGGTTTAGACACTAGAAAAGCAGGTGAGTCAAATTACAACTTCCTGTTGCTAGCCTTTTTTGTTACCAATTGCCCTCCATCCCACCCACCCAAAGCCAGTTCTACTTTTATAGCCACTGGATTTGACTGTCAACAGGAACTTCCTGTTTGGCAGTAGGAAGGAAAGGATCATAGAGAAACATTGGTTTTGTCAACCCTGAAGTAGAAAAAGTAGCTCACTCTCCCCCCCCCCAGCTGCTGGTAGTTTGTTATTGAGCAAGGAAGATGGAGACTACTGAAGAAGATAGGAAGTTGCTGTCCCAGAACAGGAAGGGTGAGAGCTGTAAGGAGAGGAGAGGAGAGGAGAGAGTTGGCATCTAGAGAAACAGTAGAGGGGACACAAAATAAGACATGATAGGAGTGGCGCAGTGCAATGGCTGTGGGTGGCAGTGTTCCGGGAGACATTCTGGAGGCTGTGATGCTGCCCTATTTGCAGGCACCTCTCTGGTCTGAGAGAGGAGGTTGCCCATCTCCAGGCTGACCTGGCTAGGATTCGTGAAACCTCCTCCTCCACTCAGGGACCACCAGAGCCAATGCCACTACCTCAGAGGTTGCCAAGAAAGAGGAGTGGCTGGACCAGGGTGGGCTCAAGGAGGGAGAGGGTGGTGGAACAGAGTTGCAGCCCTCCAGCTGTACCTCTTCACAATTCATTCACTCTTCTGGTGGATAGTGGTTCCTCTATGGAGGCACCTGCAGTGGAGACCAAGGAGGATGCTGGGAACCTTCACAAAGGAGACCCAAAGGAGGGTGGCATGGGACCCCACAGGGGAAGGAAACAACTCCTGGTGGGGGACTCAATCATTAGGGGGTAGAAATGGGGGAGGAAGGGGAGAGGGAGGTAAGGTGCCTTCCTGGCGCCACGGCTTGGAGGGACAGGAAGCGAATCCTCAGGATTGTGGGAGGAGCTGCATGAGGAAGGGAGCTAGATGTCATTGTCCAACTGGGGACAAATGACCTGGCTAGGAATGGGATCAGAGCAGTGCAAGAGGAGTTTGTAGAGTTGGGAAGGGCCTTAGACAAGTGAGCGCATACGGTAACCTTCTCGGAGGTGCTGCCTGTCTATGGCAAGGGAGATGCTAGGGCACTTCTCACCAGGGAATTCAATGAGTGGTTGAAAAACTGGTGTGGAGCTCAGGGTTTTGGCTTCATTGGGGACTGGGGAGCCACCTGGAGGAATGCAGACCTATACTGGTGCGATGGTCTGCATCTGTCCCGGGGGGAACCAGGATCCTAGGTGAGAGGTTTAAATGCTTCATTGGCAAGCATTTAAACTAGCCGGGGGGGGCAGTGAAAAGGAGCTGGGAAATCCGAGCTTCCCCCCACAAAACATGGTGATTAGTGAGGTAAACACCAAGGTACAGAAGTTATTAGGGAGCAGAACAGATTTAAAAGTAAAAAAAGGCAAAGGCAGTAAGGACAGAAATGGGGCTAAAAGGGGTAAAGCTATCAAAAAGTGGAGGGTGATGAGTACCAATGCCTGTAGTCTGTGTAACAAGCTCCCTGAACTAGTGGCCTTGATGGAAGAGGGTTGCCTGGATATTGTGGCAGTCACAGAAACATGGTACACAGAGAACCATTACTGGGATGTCAACATACCAGGATACACAATCTACAGGAGGGACAGGGAGGGTAAAAGAGGAGGAGGAGTAGCTCTCTATGTAAAGGAAGGGATCAAAGCAACAGAACTAAAGAGTAAACAGGGAGCAGATGAGGCACTTTGGGTCACCTGGAGACAGGAAATGGCACCACAATCTGCATGGGGGTTGTATACAGACCCCCATCTCACGTGGAGGGAATGGACAAGGAAATGATAGAAGGCTTTCTTAGAATGGCAGAAAAAGGGGAGATATTGTTGATGGGGGACCTGAATATGCCAGATGTTAACTGGAGCACCTTTGCTGCAGGCACATCCAAGAGCAGGGTCATTCTTGATGCCCTACAGGGGGCATGTCTGAGACAGCTAGTATTGGAACCAACTCAGGAGGGAGCAATCTTAGACCTGGTACTTTCAAATGGGGATAAAGAAAGAATCTCAGATTTAGAAGTGGGTAGCCATCTGGGAACAAGTGACCACCAAACAGTGTGGTTCACGATAAACACAGCCATACAATCAAGCCATACAAAAGCAAGAGTACTAGACTTTAGGAGGGCTGACTTTGGGAAAATGAGAGAGTGCCTCAGAAAAACACTAGCAAACAGGCAAGAAGGAGGGGGTGGAGGAACAATGAGGAGTGATCAAAACAGCCATCACAGAGGCAACAAGCCTTTGCGTAAAAAAAAATCAATAAAACACAACGAAGGAAAAAACCGCTATGGTTCACAAAAGAGGTGGCAGGGAAGGTTAAGGAGAAAAAGGCAGCATTCAGGAAATATAAGGAAACACAGAAGGTGCAGGACAGAGAACTTTATCAGTTAAAGCAGAAAGAGGCTGGAAAGGTAGTCAGAATAGCAAAGGCCCAAACTGAAGAAAGGATAGCCAATTCTGTTAAGAAGGGGGATAAGACCTTTTATAGGTACATTAGGGAGTGAAGAAAGACCAAAGGAGGGATACTGAAGCTTAATAAAGGGGGAGGGAATGTGGGTAGAGGGTGACAGTGAAAAAGCAGGGTTACTGAATGAATATCTCTGCTCAGTATTCACAAATGAATAGGAGGGGGGGAGTTACCTAAACAAAACAAGAGAAACACTCTGAAGATGGGGGTCGATACCAGTCCATTTACAGAAGAAAGGGTTCTGAAAGAACTAATAAAATTGAAGGTGGACAAAGCAATGGGGCCTGATGGGATTCACCCAAGAATTCTAAAAGAACTAAAGGTAGAAATAGTGACATCGCTGACTACTCTCTTTAACAAATCATGGGAGGATGGGGTGGTACCCAAGGACTGGAGGAGGGCAGATGTAATTCCTCTTCACAAAAGTGGGAGCAGGACAGAGGCAGGAAACTACAGACCAGTTGGTTTGACCTCAGTGGTAGGGAAAATGATGGAATCACTTCTGAAGGAAAGAATTGTTGAGTACCTAGAGGCCAGTGGGGCACAGGACCCGAGGCAGCATGGATTCACAATGGGAAGGTCATGTCAGACGAATCTAATAGATTTCTTTGACTGGGTGACCAAAGTAGTAGATCAGGGAGGGGCTGTGGACATGGCCTACCTAGATTTTAGCATGGCATTTGATACAGTCCCACACAAAAGATTAATACACAAGATAGCCAGCCTTGGAATGGGTCCCAAGGTGGTAGCCTGGATAAAAGACTGGCTAGACAACAGGACACAAAGGGTAGTAGTAAATGGAGTACACAGTGAAGAAAGGAGGGTTACTAGTGGAGTACATGAGGTTCAGTACTGGGACCGGTCCTTTTAATGTCTTTATAAGTGACATTGCAGAGGAACTGGAAGGAAAGTATGTCTCTTTGCAGATGACACAAAGATCTGCAACAGGGTTGATACACAGGATGGAGTGGAAAGGATGAGAAGGGACTTGGCAAGGTTGGAGGAATGGTCAAATATATGGCAGCTCAGATTCAATGCAAAGAAGTGCAAGATAATGCACATGGGAAACAAAAACCCAGGGGAAGCGTACACAATGGGGGGTGAGATACTGAGAACAGTAAAAATAGAAAGGGATCTAGGGGTAATTATATCAGATGACCTAAAGGTGGGCAAGCAATGTGAGAAGGCAGTAAGGAAGGCTGGAGGAATACTGGGATGCATAGGAAGAGGCATCAATAGTAGAAAACAGGAAGTTGTTATCTCTCTGTACAGACAGTTGGTGAGACCCCATGTGGAGTACTGTGTGCAGTTCTGGAGACCCCATCTCCGCAAAGACATAGACAGAGTGGAGGCTGTCCAGAGGAGGGCAACCAAAATGGTGCAGGGTCTGCACCAGAAGACATATGAAGAAAGACTAAAGGAGCTTAATATGTATACTCTTGAGGAAAGAAGGGAGAGAGGGAACATGATAGAAACTTTCAAGTACCTCAAGGGGAATTAACAAAGTCCAAGAGGGTAGCATCTTCCAGAAAAAGAGATGTGCAAGAACAAGGGGGCACAATTTGAAGATGGGGGGGCAGCTCAGGGGTAATGTGAGGAAGTATTTTTTCACTGAGAGGGTTGTGGATGCATGGAACAGCCTGCCTGAGGAGATTGTGGAGTCAAGAACAGTGGGGGACTTCAAAAAATGCATGGGACAGGCATAAGGCAGTCCTAGGGGCGGGTAGGAGGAAGTAAGCTGTTGGTTAACTAGGATCTGCAGCTTATCTGTTAGGTAGGAAAATGGGCAGACTAGGTGGGCCAAGTGGTCCTTATCTGCTGTCAAATTCTATGTTTCTATGTTTCTATCGTTAGCAAGCCCCTTTTAGTACTCTTTTAGACCCTTCACAAATCCAGATGATTCAAAAGGAGCACACTATAAAAATTCATCATACTATGTATTTCATATTCTGACATAATATCTAAAAATACAATTATAAAGATTATAATTTGTATACCGGAATAACTGCAAGGAATCAGAATAAATAACCCCTCTATATTCAAGCTAGTAATAAGCCCAAACACATATTCCTGTGAGCCATGGGACAGCCAGTTTGGGCCACATGTCACATAGCAGTCCTATCCATCCCAGCAGATTTTCACCCTCTACATGCACATCCTGTCCTACTATTACCAGGGCCCCTGGTGTTCTGCGGCAGAATTTTCTCATTTCTGCGGCAGGGCTCCTTGACTTCTGCGGCAGCATTTTCTGATTTCTGCGGCATGATGTATTCATTTCTCTAGAAGAATACAGTCCTGTCATTGGCTAAATATGATGTGATGTCATTGATGACATCATATGCTGAGCATAGAGGAGGGGCTTCAGGATAACGAGGTGGGAAAGAAAGCCTGACACTATGGAAAAACAGTATATTTAAATGAAAATTCACCAAAAACAATGAATTCTGCGGCACTATATATATTCTGCGGCATGATGCAAATTCTGCGGCAAATTCCGCAACCGCAGAACCGTAAAATTCCAGGGGCCTTGACTATTACCAACGTGGTAACCAGATTGGAGTTCTGCCATTACAGGGCAACCTTAAAGGGTACCAAGCAGTGCATGCTGCTCCATACCTTTTGGACTACTTCCTATCCAGCCACTCCCACTAGGCATACTTAGGGCACTAAATAAGACTGTGTTTCAAAGGGGTCTCACTGATCATACCTCATCTACACTGATCCTTCCTAGAAGCCAGTGGGGCTTGTTAGCATTTAGAGACACATCCAATTTAGCATCATGCAGTGCCTACTGCTTTGTTCCCATGGGTCATCTCTTTTCCAGCTACTCCTGTCGGGCACTGTCGAGGAAACAGCAAGACTCTGTATCACAGTCCAGTCCCCTTTATCTACTCCAATCATAACCATGTCCTCCCAATGTCCATCTAGACATGCTGGCCCTGGAACGTGTCCACAGTGGCACCATGCAACGCATGCCGCTCCGTGCCCCATGATTGCACCTGTTCCAGCTACTCCACTGATTACTCCTGTGGCTTATACCAGAGCTCCATGATGCTAAGGGAGACCATCCCCACTAGAGTATCATGTCCTAACTAGTATCAGATGGTCACAAATCAATCCTTAGGCTGCTGCTGAAAATATTGTGCCTTATACTAGGAAATTAACAGGAACTCTGTTTTTACAAACCCAGCAGCAATCATAACAAAATACATTAAGCTCACTGTCAAACTTAGCAAGATTTCTGTTAGCTTAAATTAAATTAATTTTCAAATTTTCCAATAGCTATTGACTATGGGCACCTTAGTTCAAGCTTCAAACTTCAAACCTCAAAAGCAAACAAACAGCTAACATTCAAATAATTAACTACTTTCCTAACTCAAGTATTAAATGCATTAAGTACATTAAATAGTTGCAGTACCGGTTAATAGAAGCGTATGGGCGCTTTGCATAAAATTGCACCATGTTGTACCGTATTCCCTTTTGATAGAATTTACAATAGATTCATTGCACCAAGCCATTGCAATTTTAAAAAAAGTAAACCCCAAGGTCTCAAATTACTTGAGTCACTTAATAGAAATGTTGTGAGTTCAGGGCAATTATGGAGATGGCTGAAGCAAAAGATTACCACCTCCAGTGCCATCAGCTGGCGTCTTTCATCCAAAACAACTCCTTGTGATCTGCACAATATCTGTTATGAATGCAGGCCTTGAGGGAGACAGTAATTCACTCCATATATAAACAGTATGTAGCAGTACCCTCCGAATAATAAGAGGCAGAACTGGTCCCGGAGAAAAGACAACCTCAATTCAATTATCTGGTAGTCATAATACAAAGTGTCTCTTACCAGGAAAAACAAAAAAAACACAAAAGGGTCTCACATGAGTCTCACACGAGTTCTTCTATCTTATTCTCTTTTGTATATGCCCAGAGCTTAATTTACATTCAAACAACATGAAGTCTTGCTATATTCTGACATATGCAGTGAGTCCCAACCTTCGAACTGCCCTGGAGATGAAAGAGTTAACTTTCCATGCAAGGCATGGAACACTGAGCTCGAGCTCGGTTGAGACTCTGTCTGTTCTTCTTCAAACTCAAACCATCAGATTCTTTACTCTGCCTCATTGAACAGTCGATCCGGAGATTTCTCCTTCTGCTCGGTTCATTTTGTCAGTTAAAGTACCGTTTTCTTGGTTTTCGACCGAAATTAAACCAAAACCTGTCGGTTCAGTCTCTGTCTGAGGTATTTGTGAGTACTAGGTAGGTTATATTTTGTCTTTTCTGTGTGGAACTTGTAAACCGTTAATCGGTTCGGTTTGAACCGATCAAGTTGTTAAAAAATCTTGAACTGTACTTTTAGAGTGTGATTACCGGTTCTTATCGGTTCTAAAAGAAACAGATTTTATTATGGTTTTTTCCACGACCTGTGACACGGTTGGGAACCGATAAGAGAGTCTTGCCTGGTGGATTGCCATAAATGGGTAAGTTTGGTTAGGACTGGCACTATGTCTGAGAAACCCAAAAGAAAAACTGGGCCCACTGGGTTTCAACACTGTAGTGTCTGTGGGGAGGTCTTTGCCAAGGCTGATCCCCACACTACCTGTGTTTATTGTCTGGGGTTTGACCACCTCGATTCAGACTGCCAGATTTGTAAAAGTTTTTCTGCAGCTACCCTGGAAAAGAGAGTTGGTAGACTCAGGGAAAGGGAGGCCAAAAAGTACGCTGAACCGGATGGCCAGCTCGGTTCAGTTCAAACTGAACCAGAAGGAGTGCCCTCTGACCAGGGAGAGACTGCTTCGGGCAAAAGGAGATCTGACTCTGAGGAGTCGGTTCCAGCAAAAAGGACTAGGAAATCAGCTGGTGTGGAGCCAAATCTTTCCTCTCCAACCGCTGAAGAAATAGACAAAGCGATCAAAATTGTCCAGTCGCTTTCCCTGGTTCCGACCAAACCGGCACAGTCAGGTAGGCGCTCAGTTCGGCCGGTTCCACCGGTTCAAGAGTATGATTTAGAGGAATATTATGAACCGGAGGAGGGGGAAGAGGAGTATGAGGAGAGTGAATGTGGATTTGAAAGTCTGGATGTGCCCATTGCCCATTGACCGGGACGTCTCCCCAGACAGACCTTCAGGAGTGTCTCCTCCTAGGCTTTCTGAGTCCTTTCTCATTTTATGTTTTATAAAAAAGTGGCTGAAACCCTCCAGCTCCACATGGAGGAAGTTGTAGATGATCAAGAGGAGCCTGACTTTGTAAAAATGATGGATATCCCAGAGTCTAGGAGGCTGTCTATTCCCTTGCATAAATCTTTTCGGAAACAGACATTTAAAATTCTAAAAACTCCTCACACTATACCTCCTGTGGATAAGAGAATGGACAAGAGGTACACATTGTCAGGCTCTGATACTGAGTTCCTTACAGAACAATACAGCCATGTTGGGGTAGTGCTGTCTGCAGCCTGTGACAAGGCAAATATTCCCTTGGCTTCACACCCCCCAGACAAGGACTCCAGGAGGATTGATGCCATGGCAAAGAAACAGTACATGGCAGCATCCCTGGGACTCAGACAGGTGAATTATATGGCTTATGTTGCTAGATATCATAAATCCAGATGGGACACTGTCATGGCTTTAGCAAAACAGGTCCCTGGCCAGCTTGCCAAGGAGCTGGAGCAGGTGGCTGCTGATGGTATTGAGGCATCCAAGATGCAGTTCCATGCCGCAGTGGACTCAAATGATGTGTCATCAAGAGTCATGGCTACATCTGTGGCACTTCGAAGAATAGCTTGGCTCAGATGTACTAACCTGTCACAGGGTACCCAGACTAAGGCCATGGATTTTCCTGTTGTGGGTAACTCTCTGTTTGGGGAGCAGAGAATTACATGAAGAAAATGGATGAGTATAGGACCACCTATAGGAGTGCACAGGCCAAGGAAAGGCAGGCCACTCCTCAAAGGCAGTTTCCCAGGGGCAGGGCAGGCCTTTTCATAGGCCTTTTTACCAAGCCTAGGCCTCCTCTTCTGCTTATGTCCAGAGGGGGTTCTTTAGAGGGAGAGGCAGATGGGGTTCAAGCAGGCCCCTGATGGGGTTGCCAGAGCCAATTAGGGGGCAGGCTGGCTTACTTTGTCCAGGACTGGGAGTCTCTGACATCAGACAAAAGGGTCCTGGAATTAGTAAGCTCGGGAGTGGTCCTCAACTTCAAAAAGTTTCCAAAGATGAGAACCAGATCCTTTCCACCTGCAAATCTCTCAGAGGCACTTGCCTTAGAGGCAGAGGTCTCTTCCTCCTAGCTCTCAGAGCTGTGGAATGGGTTCCACCCCTACACCAGGGCAAAGGATTGTATTCCAGGTACTTCCTTACCCCAAAAAAGACAGGAGAATGGTGTCCCATCCTGGATCTCAGATACTTAAACAAGCACCTTTTAAAACCAAAATTCAAAGTGGTGACTCTGGGAATTATTCTACCCTCTCTAAGGCCAGGGGACTGGCTAGTGTCCCTGGACCTCAAGGATGCCTACTTCCATATTCTCATCAGAAGCTCCCATTGAAAGTACCTCAGGTTCGATCTGCCCTCAGGCCATTACCAGTTCAGAGCAATGCCCTTTGGCCTCACCTCTGCTCCAAGGGTATTCACAAAATGCCTGGCAGTAGTAGTTGCTTCTCTAAGAAGGCAGAAAATTGCCATCTTCCCTTATCTGGATGACTGGCTCATAGTAGGCCAGTCCCCAGACCAAGTCAAGTTACACTTACAGATATCTCAGCAACTGCTCACTTCTTTGGGTTTCCTTCTAAATCTTCCAAAGACAGTTCTAGAGCCTGTACAGCTCCTCACCTTCATATGCGCAGAGCTAGACACAGAGAAAGCCAGAGCCTTCCTTCCTCTGGACAGGGCAAGGACCCTGGTCTCTCTGGCCTCCTCATTCACCCTGCAGGTGTCTCGACCAGCAAGGCATTTTCTACAGCTCCTGAGGCACATGGCTGCTTCTACAGCAGTAGTGCAGGGAGCAAGATTTCAGATGAGAGACATTCAGTTCCATTTGAGAGCCTTTTGATTTCAAAGGAAGGACCCTCTGACCAAGCTGATCTCAGTAACTCAAACCCTGATCCAGGCCCTACAGTGGTGGCAGGATCAGAACAATCTGAGACAAGGAGTTCCCTTTGTCACTCAGTCTCACTCTTTAATCCTTACTACAGATGCCTCCCTCTTGGGGTGGGGTGCTTACATGGGCGACCTCACCACCCAGGGGTTGTGGTCCCCTCATGAATCTCTGCTCCATATCAATCTGTTGGAACTCAGAGCAGTTTTTCTAGCACTTCAAGCTTTTTCCAAATCTGTTCAGAACAAAGCTGTACAGGTCAGAACAGACTGCACCCATACAATGTGGTACATCAACAAGCAAGGAGGCACTCAGCCTACAGCCTTGTGTACTGAAGTTATGAAGTTGTGGTCTCTGGCTTACTCCCCTGAACACCTCCCTCATGGCAGTTCACCTCCCAGAAAAGGACAATGTCCTGGCAGATGCTCTCAGCAGGATTTCCCAGGGCCATCACGAACGGTCACTGGATCCCCTGGTCTTGGAGGTGATATTTTCCAGATGGGGCACCCCGCAGATAGATTTTTTTGCAGCCCCAGACAATCACCAGCTTCCCCTTTTTTGCTGCAGGCCCCCAGTGTTCGGCTCAGTCCCCCTGGATGCCTTAGTTCTCAATTGGGAAGGGAAGTTTCTCTATGCTTTTCCTCCCTTCCCTCTCCTGTTCAAAGTGCTAGTCAAAATCAGATCACAACCCTGCAAGATGATCCTGATTGCTCCAGACTGGGCCAGACAGCCCTGGTATCCACTCCTGCTGTTCTTAGCAGTCCATCTTCCCAGTGTCTTCCCAGAAATTGCAACCTGTTAACCTGTGTTCAGGGGAGGGTTTGGTACCCGAACCTCAAATCTCTCAATCTCAAGGCCTGACTCTTGAAGAGTTAGAGTTTGCTGATTTACACCTCTCCCAAGGTGTATTGGATATCCTGCAGGCTTCTAGAAAACCTTCCACCAGGGCTAAATGGAAAAGATTTTCCATATGATGTTCTGGGAAGCATATTTCCCCCAGAATCTGCTGATCTGCCCACAGTCCTTGATTATGTGGTTCACTTAAATAGCTTGGGGCTGAGACCAGCTACACTGAAAGTGCATCTAGCAGCTGTGTCTGCTTTTATTTCAGCAGGTAAGCCCTCTTCTCTCTCAGCTCACCCTTTTTTCTCCAAGTTTTTCAAGGGATTGCTTCACACCAACCCTCCATTCAGGGCCCCTGCCCCTGCCTGGGACCTCAATGTTTGCATTGCTCAGCTTATGCAACCCCCTATTGAGCCTTTATCTTCAGCAGAGCTTAAGTACTTGACTTGGAAGACTGTGTTTCTGGTAGCCATCACTTCTGCCAGACGCATAAGTGAATTACAAGCTTTGTCAGTGGAGCCTGATTTTACCTCCTTCCATAGAGATAAGGTGGTCCTCAGGACTAACAGGATGTTCTTGCCTAAGGTGGTTTCAGATTTTCACCTTAATCAATCTATGTCTCTTCCAGTGTACTTCACTGACCATTCCTCCTCTGGCAAGAGGAGACTGCACAGTTTAGATGTGAAAAGAGCCCTTAGCTACTACATAGAGCTTACCAAGGGTCACAGGTTTGACTCTCTCCAACTGTTCCTCACTTACGGTGAGGTTGGTAAAGGGAAACCTGCCACTAAAAGATCCATTGCTGGGTGGATTGTCTCTTGTATCCAATTTTGTTATGAGAAACTGGGTAAAGTTCCTCCCTCAGGCCTGATGGCTCACTCTACCAGAGGTACAGCTGCTTCCCTGGCTGCTGCCAGGGACATCCCTATTCTATAGATATGTCTAGCAGCTACCTGGAAAACAGTTCACACTTTTACCAAGCATTACTCCCTGGACATCCAGGCTAGAAGTGATGCTCGGTTTTTGCACAGCTGTGCTTCAGAGCCTATTTCCTAAGTAGGTTCTGTCCCTCCTCCATGGGGGCACTGCTTTGTAGTCTGCATATGTCAGAATATAGCAAGACTTCATGTTGTTTGAAGAAAAAATTACTCACCTTAGTAATGTTGTTTCTTTTAATGGAGTCCTGCTATTTTCTGACCTCCCCCTCGCCTGCCCCTCTAAGAACCTTTGTTTTTGGGATGTGGGTGGGCAGTGCAGTGTTGGCACTTAGTAGGTGCCCACCCTTGTTTCACCCCTTCCTTTTTTTGGGGTGACTGGGTGTTGTGTTTTCATTTTTGGGTCTCCTGACTTGAGTCTTTGTGTTGGGGCCAAAAAAATGTGTTTCTGTGTTTAGTAGCCAGTTAGCTAGTGTTGGTTTACAGCTTCCACACAGGACCTTAGTGAGTTTAGCTCGTAAAGATCTGACGGTTTGAGTTTGAAGAACAACAGACAGAGTCTCAACCAAGCTCAAGCTCAGTGTTCCATGCATGGCATGGAAAGTTAATTCTTTCATCTCCGGGGCAGTTCGAAGGTTGGGACTCACTGCATATGTCAGAATATGGCAAGACTCCATTAGAAGAAACAACATTACTAAGGTGAGTAATTTTTTCTTCTGTTCTAGAATTTTAACATTTTCAATGTCAGTCTGGCCTCAGTTCCTCCTCTGTTCCAAACCTGCTTCCGAGGAATATCAGCCATTGTGAAAATAAAAAGTAGAAATAGCGCAATAAATACAGACTTTGCAGGGAAAATGTTTAAAGAACACGAGCCCCTAGGCAACCATGTCATGCCTATTAAAGGCGTAAAGAAAGCCTGAAAACATTGTACAGCTACCATTTCACCTCATCTCCTTCCATGGAAGACTCAGAGACATCTTTTTTGCCAGGCACTTCAGCGCTTGTAACGCACTTCATCTGCACTCAACTGTACTTCCAAGCATTCATCTCCACAGGTACATGCTGCATTCTTATTTTCACCCAAATGCCAAGCTCTGAATACCACTAAAATGCCAGGCAATGGGTGAGGAATAAATCATCACAGGGAAATCACCAGTCCTTTAACAAACGAGTTTTGCTTCAGCAAATATAGCCTGTTGCAAGTCAAGTTGACTTTCATTCATCAAAAGCATATAAAATAAACTAAAAAGCCAACAAAGACTGCAACGAGGATTGAAGCAGCATTGCAGCATTGTAGCCGTCTTGCTGCTTACCCAGCCCCACCTCCCTTGTGAAGTTTGTGGCATGTGCATCATGCAGCGTGGTGCCTGTGTGCATTGTGGCTGTGGCACACTGTTCTTACCTGTTACCTTCACACTGTGGCTGCAGCATCTTCCTCTGCAGTGTTGGCTGTCAGGATGGTGGTTGTGGGGTGGCCAGGTCATGCAGCTGTCCCTTCTATGTGTGTGTGGGCTGCTTTGACACATTGGTCACCCAGGACGATGTAGGGCACCAGGCATTGGCCATGGCACTCTGACTCTGTGCCTGTTCTGAGCCTCTTGCCCACTGACCCCTTGCGGTTCACCACTGCCACCCCTGTCTTGTTACTGTGCACTTGTGCAGCCCTGCCTGTGTTCACATTTGCATGATGGCTTTGCTCATCATCCTAGTTTCAGCATGCTCTCTTGCTCCTGCGCAGTCCAGGTTGCTCAGGTGCAAGTCTGGTTGCAGAATGGTGTATTTCTACTATATTCAATGGTTGAGATATTCAGACTGTGCCAGGAAGGGGGCAAGCCTGGGTGCAGCCCAACTGCATGCAGTTTTGGAGACCTCATCTACGCAAGGATGTAGACAGGATGGAAGCAGTCCAGAGGAGAGCAACTAAAATGGTGTAGGGTCTACATCAGAAACCATATGAAGAGAGACTGAGAGAGCTTAATATTTATACCCTCGATGAAGGAGGGACAGGGGGACATGATAGAAACTTTTAAGTACCTCAAGGGAATCAACAAAGTCCAGGATGGTAGCATCTTTCAGAAAAAGAGATGTGCAAGAACAAGGGGGCACAATTTAAAGTTAGAGGTGGGACAGCTCAGGGGTAAAGTGAGAAAATTTTTTTTCACAGAGAGAGTGGTGGATGCATGGAACTGCCTTCCTGGAGAGGTTGTGGGGTCTAAAACAGTGGAGGAATTCAAACATGCATGGGACAGACATAAGGCAATTATAGTGGGGGGTTACAGGAAGTAGGCTGTTGGTTAACTAGAATCTGCAGCATATCCAATAGGTAGGGAAATGGGCAGACTGGGTGGGCCAAGTGGTCTTTATCTGCCGTCAAAGTCAAAGTCAAACTGGGAAGATCCAGAGCATGGACCAGGCAATATTCAAACGTGCTGTGCTATGGCTCAGCACCATTGAATATGGCACTGAGGGCGCACGCACTGCGCATGGTGCAGTGGCACTGCGCAAACACAAGTGGCAGCAGGGGAGCAGAGCGATGCACCAGTGCAAGTGTGGTTGTGTTAGGTGCATCAACCGTGATATTCAGCACTGGGCATGCAAATGGGGCCATTATACATGCAAGGCACAAATGGGGCTATTTGCATGTCATTATAGCCCCATTTGCATGCAGTGCACTGATCCTTGGCAACTTGCCCTGGTGCCCTGCCAGGCTGCAGCCATCATGGACCACCACCCCCCCACCCCTCAGTGGGCTCCACACCCGATCACCCATTCATGGGCATGTGCACATGTATGCCCTGGTGGCACAGTGGACCTTACCCCTTTGCCCGATCGTGGGTATATGTGTAATGTCTCCCTGGTGGTCCAGTGGATGATCCCCAGCTCCTGATCACAGACATGTGTTTCTAAACTCCCTGGTGGTCCAGTGGACCCTACCTCATCACTCAATCACAGGCATATGTTTAATAACTCCCTGGTGGTCCAGTGGACCAATCCCCAGCACCCAATTGCGGGCATAGGTTACTATCCATGGTGGTCCAGTGGTACCCCCCACCCCACCTGCCCACTGTGTCTCCTGCCACCCTGCACCCCCCAGTCAGCTGTGGGCGGCAGCTCCCCACCCGCAGGCCACCCAGCCACCTGCCGACTGATAGCATATATTAGGACTGTGTGCCTTTTGGTCCACTTTTTGGGCCAATGGGCATGCAGACTATACTGTACTACACAGTCATGAAATGTGAATGAGCGTTCATTCACATTTTGGGACTAATAACTATATGATCTGCATGCTTGTGAACAATGAACCTATTGGTCCACGTGTGGGCCAATGGGCATGCAGACCATATTGTACTACCACAGTCATTAAATGTGAATGAGCTGCTCATCTCATATTTTGGGACTGTGTAGCACAGTATGGTCTGCATGCCCATTGGCCCAGACAGTAGACCAACAGTGTACAGCCCTACTGTACGCTGTCAGTTGGCGGGTGGTCAAGCAGCCTGTGGTGGAGAGCTGCCATCCACCACTGACTGGGGGATGCAGGATCATGGGGATACAGGGATGGGTGGGTGGGTGGGGTTACCACTGGACCACCAGGGATAGTAACCTATGCCCATGATCAGGCACTGGGAATCAGTCCACTGGACCACCAGGGAGATATTACACATATGCTCATGATCAGGAGATGGGGCAGGGTCCACTGGACCACCAAGGTGTTTATAAACACATGCCCATGTTTGGGCAAAGGGGTAGGGTCCACTGGACCACCAGGGATTGGTTCAACACATGCCTGCAATTGGACAAGAAATAGCAGTCCACTGGAACCACTAGGGAGTTCCTTTACAAATGCCCACACTTGGGTGATGGGGCAGTGGCCACAACTCTCCCTGGGCAGGGGGCATGGGGTCAGTGTTTTGGGAGGTTGGGTGGCCACCCATGGCAGGCGGCTGCTGTGTTGTGCCCAACAATATGGCAGCCCACCTGTGGGTGTCCCTGACTTGTTTCCTGTTTGTTTGGGCACAACATTGTGCCCCCCTGAGTGGTACAAGGTGTGGTTGTGCCTGCATCTGTGCCACAAATCTCAGGCTGAATATCGAGATGTGCTGCATATGCATGGGCATGCCCCCCGCACTTGCTCCACATACATTACAGATGTTTTCTGGTGCATTGGTGGTTGTGCAGCACAACCCACCCATTTGAATATCATGCCAGGTGCATTGGTGGGTTGTGCATGGTGCAATGCCTCTGAATATCCCACCCAATGTCTTTTGCACCTGCACATGTCTGTGGCGCATCCACTGAATATGGCGTCATTTTCCTGGGTTGCGCTATGCATCACATTGCGCGTGTTCAGGGTGCACTTTTGAATATCTGGGCCCTTTTCACCAGAGCCAGTCAAAATACATTTGGATAACATTGTGACTGGCTCTGCTGACTATCTGCACTAGAAAAATGAGATTTTTTTGGTTTTTACTCAGAGGAGTGGGTAGCTATAGTTGCATTGTGTTCTGACTGTCTCTGTTAACTACCTACATTAAAAATGTGATTTTTGTTTTATGCTCAGGGGAGAAAGTAGCTGCAGTGGTACAATGCTTTGTTTCATTTTGGTGACTGTCTGCATTTAAAAAATGTGATTTTTCTTTTCTTTTTTTTTACACAGGGTAGGGGGTAGCTATAGATTGATATTTTCCTAATTCTTACTCTGACTCTGGTTACTGACTGAATTTTGAAAATGTAATTAAATGTTTTCTTCTGCTGGACATTTTCCATGTGGTTTTATGTGATTTGATTAATCATCCTTTTCCCTGTTTCCTTACTGTATTTGGTTAGCATGTTATGTGTTAACATACTCCCTTGTGGCCAGCTTTTGGCCAATAAGAAGCCAGAATTGGTCAGCCCCATTCTATGAATATTGTCAATAAAAACAATAAAATTGAATTATCACAGACAGAATAATTCAATCCAAAGTACGGTATTTTAAGGTGGGATTATTTGAAAAGAAAATTTCTAAGGTTAAATCTCAGAGAAGCTGATGGAGCTCTCGAAAAGATTAAAAGAAAACAACACAAACACGTGTTTACTTAATGTAAGAAAATACTAACTAAATATATATTTCTAGTCAGCAGGATATCTGAGTGCAATGAGACTTTGATCCAGCAACCATCACTAAATAATTGCCACCAGAGTCACACAACAGAGAAATCCCATCAGTATCCTCAGTGCAGAAAGAGTTCTTATAACCTACATCTCATCACTGTACAATACATTCATGAAGGAGAGTGGCAATTTAAATGTACCAAATATCAGAGGCGTGTGAGTGGGCTAAATGCAGTTAAATGTACTGACAAGAGTTTAACAGTGCAGCATAAAACTATAGCACACCAAATTCACAAGAAACCATATACCTGTGCTCAGTGTGACAAATGTTTTGCCCAGAAGCGTTACCTGATACACCATCAGCGAATTCACTCTGGCGAGAGGCCATATAAATGTGCTGAATGTGACAAGAGTTTTGCTCAGAAGAGCGACTTGCGAAAACATCAGCGAATTCACTCTGGAGAGAGGCCATATAAATGTGCTGAATGTGACAAGTGTTTTGGACAGAAGAGTGTCCTGATAACACATCAGCGAATTCACTCTGGAGAGAGACCCTATATATGTGTTGAATGTGACAAGTGTTTTGGCCAGAAGAGTGTACTGACAACACATCAGCGAATTCACTCTGGAGAGAGACCATATACATGTGTTGTATGCAACAAGAGTTTTAGCAATAAGAGTAACCTGAGAACACATCAACGAATTCACTCTGGAGAGACACCACATAAATGTGTTGAATGTGACAAGACATTTGCCCATAAGGGTGACCTGGTAAAACATCAACGAATTCATTCTGGAGAGAGACCATATAAATGTGCTGAATGTGACAAGAGTTTTGGCCGTAAGAGTGTCCTGAGAAGACATCAGCGACTTCACTCTGGCAAAAGGAAGCCATCCTGGGGACGTTGCTTGTGCTAAGAAGAGCGCTTTCAGCAAACATCAAAGAATAATACAGTACTAATTTCCTGATTTTTTTAAATATGCCCAGGCTTAAGAATTGGGTCCATTCTTGTCATGGTACTAGAAATCCCTGAACATTTGGAGACACTAACCCCAAGAGAGAGATCATATAAATGTATTGATTGTGACAAATGTTTTGGCAGTAAGAGTACTGAGACAAAACATCAAATAATTCTCTCCAGAAAGAGATCATATAAATGTATTGAATGCAATGAGTTTTGCCGAGAAGAGTGATCTGATACAAAATCAGCAAATTTATTCCAGAGAGAGAGGCACACAATGATAAACTTTATCACACTGATAAACTTTATCACAACCACTATGAGAAAGTGGCAAACCACCCTGAAATTGAGTCTTGAGTTTTGAATATGCCCTGGCTAAAGAATGGGGTCCATTCTTGCCACGTTATTAGAAATCCCTAAACATTTGGAGACACTAAACCCCCGAGAGAGAGACCCTATACCTGTATATGTGTTGAATGTGACAAGTGTTTTGGCCAGAAGAGTGTACTGACAACACATCAGCGAATTCACTCTGGAGAGAGACCATATACATGTGTTGTATGCAACAAGAGTTTTAGCAATAAGAGTAACCTGAGAACACATCAACGAATTCACTCTGGAGAGAGACCACATAAATGTGTTGAATGTGACAAGACATTTGCCCATAAGGGTGACCTGGTAAAACATCAACGAATTCATTCTGGAGAGAGACCATATAAATGTGCTGAATGTGACGAATCATTGGTGGAGCAATTTGTGACACTAGTGACAAGCCACAGTTATTTCGTGCTCAAGTCTTGGTGAGTATCTTCACGTGGTGAGCCCTGTTTTAACAGAATCTCACCAAGGCGATACTACTGTATAGATAATATATAGTATGGAAAGAGACAAAAATGAAACTGAAAGCTGGGTGCACAGATCCCAGCATAAAAAAGTGCCTAACCTAGCACCTAGGCACTAGAGGCAGAGGTTGGAGCGATGTAATAGTGCACATCCTCGGGAATTAGTAGCATCCTGCCACAGTGTCAGACCATGGAGTGCATTGTCCCACAGTGGTAGCAGAAGCCAACAAGCCACAAACAGTAAAAGACTGATAGGCCAGCCCAGAGGACTGCAAACAGTTAAGTGGACTTACGAGGACAAACTAGAAATTATGTATTGCTATTATTATCATGCACCTGAGTTTTCAGTAAGAGGATATACCATCAGACTTCAGAACAAATTGCAGCAGAGAGAAATAATTGCCACAGACAAACTGAACAGTGTGACAGATGCAAACTTTAGATCCCTAATAGGAGAAATAAAAACAAAAAAGTACATAGATGAGATTAACTTGGGCAGACTGCAGAAGGAAGCAGGTGAAGAGGTAGCAAAAGAGAAGGAAGAGGTACCAGAGGCTTTCATAGCAGGAAGAGCAGATACATGGGATACAGCAAAGAAAAGGGATCTGATATGGTATAGCATTTATGCCAAAAAGCAGCTCTTACCAGCACAGCAACAAAAATCGCAGATATATTTGAACAGACATATAGACAGAGACATCCAGATATGGCAAACATCACAAAGAAAAGAATAACCACACAAAAGTGGAATGTAATGAAAAGTGCAGTTTAGTGATCTAGAAAGGCAACACATCGAAATAGAAGTCCTTGAACAGTTAAAGAAAGAAGGATTTGAGGTAGAGACTCAGCCTACACCAGTATCATCTGGTAAGCCATTACAGCAGACAACTGCTCAGCCAATATTGGTACATGAAACAAAACATGACACACCTCCTAAAGACACCCAGCAAAGTGCACATCAAGTGCCATATCCGAGCAAAACAGCTGAAGTTCCAGGTCAACCTATACAGAGAGCGGAAGAGCAGGAAATGCCAATTACAGGAACAACCCTTAACCAAGAGGAAGAAAACATGAGAGAAGACTTGCTGGACCTAATTGACATGGATAAATATATCAAAATACATCAAAGAGAAAGACTGCAAAAATTACACCTGACATACACAGTTAGGGAACACATAAAACAGATAAGCAAAGTTATTGGAACCATCCAGAGGGATCCATATGATGTCACTGAAATAAACAGAATACATTATTGTGCAGCGAGACTAATAACAAATAGAGCAGTGCCAAAAAGCAAGGAATGAAGAACAAAAAGAGGAAATTCAGCATACCACCATGGAAAAAGCGGATAGAAGGGACAATTATGGAACTAAGATCAGAAGTATCACTGCTGGAGGAGTTTAGAAAGGTAATAGATCAATGAGAAGTCATCAGGAAAGTGGATGAAATCAAACAAAATGCTGTATTAAAACAGATCAGGACCTAAATTTTACCATCTCAAATAACAAGCTTAAGATCTCTGCTCAAGCCGAGAAGCTCAGGAGATACGTGAAAAGGAACAGTGAAAAATGCAAAATAGATGGTTTAGAAGACCAAAAGAAATTCTATAGGGAGCTGGGAAAGAAAACAGCCAACATAAAAACTCCACCAGTAAAGAAAGAAATTGAGGAATTCTGGAGAAATATTTATGAAGATCCAGTTGAACATAATAGGGATGCAAAGTGGATACAGGAAATAAAAGACAGCATTAGAAATGGTACTACTAGAGATATGGAGTGGCCTGACTTAACAGCTAAGGAGATAGAAATGAAGATAAGGAAGGCCTCCAACTGGAAAACCCCAGGTCCAAATGCAGTACCCAACTTCTGGTTGAAAGTACTAACAGCTTTGCACCAAGATTTAGCTACCTCAAAAAACTATTTATATGCACATCCCGACTTAACACCTATCTGGTTAACGACAGGGAATACCACACTTCTTATTAAATCTGAACCTGCCAGTCTCCCCAAGAACTATCGCCCAATAACCTGTTTACCAACAACATATAAACTATATACTGGAATCGATGCAGATAGAGTCTATAATCATTTAGACTGCAATAAACTCATGGCAATATAACAAAAAGGTAATAAAAGAAAATCATATGGCACAAAGGACCATCTCTTGTTGAACAAAGCCATTATGGAGAGCTGCAAAAAATGCCGAAATCTTAGTGTAGCATGGATCGACTACAAAAAAGCATTTGACAGTATCCCACACTCCTGGATCACTGAATGCTTACGGATCTACAGGATACACCCTACACTAATAAACTTCATCACAACAACAATGACAAAGTGGCAAACCACCTGCAATTAAATCATGAGAAAGGTCAAATCACCATCCCAAATATAAGTATCCAACGAGGGATATTTCAGGGTGACTCTTTGTCACCACTTCTGTTTCCTTGCCCTCAATCCCTTGAGTAACCTAATCTACAACCTAGGCTATGGATACAGCTTGAACCCCAGAAACAAAATAATCAACAGCTAACATCTCACCTTCTATTTGTAGATGACCTAAAACTTTACAGTTCATCTGACAAACATTTGAAAGAACAACTACTAAATTGTTAAGACCTTTTCTGATGATGACATCTACGGATGACGTTTGGCCTGAACAAATGTGCCAAGCAACATTTGTAGCAGGAGAGATAACTCGAAAAACGTGAATCTGGTGGAGGTCTGTGACATAAAAGAACTTGAGCAAGAGTGAGTGTATAAATACCTGGGAATAGATGAAGGAGCAACAGCACAACATGAACAAATGAGAGTAAAAGTAAGCAAGGAATATTTTAGAAGGTTAACGCTAATTTTGAAAACTGCCTTGACAACACAAAATAAAGTGCAAGCTATAAATCAACTCGCCCTTCCAGTGATATCATACAGCTTTGGTGTGATAGACTGCCACAGAAAGTGTTGAACCAGCTAGATATAAAACAAGAAAAATGTTTCATGCTCACCAATTAATATACAAAAATCAGTGCATGCCAAGATTATACATCAAGGGCAGAGGAGGCATAGGCCTCATTGAGATTGATTACACATATAGATCCACAATAGTAGGGCTGCATACATACATACTGACATCCTTGGACCCAAATATAGCCAAGGTCTTGCATCATGAAGAAAATAAGCCTAAAATGACTTCACTCATCAAATTAGGAGAAGCCTTCAGAAGGGTAGCGAGATTGATGTCAATCCAAAAGTAGATAAGGAATTGTCAGCAACATAAAATGCAAAGAATCAGAAAAAGGAGTATAAGGATAAAGACCAACAGAAAAGAAAAACAATTGGAAAGTCCATAATTATAGTGGAAAATACAGGAGCTACTGGAGCAACCACAGGTCGATCAAGCCCTGACCCATGAGTGGTTAAAAGAGGTGAATTTAGGCCACGGATGAGAGACTAATAATGGCAGCCCAAGATAGTGGGCTACGCACAAGATAGTTCACAAAAATCCATAGAAAAACAGGAGAAACAGACAAGTGCAGGTTCTGTAGTACAGAATTAGAAACAGTTAGCATCTCGTGGCTGGATGTGAAGTACTCATGGCAGAAGGCCTGTATACTGAAAGACACAACAATGTAGCATGATTGATCCACTGGAAACTGTGCAAACACTATAATATACAGGTAGCAGAGAGACACTGAAACATGAACCACAAAGAATCACAGAGAATGAAGAATAATGATCACATGGGATCACCCAATACCAACAGCCAAGAAAGTGGAAGAAAGAAAACCTGATATTATAATACAAGAAAAGAGAACAAAGGTAGCATTACTGATTGAAATAGCCACCCCTAGTGACTACAGTGTGCTGCGACAGAGACACAAAATCATGAAATACCAAGATATGCAGTCAGAAACTAAACTGATGTGGAATAAGGACACTGAATTGTTCCAGTAGTGCTTGGAGCAATAGGACTAATCAAAAGAACTTTCAGGCACATTTAAATATGCTACCAATACTTGTGACACATTATGAACTTCAAAGGAAGCTATTTTGAGGGAGATTGTGTGTGCTGAGAAGAGCGCTCTCAGCAAACATCAAAGATTAATACAGTACTAATTTCTTGAGTTTTGAATATGCCCTGGCTAAAGAATGGGGTCCATTCTTGCCACGGTATTAGAAATCCCTAAACATTTGGAGACACTAAACCCCCGAGAGAGACCCTATACCTGTATATGTGTTGAATGTGACAAGTGTTTTGGCCAGAAGAGTGTACTGACAACACATCAGCGAATTCACTCTGGAGAGAGACCATATACATGTGTTGTATGCAACAAGAGTTTTAGCAATAAGAGTAACCTGAGAACACATCAACGAATTCACTCTGGAGAGAGACCACATAAATGTGTCAAGACATTTGCCCATAAGGGTGACCTGGTAAAACATCAACAAATTCATTCTGGAGAGAGACCATATAAATGTGCTGAATGTGACAAGAGTTTTGGCCGTAAGAGTGTCCTGAGAAGACATTAGCGACTTCACTCTAGCAAAAGGAAGCCATTCTGGGGACGTTGCTTGTGCTAAGAAAAGCGCTTTCAGCAAACATCAAAGAATGATCCAGTACTAATTTCCTGATTTTTTTAAATATGCCCAGGCTTAAGAATTGGGTCCATTCTTGTCATGGTACTAGAAATCCCTGAACATTTGGAGACACTAACCCCAAGAGAGAGATCATATAAATGTATTGAATGTGACAAATGTTTTGGCAGTTAAGAGTACTGAGACAAAACATCAAATAATTCTCTCCAGAAAGAGATCATATAAATGTACTGAATGCAATGAGTTTTGTCGAGAAGAGTGATCTGATACAATATCAGCAAATTTACTCCAGAGAGAGAGAGGCACACAATGATAAACTTTATCACACTGATAAACTTTATCACAACCACTATGAGAAAGTGGCAAACCACCCTGAAATTAAACCACAAGAAAGATCAAATCACCATCCCAAGTAACAATATCCTATGAGGGATATTTCAAGGCGACTCCTTGTCACCATCGCTGTTTTGCCTTACCCTCAACCCATTAAGTAACCTAATCAATAATCTAGGCCATGGATACAACTTGAACCCCAGAAACAAAAACAATCAACAGCTAACATCACACCTCCTCTTTGTAGTTGACCTAAAGCTTTATAGTTCATCTGACAAACACTTGAAAGCACAATTACGAATTGTTATGACCTTCTCTGATGAAATATGAATGACATTTGGCCTAGATAAATGAGCCAAGTAACATTTACAGCAGGAAAGGTAACTCATAAGAAAAACATTAACCTGATGGAGGATTGTGACATAAAAGAACTTGAGCAAGAGGGAGTGTATAAATACAGTACAGTTGCATAAGAACTTACCGTAACAGTAGATCTTTGAGATTATCTCTTGCAGCAGGTTATTTATTTATTTATTTATTTATTGCAAATGTTTCACCGGAAAGGCACACTGAGCAACAAGATGCTTGTCTCCCGGTGTGACATGGGAGGGTACACATGGATATGATAACACACAGGTTATCAAGTGAACAGTTAACAGAAGCAAATAAAAAGCAGCATAAGGATACACAACTGCATGAATATACAAGCAGCTCACATTGAATGCTTAGGATATTATAGTATCAAATATTTTTTGTGACAAGAAGCAGCAGACAAGGTAAATTAGCATAGTAATAACAGCTGTAAACAACAGAGGATGTATATCACAGTTATACAGGGAAAAACAGGCCCAGGGCATAATTGCAAGGTTGGGGTTATATGCCAACTGCTGTAGCAAGGCTAAGGCCACTGGTTAGGCATTGGGGAGGGGACAGTGGGGCATGGCAGGTTCAGGGTCAGGAGCAATTTGTAGTAAGGAAGTTTGCTAGGGTGGTAGACAGAGAGTAGGAAGAGGAGGAGTGCCAAATTTGTGGTGGGAGGGCATTCCAGAGCTTGGGTAGCCAGTGTGAGAAGGCAGCTTGACTGGCAGAGGGCTTCCACCTAGGGACTGAAAGTTGGCGGGAGTCACTGGATCTAAGATGATGGGAGGGAGGTGGGGCATCTGTGAGCATGGTGGCAAGGTAGGAGGGGATGGACCTGAGCTATAGGTTGGAGACAAATTTAGCACAGTGACAGATGCAGCGGTTTTCAAGGGACGGTACTGCCAAGGCTTGGTAGAGGCCACAGTGGTGGATGAGAGGAGAGGCATCAAAAGCAAAGCAGCAGAAGGCATTATAAATTTGTCCAGTTTAGCTAGGGTGGACTTGGGGGCTGCACTGTATACAGTGTTGCAGTAGTTGATGGAGGGCAGTATCATCTTCAGGACCAGTTCATGTCAGACTCGGGAAGGGAGATTGCTGTGGTTCCTATATAGTGCACAGAGCATGGGGCATAGTTTTTTTGAGATAGCATTGATGTGGTCAGAGAAGGAGAGATGGCTGTTGAGCCAGACCTCCAAGTAACGGAATGAGGAGACATCTTTAAGTTTTTGGCCATCCAGGGTGGTGAAGTAGGGAAGGGAGGGGAATCTGGCCAGGCATTGTCATGTGCCTAAGGTCATAGGGACAGTTTTTATTGCATTTAGGGAGAGCTGGTGTGAGCTAAACTATTGCTGTACCTTGTTGAAGTCAGTATGGAGGTTTGACTGTACCACATCAGGGACAGAGCACTAGTAGAGTACAGTATCATCTGCATACATGTGGGTTGAGGAAGTAGAGCAGATGAGTGGCAGGTCATTTAGGAATATAGAGAATAGAATGGGACCAAGAACCGATCCCTGTGGGACACCAGTAGTTAAGGGAAGGGGGGTGGAGATTCATTTGTGACTCTAACGGACTGAGTTCTATCAGAGAGCTATGATCTGAACCAGTTTGTGACTGCAATAGAGAGGCCTGATTCAGCTAGACTCGAGAGAAATATGGGATGGGAGATGGTGTCAAAGGCTTTTGCAAGGTCAACAAAAATGGCTGAGGTCATCAGTCCACTGTCAATATCTGTCAGGATAGTATCTATAAGCCTTATCAGGGAGGAAGTGGTGGAGTGTCCCTTCCTGAAGCCAGACTGGAATGGCGTGAAGAATTTGGAGTCAGTGAGGAAGGAGGTAAGTTGGGTGAGCACAAGGTGCTCTTGTAGTTTTGCTAGGGCTGGGAGAAGGGAGATACGGTGGTAGTTAGAGGGGGAGGTGGAGGCACCTCCTTTTGGCAGAGGGATGACAATGGCATGCTTCCATGCATGGGGGACAGCAGCGGCAGCAAAGGATTGGTTTAGGAGTTTGGCAAGCAGAGTTGCTATTGTGGGGGCAGAGAGGAATAGAAGTTTGGGGTCTAATCCATCTGGGGATTTGCCTTTTGAAGGGTTGAGAGAAAGTAATGCATCTAGGGCTTCAGTTGCAGAGACGTTTTTGAAGGAAAAGGAGCGAGGCCTAGTCTGGGTCTATATGTCTGTAGGTGGTGCGAGAGGTGTAGTGCTGTGCAAGGAAGAGAGGAGGGTGGCAGCACAAGTGGAGAAGTACACTTTGAACTCAGTGGCGACTGCTGTGGGCTCTGATAGGAGAGAGTTGCTTACATTTAGCATTGGAGTCGGATTGGCTGCAGTGGGGTGAAAAGGGAGTGAATGAGCTGCCAGAATTTTGAGGGTTTATTTAGGTTTGACTGGAGGGAGCTGCTGAAGTACTCTGCTTTTGCAAGATGAGTGGTTCTGGTGCACTTGTTACAGAGTATGCAGTATGTGGAGAGATGTTGTGGGAGGAGTGAGGATTTATGCATTTTCCAGGCTTTGTCCTGTGTGATTTGACATGCAGTCAGTTCTTGGGTGATCCAAGGTAGGTGGTTTACTCTTACTCTTGTACGATGCAGTGGGGCATGTGTGTTTCAGACACTGAGGAATGTGTTTTTAAAGTGGAGGAAGGCATCATCAATGGAGATCATAGATGGGGCAGGGGCCCAGTTTGCTAACACAGGGTCATCTAATACAGGGGTTAGATTGAGGGATTTATAGGAGTGTTGGACTAAAAATTTAATGGGGGATTTTGGGTGATGGATTTAACACACTAAGAAGGTTATGTGGTGGTCACTGAGGGAATCAGGAAGAATACCAGCTTGTTTGGCCCGGTGGGTGTGTGTGGTAAGGACCCAGTCGATGAGCGAGTGGTTACCAGATTTTAGGTTAAGCCGGGTGGGCCCAGTAATGATTTGTGAGAGGTGTAGGGTGGAAATTTCAGTCCTGGTTTTGTTGAAGGCAGAAGCTAGCCAACTGTGGCTCAGATCGCCCATAATGTAAAGTTCCCCTGTCGTGGTTAGGCAGGAGATTTGCTTGGAGAGGTTGGTGACAGCAGAAGCTGGTGTACCAGGTCAGCAGTATATTCCAGCAATGTAGATTGGTAGTGAGAAGGGACAAACAAGCTGAATTAGTATTACTTCAAGGACTTTTGGTTCAGAATTGGTCAGGACCACTGAATAGTGCAAGTCCGAGTTTACATAGATGGCTATTCCTCCACCTTTAGAGGCTCTATCCTGGCAGGCCATAGTGTAGCCTGGGATAGCGACAGAGGAGTCGTTGGATGTTTTTGTTGAGCCAGGTTTCAGACAGGGTGAGGATATCTGGAGTGTAGTGGATGGCAAGAACCTGAAGGGGAGTCAAGCTTGTGGACAAGGCTTCTTATATTTAGGTGCAGGAGGTGCAGACCATGTGGGAGAAGGTCCCCAGAGTGAGGTGAAGAAGAGGCCGATGTTGGAGAGGGACATGGGGGGTAGTACTGGGGCCAGGGTTAGGGTGGATGTCACCTGCTGCAAGAAACAGGAGAGTGAGAGTTAGGTAGTGAGTTAATAGCTGTATATGACTGACTGTGAGCAGATCTCTCTTAGATTTATGGCATGTATGAGCTGGGCATAGGGGAATAAGTTGAAAAATGACCCAGGGGAGTGATGGGTTGAAAAGAAATGGGCTGGGACATGTGGCAGAGTGTGTCCATGCTTGGGTGAAAGGGGAGGTGGATGCCGGGCTGCAGAGCTCAATGAAGTTTGGCAGGATTTGGAAGGGAGGCATGGGAGAGGTGAGTGGCATGTTGGAAAGGAAGGGAGGGAGAAGAGAATAGGGATGAGCAGGGTCAGGTGGCCTGGTAGAAGGATCATAGCATGGATCAGGTGCTAGGAGGACCCTACTGTTGTGGTTACTTAGTGGGGAAGGTAGGTGCTGTAGTTACTTATTGCAGAAGGTGGAGGGCTGGGATGCGGGGGCAAGGAAATGATAGGGACCTGTAAGGACTAGAAACCAATGGGGGAGCAGAGGGAATGAGGGTTTTAGGTAGCCAATGAGGGAGTGAGGAGTGCTGCTAGGCTTATTAGCCAATGAGGAGCAAGTGCTGCTAGGCTTATCAACCAATGATGGAGCGAGAGGGAATGTGGTGGGCAATAGGGGTATTTAATCAGTGGAGGGGTGGGAGTGGGAGGAGGGCCGAAAATCCTTTTATTAGACACCTGAATTTTGTAGTTGCAGCTAAATCTAGTTATGGCAGAGCAGGCGAAAGCGCGGGGAAAGTTCTTGCCAATCGGAGTGGGTTTGCTGGAGAGCGCCTGTGTTCTGATTGGCTGCGCTGTCGCCATACCTTCCAAGGAGCTGCAGGTGGGCGGCTGCCTGGTTCAGCAGGGTGCCATCCGACCGTGGGGGAGCTGAAGCAGCCCTGTTCAAGGGCAGGCAGCTGGAGAGAAGAAAAATAGCAGGAGTTAAATAGCGCAGAGGCAGGACAGGTTGAGATTGAGCAATTTAGCAAGACAAAGGAGAATGTGACTTTTTGGTGCCATGGCAGAGTGCTTGGATGGGGGGGTGGGGGTGCAGAAGCAAGGAAACAACAGAAGAGCTGTAAGCACTTTAAAACAGTAGTAGAAATTACAATCCAGCTAATACAGTTGAAATCCTTCTATGAGACACTTGAATTTTGCTTAGCTGCAATCAAATATATTTGTAAAAAGCGCCAGGTGGCAAAAACAGGGGAAAAAGCCCTGGCCAATCAGAACAAGTTTACTGGAAGCACCTGTGTTCTGATTGGCTTTGCTGTCTCCGTACCTTCCAAGGAGCTGCAGACGGGTGTCCTAGTCTCAGTCGGCTGAGTGCTGTCTAACCGTGGGGGAGCCGAAGCAGCCCTGTTCAAGGGCAGGCAGCTTCCAAGGAGCTGCAGTCGGGTGTCCTGGTCATGGTCAGCTGGGTGCCATCCGACTGTGGGGGAGCTAAAGCAGCTCTGTCAGCCGCAAGTGTCATTTTCTCTGGATGACTTCTCAGCAATTGACCCTGGGACCTCCGTCTAACATTACTACATGGTGTCTGTATGGCATGTATAAAAGGGGAAGGGCCCAGCTACTCTTCAGTTCTTTTTCATCCTAGCGACCAAATGAGAAACCATTTCTGAGGCCTCTGATGGGAACCAAGGAAGGAAATAAGGCTGCAGCTCATGGAGTCATACAAGGACAGGAGCAAGGAACCCTTCTGAAGTAACAGCAAGGGGGGGGAAGTGGATGGGACTGCATGACCTTCTGCAAGAGATACTCTCAAAGATCTACTGTTATGGTAAGTTCTTATGCAACTGTACTATCTTCTTTGAGACAATCTCTTGCAGCAGGTCATAACACATGGGAAGATTTCCAAGCAGTTATTATGCCAAGGTGAGGAGGAAGTTAACTATCAGGACTTAGGACAGGAGGCCTTGTAAATGGCACTTCCAAAAGCAGTTTTCTTCTTGGAAGTGGTGTCTAGACTGTAATGTTTCATGAATGTATGTACAGTAGGCCACATGGTGGCTTCACAGATTTCTAAGACAGAGACACCCAGAAATTCCCTATGGAGGCCTTGTCTCTGGTAGAATGGGATTTTACCAACCTTGTGAGAATGTTGTCATGCTGTGTACTGTTACACGAAATGCAGTTGGTCAACCATCTGGACAAGTACTTCTTGGAAACCTGAATGCCCAGATTTCCAGGGGCAAAAGAACCAAAAAGCTGCTCAGTCTTTCACAACTGTGAGGTGCAGAGATGATAAAGACTGTGAGCATAACATCGGTGGTAGGCAAGCTCATGGAGAAACTGCTAAAGAAAAAAAAATCACTAGCAACCTCGAAGCCAATGGCCTACTGGACCAACGGCAACACGGGTTCATTGAGGTTAGGTCATGTCAAATGAACTTAATAGAGTTCATTGACTGGGTCACCAGTAGGGTGGATGGAGAGGTCTGTAGACATTGTGTACCTTGACTTTAGGAAGGCGTTTGATTCCGTACTGCACAGGAGACTACTGCATAAAGTGAGATGTCTTGGGCTGGGGTCAATAGTAATAAGGTAGATGCAAAATTGGCTAGTGGGTAGAAGGAAAGGATAATTGCAAATGGGGTACCTTACAGGTTGGACATAGCTACCAGCGGGGTGGTGTCTCAAGGGTCGGTGTTATGGCCACTCCTATTTAACATCTTTATAGAGGATATAGCAGAATGACTGGAGAGGAGGGTTTGCCTATTCACAGACAACATGAAGATTTGCAATCCAGTTAATATGCCTGAGGGAGCTAAGAGTATGTGCAAGGATCTGAAAAAAACTAGAGGAGTGATCCAGGGAGTGGCAACAGTCCTTCAACACAAAAAAGTGCAAAATCATGCACTTAGGCAAGAAAATCCAGGGAGTAGAATACCGGATTGGGTGGAGGAGCATGCCCTAGAGGTAACCAAGCTGGAAAGGGACCTTGGTATAATCATTTCACTGGAACTGAGGGTGGCAAAGCAATGTGAGAAGGCGGTGTCAAGGATCAGTAGAATGTTGGGATGTATTAGTAGGGGGAATCACTGGCAGAAATAGAGAGGTCATAATGCCCTTGTACAGGCAGCTGGTCAGGCCACACCTTGAATATGGGGTCCAGTTCTGGAGGCCATACCTCAGGAAGGATGTCAATATGGTGGAGCAGGTCCAGAGGAGGGCAACAAAAATGCCAAAAGGCATCTGTCATTTGTCATACATTGAAAGACTGAGGGACTTAAACATGTACTCCCTGGAGCAGAGGACGAAAGGGGGGGTAGCATGATTGAAACCTTCAAGTACATCGATGTATAAACAGGGTACTAGTAGGTAACATTTCCAGCTAAAGAGGTAGTCAAAAACAAGGAAACATTATATGCAGGTAGTAGAGGGAGGTTCAGAAGAAACATTAGAAAACACTTCTTCATGGAGAGGGTGGTAGATAGTTGGAACAAACTCCCAGTGGAGGTAGTGAGGGCAAGGACTGTGGAGGGATTCAAAAGAGCATGGGACACACCCTAGTGTCTCTTAGATCTGGGGAGGGGGGATGTTAGGTAGTAGCAAACAACCTAGCTGTCAGCTAGACAAACTGGGCAGACTGGGTGGGCCTGGCAGTCCTTTTGTACTCACACATTCCATGTTTCTATGACTCAAGGTTCTATGCACATCAAGTGTATGAAGCAGGGATTCCCCAATATTCATAGGCTCTGAATAGTACACTTGTAAATGGATAGCCTGATTTAAAGTAAACTCAGAAACAACCTTAGGCAAAAATGATGGGTTGGTGCTTAAAGTCACCCTATCATTATGAAATTGCAGGTAGGGAGGTTTGCACATTAGTGCCTGTAACTCTGAAATACATCTACCTGACGTAATGGCAACTAAGAATATAGTTTTCCAAGAAAGATAACTGAGCTCGCTGGATTCAGTGGGCTCAAAGGGACTCATTGCCAATTTTCCAAGCACAAAATTCAAATCCCACAGGGACTGGGTCCCGGATAGGGGGAGGAAGGTGCAGAATGCTTTTTAGGTTCTGATCAAACCTGGTTGGGCTGGCAGTATAGCCTAGAGGTTAGAGTATCAAGCTGTAAATGAGGTTGGTACATCAGCAGATCTGGGTTTGATTCCCACAACCTCCACTTGCATACTTTGTGATTCTGGGCAAGTCACTTAACCACCCAGTGCCCCCGGGGATTCCATGTCATAAAGGTGACCACCAAAAGGCAATCGCCATTAGGGCGACGTCACATCAACGAAAATGAATTTCAGCGATGTACCCCCACCCCGGTGCACAGCAAAAGGGCACCAGAGACAGACCCTCCCACTTTAGGATTCTCAACTCCATGGGGTGCATGTCGGGGGGGGTGCAAACCATGAAGAAAAAAAATTCAGGCCGGGCACAACAAAAGGTACTTGCGCCCAGACCCGAACCCAGCACTCTGTCCACCCAAGCCCTGAACCCACCCACCACACCATAGGGCCAGCTCAGCAGCTCACTGAGGCACCACCCTCAAAACCCTCCCTCCCTCCCTCCCATCTCTGGCTGAGCGTGCCCCCCCACGCACGCATACATGTAGTGACATCCTGTCACTATATTAGTGAACCCACCCCCATCTGGTTGCCCTACCTAATCTGTAGCCCCATGACATGCACCATGATTGAGTCACCATTTTTTGTTTGCACTAAATCACGGTTGCCCATGTCACGGGCTACCCCCACGGGTCACCCCTGAAAACAGGCACTTGTGCCTAGTGGGCCTTACCAGGATACCAAAAAATTAAAAAAATGTTATCGGGACAATAGTTTGTTGCACACAGGTAAATGGAATGTGGCAATGACCAAAAGGTAGACTTTTACAAAGGAATATTCAAACAACATGAAGTCTTGCTATATTATGACAATTGCAGTTTGTCCCACCATTAGAACTGCCCCGGAGGTGAAATAGTTAAATTCCATGCCAGGCATGGAACTTGGAGCACGAGCTCGGTTAGAGAGAGACTCTGTCTGTGTTGTTTCAAACTGAAACTGTCAGATTCTTTACTCCGCCTCACTGAACAGTCGCTCCAGAGATTTCTCCTACTGCTCGGTTAATTTCTCGGTTTAAACAGTGTTTTCTCGGTTCAATTCAACCGAGAATATTATTATTTTAACCGCAAAACCGATCGGTTCAAGCTCTGTCTGTGGTATCGTAAGTAATATACAGGTTTATTTCTGTGTGGAACTTGTAAATGTTTATCGGTTTGGTTTGAACCGATCAGGTTGTTTTAAAACTTTGAAAATCAAGTGTTTAAAGGGTTTTAGAGTGTGGTTCTCGGTTCATATTGGTTCTAAAAAAAACGGATTTCATTACGTTTTTCCACGACCCGTGACACGGTTGGGAACCGATAAGGGTGTCTTGCCTGGCACTGCCGTTAAAAGGGCAAGTTTTTGGTTAGGCTGGCATTATGTCTGAGAAACCCAAAAGAAAAACCGGGTCCACTGGGTTTCAACACTGTGATGTCTGTGGGGAAGCCTTTGCCAAGGCTGACCCACACACCACATGTGTATATTGTCTGGGGTTTGACCACCTCAATTCAGACTGCCAGATTTGTAAGAATTTCCCTGCAGCCACCCTGGATAAGAGAGTTGGCAGGCTCAGGGAACGAGAGGCCAAAAAGTCCGCTGACCCGGATGGCCAGCCCGGTTCGGTGCCAACCGAACCGGAGAGAGTGCCCTCTGACCAGGGCGAGACTTCCTCGGCCAAACGTAAAGCTGACTCGGAGGAGCCAGTTCCAGCAAAGAAAACAAGAAAATCAGCAGGTGTGGAGTCCAAAATTTCTTCTCCAACTGCTGCAGAGATAGCAAGAGCTATACAATTGTCCAGTCACTTTCTCCGGTTCCGTCCGAACCGCCACTGTCTGGTAAAAGGTCGGTTCGGCCGGATCCACCGGTTCAAGAATTTGATTTAGAAGAGTTTTATGAACCAGAGAAGGGGGAGGATGATTATGAACAGTATGAATGTGACTTTGAGAGCCTGGGGGTGCCCATTGAACCGGACATCTCCCCAGACAGACCCTTAGAATCCTCCTACGCTTTCTGAGTCCCCTTCTCACTTTATGTTTTATAAAAAAGTTGCTGAAACCCTCCAGCTCCCATTGGAGGAAGCTGTGGATGAGCAAGAGGAACCTGATTTTGTAGAAATGATGGATATTCCAGAGTCTAGGAGATTGTCTATCCCCTTACATAAGTCATTTAGGAAGCAAACAATAAAAATCTTAAAAGCTCCTAATTCTGTGCCTCCTGTGGACAAGAAGATGGACAGGAGGTACACTTTGTCAGGTCCTGATACAGAATTCCTTTCTCAGCAATGCAGTCATGTTGGAGTAGTTCAGGCTGCAGCCTGTGATAAAGCTAATATTCCCTTGGCTTCACATCCTCCTGACAAGGACTCCAGGAAGATTGATGCCATGGCTAAAAAACAATACATGGCAGCGTCCTTGGGACTCAGGCAAGCAAATTACATGGCTTATGTGGCAAGATACCAAAAATCTAGATGGGACACTGTCATGGCTTTGGCCAAACAGGCCTCTAGCCAGCTGGCTAAGGAGCTGGAACAGGTGGCTGCTGATGGTATTGAGGCATCCAAGGTGCAGTTCCATGCTGCTGTGGATGTTAATGATGTATCCTCTAGAGTCATGGCTACATCTGTGGCTTTTCGTAGGTTAGCCTGGCTCAGGTGTACTAGCTTGTCACAGGATACCCAGACTAAGGCCATGGATTTTCCTGTGGTAGGAAATTCTCTGTTTGGGGAGCAGACAGAGAATTATATGAAGAAAATGGATGAATATAGGACAACCTATAAGAGTGCTCAGGCCAAGGAGCGGCAAGCCACTCCTCAGAGGCAGACCCCCCAGGGGTAGAGGTAGGCCTTTTCACAGGCCTTTTTACCAAACCGGGCCTCCTCTGCTTATGCTCAGAGGGGCTTCTTCAGGGGCAGAGGCAGACGGGGTGCAAGCAGGCCTGCTCCCACCCCTCAGCCTAAAGCACCTGCCAAACAGGCACCCTGATGGGGCACCCAGGGCCGATTCTCCTTTGCCTGTAGGGGGCAGGTTGGCTTACTTTGTTCAGAACTGGGAGTCTCTAACTTCAGACAAGTGGGTCCTGGAAGTAGTAAGCCTGGGTCTGGTTCTCAGCTTCAAAAAATTTCCAAAGATGAGAATCAGATCTTTTCCACCTGCAAGTCCTCTAGAGACCTTTGCCTTGGAAACAGAAGTCTCAATCCTCCTGGCTCTCAGAGCTGTAGAGGGTCTCTCCCCTACACCAGGGCAAGGGTCTGTACTCCAGGTACTTCCTTACCCCAAAAGACAGGAGAATGCGGCCCATCTTGGACCTAAGATATCTAAACAAGCACCTTTTGAACCAAAATTCAAAATGGTGACTCTGGCAATGATTTTACCTTCCCTAAGGCCAGGGGACTGGCTAGCTTCCCTGACCTCAAGGATGCCTATTTCCTGTTCTCATCAGAAGCTCCCACCGAAAGTACCTCAGATTCGAACTGCCCTCAGACCATTACCAGTTCAGGCAATGCCCTTCGGCCTTACCTCTGCACCAAGGGTATTCACAAAATGTCTAGCAGTAGCAGTTGCTCATTTAAGAAGGCAAAGATTGCCATCTTTCCTACCTAGATGACTGGCTCATTGTAGCTCAGTCTCCAGACAGGTCAGATCACACCTGCAGGTTACCCAGCAGCTGCTCACCTCTCTGGTTTCTTCTAAACCTTCCAAAGTCAGTTCTGGAACCTGTCCAGGTTCTCACCTTTATAGGTGCAGAATTGACACAAGCAGGCCAGAGCCTTCCTGCCCCTAGAAAGTGTAAGGAACCTAGTGGCCCTGGCCTTCTCCTTCACTCTGCAGGTCTCTCGACCAGCAAGGCACTTCTTACAGCTGCTAGACACATGGCTGCTTCCACAGCTGTAGTGCAAGGAGCAAGGTTTCAGATGAGGGACATTCAGTTTCATTTGAGAGCCTACTGGTCCCAAAGGAAGGATCCCCTTTCCAAGTTGATCCCAGTGACTCGAACCCTGATCCAGGCCCTTCAGTGGTGGCAGGATCAGAGCAATCTGAGACTAGGGGTCCCCTTCATCCCCCTATCTCACTCCTTGACCCTTACTACAGATGCGTCCATTCTGGGTTGGGGAGCTCACATGGGCAACCTCTCCACCCAGGGAGTGTGGTCCCCTCAGGAATCTCTACTCCACATCAACTTACTAAAGCTCAGAGCTGTTTTTCTAGCACTTCAGGCGTTTTCTGCATCTGTTCAGAACAAAGTGGTACAAGTCAGAACAGACAACACCACTACAATTTGGTACATCAACAAACAAGGGGGGGGCACTCGGTCTTCGGCCTTGTGCACCGAGGCAATGAAGTTGTGGTCTCTGGCTTATTCCCTGAACACTTCCCTCATGGCAGTTCACCTCCCAGGAAAGGGCAATGTCCTGGCAGATGCTCTCAGCAGGATTTCCCAGGGCCATCATGGATGGTCTCTGGATCCCCAAATACTGGGGATAGTTTTTGCCAGATGGGGCACTCCTCAGATAGATCTTTTCGCAGCCCCAGACAATCACCCACTTCCACTGTTTTGTGGCAGGCCCCCAGTGTTGGGCTCAGTCCTCCTGGATGCCTTTCTCCTAGATTGGGAAGGGAAGTTTCTTTACGCCTTTCCCCCCCTTCCCTCTCCTATTCAAGGCGCTAGTCAAAATCAGATCCCAGCCTTGCAGGATGATTCTGATTGCCCCAGATTGGGCCAGACAGCCCTGGTACCCACTCCTTCTGTCCTTAGCAGTCCATCTTCCCCTGTGTCTCCCCAGGAATTACAACCTGTTAACCTGTGCCCAGGGGAGAGTCTGGTATCCGAATCTCAAATCTCTCAACCTCAAGGCCTGGCTCTTGAGGAGTTAGAATTTGCTGACCTACACCTTTCTCAAGGTATTCTTGAAATCCTAAAGGCTTCTAGAAAGCCTTCCACTAGGGCTACTTATAATTCTAAGTGGAAAAGGTTTTCCATTTGGTGTTCTGGGAAGCATATTTCCCCGGAATCTGCTGATTTGCCCCTTTGTTTTGGACTATATGGTCCATCTTAATTCTTTGGGCCTGAGACCAGCTACCCTGAAAGTACATTTGGCAGCTGTCTCTGCTTTTATTTCAGCAGGAAACCCTCCTCTCTTTCCACTCACCCTGTATTTTCCAAGTTTTTAAGGGATTACTTCATACTAATCCACCTTTTAGGACCCGCCCCTGCCTGGGATCTTAATATTTGCATTGCTCAGTTGATGCAACCTCCTTTGAACTCTCTGTCCTGCAGAGCTTAAGTATTTAACTTGAAAACTGTTTTCCTAGTAGCTATCACTTCTGCCAGGCACATAAGTGAGTTACAAGCATTGTCAGTAGAGACTGACTTTATTTCTTTCCACAGGGATAAGGTAGTCCTCAGGACTAACAGGAAGTTTTACCTAAGGTGGTTTCAGATTTCCATCTTAATCAATCTATCTCCCTTCCAGTGTTTTTCACTGACCATTCCTCCTCTGGTGAGAGGAGATTGCACAGTTTAGATGTTAAGAGGGCCCTAAGTTACTATATAGAGCGTACCAAGGGTCACAGGTTCGAATCCCTCCAACTTTTTCTCACTTATGGTGAGGTCGGAAAAGGGAAACCTGCCACTAAAAGATCCATTGCCAGGTGGATTGTCTCTTGTATCCAGTTTTGTTATCAAAAACTGGGGAAAGTTCCCCCTTCAGGTCTGAGGGCTCATTCTACCAGAGGTACAGCTGCGTCTCTAGCTGCTGCCAGAGACATCCCTATCCTAGAGATATGTCAAGCAGCTACCTGGAAAACAGTACACACTTTCACCAAGCATTACTCCCTGGATGTCCAGGCCAGGAGAGATGCTTGGTTTGGCACAGCCATGTTTCAGAGCCTATTCCCCTAAGTAGGTTCTGTCCCTCCTCCATGGAGGTACTGCTGTGTAGTCTGCAATTGTCATAATATAGCAAGACTTCATGTTGTTTGAAGAAAAAATTACTCACCTTAGTAATGTTGTTTCTTCTAATGGGGTCTTGCTATATTATGACCTCCCCCCCAGCCTGCCCCTCTCAGAACTTCTACGTGGGTATGGGGTGGGCATTGCATTGTGGGCATGTGTTATGCCCATTTTATGTTTTTCCACCCCCTTGTTCTTGGGGGGTTTTTGGGGTGTTGTGTTTTGTTTTATCTTTTCTTATCTTATCTTATGCTCTGGCCCCTGACTTGAGTCTTTGTGTTGGGACCAGGGACATGTGTTAATATGTGTTATTTAGGTAGCCAGTTGGCTAGTGTAGGTTACAGCTTCCACACAGAACCTTAGTGAGTTTTTGCTTGTAAAGATCTGACAGTTTCAGTTTGAAACAACACAGACAGAGTCTCTCTAACCGAGCTCGTGCTCCAAGTTCCATGCCTGGCATGGAATTTAACTATTTCACCTCTGGGGCAGTTCTAATGGTGGGACAAACTGCAATTGTCATAATATAGCAAGACTCCATTAGAAGAAACAACATTACTAAGGTGAGTAATTTTTTCTTTCAGTCCACCCTCCAAGAAGGAGAGCAGATAGTCGAAATGCTCTAAGGGGAACACTCATAAGGGTCTAAGTCCTGCATAGATGCCTAAATGGAGAGGCATTTCCACTTCAAAGAACAGGAAGACTGCTTAGATGGTTTCCTGGCAGCCTGGAGGACTTCTGCCACCTTTGGGGACATCCTGAAGTGTGAGACAACTATGTCCTCGGGAGCCAGGCATGCAGATAGAGGGAGTCAAGGTCCGGGTGTAGCAGGGAGCCTTGCACCTGGGACAACAGAGTCCGGCAAATTGATAGAGGTCAATATGCTTGTATACCTCAGACGTCTAGCACTTGATTTTTGTTCCTCAAGTTATTTTCTGTATTAATTGTACATATGCAGCACTTCATATGTTTCTTTATTACTAGCTGTAACTACAACACTGTTTCCTGTATAATGTTAAATAATGTATGCTGTATGCATATATTTCCTGATACCCTCTCCCCATGATGCAATGAGAGACAAGCAACTTGTTCAATGTGCCTTTCCTGGTGAAACATTTTAATAAATAAATAACTAATCAGTGCATTTTTGAGCCAGACTTCTCAATAATAATTTGTGTGGCTCAGATAAGACAACATGGGCTCTGGTCCTACTATGCACAGTGACATGAGACAAATCTGTGATATTACACCTGTGCCTAAATAGTCAGAAATCAAATACTGGTCATTTCCCTCATCAAATCTTAGTGCTTATATATTTAAGACCACACTTGATTTATGTATTGAATTTTATCAACCAGGTAGGCTCGCGGGAACAATGAGTCCCTTTTCCAAGGGGTGACCTGAAATTAATTACATAAAATACACACAAGAAAGGATATACAGATTCCATGAATGCATTGATAGATTACCTAAATATGCAATGCCAACTACTTTTAAGATGTGGATGCAGTATTCACAGGAGTGCAGGAGATTAGTGCACAAGCATAGTCAATTACAGGACTAGGCAAGAGCGCAAGATAATACATAGGAAACATGTACCACAGGTCTACACTGTGAGTCCAGATACAGGTAATGCATTACAGTAAAGAGGCATAGCATCATCAAGTACAGACCAGGGGTACTGAGGAAAGATAGCAAGTACAGGTCAGGAGCACTGAGGAAAGATAGCAAGTACAGACCAGGGGCACTGAGGAAAGGCAGCAAGTACAGGTCAAGGGCACTGAGGAAAGACAGCAAGTACAGACCAGGAGCACTGAGGAAAGACAGCAAGTACAGGTCTGGGGCACTGAGGAAAGACAGAAAGTACAGACCAGGGGCGCTGAGGAAAGATAGCAAGTACAGGTCAGGGGCACTGAGGAAAAATAGCAAGTACAGGTCAGAGGTACTGAGGAAAGACAGCAAGTACAGGTCAGGGGCACTGAAGAAAGATAGCAAGTACAGGTCAGTGTTTGCAGGAGCACAGGCTGCAGTCAAGTACCTGTACCTTGAGACCTCTTTTAAAACCTCCACAGGAGGAACAGTTTTGGAGGGAAGCAGAAAGAGTTTTTCTTAGGGATGGAGCTGAGCTGTAGAGCTGTGAGGAGGGAGAAAATTCTGAATTTGTGAAATTTCATTAAATTCAGTGAAATTTCACAAAATTTCCTCAGACTTTTGATGAATTTGGGAAATTTATTTGGGCATAGCTCAGCTGTTAATTGAGCTATAGATCTGAAATGTGGCATGAATACTTGCTGGTATGTACTCTAATTAAGGTCCTATAGTTTGGCACTAGGATAGAAACATAGAAACATAGAATTTGACAGCAGATAAGGACCGCTTGGCCCACCTAGTCTGCCCATTTTCCTACCTAACAGATAAGCTGCAAATCCTAGTTAACCAACAGATTACTTCTGATGCATCACATCAGGAATTATAGGTGCTGAAAGTCTATCATTTTTATGTGGAAATGTCATGAAATCGCTTGCATGTAACTTAGACACCTTTGGAGCTAAAAATCTATAACTAGGTACATACATATATAAATGTAATAATACTCCTTATATCTGCAAAATGTTATACCATTTTGATGCATGTTTTCAAAATTATATTAAATAACTAAAATTGATATTTCAGCCTAATGTTTGGCTACCTATAGTACAACCCCCTTTAAAGCTTGATACTGAAAACTTGGTGCATATACCTATGTTGCAAGTTTCTCTAAAATCTGACACTATGGAGAAATTCGAATATGAATTTCTAAAATTAGGGGGCAATAACAGAAAATGAAATTTTGATTAAATATATGGCCACCTACAACTCACCCTCTTTCAGTCTAGGACTCTGAAATTTAGTAAACCAGTGAAAGCCATTAGTGCATGTAGTAGCATTCTTTTATTGTTCAACCTAAAGAGATCTTTGCAATAATTTACACATAATAAACACAGGCCCAGATATTGAAAACTTTGCCCCGGGGCAGAATTAGCCCTGCCCTGCGGTCGAAAATAGCCCGGACCAAACAGCCTGCCATATTCAAAAAGAATAGTCCGGTGCAAAACCCGCTGAATATAGCATGCAAGGAAGCTGGGCAAACTGGGCTGGGAGTGCAGTGCAAAAATTGCCCAGGAATAGGATAGCACTGAATATAGCACCCAGGCAGGCAGTGCAAATACCCACAGTAACACAGTGCAGAGGGAACCACCATGCCCCAGATCACAGGCAAAGGAGCATAGGCTGCAAAGGGATCCCAAGAGCAGACAGCAGTGCAGAACCCAGACACTGACACACACCCAGCCAGGGGAATGGCCAAAGGGCACCAGGACCCATGAGTGGAATCAGAGAACAGAAGAACCCACGCGTAAAGACCAAGCACACAATAGTGACACAAGATACAGTAATCATGAGAAAGGTAAGTATAATATGACATATGCAATGTAATGGAAAAGGAAAACAACAAGTGAACAACAACACAAAACATAACAAACAGCAATGTACTGACAATACAAAATGCAAACACGAAACCTACATCACAGAATACTACAATTACAACTGCCATATACAGTAAAATGGGAACTACCACAATGAATACTACAACTACGACTACCCCTACTACTACTACGTAAAATACTACTACAACTACTACAACAACTACAACTAAAACTAACAGTACTACTACTACTACCACCACTATTACTACTGCTATTTCTAACACTAACACTACAATCTACGCTACAAAATTGAATAAACAACAAGTACAGAACTACTATATGTACACAATCAAGGTATGAAATATGCAAAACATAGGAACAGAGGCAGAAAGTAAACAGAAAAACAATATAACAGGAGGGGACACAAATAATGAGGGAAATGGGCAGCAACACAATAACAGTCCAGTAATGGGGGGGGGGCAAAGTAAACAAAGGTGAGATTTAGCTATGGCTGGGAGCTTGCAAGGTCCAGCAGACATGCTTCCAGTATGGAGGCCACCCTCCGAGTTTTCTAGATCAACACCGCCTGCTGCTCGATGAGGGTGCGCTGCTGTTGCACAATCCTTCTCAGGAGGTCCTCAGTGCCCTCTGATGTCTCCGGGCCAGGTTGTCCACAAAGATGATTGGTGTGGACCTACAGGAGTAAGGAGGAGGAGCATGTCAGAGCAGGTTACCAACATGGAGGCACAATGCAGCCCTAGGTGAAAACACAGGGATGGACTGCATGTCCCAATAGCACTGCCCATGAGGCGATGTAACACACAACGGAATGCACACCCAACAGTTGCATGCAGGTCGGGGCCACCAAACACAGGTAACAACCAACAGCCCGATGATCACGGATGCATGTTGAAGGCCGCCAACATGAACACAGTAAAGTGGACATCACCCAACCCAGCACTGCACAGCATGGGACAGGGCTGGCAGAAAGCAAGGCCCCAAGACAACAGTGGCAGTGGTCCATGCCATGATATGCACATGGGCAAACACATGTTGGGACATGCTGCCCATAGGCATGGAACAATGTAGCACAAGGAAGAGCACAACCACAACTGAACTGGGCATAGCAACTACAAGGTATGATGGCATGCAGCCTGTATGACAGCACAGCAAGGCATGTGGTGCTGCAGCCACCCACTGCAGCAGCATGCACATGGTAGGCATGCATGGAAACAACAATGGCATACATGACCACAGGCCATGGTCCACCAGTGGTGGGACAACAGTGGGTGGAACACATGCCCAGTACAGTGACGCACAATGGGCCATGGAATGGCAGGTGCCACACCCCCCACTGGCAGACACAAAAACATTCACAGGAGTGGAACCAATGCACATCATGGCACCAAAGACCACCATCCAATGCACCCCACAAGCATGACTAGTGTACAAACACCAGACATGGCAGAGACAGTGGATCAGCTGCTGGGTGGGGAATGGCATATCCCCACCTCCTCCGTATGCAAGAGGCAGACATGATGGGCGTAGTGACACTGGCTGGGATAACAGTAGGGCACCACACCACCCCAAGGCAGTCACAGTGTGCGAGAAACAGCCAGCCCCTGCCATGGCCCACCATGCCATACCAGTGGCCACAGTGCAATGCACACACACCGGCAGGGTGAAGCACTTACCACGCCACCCCTCAGCCCCTTGGGATGTACAGTGTGACCACAACTGGCATGCACCCACAACACGCTTAGCAGCACCCCAGCACCCCAGATGTGGTAGTGTGAATGGCACATGCCATGTGAACAGCGGAACAGTCAGGCAGGGTGACTAATGTCATTGGCAACACACACCAGAACAGCATGTAGGCCCCACACAGCCCACCCCTGACAGGTACAGTGCACGGCAGCTGCATACCTAGATAAACACCGCACCCTGCCAGATCGGTGACCAACACAGTACCATACTGCACATGCGAAGTACCTGGCAGACATCCGGGCACACAGTGGGAAAGCACTGTCAGCCCATGGAAAAACCCACCCATGTCACAAGTAGTATAGTGTGTACCAAAGCGGTGTACTCACACAACAGGCTGCTAGCCTCAGGACTGCTTTCAAACAACATGAAGTCTTGCTATATTATAGACATTAGCAGTTTGTTCCAGCTCTAGAACTGCCCCAGAGTGAAATGGTTAAAACCATTCCAAAATAGAATTTTGGCACGAGAGCAGCTCTATCTGTGTCATTTCAAACTTGAACTGTCAGATTCTTTACTCCGCCTCAGTGAACAGTCGCTCTGGAGATTTCTCCTTCTGCTCGGTTCATTTCTCGGTTTAAAAGTGTTTTCTCGGTTGGATTTAACCGAGAATAGTTTTATTTTAACCGCAAAACTGTCTCGTTCAAGCTCTATCTGTGGTAACTGTAAGTAAATGAAGGTTTTGTCTGTGTGGAACTTGTAAGTTATCGGTTCGGTTTTGAACCGATCAGTGGGTTTAAAACTCATTTAAAACTAAAAGTTACTATTTTAGAGTGTGCGTTCCGGTTCTTATCGGTTCTAAAAAAGCAGTTTATTACGTTTTTTCCAATACCCATGATACGGTTAGGAACCGATAAGGGTGTCTTGCCTAGCACACTGCTAAAAGGGCAAGTTTTGGTTAGGCTGGCATTATGTCTGAGAAACCCAAAAGAAAAACCGGGCCCACTGGGTTTCAACACTGTGATGTTTGTGGAGAAGTCTTTGCCAAGGCTGACCCACATACCACATGTGTTTATTGTCTGGGGTTTGTCCACCTCCAGTCAGACTGCCAGGTATGTAAGAATTTCCCTGCAGCCACCCTGGAAAAAAGATTGGGCAGGCTCAGGGAACGAGAGGTCAAAAAGTCCGCTGACCCGGATGGCCAGCCGGTTCGGTGCCAACCGAACCAGAGGGAGTGCCCTCTGACCAGGGCCAGACTTCCTCGGGCAAAAGAAAAGCTGGTTCTGAGGAACCAATTCCAGTAAAGAAAACAAGAAAATCAGCAGGTCTGGAGTCCAAAATTCCTTCTCCAACTGCTGCAGAGATAGCAAAAGCCATACAAATTGTCCAGTTACTGTCTCAGGGTCCATCCGAACCACCACTATCTGGTAAAAGGTTGGTTCGTCCAGTCCCAGTGGTTCAGGATTATGATATTGAGGAATTTTATGAACCAGAGGAGGGGGAGGAGGATTATGAACAGTATGAATGTGGCTGGGAAGGTCTGGGTGTGCCCATTGAACCGGACATCTCCCCAGACAGACCTTTAGAATCTCCCCCTATGCTGTCTGAGTCCCAATCTCATTTTATGTTTTATAAAAAAGTTGCTGAAACCCTCCAGCTTCCTTTAGAAGAGGCTGTGGATGAGCAAGAGGAGCCTGATTTTGTAGAAATGATGGATATTCCAGAGTCTAGGAGATTGTCTATTCTTTTACATAAGTCTTTTAGGAAACAAACAATTAAAATTTTAAAAGCTCCTAATTCTGTGCCTCCTGCAGATAAAAAGATGGACAGAAGGTATACATTGTCAGGCCCTGATACAGAATTCCTTTCTCAGCAATGCAGTCATGTTGGGATAGTTCAGGCTGCTGCCTGTGATAAAGCTAATATTCCCTTGGCTTCACATCCTCCTGACAAGGATTCCAGGAAGATTGATGCCATGGCAAAAAACAGTATGTGGCAACCTCTCTGGGACTCAGGCAAGCAAATTATATGGCTTATGTAGCTAGGTATCAGAAATCTAGATGGGATACTGTTATGCAATTGGCCAAGCAGGCCCATGGCCAGCTGGCTAGTGAACTAGAACAGGTGGCTGCTGATGGCATTGAAGCCTCTAAGGTTCAGTTTCATGCTGCTGTGGATGTTAATGATGTTCCCTCTAGGGTCATGGCCACATCTGTAGCTTTTCGTAGGTTGGCCTGGCTCAGGTGTACTAGTTTGTCACAGGATACCCAGACTAAGGCTATGGATTTTCTGTGGTGGGAAAATTCTCAGTTTGAGAGCAGACAGAGAATTACATGAAGAAGATGGATGAATATAGGACTACTTACAAGAGTGCCCAGGCTAAGGAGCAGCAAGCCACTCCTCAAAGGCATGCCCCAGGGGTAGAGGTAGGCCTTTCACAGGCCTTTGTACCAGACTCAGGCCTCCTCTGCCTTTGCTCAGAGGGGCTTCTTCAGAGGCAGGGGCAGACAGGGGTGGGCAGACCTGCTCCCACCCCCAGCCTAAAGCTCCTTGAAACAGGCACCCTGATGGGGTGCCCAGGGCCGATCTCCTGTACCAGTGGGGGCAGCAGGCTTACTTCTCAGTCAGAATTGGGCTTTTAACCTCAGACAAGTGGGTTCTGGAAGTAGTGAGCCAGGGTCTGGTTCTCAGCTTCAAAAGTTTCCCAAGTTGAGAAGCAGACTTTTCTACCTAAAGTGCTTGAGACCCTCGCTCTGGAAACAGAGGTCTCATCCCTGTTAGCTCTCAGAGCAATAGAAAGGGTTCCTCCCTGCATCAGGGCAGGGTCTGTATTCAGATACTTCCTTACCCCAAAAGACAGGAGAATGGTGGCCAATTTTAGATCTCAGATATCTGAACAAGCATCTTTGGAAACCAAAGTTCAAAGTGGTAACTCTGGCAATGATTTTACCTTCCTAAGGCCAGGGGACTGGCTAGCCTCCCTGGACCTCAAGGATGCCTATTTCCATGTCCTAATCAGAAGATCCCATCGAAAGTACCTCAGATTCGAACTGCCCTCAGGTCATTACCAGTTCAAAGCAATGCCCTTCGCCTACCTCTGCTCCAAGGGTATTCACAAAGTGTCTAGCAGTGGCAGTGGCCCACTTAAGGAGGCAGAGGATTGCTGTTTTTCCTATCTAGATGACTGGCTCATTGTAGGCCAGTCCCCAGAACAGGTAAAATCTCACCTGCAGGTCATCCAGCAGCTTCTCACCTCCCTGGGTTTTCTGCTAAACCTGCCAAAGTCGGTTCTGGAACCAGTCCAGGTACTCACCTTTATAGGGGCAGAATTGGACACAATGCTAGCCAGAGCCTTTCTTCCCCCAGAAAGGGTAAGGAATTTAGTGGCTCTGGCCTCTTCCTTCACTCTGCAGGTCTCTCGACCAGCAAGACACTTTCTGCAGCTCCTGGGGCACATGGCTGCATCCACAGCTGTTGTGCAGGGAGCCAGATTTCAGATGAGAGACATTCAGTTTCACTTGAGAACCTTTTGGTCTCAGAGAAGAGACCCCTTTCAAGTTGGTCCCAGTGACTGAACCTGATCCTAGCTCTCCAGTGGTGGCAGGATCAGAGCATTTAAGAGCGGGGTCCCTCATTTCCCTTCTCACGACTTGACTCTCACTACAGATGCTTCCCTTCTGGGTTGGGGAGCCCACATGGGCGACCTTTCCACTCAGGGAGTTTGGTCCCCCCAGGAATCTCTGCTCCACATCAATTTGCTGGAACTCAGAGCTGTCTTTTTAGCTCTTCAAGCTTTTTCTGCATCTGTCCACGACAAAGTGATACAAGTCAGAACAGACAACACCACAACAATGTGGTACATCAACAAACAGGGGGGCACTCGGTCTTCGGCCTTGTGCACCGAGGCAATGAAGTTGTGGTCTCTGGCCTATTCCCTGAACACTTCCCTCATAGCAGTTCATCTTCCAGGGAAGGACAATGTCCTAGCGGATGCCCTCAGCAGGATTTCCCAGGGCCATCACGAATGGTCCCTGGATCCTCAAGTGCTGGGGATAGTTTTGCCAGGTGGGGCATCCCTTAGATAGATATTTTTGCAGCCCCAGACAATCACAGACTTCCTCTGTTCTGTTGCAGGCCTCCAGTGCTGGGCTCAGTTCCCCTGGATGCCCTTCTTCTGGATTGGGAGAGGAAGTTCCTCTATGCTTTCCGCCTTTCCTCTCCTATTCAAAGTACTAGTCAAAATCAGATCTCAGCCTTGCAGAGTGATTCTGATTGCCCCGGATTGGGCCAGGCAGCCCTGGTACCCACTCCTTCTGTCTCTGACAGTCCATCTTCCCCTGTGCCTCCCCAGGAATCACAATCTGTTGACTTGTGCCCAGGGAAGGGTTTGGTATCCGGACCTCAAATCCCTCAACCTCAAGGCCTGGCTTTTGAGGAGTTAGAGTTGCTGATTTACACCTCTCTCAGGGTGTTCTTGAGATCCTAAAGGCTTCCAGAAAGCCTTCCACTAGGGCTACTTATAGTTCTAAATGGAAAAGGTTTTCATTTGGTGTGCTAGGAAAAATATTTCCCCAGAATCTGCTGAATTGCCCATTTTGTTAGATTACATGGTACATCTTAATTCCTTGGGTCTCAGACCAGCTACCCTGAGAGTTCATTTGGCAGCTGTGTCTGCTTTTAAGGCCAGCAGGAAAGTCATCCCCTTTCCTCTCATCCTGTGTTTTCCAAGTTTTTTAGGGGTTACTCCATACTAATCCTCCCTTTCAGGAACCGCCCCTGCTTGGGACCTTAATGTTTGCATTGTCCAGTTAATGCAACCCCTTTGAACCTCTGTCTTCTGCAGAGCTTAAGTACCTAACTTGGAAAACTGTTTTTCTAGTGGCTATCACTTCTGCCAGACGTATAAGTGAATTGCAAGCCTTGTTCAGTGGAGACTGACTTTATCTTTCCACAGGGATAAGGGTAGTCCTTAGGACTAATAGGAAGTTTTGCCTAAGGTGGTTTCAGATTTCCATCTTAATCAATCTATCTCCTTCCAGTATTTTTCACTGATCACTCCTCTTTGGGTGAGAGGAGGTTGCACAGCCTGGATGTTAAGAGAGCTCTTAGTTATTATATAGAGCGTGCAAAGGTCACAGGTTCAATCCTCCAACTTTTCCTTACCTGTGGTGAAGTTGGGAAAGGCAAACCTGCCACTAAGAGATCAAAAGCCAGGTGGATTGTCTCTGTATCCAATTTTGTTATCAGAAAGTGGGCAGAGCCCCTGTTTGAGGGCTCATTCTACCAGGGGTACAGCGTGCCTCTAGCTGCTGCCAGAGATATCCCTTTATTAGAGATTTGCCAGGCTGCTACTTGGAAAATGGTACACACTTTTACCAAGCATTACCCCTGGATGTCCAGGCCAGGAGAGATGCTTGGTTTGGCACAGCTGTTCTTCAGAGCCTATTCCCTAAGTAGGTTCTGCCCTCCTCCATGGAGGTACTGCTGTGTATTCTGCTTATCGTCTATAATATAGCAAGACTTCATGTTGTTTGAAGAAAAATTACTCACCTTAGTAATGTTGTTTTTCTAATGGAGTCTTGCTATATTATAGACCTCCCCCAACCTGCCCCTCTCAGAACCTCTACTTGTGGGGTGCGGCAACTTAGTGTGGCACTACTTATGTCCTGTTAGCATTTTGTCCCTTTGGGACTTTGGGGTGTGTATGTGTACGTGTGTGTGTTTTATTATACTTATGTTAGATTTTCATATTATTAGAATCGTGTTAGTATTTCTGGTCCCCTGACTTGAGTCTTGGGTGTTGGGACCATCAATGGTTGTTATTATTTAGGTAGCCATTTGGCTAGTGTAGGTTACAGCTTCCACAGACCTTAGTGAGTTTGGCTCGTAAAGATCTGACAGTTCAAGTTTGAAATGACACAGATAGAGCTGCTCTCGTGCCAAAATTCTATTTTGGAATGGTTTTAACCATTTCACTCCGGGGCAGTTCTAGAGCTGGAACAAACTGCTAATGTCTATAATATAGCAAGACTCCATTAGAAGAAACAACATTACTAAGGTGAGTAATTTTTTCTTCTTCCCCCCACTGAGACAATGGTGGCACCTGCTGCCTGTCTCTGGTGGTGTCCCTGGTGCCCTGGTGGTCTGTGCTCCCGGACCCTGTCCGGTGGCTGTGCTCTGTAGTAGGAAGAGGGAACAGCACTGTCATAACAATGTGAGCCCACACAGCACTCCCTAGCAGTGTCCATGCTACACAGGGCATCCAACAAGAACCCCCCCTGCCACAGGTTGCATGGCACAGAAGATGCACACAGCACCCCTCAGACATGCACACCCTTTCTTCCAAGACACGGCCAGCCACGGATGGGTGCAGCCACCATGGCCCAATGCAGGGGCACTGTGCACACAGGCTGGGTCTGAAAGGCAAATATGCTGTGGACCATGGCCCACCCCCTGGTCCCTGATATGGTTGTTGGGGGTATCCCCAGCAGGAAATTCAGCAGGATAAGGATAGTGGGGTCAAGGAGATGCCCTGGGGTGAAATGGGCAAGGAAAGGGGAGCTCTCTGTTTGGTGCCCATACCCAAGGGTTCTGATTATGATCAGCAGGTAAGACAGTCATCTTCGGAGGTTCATCCTACTCGGGCAGTGTTGTGCGATGCCAGGTCTATTAAAAACAAGACAGCCATTATAGCTGATCTTGTTGGGTCATCTGACCTGGCGTGCATCACCGAGACCTGGCTGGATGAAAATGCTGGGCGAGTTTTAGCAGCAGCAGTTCCAGCCAGGTACTCAGTAATACACAGCCCGAGGCAGGATCGTAGGGGCGGGGGTGTTGCCATATGTTTTAAGTCAGAACTGGGCCTGGTGGAGGTACTGGTGGGAGTCACCAGATCATTTGAGTGTATTCTGGGTGAGGGTGTGGGGTACAGGATACTTCTCGTATACCGTCCACCAGGTGACGAGAATGTTTTCCCACAGGAAGTCACAGACTTCATTGTCGACCTGACATTGGGGTCCCCCAGATGGTTGGTTCTGGGGGACTTCAATGCTTGGGTCACCGATGAACTCTCACATTTTGGTCAAGACTTCCTCCAGTTGATGATATCACTGGGCTTCACACAGGTTGTTTCCTCCTCGACCCATATTGGTGGACACTCATTGGACCTGGTGTTCCTTCTGGGGATGGGGATATCTGACTTGGTGGAACCAGTCGGATGGTCCGACCATCACTCCATTAGGTTCAGTTTCGAGGTCACCCCTATTAGGTCAGCCCCTTTGGAGATGGTCCGGTACCGCCCTTTAAGGGGTGTGTCCCCGGATGACCTGATGGTGGTACTGGACCTATTGGGCCTACCGATAGATTGCTCAGATCCAGGTGACCTGGTACAAGCTTATAATAAGGCGTTGACATGGGCCCTGGATTCTATTGCACCTGTTCACGTTCGTCCTCTCACTCTTTGTCCCAGGTCTCCATGGTTTGACAAGACTGTGAGGGAGTTGAGGAGGGTTGGACGAAGGCTGGAGAGGCATTGGCAGAAGTCCAGTCTGGATGATGACAAACTTAGTTTGATGGACTATTATATGGCCTATCAATCCGCAATCTCTCGTGAGAAGGCAGAATTCCTGTCCAGAGAGATAGTGGCTGCACAAAATAGACCAGCTCAGCTCTTTCAGACTGTGGACAGACTGTGCAATCCAGTCTGTCTTCAGCCCAGAAAAGCCTTTTCTCCAGAACGGTGTGAGGAGTTTGCTCTCTTCTTTGCAGATAAGATTGCCAAAATCAGATCGGACGTCTGTCCTTCCCTTTCCAATGGGAGCGGTGATGGTCGGCAGGAGATGTTGAACACTCAGTTTGTATGGTCTGACTTCAGCCTCCCCACAATCGATGATATTGTGATGATCATCTAAACGTTATGACCAACCAACTGTGATTTGGACCCTGGCCCCACATGCCTTTTACTGGATTGTGTGGATAAAATTGGCCTAGTCCTGGCTTTGATAGTTTGGAAGTCTTTGGAGAGGGGGATCTTTCCAGATCCCCTTAAAGAGGCTATAGTTAAGCCTCTATTAAAGAAGTCCTCCGTAGACCCAGACTGTCTAGCAAATTACAGACCAGTCTCTAACTTACACTTTGTGGGTAAAGTTATTGAGAAGGTGGTCGCAGTGTGGTTAGATGGTCATCTGACCAACAACAATATCTACGACTCTCTCCAGTCCGGATTTAGGAAAAGGCATAGTACCGAGACAGCACTTGTTCGGCTACTAAATTACCTCCTAATAGCGAGAGACCGTAGGACCCATTCTAGCTTGGTACTTCTCAATCTCTCTGCAGCATTTGACACTGTTGACCATGGTGTGCTGTTAGAGCATTTGCAGTCCATCTGTGGATTATCTGATATGGTCCTCAGGTGGTTTCAATCCTATCTCGAGGGTAGGACTCAGAGGGTGGTGTCGGGGAATTTTTTCCTCGGCATCAGTCTCCCTATCCTGTGGGGTACCGCAGGGTTCTATTCTAGTGCCTATGTTGTTTGCGGTGTATATGCTGCCATTGGGAGTGATTATTAGGTGATATGGTTTGGGTTTTCAATGCTATGCAGATGATACCCAGCCGTATTTGTCTTTGTGCCCGGCCAGGATGCTGCCTTGTTGATACTTAATAACTGCCTTGCCGAAATCCAAGACTGGATGAATGGGAGTTGGCTGAGGAAAACCCAGAGAAAACTGAAGTGTTGGTTGTGGACAAGGGTCACTGTGAGGTGGGTCTGCCAAATAGCTTGGCAGAAGACTCCAGGAGAAAGGACTGCTGTGTGACTGAACTTCTATACTGGGACTAAAGTAGAAGAACTTTTGTATTTAGACCTTTAATTTAGGGTAAAAAAAAACTAACATACAAAACAAAACAAAAAAAAAGTGTGTGTTTGGGTTAACTGAACTGAATGGGTAACTGAAAAGTCATCTAGGTGTAAATCTCAGGTGACTGAAAGGACTTAACTGTTGTGAGGTTTAAATTACTTATAGAAAGATCTGGTAAGTAGGGGATGGCTTAGCTAGAAGGAAGCTACATTTAAAGACTGCCTTAGAAAGATTCTGCTAATAGCTTGGCAGAAGACTCCAGGAGAAAGGACTGCTGTGTGACTGAACTTCTACTGGGACTATATTGCCTCCTTCCCTCCCTCCACCCAAAGCTAGTTCTATTTTTATAGGCACAGGATTTGACTGAAACAGGAACTTCCTGTTTAGGGGCAGGAAGTGAGTGATCACAGAACCACCAAGGACCCACCATCCTAGAAGGGCAAGAGTAGCTCTCCGCCCTCTAGTGCTGGAGGTCTGCCCTGAACAAGTAAGCGGTCTACTAAGAAATATAGGATATTCTTGTCTCAGAACAGGACAATCAGGAGCTTAAAGGGCACACAGGCAGAAAGTAAGGAGAGAAAGAAAAACAGAGGAAAGAGTAAGGATTGCAAACAGTTAAGGGGCCAGAAATAAGACATGATTGGAGTGGTGCAGTGCAGTGGCTGTGGAGCAGCAGTCTTCTGGGAGATGTTCTGGAGGATGCGGTGTTGTCCCATCTGCAGGCACCTGTCTGGGCTGAGGGAGGAGGATGCTCATCTCCAGGCTGAGTTGGCCAGGATTTGTGGGACCTCCTCTTCCATCCAGGGACCACCAGTGCCACTGCCATTGCCTCAGAGGTTGCCAAGAAAGAGGAGTGGTTGGACCACAGTGGGCTCAGGGATGGTGAGAGTGGTGGAACAGAGGCATATCCCTCCAGTTGTACCTCTCCACAATTCCTATGCCATTCTGGCGAAGTGTGGTTCCTCTATGGAGGCACCTACAGTGGAGACCAAGGAGGATGTTAGAACCTCCACAAAGGAGACCCACAGGAGGGTGGCAGGGGACCCTGCAGGGAAGGAAACAACCCTGGTGGGGACCCACTGTTAGAAGGTAGAACTGGGCAAGGAAGGGAGAGGGAGGTAAAGTGCCTGCCTGGTGCCATGGCTTGAGGGACAGGGAGCAATCCTCGGATTGCCGGAGCAGCTGCACAGGGAGGGATGGGATGTCATTGTCCACTTAGGACAAATGACCTGGTTAAGAAAGGATTAGAGAAGTGCAGGAAGAGTTTGTGGAATTGGGAGGGGTCTTAGTCAAGTAGCATGCATGGTAACCTTTCTCGAGGTGCTACCCATCTATGGCATAGGAGAGGCTAGGTGTTCTGTACCATGGGATTCAATCAGTGGTTGAAAACTGGTGTGGAGCCTAGGGATTTGGCTTCATTGGGGACTGGGGTCCACCTGGAGTGATGCAAGCCTATACTGGCATGATGGGCTGCATCTGTCCGGGAGGGAACCAGGATCCTAGGTGATAGGTTTAAATGCTTCATTGGCAAGCTTTAAACTAGCCAAGGGGGAGGCACTGGAAAGGAGCAGGAAAATCCTAGCCCCCAAACAATCACGGTAGTAAGTGTGGCAAACACCAACATGGAGGTGTCGATAGGAGAAGGGCAGGGTAAATGGAGAAAGTGACAAAGGCAAGAAGGACAGGATGGGACAAAAGGGGAGGCCATCAGGAAATGGAGGATAATGAGTACCAATGCCCGTAGTCTGGGCAACAAGCTCCCTGAGCCGGTGGCTTTAATGGAAGAGGGATGCCTGGATATCGTAGCAGTCACAGAAACATGGTACACAGAGAACCATGACTGGGATGTTAACATACCAGGGTACATAACCTACAGGAGAGACAGGCAGGGGAGAAGAGGGGAGGAGTAGCTCTCTATGTAAAGGAAGGGATAAAGCAACTGAACAAAAGAGTAAACAGGGAGGAGAGGAGGCACTGTGGGTCACCTTGAGATGGAAAAGGACCACAATCCGCACAGGGTTGTGTACAGACCCCATGTCAGGGGAAGGAATGGACAAGGATATGATGGAAGGCATTCTTAGAATGGCAGAGAAAGGGAGATACTGTTGATGGAGACCTGAATATGCCAGATGTTAACTGGAGCACATTTGCTGCAGCACATCCAAGAGCAGGGCCATTCTTGATGCCCTACAGGTGGCAGGCATTAGACAGCTAGTTTCAGAACCCACTGTGAGGGAGCAATCTTAGACCTCGTGACTCCCAAATGGGGCAGTAAGAGGATCTCAGATCTAGAAGTAGGTTGCCATCTGGGGAACAAGTGACCATCAAACAGTGTGGTTCACGTTAAACTCAGCTACAGAGTCAAGCCATACAAAAGTGAAGGTACTGGACTTTTAGGAGGGCTGACTTTGGTAAGATGGTAGAGTGCCTCAGAAAAGCACTAGCAAACAGGCTAGAAGGAGGTGTGGAGCAACAATGGGGAATTATCAAAACTGCCATCACAGAGGCAACAAGCCTTTGCGTGAAGCAAATAAACAAATCAAATGAAAGAAAAGCCACTATGGTTCTCAAGAGAGGTGGCTGTGAAAGTCAGGAAGAAAAAGATAGCATTCCAGAAGTATAAGGAAACACAGAAGGAGCAGGACAGAGAGCTGTACCAGTTAAGGCAGAAAAAGCAGGGAGGGAAGTCAGAATAGCAAAGGCCCAAACTGAGGAAAAGATAGCCAACTCAGTTAAGAAGGGGATAAAACCTTTATAGGTACATCAGTGAGCTGAGAAAGACAAAGGGAGGGATAGTGAGGCTGAATAGAATAAACGGTGGGTGGGCAGAGGGGACAGTGAAAAGCAGGAATACTGAACGAATATTTCTGCTCAGTATTCACAGAAGAGGAGGGGAAGTGCCTAATCCAATTAACAGAAGCACTTGATAGGGGTCGATCCCAGTCCTTTCACAGAAGAAAGGGTTCTGCAAGAACTCCTAAAACTGAAGGTGGACAAAGCAATGGGTCCTGATGGAATTCACCCCAGAATTCTAAAAGAATTAAGGAAGGAACTAGTGAACCACTGGCTACTCTTTTAATAAATCATGGGAGGATGTGTGTGGTACCCGAGGACTGGAGGAAGGCGGATGTGATTCCCTTCACAAAAGTGGGACCAAGACAGAGGCAGGAAACTACAGACCTGTCAGTCTGACCTCTGTGGTAGGGAAAGTGATGGAGTCACTTCTGAAGGAAAGAATAGTTGAGTACCTAGAGGTCAGTGGAGCACAGGATCCAAGACAGCATGGGTTCACAGCGGAAGGTCGTGTCAGACGAATCTCAATAGATTTTTTGACTGGGTGACCAAAGTAGTAGACCAGGAGGGGCTGTGGACATGGCCTACCTAGACTTTAGCAAGGCATTTGACACAGTCCCACACAAAGATTATTAGTTAAATTAACCAGCCTGGGAGTGGGTCCCAGGTTGGTAGCCTAGATAAAACATTGGCTGGACAACAGGACACAGAAGGTAATTGTAAATGGAGTCCACTCTGAAGAAAGGGCAGTTACTAGTGGGGTACCGTGAGGGTTCAGTATTGGGTCCAGTCCTTTTAATGTCTTCATCAGTGGCATTGCAGAGGGACTGAAGGAAAAGTATGCCTTTTGCAGATGACACAAAGATCTGCAACAGGGTTGATACACAAGGAGGCGTGGAAAGGATGAAAAGGACTTGGCAAGGTTGGAGGAATGGTCTGACATATGGCAGCTAGGATTCAATGCAAAAAGTGCAAATAATGCACCTGGGAAACAAGAACCCAGGGAAGAATACACAATGGGTGGGGAGGTAGTAACAACAACAAAACAGGAAAGGGACCTGGGGTAATCATATCAGATGACCTTAAGGTTAGCAAGCAATGTGAGAAGGCAGTAGGGAGGGCGGGGGTATACTGGGATGTATAGGGAGAGGCATCAGCAGCAGAAAACAGGAAGTTGTTATCCTCTGTACAGACAGTTGGTGAGACCCCATCTGGAATACTGTGTCCAGTTCTGGAGACCCCATCTCCTCAAGGACATAGACAGGATAGAGGCAGTCCAGAGGAGGGCAACTAAAATGGTGCAGGGTCTGCAAGAGAAGCCGTATGAGAGGAGACTAAAGGAGCTTAATATGTATACCCTTGAGGAAAGAAGGGAGAGGGGGGACATGATAGAAACTTTCAAGTACCTCAAGGGAATCAACAAAGTCCAAGAGGGTAGCATTTTTCAGAAAAAGAGACTTGCAAGAACAAGGGGACACAATTTAAAGATAGAAGGAGGGCGGTTCAGGGGCAATGTGAGGAAGTATTATTTCACAGAGCAGGTAGTGGATGCATGGAACAGCCTTCCTGAGGAAGTTGTGGGAGTCTAAAACTGTGGGAGAATTCAAGAATGCATGGGACAGACATAAGGCAATTCTTGTGGGGGGCAGGAAGATATAGGCTGTTGGTTAAATAGGATCTGCGGCCTATCCTGTAGGTAGGGAAATGGGTAGACTAGATGGGCCTAGCGGTCCTTATCTGCCGTCAAAGTCTATGTTTCTATGGATCACCCTCAGGCTTATAGCTTGGGGGCGTTCAGCTGACGACCTCGGATCAGTTGCAGAATCTTGGCGTAATAATTGACGACCGCTTGACACTTAAATCTCACATGTCAGCGGTGGTCAAAACTTCCTTTTTTCCATCTGGGGAACATCACCAGGGTGAAGAACCTGGTTTCTCCAGAGGATCTTCCAACGTTGATCCACGCTTTTGTTACCTCCCGCCTTGACTATTGCAACTCCCTGTACCTAGGGCTATCGGAGGTTGAACTTCGCTGTCTGCAGTTAGTGCAGAATGCGGCAGCCAGGTTATTGATTGGATCTTCCAGATCCAGCCACATAATGCCTGTGCTCCGCAGACTGCACTGGCTGCCAGTGTTTTGGTGAATCACCTTCAAGGTCGGTTTGCTGACCTATAAAGCCCTACATGATCAGGGACCTACCTACCTGAAAGAGCTCCTTTGCCCCTACTGTCCTTCCCACCCCCTCCGATCCACTGATGAGGGATTGCTAGAGATTCCCAGGGTTCATTTGAAAACTTCAGGGGCTAGATCATTTAGTTTTATGGCTATGACCCTGTGGAAATCTCTACCTCATCAGGTGCGAAATTGCCCGACTGTCCTAAACTTTAAAGGAGCTCTGAAGACCCACCTTTTTAGTATAGCTTTTAATGATTTACATTAGTTTTAAACCTGGTTTATTTATTGTATTATGAAATTGTACAGGCACTTTGGTTTTGAGAAAAGCGCCTTTTAAAAATAAAGCTTGCTTGATTGATTGGAATTCACTCAAGACCTGAAGGTTTCAGTGGGAAGTGTGGGGCAGTGGGGTCCTCCTAGAAGTAAGAAGCCTGACAGATTTAAAATAATTTCAACACTTTATTTTTTAAAGTGCAATACAGCTGAAATCATTGCTGGATTTCATTCTGGTGTGACTATGAATCAAGGTCCATACTCTTTGCATCACATTCCTTGGCAAGTCTTTGGTTTGACTGGACAGGGGGAAGGCACCCAGGAGGGAGGTGTCAGTCTGCTGCATGCATCTAACATAAGCTGTCTTGATCTGGCCTTGTGTAAGATGCCTTGTGAATGCAGATTTGATTGCCAATTGCTGTTGTTCTGTAAAGAATTGCTGGCAATGTGGGGACCTTATAGGTGTAGTGTGTGTCCCCATCATCTCTTGACTTCTGCCAATGTCCTGTGAGCTAAGTCCCCTTCTTGTTCTTGTTGCAATGCAGGTACCTGGTGAAAGACATGGCCCTTTTCTAACCCCAGTAATGCTCAGGATATTCATAACTTTGTGCAGTAGGCCTGGAGGGTTGGACTGCCCAGAGAGATGGAACACATGCAAATGAGTAAAATTCTTTGTACGTGAGCAACTTTCAAATACTGCCTCTACCAACTGTGGTGTTCTATCCTCTTCAGATTTTTCTCTCTGCCTGAAAGTCTGGTCGCTCAGAGTGGTCGTCTTACTCTTTCACGTGAAAGAAGATTCCAAACCTTAAAAACTGAAGTATTTTCTATTTCTTTTATTGCCTCTACTAATTGTTAGTGTAAATCTTGTTTATTGTTTAAATCACATATTTTTTCCGGTTCCTCGAGGTTCGGTATAACCGTGGGGAAACTGGATTAGTTGTTTTAAGTTATCGGGGTTCTCTGATTAAAGAGCCTTGTTTTTTGTTTATTATTAGTTTAGTTTTTGACTGTATTTCATTGTTTTTGTAACGCTTTCAATCGGTTACAGAACTGCTGATCTGGTTCATCTGTCATCTCCTGGGTTCAGTTCCTCCGGTTCCCTTCAGTTCTGGAACTGACCACAAAAAAAAAAAAGTTTTAGCCTTTAAATAACCACACTTTATTCTTTACTTAGTAGTTAGCGTTTTTTCTCATTTTTGGACATTACCATGTCAGAGAAACCCAAAAAGAGAACTGGAGAACCCGGTTTCAAGAATTGTTTAAAATGTGGAGATGTATTTGCTAAAGTAGGCAAGCACACCTTATGCGTGGCTTGTCTGGGCTTTGAACAGCTGGATCAGGATTGTGAAGTCTGTAAAACTTTCTCGGAAAAAAACATGGAAAACCACCTTGAAAGGCTGAACAAAAAATTTGCTAGGGGTCCCTCCGGCTCTGACCAGCTAACACCCCAATCTGCTGTGGCTGAACCCACAAGTTTGCTTACCCCTGCCCCTGATATGGGCAAAAAAGGGGAAAAAAAGAGGGAAAGAACTGGCTGACTCTCCGGTTCCCTCAAAGAAACTCAAAAAACAAACAAACATGCAGAATCCTCCCCTGCTAAACCAGGGACTTCTGTGCAGTTGCCTGCTATGCCCTCATCTCAAGAGATAGCCCAGGCTTTTAAAACTATCCAGGCACTGCAAAATATTGTTCCCTAGCAGCCTGCCCCTATCCTGGTTCCCCAGGCCAGCAGTGGTGTGTTGCCTTCTTTACAGGAGGAGCAATATTATGAAGAGGAAGATGATCCTTTTCAGGATGATCAACCAATTCCTCCAGTGGTATCTCCTGAGCAAGATTTTGGTTCTCCTCTCAGGGTGTCAGAGGATTACTCCTCTCATTTTACATTTGTAAGGAGAATGGCAGATGCTCTGGATATGGCTACCACAGAGCAGATTGAGGATGAGGAGGAAATTGAATATTTAAATATGATGGGTTTGACACCGACAAAAGCCCTCCTCCTGCCAGTATACAAATTTTCCAAAAAAGACACCCTAAAACTTCTACAGACCCCTAATTCTGTTCCTCCTATTGATAGGAGAATAGACAAAAAGTATCAGTTGGACAGGACAGGAGCTGATTTCCTGTTTTCCCATCCTGACCATCAAGGGGTTATACAGCAGGCAGCCTGCGACAAAGCCAGAGTCCCCCTGTCCTCCCACCCTCTGGACAAGGACTCCAGAAAAATGGATAGCATGGCCAAAAAAGGCCACTTCTCACCCCAGGAATTCTTTAGCATCTATTGACAGGTGCAGTATACCAGCTGGGTTCAGTTGCCCTGGAGAGGAGGAGTCAATGCAAATGAGGAAGGCATTGGCCAATCAGGATAGAGATAGAGTAGAGTGCTGCCTGCAGTCAGCCTGAGGGTCCTCAGAACTTTTTCTGCACTGAACTGGCAACACTGCCCCAGAGCTCTCCTCTTCAGAGACCTTCTCGTGCCATTTTCTTCCTTTTTGAGTGCTGCTTTCTGGTATTTTTCTCATTTTACTTCTTTTTATCGCAACTGCGCTAGGTTCCTTGCAGTCGTCTGATTTTTTCATATTTCTTCCGCTTTGGCATTTTTTCTGAGTTAAAAGTCACCCACGTGCTCGATAAATTGCATTGTTTTTATTTAAACTGTTAGTTTTCAGTATTTTGCAATGTTTCTTTACCTCTTTTGCATTAAAATCATTGAAGTGGTTTTCCGCGCTCGTGCGCTATTTTCGGTTGCACACCTGCATGAGTTTCTGGAACCCTCTTTTTCCTTATACAAGTTTTAATGTATTTGAAGGATAATTCCCTCTTTTCTGTGGAGACATCTTCTATTTGACTGTGCAGTGGGCTTCTGTTGGCAAGAGGTGTGGAGGTGGTTTCTGCTCTTTTCCACTGTTGTGAAAAAATATATATATTTTTACCTCTAGAAGGTTAATTGTGATTTGGTTAACTTTGGCCTATCCCTTACCATGGCCTCTCAGTCTAGCTCCTCCTCCTCTAAAAGCGCTGAGGAGGGTACCTCAAGTCAACACAGAATTAATGACAAGTGCTCTAGGGACTCTAGTGAAACTAAGTCTGGTAGAAGTAAAAATTCTAGTCAAGCCTCTAAAAGAACTTCAGAGCAGATTTCTGATCCTGCCCCTACAAAAAAGTCTAAGAAAGACAATAACACTACTGTCCCTCCTCCCGAAAGACATTTGAAGTAAACAGTAGCTGATAAAAAAGTGCCCTCTGCAGATGATTTAGCAAAAGCTTGGCATTTATATCAGACTTTACAATCTATGGGCAAAATTTTCTTGGCTCCTGCGGGACTGAGTGATCCTCTCCTTGATGACCGCTACGCTTAAGCTGCCCAGTACCAAAAATATCTGTGTCAGTCGGTATTGGACATGTCCATGAAAGCCCCCTCACCCTTGTCTGAAGGCCTGGCTGAAACTGCCAGATTTGGGCAGAAGGCAGCTAAGTACCAGTTCCAGATGGCTGCTGATTCTAATGACACTGCAGCCAGATGGATGGCTAACACTGTGGCACAGAGAAGGTTTGCTTGGCTCAGGGCCACTAACCTTACTCAGGATACTCAATCCAAGGCCCTGGATTTTTCTTTAGAGGGAAACTCTCTTTTTGGGGAATCCACGGTTGCATACAATACATGAAAAAAGTGGATGAGTATAAGGCAACCAATAGAAGCAACTCTGCTAAAGAGTGTGCTTCTCCATCCACTCGGCCCTATGGAAGGGGGGAGCAGAGGAAGGTCTTTTATGACCAGACCCTTTTTCCAGCCAGTAGCCGTGTGCCAGTACCAGCAGTATCCACAACAGGGATACTGTAGGGGTAGGGGTAGAAAGGGCTCTCAAACCCAACCTCAGCCCCAACCAAAGCAAAATCCCTGAGGCTTAGGCCACCTCCTCCCTCCCTGTTGGAGGCAGACTCTCCCACTTCCTTCAGGCTTGGCTAAGCATCACCACAGACAAGTGGGTGATGGAGGAAGTGGGTCAGGATCTGTCTCCGGATTTCAAATCTTTTCCTCCACAAAAAAACAGGGTTTACTTCTCACCTCCTCTAGCAGAGAGAACACTACTAGAAGCAGAAGTACAGAAACTGTTGCATCTCAGAGCAGTGGAATTAGTCCCTATCACTCTGAGAGGAAATGGTTTTTATGCCAGATACTTCCTAACAACAAAGAAAAGTGGGGAGTGGTGGCCAATATTGGATCTCAGAGCTTTGAACAAGCATCTGAAAAAAAAAACAAAGTTCAAAATGGTAACTTTGGCTTGAATATTGCCAACAACCCAAAAAGAGGACTGGCTGGTATCACTGGACTTGAAATATGTCTATTTCCACATCCCCATAAAGGAATCGTACAAGAAATATCTCAGATTCAGACTCCCTTCAGGCCACTATCAGTTTTTAACTCTTCCTTTCGGTCTCTCCTCAGCACCAAGGGTATTCACAAAGTGCCTAGTTGCTGTAGTGGCTTATCTAAGAACACAAGGAGTGACTGTCTTTCCTTACCTGGATGATTGGCTGGTGGTGGAAAACTCACCAGACCAAGTAAGGAATTCCCTAAGAATCACCCAGACCCTCTTACAGTCTCTGGGTTTCATAATAAACCAAAAGAAATCAGTTCTAACCCCTGCTCAAACTTTGCAGTTTATAGGGGCAGAAATCAACACACTTCAAGGCAGTGCCTTTTTACCCTTAGACAGGGTGCAAAGTATTCAGTCAATAGCAAACACCTTCATCCCCAACAGGCCAACAACCGAAAGGCAGTTTCTGCAGCTACTAGGCCTTATGGCTGCATCCACAGGCATAGTGCAAGGATGCAGATTCCAGATGTAAGACATCCAGTTTCACCTCAGGTCTCACTGGAGTCAGAAAAAAGACCCTTTTTCAAAACTTATACCAGTAACAGGGCCACTATTAAGGGCCCTCCTGTGGTGGAAACAGGAATCCAATTTCTGGTAGGGAGTGCCTTTCCAATAAGAAAACCCCCCTCTGGTAATCACAAATGAATCCCTATTGGGCTGGAGCACCCACTTAGGAAAGCACACGACTCAGGGAATCTGGTCAGCAGCAGAGACCCTTCAACACATACATTTACTGGAGCTAAGAGCAGTTTTCCTGGCCCTAAGGGCTTTTTCTTCACTGATAATGGGCAGAGTGGTTCAGATCAGAACAGGCAATACAATCACAATGTATTACATAAACAAACAGGGAGGCACCAGGTCAGGCCTCCTCTACACAGAGTCCATGAAGATTTGGACACTGGCGTACTCTCTGAAGGTCTCTTTACAGGCAATTCATTTGTCAGGAAAGGACAATACTTTAGCAGATGCACTAAGCTGCATCAACCAGGCCCATCATGAATGGACTCTGAACAAGCAGGTGGTACAAGTTATTTTCAGAAGGTGGGGTACTCCAGAGATAGACTTGTTCACATCCCACCAGAACGTCAACTACCTCAGTATTGCTGCAGACCACCAGCACAGGGCACAGTTCCTCTGATGCCCTGGTTCTGGACTGGACAGGCAGGCACCTGTATGCTTCTCCCCCTTTCACCCTGGTTTTCAGGGTGTTACTGAAGCTAAAGTCCCTCTCAGCATCACTGATCTTGATAGCTCCAGATTGGCCCAGGTAGCCATGGTACTCTCTTCTGCTCTCCATGTCTGTCAGCAGACTGATACAGTTGCCCCTCAGACACGATCTCCTGACTTCCTATCAGGGAAGATTGTTGTATACGAATCTCAAGTCCCTAAATCTCAAAGCATGGCTCTTGAGGAATTAGAGTATGTGGATTTAAATATTTCAGAAGCTGTCCTAAATATTTTAAAGGGTTATAGAAAACCTTCTACGCAGAAAACTTATTCTTCCAAATGGAAGAGATTGTCTCTCTGGTGTTCCAGCATGAACCTTATGCCACAAAAGGCTGGAGTTTCAGTTGTCCTTGACTATCTCACTCATTTACACTCACAAGGTTTGCAGTCCAGTTCCCTTAAGGTTAATTTAGCAGCGGTATCTGCCTACCTTTCTGTGGGGACCAAGGTGTTAGTAGCATCTGATAAACTTTTCAAAAGATTTTTTAAAGGACTGATGCATTTACACCCACCTCACAGGGCACCAGTGCCTGCTTGGGATTTGAATGTGTGTATAGCCAAGCTCATGGACCCTCCCTTTGAGCCAATGGCTACTGCCCACTTGAAACACCTTACTTGGCAAACAATCTTCCTAGTGGCTATTACTTCTGCAAGGAGAATTAGCGAGCTCCAAACTCTCTGCATTGACCAAGACTATATCTCATTTCACAGAGATAAGGTAGTCCTCAGAACTATCAGACAGTTTCTCCCTAAAGTGGTTTCAGACTTTCATCTGAATCAATCAATCACTCTACCTATCTTTTTCACAGAACATACCAGTTCTGGTGAAAGAAGATTACACAGTCTGAACGTGAGAAGGGCTATCAGTTATTACATGACAGCCACTAAAGACCATAGGTAAAAATGGAAAAAAACTTTTCAAACAATATGAAGTCTTGCTGTATTCTGACAATAGCAGTGAGTCCCAACCTTCAAACTGCCCCGGAGATGAAAGAGTTAACTTTCCATGCCAGGCATGGAATGCTGAGCTCGAGCTCGGTTGAGACTCTGTCTGTTGCTGTTTGAACTCAAACCATCAGATTCATTTCTCCGCCTCACTCAACAGTCGCTCCGGAGATTTCTCCTGCTCAGTTCAATTTGTCGGTTAAAGTACAGTTTTTCTCAGTTTTCGACCTAATTTAAACCACAACCTGTCAGTTCAGTCTCTGTCTGTGGTATTTGTGAGTACTAGATAGGTTTATATTATTTTCTATTCTGTGTGGAACTTGTAAACGGTTTATCGGTTCGGTTTGAACCGATCAAGTTGCTAAAAAAATCTTTATCTGTACTTTTAGAGTGTGGTTACTGGTTCTTATCGGTTCTAAAAAAAAAAATTTTATTACGTTTTTTTTCCACGACCTGTGACAAGGTCAGGAACCGATGAGAGGGTCTTGCCTGGCAGATTGCCATTAAAAGGATAAGTTTGGTTAGGACTGGCACAATGTCTGAGAAAACCAAAAGAAAAACCAGGCCCACTGGGTTTCAACACTGCAGTGTGTGTGGGGAAGTCTTTGCTAAGGCTGATCCCCACACCACCTGTGTTTATTGTCCGGGGTTTGACCACCTCAATGCAGAATGCCAGATTTGTAAACATTTTCCTGCAGCTACCCTAGAAAAATGAGTTGGCAGGCTCAGGGAAAGGGAGGCCAAAAAGTCTGCTGAACCGGAAGGCCAGCCCGGTTCGGTTCAAACCGAACCAGAAGGAGTACCCTCTGACCAGGGTGAGACTTCTTCGGGCAAAAGGAAATCCGATTCTGAGGAGTCGGTTCCAGCTAAGAGAACAAGAAAGGAAAAATCAGCTGGTGTGGATCCAAAACTTTCTTCTCCAACCACTGAAGAAATAGCCAAGGCGATAATAATTGCGAAGTCGCTTTCCCCGGTTCCGACCGGACCGGCACCATCAGGGAGGCGCTCGGTTCGGTCAGTTCCACCGGTTCAAGATTATGATTTAGAGGAATATTATGAACCGGAGGAGGAGGAGGAGGAAGAGGAGTATGAGGAAAGTGAATATGGTTTTGAAAGTCTGGATGTGCCCATTGATCTCCTCAGACAGACCTTCAGGAGTGTCTCCTCCTAGGCTTTCTGGGTCCCCTTCCCATTTCATGTTTTATAAAAAAGTGACTGAAACCCTCCAGCTTCCTATGGAAGAAGCTGTGGATAACCAGGAGCAACCTGACTAATGGCAATGATAGATATCCCAGAGTCTAGGAGGCTGTCTATTCCCTTACACAAATCTTTTGGGAAACAGACATTTAAGATTTTAAAGACTCTTAACACTATACATCCTGTGGATAAAAGAATGGACAAGAGGTATACATTGCCAGGCTCAGATATGGAGTTCCTTACACAAAAATGCAGCCATGTTGGGGTGGTGCAGGCTGAAGCCTGTGACAAGGCAAATATTCCCTTGGCTTCACACCCCCCGGACAAGGACTCCAGGAGGATTGATGCCATGGAAAAGAAACAGTACATGGCAGCATCCTTGGGACTCAGACAGGCCAACTATATGGCCTATACTGCTAGGTATCAGAAATCCAGATGGGACACTGTCATGGCTTTAGCAAAACAGGTCCCTGGCCAGCTTGCCAAGGAGCTGGAGCAGGTGGCTACTGATGGTATCGAGGAATCCAAGGTGCAATTCCATGCTGCAGTGGACTCCGATGATGTGTCATCTAGAGTCATGGCTACATCTGTGGCACTTTGTAGAATGGCTTGGCTCAGATGTACTAGCCTATCACAGGATACCCAGACTAAGGCCATGGATTTTTCTGTTGTGAGTAATTCTCTGTTTTTGGGAGCAAATAGAGAATTATATGAAGAAAATGGACGAATATAGGACCACCTATAGGAGTGCCCAGGCCAAGAAATGGCAGGCTACTCCTCAAAGGCAGCATCCCAGGGGCAGGGGCAGGCCATTTCATAGGCCTTTCTACCAAGCCCAGGTCTCCTCTTCTGCCTATGCTCAGAGGGGGTTCTTTAGAGGGAGAGGCAGAAGGGGTACAAGCAGACCTGCTTGTCAGGATCTGTCTCTGGATTTCAAATCTTTTCCTCCACAAAAAAACAGGGTTTACTTCTCACCTCCTCTAGCAGAGAGAACACTACCAGAAGCAGAAGTACAGAAACTGTTGCATCTCAGAGCAGTGGAATTAGTCCCTATCACCCTGAGAGGAAAGGGTTTTTCAGCCAGATACTTCCTAACAACAAAGAAAAGTGGGGAGTGGTGGCCAATATTGGATCTCAGAGCTTTGAACATGCATCTGAAAAAAAACAAAGTTCAAAATGGTAACTTTGGCTTGAACATTGCCAACAACCCAAAAAGAGGACTGGCTGGTATCACTGGACTTGAAAGATGTCTATTTCCACATCCCCATAAAGGAATCGTACAAGAAATATCTCAGATTCAGACTCCCTTCAGCCACTATCAGTTTTAACTCTTCCTTTCGGTCTCTCCCTGCACACCAAGGGTATTCACAAAGTGCCTAGTTGCTGTAGTGGCTTATCTAAGAACACAGGGAGTGACTGTCTTTCCTTACCTGGATGATTGGCTGGTGGTGAAAAACTCACCAGACCAAGTAAGGAATTCCCTAAGAATCACTCAGACCCTCTTACAGTCTCTGGGTTTCATAATAAACCAAAAGAAATCAGTTCTAACCCCTGCTCAAACTTTGCAGTTTATAGGGGCAGAAATCAACACACTTCAAAGCAGTGCCTTTTTACCTTTAGACAGGGTGCAAAGTCTTCAGTCAATAGCAAACTCCTTCATCCCTAACAGGCCAACAACTGAAAGGCAGTTTCTGCAGCTACTAGGCCTTATGGCTGCATCCACAGGCACAGTGCAAGGATGCAGATTCCAGATGTAAGACATCCAGTTTTACCACAGGTCTCACTGGAGTCAGAAAAAAGACCCTTTTTCAAAACTTATACCAGTAACAGGTCCACTATTAAGGGCCCTCCTGTGGTGGAAACAGGAATCCAATTTCTGGTAGGGAGTGCCTTTCCAATGAGAAAACCCCCCTCTGGTACTCACAACAGATGCATCCTTATTGGGCTGGGGCACCCACTTAGGAAAGCACACGACTCAGGGAATCTGGTCAGCAGCAGAGACCCTTCAGCACATATATTTACTGGAGCTAAGAGCAGTTTTCGTGGCCCTAAGGGCTTTTTCTTCACTGATAATGGGCAGAGTGGTTCAGATCAGAACAGACAATAAAACCACAATGTATTACATAAACAAACAAGGAGGCATCAGGTCAGGCCTCCTCTACACAGAGTCCATGAAGATTTGGACACTGGCGTACTCTCTGAAGGTCTCTTTACAGGCAATTCATTTGTCAGGAAAGGACAATACTTTAGCAGATGCACTAAGCTGCATCAAACAGGCCCATCATGAATGGACTCTGAACAAGCAGGTGGTACAAGTTATTTTCAGAAGGTGAGGTACTCCAGAATAGACTTGTTCACATCCCACCAGAACCATCAACTACCTCAGTATTGCTGCAGACCACCAGCACAGGACACAGTTCCTCTGATGCCCTGGTTCTGGACTGGACAGGCAGGCACCTGTATGCTTCTACCCTTTCACCCTGGTTTTCGGGGTGTTACTGAAACTAAAGTCCTCTCACCATCACTGATCTTGATAGCTCCAGATTGGCCCAGGTAGCCATGGTACTCTCTTCTGCTCTCCATGTCTGTCAGCAGACTGATACAGTTGCCCTCAGACACACATCTCCTGACTACCTATCAGGGAGATTGTTGTATACATGAATCTCAAGTCCCTAAATCTCAAAGCATGGCTCTTGAGGAATTAGAGTATGTAGTTTAAATATTTGAAGCTGTCCTAAATATTTTAAAGGGTTATAGAAAACCTTCTACGTAGAAAACTTATTCTTCCAAATGGAAGAGATTGTCTCTCTGGTGTTCCAGCATGAACCTTATGCCACAAAAGGCTGGAGTTTCAGTTGTCCTTGACTATCTCACTCATTTGCACTCACAAGGTTTGCAGTCCAGTTCCCTTAAGGTTAATTTTGCAGCGGTATCTGCCTACCTTTCTGTGGGGACCAAGGTGTCAGTAGCATCTGATAAACTTTTCAAAAGATTTTTAAAGGACTGATGCATTTACACCCACCTCACAGAACAACAGTGCCTGCTGAGATTTGAATGTGGCATAGCCAGCTCATGGACCCTCCCCTTTGAGCCAATGGCTACTGCCCACGAAATACCTTACTTGGCAAACAATCTTCTAGTGGCTAAATACTTCTGCAAGGAGAATTAGCGAGCTCAAACTCTCTGCATTGACCAAGACTATATCTCATTTCACAGAGATAAGGTAGTCCTCAGAACTATCAGACAGTTTCTCCCTAAAGTGGTTTCAGACTTTCATCTGAATCAATCAATCACTCTACCTATCTTTTCACAGAACTCCAGTTCTGGTGAAGAAGATTACACAGTCTGAGCGTGAGAAGGGCTATCAGTTATACATGACAGCACTAAGCACCTTAGGTAAAAATGGAAAAAACTTTTCAAACAATATGAAGTCTTGCTGTATTCTGACAATAGCAGTGGTCCCAACCTTCAAACTGCCCAGAGATGAAAGAGTTAACTTTCAATGCCAGGCATGGAATGCTGAGCTCGAGCTCGGTTGAGACTCTGTCTGTTGCTGTTTGAACTCAAACCATCAGATTCATTCTCCCGCCTCCTCAACAGTCGCTCGAATTTCTCACCTCAGTTCAATTTGTCGGTTAAGTACAGTTTTCTCAGTTTTCGGCCTAATTTAAACCACAACCTGTCAGTTCAGTCTCTGTCTGTGGTATTTGTGAGTACTAGATAGGTTTATATTATTTTCTATTCTGTGTGGAACTTGTAAGCGGTTTGTCGGTTTGGTTTGAACCGATCAAGTTGCCTAAAAAAAAAATCTTTATCTGTACTTTTGAGGTGTGGTTACGGTTCTTATCGGTTCTAAAAAAGATTTTTATGCGTTTTTTCGACCTGTGACAAGGTCAGGAACCGATGAGAGGGTCTTGCCTGGCAGATTGCCATTAAAAGGATAAGTTGGTTAGGACTGGCACAATGTCTGAGAAAACCAAAAAAAAGAAAAACCAGGCCCACTGGGTTTCAACACTGCAGTGTGTGTGGGGAAGTCTTTGCTAAGGCTGATCCCCACACCACCTGTGTTTATTGTCCGGGGTTTGACCACCTCAATGCAGAATGCCAGATTCGTAAACATTTTCCTGCAGCTACCCTAGAAAAATGAGTTGGCAGGCTCAGGGAAAGGGAGGCCAAAAAGTCTGCTGAACCGGAAGGCCAGCCCGGTTCGGTTCAAACCGAACCAGAAGGAGTACCCTCTGACCAGGGTGAGACTTCTTCGGGCAAAAGGAAATCCGATTCTGAGGAGTCGGTTCCAGCTAAGAGAACAAGAAAGGAAAAATCAGCTGGTGTGGATCCAAAACTTTCTTCTCCAACCACTGAAGAAATAGCCAAGGCGATAATAATTGCGCAGTCGCTTTCCCGGTTCCGACCCGGACCGCCACCATCAGGGAGGCGCTGTCTTGGTCAGTTCCACTGGTTCAAGATTATGATTTAGGAGGAATATTAGAACGGAGGAGGAGGAGGAAGAGGAGTATGAGGAAAGTGAATATGGTTTTGAAAGTCTGGATGTGCCCATTGATCTCCTCAGACAGACCTTCAGGAGTGTCTCCTCCTAGGCTTTCTGGGTCCCCCTCCCATTTCATGTTTTATAAAAAAGTGACTGAAACCCTCCAGCTTCCTATGGAAGAAGCTGTGGATAACCAGGAGCAACCTGACTATGTGGCAATGATAGATATCCCAGAGTCTAGGAGGCTGTCTATTCCCTTACACAAATCTTTTGGGAAACAGACATTTAAGATTTTAAAGACTCTTAACACTATACATCCTGTGGATAAAAGAATGGACAAGAGGTATACATTGCCAGGCTCAGATATGGAGTTCCTTACACAAAAATGCAGCCATGTTGGGGTGGTGCAGGCTGAAGCCTGTGACAAGGCAAATATTCCTAGGCTACACCCCCGGACAAGGACTCAGGAGGATTGATGCCATGGAAAAGAAACAGTACATGGCAGCATCCTTGGGACTCAAACAGGCCAACTATGGCCTATACTGCCAGATATCAGAAATCCAGATGGGACACTGTCATGGCTTTGCAAAACAGGTCCCTGGCCAGCTTGCCAAGGAGCTGGAGCAGGTGGCTACTGATGGTATCGAGGAATCAGGTGCAATTCCATGCTGCAGTGGACTCGATGATGTGTCATCTAAGTCATGGCTACATCTGTGGCACTTTGTAGAATAGCTTGGCTCAGATGTACTAGCCTATCACAGGATACCCAGACTAAGGCCATGGATTTTTCTGTTGTGAGTAATTCTCTGTTTTGGGGCAATAGAATTATATGAAAATGGACGAATAGGACCACCTATAGGAGTGCCCAGGCCAAGAAATGGCAGGCAGGTTACTCCTCAAAGGCAGCATCCCAGGGGCAGGGCAAGGCCACTTCACAGGCCTTTCTACCAAGCTTCCCAGGTCTCCTCTTCTGCCTATACTCGAGGGAGTTCTTTAGAGGGAGAGGCAGAAGGGGTACAAGCAGACCTGCTTGTCAGGATCTGTCTCTGGATTTCAAATCTTTTCCTCCACAAAAAAACAGGGTTTACTTCTCACCTCCTCTAGCAGAGAGAACACTACTAGAAGCAGAAGTACAGAAACTGTTGCATCTCAGAGCAGTGGAATTAGTCCCTATCACCCTGAGAGGAAAGGGTTTTTATGCCAGATACTTCCTAACAACAAAGAAAAGTGGGGAGTGGTGGCCAATATTGGATCTCAGAGCTTTGAACATGCATCTGAAAAAAACAAAGTTCAAAATGAGTAACTTTGGCTTGAACATTACAACAACCCAAAAGAGGACTAGCTGCTATCACTGGACTTGAAAGATGTCTATTTCACATCCCCCCATAAAGGAATCGTACAAGAAATATCTCAGATTCAGACTCCCTTCAGGCCACTATCAGTTTTTAACTCTTGCCTTCCGGTCTCTCCTCAGCACCAGGGTATTCACAAAGTGCCTAGTTGCTGTAGTGGCTTATCTAGAACACAGGGGTGACTGTCTTTCCTTACCTGGATGATTGGCTGGTGGTGAAAACTCACTCAGACTAAATGCAGAATTCTAAGAATCCTCAGACCCTCTGACAGTCTGGGTTTATATAAACCAAAAAGTTCTAACCCCTGCTCCAAACTTTTTTGCAGTTTATAGGGCAGAAATCAACACACTTCAAAGCAGTGCCTTTTACCTTTAGACAGGGGTGCAAAGTCTTCAGTCAATAGCAAACTCCTTCATCCCTAACAGGCCAACAACTGAAAGGCAGTTTCTGCAGCTACTAGGCCTTATGGCTGCATCCACAGGCACAGTGCAGGATGCAGATTCCAGATGTAAGACATCCAATTTACCCTGAGTCTCTTTCGGTCGAAAAAGTACACAAAACTTATACCAATGCTGGGTTACTATTAAGAGACCTCCTGTAGTGAAACAGGAATCCAATTTATGGTAGGCAGTGCCTTTCCAATGAGAAACCCCCCTCTGGTACCTCACAACAGATGCATCCTTGGGCTGGGGCACCCACTTGGAAAGCTTTACGACTCAGGAATCTGGTCAGCAGCAGAGACCCTTCAGCACATATATTTACTGGAATAAGAGCAGTTTTCATGGCCCTAAGGGCTTTTTCTTCACTCGATATTCTAAGAACAGGTGGTTCAGATCAGAACAGACAATAAAACCACAATGTATTACATAAACCAAACAAGGAGGCATCAGGTCAGGCCTCCTCTACACAGAGTCCATGAAGATTTGGACACTGGCGTGCTCTCCTGAAGGTCTCTTTACAGGCAATTCATTTGTCAGGAAAGGACAATACTTTAGCAGATACATAAGCTGCATCAAACAGGCCATCATGAATGGACTCTGAACAAGCAGGTGGTACAAGTTATTTTCAGAAGGTAGGAGTACTCCAGAGATAGAACTTGTTCACATCCACAGAACCATCAACTACCTCAGTATTGCTGCAGACCACCACTTTGGACTGGTTCCTCCTGATACACAGGTTCTGGACTGGACAGGCAGGCACCTGTATGCTTCTTCTACACTACCCTGGTTTTTCAGGGTGTTGCTGAACCTAAATCCTCTCACCATCACTGATCCTGATAGCTCCAGATTGGCCCAGGTAGCCATGGTACTCTCTTCTGCTCTCCATGTCTGTCCAGAGGCCGATACAGCTGCCCTCGGGCTACATCTCCTGACTTCCAATCAGGAACATTGTTGTATATGAATCTCAAGTCCCTCCATCTCAAGCATGGCTCTTGAGGGAATTGAGGAAAGTATGTGGGGTTAAATATCTCAGAAGCTGTCCTAAATATTTTAAAGGGTTATAGAAAAGCCTTCTCGCATGAAAACTTATTCTTCCAAATGGAAGATTGTCTCTCTGGTAATTCCAGCATGAACCTTATGCCACAAAAGGCTGAGTTTCAGTTGTCCTTGACTATCTCACTCATTTGCACTCACAAGGTTTGCAGTCCAGTTCCTTAAGGTTAATTTTGCAGCGGTATCTACCTACCTTTCTGTAGGGACCAAGGTATCAGTAGCATCTGATAAACTTTTCAAAGATTTTTAAAGGACTGATGCATTTACACCCACCTCACAGGGCAACAGTGCCTGCTTAGGATTTGAATGTCGTACTAGCCAAGCTCATGGACCCTCCCTTTGAGCCAATGGCTACTGCCCACTTGAAAAACCTTACTTAAAACAATCTTCCCTAGTAGCCTTACTTCTGCAAGGGGAGGGTGCTGAGCTCCAAACTATCTGCATTGACCAAGACTATATCTCATTTCCACAGAGATAAGGTAGTCCTCAGAACTAACAGACAGTTTCTCCTAAAGTGGTTTCAGACTTTCATCTGAATCAATCAATCATCTACCTGTCTTTTCACAGAACATACCAGTTCTGGTGAAAGCGAAGTTCTGTATTCCAGCTCCCTATGGAGGAAGCTGTGATGATCATGAGGACTGACTATGTGGAATGATGGATATCCTAGAGTCTAGGAGACTACTATTCCTTTGCATAATCTTTTGGGAAACAGACTTTAAATTTAAAAACCTCACACTATACCTCCCAGGAGGCAGAATGGACAAGAGCGCCACACTATCAGGCTCTGATATGGAGTTCCCACAATGCAGCCATGTTAGTAGCAGGCTGCAGCTGTGATGTTCAATGTTCCTGGCTTCACACACCCCTGACAAGAACTCCAGGAGGATTGATGCCATGGTAAAGAAACAGTACATGGCAGCATCCTTGGACTCAGACAGCAATTATGTGGCTTATGTTGCTAGATATCAGAACCACATGGGATACTGTTATGTTCTAGCAGCAGGTCCCGCCAGCTTGCCAAGGAGCTGGAGCAGGTGGCTGCTGATGGTATTGTGGCATCCAAGGTAATTCCATGCTGTAGTGTGGACTCCAATGATGTGTCATCAAGAGAATAATGAAGCTACATCTGTGGGACTTCATAGAATGGGTTGCCTGATGTACTAGCTTGTCACGAGATACCCAGATTGCTGCCTGATTTTCTTGTTGTGGGTACCTTCGTGGGGAGGAGAGAGAATTACATGAAGAAATGGATGAGTAGGGACGACTTATGGGAGTGCACAGCTGGGAAAGGAGGCCACCTAAAGGTGTTTCCAGGGCAGGCTCTTAGGCCTTACTGCTCAGACCCCTTCTGCCTATGCCCAGAGGGGGTTCTTCAGAGGGAGAGATGGGGGACAAGCAGGCTTGCCCACCCCTCAGCCCAAAGCCCTTGCCAAGAAGGCACCATGGGGCCAGGCCGATTCTCAGCTACCCAGGTTGGCTTACTTGTCCAGGACTGGAAGTCTCGACATCAGACAAGTGGGTCTTGAAGAAGTGTTGTGGTCCGGCTCAGCTCAAAATTTCCAAGATGAGACCTGATCTTTCCACCTGTAAATCCACCAGAGGCACTGCTCAGAGGCCATCCTCCTGTTCTCAGAGCTGTGAAAGGTTCCACCCCATACCAGGGCAATGATTGTACCCAGGTACTTCTCACTCCCAAAAGACAGAACGGCAGTCCACCCTGATCTCAGATATTTAAACAAGCACTTTTAAAACCCAAATTCAAATGGTGACTCTGGGAATTATTCTACCTTCTAAGCCAGGAACTGGCAGCATCCCTGGACCAAGGATGCCTACTCATAGTCTCACTGTAGCTCCCATCGAGTACTCGGTTCGAGTTGCCCTCAGCTATTACCAGTTCAGGAGTTTTGCTCATCTCTGCTCCAAGGGAATTTACAAATGCTCATAGTAGCAGTTGCTCCTCAGAAGGAAAAATTGCCATCTTCAAACACCATGGTCTTGCTTATATTAGACCTGTATGCCCTGGCTTTGACTGCCCGAGATGAAGTAGTTAACCCAGAGAATTGTAGTTCCACAGCCAGGCACTTATTGAGTTTATTGGGTTGTTTGAACCTAAACTGTCGATTCATCTGCCACTGAATAGATGTCCGGAGACCAGCCTTCATTTCGTCGTTGGCGGTTTTAGTATTTTTATCGTCTATTAACCGAAAGTGTTTGTACCAGCGGTTTTCCGCTAGCCTCTATCTGGAACCGTGGTGAAATAATTTTAGTTCGTGTGGAACTCATTATCAGTTCGGCCTGAACCGATCAGTTTTCTTTAAAATTGTTTTTTTTGCATTTAGAGTGAGGTATGCTGTTCTTATCGTCCTGGAAAACCTGCAATTAAAAGTGTTTTTTTCAAATACCTGTGACACGTTAGGGACCATAAGGTGTCTTGTCCTGGCAAGGCCTGAAACAGTGACAAGTTTGGTTAGGCTGGCATTATGTCTGAGAAACCCAAAGAAAACTGGGCCTGACTAAGCAATGACTGTGATGTCTGTGGGAAGCTCTTTGCCAAGGCTGACCCACACCACTTGTGTTCATTGTCTGGGCTGACCACCTCTGTCAGACTGCCAGATATGCAAGAATTTCCCTGCAGCCACCCTGGAAAAGAGATTGGGCAGACTCAGGAACTGAGGCCAAAGTCCGCTGACCCGGATGGCCAGCCCTGCCTCAGCTACAGCTGGACCAGAGGGAGTGCCCTCTGACCTGAGGGCTTACTTCCTCGGCAAAAGAAAGCTGTCCTGAGGAACCAGTCAAAGCAAAAAGGACAAAGAAATCAGCTAGTGTGAGTCCAGTTTGTTCTCCTTCTGCTGTAAAATAGCTAAAGCCTCACAGATTGTCCAGTCTTTTGTCTCAGGGACTTGTTGAACCCTCTGGTTGGAAAGGGGTCTCAGTTTCAGGTCCAGTGGTTCAGAATTATGATGTTGGGGATTTTTGCTGAACCACAGGAGGGGGAGAAAGATTTATGATTGTAATTGTGATTGGGAAGGTCTGGAAGTGCCAATAGAATTGACATTTCTCCGACAGACCCTTGAGTCTTCCCTTTATTGTCTGAGTCCCCATCTCATTTCCCAGATTTTATAAGAAAGTGGCAGAAACTCTCCAGCTCCCTTAGCAGTTCTGTGATGAGCAAGAGGAGCCTGACTGTATGGAAATGATGGATATTCCAGAGGCTAGAAGGTTGTTCTTTCCTACATAAGTCATTTAGGAGACAAACCACTAAGATTTTAAAATCCTTTTTCTGTCCCTCCTGTAAGATAAAAAAATGGACAGAAGGTATACGTTGTCAGGCCTAATACAGACTTCCTTACTGGAACATGTGTAGTCATGTGGGTGTGGTGCAAGCTGCAGCCTGTGACAGGTAATATTCCCTGGCTTTCACATCCTCCTGATAAGGATTCCAGGAAGATTGATGCCATGGCGAAAACAGTATGTGGCAGCTTCTTTTGGGACTCAGACAGGTTAATTATATGGTTTATGTGGCTAGATATCAGAAATCTAGATGGGACACTATATGCAGTTGGCCAAGCAGGCCCGCTGGGTCAGCTGGCTAGTGAGTTGAACAGGTGGCTGCTGGATGGCATTGGAAGCCTCTAAAGTTCAATTTCATGCTGCTGTTAATACGTTAATGATGTTTCCTCTAGGGTCATGGCCACTTCTGTAGCTCTTTCGTAGGTTGGCATGGCTCAGATGCACTAATCTGTCCCAAGATACCCAGTCAAAGGCTATAGATTTTCCTGTTATAGGAAATTCTCTGTTTGGAGAACAAACAGAAAATATATGAAAAGATGGATGAATACAGAACTACTTGCCAAAAGTGCCTCAAGCTAAGGAAAGGCATGCCACTCAACATAGATGCATGCCTCTTGGGGTAGGGGCAGGCCTAAATAGGCCTTTTACCAATTCCAGGCTTCTTCTGCTTTTGCACAGAGAGGATTTTTCAGAGGCAGAGGCAGACGGGCACAGGCTGCGTCTTCCCAATCCTAAACTGCCTCGCTACAGGCACCCTGACGGGTGTCTGGGCCGACCCCTCCTGTACCGTGGGGGCAGACTGGCGAGCCACAGAACTGGTTGTCCCTAACCTCGGACAAATGGGTTCTGGAGGTGGTAAGCTATGGCTTGTTTCTCTGTTTCAAACAGTTTCCCAAGATGAGAGCCAGGTACTTTCCCTCAAGTCTTTTTAGAAACCCTCGTGACTAGAAGCAGAGTGTTTCTGCTCTTTTGGACTGCAAAGCAGTGGAAAGGGGTCCCCCTTGCCACCAGACAAGGGTCTTTACTCAAGGTACTTCCATTCCCAAAAAAGACAGGAGATCAAGGCCCATCTTGGATTTAAGATTTCTGAACAAGCATCTTGTAAACCAAAGTCTGCAAAATGCTGACTTTATAATGATTTTTAGCCATCCTTGAGGCCAGGGACTGGCTAGCTTCCCCTGACCTCAAGGACGCCACTTCCATATTCTAATCAGGGCCTCTCACCGAAAGTACCTCAGGGTTCAACTGCCTCGGCCACTACCAGTGTTCAGGGCGATGCCCTTCGACTCACTCTGCTCCAAGAGTTTTCACAAAATGTCTAGCTGTAGTAGTGGCCCACTTAAGAAGACAAGGATTGCTGTGTTTCCTACTTGGATGACTGGTTTATTGTGGGTCAGTCATCAGAGCAGGTAAAACCCACTTGCAAATCACCCAGGAACTCCTCACCTTTCTGGGGTTCCTGCTGGAATGTTCCAAAGTCAGTTCTCGAACCAGTTCAGGTACTAACTTTATAGGTGCAGAGCTGAACAAAGTTAGCCAGGCATTCCTCTCCTCCAAAGAGTGGACAAACTCATTGCCCTGGCATCTTCTTTCTCCATGCAGGTCTCTCTCACCAGCAAGGCACTTTCTGCAACTCCTGGGGCACATGGCTGCCTCTACAGCTGTTGTGCCAGGGCAAGATTTCAGATGAGGGACATTCAGTTCCACTTGAGGTCCTATTGGTCTCAAAGGAGGGACCCCCTTACAAAATTGGTCCCAGTGACCAGAGACTCTGATCCTAGCTCTCAGTGGTGGCTGGATCGGAGCAACCTGTCCTCAGGGGTCCCATTCCTTCCTGTCCTCACTCCTCATCCTCACCATGGATGCGTCCCTGTCTGGGTTGAGGCTCACCTGGCGACCTTTCCAGCTCAGGGAGTTTGGTCCCCTCAGGAATCTCTGCTTCACATCAATCTGCTGGAGCTTCAGAGCTGTCTTCCTAGCTCTCAGGTTTTTTCAGAAACTGTCCAGAACAAAGTTTTCAAGTCAGGACAGACAATACCACAACAATGTGGTACATCAACAAGCAGGTTCTCGCCTTCAGCCCTATGCATCGAAGCAATGAAGTTGTGGTCTCTGGCCTATTCCCCTGAACACCTCTGATAGCGTTCACCTCCCAGGGAAGCGACAACTATCCCAGCGGACGCTCCTCAGCAGGATTTCTAGCCATCACGAATGGGCTCTGAACCCTCAAGTGCTGGGGTTGATCTTGCATAGCTGGGGCACCCTCAGATAGATCTTTTGAGCCCCAGACAACCGCACAAACTTCCCTGTTTTGTTGCAGGACCCCAGTTCTGGGGTCAGTCCCCTGGATGCCTTTCAGTTGGATTGGGAGGAAAGTTCTCTATGCTTTCCTCCGTTCCTCTACTCTTCAGGGTTTTAGTAAAAATCAGAACTCAGCCTGCAGGGTGATTCTGATTTCTCGACTGGGCCAGGCAGCCTGGTACCCTCTTCTTCTGTCCCTATCATTCCACCCTCCCCTGACCTTGCCCAGGGCTCACGACCTGCTGACCTGTGCACAGGGGAGTGTGTATCCGGATCTCAACCCCTCCACCTCAAGGCTTGGTTCTTGAGGTTAGAGTTGCTCATTTACACACCTTTCCTCAAGGTGTCTTGGATATTTTGAAGGCCTCCAAGCCTTCCACACAAATCCCTTATAATTCTAAATGGAGAGATTCTCATTTGGTGTTCTGAGAGGCAATCACCCCAGAATCAGCTGACTGCCTATTTTGTTGGACTACCTGTCCACTTAAATTTTAGGGGCTCAAACCAGCTACCTTAAAGGTTCATTTGGTAGCTGTTTCAGTTTTTATTTCTGCAGGAAAACCAGTTTTCTCTTTCTTCTCACCCTGTGTTTGCCAAATTTTTCAAAGGGTTACTCATACTAATCCTCCTTTTCGGAACCAACCCTGCATGGGACTTGAATATTTGCATTGCCCAGCTAATGCAACCTCCTTTGAGCCTCTGGATTCGCAGATCTCAAGTTCTTAACTTGGAAAACTGTTTTTCTAGTAGTATCACTCTGCTAGGCTTATAAGTGAATTGCAAGCCTTGTCAGTGGAAGAGGATTTCATTTTTTCCACAGAGATAAAGTGATCCTCAGACTAACAGAAAGTTTTACCTAAGGTGGTTTCAGATTTTCATCTTTAATCCAATCCATCTCTTCCAGTATTTTTTACTGAGCACCTCTTCTGGTGAGAGAAGCTTGCACAGTTTGGACGTAAAAGAGCCCTTAGCTATTATTTGACTACACAAGGGTCACAGGTTCGAATCCTCCAGCTCTTCCTTACCTATGGAGATGGGTAAGGGAGGCCTCGCTACTAGGAGGTTGATTGCTAGGTGGATTGTCTCTGTATCCAGTTCTGTTATCAAAAACTGGGCAAGGAGCCCCTCAGGTCTGAGGGCTCATTCCTCAGGGGGTACAGCTGCATCTCTAGCGGCTGCTGGGAATATTCCGGTTCGAAATCTGTCAAGCTGCTACCTGGAGACAGTCCACACTTTCACTAAGCATTATTCCTGGATCCAGTCCAGGAGAGATTCCGCTTTGGCACAGCTGTCCTGCAGAGCCTATTTCCTAAGTAGGTTCTGACCTCCTCCATGGGGTACTGCTGCTGTACTCTGCAAAGGTCCTAATATAAGCAAGACTTCATGGTGTTTGAAGGAAAATTACTCACCTTAGTAATTGCTTTTCTTCTCATGGAGTCTTGCTATATTAGGACAACCCTCCTCCTACCCCTCTCAGAATCCCTACTTGGGTATAGGGTTGGCAAATTGGTGCAATCACTGTGTCATGCTCTGTTTGGCTTCTAGTCTCCTTCTTTCTTTCTTGGTTAGGAACTAGATAGTTTCTGTTTTTTGTTAATTAGTAGCTGGGCCTCTCTGACTTGAGTCTTTGGGCAGAGGGGCCTTAGTAGTGATTGTCAAGGTTATCCTAACAATAATACGTGATACTGTTTTTCTTTATTGGTGTTGTGTTTTGTGGTTCTACTGTTAGTAGGTAGCCAATGGCTAGTGTAAGGCTTTCCACACACAGACTTGCTATGTTAGTTTAGCTTTCATAAAGAAGGCCAGAAGCAGTTTGGGTTCAAACAACCCAGATAGAGCTTTCAATAAGCACCCTCGTAACAGCTGAGACTCCAGATTTCTCTGGAGTTAACTATTTCATCTCCGGGGCAGTCAAAAGCCAGGGGCATACTGCAAAGGTCCTAATATAGCAAGACTCCATGAGAAGAAAAGCAATTACTAAGGTGAGTAATTTTTTCTTCCTTTACTTGGACGACTGGCTCATAGTAGGCCAGTCTCCAGACCAAGTCAAGTTACATCTACAGATAACTCAGCAACTGCTCACCTCTCTAGGTTTCCTTCTGAATCTTTCAAAGTCAGTTCTAGAGCCTGTCCAGCTCCTCACCTTCATAGGCGCAGAGCTGAACACAGAGAAAGCCAGAGGCTTCCTACCTTTGGACAGGGCAAGGACCCTGGTCTCTCTGGCCTCCTCATTCACCCTGTAGGTCTCTCAACCAGCAAGGCATTTTCTACAGCTCCTGGGACACATGGCTGCTTCCACAGCAGTAGTGCAGGGAGCAAGATTTCAGATGAGGGACATCCAGTTCCATTTGAGAGCCTTTTGGTCTCAAATGAAAGACCCTGAAACCAAATTGATCCCAGTAACTCGAACCCTGATCCAAGCCCTACAGTGGTAGCAGAATCAGAGCAATCTGAGACAAGGGTCCTTGTCACTCAGTCTCACTCTTTAATCCTTACTACAGATGCATCCCTCTTGTGGTGGGGAGCTCACATGGGCCACCCCACTACCCAGGGATTGTGGTCCCCTCAGGAATCTCTGCTCCATATCAATCTGTTGGAACTCAGAGCAGTTTTTCTAGCACTTCAAGTTTTTTTCCAAATCTGTTCAGAACAAAGTTGTACAAGTCAGAACAGACAACATCACCACAATGTAGTACATCAACAAGCAAGGAGGCACTCGGTCTGCAGCCTTGTGCACTGAAGCAATGAAGTTGTGGTCTCTGGCTTACTCCCTGAACACCTCCCTTACGGCAGTTCACCTCCCAGGCAAGGACAATGTCCTGGCAGATGCTCTCAGCAGGATTTCCCAGGGCCATCACGAATGGTCACTGGACCATCTGGTCCTGGAGGTAATATTTGCCAGATGGGGCACCCCGCAGATAGATCTTTTTGTAGCCCCAGACAATCACCAACTTCCCCTTTTTTGCTGCAGGCCCCCAGTGTTGGGCTCAGTTCCCTCTGGATGCCTTAGTTCTCAATTGGGAAGGGAAGTTTCTCTATGCTTTCCCCCTTTCCTCTCCTGTTCAAAGTGTTAGTCAAAATCAGATTTCAATCCTGCAAGATGATCATGATCGCTCTAGATTGGGCCAGACAACCCTGGTATCCACTCCTACTGTCCTTAGCAGTCCATCTTCCCCTGTATCTTCCCAGGAAACACAACCTGTTATCCTGTGCTCAGGGGAAGGTTTGGTACCCGAACCTCAAATCTCTCAATCTCAAGGCCTGGCTCTTGAAGAGTTAGAGTTTGCTGATCTACACCTCTCCCAAGGTGTAATGGCTATATTGAAGGCTTCTAGAAAACCTTCCACTAGGGCTACCTATAATTCCAAATGGAAGAGGTTTTCCATATGGTGCTCTGGGAAGCATATTTCCCCAGAATCTGCTGATTTACCCACAGTCCTGGATTGTATGGTCCATTTAAATACCTTGAGGCTGAGACCTGCTACCCTAAAAGTACATTTGGCAGCTGTGCCTGCTTTTATTTCAGCAGGTAAACCCTCTTCTCTTTCAGCTCATCCTGTATTCTCCAAGTTTTTTAAGGGATTGCTTCACACCAACCCTCCATTCAGGGACCCTGCCTCTGCCTGGGATCTTAATGTTTGCATTGCTCAGCTTATGCAACCTCTCTTTGAGCCCTTGTCTTCAGCAGAGTTTAAGTACTTGACTTGGAAGACTGTGTTTCTGGTAGCCATCACTTCTGCCAGACACATAAGTGAATTACAAGCTTTGTCAGTGGAGCCTGATTTTATCTCCTTTCATACAAATAAGGTGGTCCTCAGGACTAACAGGAAATTCTTGCCTCAGGTGGTTTCAGATTTCCACCTTAATCAATCTATATCTCTTCCAGTGTACTTCACTGACCATTCCTCCTCTGGTGAGAGGAGGCTGCACAGCTTAGATGTGAAGAGAGCCCTTAGTTACTACATAGAGCGTACCAAGAGTCACAGGTTTGACTCCCTCCAACTGTTCCTCACTTATGGTGAGGTTGGTAAAGGGAAACCTGCCACTAAAAGATCCATTGCCAGGTGGATTGTCTCTTGTATCCAATTCATTTAGAAAAGCTGGGTAAGGTTCCTCCTCGGCCTGAGGGTCACCCATCAGAGGTACAGCTGCTTCCCTGGCTGCTGCCAGGGACATCCCTATTCTAGAGATATGTCAAGCAGCTACCTGGAGAACAGTTCACACTTTACCAAGCATTACTCCTGGACATCCAGGCTAGGAGTGATGCTCGGTTTGGCACAGCTGTGCTTCAGAGCCTATTTCTAAGTAGGTTCTGTCCTCCTCCATGGAGGTACTGCTGTGTAGTCTGCATATGTCATAATATAGTAAGACTTCATGTTGTTTGAAGAAAAAATGACTCACCTTAGTAATGTTGTTTCTTCTAATGGAGTCTTGCTATATTATGACCTCCCCCCCGCCTGCCCCTCTCAGAACCTCTGTTTTTGGGATGTGGGTGGGCAGTGCAGTGTTGGCACTTAGTAGATGCCCACCTTGTCGTTTTCACCCCTCCTTTTTTGGGGTGACTTGGTGTGTTTTTCATTTTTTGGGTCTCCTGACCTGAGTCTTTGTTTTGGGACCAAAAAATGTGTTCTTATGTTTAGTAGCCAGTTGGCTAGTATAGGTTTACAGCTTCCACACAGGACCTCAGTGAGTTTAGCTCATAAAGATCTGACGGTTTGAGTTTGAAGAACAACAGAGTTTCAACCGAGCTCGAGCTCAGCATTCCATGCCTGGCATGGAAAGTTAACTCTTTCACCTCCGGAGCAGTTTGAAGGTTGGGACTCACTGCATATGTCACAATATAGCAAGACTCAATTAGAAGAAACAACATTACTAAGGTGAGTAATTTTTTCTTCTGACCTCCCCCCCACCTGCCCCTCTCAGAACCTCTGTTTTTAGGATGTGGGTGGGCAGTGCAGTGTTGGCACTCAGTAGGTGCCCACCTTTTTGTTTTCACCCCCTTCTTTTCTTGGGGTGAGTTGGTGTTGTGTTTTTCATTTCTTGGGTCTCCTGACTTGAGTCTTTGTTTTGGGACCAAAAAATATGTTTTATGTTTAGTAGCCAGTTGGCTAGTGTAGGTTTACAGCTTCCACACAGGACCTCAGTGAGTTTAGCTCATAAAGATCTGACGGTTTGAGTTTGAAGAACAACAGACAGAGATTCGACCGAATTCGAGCTCAGCATTCCATGCCTGGCATGGAAAGTTAACTCTTTCTCCTCCGGAGCAGTTCGAAGGTTGGGACTCACTGCATATGTCATAATATAGCAAGACTCCATTAGAAGAAACAACATTACTAAGGTGAGTAATTTTTTCTTCTGACCTCCCCCCTTCCTGCCCCTCTCAGAACCTCTGTTTTTAGAATGTGGGTGGGCAGTGCAGTGTTGGCACTCAGTAGGTGCCACCTTTTTGTTTTCACCCCCTTCTTTTCTTGGGGTGAGTTGGTGTTGTGTTTTTCATTTCTTGGGTCTCCTGACTTGAGTCTTTGTTTTGGGACCAAAAAATATGTTTTATGTTTAGTAGCCAGTTGGCTAGTGTAGGTTTACAGCTTCCACACAGGACCTTAGTGAGTTTAGCTCATAAAGATCTGACGGTTTGAGTTTAAACAGCAACAGACAGAGTCTCTACCGAGCTCAAGCTCAGCATTCCATGCCTGGCATGGAAAGTTAACTCTTTCATCTCTGGGGCAGTTCAAAGGTTGGGACTCACTGCTACTGTCAGAATATAGCAAGACTCCATTAGAAGAAACAGCATTACTAAGGTGAGTAATTTTTTTTCCTAGCTATGGATTTAGCCACCGAAGGAATGAGAGCAGGATTATTCCATACCATTTGAGACAACATCTCAAAGGAGGGCTATAACGGAGGAATCAAATCCGTAGGGATCTCTGGAACATGGAGGTATTGGAGTCTTAGCAATTTCCCAGGATCGATGTCTGTAGTTTGGAGAGAAAGAGTGGAAATCAAGTTTTTCAACAGAGACTTAAAAGACAGGTCCTCAACCACAGGCTCTGCAGTAGGAATAGATCCTATTTCTTCCACTTCATCACCCAGCCTAAGGTCTGGGTCAGGCTCAATTTCATCTTATGACAGTCCAGGATGGACTGCATGGACAGGAAACGAGTGAAAATCAGAGGGAAATGAGGAAGGAAAAGGGTTAAAGGAGGAGTCCTGAAAGGTGGATGACACCCTAAGAACCCTGGCGCCGCAGAAATGTATGGCACTGATGAAGCGCACGGCACCGAGGATGGCACTGAGAAGCCACATGGTGCTGAAGACAGCGCCAAGAGGCCAGACAGCACCACAATGCCACGCAGCGCCAATGACACACATGGCACCGAGAACGGCACCAACAGACGCAACGCCGCCGAAGATGGCGCTGAGCATGCCATCAACGCCGAGGGTGCCAAAAACACCCCAAGACTCCAAAAGACAGGATTTGAAGAGAAGGGAGGAAGAAGAGCAGGAGATAGAGGCATCGGTGTGGCCCACTGTGCCACAGCCAAATGGGGGGGAAACACCTAAGTGCGGAGTCGATGGCACCGAAGACGGTGCCGCGCAATGAGGGAGGCTCAACCACCCTACCTGGTCTCCCAAGAAGCCTGGAGGCCCCGAGTGACTGGACCAGGCAGCTGGACCAACCTCCAAGCCCATTTCTCCATAAGAGCGGCCCACTGATGAAACTGCTCATCTGAAGACCTACCAGAGGGCGGGGTAGGGCTCCGATGTCGAAGACGTTGGCTACCAGAAACAGAAGCAGATGACTCCAGAGGAGGAGACTGACAGCTAGCCCCAATAACTAACCATCTATGCGCAGACATATCAGAGGGCGACCTCGAATTATGCCCTCTCTTTTTTGTCCTGTGGGCTGAAGAAGAGCATGAGGCCGAATGGTACCGAGAATGCAACCATTTATTTTTATGCTTTCAAGGTGACCACCCGTCCCCTCGGGCATTGGACTGACCATTGTCAGACCCCCCTTCAGACAAGACGGTGGACCAGACCCAGCCCGACTGACTGAACAGCTTTCATACAAAGTCTCTCTACCATCACCTGACTTGCTCATGCTCAACTCTATCAAAGTAGGCTGAGACTTCTTTGTACATAAGAATAAACTTAAGCGATACTTATTCGAGATATTACTACAAAATAACAAAACTGAAAACTATGCTGCTAGTTTGAAGTTTGACTCCTGGCGGTCAAGCGACGTTGTCACTGAAGCACACTCAATGGTGGGAACAAAGGAACTGTGGCAGTTGGAGGGTCGATGCCGAGATAGTCATTCCCGCATGAGCTGAGGCTTGCGGTGCCCTTCCTCGTGGCTCCATCTCTGGTGCTGGCCCTCCAGCCAAAAAGTTTGCTCCTGCTGGGGCTAGTGCCTCTGGTGCAGCTCTCATTAGTGTGAATGAGTGGTGGAGACTTATGTCCAGGAAGATCATGGGCTCTGGTCCTACTATGCACAGTGACATGAGACAAATCTGTGATATGACACCTGTACCTAAATAGTCAGAAATCAAACACTGGTCATTTCCCCCATCAAATCTTAGTGCTTATGTATTTAAAACCTCACTTGATTTATGTATTGAATTTTATCAACCAGATAGGCCCGCTGGAACAATGAGTCCCTTTTCCAGGGGTGTGACCTGAAATTAATTACATAGAATACACGCAAGAAAGGATATATAGATTCCATGAATGCATTGATAGATTACCTAAAATTGCAATGCCAACTACTTTTAAGATGTGGATGCAGTATTCACAGGATTGCAGGAGATTAGTGCACAAGCATAGTCAATTACAGGACAAGGCAAGAGCACAAGATAATACATAGGAAACATGTACCACAGGTCTACACTGTGAGTCCAGATACAGGTATTACATTACAGTGAAGAGGCATAGCATCATCAATTACAGACTGGGGCACTGAGGAAAGATATCAAGTACAGGTCAGGGACACTGAGGAAAGACAGCAAGTACAGACTAGGAGCACTGAGGAAATATAGCAAGTACAGGTCAGGGGTACTGAGGAAAGACAGCAAGTACAGACCATAGGCACTGAGGAAAGACAGCAAGTACAGACTAGGAGCACTGAGGAAAGATAACAAATACAGGTCGGGGCACTGAGGAAAGATAGCATGTACAGACCAGGGGCACTGAGGAAAGACAGCAAGTACAGACTAGGGGCACTGAGGAAACATAGCAAGTAGAGACCAGGGGCACTAAGGAAAGACAGCAAGTACAGGTCAGGGGTACTGAGGAAAGACAGCAAGCACAGACCAGGGGCACTGAGGGAAGACAGCAAGTACAGATCAGAATCACTGAGGAAAGACAGCAAGTACAGATCAGGAGTACTGAGGAAAGACAGCAAGTACAGACCAGGGGCACTGAGGAAAGATAGCAAGTACAGGTCAGGGGTACTGAGGAAAGACAGCAAGTACAGACCAGGGGCACTGAGGAAAGACAGCAAGTACAGATGAGGGGCACTGAGGAAAGACAGCAAGTACAGGTCAGGGGCACTGAGGAAAGGTAGCAAGTACAGATCAGAGTCACTGAGGAAAGACAGCAAGTACAGATCAGGAGTACTGAGGGAAGACGGCAAGTACAGATCAGAGTCACTGAGGAAAGACAGCAAGTACAGATCAGGAGTACTGAGGAAAGACAGCAAGTACAGACCAGAGGCACTGAGGAAAGATAGCAAGTACAGACCAGGAGCACTAAGCAAAGACAGCAAGTACAGACCAGGGGTACTGGGGAAAGACAGCAAGTACAGGTCAGGGGCACTGAGGAAAGATAGCAAGTACAGGTCAGAGTCACTGAGGAAAGACAGCAAGTACAGATCAGGAGTACTGAGGAAAGACAGCAAGTACAGACCAGGGGCACTGAGGGAAGACAGCAAGTACAGATCAGAGTCACTGAGGAAAGACAGCAAGTACAGATCAGGAGTACTGAAGAAAGACAGCAAGTACAGAACGGGGCACTAAGGAAATATATAAAAGTACAGGTCATGGGTACTGAGGAAAGACAGCAAGTACAGACCAGGGGCACTGATGGAAGGCAGCAAGTACAGATTAGAGTCACTGAGGAAAGACAGTAAGTACAGATCAGGAGTACTGAGGAAAGACAGCAAGTACAGACCGGGGCATTAAGGAAATATATAAAAGTACAGGTCAGGGATACTGAGGAAAGACAGCAAGTACAGATCAGAGTCACTGAGGAAAGACAGCAAGTACAGATCAGGAGTACTGAGGAAAGACAGCAAGTACAGAATGGGGCATTAAGGAAATATATAAAAGTACAGGTCAGGGATACTGAGGAAAGACAGCAAGTACAGACCAGGAGCACTGAAGGAAGACAGCAAGTACAGATCAGAATCACTGAGAAAAGATAGCAAGTACAGGTCAGGGGCACTGAGGAAAGGCAGCAAGTACAGATGAGGGGCACTTAGGAAAGACATCAAGTACAGATCAGGGGCACTGAGGAAAGACAGCAAGTATAGATCAGGGGCACTGAGGAACGACAGCAAGTACAGGTCAGTGTTTGCAGGAGCACAGGCTGCACTCAAGTAGCTATACCTTGAGACCTCTTTTAAAACCTCCACAGGAAGAACAGTTTTGGAGGGAAGCAGGAAGAGTTTTCCATAGGGATGGAGCTGAGCTGTAGAGCTGTGTGGAGGGATAAAATTCTGAATTTGTGAAATTTCATTAAATTCAGTGAAATTTCACAAAATTTCCTCAGACTTTTGCTGAATTTGGGAAATTTATTTGGGCATAGCTCAGCTGTTAATTGAGCTATAGATCTGAAATTTGGCATGTGTACTTGCTGGTATGTACTCTAATTATGGCCCTATAGTTTAGCGCTGCGATGCATCACATCAGAATTATAGGTGCTTAAAGTCTATCATTTTTGTGGAAATGTCATGAAATCACTTGTATGTAACTTGGACACCTTTGGAGCTAAAAATCTAAAACTAGGTACATACATATATAAATGTCATAATACTCCGTATATCTGCAAAATGTTATACCATTTTGATGCATGTTTTCAAAATTATATTAAATAACTAAAATTGATATTTCAGCCTAATGTTTGGTTACCTATAGTATAACCCTCTTTAAAGTTTGATACTTTAAACTTGGTGCAAATACCTATGTTGCAAGTTTCTTTAAATCCTGACACTGTGGAGAAATTTGAATATAAATTTTTAAAATTAGAAGGAAATAACAGAAAATTAAATTTTGATTAAATATTTGGCAACCAACAACTCATCCTCTTTCAGTCTAGGACTCTGAAATTTAGTAAACCTATGAAAGCCATTCGTGCATGTAGTAGCTTTCTTTAATTGTTCAACCTAAAAAGATCTTTGCAATAACTTACACATAATAAACACGGGCCCAGATATTGAAAACTTTGCCCTGGGGAAAAATTAGCCCTGCCCAGCGGTCAAAAATAGCCCGGACCAAATAGCCTTCCATATTTAAAAGGAATAGCCCAGTGCAAAACCCGCTGAATATAGCATGCAAGGAAGCTGGGCAAACTGGGCTGGGAGTGCAGTGCAAAAATTGCCCGGGAATAGGATAGCACTGAATATAGCACCCACGCAGGCAGTGCAAACACTTACAGGAACACAGTGCAGAGGAAGCCACCATGCCCTGTACCACAGGCAAAGGAGAACAGGCTGGAAAGGGATCCCAAGAGCAGACAGCAGTGCAGAACCCAAACACTGACATACACCCAGCCAGAGGAATGGCCAGAGGGCACTAGGACCCGTGAGTGGAACTAGTGAACAGAAGAACCCAAGCGTAAAGGCCAAGCACACAATAATGACACAGGACACAGTGCAATCATGAGAAATGTAATTATAATATGACAAATGCAATGTAATGGAAAAGGAAAACAACAAGTGAACAACAACACAAAACATAACAAACAGCAATGTACCGACAATACAAGATGCAAACACAAAGGAAACCTACATCACAGAATACTACAATTACAACAGTCATATACAGTAAAACGGGAACTACCACAATGAATACTACAACTACGACTACCCCAACTACTACTACTACGTAAAATACTACTACAATAACTACAACTAAAACTAACAATACTACTACTACTACCACCACTATTACTACTGCTATTTCTAACACTACCACTACAATCTACGCTACGAACGTGAGTAAACAAGTGCAGGACTACTATATGTACAAAATCAAGGTATGAAATATGTAAAACATAGGGACAGAGGCAGAAAGTAAACAGAAAAACAAAATAACAGGAGGGGACAGGGATGGGGACACAAATAATGAGGGAAATGGGCAGCAACAAAATAACAGTCCAGTAATGGGGGGGGGCAAAGTAAACAAAGGTGAGATGTAGCTATGGCTGGGAGCTTGCAAGGTCCAGCAGACATGCTTCCAGTATGGAGGCCACCCTCCGAGGTTTCTAGATCAACACCGCCTGCTGCTCGATGAGGGTGCGCTACTGTCACACAATCCTTCTCAAGAGGTCCTCAGTGCCCTCTGATGTCTCCAGGCCAGATTGCCCACAAAGATGATCGGCATGGACCTACAGGAGTAAGGGGGAGCATGTCAGAGCAGGATACCAACATGGAGGCACAATGCAGCCCTAGGTGAAAACACAGGGATGGACTGCATGTCCCAACAGCACTACCCATGAGGCGATGTAACACACAATGGAATGCACATCCAACAGCTGCATGCAGAACAGGGCCACCAAACACAGGCAACAACCAATAGCCAGATGATCACGGATGCATGTTGAAGGCCACCAACACAACAAAGTGGACATCACCCAACCCAGCACTGAACAGAGTGGGACAGTGCTGGCAGAAAGCAAGGCCCCAAGACAACAGTGGCAGTGGGCCACTCCTTGACATGCACATGGGCAAACACACATTGGGACATGCTGCCCATAGGCATGGAACAATGTAGCACAAGGAAGAGCACAACCACAACTGAACTGGGCACAGCAACAACAAGGTACAATGGCATGCAGCCTGTATGACAGCACAGCAAGGCATGTGGTGCTGTAATCACCCACCGCAGCAGCATTCACATGGCAGTCATGCATGGAAATACCAATGGCACACACGACCACAGGCCATGGTCCACCAGTGGCAGGACAACAGTGGGTGGAACACATGCCCAGTACAGTGATGCACAATGGACCATAGTATGGGAGGTGCCACACATCCCACCGGCGGACACAAAAACATTCACAGGAGTGGAACCAATGCACATCATGGCTCCAAAGACCACCATCCAATGCACCCCACAAGCATGACTGGTGGTCAAACACCAGGCATGGCAGAGACAGTGAAACAGCTGCTGGGTGGGGAATGGCGTATCCCCACCACCACCATATGCAAGAGGCAGACATGATGGGCGTAGTGACACTGGCTGGGATAACAGTAGGGCACCACACCACCCCAAGGCAGTCACTGTGTGCGAGCACCAGCCAGCCCCTGCCATGGCCCACCATGCCATACCAGTGACCACAGTGCAATGCACACACACTGGCAGGGTGAAGCACTCATCACGCCACCCCTCAACCCCCTGGGATGTACAGTGTGACCACAACTGGCATGCACCCACAACATGCCTAGCAGCACCCCAGATGTGGTAGTGTGGATGGCACATGCCATGTGAGCAGCAGAACAGTCAGGCAGGGTGACTAATGTCAATGGCAACACACACCAGAACAGCATGTAGGCCCCATGCAGCCCACCCCTGACAGGCACAGTGCATAGCAGCTGCATACCCAGATATACACTGCACCTTGCCAGATACGTGGCCAATACAGTACCACACCAACACTCAGGCCCATTCCCTTGCTACCATCCACCCATGGGGTTCATCCATGCCTTTCTGTGGGCTGTGCCCTTTTGCCATTGGTGGTTGCACATGGCCCTGTGACTTACTTGTGTTGGCGTCCTGGTGCAGCTGTGACATCCGGATCAGGCGGGGGGCCCTTCACCAAGGGGGTGGCTGCCCGTCATCATCTGAACTGGCGTCCTCATTGTCCCCACTGCTGTTCCCCTCTTTGACCTCTTCAGCTATCCCACAGTCATTGGCCATGTTGTGCAGGATGCAGCAGACCAGGAATAGCCCACAGGCCTTTGAGGGGCTGTACAGTAGGGCACCGCCAGACATGTCTAGGCACTGGAAATGTGCCTTCAGCATCCTGAACACCCGCTTGATGACATTCTGTGTTGTGGCATATGCCTCATTGTATCATAGTTGCAATGGGGTCGTGGGGCATCGGTAAGGTGTGAGCAGCCAGGGACGGAGTGGGTAGCCACTGTCACCTGTGTGTAGAGGGTGGACATTAGTATGGTGGTCTGCATCACTTTGCCATGGGCCATCAAGGCTGGTACCCAAGGCACCTCTGACTATGCACCCCCCCACGTCTACTCATGTCGTCCTGCATGATATGCATCCTCACCCACTAGGTGGCCAGTGGGGATGTCCCCACTCTCAGACCTGTGGCACAGTGTGGACTGTTGCCAGATGAAGGCATCATGCGTGGCAAAGACATTGGTTATGTGCTGCCTGGCATCACACACTATCTGGAAGTTGATGCTGGAATACCCCTTCCAGTTTATGTAGGACACACCGTCCGGGCCAGGTGGCATGCGAATGGCCACATGGGTGCAGTCAATGGCCCTGAGCATGCCAGGCATATGTGCTACCCTGTGGAACTCTTGTATGTGTTCTGTGCACTCCGTCTGTGTGCTTGGGAAATGGATGCACTCCGCAGCATGTGGCAGCAGTGCACTGAGGAACTGTGTGAGTAGGCATGACGCGGCCAACTAGGTTAAGCCTGTTGTGTCCCCTGTTGGTCTCTGGAAGGTGCCCCTGGCGAGCAGGCACATGACAGCTGTCACCTTTGTTTCCACTGACAGAGCATGGCTCCGTTGTGTGGATGCCTGCATCTCATCACTGTGCAGCTCACAGAGCTGCTGCAGGATCAGCTGGTTCAGGCAGTACCGGCCCACAATCTCTGTGTCAGAGTAGTGTTCGAAGATGGTGTGGGCTCAGTACCACCTGTTCAGGGCGTACCACCGACGAGTCCTTTCATGGCCATGCCTCCCCCCCGCTGTCTGCCTTCTCACACCCCTCATTACCACCTCCATCTGGAAGGTGGCACTGGCCATGTCCCTGGCTGGTGTCCCCCCCCGGCAGCTGTTATCCTGTTCTCCTCACTCTCCATTTATGATGCTCCCCCTGCACCGAGTACACCTCCAGCCTTTGGCTGTGGATGTCCTGCCTACTGCCACTGCTCTCAGTCCACGGTGGCACTTCCCTAACACTCCTGCAGAGTGGCACAGACTCCCCACTCCTTTCCTGTTCCTGGTTAACTCCAGGTGTGCCCTGTCCTGCTCCTGCCCAGTCCTGCTCACTGGTACTCTCTGCCTTGTTCCTGTCTCCTCGCTCCCACCTGTGGCTTCCCTGTAGCGTTCTGATCATAGAAACATAGAAACATAGAATTTGACGGCAGATAAGGACCGCTTGGCCCACCCAGTCTGCCCATTTCCCTACCTACTGGATAAGCTGCAGATCCTAGTTAACCAGCAGCCTACTTCTTCCTACCCCACCCCCCAGAATTGCCATCATTTCCGCTGTTGCACAACTTCCGCTATCTCCCCTATTGCGCATGGTGCATGCTGTTGAATATCACACTGCACATGTTATTCATGGTTCCTCCCCTTATGGTTGCGCATGCATTCAGTACTATTGTGCTCTTGTGCATTGCAACTTGCGCGGCACAGCTGCCTCTCGCTGAATATTACACAATAGCGCATTTCCGTACTTGCGCTGGCGCATCTCTGTTGTGCATTGTGCATCCCTTTTGAATATCCGGCCCTATGTGTTATAAAAAAGGCACTTCTGTTACAATTAGGTAATACTAACTAGAAACTGGGTTAAGACTAGAAATTTAGTTACAGGTGTTTTATTTCTGAAACTCCCTTTTATTTTGACTGTTTATATTATATGTTCTATGTTTTGTATGTATTTACTATTATTTTTAATTCTAGTAAACAATTTGGTTTCCTTAATCCTGCTTGAGTCTTTTCTTTTGCATGTGAATGCTGAGACAGTATTGGGTAATTCTGACAAAAACTATTAAGGGCTTAAAAGTGTGTTCCTATCTTGCTAAGGTAAGAAATTACCTAGGTCTCAAACTGAGTCAAAAGGGTAGAATTAAACTTGGCTGGGTTCCCACTAGGTGAAGCATTACACTTCATGTCCCAGAAGAGAGTGTAATATCTGATCCTGTTAACTGGGTGTGCTAGCGAATGGGGGTTCATATTTTACCTCAGGACTCAAGGCAACTAGGTGATTCAGACCCAAAACAGATACGAGGTTTACCCTGTTTGTCTCCTGTTCACATATTGCATTTCAAGGTTTGGCACTGTGGAAGCAGAGGGCCTGCCCTGCAGAGTGCATTTGTGACAGTTATTGTTTCAGATGACCTGAAAATGTCAAAGCAGAGTGCTAAGGCAGCTGGGAGGGCCAGTGGCATGCTGGGGTACATAGGCAGGGGTATCACTAGCAGAAGGATGGAGTTAGTGATGCCATCCATGCATTATATAAATCCATGGTAAGGCCTCACATGGAGTACTGTGTGCAGTTCTGGAGGACGCACCTTCATAAGGACATTAACAGGCTGGAGACAGTCCCAAGAAGGGTGATTAAGATGGTACAGGGTTTGCAAAGCAAGACTTACGAGGAGAGATTAAGAGACCTCAATATGTAGTCGCTGGAAGAGAAGAGGGAACGCAAGGACATAATAGAAACATTCAAGTACCTCAATGATATAAACAAGGTGCGGGGGAGACATTTTTCAATATAGGAGGAGCACAAGAAGAAGGAGGCATGACATGAAATTGGAAGGTGAAAAGTTAAGAGGGAATGTTAGAAAGTTCTTCACAGAGAGGGTGGTGGATGCATGGAATAGTGTGCCTCAGGAGGTGGTAGGAGCAAACACAGTGGATGGATTCAAGCATGCTTGTGACTGGCATAGTGGAACCATAGAGGTACAACAGTGGGTAGGTAGGAAGCAGCAGTGGCGGAGCCAGAGGGGGCAGCTGGGGGGGGTGGTCGCCCCTCCTGGCTGCCCCAATGTGAGCAGCGGTGCCCCGCCACCATCTTTATTCACTGTTTAGTGCCCATTGTGGAGCCCTCGACTGACTGAATGGCCCCCTTTGGCTCCCAAATGCTCCCAAACCTGGCTCTGCCACTGGGAAGCAGTAATCCAGTTCAAGGGCTTACAAGCAGACTAGATGGGCCAGGTAGTCCTTATCTGCTGACATGTCGATGTTTCTATGGGGGACCTAAAGAGGCAACCAGAAAAAGAAGGAAGGAGAATTTTGGTTCTGGGTCTAGGGGACAGAGAGAGAGAGAGCAGGGCTGCTGTAAATTAGAGAACTGAATCAAACTAAAAGTAGTTTTTTGTTCTGCATTTGCTCTGTCAAAGGAAACTGCTTGAGCCTTTTTTGGTGCTGAAATAAAACAACTTTTTGTTTCATTGAGCTTTGCCAAGGTTTGTTTTCTTCTGAAGGTTCCCCCCAGTAGTCTTGGCTGGCTAGAACACTACTACTTGCAGCTGGCTTTAGCGGTGAGATGGAACAGCTTCATGTCAGTATAGTAAGGGAATTACAGCAACATTAATTACAGCGAGGACAATGCTGCGAAAGTAAAAATGGCAACGGTAAAGTTTGCTGACTGCAATAAGTGTGACCATTACTTTTAATAACCAACACCAAGGCTGTAGCACCTCGGCGGGGTACAACGAGTGTCACCCTTATTGTGGTCGGCTAACCTTACCATCATAATTTTTACTATCATCGTAATTACTGATGCTATAATTACTGTCATTGTAATTCCCTCACTGTATTGATGTGCTACTGATGGAACTTGCCTTTGACTAAGTGAAGATGGACTCAGAAGAAGTACCAAAATAGCTGTCAAAACAGCAAATGCAACAGCCGGTGCAGAGAGACCAGCAAAAGCAGGACATTATGAAGCAGGTACAGAGACAGCAGCAACAGCAGGACAAGAGGCAGGTACAGAGACAGCAGCAACAACAGGACATTATGAAGCAGGTGCAGAGAGAGCAGCAACAGCAGGACATTATGAAGCAGGTACAGAGAGAGCAGCAACAGCAGGACTTTACGAAGCAGGAATAGAGAAAGCAGCAACAGCAGTACATTAAGAAGCAGGTACAGAGAGAGCAGCAACAGCAGGACATTATGAAGTAGGGCCTGAAAACACAGAAAGAAACTCTCCCCCAACTCCAGGTCAGAGGAAATCCTGTTGCTGCAGGACCTTACCCCATGAAAACAAAAATGGTTCCTGAAAAGCCAGTGTGGTTAAAAGTGGGCAATCCATCTCTTAAGCCTTAGCAAGGTGAACCCCCCATGACCCAGTTTGACATCATACCCATGCCTGAGTGCACAAAAGGAAATGACTCATCACTTCGTATCTATGCCAGGTGGCTTGGCAGTACCATGGAGCTAGCACAAGACTACCACAGCACAACTGTGTCTGCCAGGATGAATAGAGATTTATATCACTAGTGGAAGGTGCCTAGAGAGGGGTAGGGGTTCTGTGAAGTAAGACACGTAGGGCAGGATTCACAAAAAGATGGGTTGGGCACAAATGAGATGCGCCGGTACAAACAGGATGTGCTGACTAGAATCCGAGCGATCCACAAAAGCATGTGCCACTGGAAGCGCCATGCGCAACCGCATTGTGAATCGCACAGACAGGGCATGGCGCAAGTGGAGATGCACCAGTGCAAGCAGGATGCACTGAGGCACCCAGGGGAGCAACAGTAAATACAGAGCAAACCAGCAAGGCAGGAAGGAGCAACAGGGGAGAAAGTATTGGGATACAGGAGAGAGGAACACAGGTCCAATGGGACACACATACACACACACACACACACCCACCCCAGAGTGGCTAAGGGCACAACAGTGGTCACAACTTACACAGAACCATGACAAGGACCCAAGGACAGCACACTGAGCCCAAGACCACGAGCCACAGAGGTCCAGGGCAGGCACACAGAATGGGCACACCGCAGCAGACAGGGCTGCACACAACAGTGCGCAGGTGCAAACAGCAAGGTGGAGGGCATTGGACAGGGCCAACCCCACAGGTGGCCATCACTATCTCAGTGGGGGGGTATACACAAGGTGGCACTGTGCTGAACAGCAGCCAACACACCATGGCACCACAGTGCCACACAGCTAGGCCACAACCCCAAACACAGGAAACTGCACACAGGCACACAGCAAACATGCAGCAGTGCAATGTAAGCAGGCCACACGCAGCGTAGACACAGAGACCAGGGGCAGGGATATGAGCAGCAGGACAGAGGGCCATGCACATGGCAGAGGCAATGGTAATGCCACATGGAGGCGGGGCTTGGCAGGGGGAGAGGCCATACAGTGCCATGGGCACACACAGCCATGGCAGAAAGGGAACAGGGATCCCCCCCCCCAACAGTACACACACCCAGGAAGGTGGAACAGTGAATGACCATGGACACCATAGCAGAGTGTAGAAATATTTATAATCGAAATAGAAACATATCATACAGCTAAAGGAGCATAAACAAACAGTGAAACTATGTACAAAGGTCATACAAAATATTGATGGGGGGGAGTGTGCGGGAACAACAACAGAGGAATGGCGGAGGTGGGAAGCAGTGGGCTGTGTGCATCAGGGACAGGCCTCAGCATGGCTGGAGGCTACTAGCATGGCTGCGCACCTCTGCATCCCATGTCCATATGGCTGCAAGCCGGCAGGAGCCATTGGAGGCCCCTGAAAGCCACACTGAGCCACCCTACCGTGCGTTGATTGGGCTGCAGCGCAACCTGGATGGCCCAAGCGATCCACTGGTCCAGGTCCCCCACATGGTCCATGGCTCCTCCACTGCTGTCTGCAGCATTATGATCCCGGGGACCTACAGCAATGACAGAGAGAGCACATACTAAGGACCATGGCAGACACACCACCTCCACCAAGCAGTAGCCCACCCCACCAGAGAGGCAAAGCCCACAGAGGGCGGCACCTACCTGCTCCTGGACGGACACCATGATGAGCCCCCGCCTCACCCTGGCATCACTCCTCGGAGGCCTCCACGGCCTGCCGCCTGGCTGCAAGCCTTGCAAGACACAACAGAGGCCACCATGAGGAGACACAGGATTGTACAGATCACAGTCCAACACCAGTGTGCACATGCAGTGCAGGAGTACCCAGCCAGTGCAACAGTGGTGGCCGCCCATGCCGACCACACCGGTGTATGGTCACTGTGCCCGAACCCGCAGTGTGTCATCCATTGTGCATGCACCACACACAGTGGTACACCCCCATGTGATACACAGTGAACTGGACCCACTCACAGCACTGAGTAGTGCACACCCATGTGGCATGCAGGACAGGGCACCACAGGGCAGGTATAGCAACAGCCATATGTGCATGGTGTATTGGACCCATGTGTGTGTGGCCATGTGTTGTGGGCCAGACCCAACCCGCATACACCAGCGATGATCACGAATACACAACACCTACCTACCTAGCCATACCAGTGCACCTCTGCATGCACGGCGATGCAGACGTAGAAGTCAGTCCCTGTTTTTCCATTGGAGGTTGCTGTAGCGGTGCCTGCAGTGTTCCCCAGTGCAGAGAACCCTCGAGCACCTCACCAGCCTCTGGGCAATGGCGGCCTACACATGTGACCTGGGCACCTGCAGGTCGTCACGTCCAAACAGCTGCCACTCCACAGACATCACCAGTGCCACCAGGTGAAGCAGCTCCAGCTGTGACCAGTTCATGGCCCCAGGCCCAATCCCCCCTGCCCTAGGCATCGCAAAGCAAATCTGCCCAGTGGAGCAAGCATAGGATGTGTGGCATGGAACACAGATGGCACCACGTTTGCAAGCAGCCCACGTGCAGTGCACCGTGCACAGCGTTGTGAAGTGTGATTGGTCCAGCAGTGCCCAGTGGTGAATGTGCCATGCGCACCACCAAAGCATGGCAGGGGTCATGTCCAGGTCACGCATGTGTGATGCGCACTCAGCCACCATCTTACGTGTGGCAAGTGCAAACACAAAGATCATCCATGATGTGCATCAGCACACCATTGTGCACACATCCATAATGCACCATCTGTTAACAACACTAGCAACCAGCACATTGGGCACTGCGCAGGTGGGCACACATTGCGTGAACAGGCTGCACCGCATGATGGGCTCCAGCCGCAAGGCCACAATGCAAATGACAGTACAGCTGTGCACATGCAGGCATGTGCTATGGGTACAATGGGCAGTGCATGTGCGTAGCATGCACTGAGGCTGATGCATCTGATTCAGGTACATGTGCCGAACATGACGCGCATGCGAGGGACATGCACCGTGTATGGATGAGTCCGACTCAGCAGATGTGCCGTGCCGATTCAGATGAGCTGAGGACAAGTATGCAATTAAAAGACAATGTGCCCCAATCAGCCTCATATCGTATGCAGGTGCATCTCAGCTGTTTAGCATCTCATTAACACAGCCCCATACCTCATTTGCATACCCTGAGCCATAAATGCTCCCAACTCAGCCTGCACTGAGATTAGGTGACTGAGAGGAAACATAGCCTTGAGGGTGAGTACACAGCTATTCCTACATGTAAAATGCAGCTACTGTGGAGTGGCTCTGTAATGATGAGAACCTCTGCCTATACCAAGGCACATCCCAGGGGTGGGGGAAACTGCGGAATGCTACAGGACTGTCTGATACATAATGCGGTTTGTGTACAGGCACAGTTGCACTGTTGCAATGCCACATGTTGCGGCCAGCTGAACACTTCCCAATGCCAGCATGCCATGTGCAGGGACCCCTGGCAGGCAACATGGCATCCCATGCACTGCCACACAGGTGGCACCACTGGGTGGGGCATGATGGCTGATGCACCTGCAACGGCAACGTGGTATGCATACTACATATGCAGGGTTGACAGTTATATGTGTCCATGGGCATGCAGCACTGGTGGTATAGCCATGGCCCTGCAGCATCTGTGGCATGTGGAATGTACACGCTGGAAGCAGTCACAACCAGCACAGCTCACTGTGCATGACCACGCACATGCACAGCCTACTGGCCCTGGCTGACAGGTGCTGGTGTGCCAGACCGCAACCACTGCCCATCGGGATTGGCAACACGGGACCCTACCTAAGCATGGTTAATGTCTGTCTGTACTCTCCCACAGAAACCACGATGTTGGAAGGCAGCAGTGCTGCCAGCAGGTGGCAGACAAACTTCACCAAAGATGAGGAGCAGACCCTCATTGAGGCATGCCACCTACGGCTGGACGCCCTAACCAGGAGGAGTGGCAGCCATACGATGCGGGCAGAGGGCTGGAAGGCAGTGGCCCACCATGTAAACACTGTAGGGTCTTACAATCACACCACCCTGGAGTGCCGGAAGCACTGGAATGATGGGTGATGGAGGGATGAAGGAGAAGGTGGCCTACATCAAGGTATCCCTCAGGCGGACAGGAGATTGGCCACCCATGGACATCTGCCTGAGCCCCAATGAGGAGCTACTTGTGGCAACCATCACCAGGGCTACCATGCAGGGTGTCCCAGGTGGGGGGGTTCCAGACTGGTGGAAGCCTGTCACAGCACTGTGAGTAGCCGTGGAGCCAGGGTGTGGCTAGCCCCCTGTGTGCCCTGGCTACCATGCGTGTCCCGGTGTACAGAATAGTGCTACTGTGTACCCAGGGGCTGTGTCATGTGTACTGGCTGCACATGGCCATCCCATGTCATGCAATGTGGGGCCGCACCTCCCATGCCCATGGTAGCACATGTGAGGTGCCACCACCAGTAACATCACGGGGTGACAGACACAGTTGGGCGTGCCTGTGCTGCCAATGCTATGCATGGTGCCATGTGGCTGTGGCCTGTCACCACACAGTACTGGTCACTGCATGTGCATGGCTGGTGTGGCATGGTGAGCACAGTACAGCCATGCTGGGGATCAGCATGCACACCCTTGGCACTATACCCTGCCACTCTGTACATGTCTGCATGACTGTCTGCCACTGATTCTTCAAGTGCAATAACCATGTTCTCTCATCTTCTTTCAACAGCTCCATCATGCTTCACCGGTGTAGTTGTGGCCACGGCTGCACAGGAATGCCCTAGTGGGCAGTAATGCAGACCCATCACACAGGGCTGATGTCATTGCAGTGGATGATGCCATCCCTGGACCATCCACCGCAACAGACCCACCAGACACAGCCCCAGTGTTGGTGGGCCCATCAGATCCCTCGGTCATTGCTGGCATGGTGGCCAGCATGAACAGTGCATGGCTGGGGTGTCTGATTGGGTTCTCTGATGATGACCATGATGACAAGGTGGACATCACCGATGTCCTTCTCGTGCTTGCCACTGGCATGCAGGGGGTGTACAGTGATGTCACCACAGACGACAATGCCACACAGATTGAGGGGGACATGGCAAACAGTAGGACATGCAGCATGCAGGTGCCTTTGTGGGTGGCCCAGGATGCCAATGATGGCCCCACAGTACATGGTGTGGCTGCAGTGGCCACACAGCTGCCCACAGTGGTGGGTGCTATGCATCCTGTGCCTGGACCAGATGCGGTGGCCGGGCTATCAGGGGCATCCGGTCAGGGTGTTGCAGGGCGCACGCATGCACCATTGGAGCATGATGTCACTGGCCAAGGACATTCAGTGGCTGAGCATGGTCAAGGCCCACCCATGCTGCAGCCTGCCATGGCACAACCACTGCCCAAGGATGCCTCGGGCAGGCTGTCTTACTCCCTGCTCATCAGTGACGCCACCATGACCCTTCACCCACCGATGACATGGAGGGCTATGTCCACCTCCTGCATGACACAGTGGAGGGGCAGGCTGCCCTCCATGCAGTGTTCAGGAGACACAGGACAGTGATGGTGCTGGAGCATGAGTCCATGGCTGCATGGTGTGCCCAGATATTGACTGAGGCATGCCTCTTGTGGGTGAGCATGATTGCAGCATTGGAGCAGATTGCAGTTGCTGTGGAGGTGGCGACTGCAGCCATTGCATGCTGTGGACACCGGGTGTCCAGTTGGACACCCAGGAGCACCTCCTACACACCCTGGCAGCAGTGTCAGGTGGACCCTCTGCTGTGGATGCCGTCACCACACAGCACAACGCCCAGTGCCCCTAGCCCAGATGTGGCCCATGGGGCCGCAACACCAATGAGCACCCGTTCACAGTCTCATTGCAGTACCTCTGCAGAGTTGGTGGTTACACCCCCTGTGGTTGGTGGTGCCACAGTGGCATGCACCAGCTGTGACAGCTGGGGTGGCACCCTGTAACATTCTGGTCCCTGTTCCCTTGGCAGTGGTCCATCCCACCACTCTGTCCCACGCATCTGGCCGACGGTGCCTGGGGCTGCGTGTGTGGTAGGCACCTGCCCCAGTTCACCACCACCATGGGCTCCCCTTGCAGTGCCACCTGCTTGTCTATGTGTACCACTATTGTGCCAAGTGGCATGGGCTTGATCAGTGCAGTCAAGTATCTGCTGTGCCTATGTGCCGGTTCCAGTGCACACTGACCCATGCCATCCCTGGCACAGTCATGGTGGTACGTTGCTGGCTTTGTGTGTGCATGCGTGTGCTTGTGTGTGTGTGTGTGTCTGTCTGTGTGCGCATGCACCACTGTGGGCCTGTCCATATACTGTTCTGTGTCCACCTTGCACTGCACAGCTCTGTAACTACTGTTCTCACCATAGTGCACCTCCCAGATACATACCTCCTATACTCAGATGTGGTTCTCAAAATTCTCCTCTACCAGCCTGCTGTGGTACTGTCTGGCCTGTGCTACCAGCCGTGAGTCCCAGTGGCCCATTGTGGCTTCTGTGCCATGGCTCTGTGGTGGTGCTTCTCTCCCCACTCCCCAGAACTGCCACCCTCACTGGCCTTGACAGGTATTCCATGGTCTACAGCCATGTTGTGTAGCATACATCAGGCCAGGACTATGCCACAGGCCTTCTCAGGGCTATACTGTAGGGCACCACCAGACCAATACAGACACCAGAAATGCATCTTTAACATGCTGAAGACATGCTCTATGATGGTGCACGTAGTGACGTGAGCCGCATTGTAATGCTCCTCCACCTCTGTTCTGGATCATCGGATGGGGTTAAGGAGCCAGGGCCTCAGTAGGTATGCTGCATCATCCATGGAGGACATTGGGTGGCTATTAGTACATTGGTCCCATGTGTGGCATGCCCCCTGTCCCCACTCCAGTCCACACTGATGTGTGCGCATGGCATCCACCACTGCCTGTGCCTCTCCCTTCCATGTATTCTTACTTCCCTGCACTGACGGCTGTTGTGGACTGCTGTATGCTTGTGATGTGCATGTCCCTGCCACACATGCACCCCCATGTCACTGCCCACACCTGGCATGTATTGCTTGTGTGCCACCCTGTGCCTGCAGGTGTCCCCTTACACACCTCCTCTGTCCCATGGCACCTGCACCTACTGTGCATTGTTCATGTTGTTCTCCACACACATGCACACACACACACACACACACTCTCACACACTCACACCCTCCTGTCCTGATAGTGGTGCCCTGTTGTGCAGCTGTTTCAATGTCTGGACCCACGCACCTAATAGATGGCCACTTGGTATGTCCCCTGCCTGGAACCTCTGGCAGAGGGCCGACTGCTGCCAGATGAAGGCATTGTGTGTCCTCCCAGGGCACCACTATCAGGACAGGAGGGTGTGAGGACACAGAAGGTAATAGTGAATGGAACACATTTCAAAGAATGGGGGGTTACTAGTGGAGTACCTCAGGGCTCAGTACTGGGTCCAGTCCTCTTTAACATCTTCATAGGTGACATTGCAAAGGGTCTGGAGGGAAAGGTATGCCTCTTTGTAGATGACACAAAGATCTGTAACAGAGTTGATACACAAGGGGGGGGTAGAAAAGATGAGAAGGGACTTGGCAAGGTTGGAGGAATTGTCAGACATATGGCAACTTAGATTCAATACAAAGAAGTGCAAAGTAATGCACCTGGGAAACAAAAACCCAGGAGAAGAGTACACAATAGCAGGGGAGGTACTAACAACAACAAAAATGGAAAGAGACCTGGGGGTAGTCATATCAGATGACCTAAAGGTGGGTAAGCAATGTGAAAAGTCAGTAAGGAGAGCCAGGGGGATACTGGGATGCATAGGAAGGAGCATCACAAGTAGAAAAAGGGAAGTCGTTATTCCTCTGTACAGACAGTTGGTGAGACCCCATCTGGAGTACTGTGTGCAGTTTTGGAGACCTCATCTATGCAAGGACATAGACAGGATGGAAGCAGTGCAGAGGAGGGCAACTAAAATGGTGCAGGGTCTGCAGCAGAAACCATATGATGAGAGACTGAGAGAGCGTAATATGTGTACTCTTGATGAAAGGAGGGACGGGGGGACATGATAGAAACGTTCAAGTACCTCAAGGGAATCAACAAAGTCCAGGAGGATAGCATCTTTCAGAAAAAGAGTTGTGTAAGAACAAGGGGGCACAATTTAAAGATAGAGGGGGGACAGCTCAGGGGTAATGTGAGGAAATTGTTTTTCACGGAGAGAGTGGTGGATACATGGAACAGCCTTCCTGAAGAGGTCGTTGGGTCTAAAACAGTGGGAGAATTCAAACATGCATGGGACAGACACAAGGCAATTATAGTGGAGGGTTGCAGGAAGTAGGCTGTTGGTTAACTAGAATCTGCAGCTTATCCAGTAGGTAGGGAAATGGGTAGACTGGGTGGGCCAAGTGGTCCTTATCTGCCGTCAAAGTCTATGTTTCTACGGTGTGTGGCGCAGACATTGCTGATGTGCCCTGTGGCATTGCACACCCCCTGGCAGTTTACTGAGTGGAAGCCCTTGCGGTTGACATAGGTGATGACCTCCTTGCCAGGTGGTGCACAGATTGCCACATGGGTGCAGTCTATGGCCCCTATGATGCCTGGCATGTGTGCCACCCTGTAGAACCCGTGCATGGCTTCTGTCCACTCCGCCTGTGTGCCGGAGAAATGGATGTATTCCAAAGCATGCGGTAGTAGAGCTGTGAGGAACTGTGTGAGGAGGCGGGAAGTGGAGGCCTGTGAAATGCCAGTGGTGTCCCCAGTGGGCTTCTAAAAGGTTCCTGTAGTGAGCAGACATTACTGTTGTCACCTTGGTCTCTACTGAGATGGCATGACCATGTGCAGTGGATGCTTGCATTTCTTCATGGCACAGCTCGCAGAGCTGCCTCAGAATGGCCCAGTTCAGGCAGTATCGGTCTACTGTCTCCACTTCCATCAGCTGTTCAAATGACAGCCTGGCATGATACCGCTGTGGTGCAGGCCACCTACGGTGCCTTCTGCCTCACCATCTCCTCATCCTCATTAGTACGCCAACCATGGCAAATGGTGCTGCAGTCATGATGCTGGTGGTGGTGTGCTGTCTGTCTCTCTGGCTCTCTCTCTCACACTCGTCCCCTCTCTCTGCCAGTGTGCAGGTGCTGCTATTCAGCTGCTGACCTACAGGTGGCTTGCACTTCAGTCTGCTTCTTTTATACTTATCTTTTTATGGCGCATTTGCTATTTGCGCTGGGTGTGCTCTATCGTTGCACTGTTGTTTGGCACTGTGAATCACTTTGCGCTATGTATGCATGTGTCCATCCCTATTTTTTGCCACATATTATTAGGATGTGCCTACAGCACATCCTGTTTGGTGTGATACATCTGGGTTGCACCAGTGCATCCGCCCTGTGTATGAATCCCTTCCTGGCACATTTTCTGTTTGCGCCAGCACATTTCAGTTGCGCCTAGCACATCTCTTTTGTGAATCTTGCCCGTAGTGAAACATGACATTGTTTGGTGGCAATGGAACACAATTCAGGGTGTGAGTGACCAGTACAGGAGACAAAGATGAAAAGAATAACATTTGTCATGTGGAATCAGTAAGGTCAGCAGACTGTGGTTGGCAGCACAGCCAAACTATACTGATAACACAGTTTGTCGCTGCATTGTAATCTGAAGGCTTATCCAGTGTTCTTTGCGGTCATAACATGACATGTATGTTTTGATGCTGACTAGCTTATTACCAGATATGTGTCACAAAATACAATTGGGTATGTATTTCATGGAGTTACTTCAGGGATTAGCAGTATTTGCTACCAAGTCTTACACTATTAGAAATAACCGTGCAAAAAGCATTACACCTGGGGATAGGTAGGAGGACATTTTGAGGAATAGATGGACAAGTACACTTGGATATAAATGGGGAGTCAAAAGGACAGTTTCATGGCCACATTTGCATTGTAACAACCCAAGTGCTCAGGTTACTGCTGTGTAAATGTGGCCATGTGGGCTTGGATTGTAGTAAGTTGTTCTTCTTGTCTCTCTGGAGCTGTTGCAGAGCTGGCGTTGTGTTTGGAACTGAGAAGCATAAGCAGCTATGTAGATAGGCTGCACTGCTTGCCCGATACACAAGGGACATGCCAGCATCTGCCCCACCTACTAACAGTCCCTTAGCAGCACAGCTTACATCAGCACTCAGAGGGGCCGTGTAGATGCTGCACTGGATCTGTGCAGGTATTGGGGGCAGCACCAGAGCAGATCTCCTGGAAAATCAGTGCTGCGCTATAAACACAGTTAATGGCATCTAGTTGAAGTTTGTCAGTGTCCTAGCAACAAAATTGCAGGAATGAAAGAGGGTGGTGGTGAGAGCTTTTATGCGCATTCATCAGTTGCTAATGCTGCCATTCATGACTGAAATGCATAAAAGAGCCACAGGCACTTGGTAGCAAACAGGTAAGATCAGAACGTTTGTTATGTTATGAGCTCAATGAACACAGACTAAGACTTCGCTTTCAGACTTATATATGTCACAGACACTAATTCTGATGAGGGGACCACATGACCCAATGACGATAAATAGGAACCATTATGCAATGTTGTCAACGTTCAGCCATTAGACAATACAGTTCCATTATCAATGACAACAAGGAGTCTTTATATGATGTTGACCAACATACAGCTTTGATTACTGAATAGCCCAGTAAAAACTATGCAGACTGACAACATAAAGCATACATAAGTTCTCACAACAATTCATCTAGTACCATATAGGAAAGAAGGCTGCTCCATATAAGAAAGAAATGGTGGCACATGTGCATGAACATTGGACAGAAAACACAGAGCAAACCACAGCTGTCACAACACATACAGCATATACCAACAATACCTTTACTGTGAGAGGCTAATCTGGGGACCTGTTCATCATGGCTAAGTGGGGCATATCACTATCAGTGCTATACATGTGTGTGTTGTTCTCAGCCTAGACATAATTATACCTGTCCCTAGCTGGCCTAACCAATGCACAGGTACAACCACTCTGATCCTGCTGTTCCCTCTCCCCTGTGCAGAGGACCCACTTCAGATAGTACTTCTTGAACTGTACAAAAAGGGCAACTGCTATAATATGTTCTGATTCCATCATGAGGGAGTACAATGGCCTACTTTGTTAGCTATCTGCCCCACTGTTGGGATACTAACATAGACTTTGACTTTGATGGCAGATAAGCACCACTTAGCCCACCCAGTCTGCCCATTTCCCTACCTATTGGATAAGCTGAATATCCTAGTTAACCAACAGCCTACTTCTTCTTTTTTTTCAGCCTACTTTTGTCTACTACTGGCTGGAGATATTGAGCCTAATCCTAGCCTGGTTAACCCACAACTACAGAATATGCTCTTCCTCTGATACAATCTGGTCCAATACATGGGCCCCGAAGATTGCTCATATGAACATCTTTAGCCTCAGGTTAAAATCCATGAATTGGAGGACTGGGCAGGCATGTATGCCCTGTACATATTGGCAATATTTGAGACCTGGCTAAAACCATCTGTGCTCTCCCATGAGGTGAGGTCACAGGGCTCTCTACTCTCTGCAAGGATAGACCTGCTAAGAGGGGTGGTGGAGTGGGTCTTTATATAAAATTCTTTCTTAATGCTACTCAAGTATCTGTCCCTGTGGTAGATAACTTACATGAAATATTGCTGATTCAAATACTCCTTGGTGGTACTAAACCCCTCTACGTGGGTTGCCTTTACAACCCCCCTTGAGCAGCATCATCAGCACTACTCTCCCTTCTGATGGTTCTTGCAGACCACCCACTTGATGAGCTAATACTTCTCAGTCTAAACTGGATCCCTGACATTCAAAGGGGGCTCACGGATGCTGTATCTGAAGTGCAGCTCACTCAAGGTATTTGAGACCCCCCCCCCCGGGTAAACATTAAATCAGGTACACACACCTTGCTTAATTGGATCGAAGTCCCCAACCGAGACAGAATACAAGCTGCAGGTATACTCGCAGACTCATAAGTGACCACCCCACTACTCTCTGTGTGGAAGAATAGTGCTCCCAAGCATCCCCCTAGCATCTTGCTTACCAGGGACTTCTCAGTGTTCAATAAGTAGCCTTCTAGGCAACCTTATCCAATGTACATGGGCAATAATCAAATCATTCCCAGATATTAATGCTGCCTCTAACTTCTAGGAGCCCAGGTTGTTAAAGTGGCTTTACGATGCCGAGTTGACAACTAACTCATTGACCGGCATCACAGCACCAGGCTCCTTGTCAACTGCGAGTTGCGGTCAGCAAGGAGCCACGCACAGCAGAATCTGTCTTTTTCTTCAGTGGACTCTGCCCCCACACCCCCCATCTCTATGGATACCAATTCTGAGTCGGAGCTGGTTCAGGGAGGGGGTGCCAGATGGGGGAAAGTGTTGCCAGGTCCCGGGCGCAACCCCTATAGCGACATGGCACTGTTGTCGGCAGCAACGCATGTCACTGTAGAGGTGTCATGGTGGGAGGTGTACACCGTTAAAGTTAGCTGCTCCTGCAATTGCCTCTTCTGCTGTCATGTTATTCAGTAAGTGTCTCATGGAAGAGTAAGTCCTTGATTGCTGGAAGGTGGCCATTGTAATATCTGTCCACAAGGGTCGCCCCAAGGAGCCTAGAGAAAATTACAGCTCCATTTCTCTACTTGGCACCCTTGCCAAATTCAGGAAAGGCTTATATATAACCAGCTCCAAGAATATCTTGAGCGGTATCATCTCTTGACTGACTGGCAAGACAGTTTCAGAAAATCCCTAGGTACTGACACTGCTCTGATTAGGCTGACCAATTATCCTGGGTGATATGGACAGGGTGTGTATGACTGGGGCAATCTTCACAGATCTCATGAAGGCATTTGAAGTAGTGAATCATGGTCTCCTAATAGACACGCTCAGGAGGTTTGGTCTAGATGACCCATCCTATAGGTGATTCACTCATTACTTGACTGAAAGGTCCCAGGAAATGAAACAGAAAGGTATGCAATCTGCATTACAAGCCATAACCGACTGTATCCCTCAAGGGTTCATCCTGGGCCCAATACTAGTCTCCTTATTTGTAAAAGACATACTTGGTCACTGTGGAGTGAAGCATCTTCAGTTCTATGTGGATGATGCAGTACTGTATAGGAGCTACAATAATGTCCCCCTCATCAACAAACTCCTCACTTGAGGATGTCTTGATGCTTGAAAGGTGGTTTTCATCAAATAAGCAGATTCTCAGTCCCAAAAAGACTAAAGTCATGCTTTTTGGCCCCAGGCACCTTGGCGTTAGGCAACTAAACATGTCCTCATCAGAGGGTAACCAGATAGTGGCGACAGATGCTACTAAATACCTAGGGATTTACCTTAATCAGGAAGACTCCTTCAGATCACATATTGATTCTCTCACTAAATCCTACACAAAAATAAATGGTTGCTATACTATCTAGGTAATGACCTCACCAATGAATCCTGACTGATTATTGTCAGGAGTGCGCTGCTACCACTCTTACCAAATGGGGCCCCTATTCTTCACTTTGTGAGAACCACAGAGCTCAGTCAGCTCAGAGTCCTTTACAGTAGAGCAAAATTGGCAAAGTCACCCTGGGAACCCCTCCTAGGATGGATCACTATAACAACTTCCTCTCTCTTAGCTGGCCATCTTTAGAGGGCAAACTAAAGTACCCCCTCTTGTGTCTTACTCATAAAATCCTAAAAAGCGCAACTCCACCCTATCTCTGAGATATCCTGTCCCCCAAGCCAGAATGAAGAGTGCTCAGGTCTACTGGATGTACCCTACTAGAAGTATCCAGTCAGATAGAGCCCATGGGGAGATCCTTTGCCAGCTCAGCACCTTCTATGTGGAACATGCTTCCGGACTTCCTACAAAATTACACCTAACTTGGCAGTTTTAAAAAAGACCTCAAGGCATATCTGCTTGAATGTAGCTTGTGCACCTGCAGTCAATGACCTGGAGCTGCATCTGGCCTTGCATCTGGTAGCACTAGGCCTTTCTATTGCGCTCAGTTTTTTTTTTTTTTCAATTCTTATGGAATGGGTATCTGACCTCTTTATTTAATACTGTGCTACTGCTTTTGGCAGAAAGCAGCAAAAGGAAGGAGGTGCCGCTAGAACTTTACTACTGTACCACTAGGACTATGTGGCACCCCCACCCTTAGCCAGTTCCACTTTTATAGGAACTAGATTTGACTGACATCATGAACTTCCTGTTTGGGAGAAGGAAGGGAGTGATCACAGAGGCACAAAACAATTACCATCTTAGAAGAAAAAGAGTAGCTCCCCCCCCCCAGCTGCTGGAGGTCTGACTCTGAGCAAGTAAGAAGGAAACTACTCAGGAAAATATGGAGAGATAACAAACAAAAAGGAAACAGGAACCAGAAAGAGGAAACAGTAAGTATACAAAGCAACAAGCAAGGACCCACAAATAAGACATGATTGGAGTGGTGCAGTGGCTGTGGAGTGGCAGTGTTCTGGGAGAGATTCTGGAAGATGCCATGTTGTCCCATCTGCAGGCACCTCTCTGGGCTAAGGAAGGAAGTTGCTCATCTCCAGGCTGCGGTTGGCCAGGATTCAGGGGACCTCCTTTCCCACACAGGGATGACCACAGCTGCTGCCACTGCCTCAAAGGTTGCCAAGAAAGAGGAGTGGTTAGACCACGGTGAGCTCAGGGAGGGTTAGCGAGGTGGAATAGAGGTGCATCCCTCCAGTTGCACCTCTGCACAAGTCATACACCATTCTGGTAGAGCATGGTTCCTCTATGGAGGCACCCACAGTGGAGACCAAGGAGGATACTAGGAACCTCCACAAAGAAGACCCATAGGAGGGTGGCATGGGACCCCACAGGAGAAGATGAACAACTCCTAGTGGCAGACTCAGTTGTTAAGAAGGTAGTACTGGTGGATAGATGGAGGGAGGGAGGGAAGAGGGAGGTAAGATGCCTTTCTGGTACCATGGCTTGGAGAGACAGGGAGTGAATCCTGGAGATTGCTAGAGCAGCAGCACAGGAGTGGGATCTGGATGTCAATGTCCATCTAGGGACAAATGACCTGACTGAGAATGGGACTGGAGAAATGCAAGAGGAGTTTGTGGAGTTGGGGAAGGGCCTTAGACAACTAGCATGCATGGTAACCTTCTCAGAGGAGCTGCCTGTCTATGGCATGGGTGAGGCTAGGGTACTCTACACCATGGGATTAAATGAATGATTGAAAAACTGGTGCAGAACTCAGGGTTTTGGCTTCATTGGAGTCTGGAGGTCTACCTGGAGGGATAAAGGCCTATACTGGCATGATGGTCTGCATCTGTCCACAAGGGGAACCAGGATCCTAGGTGATAGGTTTAAATGCTTCAGTGGCAAGCATTTGAACTAGCTAAGGGGGGAGGCACTGAAAAGGAGCAGGGAAATCCCAGCCCCCCCAAACGCACAAAACAGGGTAGTTAGTGAGGTAAACACCAAGGTAGAGAAATTGATAGGGAGAAGGACAGGGGTAAATGGAGAAAAAGGCAAAGGCAGTAAGGACAGGGTTGGGGCTAATAGGGGTAGGGCCATCAAAAAATGGAGAGCAATGTGTACCAATGCCTGTAGTCTGGGTAACAAGCTCCCTGAACTAGTGGCCTTGATGGAAGGGGATACCTGAATATCGCAGCAGGCACAAGAACATGGTACACAGAGAACCATGACTGGGATGTCAACATACCATTGTACACAATCAACAGGAGGGACAGGGAGGGTAAAAGAGGAGGAGGAATAGCTGTCTATGTAAGGAAAGAGATCAAAGCAATGGAACTAAAGGGTAAACAGGGAGGAGAGGAGGAAATATGGGTCACCCTGGAGACAAGAAATGGCACCACAATCTGCAAGGTGGAGGAAATGGACAAGGAAATGATAGAAGGCATCCTTAGCATGGCAGAAAAAGGAGAGATATTGGTGATGGTGGAACTGAATATGCCAAATGTTAACCGGAGCACCTTTGCTTCTGCCATAGCCAAGAGCAGGGTCATCCTCAATGCCCTACAGTAGGCATGCCTCAGACAGCTAGTGTTGGAACCCACTTGGGAGGGAGCAATCACAGATCTGGTACTCTCAAATGGGAATGGAGAGAGGATCTCAGATTTAGAAGTGGGTAGCCACCTGGGAACAAGTGACCACCAAACAGTGTGGTTCATGATAAACACAACTGCAGAGTCAAGTCATACAAAAGTGAGGGTACTGGAGTTTAGGAGTGCTGACTTTGGCAAACTGAGAGATTGCCTCAGAAAAGCACTAGCAAACGGGCAAGAAGGAGGGGTTTAGGAACAATTGGGAAACATCAAAACTGCCATCACAGAGGCAACAAGCCATTGTGTGAAGAAAATAAATCAAAATGAAGGAAAAAAACGCTATGGTTCTCAAAAGAGGTGGTGGGAAAGCTAAGGGAGAAAAAGAAAGCTTTCAGGATGTATATGGAAACACAGAAAGAGCAGGATAGAGAACTGAACCAGTTGAAGCAGAAGGAAGCGGGGAAGGCAGTCAGAATAGCAAAGGCCCAAACTGAGGAAAAGACAGCCAACTCAGTTAAGAAGGGGGATAAAACCTTTTATAGGTACATTAAGGAGCAGAGAAAGACCTAGGGAGGGATAGTGAGGCTTAATAAAGTGTAAGGGGGCTGGGCAGAGGGTGACAGTGAAAAAGCAGGGATACTCAATGAACACTTCTGCTCAGTATTCACAAAAGAAGAGGAGAGGGAGGTACCTAAACCAATCAATAGAAACACTCTGGATCAGTGTGTGTGTGTGGGGGGGTTGATACTAATCCATTCATAGAAGAAAGGGTCCTGAAAGAACTCCTGAAACTGAAGGTGGATAAAGCAATGGGGTCTGATGGGATTCTCCCTAGAATTCAAAAAGGACTATGGGGAGAACTAATAACACCAATTATTACCCTTTATAACAAATTATGGGAGGATGGTGTGGTACCTGAGGATTGGAGGAGGGTGGATGTGATTCTCCTTCACAAAAGTGGGATCAAAGTAGAGGCGGAAAACCACAGACCTGTTAGTTTGACATCAGTGGTAGGGAAAATGATTGAATCACTTCTGAAAGAAAGAATTGTTGAGTACCTAGAGGCCAGCGGTGCAGAGGACCCAGCAGCATGGATTCACAGTGGTACCGTTATGTCAGACAAATCTAATAGATTTCTTTGACTGAATGAACAAAGTAGTAGACTAGTGAGGGGCTGTAGACATTACCTACCTAGACTTTAGCAAGGTATTTGACACAGTCCCACACAAAAGATTAATAAACAAGTTATCTATCTAGGGAGTGGGTCCCAGGGTGGTAGCCTGGGTAAAACATTGGCTGGACAACAGGACACAGAGGGTTGTAGTAAACAGAGTCCACTCTAAAGAAAGTGGGTTACTAGTGGGGTACCACAGGGTCCAGTACTGGGATAGGTCCTTTCTAATATCTTTATAAGTGATATTGGGAGGGGCTGGAAGGAAATGTATGCCTCTTTGCAAACAACACAAACACTGCTGTGCCCTTTCGGGGCTGTTTCCTCTCAAACAAACTGCATTCTGAAGTTTGGTAAGCAGACTAAGGAGAAGTTGCCCGAAGCTCACCCTCCAATCAGGGGACTACTGTGCCCTTTCGGAGCTGTTTCCTCACAAACAAACTGCATTCCACAGTTTGGTAAGCAGACTAAGGAGAAGTTGCCCGATGCTCACCCTCCAAGCAAGGGGACTACTGTGCCCTTTCGGGGCTGTTTCCTCACAAACAAACTGCATTCTGCAGTTCGGTAAGCAGACTAAGGAGAAGTTGCCCGACGCTCACCCTCCATGCAAGGGGACTACTGTTCCCTTTCGGGGCTGTTTACTCTCAAGCAAACTGCATTCTGCAGTTTCGTAAGCAGACTAAGGAGAAGTTGCCCGATGCTCACCCTCCAAGCAAGGGGACTACTGTGCCCTTTCGGGGCTGTTTCCTCTCAAACAAACTGCATTCTGCAGTTTGGTAAGCAGACTAAAGAGAAGTTGCCCAAAGCTCACTCTCCAAGCAACGGGACCACTGTGCCCTTTTGGGGCTGTTTCCTCTCAAACAAACTACATTCTGCAGTTTGGTAAGCAAACTAAGGAGAAGTTGCCCAGCGCTTACCCTCCAAGCAAGGTACGGGTTGGAACTCTGAATTTTGGCATCTACCCCTGGAGGAATCTCACTTGCCCCTGTTTGTCAATGTTTCTCGCACTATGTGCAGCAATCCAGAAGTCTGCTAGGAACTGCTGCCAAGAAATTAATGCTAGGACTGACCTCTGCTTGAAATGTTCTTGATTTCTCACTTTAAGTAATGTTTAGACTGATGTAGAGATTTCTTAAGAGATGGTTTAAGTTTGAGAAAGGTTATTAAGGCAGTGTGATTTTGCTATCTGCCCTGTGCCCCTTCTCTTAGAGCTGTAAGTCTGTGGGCTGCACCCTTGACCTCTGTGTCCCATTGAGGCTGCTGCAGTGCCCTCCCCAAAAAAAACTTGCTTCAGAACCTCCCTGCCTGTTGTTTTTTTTTCAGTTGCTGACTTTTCCATTAGCAGATTATATCTTTTAGCCACTAGAGGGCCCAGTTATAAGTACACTTATCCACTCCAACACAATACAGTTCCTGTCTCATCTCACTTATTGTGTGATCAGTCTATCATTATTCATCAGTCTTTGCCCCCTCCCTCTTCTACTGAGTGAGACTGATTTTTCCCAATTGCAGTTTATATTCTTCGCCCACTAGAGGGGTTTTCCCCCAACCATTCCAAAGCTGATCTACATCTCCTTACTCGCTACCACTCCTGGACACTCTTCCTTTACTCCTTAGCTGCTATGGGTACCTACACTCGATTACTAAGTCTGCTCTCCTTCACCCTCTTGGTACAGACCTCACACCGACCGGAGCACCTTCCCTCCACACTAGGCACCTCATCCCCAGACTACCCCACAGTGACTTGGCCCTCCCCCAACCTCGACACACCAGTGACCCCCCAACACCCCCACCCTGCCAACACCTCCACTCCCTCCGCCCTCCAAGTCCTGACCTGGACCCAGCTCTCCCCTTCCATTCCCACCCTTCGCACTTTATCTATCCCATGCACCCAGATTGTAAAGTCCTCAGCTGGGTGTCGACCCAAGGGTCTCCATCGCCACCGGCCACTAGCCAGAATAATTACACTGCTATTATTATTATCTGGTAATGTGCACCCAAACCCAGGACCTATGGCTTCTAGCCCTTCTAAACCCTCTACTGCAACTGGCCTCCACTTTGCATCCTTAAACATTTGCGGTCTCCTAAAGAAATCTGCTGCCCTCCAGTGCTGGGTCATTCAACATCAACCTGACATAATTGCACTGGTAGAGACCTGACTCTCCAAATCGACCCCTGATTCCTCTACCACCCTCCCTGGATATACCAACTACAGGGAAGACCGAGTAGGCAAACGCAGTGGTGATTGTGCACTACTCATACGGGACTCCCTTATAGGTCAGGCATTCCCAGCTCCTAAACTTGACTATGGAGCCCAAGACCTCACCTTAAAAATCACACCTGACCCCACCCGAGGCCCTCTCTTCCTCACAGTCTCCTATGTACCCCCGAGGAATCAAAACCAAGCGGTCCAGTCCCTCATTGACTACCTCACATCTCTCCCTCACAAAGTGGAGCAAGTCATTCTGGGTGATCTCAATGTTAACTGGCTTGCCTCCACTGCCTCCCATATAAGGGACTCCTTTGCTGCCCTGGATATGTCCCAGTTAATCACCCAGTCCACCAGATTCAACCACTCTACTGGCACCAGTACTCTTCTAGATGTTGTTATATCTAACTGCCCCTACAAAATCCGGGATGTCACTGTCCTCCCCGACTCTGTTAGCGATCACTCCCTAGTCCTCTGTCTCTGGTCATCCTCCACTCTAAAGCCAGTGTCCCAGGCCACTCTACACCGCTGTTTATGCCCTGGCAGCCTCAGAAAATTAAAACAATACCTAGCCCAGCTAGACTGGTCCCCTATCCAGCGGGTCCCTGACATTGACTCAGCTCTTGACCACTTCACAAATGCCTTCTGTAAGACTTGTGACCTTTTTGCCCCCCTCACCAGGATCCACTCCAAAAAATTAAATGCCCCATGGATCACTCCGCTTCTCCTCCAGAGACTCAAAAGCAGAGATAAACTCTGGCACATTGCTGTAGAATCTGGAAAGGCATCTGATAGACAGGTCTACAATGCAGAATGCAATAAGTGCACTTGGGCCATTAGGTGGGCCAAAACAGAGCACTACCAGACCACCCTCACTTCCACTTGGGGTTCAGTCCAGACCTTCTGGGATAATATGAAAGAGCTACATGGGAAGTCCCACTCCCCCCCCACCATCTCAGCTCTCCATCAGTGGCACCTCCACCACAGATCCACTCCTTATAGCCGATTGTCTTAACACTGCCTTCTCGGACCTAAGTTTGGTCCTCCCCAGCAGCTTCTTTGACCCAATACCCATCTCTCTCCATCCAGTCCAGCATCACCCACCATTCTATCTGCGCACCCTATCCCCCCAAGAAGCCAGGCCACTCCTGCTAAAAGCCTTAAGCAGTAATAACCCCAGCAGTGACCCCCTCGACTCCAGGATCCTCCGTGTGGTCTTGGATGAAGTCCTAGTCCCCCTGACTGACCTTCTAAACCAGTCTCTATGTCTGGGTCAGTTCCCAAGTGCTTGGAAAACTGCTGAAATCACACCCATACATAACAGTGGGGACCGGTCCACCCCCAACAATTACCAGCCGATCTCCATCCTCCCCCCACTCTCTAAAGCCCTTGAAAAAGTGGTGTTGATCCAGCTCTCTGAATACCTAACCAAGTACGACATTATGTGCCCAGAGCAGCACGGTTTCTGCCCAGGACACAGTACAACCATGGCTCTCCTGGAATTCTCCCAACAACTGCATGCTGCTTTCAACTCTGGCAGCCTTGCAGGAGCAGTGTTCATTGACCTCTCCAAGGCCTTTGACACTGTCTCTCATCTTCTTCTACTCGACTCTCTCTACCAACTTGGCTTCTCTGGCTGTCCCATTTCCTGGTTCTCTAGCTACCTCTCTGCAAGATCCCCATATGTCAAGATCAGCGGCTCCCTCTCCAGCACTTTTCCCGTTCGCTCCAGGGTCCCTCAGGGCTCCATCCTGGGTCCAATACTTTTTAGTCTCTACCTCAACACACTCCCCAGCTAATGTACCAGTAAAATGCTCCTCTATGCCAACGACACAGTCCTCATTGCCTCACATCCCAAGCCCACCTCCCTCCAATTATCCCTCCAGCAAGCTTACAACCAAGTTGAAAGGTGTTTCGGTGACCGCAGATTGGTCATTAACCTAAAGAAAACCAAATCAATGCTCTTCTCCCACCACCAAAATAAAGCTAAAAATACCCCCTCTTGATTATCCCCAGTACTCTGCACCCACTAGAACAAGTGACCACATACAAGTACCTAGGAATCATGTTGGATACTGCCCTCTCCTTCCACACCCACATTAATGCCCTGTCAGCCACCATTAACTCTCAGATTGGCCTGCTATACCGGCACAGGGACTGCCTTCCCCAGGTTGCCCTTAGGCTGGCTATCACTTCCTCCATCTTGTCCCTCGTGGACTATGGCATGCCCATCTAAGCCGCAGCTGACAACACTGCCCTCTCCAAAATCCAACTCTCCATCAATAAGGCCTGTAGGTTCCTGACCGGTGTCCCCAGCCGCACTCACACCTGCCTTCTCTATACTATCACCAATCTGCTCAACTTTGAGAAGTGACTGCTCTACCAGATCTGCCTTCTTGCTAAGAAATCACTACTAGGTCTCCCCCCCCCGGGGTCTTCACCTCCCTACAGCAGTCATCATTGTCCATCACCACCCGTAGCTTTGCTAAGGCCACTTTCAAGGTGCCCAGAACCAAGACCTCTCTTGCCCAGAAATCCTTCCTCTACTAAGCCCCCACCTGGTTCAACTCCCTCCCTAGCTGCATCTCCAACTTGCCAAAAATTGGCTCCTTCAAAATAGCCCTTCAGAACCATATCTTTAATACCCGCTGTTGTAGGTGCAACTAACCCCCTGTTGTAACCTGTGGTACCTGCCTACCTTGCCCCCAGGCTCAACAATGTCCACTGAACAGCCTCTCCCTCCCCCAGACCCATTCCTTCCCTACTAGGTCCAATCAGGGATGTAACCCGCTGTCTTCTCTGAGGACCTACTATATCCATGAGTATAACTCACAATTTTGTAACACTATGCAACCTAAGTAACATACAAACTACTACATTATGTAACCTAAGTGTATCTATGTAAAATGTTCCAGTTACTGCACCTGTAATGTTATCCTCCATTTTAATCTGCACTGTAATAACTGTCTTGATGTCTGCCCCCGCGACGAGGTGCCTTTGTAAATGAGTCTCTGACTCTAAGGTTGTAAACCTGATTTGTAATGAATAAATAAATAAATAAATAAATAAAATGGGTTGATGCACAAGGGGGGGGTGGAAAGGATGAGAAGGAACTTGGCAAGGTTGGAGGAATGGTCAAACGTATGGCAGCTTAGATTCGATGCAAAGAAGAGCAAAGTAATGCACCTGGGAAACAAAAACCCAGGAGAAGAGTACACAATGGGGGGGGTACTAACAGTAACAAAAATGGAAAAGGACCTGGGGGTAGTCACATCAGATGACATAAAGGTAGGCAAGCAATGTGAGAAGGCAGTAAAGAGGGCTGGGGGGATACTGGGATGCATATGGAGAGGCATCACCCACTGGAAAAAAGTTGTTATTCCTCTATACAGACAGTTGGTGAGACCTTATCTGTAGGACTGCATGCATTTCTGGAGACCCCATCTCTGCAAGGACATAGGATGGAAGCAGTCCAGAGGACAGCAACTAAAATGGTACAGGGTTTGCACCAGATGCTATAAGAAGAGAAACTAAAGCAGCTCAATATGTGCCCTCAAGGAAAGGAGGGAGAGGAGGGACATGATAGAAACTTTCAAGCATCTCAAGGGAATCAACAAAGTCCAAGAGGATAGCATCTTCCAGAAAAATAGATGAGCCAAAACAAGGGTGCACAATTTGAAGATAGAGGGGGGTGGCTCAGAGGCAACATTATGAAGTATTTTGTCACAGAGAGGGTGGTGGATGCATGGAACGGCTTTCCTGAGGAGGCCATGGGGTCAAAAATAGTGGGGAAATTCAAGAATGAATGGGACAGACGTAAAGCAATTCCAGTGTGGGTAGGAGGAAGTAGGCTGTTGGTTAACTAGGATCTGCAGCTTATTCAATCGGTAGGGAAATGGGCAGACCAAGTAGTCCTTACCTGCCATAAGAGTCTATGTTTCTATGTTTCTTACTGCCGTAAGGACATTCCCTTGTGTTTTGGCAACAATGTTCAAACAACATGAAGTCTTGCTATATTACGACAATTGCAGTTTGTCCCACCATTAGAACTGCTCCGGAGGTGAAAGAGTTAACTACCATTCTAAGAATGGAGTTTAGAGCGCAAGCTCGGTTAGAGAAGCTCTGTCTGGATAATTTCAAACTGAAACTGTCAGATTCTTTACTCCGCCTCACTGAACAGTCGCTCCGGAGATTTCTCCTACTGCTCGGTTCATTTCTCGGTTTAAACAGTATTTTCTGGTTAAATTCAACCTGAGTATTATTATTTTAACCGCAAACCGATCGGTTCAAGCTCTGTCTGTGGTATTGTAAGTAATAGACAGGTTTTATTTCTGTGTGGAACTTAAATGTTTATCGGTTCGATTCGAACCAATCAGGTTAGTTAAAACTTTAAAGTATAAGCATTTTAAAGCTTTTAGATGCGGTTCCAGTTCTTGCTCAGTTCCTAAAAAAGCAGTTTCATTACTTTTCGGCCATTAACCGCGACGGTTAGGGAACCGATAAAGGGTGTCTTGCCTGGCACTGCCGTAAAAGGAAAGTTTGTTGGTTAGGCTGGCATCATGTCTGAGAAACCCAAAAGAAAACCGGGCCCACTGGGTTTCAACACTGTAGTGTCTGTGGGGAAGCCTTTGCAAGGCTGACCCACACACTCATGTGTTTATTGTCTGGGGTTTGACCACCTCAATTCAGACTGCCAGATTTGTAAGAATTTCCTGCAGCCACCCTGGATAAGAGTGGGCAGGCTCAGGGAACGAGAGGCCAAGAAGTCCGCTGACCCGGATGGCCAGCCCGGTTCAGTGCCAACCGAACCGGAGGGAGTGCCCTCTGACCAGGGTAGACTTCCTCGGGCAAACGTAAAGCTGGCTCTGAGGAGCCAGTTCCAGCAAAGAAAACTAAAAAATCAGCAGGTATGGAGTCCAAAATCCTTCTCCAACTGCTGCAGAAATAGCAAAAGCTACACAAATTGTACAGTCACTTTCTCCGGTTCCGTCCGAACCGCCACTCTCTGGTAAAAGGTCGGTTCGGCCGGTTCCACCGGTTCAAGAATATGATATTGGAGATTTTTATGAACCAGAGGAGGGGAGGAGGATTATGAACAGTGTGAATGTGACTTTGAGAGTCTGGATGTGCCCATTGAACCGGACATCTCCCCAGACAGACCTTTAGAATCTCCCCCTATGCTTTCTGAGTCCCCTTCTCATTTTTTGTTTTATAAAAAGGTTGCTGAAACCCTCCAGCTCCCATTAGAGGAAGCTGTGGATGAGCAAGAGGAACCTGATTTTGTGGAAATGATGGATATCCAAGAGTCTAGGAGATTATCTATCCCCTTACATAAGTCTTTTAGGAAGCAAACAATAAAAATTCTAAAAGCCCTAATTCTGTGCCTCCTGTTGACAAAAGATGGACAGGAGGTACACTTTGTCAGGTCCTGATACAGACTTTCTTTCACAGCAATGCAGTCATGTTGGGGTAGTTCAGGCTGCAGCCTGTGATAAAGCTAACATTCCCCTGGCTTCACATCCTCCTGACAAGGACTCCAGGAAGATTGATGCCATGGCTAAAAAACAATACATGGCAGCATCCTTGGGACTCAGACAAGCAAATTACATGGTTTATGTGGCAAGATACCAAAAATCTAGATGGGACACTGTCATGGCTTTGGCCAAACAGGCCCCTGGCCAGCTTGCCAAGGAGCTGGAGCAGGTGGCTACTGATGGTATTGAGGCTTCCAAGGTGCAATTCCATGCTGCTGTGGATTCTAATGATGTATCCTCTAGAGTCATGGCTACATCTGTGACCTTTCGTGAGGTTAGCTTGGCCAGGTGTACTAACTTGTCACAGGATACCCAGACTAAGGCTATGGATTTTCCTAGTGGTGGGGAATTCTCTGTTTGGGGAGCAGACAGAGAATTACATGAAGAAAATGGATGAATACAGAACAACTTATAGGAGTGCAAGCCAAGGAGCGCAAGCCACTCCTCAAAAGCAGACCCCAGGGGTAGAGGTAGGCCTTTCACAGGCCTTTTACCAAACCCAGGCTTCTTCTGCTTATGCTCAGAGGGGTTCTTCAGAGGCAGAGGCAGACGGGGTGCAAGTGGTCTGCTCCCACCCCTCAGCCTAAAGCCCCTGCCAAACAGGCACCCTGATGGGGTGCCCAGGGCCGGTTCTCCATTACCTGTAGGGGGCAGGCTGGCTTACTTCGTTCAGGACTGGGAGTCTCTAACATCAGACAAGTGGGTCCTGGAAGTAGTAAGCCAGGGTCTGGTTCTCAGCTTCAAAACATTTCCAAAGATGAGAGCCAGATTTTTTCCACCTGCAAACCCTCTAGAGACCTTTACCTTAGAAACAGAAGTCTCAACCCTCCTGGCTCTCAGAGCTGTAGAAAGGGTTTCCTCACACCAGGGCAAGGGTCTGTACTCCAGGTACTTCCTTACCCCAAAAAGACAGGAGAATGGCGGCCCATTTTAGACCTAAGATATCTGAACAAGCACCTTTTGAAACCAAAGTTCAAAATGGTGACTCTGGCAATAATTTTACCTTCTCTAAGGCCAGGGGACTGGCTAGCTTCCCTGGACCTCAAGGATGCCTATTTCCATGTTCTAATCAGAAGCTCCCACTGAAAGTACCTCAGATTCGAACTGCCCTCAGGTCATTACCAGTTCAGAGCAATGCCCTTCGGCCTCACCTCTGCCCCAAGGGTATTCACAAAATGTCTGGCAGTAGTAGTTGCTCATTTAAGAAGGCAAAGGATTGCTGTCTTTCCCTATCTAGACGACTGGCTCATTGTAGGCCAGTCTCCAGAACAGGTCAAATCACACCTGCAAGTTACCCAGCAGCTTCTCACCTCTGGGCTTCTTGCTCAATCTTCAAAAGTCAGTTCTGGAACCTGTTCAGGTACTCACCTTCATAGGTGCAGAATTGGACACAAAGCAGGCCAGAGCCTTCCCTGCCTTAGAGAGGGTAAGGAACCTGGTGGCCCTGGCCTCCTCCTTTACTCTGCAGGTCTCTTGACCAGCAAGGCACTTCTTACAGCTCCTAGGGCACATGGCTGCTTCCATAGCTGTAGTGCAAGGAGCAAGATTTCAGATGAGAGACATTCAGTTTCACTTGAGAGCCTTTTGTCTCAGAGAAAAGATCCCTTTCCAAGTTGATCCTAGTGACTGAGCCCTGATCCAGGCCCTTCAGTGGTGGCAGGATCAGAGCAATTTAAGACTGGGTCCCTTCATCCCTCTATCTCACTCCTTGACCCTCACTATGGATGCATCCCTTCTGGGATGGGAGCTCACATGGGCGACCTCTCCACTCAGGGAGTGTGGTCCCCTCAGGACTCTCTGCTCCACTTCAATTTGCTGGAACTCAGAGCTGTCTTCCTAGCACTTCAAGTGTTTTCTGCATCTGTTCAGAACAAAGAGGTACAAGTCAGAACAGACAACACCACCACAATGTGGTACATCAACAAACAAGGGGGCACTCGGTCTTTGGCCTTGTGCACCGAAGCAATGAAGTTGTGGTCTCTGGCTTATTCCCTGAACACTTCCCTCATAGCAGTTCACCTCCCAGGAAAAGACAATGTCCTGGCAGATGCTCTCAGCAGGATTTCCCAGGGCCATCACGAATGGTCACTGGATCCCCAAGTACGGGATAGTTTTTGCCAGATGGGGCACCCTCAGATAGACTCTTTCGCAGCCCCGACAATCACCAACTTCCACTGTTTTGTTGCAGGCCCCAGTGATGGGCTCAGTCCCTCTGGATGCCTTTCTCCTAGATTGGGAAGGGAAGTTTCTATATGCTTTTCCTCCCTTTCCTCTCCTATTCAAGGTGCTAGTCAAAATCAGATCCCAGCCTTGCAGGATGATTCTGATTGCTCCAGATTGGGCCAGGCAGCCCTGGTACCCACTCCTCCTGTCCTTAGCAGTCCATCTCCCCCTGTGCCTCCCCAGGAGGCACAATCTGTTATCTTGTGCCCAGGGCAGGGTTTGGTATCCGAATCTCAAATCCCTCAACCTCAAGGCCTGGCTCTTGAGGAGTTAGAGTTTGCTGACCTACACCTTTCTCAAGGTGTTCTCGACATCCTGAAGGCTTATAGGAAGCCTTCCACTAGGGCCACTTATAATTCTAAATGGAAAAGGTTTTCCATCTGGTGCTCGGGCAAGCATATTTCCCCGGAATCTGCTGATTTGCCCATTGTTTTGGACTATATGGTCCATCTTAATTCTTTGGGCCTGAGACCAGCTACCCTGAAAGTTCATTTGGCAGCTGTCTCTGCTTTTATTTCAGCAGGAAAGCCCTCTTCTCTTTCCACTCACCCTGCTTTTTCCAAGTTTTTCAAGGGATTACTTCATACTAATCCACCTTTCAGGGACCCGGCCCCTACCTGGGATCTTAATGTTTGCATTGCTCAGTTGATGCAACCTCCCTTTGAACCTCTGTCTTCTGCAGAGCTCAAGTATTTGACTTGGAAAACTGTTTTTCTAGTAGCCATCACTTCTGCCAGGTGCATAAGTGAGTTACAAGCCTTGTCAGTGGAGACTGACTTTATTTCCTTTCACAGGGATAAAGTAGTCCTTAGGACTAACAGGAAGTTTTTTGCCTAAGGTGGTTTCAGACTTCCATCTTAACCAATCTATCTCCCTTCCAGTGTTCTTTACTGACCATTCCTCCACTGGTGAGAGGAGGTTGTACAGTTTAGATGTTAAGAGGGCCCTTAGTTACTATATAGAGCGTACCAAGGGTCATAGGTTGAATCCCTCAACTTTTCTCACTTTTGGTGAGGTTGGAAAGGTAAACCTGCCACTAAGAGATCCATTGCCAGGTGGATTGTCTCTTGTATCCAATTTTGTTATCAAAACTGGGAAAGGTTCCCCTTCAGGCTTGAGGGCTCACTCTACCAGAGGTACAGCTGCGTCTATGCTGCTGTCAGAGACATCCTATTTTAGAGATACGCAAGCAGCTACCTGGAAAACGGTACACACTTTCACCAAGCATTACTCCTTGGATATCCTGGCCAGGAGGATGTTAGATTTAGCACAGCCGTGCTTCAGACCTATTCCTAAGTAGGTTCTGTGTCCCTCCTCCATGGAGGTACTGTATGTATTCTGCAATTGTCATAATATAGCAAGACTTCATGTTGTTTGAAGAAAAATTACTCACCTTAGTAATGTTGTTTCTTCTAATGGAGTCTTGCTATATTATAGACCTCCCCAACCTGCCCCTCTCAGAACTTCTACTTGGGTATGGGGTGGCAGTCAGTGTAACACGGTTATGCCTATTATATGTTTTTCACCCTTTTGGGGTTTGGGGGTGTGGTGTTTTATTCTATCTTATTTTATTATTTTCTGGTTCCCTGACTTGAGTCTTTGTGTTGGGACCAGGAATATGTGTTAATATTTAGGTAGCCAGTTGGCTAGTGTAGGTTACAGCTTCCACACAGAACCTTAGTGAGTTTTTGCTAGTAAAGATCTGACAGTTTCAGTTTGAAATTATCCAGACAGAGCTTCTCTAACTGAGCTCATGCTCTAAACTCCATTCTCAGAATGGTAGTTAACTCTTTCACCTCCGGAGCAGTTCTAATGGTGGGACAAACTGCAATTGTCATAATATAGCAAGACTCCATTAGAAGAAACAACATTACTAAGGTGAGTAATTTTTTCTTACCTGCCATAAGAGTCTATGTTTCTATGTTTCTTACTGCCGTAAGGACATTCCCTTGTGTTTTGGCAACTTCATGCCACATTTATAATTATTTTCCTGATACATGGTATTCCTCTAAACATTTAAAATCAACAACAAAAACACGGGTTGCCATGCTTGTTTTGAGTTTCATGGTGAGAAGTAATCTCTCTTTATGAGAAAAATCTATAAAAGGTGAGATTGTTTCATATAGTTATAGCGTCATTGTTTTAGGTGTGAACATGAGAGTAAAAGAAAAAGTGAACAAGGATACATCATTTGTCATGGTGTTTGCTTCATTTTGTTCCACAGATGCAAAAATAAATACTAAATTACCAGTAAGATGACACCCTCTTGAACTAAAAATGGCAACAATGTGGGAAATTTTATGTTTTCATGCATAAAACAATCATAACTCGTGTCATTTTCATAAAACCATTTTGATAGAAGTAGAATGTGGTTGTGAATGTAGCAAAATAAAAAATATGCTGCTTTTGGAGATATCTGCTTCTGAAGTTGTCGTTTCAGAGCTGGTCAGCTCAGGACAAAAAATTATTAAAAATCTCAATAAAAATTAAACTTGCTTGAAATCTAGTGAAACAATTCAAAAGTATATGCAAAATAATAGTTATAATACAAATGAAATACAATAACCAAAGACAGAAAGCCATTTATGTAAATTGCCTTGACTGGTGCCACCGGCTGTAATTGTGGGAGCAAATTTCTTTGCAGCCATCTTGTACATATGTGTAGTGGAACATGGCATAATAGGATAAATCATTATTCTAATAATGCTTTTGTAGATTTAAGAATGTACTTGTACCAGTAAACAGCCTTGAAAAGGTTTTCAGCTATATCCGAAAAATGGGAATTTGGAACACCAGGGTCCGTCCTTAACATGTAATATGTTCCAGTCTGATAACTAATCTCCTGTACCCTTGTGTATATTATTCCTTTTTATGGTATGTATTTGAATTAGCACAACTAGTTCATTACCACATGAATTATCTGATTCTGTAAAATATGCATAGTTTGGAATTCTGTGTAATTAACTCTGGGGTCACACCTAAAAAAAGGAACATTGGGTTCCAGTGGGCCTACCCGGTAAACAAAATTCAATAAACAAATAAATTAATTAGTTAATTGAATAATGAGTACATACATATGTACTTTACAGAGAATAAAACTACTGATGATACAAGAAAAAATTACTGACCTTAGTAATTGTGTTTCTTCTAATGGATTCTAGCTGTATTCTGACATTATGCAGTTAGCCCCGGCACTTGAACTGTTCCAGACAGGAAAGAATTAACTCTATGCCAGAGCATAGAACGTTGAGCTCGAGCTCAGTTCAGTCCTATGTCTGCTTCACTTTGAAGTGTAACTGTCAGATTCTTATGAGCTAACACTAACTACCCCCCACTATGTGAAAATTGCAAAATTTACTAGCCAAAAAGGCAACCAAATATTTTTGATCCCCAAAGACCCAAGTCGAGAAATCCAAAACAAAAAAACCAGGTAGTGAACAAAATAATTACCAAAACAAATAAATAACCCACTCCCCTTGTTTAAAAGAGAGGAGAGTGCCAAGTACACACCTGAGGTGCAACACTGCGCCTACCAGCCCACTTCCCAAAAAACAGGTTCTGAGAGGGGAGGTAGGGAGGGAAGGAGGTCAGAATACAGCAAGACTCCATTAGAAGAAACACAATTACTAAGGTGAGTAATTTTTTCTTCAAACAACATGAAGTCTTGCTGTATTCTGACATTATGCAAACTACCATGCAGTGCCTCCATGGAGGAGGGTATCAAATCTATTTTGGGAATAGGCTCTGCAGTACTGCTGTACCAAACCTAGCATCACTCCTTCCCTGGATAGCCAGAGAGTAATGCTTGGTGAATGTATGGACTGTTTTCCAGGTGGCTGCTTTGCATATCTCTAATAAGGGTATATCACTGGCAGCAGCCAGAGAAGAAGATGTATAACTCTGCTATGAAAAGCTGGGCAAAGTACCCCCTCGGGCCCGAGGGGCTCATTTGACTAGAAATGCGTGATCAAATGAGCCCTCAAACTCCCAGGCACTGCCTAACTAAAATTATAAGAGACAATTCACCTGGCAATAGTTCTTTTTGTGGCAGGTTTACCCTTCCCTCTTCGCCATAAGTGAGGAACAACTGGAGGGAGTCTAACCTTAGAGCCTTAGTACGCTCAATGTAGTAGCTAAGAGCCCTTTTAACATCAAAACTGTCTAATCGTCTCTCTTCTGAAGAAGAATGATCAGTGAAGAATACAGGAAGAGGTATGGATTGATTCAGATGAAAATCTGAAACCACTTTGGGTAAGAACCTCCTGTTGGTTCTAAGGACCACCTTATCTCTATGGAATGAGATAAAATCAGGTTCCACTGACAGAGCTTGTAATTCACTGATACATCTGGCAGAGGTAATGGCTACCAGGAACACAGTTTTCCAAGTCAAGTACTTAAGCTCTGCTGAAGACAAAGGCTCAAAGGGAGGTTGCATAAGCTGAGCAATGCAAACATTAAGGTCCCAAGGAGGAGTAGGATCCCTAAAGGGAGGACTGGTATGAAGCAATCCCTTGAAAAATTTACAGAAAACAGGGTGAGATGACAGTGAGGAAGGCTTCCCCACTGACAGAAAAGCAGAAACAGCTGACAAGTGTACTTTGAGGGTAGCTGGTCTGAGGCCTAGGCCATTAAGATGAACCATGTAATCCAGAACTGTAGACAAGTCAGCAGTATCTGGGGATATATGCTTCTTGGAACACCAAATGCTGAATCTTTTCCATTTGGAGTTATAAGATTTTCTGGTAGCAGATTTTTTAGAGGCTTTAAGATAGTCCAGAACCCCTTGAGACAGATGCAAATTGCATATTCTAGCTCTTCAAGAGTCATGCCTTGCGATTGAGAGACCGAAGGTTGAGGTGCCAGATCCTCCCCTGAGAGGAGGTTAGCAGGTTGTGATTCCTGGGAAGAGATAGGGGAAGATGGACTGCTAGGGACAGCAACAGGGGATACCAAGGCTGTCTGGCCCAGTCTGGAGCAATTAGGATCACTTTGCAAGATTGTGGCCTTATCTTGACCAGGACTTTGAGCAGTAGAGGGAAAAGGAGGGAAGGCATATAGAAATGTCCCTTCCCAATCCAAAATCAGAGTATCCAGAGGGACTGAACCCAAGACTGGAGTCTGTAACAGAAGAAAGGAAGTTGGTGATTGTCTGGAGCTGCAAAGATATCTCTCTCTGGAGTGCCCCACCTTGAAAAGATCACTTTTAACACTGGGGGCCCAAGGACCACTAGTGATAGCCCTGAGAAATCCTGCTCAATACGTCTGCTAGCACATTGTCCTTTCCTGGAAGGTGAACTGCTACCAGAGAGATCTGTAGAGAATAAGCCAGGGACCATCATTTCATAGCTTCTGTGCACAAGGTCATAGACCAAGTGCCTCCCTGCTTGTTGATGTACCACATGGTGGTAGTATTGTCTGTCCTGACCTGAATCACCTTGTTCTGTACTGATTCTGAGACGGCTTGCAGAGTCAGGTACACTGCCCTGAGCTCCAGAAGATTGATGTGGAGACTCCTGAGGGGACCACCATCCCTGAGCTGTGAGAGCTCCCAGGTGAGCTCCCCACCCCAGGAGAGAAGCATCCGTGGTTAGAACCACAGAATGAGACTAAGTGATGAATGGGACTCCTTGTCTGAGGTTGTCCTGATCCAACCACCATTGGAGAGCCTGGATCAGGGTCTGAGTCACTGGAATCAGCTTGGTTATAGGATCTTTTTTCTGAGACCAAAAAGCCCTCTAATGGAACTGGATGTCCGTCATCTGTAATCTGGCCCCTTGGACCACTGCAGTGGAAGTTGCCATGTGGCCCAGGAGTTGAAGGAAATGCCTTGCTGGCTGAGACACTGGAAGATGGAAAGAAGAAGCCAGCTTTATAATGGCCTTTACCCTTGCCAGAGGGAGAAAGGCTCTTGCTTTGACAGTATCCAACTCCACTCCTATGAAGGTTAAGAGTTGCACTGGCTCGAGAACTGATTTGGGAAGATTGAGGAGGAATCCTAGAGAAGACAGCACTTGTTGGGTCACTTGTAAATCTGACTTGACTTGGTCTGGAGACTGATCCACAATGAGTCAGTCATCCAGGTATGGGAATATGGAGATGTTTTGTCTCCTCAAAAAGGCTACCACTACTGCTAGGCATTTTGTAGACACCCTTGGAGCTGATGTTAGGCCGAAGGGCATTGCTTTGAATTGGTAATGGCCTGAAGGCAGATTGAACCTGAGGTACTTTCTGTGGGAGCACCTGATGGGAATGTGAAAGTAGGCATCCTTTAGGTCCAAGGAGGCTAGCCAGTCCCCTGGCCTTAGAGAGGGAAGAATTATTCCCAGAGTCACCATTTTGAATTTTGGCTTTAGTAGGTGCTTGTTTAGGCATCTTAAGTCTAGGATGAGCTGTCACTCCCCTGTTTTTTTTTTCAGGGTAAGGAAGTTTCTGGAGTCTAGACCTTTCCCCCATGAAGTGTAGGAACTCTCTCTCTATGGCTGTGAGAGCCAGCAGAGATTAAACCTCTAGAGCAATGGTTTCGGAGATGTTTGCACGTGGAAAGCACCTGACCCTCAGCTTTGGAAACTTTTTGAAGCTGAGGGCCAGTCCCTGGCTTACTACCTCCAGGACCCATTTGTCTGAGGTAACAGACTTCCAATCATGGAAGTAGTAAGCCACCCTACTTCCTACAGGAATTGGGGGGTTGACCCGGGCTGACACATCAGGGTGTCTGCTTGCCAGGAGCCTTAGGCTGAGAAGAGGATGCAGCCCTGCTCATCCCCCTTCTGCCTCTCCCTCTGAAGAACCCCCTCTGGGAAAAAGGAGTGGAGGCCTGTGCCTGGTAGAAAGGCCTGTGAAAAGGCCTGCCCCTGCCCCAACCTGCTGTTTCTGAGGAGTTGCCTGCCTTCTCTTGGCCTGTGCACTCCTGTAGGTGGTCCTGTACTCATCCATCTTTTTCATATAATTCTCTGTCTGCTCCCCAAACAGAGAATTTTCAACAACAGGGAAATCCATGGCCTTAGCCTGGGTGTCCTATGATAGGCTAGTACATCTGAGCCAAGCTAGTCTCCGAAGAGCCACAGATGTAGCCATGACTCTTGATGACACATCATTAGAGTCCACAGCAGCATGAAGCTGGATTTTTGATGCCTCAATTCCATTGGCAGCCACCTCCTTCAGCTCCTTGGCCAGCTGGGGGGAAGCCTGTTTAGCCAGCTCCAGAACAGTATCCCATCTGGATTTCTGGTATCCAGATGTGTAGGCCATATTGTTAGCCTGCCTGAGTCCCAAGGAAGATGCCATGCATTGTTTCTTTGCCATGGCATCCAACTTCCTGGAGTTTTTATCGGGGGGGTTGTGAAGCCAAGAGTATGTTAGCCTTATCACAGGCTGCAGCCTCCACAACCCCAACATGGCTGCATTGCTGGTACAAATACTCCATACCAGGGCCTGACAACATATACCTCTTGTCCATTCGCCTGTTCACAGGAGGTAAAGAATTTGGAGTCTTAAGTAACTTCTGTGTCTGTTTCCCAAAGGATTTGTGAAGGGGAATAGAGAGTCTCTTGGACTCTGGAATGTCCATCATCTCCACTTAGTCAGGCTCCTCTTGCTCCTCGATAGCTTCATCCAGAGGGATCTGGAGGGTTTCTGCCACTTTTTTGTAGAACATAAAGTGGAAAGGGGACTCAGAAAGCCTAGGAGGGGAAATACCAGAAGGCCTGTCTGGGGAGATGTCCAGTTCTATAAGCTCATCCAGACCTTCCACGCCATCATCATCATCATCATCGTAATCTTCATCCCCCTCCAAGTCCAGTTAATAAAAGTCTCCAGGGGAATAATCCTGAACCGGAGGAACCAACCAAACTGAATGCCTACCGGGAGCCATCAGATCATTCGGAACTGAACAGAGTGATTCAACTATACTAATCACCCTGGCAATTTCTTTGGCGGTTGGACGATGCAGTTCTGGATCCGATCCAGCAGATTTATCTCTCTTTTTCCATTTTGCTGGAACTGACCCCTCATGAACAGCTCTCTGTTTGCCTGAGGGAATCTCCCCCAGGTCAGTGGGCACTCCCTCAGGTTCGGTCAGAAAGGAACCGGGCTGGCCATCAGGGTCAGCGGATTTCTTGGCCTCCTTTTCCCTAAGCCTGCTCAATCTTTTATCCAGGGTGGCTTTAGGGAAATGTTTACAAATTTGGCAGTCTGACTTCAGGTGGTCAAAACCCAGACAGTAAACACAGGTGGTATGGGGATCAGCCTTAGCAAAGGCCTCCCCACATTCACTGCAGTGTTGAAACCCAGTGGGCCCAGTTTTTCTCTTGGGTTTCTCAGACAAAGCCATCCTAAATCTTACCCTTTTTATGGCAACAGCCAGGCAAGACCCCCTTATCGGTTCCTAACCGTGTTACAAGTGTTTGAAAAAAACGATAAAATTCGTTTTTCTTAGAACCGATAAGGTCCAGTACCTCACACTAAATTCAGCTAAAGAAAAAATACACAGACAAGATACAGACAACCGGTTCAGCCAAACTGGTTGAAATACAGTTTTTTACAATTTCCACAAGAAAATTCAGCACTAGTCCACTACCTATGTACTTACTGTACCACAGACAGGGATCTGAATCGAAATGAAGAAAAAAATAACGGTATAAACCGATGTTTTTAACCAGACCGAACCATTAGTGAAAGAGAAATCTCTGGAGTGACTGTTCAGTTACAGTAGGTGGAGTAAAGAATCTGATGATTACACTTCAAAGTGCAGCAGACAGAGGTTTGAACCAAGCTCAAGCTCAACGTTCTATGCTCTGGCATACAGTTAACTCTTTCCTCTCCGGAGTAGTTCAAGTGTTGGGGCTAAAGTGCTGGGGCTAACTGCATAATGTCAGAATACAGCAAGACTTCATGTTGTTTGAACATAACATTAGGAGGAAGAGCAAGAGAGACAGAGTGAGATAGAGAAAGAGAGAGGTGGGAGGAACAGAGGAGGAGAGGAAGAAACAGAAATTGGTAAAGGTAGATAGAGTAATTAGAATTTAAATTGAATGAGAATGGAAAGGCATGTGTGTGTGTGTATACAAAAGAGAAAGAATGAAACTTACTATGTCTGATGTTAACATTGAACATCTGCTAACATTCCCTTCACACAGCCACACACAGACACTGAGTGTGAATTGATGATTTTGGAGTTTGAACCTGCCAATCACTTTGTGCTTCACTGTCATGTATTGCAGTTAGTAAATTAACAAAAGCTGTAGGTAGCCACAATAGGTTTCATAGGTTATTACAGAACGAAGAAGACCTAAGTCCATATAGCTCACAAGTTGTATTAGTTGTACCCCTTGATGTTGTTTAATAATAAGTACTTATCTAGTTTGTGTTTAAACTCCCACATACTGTTGCTTGCCAACACTTCTACTGGTAGACCATTCCACACCTTCTGCACTCTTATAGTAAACCAGTGTTTTCTTTTGTTAATCTGGTATCTCTCACTGGTAATTTGTAATGGATGTGTTCTTGTGCAATACCTTTGCTCCCTGAATTCCAGGTCTAGCTGATCCCATAGGTTCACATTTGAAAGGGCTTTATAGATCAATCACATATCACCCCTTAATCTATAAAACTCAAGGGAACACATCCCCAATTCTACCAACCTCTCATCATATTCCCTGTCCTTAACTTTGTTAAGCAGTCTTGTTGCCCTTCTCTGCACTTTTTTTGAGTGGTCTAATTTTGGTTTTACTGCCCGGTGACCAGAACTGAGCACAATACTCCACATGTGGCCTCACCAGGAAAGTATACAGTGTAAGTATCACTTCTCTCTCCTTGCTCCTGATATGCCTTTTAATGCAATTCAGTATGCAACTGACTTTTTTAACAGCCTGGTTGCAATGTAGCCTAAAATTAAGGTAGTTGGTTATTCTAATTCCGATATCCCTTTCGTCTACAACCTCCCTCAAGATAATCCCGTTTAATCTATAGTCATGTTTCATATTCTTACTTCCAAGATGCATCACGGTACACTTATCTCTGTTGAAAGATAGCTTGTATTTCCCTGCCCACTCCTTCAACTCACATAATGCGGACTGCAGTATATTTGCTTCTTCGATTGTATTTGCTGCTAAACCTAACCAGGTGTCACCTGCAAATCTGGATTCCCATACTTTCACCTTATGCCCTTATGGAGGAGATATAGTCGTTAAAAAAAAGGGCCCAGCATGGATCATTGGGGCACCCCACTTGTGACTTCCGACCAGAATTTGACCCCCTGATACAAACCCTCTGCTTCCTATTGGTCAGCCAGGAAGCTACCCATCTAGAAAGATTGCCTTGTACCCTGTGATCAATTAAGACATAGACCAGCTCTCCATATGGTACCTTGTCAAACATCTTTGAAATATCCTAAAATATAATGCCTAAGGGGTCTCCCTTGTCCAGTGCCTAGTTGACCCTGCCACAAAACTCTAAAAGGTTAGTCTGGAAGGAATGTCCCTTGATAAAGCCATGCTGAGTGTAATCAAAGTCTTCATTTTGCTGCAGAAAGAGCATAATATGATTTTTAATGTTCCCTTCCAGGACCTTTTGCAAAATGGCTGTCAAGCTGACAGGCCTGTAATTCCTCACGTCCTATTTTGAACCTTTTTTATGTATGGGCACCACCCCCGCCTGTCTCCAAACCTCCAAAACCTCTTCCTGGTCTAAGGATTCCTAGAACAGTGCTGTAAGTGGACCTGCCATTTCATTTGCAAGCTCCTTGATGACTCTTGGATGCAACTCATTTGGCTCCTATGCCTTATTCTGGCCCAGTTTAAGTGACCTTTTCCTGATGTCCAGAGTGTCCAATACCAGGCAGTTTTCAATTGTGTTGGGTAAATGATTTTTGGTTCCCCAGGATTTAACATTATATACTGATGTGAAAAAGTTATTATAGTAATAGGCCATTTGGCTATTACCAGTAACTAACGTACCTTCTCTATCTTTAAGTGGCCCGATGGGTATAGCGCCTCCTCTTTTATTGTTTATATATGAATAGAAAGACTTGTAGTTGTCCCTAACCTTGCTGGCCAGTCGTAATTCATGGGATTGTCTAGCCTGATCTATAGCTCTTTTTGATACCTTCAAGGCTTTTCTAGCTGTAGCCCAGCAAACTTGGTGCCCGCTTCTCTTGGCCCTAGCATAAGCTTTGTTTTTCTCATTTATGTATTTTTTTTTACTTTGGCTGTCATCCATACTGGTGAGTGCCAATATCTATTGTATTTTCTCCTATAAGGTACATACTTCTGCACTAGAGTGGTGATTTTATTTTCTAACATATCCCACATCTGGTTTAATGTCTGATGTTTAAAAGCGTCTTCCCACTCCCAGTCTGTCAAGTCTTTCCTCGTGTTATTTAAGTCCACTTTGTCATAGTTGTTGATAATGGTGTTCCCTGTAATGTTACTCCTGAATCCCATTATATTAAAACCCACCATTGTCATGGTCGATGGATCCCAGTGGTGTCAAAACGTTACAGTCCTAAATAGTATTAGTCATGTTGCTGAGAACTAAGTCCAGTAAATGTTCCCCCTCGGTGTCCTCATCAACAAATTCTTCCATCCCAGCCAGTTTGAAGGCCTCCATGTATCGTGATTATACCAATGTAATTGTTTTTTCGAGTTTCCCAGCCAATAGAAACATAGAAACATAGAATTTGATGGCAGATAAGGACCGCTTGGCCCACCCAGTCTGCCCATTTCCCTACCTGATGGATAAGCTGCAGATCCTAGTTAACCAGCAGCCTACTTCTTCCTACCCCCACCCCCTAGAATTGCCTTATGACTATCTCATGCATGCTTGAATTCCACCACTGTTTTTGACTCCACAACCTCCTCTGGAAGGTCGTTCCATACATCCACAACCCTCTCTGTGAAAAAATACTGCCTGGCAGGTTGAAGTCACCTCAGAGTGTATGCTGTTATCAGCTGGTACTAGTGTATTTATACAATCTAAATGCACAATGTCCTCCGAGAGTGAATATGAGGAGGGCCTATACACAACACCAATGTTAATTATGGCTCCATGTAGGGGGGTAAGTTTGATTCACACCAATTCCAAATTATCTCATTGTGATATATCTGTCTGCTCAGAAACAATTTTAACAGCTATATATAGAGCCACCCTACCTCATCTTGTATCCATCCTCTCCCTACAGTACATGAAATACCCAGGAATCTACCTATCCCAAGAATCTTCACTGTTCCACCATGTTTCTGTAATGGCACAGATCTGGGTTTTATCCTCTCTTAATGTGTAGATAAGCTCACCAGATTTATTTGTTAAGTTTCTGGCATTCAGCAGTAAACACATCCATTGAGAAGTTTCCCCAGGTGCGATAGGTGCATGCTTAATAGCTTGACCGTCTCCTGAGGAAATTTCTCCACACTGTCCCCCCCTCTACTTGAGGTTTAAATATTTATCTAATTCCTGCTTTAGTTTATACACCAGAATTATTTTACCCTTCCTGTTTGTATGCAGCCTATCCAAAGCAAATAATTCTGTGTTCTAGAAATTATCCCAATGCTAAATGAAGGTGTGCCCCTCTCTGAGGCACCATCTTTTTAACCAGCCATTTAGTCCCTAGTTTGTGTTACACTTGCTTTTGGAACTGGGAGTATTTCAGAGATTAATATGTCACATCCCTTAGCCTTTAATGCCTCCTCCACCTGCTTCAAGTCTCTCTGAATGCCCATGTGATTCCTTTTACCCTCATCACTCACTCCATAATGTTACTGGCCTCACTGTATTTTCTAATAGCCCTGGGAAAAGATGTCTGATGCGCCAAACCCTACCCCTGGGAGAATGCTAACTGTGGTGTATTCATTGTGGTTTTTACACAAGGTTTGATCCGTGTACTGCAACATTGAGTCACTGACCACTAGAACATCCCATGAACCTGGGTGCAATAATGGTAGTCTACTGTTATCCTTTCCTTTATGATTCGCATTATCACAGTTATCCCTACCCTCTATGTCAGTGGTAGTAGCTATGGGAGTCAGCTGTTCTCTGTTCTCTTTGCTCAGTAACTCGATGTTCTGAGCCTTATCATCAGCTAGGGTTTGAAAACTATTTAGTGTATGTAAGTTCCCTGTGCCCCCAATGTTCCTTTTTCTTTTTTTGTGTTACTTTATCTCCCATGGGGATCCCAGCTGGCCTCATCATCCTTGCACCCCTGTGATCCGGCTGCCATCCGACCTGTGCCATCTCCTATTGAGGGCAACCACCGATTACCCCACGGCTTACCCCCCATGAGGGGGGCAGTGGGGATCAATCAACTCCCTCACCACACAACGGATCCACTCACAGTGGTCCCCCAATGTGGTGCAGGACATCGCTTAGGGCCATTAAGCCGCAACAGCTGGGCACTCCACTTTTTCCATGTTCTGTTGAAGGCAGGGCATGGAATGCCGACAAGGGCTCCCTGCGCACGTGTCCACATGCAGTGCGCTGCCGGCTGCCCCACCTACCATCCCATTCTACCAGACCAGACATGCTGACACCCAGCCTCCATTAGGTGTCAGACTTATACCAGACGCTGTACCCAGACCCACCTGGGAGAGGAGAGCAGTCCATAGGACGCTCGATCCACTCCTTCCCTGCTGACCCCCAGCAGCCCGAGCTCGTTCCCAAACCCGGGTTGCTGGCATGGCACAAGGTAAGGCATCCAGTGCCTCAACCCTCAGTGCCACCGGGCCGGCCCTCCTTCCTTTTTAATGTTTTTTTGTATCGTACACCATGCCTCCATCGCATTCTCTTCAGCTGAATCTCCAGGGTGGGCTGCCTTTTCCTGATCAAATACCCCCTTGGTCCTCTGTCGCAGTGGTGCTGCATCCTGACCTGATTGTCCTGCTGCTGAATCAATAAACTACTCAAGAACATTGATGTCCTTTTGCAGGAAAATAGCAATTTCCCCCCTTAGTACCTCAATTAAAATACATTTGTCACAAACAAATGCTGCAACCTGACCCCCAGCTGAAAACATTTTACAAGCTTTACAATCATTCAGTGTATCCATATGCCCCTTTAATAGTGGTTCTGCCATTTTTACACTGTTACATGGATTACTAGGTTAACCGCCAAAAGCTTCTACCTTATATTAGGTACTAGGCCCAGGTCCCCCAGCTGTCCCCAGCTGACACAGCCAACCATCGCCAACAGCGCTCGGCTTGCCCCACACGCAGTGGCTGCCTTTAGCCACGTTGGTGACCCAAAAATGTTACCAGGGTCACAGAGCTCTCAATCACTCCCTAAATAGTAACATTATTTATTCGTTCCAAAAACCCCACAAGAACTCCTCATGTGGAGCCCCTGTGAGGTGGGATGTCAGTAATGTGTAAGTCTCAAGTGCAGCTATGAGGACAGAGTATCTCTCCCAGACTTGTAGTTCTTAGCAATGAACTATAAGTCTCTCTCGTCCTGCTTCCTGTTTTGCATGTAGCAGGTGCTCCAATGTGCAGCCACCCCCTGTGCTAAAAAGATACACACTAACACAATGTTTGGTTAAAATATGGGCTGTAGATTGCTCTACAGAAAAAATGTCAGCTACAGCCCAGAAGAGTACCTAAGAAGAAGAAACAGCATTTATATAGCACTTTTCATACACAGGGTATCCCAAAGCATTTTACAAGTAAGCAATAAGACACGACAGGGTGTGCGTTAGACAGTTTAACACATGGCTAGGAGGCGTAGTGAGGCACGAGGCCACCGGCCGAGTCCTGTAGCCATGTGTTAAACTGTCTAACGACACCCTGGAGAGGCTTATTGCGCTTATGAAATGGGATATATATTTAGAGACATAAATTATGACAATATAGTTGTTAAAAGTAAATATTTTTTATTTATTAAAACAGATAACCTTCCGCTCCAAAAATAGTTCCACTTTAACATTTTGTATTTTAACAGTTTAACATTAAAATACACTGTTATAATTTTTATAATATTAGAAATGTGTCATTTAATTGATTTCATAACTGTTCATGAACTGAACAACTAATAGTTTACTTTGAACTGTTAATTAAATACACTGTTATAATTTTAATAATATTAGAAATGTGTCATTTAATTGATTTCAGAAATGTTCATGAACTGAACAACTAATAGTTTACTTTTAACTGTTAATTAACTGCAACTGTACTTCAGTTTGAAATATATTTTACTTTGAAAAATAAACCGGACCATTAAAAGTCATTGTGTAGTTGTTCATTGTTATTCCTGCAAATTGAGGCTGTGTGGACTGTTGATTTACGTTTTGAATCATTTCTGCCTTGGGTGGTACTGGATCTGCAGCTTTATTTAATAACTTCTACTTGTTTCCATCGGGTGTCACTGTGGGGTTTGAGACTTGGTTGGGACTTGAGGTTTCTTGCTTTGGTGCGATTATTTGACACCATTTACGTCTGTCGTCTGGCTTTGCACGCCAGTAGCTCTGGAGGCTAACCGTTTTGTGTCCCGTAATTGACATTATTTCCCGGTTTTGTAAGCCAGCATCAGACAGCATTTGTACCGTGGTCGCTCGGAGGCAGTGTTTCATGTACCGTTGTGAGAGAGCAGCTTCTGTACTTAGTCTGCACATGAACGTCCAGAGATAGTTTATACCCATGGGCTCTGAGGAATACCATATTGGGAGGGAGTCAAGCTGCTGTTGTGGAAGTTTTCTTGGGTGTAAGTACAGAGCTGTGGGATTTGCTGGAAGCTTGCTTATATAGAATTTCAAACTTTGAACTGGGCAGAGTGGATTGCCTGGCTGAGCATACATTAAACCACGGTTAGAAGATCTTTGTGTTTCGAGTGGATTATTGTGGTTTTTTGTATGTTCGTTGAAATTCAGGATCGCAAATTCAGTACCATTTTCATCTTCTTTGATTGTAAAATGCTCTGGTTTTAGTTGGCGGACACCTTCTCGACTGCACCTGGCCATGTATAATTGAATGTCTAACCAGACTTTACGGACAAGGCCAGGCGCAGTTCGGGGAGAACAAATGTCTGAATAACGAAGTTTGTGCAAGTCTGACTGTGTGAGGGCTTCGTGGTGCTTTGATTTGTCTTGCTGGGGCCGTCTATAACTCTTAATTTTCGCTGTGAATACTGCATTGCTCGATCGAAATTCTGGATCCCTCATTAGATTAAAAGGTCTGCTAATGCCTGGGGAACCGAGGTGGCGGTTTAGCGCAGCTCGGAGACCGCTGAAGCTCGAGATGGAATACTCGAGCCCAGCGCTTGTACGAGCTGCAGCATAAAATTTACGGAGCACAGAGTTCAGGTTTTCTTTTGTGATAGACTTCCAGTCTATCGATGTGTTGTTTGCTGTTTCCCATTCCTTAAATACTCTGAGTGCCCAGGTTGTGGATCTTATTGGATTTTTTTCATTTTTTTCATTTTCAAGGCAGTCTAGTTCGGCTGTGCTGTAACTCGAGAAACGCTTATTCACTGAGCCAGTTTCAATTAACGTTTGACAGTTCGGTTGCTTCGTTTGACAGCTGTAGTTTACATTTACGTTTTCTGAACTTGTAGATGTAGAGGCTGTGGACAGTTCTTGAAATGGCTCATTGTCTGGATGCATTAATATTTCCATATCTTCTTCTGAAAGGCTGATATCAAAGTTTGGTTCAGAGAAATATGCCATTGCTGTATTCTGATTTTGTCAGTTTCACTTGGTATTAACAAGATGGCTGATTTCAGATTTGCCAACATTCTAATTGGCATTTTACTAGGATTAGTGCCCACAGGGCACTGCTGGTCCTTTTTCCTGTGTGTTAGACAGAATATCACACAGGTATGGACCAATCAGCAGCTTTAAATGTTTATGCCCATTTCATAAGCAATGCTAGACTGGTAGTGAAGTGACTAAATGTGCAGTGGCGGCCATATCACACATCAACACTCACACACAGCCTGAACAGTTGAATGAACCAGTTTATGGGAAGGGGAATGTTAACCAGGACACAGAGAATGTCCCCTACTCTTTGTGAAGAGTGCCATGGGTTCTTTTACTTCCACCTGGACACCTACCAGGACAACACCATGATGGGTAGAAGGGACTTTGGTTTAAAGTCTCATCCGAAGACGGCACACCCAGGCACTACAGCACCCCCCTAATACTGCACTCAGATGTCAGCACTTTTGGTGCAGGTCAAATCCCGGTGTGGGATGAGAATCTATGACCTTCTGGCTTAGAGGTGGATGTGCTACCAGCTGAGCCATGCTGATATAATGTGCCCCGCTTGCAAAGTGGCTGCTTTTAGCCATGTTAGTGACCCAAAAGTGTTACCAGGGTCACAGAGCTCTCAATCACTCCCTAAATAGTAAAATTATTTGTTTTGAAAGCTGCACAAGAACTCATCATGTGGAGCCTCTGTGAGGTGGGACGTCAGTAATGTGTAAATCCCAAGTGCAGCTATGAGAACAGAGTATCTCCCCCAGACTTATAGCTCTTAGCAATGAACTACAAGTCACTCTTCCTGCTTCCTGTTTTGCATGTAGCAGGTGCTCCAATATACAGTTACCCCATGGCTAAAAAGATACATAACAACATAATGCTTGATTATAAGATAGGCTGTAGATTGCCCTTTGGAAACACCATCAGCTACAGCCCAGGAGAGACAGTAACATGATGTCAGTTCAGAGCATGATTGACATGGCCCGTCCAAACAGAGACAGTAACATAACACCAGTTCAGAGAATGATTGGCATGACTCTGTCCAAACAGACACAGTAACACAACACCAGTTCAGAGCATAATTGCTATGACTCTGTCCAAACAGAGACAGAATCATAATGTCAGTTCAAAGTATGATTGGCATGACTCTGTCCAAACAGAGACAGTAACATAAAGTCAGTTCAAAGTATGATTGGCATGACTCTGTCCAAACTGAGACAGTAACATAATGTTAGTTCACAGCATGGGTGACAAGGCTCTGTCCAAACAGAGACAGTAACACAACATCAATTCAGAGCATGATTGGCATGACTCTGTACAAACACAGACAGTAACATAACACCTGTTCAGAGCATGAATAACATGGCTCTGTCCAGAGACAGTAACATAACTCCAGTTCAGAGCATGATTGGCACAGTTCTGTCAAAACAAGCAAAATGCTGACTGACTGACTGAGGGATATCATACACCAGTCACCACTGTGGTGTGTCACAAAGAATTTAGCCAGCTGTGTTATGCTTGGGTTATATGCCACCAACTGACCCACATGTAACCATACCCTTATACAACTACAATATTAGTGCCTTACCACAGTCTTCTAATGTTTTATCTTGTTTTATTACCTATATTAGTGTTCTTTATTATATTTGCTATGCTTGTATTTGTCTGTAATGAATTTTACCTACATTATATGTTTCTGCCATATATTCTGCTATACTCATAATCACTCATATTCTGTAGTTTACCACTGTTGTGACATGTTGTGTGCATTTCTGATTACGTTGCATGCATTTCCAGACTCACTGTCTGGAAATAAGAACAGATAACACATATTCTTGCTTACTATGAATTTCTAAGATATATGCCAACCATGCACTCTTGCTTCCTGGGATCCACCCAGATATTACACTCTGAATGCTACATCCAATTGCATTTGTCTGCCTTATCCAATGTTGCATTTTTATCAGCAGTGTATATATGTAACTGCCAGCCAGCCCCTCCCTAGTGTCTCTGAGAGTTTGGTGTTTTTTCCCATACGTTTGTTCATTTTGTGTTTAGATTTATTTAGTACATGTAACCCCAGGGCTGCCTGGTGGAAATCATCCTCTTTGTAACTCCTTGTTACATGCTTTGGTATGAGTTTTATAGTAATAAATATTTCCTTTTTATGTTGATTGCGCGCCTGCACAAGAAACATGTTGCGGCAGGTTTCTCCACAAGCAGGTTGTGGAGGCATGGCACTGTTGTGCCCAATGCCCCCACAGCCTGCAAAGGCTTGTCCCCCATCCCCCGATGCCATGGCATGCTGCTGCTGACACTAGTTCAGCCAGTGGGCCACAATTTTCTAAAAAATCAGCCGCTGCAATCAGGGGCCGTCTCGTCATTGCAGCATCAGCCATCGGCTGAAATTAGGGAGTGACCTGTCATTGTAGGGTGGGATGTGGGATCCCTGATATTGTTTGTGAACATAGCAGTGGGTTGCCGCCATGTTCGCAAACAATATACCCCCTCCCCCCACCATGTTTACTTGCCGACGGGGGAGCCCACTCCCCATCGGCATTCTGTAACCCCCCCCATTGTTCCTGCTGACAGGGTGCCCAACCCCATTGACATAATGATTATTCCCCACCCTGTTGTTCCTGCCGACGGGTGCCCAATCCCGTCGGCATAATGATTATCCCCCATTTTGTTCCTGCTGACAGGGTGCCCAATCCCCATCGGCATAATGATACCCCCCATTTCCATTGCTGTAGCCGAGGGGGTGCCTAATCCCCCTCAGCTCCTGCAGCTCCCCTTCTCCTTGGCTTGTTTGCTGGCGGGGGTGCCCAATCACCCATCGGTTAACCCACCCACAAAGGTGGCATGCTGGGACCCCACTCCAGCATGCCCAAGCACCTGTTAAATCAGAAAACAGTCCCCCGATGTCTTATTTTTGTTACAACCTGTAAAAAAGGAAACGGTCCCTCGTAGTCTCCCTGCCCCCCCACAACCTGCACCCACCCACTGCGCACCCTGACTCCCCACACACACCCTATACCCCATACTTACCTCCGGAGCTCAGCACGATAATCTTCGCTGGATCAGGAACACATCTGCACTCTTCGAAGCCGACTGTGAACTGAGGAAATGCCGGTAAGCTGTATAATGTAATAAATATGGTTTTTCCAACTTTAGTGCATATCTCGGGCATCTTTGGGAATTTTTTCACCAAATTTTCAACATGGGGATTTTGGAAACCCCCTTCCCCATGAATTATTGAACTGTCATTGCGTTAATCGGCCCCAAAAGGTGGTTTCTTGGTCACTGTGCAGAACCACCCTTCAGGGCCGAGTAACGAAATAACAGTGCCAGTGTTCATGAAGTCGGCTCTCAAAAAGTCTGTATTGCAAATTTGGTGGAAAAAATCCAAAAAATGACTGTTTTACAAGCGTGCATTGCGCAGTTGCTACATACACTCGTAACTTCGTGAATTTACAATATTTTCATGCCAGATTTTCAACATTGGCATTTTGTCACACCTTCTTGTGAGCAGTATAGCTGTCATTGTTCACATCCTGGCTGAAATGTGTTTTTGCAGTTCTGGTGCAGAATGGCGCGGTCACTGTGGGAAATCAGTGTTCAGGACAGATTAAGAAAATTACAGTGACACTGTTCATGAGTAGAGGTCCTAAAATGCCTATGTTGAAAGTTTGGTAACGATATTCCATAAAATGACTGTGTTATGAGAGTACGTTGCGCAGTTGGCACGCATGCTCATAACTTCGCAAATTTGTAATATTTTCACTCCAGATTTTCAACATTGCCATTTTCCCACACCTACTTATGAACAGTGCAGCTGTCATTTTTCTCATCCTGGCCAAAATGTGTTTTTGCACTTCTGGTGCAGAATAGAGCGGTCGCTGTGGGAAATCACTGTCCGGGACAGATTAAGAAAATGACAATGATACTGTTCATAGCAGAGGTCCTAAAATGCCTATGTTTAAAATTTGGTGGTGATAGCCCATCAATTGACTGTGTTACAAGTGAGCATTGCGCACTTTCCACACACCCTTGTAACTTCTCCAGATTTGTAATATTGTCATACCAGATTTTCAACAGTGCCATTTTTTCACACCTCCTTATAAGCAGTACAGATGTCATTTTTCACATCCTGACTGAAATGTGTTTTCACAGTTCCAGTGCAGAATAACATGCTTACTGTGAGAAGTCAGTGTTCGGGACAGATTAAGAAATTGACTGTGGCACTGTCATGAGCAAATGTCCTAAAATCCCTATGTTGAAAATTTTTGTGACGAAACTCCACAACATGACTGTGTTACAAGTGTGCATTGAACTGTTTCCACGCACCCTTGTAACTTCGCAAATTTGTAATACTGTCACGCCACATTTTCAGCAGTGGCATTTTTTCACAACTCCTTAGGAACACTACAGCTGTCCTTTTTCACATCCTGGCTAAAATATGTTTTTGCACTCCTGCTGGACAATAGCATGGTCACTCTGGGAAATCATTATTTGGGACAGATTAAAATTGACCGAGTGAGAGGGCGGAGTGACTGAGCTCAACTGAGCTCTGTCAGGACTGCTGCAGATTTGTTTGTGGGCAGACAAGGCTCAACACAAAAGCCCAGTACAAAAGGGCAGCCTGCAGCACTGGGAGAAACAGAATGAGAGAGCGAGTGAGGGAGGGGGAGTGAGCGAACTCACTGAAGCGCTGTCAGGACTGCTGCAGATTTCTTTGTGGGCAGAAAAAGGCGTCAATACAGGCAGGGGTCCAGTACAAAAGGCCAGCCTGCAGCGGTGGGAGAAACAGTATGAGCGAGTGAGACAAAGGGACTTAGTGAGCTCAACAGAGCTCTATCAGGACTGCTGGGATTTCTTTGTGGGCAGAAAAAGGTGCCAATGCAGGCAGGAGCCCCGTACAACAGGGCAGCTTGCAGCGCCAGGACAAACAGAATGAGCGATAAGAGAGGGAGACTGTGTGACCTCAATGGAGCTCTGTTAGGACAGCTGCGGAGCTCTTTCTGGACAGACAAAGGTGCCAATGCAACCAGGAGCCCCATACAAAAGCACAGTCTGCGGCACCAAGAGAAACAGAACAAGCGAGTGACAGAGTGGTAGTGAGCGAGCTCAACAGAGCTCTGCTGTGACTACTGCAGATTTCTTTGTGGGCAGAAAATGCGGCAATGCAGGCAGGAGCCCAGTACAAATGGCCAGCTTGCAGCGTCAGCAGAAACGGAATGCGAGAGTGACAGAGTGGGAGTGAGCGAGCTCAGTGGAGCTGTGTCGGGACTGCTTCAGATTTCTTTCTGGCCAGAAAAAAACACCAATGCAGGCAGGAGCCCAGTACAAAAGGGCAGCCTGCAGCGCCAGGAGACACAGAACGAGCGAGTGGGGGGGGGAGTCAGTGAGCTTAATGGGGCTTTGTTGGGACTGCTGCAGATTTGTTTGTGGGCAGAAAAAGGCAGCAATGCATGCAGGGGCCCAGTAGAAAAAGGGCAGCCTGCAGTGGCAGGAAAACCAGAATGAGCAAGTGATTGAGCTCAATAGAGCTATATTGTAACTGCTGCAGATTTAGTTGTGGGCATAAGAAGGCAGCAACGCAGGCAGGAGCCCAGTAGAAAAGGCCAGCCTGCAGTGCCAGCAAAACAGAATGAGCGAGTGAGAGAAGGGAAGTGAGTGAGCTCAACGGAGCTTTGTCGGGACTACCATAACATGACTGTGTTACCAGGGTGCATTGAACTGTTTCCACCACCCTTGTAACTTCGCAAATTTGTAATACTGTCACGCCACATTTTCAACAGTGGAATTTTTCCACAAGTCCTTATGAACACTACAGCTGTCATTTTTCACACCCTGGCTACAGTATGTTTTTGCACTCCTGCCAGACAATAGCACGATCACTCTGGGAAATCAGTGTTTGGGACAGATTAAGATTGACCGAGTGAGAGGGAGGAGTGACTGAGCTCAACTGAGCTCTGTCAGAACTGCTGCGGATTTGTTTGTGGGCAGACAAAGGCCCCAACATAAGAGCACAGTACAAAAGGGCAGCCTGCAGCACTGGGAGAAACAGAACGAGACAGCGAGTGAGGGAGGAGAAGTGAGTGAACTCACCAAAGTGCTCTCAGGACTGCTGCAGATTTCTTTGTGGGCAGGAAAAGGTGTCAATACAGGTAGGGGCCCAGTACAACAGGCCAGCCTGTAGCAGTGGGAGAAACAGTATGAGCGAGTGAGACAAGGGGACTTAGTGAGCTCAATGGAGCTCTATCAGAACTGCTGGGATTTCTTTGTGGGCAGAAAAAGGCGCCAATGCAGGCAGGAGCCCCATACAAAAGGGCAGCTTGAGCGCCAGGACAAACAGAATAAGCGATGAGAGAGGGAGACTGCACCACCTCAGCGGAGCTCTGTTGGGACAGCTGCAGAGTTCTTTGTGGACAGACAAAGGTCCCAGCACAGCCAGGAGCCCCATACAAAAGTGCAGTCTGCGACGCCAAGAGAAACAGAATGAGTGAGTGACAGAGTGGTAGTGAGCGGGTCCAACGGAGCTCTAGTGTGACTGCTGCAGATTTCTTTGTGGTCAGAAATTGTGGCAATGCAGGCAGGAGCCCAGTACAAATGGCCAGCTTGCAGTGCCGGCAGAAACAGAATGCGAGAGTGATAGAGGGGGAGTGAGCAAGCTCAGTGGAGCTGTGTCAGGACTGCTTCAGATTTCTTTCTGGCCAGAAAAAGCTGCCAATGCAGACATGAGCCCAGTACAAAAGGGCAGCCTGCAGCACCAGGAGACACAGAACGAACGAGTGAGGGAGGGGGAGTCAGTGAGCTCAACGGGGCCTTGTTGGGACTGCTGCAAATTTGTTTGTGGGTAGAAAAAGGCAGCAATGCATGCAGGGACCCAGTACAAAAGGGCAGCCTGCAGTGGCAGGAAAACCAGAATGAGCGAGTAAGTAAGCTCAACAGAGTTGTATTGTAACTCCTGCAAATTTCTTTGTGGGCATAAGAAGGCAGCAACGTAGGCAGGAGCCCAGTAGAAAAGGGCAGTCTGCAGTGCCGGCAGAACAGAATGAGCACATGAGAGAAGGGGATTGAGCGAGCTCAACGGAGCTTTGTCGGGACTGCTGCTCATTTCTTTGTGGGCAGAAAAAGGCACCAACAGAGGCAGGAGCCCAGTACAAAAGGGCAGCCTGCAGCACCAGGAGAACCAGAATGAGTGAGTGAGACAGGCAGAGTGAGAGACCTCAAAGGAGCTCTGTCGGGACAGCTGTGGATTTCTTTGTGGGTAGAAAAAGCCACCAACACAGGCAGGAGCCCAGTAAAAGAGGGCAGCCTGCAGCGCCAGGAGAAGCAGAATGAGCGAGTCAGAGAGGGGGAGTGAGCCATCTCAATGGAGCTCTGTCAGGACAGCTGAGTATTTCTTCCTCAGCAGAACAAGGAGCCAATGCAGGCAGCAGCCCAGTACAAAAGAGCAGCTTGCAGCACCGGGACAAACAGACTGAGCTGGTGACAGAGGGCCACTGAGCGAGCTCAACAGACCAACGCAATCAACATTCGGCATTGACAAATGCTTGTTATTACTTGTTTGCCTTGTGTTTTCCTTACTCAGCACACACATACAAGAACCTGAACTATAAGCAGGACTCATAAGAAACATTATTGGTGAACTGTGGCTAATGCTGTGACTAGTAAAGAATTCATAACAGGTAAGTTGCTGTGTGTGATTTTTGGTTAATTCTTCTCAGTCTGTGTTTTTCCAGTGTGACTCATCAGGCACCAGGAATCCCTGTTTTTATTCGGACAGGCTGTCTTTGTCTACTGGTTACACTAACAGTGGAGTGAGTAGAAAAACAAAAATAAAATAAACACACAGCAGTTTGTGGTAACTTTTTTCTGTCTTTTAAAGTAATCCACACATGCCTACCCATTTGCTAGTGTTCATCTACTGTGGTTCGGAACACAGCAGCTGACCAACAAATGGTTAAAGATTTCTCTTGCTTATCAGACATGTCTATGGTAATAGCACAGAGCTGAGAGAAATATCTCAACTTATCTTTCTTCACACAGTGGATGGGAGTGCTATAATTATATTTAACTGAAGATGAGTTTATTAAAAAATGTTTCAGATCCAATTAAGTTGATGTGTGAGCAGTATATTACACTGAGACTAGCAACTAACAAGCGGTCCGCTAAGGGTCTGCTCCTAGCTACATTATTAACATTGTTAGAGACTTCATTACATATGTTGATTTCTTGTGAAGTATAGTTTTACTGATGATAAGAAATTTGTTGGTGAAAACACTGCAGAGCATTCAAAGAATGTACACATATTTCAATCTGACCAGCAGACATTATGTCAGCAGTGTACCATGGGTGTAGGCAGGCATACTCCAAGCACTCCATGATGTGCAATTTTATTTAAGGGGGGTAGCAAATAGGCTCTGAACTGCTCCCTTTTTCCATGAAAACTGAAAGAAAATACTGAACCTTTCTGTAACTTTATTCATAGGAGTTGAAACTAGAAGGACTGGTCACCAATGTTCCCTCTAATTTTTAGTCTCTGTGGGTGGGCGACTGATATGTGTGTGCTGCACTTTGTGCAAAAAAATTGATTCATGTGCACAAATTGGGTGGCCCGAACAAGTGATATATTTTATTGCCAGTAAACAGTAGAAAACATAACCAAACACTCAAATACTCAATGCAAAGTATAAATACACATTCTGACACAGTCTGAAGCTTGGTTGTTCATTATGCGCCATAACAGTATGAACTTGAAACATCTGTAAACTATGTACATTTAAAGAGTCTTGCATGCACCTAAAAGGTGTGCTGCTGATGATGCATTGCTAAGAAATCAACATTTACTGTTTTCTCTCCTGTCTTTCCCATTCTTCCAGTGGACTTACATTTTATTAAGATCCATTTTCCACCAAATGTTAAAAACAATTTTGTTAGCATCAGCATATCTAAATGAGCTTTCTTCCAAGCAGTTTCTTTGTTTGCTCTTAATGCAGTTCATGAGGCTGAACCTTTTCACAGTCAGCACTAGAAGCTTGGAATGTTGTAGTAGTAGCAGTAGTAGTACAATTTATTGTTCGGCATAAAGCAGTTACAATATACTAAAATCAGGACAAAATACATAGTAAATATAGATAATCAATAAATAAATCAACAAGGAACTTACATATCTTTACAGTGCAATTAAATTTAACAGAGTACCTTTTCACATAAAAAACCTCCACAGGACATCAAGTCCCCCTAATAAACTTTACAAATGAGTTGAGATTAAAAATCTTGCAAAGATCTCTACTATGTTCTTCTCTTTCATAGTCAAAAATATTCCAAAAGATCCTCCAGGGGAGGCTGAGATCCCTAACAATCCACCAGCATTTTTCCTAGTTGATTCATACCTAGGACACAAGAGTACCACATGTTTGAGATCATCTATAGTCCCCACTCCACATTTGCAATATGGAGAAAGTAACCCCTCTCTTTTGTTTGAAATGAATGCATTGAGCATTACAGTTTTCAGTTTCGAATCTTGTATAGATTCTTCTTTGTTTAAGACAGGTTAAAAAAAAAGAGAGAAATGGCTCATATTCCCATGAAATCTTTACTTTTTTTTTTTTATAACATCCATATAGCTTAAGCTTGAAGAGCTGGACACAGAAAGAATATATGTCTTAAGTCAATAAGCCTCAATTTGACATCCTGCATAATCTCCACAAATGGTCTTGTGTAAATTTTATATAAGAGGTGCCCAATCTGGCGGCATTATTATTTCCTTAATAAGTTGAATAGGGGATGTACATATCCCATGCTGGCCAATTTGATGGCTTCCACTACACACATTCTGGATATCTTTGTTGGGCAAAAGAAAAGTTTCAACAGAGAGAGAATCTGTTGTTCACAGATGAGAGAAGTTTAGGAACGTTGTCCTACCTCCAAGGCAAGAATACAGCTTGAGTTCCATTTAAAATATTAAGATGTATCTATAGAGTTTATTCAGAATTATTTCTAATTCTCTAACCTTAGTATAACCCCAGATTTCAGAGGCATATAACATGCTTGTTCTTATTTTGGCATTAACAACTCTTAATACCCCACTCACCAATGACTTCCCCATCTTGCTGTTAAATATTTTTACGGCATTAACAGAAGATCCTATTTTAAATTGAATAGCCTCCAAATGTTTGGTCCAAGATAGGCTATAGGCAAAACAGGCACCTAAATAGTCGTAACACTTAACAGTGTCTATATGGTTACAGTTTAGCCTAAAGCTTACTGTATTCTTGGTTTGAGAGCCAAAAACTACAATGTTGGTCTTCCCAAGATTAACTTTTAGTCTCCTTTGAGAACAGAGAGATTCAAAGTGAGCCAATTTTCTTTTAAGATCTAGGACTGAAGTAAAGAGCAAGAGTAAATTGTTTGCATGTGCTAAACATTCAATCCTTTGATCATTAATTTTGGAGTATGAAAATCTGGGTTATCTGGGTTACCTAGCTGATCCAAGACTGTATTAATGTAGATGTTAGATGAAATTGGGGCCAAAATATACCCCTGTTTGCCCCCCATTTGTCTCAAATCTATCAATTAGATGACCATATTGATTATACTGGACCCTTGCCCACATATTTCCATAGAGTCTATAAATAACATCAAAAGTTAGGCCACCAAATTCAGATCCCTTAATTAGCCCAAAGTTTTCTGCTAATGCTGTCGAAGGCCGAGAAGAGTCTACAAAACAGCAATATAATCTGTTTTCTCACTTTAGTATACTTCAGATCAGGTGCTGAAGCACATTATAGTGTTGTACTGTAAAACAGTCCTTCCGAAACCATTCTGTGCCTCATTCAATACTGAGTTCTCCTTGACCCACGACAGCAATCTGCCCAAAATTATCCTAGAGAAAATCTTCTGTGAAACATCTATCAAACTAATAGACCAATACATCCTTGGGTCATTCGGATCCTCTTTTTTAAAAATTCGGAAGACAACACTACCTGCTCAACTGGCAGGGTAAGAGTACCCTGAACCAGGCCATTAAACAGCAAAGAAGAAAAAGCCATCAGTTGGTAAAAACCTTATAGAGATTACTTAGGATCTCATCAGGCCCTGGTGCTTTATTTGCCTTAAGGCCAATCAGTGCCATCGGATTACGTTCTCTGTGATCAAAACAGGTCTTGAAACATTTCATCCTCCTGTATTTTGAAAGCATCAGGTGTCTCCTGCTCTTCATGAGAATAACAGAGCTTGGAGAAATGAGATGCCCAAACTTCAGGTGTAATATATGCTTCAATCCTATTGGCATATCTATTACATCCCTCGGCAACAATATTTGAAAATCGCCTTCCATCCCTATCCAAAACAGCCTGCCTCAGTTTTTCTCAATGTCCCTGAGTATGTTTATGCCTCTCCCATTCGATAATTTTCCTATAATTTTCTCTTTCAGTCTTTAGCTATTTAAAATCTGCTGCAGACTTATTTCTTTTCTTCTTATGTTGTCTTAATTTTCCTCCAAACTTTTTTTGCCTGTAGGCATCCGAATTAAACTAAGACTTTTATAAAGGGACCTAGGATGGTACATTGTTTTATATCTAGGTCAAGTAAAGATTGAATAGTTTCCCAGTTCTCCAAAATATTAAAGGCCTTACTTTTGTCCAGGACCAACTTGTGAATATCACCTAAGACTCCTGTACTAATAATTTCTTTGAAATTAGCTTACTAAATCTGCTCCCATCCAATCCTTCTATTGTTTATGACTTCCAGACTCTCTTACTGTTGTGCCTCACTCCCTAAAGTTCCCTAAAGTTCCAAAAGGGCATTTGATGTTAATTACAATAGCAGAGTGTGCTGATTCCAATCTAGCCATGGCCTCTAACTTTTAGATCTGCTTTACTGCTTCCAAATTGGTCCAAACCTGATCAGGGGTTGAAGAGCCAGTAGGTTCTCAATATGTTAAGGATCCAACTAGATCTCCCCGAGTTCTCCCATTTAAAATACAGAAATGTATACTGGCCAAGCCTGCTAGCAATTCCATACCTCTGAGGTTCGATTTTAGATCCTGAGCAGTCCTAGTATATGGGATATTTGGATTAATTATTGATATTGTATGGATCATACCTTAATATACATCCTCCAAGAAATGAGAAGAATTCTGGCATTAAAGTCTCCCAAAATAATTATCCGACAATTCATCAAGTGCCATTTTCAGATCCTGTATGAAAAGGTCAGCGGGATCAGTAGCTCTATTGCGAGGGGGAAAGTATATATTGCAGAGAATGATCTTCTCTTGTCCCTTGCTAATCATTAGAGCCAAAATACCCTCTGACTTAGTAGAAATGTTAGTGATCTGAAAATTTAGCAAAGTTTTGATAAAAAAAGGAAATACCCCCTTTAAACCTTCCAAACTTTTTATCTTTAGCTGCTGGCAGAGTAAAGACAGACTATCCAGCCAATTAGGGAGTTACATTTTCTGTACAGCATGTTTCTTGCAGTCCAATAATATCAAAATTATCCATAAATCTCACTACTTCATGGTTAATTGTTAATGGTGTGCTATACCTGGTTAAACTAAATAAATAAAAAAATAAATAAATAATTATTTTAAGATGGATGCCCGCAATGTTCAATGAAAAGTATAGAAAGGGCATCCACATCTTGATCCCCAGCTCCCTTTTCCAAATTCAGCTGCAATTCAGAGTTCATTTGTTTGATATTATCTACAGGCTTAATCAATAACTGTCAGCAGCGAGTAGGTATTAGGGTCAATTAGGTTTCCAAAGTCAATCAGAGGGTTATCTGCCTCTAAGATTGATTCTGGACTATCCTTAGTCTGTTTAAACCATGAAAAGACTTCACCCAAATCTAACATGTTAACTAAATGCATTCCCAAACAATCCTGCTTGCTGGCCAGAGAAGCAAGCTGCTAGCTGTATGAGGATTTTTAAATGTAATATCAATCTGTGTTGTGGGTGCAGGATCTCCATATAACTTCATGGACTCCACCATGTTTCTGGAGATATAAAATCCTAATGCTGTTTCCAAGAGCAGCAACAAATCTTCCTAACTTTCCTATGAGAATGCTTGGGTGAAACCTTCCACACAAAGATAATTATGGTCCTACTCAGATATACTTCTCTCTGCTTCAGTACATGATCCTCTATCACGCCCAAGATTTTTCTCTGTGCTATTGTAGCCTTCTCACTCTGCACCTTCCTATGGAGACTGTCTTCTGGGAAGGCTAAGACTGTATAGGAATCTCTATACATGATAGCTTCATGTTTAGCTTGGAATGTAGCACATACATTAATAAGTTTGGCCACCATGCTGTACTGCACGTTAGTCAAAGCAAAGTGGATCATGTCAGTAAGTAATCTTAATGATCCTCCCTTTATTTTTTCAGCAACTATAAATCTGAAGTCATTGTACTGGCTAACAATTTTTGTAATGTGAGACCCTGTTTTAAAGAGAAGCGCAATCTCATCTCTCTAGACATATGTACAGTCAGTGTCTCAGCCTGCTAATTGAGAAGGTTATTCCCATCCCGGCCCCCAACAAATACATAAAAAAATTACACAAACAGACAGTAGGTTGCTTTCATGCTTTTATTGTAAACATAAACTATAATTTTCCCATTTCTTGTACTGAAAAAAATGAACACACTTTCAATGGTGAGGCTTTAAATCCATTATAAACACATTATGTATGTGAGAAGCTGCTTGGAGAGGAGGCAGATTACACTAAAATTGTGCAACTTTAAAACTGAAATAATATAACATACACCCTATGTCAGAGAATCTCGCATTGCTTTGTTGGGGAATCTACAAAACAAATAAAACATGCCATTTCTGTGAGCAGCAGGGGAATACTGTTCATTATTAAGTATTGTCTTACTGAAAAGAGGTGTCAAGCCGAAAACATTGCTGTAACTGCAATGCCGATTGGTTGGAATTTTGCTGATCAGTTCCATTGTTCAATAAGTGGAGCAAGAGTGAGATGTCTGGCTTGGTAAAGTTAATGGGTTGTGGCCTCAGGGGTGGGCATACAATGTTTCTTTCCCATTCACTTTCATGTCCTGCTGTCTGAGTCTTAAATCTGAGTGATGACTGTAGTCACTACTTCATGAACATGAGGATCCTTGTCAGCTGCTTTGTGCGCTACTACTGAAGCCATGTGCGGGTCATTTCCGACTGCTGTGCGGGCGCACGTGCGCACACCTTAGAGGGAACATAGCTGGTCACTAATGCTCTCTTTGTATGCCAAGGACAATACACCTTTACAGGCTCTGGGCTGGTATGTGGGTGTCTTAGGAAACAATGCATGGCATTTGTATTTACCCATGCATGGCAATAACCATTGTCATGGATACAAAAGTTGTATTTATTTTGCCAAATGAGGCAACAAACACAGTCCCTGGTGTACATTTGTATATTGTCTGGCTACACCCCGGAGGGGTAGCTCACCCTAATGGGGGGGTGGCAGTAAGTCCACTTGGTGTGCAGATCTGAAATCCCTGGCTACACCCCTGAGTGTGACTGCCCCTTAGCTACTACAGATGAACACTCTAACACGAAAGTGCAAGAGCTGAGTAAACTTTGTGATAAACTGCAGCTTGATAGTAAGTTTTACAAATGAATGATCTACTTTCTATTACTAATGAGTCTTTGATTCAGGAGGATGATGAATTAAAGGCTGATTGCAAACAGGGGAGTCATGATTTAGAACAGTTAAGGATACATCACATTGAGGTGTCTGCAGCCTACGGGGTATTACAGAAAGATGTGTTAAGAGGTTTGTTTGCTATAGATGCAAAGGTTAATCATGACAAATGTTATGCTAAAGTGGTGAAGGTGCGCCATAAAAGATTCCTTTTACAAGGTCACATTAAAGCTGTGAAGGGCTTTAGTTATGCCCCCATTGATGTTTATTCTGGGGAAGAGAACTATGATGCAGAGGATTCTGCAGATCTGTTAGAGCAGGATAGCCCCACAGTTGTTTCTACTCCTGTTTTGTCACAAAATGGTGGATGTTCTCATTCACAAAATGGAGGTGGATGTCAACATCTTGTGCAGTAGTGCCAATCACAAAATGGCACTGACCTACATCAAGATGGTCACCCTCTGGAGGTCCTCCTCCAAGATGGCCATGTCTGTGCCCTCCTCAAAAATGGCTGCACCCATACAGCCTATGCCCTACAACAAGATGACTGCATCCATACAACCTATGCCTTACAACACAATGGCCGATGGCAGCAAGTCAAGGATAAATTAAAGCTATCCTACCCCCCTCCAATTGCTGTTTTGAATTCGAAAGGCAGAGTAGAAATTAATGCTATGTTTAATGAGGCTATACTGAGAATGGGTATTGTGGAAGAGCAGGGGCACAGATTGTGTGTGGAGGTTAATGAAATGATAAAGGAAGCTAGTTCACAGGAAAGTGTACTATAGTCTGTAGCACAGACTGCTGCAGAAATTGCGTATTTATTTTATTTTTATTTTAGTCTTTGGTAACCAGGTAAGGCCCACTAGGCACAATTGCCTGTTTTCAGGGGTGATCTGGGGCACTAAGAAGTTAAGTGACTTGCACAGAGTCACACAGTATGCAAGTGGAGGTTGTGAGAATTAAACCAAGGTCTGGTCTGCTTGATGTACCAAGCTCGTTCACAGCTCATTACTCTAACTTCTAGGCTGTAGCTCTAGAAACTGACCAGAAACCACCTACAGGCAACCCCATGCAGATTGCCCATTCAGCACAACAGATTGCTGACAGCATTGGGTGTATGCAGTCTAATGATAATTTGAGCTGTCATCTGTGAAATGTGAGCTCACACTGTGAGATGCTTAGCATTCCAGAGGACTGTACGGTGAAAGTCTTGAGGTTGACAATCGACCCCGGTCTCTGGTTCAAACTCAAGCCAGCTGTACGGAATGGTGATAACATGGATTTTGATGATATCTATACTAAGTTGTTATCTGCTGCCAACCCAGGAGTTGTGGGTGTGCGTTTAGCCTTGACTGTGAGACAACAGGCTAGAGAATCCCCTGCCTTGTACCATTCCCACGTGTGGATGGCTTATCACTCAGCCAAGTTCCTTGCAAAGGAGGAGCATAACACAGACCAGACTGAATACAAGGATTTGTATATCAGAAACATGACACCATCCCTACGTGAGAGGGTTGAGTGTGCAGTGTTCCCAGAATAGGACACATCTGATAAAATTCAAACAGTAACTGAGAGACTGTATCAGATTTACAGCTGGTCTCTCAATTCTAAAAATAAAAACAAGGTTACTGCAATACAGCAGCCTACAGGAGGCATCACCACTTATGCAGTGGAAGGGGGAAGGCACCATCCAGCTCAGCTGCCACCACTACCCTGACCAAGAAAGGGAGTGGGCAACAGAAATAGGCATGGTAAAAGTATAACAAGAACAACTATCAGGGTAAGAAGCATAGTAATACTAATCAATCTAGGACAAATAAAGGCAGCAGGAATTATCGGACTGGGCCACCATATAAACAGATTGCTGAGGAAAACAAAAGGTTGAGAGAGAGATGTTGGATCATGTCAGATCTGCTAGAGGCCCTGGTAGTGACCACATCATGGCAGTGATTGTTCCAGCATTCCAGCCCATGATGGGGGGGATACAGGGCTTGAAATAGTCCAGGTCTTGCAGCCTCTTTTTACTGCTCCAACACCACTCCCAACCCCACATTACCAGCACAAGCTTCACCTACAATGCAGCCCTCTCCACTGACACCTGCCACTATAGTATCACCTGTGGCAGCAGTGGCTGCTACTAGCCAAAGTCAGTTACTTCCAGCTTATAATAACATATGTCGATACGCCTCTTTGGCTCCGTGACTCACACACCACTATCAATTCTACAGTGATCTTGATTGGCTCTTGCCCTCTGCTAGCAGGAAATACTACCTAGGATATCTCACTGATTCAATCATTTGGCAGTGGACCCTGCTATTTCTGGCTGCACTGCTTGTGCCCCAAGTCATGTTCAGTGGCCTGCAATCTGCTGACAGATTCTTGCTATGTGTACCAAGGTGTCACACAAGCAGAGGATCCGGTGCATTTGTTCATGCTGCTCCCCAGTTGTGGAATGTCCTGCCCCTTGACCTTAGACTATCCAACTCTCATCATTGCTTTAAGAGAGAACTGCTACATTATCTGTAACTTGCAGACATATGCACCTGCTTTGACCCCACCTGTTGTCTCATGGCTGGCCTCTAGCTGTGTCATGACTTCACCTCAACCCTCTTTCTGTTACCTCTTTGTCTCAGCATTTCTGTCTTCTCTCCTGCTCCTGTTCTCTACATATATCCACCCATTGTTCTTCATGCTTGCTTGCCTCTGTCTTCCTCCCCTGCTCACCCCCTGGCATAACTATATCTCAACCTGTTTTCCTCTGCAATACCTGACTGTACATTTTCTGTCAATTGCTCTCAGGTTTCTTTCATTTGATTGATCAAATGTTTTCCCTTCTCTAGTGTCATTGTACTATATTCTGCTCAACTCAAAGTAATATATGCACTCATGATTTGTTAATCTGCATGTCTCTTCAAGCTTTGTTCTGGCATAACTATATCTCAACTTGTATTCCTATGCAGTCCTGGACTGTATTTATGTTGTTCATTTTTTTCAGTTTTTTTGCAATTGTATTGGTCAAATGTGTTCCCTACTCTAGTGTCTTTGTACTGTACTCTGCTCAACTCAATGTAATTAATGCACTTTTGAATTGTTACTTTGTATGTTTCTTCATGTTTTGTACTCTCCCGGGTCATGCCTGAAAATAGTCATTTTATGGCTAGTGCACTTACCCGGTTAACAAAAACTAAAATAAATAAATAAATAATGTGACTAAAGCCAGAACTGGTCAGAAAGTGCAAGCAATGGTTGCACAACTTACAGGGGGGAGCCCTAATACATCACAATGACAATTACAGGCCCCAGTCCACATTGTGTCCCCTTTGGTTGTGGATACAAGTGGAAGACCTTGTATAGAGGCGATGGTAGGGGGGCTGCCAACAAGTAATGCTGCTTGATACAGGAGCAGTTATGTCAGTACTACATGATGAGGCTCCATCTTCCTCACACTGGTCCACCAGATGGTGGACCAGTGCTCAAGATGTGGATGGTACCATATTGCAGGCATACAGGTCCATCCCCATTCCAGTGCTAGTGGGTATCCTAAACACCCAATTCACTTTTGACCTCATGGTATTACATCATCATCCCAGTATTTTAGGGATTGATATCCTTGCCCAACATGGCTGTGTCGTGGATGTAGCCAACAAGCTAATGACTCAAATTCCAGACCAGTACCATACTATAATGATATGTGATTCACATGTCCTAGCTACCATTACACACAATGACACTGAGTATGACATCATATATATCCGCAAGGATCATGACTCATATAGTGAACTGAAGCATATACTTTCAAAACACCAAGATGTGTTTGCAACAAACAAACATGACTGAGGCAGGATGAAAACATCCATTGAAGTAACAGTCCCAGACCCTGTTAGACAAAAACAATACATTTTCCTACAGAAGCCCTTCCATCATTGAGAGAGACTATCCAGTCTCTACTCCAACAGGGAGTGATTATACCATGCTATTTTAACTGCAAACTCCCCCATATTGCTTGTGAAGAAATCAGCTGGGGCCTGGAGACTCACAATTGACTACCGAAAATGTTATCAAGTAACCCCAAGCTGTGCCCCAACAGTGGCACCAGCACCAGATGTGTTAAGGATGTTAACACCTGACCACAAATGGTTCACTGCATTGGACATTTCCCATGGATTTTGGTCTTTACCATTGGCTAAGGAAAGCCAATATAAATTTGCCTTCACTTTTGAAGGGCATCAGTACTCATGGACCTGTCTCCCTCAGGGGTATCATAACAGCCTTCCCTCTTTCATTTACACATGAAAGATGCAATACAGGGATTTTCAGCCCTTGAACACCTTCTGCAGTATGTGGATGATTTGCTGTTGTCCACAGCTACCAAAACAGAACATTTGGTTCTACTTGATGAGCTACTGACCCTCTTATAGAGGGCAGGCTGCAAATGCAACCTTTCTAAAGCACAATTGTGCCAGAAAGAAGTCACCCTTCTGGGCATCTGCATGACAGAGAAATACAGAAGCCCAAACTTCAATAAGATTCAAGGACTACAAGACTTTCCCCTACCAACTAGTGTGGCAACACTCAGACATTTCCTAGGCATGGTAAACTACTCTAGGGATTTTATTTGTGATTCCACACAGAAGGCTGTGCCACTGTATGAGTTACTAAAAAAGTACATCACCCGGGACATGGGGTGCAACACAAATAGCAGCTGTAACCAGCCTGAAACAGTCACTGGCCTCAGCTCCTACTTTGGTTAATCCAAATCCATCTTTGCCCTTCCATTTGGAAACAGCAGCTACAGATGTAGCCATTTCAGCAGTTCTAGCACAGAAATCCAATGGACTCATTAGGCCTATTGCCTATGCATCACAATTGCCTTTTCCAGTGGAGAGAAATTATAACCCCTATTAAAGGAATCTCCATGCCACTTTCTGGGCTGTGAAACACTTTTCACACATTATTGGTTATGCTCCCATTGTTCTGCACATCAATCATATGCCCACTAATTTTCTGTTGTCAGATAGAGTCAAAGATGGCTCTGTCTCTAACACCAGACTTACACACTGGTCTCTTTTTTTTACAGGATTGCAACATTACTGTATACCGTACAAAATTACCATCCCTGTTGGGTCATGGCCTATTATATACAGATGATACACATGAGTGTGTTCCCTCCAACTGTCTAATCTGCCTGACCCAGGACCCTTTCTTCCTGCAACACTGGAAGTAATAAATGACACCAACTTGCATCATGTTTTCACTGATGGCTCAGCCTCATACAACAATGGGGATCAGGTAGCGGGATTTGGGGTACTTATTGTGCACCTTGACAATAACATAGTCCGCATAGCCCGGAACTGTACAGTCATTTCCTCACAGTATGCTGAATTGGTAGCTGCAGCCTGTGCTCCAGAGTTGCTAAAACAAGGCACTACAGACACAATCATCTTTACAGACTCTAACTGGGTCTGTTCCTCCATGTCTGAATTCCTACCATTTTGGGAGAAAACAAACTTTTCATCCTCTGATAGTACACCTGTAAAATGCAGAGGCTTGTTGGAGTACATCACAATACTAGCACAACAGTTTAAGCATAACTTGTACATCCATAAAGTTCATGCCCACTCTAAGAGTGAGCCCTACCATTCTTTCAAAGACCATGTTGACTCTCTTGCGAAAGCTGGTGTTCGAGGATGGGACATATGGGAACTGAACACCCCCTCTACTACAGGTACTGTATGTGTTGCTGCTGTGAAACAGCAAACAACAACTTTTGTGCTGCTAGATCTACCATTCGTACAAAAGCAGGACCATCATCTGAGGGCAGTATTCAAATTCCTTGACAAAGGAACTGAGGAAGACCTTCCACCACACAGTCCCTGCAAGCAAGTAAGGGATCACCTTCACTTCTCCAGTGATAACCTACGCATATGGTATCATAACCCCAACAATTCTGAGAAATTGTGGGTAATTCCTGGATAACCAAGGACAGATTTTATCCATCAAGTGCAAGACACTCCTACTGAAGGGCACCAAGGAGTGGAAAAAACCCTGGATGGGTGGTGGCTACACATGAAACATGATGTGGAACACTACAGCAATAATTGATTGGTCTGCACACAGAATAACCCAACTTTGGCCAAGAAAAATGCCAAATTGTTACCCCAGAGGCACTCAGACCCCTGGAATTCCATCCAAATTGATTACATTGGGCCACTCCCAATAACCAAAAACAACACGTTTGCATTGGTGGTCACTGACATGTTCTCTAAATGGACAGAGGCATTCCCAATGAAAAACAGCACTGCAAAAATAACTGCCAGGGTTCGGGTAGAGTGACATTTCACCAGATGGGGTCTCCCCTTGAAGGCACACTCTGATCGAGGTTTGAGTTTCACAGGTAAACTGATGCAGGAAACTCTGAAACTCCTAGGAGCCAATCAGAAGTTTCACATCCCTTACCACCCACTATCATCAGGGTAGGTGGAAAGGGCAAGGGCAAACAGGCAGATCAAGCTTATGCTATCCAAATTTTCAAAGGAAAACCCCAAGAACTGGGATTCCTTATTGCCTTTGCTCCTTATAGCAATAAGGGCTACACCCTCAATGAGTATAAAACGTATCCCATTGAGATCATGACCGGAAGGTCAATGAGATTACCAGAACATCCACTTCTGGATTTATGTGCTCCTACTAATGACTGAGTAATAGCAGACAAATATGTCCAGAAACTGAAATAAGACATCCAGCTGATACACTTGTTTGCTACGAAACTCTTGGGCAAAGCCCATCAACAATCAAAGATACAATTTGACAAGACAGTCCATGATGTGGACTGGAAGATTGGAGATCGAGTGACGGTTCTCAGATTTTCTGCTCCTACTCATGCTTTCAAAAACAAATGGGAAGGTCCCTATCCTATTATAAATAAGCTCAATCCTTCAGTCTACTGGGTTAAACTGCCACATAATAAGAAGCTCACTGACAATTGGCTACATGCCAATCAGCTGAAGTTAGATAAAGGAGATTAAACTACTTTTCGTCATCCCACAGGGCAGAATAGTACTGAACTAATCATGTTTTTCTTTTCTTTTTTCTTCTAGGTACCTAATTGCGATGGTGACCCAACACCTACTCCTTTATGGAGTCTTGTTCATGACCTCACATTGTGCGGTCTATCATAAGTCCCCCTTTGACCCAGATTCTGGGGTGTCCAGCATCAACATCAAAACCAATGAGGCGATGCCTCATGGAACCCAAATTGATGTCACAAGTCCAAAGATCATCATTCAGGAGGGCAAGGAAGCACTACTGAATGTTATGGTTACTACCTCAGATCAAACCAGCCTTGATATTGTATGACATACAGATCACAATGGAAAAAAAGTACAAGTAGCCCATCTGGTTAACAGCACTTTTGAAGGCTTGCCCAATACCAAATTGACACCTAACAGTACCCTTTTCATCCTTCATGCAAACTTCTCACATACTATGTATATAACATTACAGCTTGGTTCAATCCTAGCTCATGCAATACTTTTAAAAATTATGAAGATCAAAAATTCTATATCTTACATTTCCTGGCACAGTCTAATATTCAACTACAAGTTATACCTAAAATTTAATCTCTTAGAGATAAAGATTGGTTTGTCAAGGCAACTGAATGTCCCAAACAAACACTGGGTCCACCCAGTAGCTTAACAATCAATTCCTTAGTGGGTGCTTTGATTAATAATGTGCAGTTCATGCACATTCCTGTTTTTTTTTAACTTTTCCTTGTGGGACATGAAATTGTTTGGTTTACGTTCTGAAAATGGAAATCACATATCTACCGTAATTCTTGATCTTCTTTGATGAAGTCTCCACCACTCATTCACACTAATGGGAGTGCACCAGAGGTGCTAGGACCCAGTGAGAGCAAATTTTTCAGGAGGGCCGACACCTGAGATGGAGCCATGTGGAAGCAGCACCGCGAGCCCCAGTGTGTGTGGTAATGACTATCTCAGTGTCGACCCTCCAACCACCTCAGTACCTTTTTTCTGAGGACGTGCAGCATAACTAACCTAGAAAGGACTAGCCTAAAAATTCAGACATAAGATAGTCTGAATGACCCATGTAAGAAGGATCAACAACAAAGTTTTCACAGCTCAGCCATTGAGGGAGTGAAGACCATAAACAGAGAAGTGAGCTCGGGGGATGGTGGGTGGATGTGTGAATGAGTGGTGGAGACTTCATCCAAGAAGATCAAGAATTACAGTAGGTACATAATTTCCATATCTTCCTGGACATCAAGTCTCCACCACTCATTCACACTAATGGGAGGGTACCAAGCTAAATAATCCCGAGACGGGTGGCAGGAGATAAAAGAGCACATGTGCTTAGGACAGAAGTCCATTAAGAATGGTCCTGCCAAATGACAAATGTCATCTGGTATGGACATCCAAGGCATAATGCTTAATGAATGTATGTATGGCTCTCCAGGTAGCTGCATTGCAAATATCTGCAATGGGCACATTACGGATTTTTGCCAGAGATGCCATGACTGCTCTGGTAGAGTGAGTGTACACAATAAACCAGAGACAGCTCAGAGCAATAAAAAGAGCCAGCTTGCACACAATAAAACAAGCACAAAAAACAACAAAAGAAAAGCATCTGTAACAGGAAGGGACACAGACACGTGGGGAGTGGTGCAATGCACTGGCTGTGGAGCAGCAGTCTTCCGGGAGACGTTCTGGAGACTGCGTTGCTGCCCTATTTTCAGGCACCTCTCTGATCTGAGGGAGGAGGTTGTTCGTCTCCATGCTGACCTGGCAAGGATCTGGGAAACTTACTCCCCCACCCAGGGACCACCCAGGCCACCGCCACTACCTAAGATGTTGCCAAGAAAGAGGAGTGGTTGGACCACGGTGGGCTCAGAGAGGGTGAGAGTGGTAGAACAGAGGTGCACCCTTCCAGTTGTGCCTCTCCACAATTCATTCACCACTCTGGCAGAGCATGGTTCCTCTATGGAGGCACCCACTGTGGAGACCAAGGAGGATGCTGGGAACCTCCACAATGGAGACCCATAGGAGGGTGGCCAGGACCCCACAGGGGAAGGAAGCAACTCCTGGTGGGGACTCAATTGTTAGGGGGTAGAACTGGAGGAGGGAGGGGAAAGGGAGGTAAGGTGCCTACCCAGCACCATGGCTTTGAGGGACAGAAGTGAATCCTCAGGATCATGGGAGCAGCTGCAAGGGGAGGAGCTGGATGTCATTATCCACCTAGGAACAAATGACCTGACTGAGAATGGGATCAGAGCAGTGCACCAGGAGTTTGTGGAGTTGGGGAGGGGCCTTAGATAAGTAGCACACAAGGTAACCTTCTCAGAAGTGCTACCTGTCTATGGCAAGGATGAGGCTAGGGTACAATGCACCATGGGATTCAATGACTGGTTGAAAAACTGGTTCCAAGCTCAGGGATTTGGCTTCATTGGGGACTGGGGCTCTACCTGGAGGGATGCAGGCCTATACAGGTGCGATGGTCTGCATCTATACAGGAGGGGAACCAGGATCCTAGGTGATAGGTTTAAATGCTTCATTGGCAAACATTTAAACTAGCCAAGGGGGAGGCACTGGAAAGGAGAAGGGAAATACTAGCCCCCCCAAATCAGTGTAGTTAGTGAGGTAAACACCAAGATAGAGCAGTTGATAGGGAGAAGGGCAGGGGTAAATGGAGAAAAAGACAAAGGCAGTAAGGACAGGGATGGGGCAAAAAGAAATAAAGCCATAAAAAATGGAGGGTAATGACTACCAATGCCCGTAGTCTAAGTAAAAAGCTCCCCGAAATGGTGGCCTTGATGGAAGCGGGATGCCTGGATATCGTGGTAGTCACAGAAACATGGTACACAGAGAACCATGACTGGGATGTCAACATAGCAGGGAGCACAATCTACAGGAGGGATAGGGAGGGAAGAAGAGGAGGAGGAGGAGTAGCCCTCTATGTAAGGGAAGGGATCAAACAACAGAACTAAAGGGTAAACAGAGAGGAGAGGAGGCACTATGAGTCACCCTGGAGACTGGAAATGGCTCCACAATCTGCACAGGGGTTGTATACAGACCCCCATCTCATTGGGAGGAAATAGACAAGGAAATGATAGAAGGCATCCTTGGGATGGCAGAGAAAGGGGAGGTATTGCTGATGGGGGACCTGAATATGCCGGATGTTAACTGGAGCACCTTTGTTACAGCCACATCCAAGAGCAGGGCCATTCTCGATGCCCTACAGGGGGCATGCCTCAGACAGCTAGTTTTGGAACCCACTCAGGGGGGAGCAATCTTAGACCTGGTACTCTCAAATGGGGATGGAGAGAGGATCTCTGATCTTGAAGTGGGTAGCCATCTGGGAACAAGCGACCACCAAACAGTGTGGTTCACGACAAACTTAGCTGTAGAGTCAAGCCACACAAAAGTGAAGGTACTGGATATCAGGAGGGCTGATTTTGTCAAAATGGGAGAGTGCTGCAGAAAAGCACTAGCAAACAGGCAAGAAGGTGGGGTGGAGCAACAATGGGGAAATATTAAAACTACCATCACAGAGGCAACGAGCCTTTGTGTGAAGCAAATAAACAAATCAAAACAAAAGAAAAAAACTCTATGTTCTCAAAAGAAATAGTGGGGAAGGTAAGGGAGAAAGAGAGAGCATTCGGGAAGTATAAGGAAACACAGAAGGAACAGGACAGAGAACTGTACCAGTTAAAGCAGAAGGAAGCAGGAAGGATAGTCAGAATAGCAAAGGCCCAAACCAAGGAAAAGATAGCCAACTCAGTTAAGAAGGGTGATAAAACCTTTTATAGGTACATTAGGGAGCAAAGAAAGACTAAGGCAGGGATACTGAGGCTGAATAAAGAGGAAGGTGGTTGGACAGAGAGTGACTGTGAAAAAGCAGGGATACTGAAAGCATACTTCTATTTGGTATTCACAATGGAAAAGCAGGGGGAGATACCTAATCCGGTCAATAGAAGCACTCTGGATAGGGGGGTTGATATTAGTCCTTTCACAGAAGAAAGGGTTCTGAAAGAACTCTTAAAACTGAAGGTGGATAAAGCAATGGGGCCTGATGGGATTCACCCCAGAATTCTAAAAGAACTAAGGGAAGAACTAGTAACACCACTGACTACCCTTTTTAATAAATCATGGGAGGATGGTGTGGTACCTGAGGACTGGAGGCAGGTGAATGTGATTCCTCTTCACAAAAGTGGGAGCAAGACAGAGGCAGGAAACAACAGGCCTGTCAGTTTGACCTCAGTGGTAGGGAAAATGATGGAATCACTGCTGAAGGAAAGAATTGTTGAGCACCTAGAGGCCAGTGGGGCACAGGACCCAAGGCAGCATGGATTCACAGCAGGAAGGTCATGTCAGACAAATCTTATTGATTTCTTTGACTGGGTGACCAAAGCAATAGACCAGGGAGGGGCTGTGGACATGGCCCACCTAGACTTTAGCAAGGCATTTGACATAGTCTTGCACAAAAGATTAATAAACAAATTAGCCAGCCTGGGAGTGGGTCCCAGGGTGGTAGCCTGGGTAAAACACTGGCTGGACAACAGAACACAGAGGGTAATAGTAAATGGAGTCCACAGTGAAGAAAGAAGGGTTACTAGTGGGGTACCGCAGGGTTCGGTACTGGACCTGGTCCTTTTTAATGTCTTTATAAGTGACATTACAGAGGGACTAGAAGGGAAAGTATGTCTCTTTGCAGATGACACAAAGATCTGCAACAGGGTTGATATGCAAGGTGGGGTGGAAAGGATGAAAAGGGACTTGGCAAGGTTGGAGGAATGGTCAAATGTATGGCAGCTTAGATTCAACGCAAAGAAGTGCAAAGTAATGCACCTGGGAAACAAAAACCCAGGGGAAGAGTACACAGTGAGGGGTGAGATACTGACAACAACAAAAATGGAAAGGGACCTGGGGGTAGTCACATCAGACGACCTAAAGGTGGGCCAGCAATGTGAGAGAAGGCAGTAGGAGGGCTGGGGATACTGGGATGCATAGGGAGAGGCATCACCAGTAGAAAACCAGAAGTTGTTGGCCCTCTGTACAGGCAGTTGGTAAGATCACATCTGGAGTACTGTGCACAGTTCTGTAGACCCCATCTCCGTAAAGACATAGACAGGGTGGAGGCTGTTCAGAGGAGGGCAACCAAAATGGTGTAGGGTCTGCACCAGAAGACATATGTTCTCCACAGTAGTTTAAAGGCTGGAGCTAACTGCAATAGTTAGAATACAGCAAGACTTCATGTTGTTTGAACAAGGGGGCACAATTTGAAGATAGAGGGGGTATGGCTCAGAGGTAATATCAGGAAGGATTTCTTCACAGAGAGGGTTGTAGCTGCATGGAACAGCCTTCATGAGGAGGTTGTAGAGTCAAAAATAGTGGGGGAATTTAAGAATGCATGGGACAGACATAAGGCAATTCTAGTGGGGGGTAGGAGGAAGTAGGTTGTTAGATAACTAGTGTCTGCAGCTTATCCGTTAGGTAGGGAAATGGGCAGACTAGGTGGGCCATGTCTTCCTTATCTGCTGTCAAATTCTATGTTTCTATGTTTCTATACTCTGCTTTCCAGCTTGACCTGTGCCACAGAATAGCAGTGGCGAAGGTATGCCACCAGCAACGCTGAAATGCATCTGATACCAATAGGTTGACCCAGCCTAGTCTCGCCGAAAGAGGCAAATAGCTGTTGAGCCTTGTGGATTTCTTTCATTCTAACTAGATAGAACTGCAATGCTCTCTTAACATCCAATTAATGAAGGGTATGCTGTCCTTCATTCTGGAAGTTCGCAAATTAGATAGGAAGGACTAAAGGTTAGTTTAGGTGGAATTCTGAGACAACCTTAGAGAGAAACTAAGGATGAGTCCTAAGAACTACTTTGTCCTTGTGAAATACAGTGTACAGGGGGGTCTGTGACCAGTGCATGTTTTTCAGAAACTCTACGGGCAGAAGTAATAGCCATCAGGAAGGCCGTTTTCCAAGTAAGGAACGTCAACTCGCAAGTAGCTAGTGGCTAGAAAGGTTTACGAGTGAGTATGTCTAGCACAAGGTTAATGTCCCAGGCTGCAACTAGACATCTAATAGGAGGTCTAGCATGCAGAATACCCCTAAGAAACCTCTTAATTATGGGCAACTGAGCCAGCAACATGGAAAGTACTGCCTCATGATATGCCGAAATGGCACAAAGATGAGCTTTGACTGTGGAGTACTGCAGACCCGTGTTTGAGAGGTCTAAGAGATACTCCAACTCTTTATTCAGTGGGCAGGAAAAAAGGTTCCAAGAGAATTTTGCACACCAGATGGAGAAATGCTTCCATTTAGCTGTGTAGGTTTTTCATGCTTTTGTGACCTCCCACCTTGATTATTGCAACTCCCTTTATCTAGGGCTTCCTGGGGTTGATATCCGTCTCTTGCAGCTGGTGGAGAACGCTGCGGCCTGGTTATTGATGGGTGCATCTCGTGCCTGTCATATTTCACCGGTTCAGCGTGATCTGCACTGGCTGCCAATTCAGTGGCGGATCACCTTTAAAGTTGGTCTTTTATTTACAAAGCCCTGCACGGACAGGGCCCGGACTACTTGAAAGAGCTTCTGGTTCCCTACTGCCCTAAGTGATCTCTCTGCTCGGCTGATGAGGGGTTGCTAGAGATTCTGAGGGTATCTTTGAAATCTTCAGGCGCTCGTGCTTTTACGTATGTTGCCCCTACCCTCTGGAACTCTCTACCTCATCAGCTTCATCAGTGTGCATCCATGGAGGAATTTAAAAAGGACTTGAAGACCTATTTATGGTCTAAGATTTTTTTAATTATTAGAGTGTTTTTATGAGCTCAGATTATTGGTAGAGTGATGTTTTATTCATTATATTTGTATTTATTGTAAGGCGCCTTGAATTTGTGAAAGGCGCAGTATAAATAAAGTTTTATTATTATTATTCTAGTGGCCAGCTTACACGCGGCCAAAAGAATATCTGAAACTCTATGAGAAACATTGAACCTATTAACCCTATCTCTTTAGGAGCCAAAGGTGAAGTGACCTCAGGTTGGGATTGACCACAGGACCCTGGTTCAGAAGGTTCATCTGAAGGGGAAGCTTTTTCAGGGGGGGGGTTCCAATAGTCTGTTGAGTAACAGGAACCATAACTGCCAAGGCCAGAAGGGGGCAATAAGGATCATTCTGCCCCACTGGGTTTCCAATTTGAGTAGTACATAGATACATAGACAGTGTTGGCAGATAAGGGCCTATGGCCCACCCAGTCTGCCCATTTGAGCTTGTAAGTTCAGTTTATGTTTTCCTAGAAGTCTGTTGCCCCTTACCCCGACCTCCAGAATTCCTTTATGTCTATCCCATGCATTCTTAAATCCCATGATTGTTTCAGCTCCCACCACTTCCTCCGGCAGGGTGTTCCACTTGTCCACCACCTGTTCTGTGAAGAAGTTCTTCCTCATATTTCCTCTGAATTGTCCTCCCTCCAACTTCATCCCATGCCCTCTAGTCCTGGAACATTTTTTTCGCTTAAAAATAGTGTATTCCTGCACTCTGTTCCTCCCTGTAAGATACTTGTATGTCTTTATCATATTCCCTCTCTCCCTCCTCTCCTCCAGGGAGTACATGTTCAGTTCCTTCAACCTGTCTTCATAGGACTTGTGATGCATTCCATGCACCATCTTTGTTGCCCTCCTCTGAACCTTCTCTACCCTGTCTATGTCCTTACATAGGTATGGTTTCCAGAACTGTACACTGTACTCCCAGGTGGGTCCTCACTAGTGTCTTGTACAGTGGAATTATGACCTCCCTTATCCTGCTGGTGATGCCCCTGCCTATGCATCCCAGAATCTTATTTGCTTTGCCTGCTACCTTGTCACACTGTTTCTCTACCTTGAGGTCATCAGAGATGATAACCCCAAGATCCCTTTCCTGTTTGGTGCATGCTATATCCTCAACTCCCCAACTGATATATTATGCCAGGGTTTTTGTGCCCCATATGCATTATCTTGCACTTCTTTGCATTGAATTTCAACTGCCAAACCCCTGACCATTCTTCAAGTTTCTGCAGGTCCCTTCTCATTCTGTCTACACCCTCTGGTGTGTCTACTCTGTTACAGAGCTTTGTGTCATCTGCGAACAGTGAAATTCTGCCTTCTAGGTCCTGTGCAATGTCACTGATGAAGATGTTGAATAGGACCAGTCCCAGCACTGATCCCTGTGGTACCCCACTGGTCACTCTTCCCTCTGTGGAGTGACAGCCATTTACCACCACCCTCTATGTCCTGCCACCCAGCCAGTTACCTACCCACCACACTAATGTCTTGCCCACACCCATATTCCCCAGTTTGTGTAATAGTCTTCATGTGGCACAGTGTCAAATGCCTTGCTGAAGTCCAGATAGGCCATGTCCACTGTCCTCCCCTGATCCACTTCCTAGTTACCCAGTCAAAATTCAACAAGGTTGGTCTAACATGACCTCCCTGGTGAAACCATGCTGCCTTGGGTCCTGTAGTCCATTGACAACCAGATGTTCCTAATCTCTCCTTCAGTAGTGCTTCCATGATCTTCTCCACTACTGAGGTGAGGCTGACTGGTCTGTAGTTCCCTGCTTCCTCTTTGTTCCCACTTTTGTATAGGGGACTACATCTGCTGTCCTCAGTCTTTGGGTACCTCTCCTGTTTCCAGTGATCAGCTAAACAGGATAGCCAGAGGTTCAGCCACCACCTCTCTTAGCTCTTTAAGGACCCTGGGTGCACCCCATCTGGCCCCATTGCTTTATCAACTCTTATTACTTCAGTTCCTTCAGGACCCTTTCTCGTAAAGGGACTTGTGTCCATTTCTGCACCATTCTTACCCCTTGTACTCCCTTCAGACCCATTACCCTCCTCTTCCTCAGTAAAGACTGAGCAGAAATACCTGTTCAATATGTCAGCTTTACTGTTGTCATCCTCCACACGGCCCCCATCCTCCCCCTTCAGTCTCACTATCCCTCCCTTTACCTTTCATTTTTCACTTATGTACCTGTAAAAGGTTTTGTCCTCTCTACCCACTGATTTTGCATTTAGTACCCTCTGAATTAGGGGAAGAGGAGGAAAAGCATATAGAAAGTGTTTTGTCCACCACAGCCTGAACGCATCCCGACAAAAAATGTCAGGTCCTGGATTTCTGGAGCAGAAGAGAGGCAGTTTTGCATTGAGTGGGGATGCAAAAAGGTCCAGGTCTAGGGTTTCCCCACTCTTTGAAGAGTGACTGAATGACGGTTAAGTCGAGAGACCACTCATGAGGATCCGTCTCCATCCTGCTGAGACAGTCTGCCAGCTCATTTTGTACTCCCGGCAGGTAAACCACTTGAATCAGAGCCTTGTGCTCCAGGCACCATTCCCACACTCTCATTGCTTCCCTGCATAATGGGTAAGAGTGTGCACCACCCTGTTTGTTGATGTAGTACATCACTGCCTTGTTGTCCATTTGAAGGAGAATGTTCTTGTGACAGAGTATGTCCTCCAAAGCTCGGACTGCATAGAGAACGGCTCTCATTTCCAGGACGTTTATGTAAAGTTGAGACTCATCTTGAGTCCATGCACCCTGGGTGTGGAGATCCCGGCAGTGAACTCCCCAACCCATTAGAGATGCATCCATAGTAATGGAGATCAGATGATCCAGAGGGGTGAAGGGGTATCCTTCCAAAAGGTTGTCCTCCTGAGACCACCAGGTGAGTGACCTCTTCAGAGGTTCCATTACCTTGATGAGAAAAGACTGAGGGTGAGTGGTTGAGGACCACTGAGCACTGAGCATCCACTGAGAGGTTTTCATGGGAAGACAAGCCAGGGGTACTGTGAAAACTGAGGATGCCATGAGGCCCAGCATCCATTGCATTGAGATAGCTCAAACCGAGCTGAGTTCTCTAATGTATCAGGCCATCTGTAAGATGTTGCTCCTTCTGTCCTCTGGAAGAAAAGCCTTCACATAGGAGGTGTTCAGAAGAGTTCCTATGAAGAGGAGCTTCTGGGAGGGCTGCAACTGTGACTTGCTGAGGTTCAGCAGAACTCCCATGGACATGAGGAAGTCTGATGCCATGGCCATGGCCTCCAGAGTCTCTTGCCTGGAGGAACTTGTTAGGAGCCATTCGTCCAGATATGGGAACACTTGTATTTCGAGTTTCCTGAGGTGCACCATGAAAATTGCACAACACTTTGTAAAAACTCGAGGCGCCGAGGATAGCCCAATGGGCAGGACTCTGAACTGGTAGTGTTGACCCAGTGCCATGAACCTGAGGTACTTGTGGTGCTTTGGGTGTATCAGAATGTGCTGGTAGGTGTCCTGCATGTCCAGGGAGGATAGCCAATTGTGTTGATGAATCAAAAGTAGCAGGGTGTCAAGTGATATCATCTTGAACTTTTCCTTGTGCAGGAATTTGTTTAATTTTCTGAGATCCAGAAAAGAGCACATGCTGCCAGTTTCTTTGGGACCAGAAAGTAATGGGAGTAGAAACCTGTGTTTCATTGATCCAACAGAACTACTTCTACTGCCCCGTTGTTCAGAAGGTCTTGTACCTCGGAAGCAAGAATGTCTGACTGTGCTGCTGACTGCCTGGGCTATCGTTTGGGAGGATGATCCAGAGGAGTTTCCAAAAGTTTGAGAGCGTACCCCTTGCAGATTATTCAGAGGATCCATTTGTCTGATGTTATAGATGTCCACTGGTTGTAGAACTGAGTCAGATGTCCTCCCACTGCTGAGGAGGAGTTCCCCTCGGGTACTTGAGGTGGGACCTGGGACGGAAACTCAGAAGGTGGCACTGGGCACTTTGGGCCCTTGTGCCTTATGCTGCACCTTCTTTTGTGGCTGAGGGTTCTGGTTTCTGTTAAAACCTCCTATGACTTTGCCTCAAAAGGACTGAAGGTTGCAAAACTGGTGCTTGTTCCTACCCCCTTGGGAGGGGAAGGGTGCAGCTTTGGCTGTCTTAATGGCAGACCTAGTCTTCTGTGTGGCCTCTAGTGCTTGCTCCACCTGAGGTCTGAACAGATACATATTGTCAAAAGGTAAGGCCATGACCTGCTGCTGGGCATCATTCATGAAGCTCGAAGAATGTAACCAAGAATGGCGATGGGTGCAGATGCCAGCCGTCGTTGCCCTGGAGGCAGTATCAAAGGCATCTATTGCAGCTTTAACCGGTTGGTTATTGGACTCAATACCCCTAGTTATGGTTTGAAGTAGCTCTGAGTTAACCTCAGACTCAGGCACAGCTTCTACCATTGCTTTGAGCGAATGCCAAAGAACATACTCATACTGAGAAAAATAGCCCTGGTAGCTGGCAAAGCACATACCCAGGGTCGAGGTAGCAAAGACTCTCTTACCTAAGGTGTCTATCTTATGAGATTCTTTGTTCACTGTGGCATCAGCAAAGGCATGACAGGCCAAGATGGGGTGATCCTTGGGAGGGGCATATTTCCTATCTATGGACTTGGCCACAAAAGGAATAAGAGCTGGATTCTTCCACACCATCTGTGAAAGGGTCTCGAAAGAGGGCTGTACCGGAGGGGTTAAATCCATAGGGATTTCCAGGACATGAAGATATTGGAGATGCAAAAGCTTCCCAGGATTTTCTGTGGTTTGGAGAGAAAGGATAGAATTTAGGTACTTGAGCAGAAACTTAAAGGAAAGGTCTTCAATAACAGGCTCTGCAGGAGGATTGATTCCTACCCCAGGGTAGTATCAGCATCAACATCATCATCCAGTCTAAGATCTGGATCGGGCTCAAGATCATCTCTTGACAGTCCAGGATGGACTGTATAGACAGGAATGGAGTGAAAACCAGGAGGAAGAAGAGAAGGAGAAAGAATCAGAGTCGAAAACCTCTGGAAACTAGATGGTGCCACACCCATCCCCAGCACTGTTGGAGAAAACGGCACTGAGAACAAAGAAGTAGCTGCCACAGAAAAAGGCCTTGCACACAGTGCCAACAAAGAGTATGACGCTGCACCCGTTGCTGGCACCATCCCTGGCATCAGAGGCACCGAAAGATAGTGTGGCACCATGCCCAGCTCTGCTGCCAGCTCTGACATCAAGGATGGCACCAACAGAGCCCGTGGCACTGCTGACGGTGCCGACAGTACTTGCAGCACCACAAGGAACCTCGATGCCAGAGAAGTCAGCACCACAGATGATGGCAACATCACAGAAGTCTGGGAACTGCAATTTGAAGTTACTGGATGAAAATTGACAGGAGATAAGGGCATCGGTGTAGACCCCTGCACTGCAGCCATGTGAGGGGGGATAGACTCCAGAGCATGGCATCGATGGCACCAAAGAAAGCACCGCGTGACTAGGAAGACCTAAACCACCCACCTGCCATCCCAGAATTGAAGGTCCCAAAGGCCCCGGAGTCGAACAGGCTGGTTCAGGTAGTCAGGCCAACCTCTGAGCCCACTGCTCCATAAGAGCAGCCCACTGGTGAAACTGCTCATCGGAAACCCCTCCAATAGGCAGAGAGGGGCTCCGGTGTTGAAGAGGTCAGCCCTCAGAGACAGAAACTGGTGACTCTGACAGAGGTGGAGACCGGCGCCTGGCCCTAATAACTGACCGTCTATGCGCAAACATACCAGGGAGTGACCTCGAGTGATGACATCTCTTCTTCGACCTGTGCGTTGAAGAAGAACTCAAGGCCAAACAGTGCTGAGAATGGGGCCATTTCTTTTCATGCTTCCAGGGAGACCACCCATCTCCCTGAACATTGGACCGTCCATTGTCAGACCCCCCCCCAGGGAGGGCAGCGAATCAGAAGTGGCCCCGCTGGCTGAACAACTTTCATACGAAGTCTCCCTGCTGTCACCTGCCCTGCTCATGGTCAACTCCGTCAATGGAGGGCTGAAGACTTCTCTCTTGCAAGTAAGAATTTATTCAAATATAATCGGCACTTATCATTGATAAATACAAAATTATAAACTGAAAACTAAGCTGCTAGTTTGACGTTTGACTCCCGGCGGGTGAGCGACGTCATCACTGAAATGCATTTGATGGCAAAAAAAAAAGGAACTGAGGCGGTTGGAGGGTCAACGCCGAGATAGTCATTACTGCACGTGCCAGGGCTTGCAGTGCCACTTCCTCATGGCTCCATCTCAGATGCTGGCCCTCCTGAAAAGTTTGCTCCCATTGGGTCCTAGTGCCTCCGGCATACTCCCATTAGTGTGAATGAGTGGTGGAGACTTTATGTCCAGGAAGATCAAATGTTTCAAGTTTTTTTCACATTTTACTTACTGATATTATTGCTGCATTTCAAACACACATTAATGACCCCTGAAATGGAATCCTTAGCACTGAATTTAGGGAAGTCCTTAGACCCCACCCTAAATCTTCTGTGAAAAACTGCAAACCAAAATACATAAACGTTTTAATATAACATCTGCAGGTGCAGCTACCGGCACTATCACATGCCTCTTTGGTTCTGGTATGTCTATTTGGAATAGGAATGATATAGCCAGTTTAAAATCCCAAATATGTAAAACTGATGAAGCATTTAAATAAAACATTTTTCCACCACTGTTACATGGTGTAGATGGTCTAAGCCAGGAAGAAAGTTTCACAGTTTATAATATGAAAGAAATCATTGAAGGGTTTGAGGACACAAGATTAAAAATTAATCAACTGATTTCTGCTCACAGTAAGGAAGCAGAAAAGCGTTCAATTGGAAGGAATATTTTATGAACTGTGTATGGTTCCCTTATCGAAGCTACGATTAAGGGATTGTTACTCAATCTGGAATCTGGACGTATTCCGGATCTCATCCATGATCAACATCTTGGACAATGGTATTGCCCTCAATGTTCCTCTACGTCATGTGTGGCAATATGTTTGAAACAAATTTTATCTATGCAGTTATCAATGGCAAGAAATCTTAGATATATAACCCCACACCCAAACATTTCTCCATGCTTTGCATCTCATTCATACTCAATCTAGGATGCACTTTATGTGACATTTACCTTCTCCTTACCGCAATTTGACTCTTCATCAGCGATTTTCTACTGTCTGGCAACTGTCCATTCTATTGGTCATCTTGGTAACATTTATTGTGAACATTTGGATCTTCCTCCATTGTTGGTGTTCCATCCTATGCTCAGTGTTTGGGCTGCTCCCCACACTGATTGCTGTGTCTGGAAAGGGTATCCTCTTCTCTGCAGATGTGATGTCTTTGATGTCATCTGCCCTGTTTGTGGTTATTCACTGATGAACTTGGATCGGTTGTAGGCCTCTGATTTGGGTCTTCTGAACAATGGAACTTTGAATGTCTCTATGGAACTTTGGTGTTAATACTGATAGTTTGACACCTGTTGATTCTTTTTTTGTCACTGGAAGAAACCATAGCTCTATACCTGGAACTAATTTTGGCACTTAGATTGTGGACAACACTGACCTTGTTTGTCCTGTTCACCTTTGCAAATGGATTGTACCATCTGCTAAAGTGACTTATGGATCCAAAGGAGAAGTTTATGTTGTATCCAACCTGAAAACATCCTGCTATGGTGATAACATTGTGACATTCTTCAACCAAATTTTTGTTTCACACCCTATTTCTGAACTATTATTGAAATCTAGATTTAGTAGTTGCCGTATTGGTCCTTGCAAGAATAGATCCAGAAGCAAATGATTTGATACCTTTTAATGGACCAACATAGATCATTTGCTTCTGAACTATTATTGGTCACACAGTGATCACATCTGTCAGTTCTATGGAAATGGACATCACTGAGTTTGACCCAGACTGCTTGGATGCTGTATATCAATATTTGCCTATCTTCAATGTCCATATAGGACCTCTGAATCTGTCTCTTCAATCCTTTCTCAATTGTACTGATACTCAATTGAGTTACATTAGTAATGCTATTGTAAAAGCTACTGAATCTTTGGATGATTTAATTAACGATGATATTGTTTTCTTTTTAGAAAATCCTATAGTTGAATTTACATTTAAAATGTTTGTCATAATTCAACCCTGTTTGACCCTCTTTGAAATATTAACTCTTTGCTATATTCGGCAAACCCTATGACTACACAGATGGCAACTAGATTTCCTTTAAAAGTCCTGTACCTTGAGCTTGTTAACGAAATAAAACAAGCATGAGTGTTATTGTAATAAATATTTTCTTTTATTACTTGTTTGCCCTGTGTTTTCCTTACTCAGCACACACATACAAGAACCTGAACTATGAACAGGACTCATAAGTACCAGCTGTGAGCCTTGCCACCACACATCACTGAATGCCTTGTGTCTATGAAGATCACAGAGAAGGGGGTGTGGTAATACAAAGACAGAAGCAAAGAGCATTGGTTATCTGAAATGAACCTGCAAAGCACAAATTAATAGCTGGAAAAGCTGCCTACCTCTCAGCCTTCTCTTGCTAACCACTCCACCCCTTTTGTGGTCACTATCTTCCATGCTGTCGAAACTCTTCCTGGGTTATAACTCAGCCTGTATCAGGCTCCCTTGAATGCTACCTGGGCATTGCCATCCTTCCTTCTGCCATGGTCTCTCTAGTAACACACCATAGTTGATGATTGTACCTTGCTATTTTGTTGTGCACTTTACTTGTATCATGTATTTTACCATATCTACTCTGCCCCTCACCTAGGTCTCACCTGAAAAATGACCTTCAGCTTAGTGTGCCTATACCGGTTTCATACAGTTATTTGATTGGTAACTGTGAATGGCACAGTGAGCCAAAACTGGTTTTATGGTGCGACACGAGGGAAGGGAACAAGGGATAAAATACAACAGTACACAAAATACATGCAGTAGAACAGGCACAAGTGAAGTACAATCACCATACAATACCATATGTCACAAACAAGGGACACAGCGCAACAGTACACAAAATGCATGCAATAGAACAGGCACAAGTAAAGTGCGTCAGCATACATCACATGTTACAAACAAGGTGTACAATACAGCAGTACACAAAATACATGCAATAGAACAGGCACAAGTAAAGTGCCGTCAGCATACATCACATGTTACAAACAAGGTACACAAATACTGCAGTACACAAAATACATGCAATAGTAGAGGTACAAGCAAAGTGCAATCAGCATATAGCGGCACACATTACAAACAAGGGATACAATACAACACTACACAAAACATATACAATAGTACAGGTACAAGTACAAGTAAAGTGCAATCAGCATATAACATCACATGTTATAAACAAAGGATACAATACAGCAATACACAAAATACATGCAACAGTAGAGGTACAGGGCTGAAAGCAGAAGGCAGCGGTTCATTTCAGGGAGGTGACTGATGATTTTTGCAGAATTTTTGCAGTTGTTATTCATTTATTTATTTTTTGCATTCTTATTGTTGCTTTCAGTTGGCACCAGGTTGCTTTCTGGATTAATTTGAAAGTAACCTGTTTGGGGAATTTTGTAGGTGCAGCTGAATGTTTTTTGTGGGGGTTTGCTGGTGTGGCTGATTGTCTCTGGTGGTCAGGAGAGAATACTCAGTTTCAGTTCAGCGCTGAAACTGCTCATTGCTGGTTTTAGTTCTTTTATACTTATTTTACTTGAGAAGCATTTCTACTTATCTTGTGTGTGTGTGTTTTTAAGCCATTAACTTTTTAGGGCAGGAACTGTGTTTTATCTAGGCCTGTAGCTTGTGGGAAGGGTGCTAATCATCTGGCCTGGTTCCTCAGCAGAGTTACTGTTAACTACCTGGAGGTGGGGCTGAACAAAGAGGTGTAGCTAGCTGTTTACCTGTTGGATTCTCATACAGGGCTAAAAGCAGAAGGCAGCAGTTCATTTCAGGGAGGTGACTGTTGATTTTTGCAGTTGTTATTGTTTCTTTTGCAGTTTTATTGTTGCTTTCAGTTGGCACCAGGTAGCTTTCCAGATTAATTTGAAAAGTCACCTGTTTGGAGGATTTTGTAGGTGCTGCTGAGTGTTTTTGTGGGGTTTGCTGCTGTGGCTGATTGTTTGTGGTGGTCAGGAGAGAATACGCAGTTTCAGTTCAGCGCTGAAACTGCTCATTGCTGGTTGTAGTTTTTTTATACTTATTTTACTTGTGAAGCATTTCTGCTTAACTTTTGTGTGGGTGTTTTTAAGCCATTAACTTTCTAGGGCAAGAACTGTGTTTTTTCTAGCCCTGTAGCTTGGGGGAGGGGTTCTTCTTTTGTCTGGCAAGGTAAATGCCTAGGAAAGCCTCTGGAGGAAGTTGCAGTGCTTGGAGGTGCAGTGAGGGGAAGACACAGGGCTGATACTGTCATGTGAGAGTCAGTGGTGGGCCCTAACCCCACCCTCCTCCCTCCCTTCTCTGAATAATGCACATTTATAGAGGAATGCCTGCTCTGCAATTGGAGGAATGGACTTCAGGAGCAGATCTTGTAGTTCCTATCCAATAGTGCAGGCACGGGGTAGGAAAAAAGCATAGGTCAGTCTCAAATAGGAGTACAGCATCCACAATGAATTGCTGATTGGTGTGATAGGTGGATATTGTGGGGGGGGGTTCAACTAGGCAATATCAGGTACTAGTAGTGTTCAACTGGGAAGGGGAGCAGGCAGGACATAGTGTGTGGAAGGCTGAAGGGGACTAGACAATGTAGGAATTACAGGGAGTGACAAGAGCAAACATGACCAAAATAGATGAGGATGCCAGCATGGGGGAAGGGTCAAGACAGGAGAGGGTCCAATCAATGGGAAGGGAGGAAGAGGATTGGCAGCCAGCAAGGACTAGGGAGGGTAGTTTGTTGCCAAGGATGTGGAGCAGCCATGTCCCTGGCAGTGGCATGGTGGGAAGGGGGATGCTTGGTATGCTGGGAGATGGGGCAAATAAGGGAAGAAACTGGGTGGCTGAGGAGGGAGCTGCAGGCATGGGGAAGCCAAGGTAGGGAAGACTGGGGACATAAGGGGAAGCTGTTGGAACACACAGTACAGCCACCAGCAGGCCAGCACAAGGAAATTCCAGAGGAATCAGAAGGTGGGCAGCAAAATCCAGTGCAGTCACATGCAAGACATGAAGGTAGGGGTTGGAGTAGTCGAGGAGACAAGACTACAGCAGGGCCAGCACAAGGTCATAAGCCTCAGGAAAGGGAGGCCAGGAAAAAACAGGAAAAGGGAATCACCAGAGCAAATTAGGTCAATGGTATGGCTAACTGGGAGAAGCAGGAGGGGAAGGTAGTGTAATCACTGAGAGGGTTAAAGGGGAGGTCACTACCAGGGAGAAAGGATGCATCACAGAAGTGGCAGGCTCTACCTATAGCCCTAGAGGCAAGGGGCAGCAGAAAGGTGGTAAGGAAGCAAAATCAGGCACAATGGAGCAGGGAGATGCAGCGAAGCTAGAAACAGGAGGCAGCAAGGATAAGGATGGAACAAGGCTGAGGAAGGAACCTTGGGAAGGGGGCACATGCTACTCAAGGAAAACAGGAAAACCATAGTGGGGAGGGTGGCAAGATGGGGGGCAGAGGAAATGGCATGAGGGAAGGTAAGGGGGCACAAGGGGAATGGTCTAGTAAGTGAAGCTGATGAACCAGCCATAGTTGGCAAGGGGGAGAAGTCAGGACACAGAATGGAGGAGGCAGAAGGGTGGGGGTAGTTGGGGGATAGGGGAAGGGAGCATTTTGGGGGGAAGGAAAAGAGCCCGCAAAAAGAGAGGGAGCACATAAAGGAGTCAGTCATAATTCTGGGGGACTCTATAGTTAAGGGGATCAGATGGGGGAAGGGGGGGCCAGGAAAAGCAGCATCTGGGTAGAGTGAATGCCTGGCATGACAGCAGGTAGGGTGCAGCAGCACATTGATAGGTGTGTACAGAAGGTGGAGGGACCACACATTATTGTTCACCTGGGAACAAATGATCTGGAAGAAAGGCAGATAGAGGAGGTTCAGGACAGCTTCAGAGAAGTGGGGAAGCTATGCAGAGAGGAGGGAAGCACAGTGGCATTCTCAGAAGTTCTGCCAGTGCCAAGGACAAGTACGGACAGAAAATGCAGAATCATGGACTGCAACAAGTGGCTGAGAGAATGGTGTGAGTCCAATTGGTATGGCTGGGTGGGAGAGAGGGGCAACACATGGGAGAACCCAGATCTATATGCAGGGGACAGGCTACATCTAAGTAAGAAGGGATCAGGGGTGTTAAAGTAGAGACTGAGGGAATTTATCACCAAAAGTATAATTAAACTTGCTGCAGGGGGCTGGGGAGGGAGAGTAAACCAGGAGAGGAGGTTCTAGAGGACCTCCCCATAGCAAATGATGGTGCCTACTTTGGTCTAGAATGGGAGGGGCGAGTAAGAGGGCAGCTGGGAGAAAGTCAGTATGGAGGGTGGTATCACTAAATGCTAGGAGCCTGGGGAATAAGATAGCAGAGCTGCAGGCACTACTGGCAGAAGGAGAGGTGGACATAGCAGCCATTACTGAGACGTGGGCAACCCAAAACCATGACTGGGACTTGGTCATCCCATGATTTAAATTATTCAGGAGGGACAGAGAAAAAGGTAAGGGGGAGAGTAGCCATTTACTGTACATAAGGGAAGGGACTTGATGTGTCAGGGAGGAGGGGGAAGAAGGTAGGGCAGAAGTCATTTGGATACAACTCCATGACTCAAAGTGGGCTAGGAACAGATTGTGGGTTGTTTATAGGCCCCAACTCAGAAGGAGGATGTGGATAAGGAACTAGGGGAGCAGCTAAGGAGACTCTGTGGCAAAGGGAAAACTGTGGTGGTGGGAGACTTCAATTTACCAGGGGTGGACTGCAGCATCTCAGCCACCACTTGCACCAGGGAGCAGATCCTCCTGGAAGCAATCCAGGATGGTTTTCTGATGCAAAGGGTGACAGTGCCAACAAGGAAAGGAAATAATCTAGACTTGGTGCTGGAGGATTGAGAACAGGTCACAGATGTAAGGGTGGAGGAACCACTGGCTGGTAGCGATCACCACACAGTGTGATTCTCTATCAGTTTGGGTAGAGAGATCCACAATACAAAAACAAAGGTCCTGGACTTCAGAAAGGCAGACTTTGGCAGGACGGGGCAATTAATGAGAACACACATAGATGGCATCCACCCTGAAATGGACGCAGAGCAGAAATGGGTGATCATAAAACTGGGGCTGATTGAATCCACTAAAGCTTGTGTCAAGAGCCAGCAAAAGAAATCAAAGACCAAGCATCCAAGCTGGATGACCAGAAAGGTAATGGAAAAGGTGAGGGATAAGAGAAGGGCCATCTGAACCTGCAAGAGAACCAACAGGGCAAAGGATAGGGAGAATTATGTGAGGAAATCCAGGGAAGTGAAGAGAGTGGTCAGGACTGCAAAGGCAGCCAGGGAAAGGAAATTAGCACAGTGCATTAAGGAAGAGGAAAAGGATTTCTTCAGGTATATCAGGGAAAAGAATAAGTGCAAGGATCAAATAGTTAGGATTAGGAAAGGCAGTGGATGGGTAGACAAGGGGGATGAGAAGGCAGAAGTACTTAATGAGTACTTTTGTTCAGTGTTCACAAGGAAGAGGGATGGGTCCATTCCTGCAGAGAAAGGGAGCACAGGCACAGGGTGAGACAACCACAGAGGGGGTCATCATGGTGGAAAGGGTGCTGGAGGGCCTTAGGTCACTGAGGGTAGACATGGCACCTGGGCCAGATAGGGTACATCTCAGGGTGCTGAGGGAGCTTGCAGGGATCCTGGCAGAGTCACTGGTGAATTGGTTCAACACCTCGCTAAATACGGGATGTGTGCCCAGAGATTGGAGGGAGGCACACATGACACCTCTCCACAAAAGTGGGCCCAAGGATGAACTAGGGAACTACAGACCAGTGAGCCTTACCGCAATTGCAGGGAACTGATGGAATATATCCTTAAAGAGCGCTGGTGCAGCTTCTGTGGATAATGATCTGCAAGACGACAGACAGCATGGGTTCCCACTGGCAGATCCTGCTGCTGACAAACTTGGTTGATTTTTTGATCGGGTCATGAGGGCACTGGACGAGGCCATGGCAGATGTAGTCTACCTGGATTTCCAAGGCATCTTGATTCAGTGCCACACAGAAGGTTGATCTGCAAGTTTAGGAGTCTTGGTATAGGGTGGAAGCTAGCCCAATGGGTAGAAAACTGGCTGAGGGACAGGCAACAGAGGGTGGTTGTTGGGGGAGAAGCATCAGAGCCCAGGGTAGTGACAAGTGGTGTCCCACAGGGATCAGTATTGGGACCAGTCCTGTTTAACGTTTTCTTCACAGACATAGTGGTTGGGATAAAGAATAAGATCAGCCTTTTCTAGCAGTGACACCAACGTCTGTGCTGAGGTGGATGGGGAGATGGGTGGCAAATTACTGCAGGAAAAGACTTAAGGGCACTGGGTGAGTGGTCGCACCCGGCAGCTGGGTTCAATGCCAAGAAGTGCAAGGTGATGCATTTGAGCCAAAACCCCAGGCTACAGCTACTGGATAGATGATATCAATCTGTCCACATCCAACGAGGAGAAGGATCTGCGGGTGCTGGTGACCAGGGAATTAAACCACTCAGCCCAGTGTAGGAAGGCGGCAGCTAAGGCTAACAGGATGCTGGGGTGCATAGCAAGGGGGATTACATCCAGATGTAGCTAAGTCATATTTGCCCCGTACAGGTCCCTGGTGAGGCTGCACTTGGAGTACTGCATGCAGTTCTGGTGACCGTACTTGAAAAGGGATATCAAACATATATAGTATACATCCATAAATATAGATATATGCATAGCTAGTATAATAAAGAAAAGTAAAATGAAATCAGGGGCCTTAAGAAGGGTTACTTTTTGTATGACTCAAAATGATCGTAAGTTGGTAGCAAATTAGTTGATCATTCCTACTTTGGAGTATGGATCACATGTTTATTGTTTTTCTACAAAAAAAATCTCTACATAAACTGGATGTATTATATCATAATATAGCTAGATATGTATTATGATGTAGTCCCACAGTCCATCACTGCTCTCTGTATGATGCTTTGTCCTGGATCCCATTGTATCATAAAAGAGAAATAGTATGGAATATCTTATTGTATAAAATTATGAAATTGGAAATGCCTGAAAGACTCGTGAAACAATTAGAATGGGTAAATTATAATTATTGTTTGAGAAATATGGATAGTACACTAAAATTACCTAGGATTCAAAATAAATACAGAACATTTAAATTTTGAAATAGAGCTGCTAGTTCTTGGACTAGATTATCAAAGGATTTAAGAGAAATGAACTTAACAATAAAGGAATTTGGACAAAGAATTAAACAGGACCTTGAATATGTATGTATATGTTTGGAGTAACACCTTGTTGTTGGTAGCTCCCATTAGATAAACGAGGGGTTACTAGATTAGTATAGGACAGAGGATATCGGATCATATTGCTTTTCACTCAAATGTGTTATCACTTGTGATGTGTATTAGTTTGTCGTTAATATGTCTGTGTGTTGTTGCTATAAAGTTTTCCTCTTTAGTATGATGTAATATTTGTATCTTATGTAATATGTGCAATATTGAAAATGTTTAGAACCTATTTTAATTTGTACATAAACATCAATAACAGGATCACCATGAAAACAGGCCTTGTATAAGACCTATGGTGCAAACTTTTTGCATTGTCAAATTGTTTTTGCCTGTATAAACAAAAATGTTTTTACTACTACTTTACTACTAAACTACTGGAGGCAGTGCAGCGAAGAGCAACAAAGATGATCCAGGGGTTGGGGGATAGAACTTATGAGGAAAGACTAAAAGAGCTCAACATGTATACCCTGGAGGATAGAAGAGAGAGAGGGGACATGATTGAGACCTTCAGGTACCTGAATGGGATGAACAGAGTAGGCTTCCAGGTTGGGCTCACTCTCCAGAATGGAAGAGATACCAGAGGGCACTCTCTGAATTTAATGGGGGGCAGGTTCAGGAGGAAAAGGAGGAGGCACTACTTTACTGAAAGAGTGGTAACAGGGTGGAATGCACTGCCTGAGCAACTTGTATCAGTGCAGACTGTGGGGTGCTTCAAGAGGGGGTGGGACAAATTCAAGGGGGGCAGTTGGGGGAGGAGAGAGTTAATGGGAGAGGAGGCAGCTGCAGTCTAACGGGCTGAAGCGCTCCACGCTTGAGCAGATTAGATAGACCATATAGCCTGTATCTGTTGGCAATTTTGTATGTTCGTATGTACAAGTAAAGTGCAATCGAAATACAACATTACATGTCATGCTATGAATAATATGATACAACAATGCACAAAATACATGCAACAGTACAAGTACAAGTAACGTGCAATCAGCATACAACATACATGTTACAAACAAGGGATACAATACAACAATACACAACATACATGCAACAGTACAGGTACAAGTAAAGTGCAGTCAGTATACAGTGTCACATGTTACAAGTGTAAAAAGGGTGCACAAGTATAATGAGCAGCAATAATGTGCCATATGTGAGGGCAGCACTGGTGAATGATGCAGTGCAGAAGTATTAATGTAGGGAGACAGAGGCAGGGAAGGCAGCGCTGGTGAATGATGTGGTGCAGAAGGGTTAATGTAGGTAGACTGACTAAAGGAGGGAAGAACTGGTGAATGATGCAGTGCAGAACGATTTATGTAGGAAGACTGAGGCAGGGAAAGCAGCACTGGTGAATGATGTAGTGCAGAAGGGTTAATGTAGGTAGACTGACTAAGGGAGGGCAGCACTGGTGAATGATGCAGTGCAGAAGGATTAATGTAGGGAGACTGAAGCAGGGAGGACAGTGCTGGTGAATGATGCAGTGCAGAAGGACTAATGAAGGGAGACTGAGTCAAGGAGGGGAGCTCTGGTGAATGATGCAGTGCAGAAGGATTAATGTAGGGAGACTGAGGCAGGGAGGGCAGCACTGGTGAATGATGCATTGCAGAAGTATTAATTTAGGGAGACTAAAGCAGGGAAGGAAGCACTGGTGAATGACGCAGTGCAGAAGGATTAATGTAAGGACACTGAGGTGGGGAGGGCAGCGCTGGTGAATGATACAGGGTAGAAGTGTTAACCTAGGGAGACTGAGGCAAGGAGGGGAGCTCTGGTGAATGATGCAGTGTAGAAGTAATAATGTGAGTAAACTGAGGCAGGGAGGGCCACGCTGGTGAATGATGCAATGCAGAAGGATTAATGTAGGGAGACTGAAGCAGGGAGGGCAGTGCTGGTGAATGATGCAGTGCAGAAGGATTAATGTAGGGAGACTGAGACAGGAAGGGCAACACTGGTGAATGATGCAGTGCAGAAGTATCAATTTAGAGAGACTAAAGCAGGGAGGGCAGCTCTGGTGAATGATGCAGTGCAGAAGTATTAATTTAAGGAGACTAAAGTAGGGAGGGAAGCACCAGTCAATGATACAGTGCAGAAGGATTAATGTAAGGAGATTAAGTTGGGGAGGGCAGCACTGGTGAATGATGCAGTGTAGAAGTATTAATGTAAGGAGACTGAGGCAGAGAGGGTAGCTCTGATGAATGATGCAGTGCTGAAGTATTAATATAGGGAGACTGAGGCAGGCAGGGCAGCACTGGTGAATGATACAGTACAGTAGCATTAATGTAGGGAGACTGAGGCAGGCAGGGCAGCACTGGTGAATGATGCAGTGCAGAAGTTTATTTATTTTTATTTATTTTAGTTGTTTAACCAGGTATAACACACTAAGCTGAAAGCTTTTTTACAGGAGTGACCTGGGAGCACAAGGAGGTTAAGTGACTTGCTCAGGGTCACACAGTATGCAAGTGGAAGCTGTGGGATTCAAACCCAGGTCTGGCCTGCTGGATGTCACCAAATTTGCAGCTCAGAGCCTTAGACCACTGCGCTATATTGCCTCCTATTAATATAAGTATTAATGTAGGGAGACTGAGACAGGGACAGCAGCTCTGGTGAAGGATGCAGTGCAGAAGTATTAATGTAGGGAGACTGAGGTGGGGAAGGCAGCAATGGTGAATGATGCAATGCTGAAGGATTAATGTAGGGAGACTCAGGTAGGGAAGACAGCACTGGTGAATGATACAGTGCAGAGGGATTGATGTAGGGAGACTGGGGCAGGGAGAGCAGTGCTGATTAATAATTCAGTAAAGAAGGATTCATGTAGGGAGACTGGGGCAGGGAGGGCAGTGCTGGTGAATGATGCTGTGTAGAAGTACTAATGTAGGGAGACTGAGGCAGGGAGGGCATAGCTGATTAATAATTCAGTAAAGAAGGATTCATGTGGGGAGACTGAGGCTGGGAGGGCAGCACTGGTGAAGGATACAGTGCAGAAGGATTAATGTAGAGAGATTGAGGCAGGGAAGGCAGCACTGGTGAATGTGCGGTGTAGAAGGATTAATGTAGAGAGACTGAGGGCAGGCTGGGATAGACTCCAGGATTGGTCACCACAACATGGAAGGTCAGATGACAGTGGAAGGCAGGATCAGAGTTAGACGTGACAGGAGCAGGTGGTGTTTGGGCAAAGTTTTGACTGTTGCTGGAGGAATCCAGGTCAGGGGTGAGAGATGGAGGGAGGAGGATAGCAGGTTCCCGATAGAGGGTTAAAAAAATAAATAAATAAAATGGGTGAGGTGCGACTAGGCTAGCAGGTGAAAACTAATGTCACTGTTTTTGTGGGCCAACATTTTAAGGTTTGCAGTGTTATTTTGGGGAAATACTGCACTTTCAGCACTAAGGCAACTTTTGAAGAGAGCATGAAAAGCGGCTTCACTGTGGTAAAACATGCCATCCAGTACTCTCTCCCAGGGGCCCTGTACACAACAGTTGGGCTCTTTATTAGTGAATATGTGGGTGTGTAGCATGTAAAATAAACAAGCTCTGACCAATGGAAACACATATCATGATGTGGTCACAAAAAAAAAGCCTGAATCTAGGACAACCCACGCTGACTGACTTTTTCAACACTTTTCACCCTACATCATCCTTACCATTATATAACAGCTAGGATTTCCTGACTAATGAAAATGAAGACCAACAATACCCTGATGTAATAGACTCATCAAATAATGTTATGCAAACCCAAATAAAAGTCCTAATTGAAACCTTGTCCCCTACCATTTCTACATCACATACCTCATTAATGCATAGGGACATTGTGGTAATTGGAGACTCAATTCTTAGGGGTGTAGACTCAGTAGTCTGTCATGGGAGGAAAGCCCATACAACAGTAAGCACACTTCCTGGTGCTTGTGTAAAAGATATTTCAAGACTCTTGGATGGGCCTTTAGAAAATACAGTAGAACCTTTAGTACTATTACCCGTAAGTATAAATGACTTACCTATTAAAAATCTGTCTCATGTGCAATCTGAGTACATAGATATCATTAACAGGGTACTTGGGAAAAAAAAAGGGGGAGATAATAATTTCCAGTGTGTTACCTACTGTAGGAAAGAATAGCTTCAAAAACAAATCAATCATTGCTCTAAATACATGGCTGCGCCAATTGTGCCACGAGAAAGGAATAGGATTTATGGATAACCTCACTACCTTCTCCAATAAAGCTTGTTTTAAATTAGATGGACTACACTTAAATTATTTTGGTACCAGAATATTTAGCAAAAAGATTAATGAAGTATTAGCATTTCATTTAAACTGGAAAATGTGGTGGGTGTGAGAATAGCAAGTTATGACATCATCCACCCGTCCAGTACTCTAGGGGAACCAAATTATCCTTGCCATAACATTACTTACCCCTGTAAAAACACTTTTAGTCCTGCTAACCCTGTTTGGAATGGATTGTTAACTAATGCCAGAAGCTTGACTAAAAAACTTGATGAATTCAAGCTGCTGTTGAATAACTATGACATCCACCTGGCCTTAGTTACTGAAATATGGGGCACTGATAATGATAATTGGGATAGAAATATATCAGGTTATAATGTCTTTTTCAAAAATAGGAAGTTTAAAAGAGGAGGAGAAGTGGCAGTATACATCCTCAATACTATTAAATGTGAAGAGGTGTCAGAGGAGGTTGAGGGCATCGAAGCATTATGGGTTAAAATATATCCCCATAATGTTGCTTCCATTAAACTAGATTTAGTATACAGACCACCCTCTACACCTATAGAAAATAATAATAATTTTTTGGAACACATTAGTAAGTTGAACCCGTCTGACAATATAATAATTATGGGAGATTTTAATCTGCCCTACATTAATTGGTTATCACATAGTGGGATTAGTAAAATTGACCTCTTCTATCTGGATACTTTTGCACAGTTAGGACTTGAACAAACAGTAACATGTGCCACCAGGGATGATAAGAAAAAATTACTCACCTTAGTAATGTTGTTTCTTCTAATGGAGTCTTGCTGTATTCTGACATATGCAGTTAGGTCCTGCCTTTCAACTGCCTCGGAGAACAAAGAGTTAAACTTTCCATGGCCAGCATGGAATGTTCACCGTAAGCTCGGTTGAAGCCCCTGTCTGCTATTGTTTAAACTCCAACTGTCAGATCTTTATGAGCAATACTCACTAGAAGTTCTGTGTAGAAACTGTAAAACTCAAAACTAGCCAACTGGCAACTGTATATAAAAGGTTTTTTTTTTGTTTCAAAGCAAAGACTCAAGTCAGGAAACCCAAAAAAACAAAACATATCCCAAAACACAACACTCACCCAAAATAAAGGAGGGTGAAAAGGGACACCCTTAGGTGCCAACACTGCTCTGCCCACCCACATCCCAAAACATAGGTTCTGAGAGGGAGACTAGGGAGAGGTCAGAATACAGCAAGACTCCATTAGAAGAAACAACATTACTAAGGTGAGTAATTTTTTCTTCAAACAACATGAGTCTTGCTGTATTCTTGCATATCTGAGACTACAAGCAGTACCTCCATGGAGGAGGGACAGAACCTACTTTGGAAACAGGTTCTGAAGTACTGCTGTGCCAAACCAAGCATCACTCCTAGCCTGGATATCCAGAGAGTAATGCTTGGTGAATATATGGACTGTTTTTCAGGTGGCTGCTTGACAGATTTCTAAGATAGGAATATCCATGGCAGCAGCCAGGGAAGCAGCTGTACCTCTAGTAGAGTGAGCCCTCTGGCCTGAGTGTGGAGTTCTACCCAGTTTCTCATAGCAGAATTGTATACAAGAAACAATCCACCTGGCAATAGATCTCTTAGTGGCAGGTTTGCCCTTACCAACCTCTCCATACGTGAGGAACAACTGGAGGGACTCAAACCTGTGACCCCTGGTGCACTATATGTAGTAGCTGAGGGCCCTTTCAACATCTAAGCTGTGCAGCCTTCTCTCTCCAGAGGAGGAATGGTCAGTGAAGAAAACAGGGAGAGACATAGACTGGTTGAGGTGGAAATCTGAAACTACTTTAGGCAAAAAGTTCCTGTTAGTTCTTAGGACCACTTTATCTCTATGGAAAGAGATGAAATCAGGTTCCACTGACAGGGCTTGCAATTCACTGATACGCCTGGCAGAGGTAATGGCCACCAAAAACACAGTTTTGCAAGTCAAGTACTTAAGCTCTGCAGAGGACAAAGGCTCGAAGGGGGGTTTCGTAAGCTGAGCAATGCAAACATTAAGGTCCCAAGCAGGTGCAGGGTCCCTAAAGGGGGATTGGTGTGCAGCAATCCCTTGAAGAACTTACAAAACACAGGATGGGCTGACAGAGGGGAAGGTTTGCCTACTGACAGGAAAGCAGAAACAGCTGCCAGATGCACTTTAAGTGTAGCTGGCCTAAGGCCTAGGCCATTGAGATGGACCATATAGTCCAGAACCGTGGACAACCTAGCAGAATCTGGAGAAATATTTTTCTTAGAACACCAGATAGTGAACCTTTTCCATTTGGAATTGTAAGTCTTTCTGGTGGAAGGCTTTCAAGAAGCTTTAAGGATATCCAGAACCCCTTAGGAAAGATGCAGGTCAGCAAACTCTAACTCTTCAGGAGCCATGCCTTGAGATTGAGAGACAGAAGGTTCGGGTACCAAATCCTCCCCTGAGAGGATGTTAACAGGTTGTAATTCCTGGGAAGAGACAGGAGAAGGTGGATTGCTAGGACAGCAACAGGGGGTACCAGGGCTGTCTGGCCCAGTCTGGAGCAATCAGAAACACTTTGCATGGTTGTGACCTTATCTTGACTAACACTTTGAACAGGAGTGGGAAGGGGAGAAAAGCATACAGAAATTTCCCTTCCCAATTCAGGATCAGAGCTTCCAGAGGGACTGAGCCCAAGACTGGGGGTCTGCAACAAAAGAGGGGAAGTTGGTGATTGTCTGGGGCTGCAAAAAGATCTATCTGTGGAGTGCCCCACCTCAAGAAAATCACTTTCAAAACTAGGGGATCTAGGGTCCATTCGTGATGGCCATGGGATATTCTGCTCACAGCATCTACTAGGACATTGTCCTTCCCTGGGAGGTGAACTGCTATCAGAGAGGTTTGCAGAGAATAGGCCAGGGACCACAACTTCATTGTTTCTGTGCACAAGGCTTTAAACCGAGTGCCTCCCTGCTTGTTGATGTACCACATGGTGGTGGTGGTGTCTGTTCTGACCTGAACCACCTTGTTCTGTACAGATTTGGAAAAGGCTTGCAGTGCCAGAAACACTGCTCTGAGTTCCAAGAGATTGATGTGAAGCAGAGATTCTTGAAGTGACCACAGCCCTTGGGTGGTAAGATCCCCCAGATGGGTTCCCCAGCCCAACAGGGAAGCATCTGTGGTGAGTATCACTGAATGAGACTGAGTGACAAAAGGAACCCCTTGTCTCAAATTGTCCTGATCCTGCCACCATTGCAAGGCCTGGATCAGGGTTCAAGTCACTGGGACTAGTTTGGTAAGGGAATCCTTTCTTTGGGACCAGAAGGCTTTTAAGTGGAACTGGATGTCCCTCATCTGGAATCTTGCTCCCTGGGCCACTGCTATGGAAGCTGCCATGTGGCCCAGAAGCTGAAGGAAATGACTTGCTGGTTGAGACACCTGTAGGGTGAATGAAGAGGCCAGTTCTATAAGGGTCCTTGCCCTGTCCAGGGAAAGGAAGGCTCTTGCCCTTATTGTATCCAGCTCTGCCCCATGAAGGTAAGGAGCTGTACTGGTTCGAGAACTGACTTTGGAAGGTTGAGAAGGAATCCTAAGGAAGTGAGCACTTGCTGAGTTATTTGCAAATGTGACTTGACTTAGAAACATAGAAACATAGACTTTGATGGCAGATAAGGACCACTTGACCCATCTAGTCTGCCGTTTCCCTACCTAGAGGATAAGCTGCAGATCCTATTTAATCAACAGCCTTTTTCTTCCTACCTCCCACAAAAATTGCCTTATGTCTGTCCCATGCAATCTTGAATTCTCCCACAGTTTTAGACCCCACACAACCTCCTCAGGAAGGCTGTTCCATGCGTCCACCACCCTGTCTGTCAAAAAATACTTCCTCACATTGCCCCTGAGCCGTCCCCCCTCTATCTTCAGATTGTGTCCCCTTGTTCTTGCACATCTCTTTTTCTGAAAGATGCTACCCTCTAGGACTTGTTGATTCCACTGAGGTACTTAAACATTTAAACATTTTAAACAGTGTCAGTGGCTCAGTAGGTAGCACACTCGCCTCTGAGGCCGGGAGATCAGAGGGCTGTGGGTTCAGTTCCCACCTCTGGCACTTGGATTAATATCCCAGTACTGACACTGTAGTGCAGCATGAGAGGGGTGCTGCACTTCTGAGGTGCCATCTTTCGGATGAGACGTTAAACCGAGGTCCCATCTGCCTGGATTGGTGGTAGTTCAGGTGGATGTTAAAGATCCCATGGCACTTATCAAAAAGAGTAGGGGAATTTCCCCGGTGTCCTGGCCAAATTTCCCTCATTCACTAAAAATACCACCAACAGCTTAATCTGGTTCAAGGTCAGTTGGCATTCATCTGTATCCTTCCCCAGGTCGTGCCTGAAAATAGGCAGGATTTGTCTAGTGCGCTTACCGGTCAACAAAAACTAAATAAAATAAAAAATTTCTATCATGTCCCCCCTCTCCCTCCTTTCCTCAAGGGTATACATATTAAGCTCCTTTAGTCTCTCCTCTTATGGCTTCTCTTGCAATCCCTGCACCATTTTAGTTGCCCTCCTCTGAACTGCCTCCATCCTGTCTATGTCCTTGCAGAGATGGGGTCTCCAAAACTGGATGCAGTACTCCAGATGGGGTCTCACCAACTGTCTTTATAGGGGGATAATAACTTCCTGTTTTCTGCTGGTGATACCTCTCCTTATAAATCCCAGTATCCCCCCAGCCCTCCCTACTGCCTTCTCACATTGCTTGCCAACCTTAAGGTCATCTGATATGATTACCTCCAGGTCCCTTTCCATTTTTGTTGTTGTTACTACATCCCCCCATTGTGTAGTCTTCCTCTGTTTTTTTTTTTCCCAGGTGCGTTACTTTGCACTTCTTTGCACTTGGTCTGGAGACTGACCTACTATGAGCCAGTCGTCCAAGTAAGGGAAGATGGAGATCTTTTTTTCCCTTAGGAAAACAACCACTACTGCCAGACACTTTGTGAAAACCCTTGGGGCTGATGTTAGGCCAAAGGGCATTGCTCTGAATTGATAGTGGTCTGAGGGCAACTCCAACCTGAGGTACTTTCTGTGGGAGCACCTGATGGAAATGTGAAAGTAGGCATCTTTGAGGTCCAGGGAGGCTAGCCGGTCCCCTGGCCTTAGAGGGAAGGATTATTTCCAGAGTCACCATTTTGAATTTTGGTTTTAAAAGGTGTTTGTTCAGATATCTTAGGTCCAGGATGGGCCACCATTCTCTTGTCTTTTGGGGGGGTTAGGAAGTACCTGGAGTACAATCCTTTGCCCTTGTGAAGGGTGGGAACCCTCTCTATAGCTCTGAGAGCTAGGAGGGAAGAAAACTCTGCCTCTAAGGCAAGGGTCTCTGATGGATTTGCAGGTGGAAAGGATCTGGTTCTTATCTTGGGAAATGTTTTGAAGCTGAGAACCAGTCCCTGGCTTACTACTTCCAGGATCCACTTGTCTGATGTCAGAGACTTCCAGTCCTGGACAAAGTAAATTAGCCTGCCCCCTACTGGTATTGAAGAATCAGCCCAGGAAGATCCATCAAGGAGTCTGCTTGGCAGGGGCTTTAGACTGAGGGGTGAATGCAGGCCTGCTCATCCCCCATCAGCCTCTCCCTCTAAAGAACCCACTCTGAGAATAAGAGGAGGAGGCCTGAGCTTGGTAAAAAGGCCTTTGGAAAGGCCTGCCCATACCCCTGGACTGCTGCCTTTGAGGAGTAGCTTGCCTTTCTTTGGCCTGAGCACTCCTGTAAGTGGCCCTGTAGTCATCCATCTTTTTCATGTATTTCTCTGTCTGGTCCCCAAACAGAGAATTACCAATAACAGGGAAATCCATGGCCTTAGCCTGGGTATCCTGAAATAGGCTAGTACATCTGAGTCAAGTCATCCTCCAAAGAGCCACAGATGTAGCCTTGACTCTTGATGAAACATCATTGGAGTCCACAGCAGCATGAAATTGCACTTTGGATGCCTCAATCCCATCTGCAGCCACCTGATTCAGCTCCTTGGCAAGCTGGCCAGGGGTCTGTTTAGCCAGAGCCAGCACAGTGTCCCACCTGGACTTCTGGTATCTAGCTGTGTAGGCCATATAGTTAGCCTGCCTGAGTCCCAAAGATGCTGCCATGTACTGTTTCTTTTCCATGGCATCAATCCTCCTGCAGTCCTTATCTGGGGGGTGTGATGCTAAGGGGATATTTGCCTTATCACAGGCAGCAGCCTGCACTACCCCAACATGGCTGCATTGCTGGGAAAGGAACTCCGTGTCTGAGCCTGAAAGGGTATACCTCTTGTCCATTCATCTGTCCACAGGAGGTCTGGAATTAGGAGTCTTAAGAATGTTATGTGTCTGTTTCCCAAAGGATTTGTGGAGGGGAATAGACAGTCTTCTGGACTCTGAGATGTCCATCATTTCAACAAAATCAAGCTCCTCCTGATCCTCTACTGCTTCTTCCATAGGAAGCTGGAGGGTTTCAGCCACTTTTTGTAAAACATAAAGTGAGAAGGGGACTCAGAAAGCCTAGGAGGAGAAACACCGGAAGGTCTGTCTGGGGAGAAGTCCGGGTCAACAGGCTCATCCAGACTTTCATAATCACCATCATCATCCTCATACTCTCCCTCCTCCTCATCCGGTTCATAAAATACTTCCAAGGTGTAATCCGGAACCAGGGGAACTGACCAAACTGAGCCCCTGCCAGATGGTGCCGGTTCGGCCAGAACCAAAGTAAGCGAGTGCACTATTCTTATCACCTTGGCTATTTCATTGGCAGTCAGAGTATGAATTTCTGGGTCCGAACCAGACGATTTATCTTTTCTTTTTCCTTTTACTGGAACAGATTCCTCAGAATCAGCTCTCCTTTTGCCCGAAGAAGTATCACCCTGGTCAGAGGACACTCCTTCTGGTTTTGGTCAGAACCGAACCGGGCTGGCCATCCAGGTCAGTGGACTTCTCAGCCTTCTTTTCCCTCAGTCTACCTAATCTCTTCTCCAGGGTAGATTTGGGAAAATTCTTGTAAATTTGGCAGACTGAATAGAGGTGGTCAAACCCCAGACAATAAACACAGGTGGTGTGGGGATCAGCCTTGGCAAACACTTCCCCACACACACTGCAGTGTTGAAACCCAGTGGACCCGTTTTTTTCTTGGGTTTCTCAGACATGGCCAATCCTAACCAAAATTTGCCCTTTTTTTGGCAATCCACCAGGCAAGACTCCCCTATCAGTTCCTGACCGTGTCACAGGTCTTTTAAAAAAACATAATAAAATCCGTTTTTTTTAGAACCGATACAGACCGGTTACCACACTCTAAGTAAATACACAATTTTTTTTTCCTGAAACTAATCGGTTCAGCCGAACTGTATCTTCTGGGTAGCTGCTGAGTTCTTCTGTACATCGTGTGGTAGGCTCTACTAGGGTCTGCTGTGCGAACCTGTCTGGGTACTATCACATCTGGATCAGCTTGCTCTCTGACCTGCAGATATGTCACCTGTGCTATTCATTGTCCCCCCATATCCTCCATTTACTGTAGTCTTACAGCTGTACCTTGCATCCCTTTCTACTATAGACCTCTTCTACTGTCAGCAATCTGATGCCCAGCTTTGTGCCATCGAGCTGTCGAGCTGCTTGAACTGCTCCCATGAATTAGATTTGCACCTTCTTTTTGTTCCCTATGGATGATCAGATTCTATACTCACAGGTCTCATTCATGGCAGTATTGCGACTCACAGTGCAGTGTTTGGTTCCAAATTTGTGCTCTTTTTTTCCTTGCATGTAGTGTCTATGATGTGTCCAATGGGCTGGTTTTCAGGTGCCAGGAGCCAGTGGTGCTTCTGTGCAACCCCTCCAATTTGCCATCTATTTGGTGCAGAGAACTGCTTGTACCATTGTTGGGGACCTTGGCACCGGGACCTAACTTCAACCAAAATCTGGTGCAGGGTCCCTGATGCACCTGGCTTTACCACAAATGGCCCCTTGATGCACATTGCACCATTCTGGGGGCTCTTTGAAAATCTGACTATGGGTTTTTTAGCTTTCTCCCACTAACATCTGTACCTTGTTATCACACCATCTTGCCTTCTGTCCCTTACAGACTTTTTTCTTCTGTCCATGCCTTCACTAATTCTCTCCTCCATCTCCACTCCTACCTATACTTAGTCTGTTGCGATGCACCCTTCCTCATTGTGACCTCACCAGCTCCATTTATGCTGTAGGCATTAACCTTGTTTCTTTCCCTTTTCCCCAAGGCTCCCAGCTGGAATCCGTAGCTCACCAGGGCTGCCACACGTTGCAACAGCAGCCCCATCTTTGTTACCTGGACATCGGTCGACTTGCCCCAAGGTATGATACCTCTTCTCAGCTAAAATGCTGAATTTTCTCTTGACAGGCATCAGACCCCTGCAGGCAGTTTTTTTAATCTGGTGTCTACACGTTTGAGATGCTCCAATTGGCTCTACCTCACTGCTCCATAGCTATTGTTGCCACACTCAGTTCTGGATTAAAATAAATTCTTGTAGGACAGCATTAATTTGATTTTCTTTTTTGCATGATTCCTAGCCACTTAACAAATCCAAAGCTGATCAGTTATTTCAGGGCTGTTCTTGTAACATGCTGCCTTGCTGCTAAACTACATATTTCTTTCTGATGCCACTGTGCAGCATCTCCCCACAGTTCCCCCACCACGCCCACCCTTGTTTGTGTTTCCATATATAGTTACTGGTATTGGCTAGTGTGTGACAGTAGTATAAGTTCATATATCTCGTCAAATGTTAAATTTCATCCAATCAGCGCGTGCCACGTCATTTGACAGGTGGGCGTGGCCTAAAACGGACCAATCAGAATCGCCCTTGTTAAACGGAAGTCTCTCCTAAATTGCTAGCCGCCCCTTCATAGCTGAAATGTGCAGCGTTCGAAACCGTGTCCCGCCCCTTGCGCAGGAAATGACCGCGTTCAAACCCGTGTCCCCCCTTACGCAGGAAATGACCTAACACCCACCATTTTGTAAGCATCTTATGCCCTTCATTCTCAGACACTCTCAACCCTGCCAGACCAGCCTGGCTCGAACCCCTGTCCCCCGCTTCTCCTTCTCGTACACCTCGATCCCCTCCAGACCATCCTGGCTGGAACCCGAGTCCCACCATGCTATCTTGAACTCCTGCATCCCTCCTTTCTCCTGCACCCCACCGGCCTGGCTGAACCCCTGTCCCCTTCTCCTGCACCCCACCATCCTGGCTCAGAACCCTGTCCTCTTCACCACCGTGCTCCTCCCACCCCAAAAATCAGTTAGTGTTTATGTAGTGGTATGTGCCCCTGTAGCCTGGTGTATAACTGCAGGGACATGTGTGTGTTTTTGATTAGGATATTTTCAGAAAGAAGTATCTAGGTGGGAACCTGATTGTGCAGAGGTTTCACAGATCTGTGTGAGACCCCCACCCCGAGGAGAATTCATCTGCCTGTGTGAGTACCCTTTTTCTGTTTTGTAACAATATACAAAATTATTTAACATGCATCTGTAGGACTGTGTCAAACTTGCATCAAAAGAATAGCTTTATGTACGCATGTAACATTTATAAGCTAAAGCAGGGGACCTCTGTGTAAATAAGATGGTTCAGCAGTTTTCTCTGGATAGCATTGCAACAATCGTAAAAACTAATTATTTATACTTTTGTCATGAATTAGAAAGAATAAAATATATCAGAAAAAGGAATACACATACCTATAGTTCACCCCTCAGCTCTGTGTAGTATCAAGGAGAAGGCTGAAATGAAATGTGTGTGATATTTATAATGTTTTGAAAAATGATATATTACAAAGAAAAGACAGAATGTAAAATGATAATGTTTCTCTTTCAAAAATAATTTTAAAGCACACAGTCTTAAAATGTATCTACAGCTTTGCTTAGAGTCGTTGCAAAAAAATACACACTTTGTGTGTGTGTGTGTGTGTGTGTGTCCCTCATTAGACACGTAGGAAAAGCAATGTCTTTTATGTATGTTTAAAATATAGATGGACTTTTTGGAGCTAACGGTCCTGTTGGCTGTGTGGTAGGGGTCTTTGTCTGTTAAGACGTGACAAAACATATGTTGTTCATTTACACAGCCATGGCTACAAAGGCCTATTGATTCTCTTTGGAAACGTGTGTCTCAAGATTTTTGGATTACAGGGGTCTGTAAAAAAGTAGCTTTATGCTTTTGTTGCAAAATGTCTATAGTTACATTATCAAAAAATTAAAAAGTCATGCAGTACTAAATAGAAAAATAAATGATATGTTACAAAGAAAAGATAGAATGTAAAATGATAATGTTTCTCTTTCAGAATAATTTCAAAGCACACAGTCTTCTTAAAATGTATCTACAGTTTTGCTTAGAGTCAGTGCAAAAAAATACACACTTTGTGTGTGTGCTATGTTTTACCGAATTACTAATTTAAAGGACTCAGCTGTTTAAAAAAGACAGAATTTCTGTTTTGACTTTTAAAAACATAACTTAAGCTGGCACTCCACTGCCTCTCTGTGTTTTAAGATTGATAAAAAAGCATCTGTTTTTAATTAGACTGTGACCAACCTATTAGCAGAAAGGAATTTCTTAATGCCTTCCAGCTGTCACAGGAAGTGAGAAACAAAAGCCTACATTGACTAGCATAGGGTCTTATATATCCCCCTTGGAGAATGGGGGTGGTTGGTCTGATGGACAGTACCAGATGTTTTTTCACTACTTGCCACGTACTTGGGGTGGGGGGTCTGAGTCATTTTTATATAAGCATTTCAAGATACTGGAAGCTCAAGTAGTAGTTGTGGTAGTCTCGCTCGGTCCTTTTGTCTTGAGCTAAAAAAATTTTAAAATATTCAACAATTAGCCATGGAATCGTGGACTCCTGACGAAGAGCTTATACAAACATTCACTCGTTTGGCTAATACACAGTTGAACACTACAGAAGGTGTGTATTTTTTAACTAGAAATAGTAGATGCTGCATGTTTTAGAGTTTAAATTTTGTCTTATAAAAGTTTTAAAAATACTGAAAGTAGTGATAGGGGTGTATTTTTCTGTTTTAAAACAGCCATGCAGAGAAACCCTGGAGGGGAGAGGCTGACTAATCCCCAGATTACCACTACAGAAGGTGTGTATTTTTAACTAGAAATAGTAGATGCTGCAGGTTTTAGAGTTTAAATGTTGTCTTATAAAAGTTTAAAAATACCGAAGTAGTGACAGGGGTTTATTTTCTGTTTTTAAACAGCCCCACAGAGAAACCCTGGTGGAGAGAGGCTGGCTAATCCCCAGATTACCACTACAGAAGATGTGTATTTTTAACTAGAAATAGTAGATGCTGCAGGTTTTAGAGTTTAAATGTTGTCTTATAAAAGTTTAAAAATACCGAAGTAGTGACAGGGGTTTCTTTTCTGTTTTTAAACAGCCCCACAGACAAACCCTACAGGTGTGAGAGGGAAAAAGAGATCATTACATGAATGTGATGTTTTTCAAAGGCATGCCAGAGTTTCTGCTGGTGTCAGTGACCAGAATACGTATAGCATAACTGAACAAGATATACAGCCATCTACGAGCAGTGGTTCAAGAGTCTCTGCAGTTGTAAATGAACCAAATGTGCCAATAAACATTGTACAGCCATCTAGGAGCAGCGTCTCAAGAGTCTCTGCGGCTGTAAATGAACCAAATGTGACAATAAACAATGTACAGCCATTTAGGAGCAGCAGCAGCACAAGAGTTTCTGCCCAAAGGTTTCAAGAAAGTGACATTGACATGATCAATATTGGGAAAGCCTATATTTTAAAAACAATTGATAGTTTGTTTAATGCCTTGGTAATTGAGGGCAGATTATCTAGTGAGGATTACGATCATCAGCTGCTTAAATCTGAGTTTTTTAAAAGTTTAGCTGCTTTACTGAACAGTGTGCTTGGTTTATTGCATATTTCTAAATTCTCAATCAAGGAAATGAAAATGATGCTTAGTGCCGCCCACATGTATGAAAAGTACAGGGGATTGGAGGAAAAAGTGGCCAAAAGCAAAGAACAAATTACAAAGTGAAAGCACAGAAGCTCTCATAAACTGAGTACAAAGGGTTGCATCACTAACAAAATGAAAAAAAATAACAAATGGGGTCAAAAAAGAAAAATCTGGGTAAAAAATAAAACAATCCGAGAAAAGTTGATAAGAAAAGTAAAACATGCCAGGAAAAACATCACATTCATGTAATGATCTCTTTTTCCCTCTCACACCTGTAGGGTTTGTCTGTGGGGCTGTTTAAAAACAGAAAATAAACCCCTGTCACTACTTCGGTATTTTTAAACTTTTATAAGACAACATTTAAACTCTAAAACCTGCAGCATCTACTATTTCTAGTTAAAAACACACACCTTCTGTAGTGGTAATCTGGGGATTAGTCAGCCTCTCCCCTCCAGGGTTTCTCTGCATGGCTGTTTTAAACAGAAAAATACACCCTTATCACTACTTTCAGTATTTTTAAAACTTTTATGAGACAAAATTTAAACTCTAAAACATGCAGCATCTACTATTTCTAGTTAAAAAATACACACCTTCTGTAGTGTTCAACTGTGTATTAGCCAACAGAGTGAATGTTTGTATAAGCTCTTAGTCAGAGTCCACGATTCCATGGCTAATTGTTGAATATTTTAAAATTTTTTAGCTCAAGACAAAAGGACCGAGTGAGACTACCACAACTACTACTTGAGCTTCCAGTATCTTGAAATGCTTGTATAAAAATGACTCAGACCCCCCCTCTCCCCAAGTATGTGGCAAGTAGTGAAAAAACATCTGGTACTGTCCATCAGACCAACCACCCCCATTCTCCAAGGGGGGGGATATATAAGACCCTATGCTAGTCAATGTAGGCTTTTGTTTCTCACTTCCTGCGACAGCTGGAAGGCATTAAGAAATTCCTTTCTGCTAATAGGTTGGTCACAGTCTAATTAAAAACAGATGCTTTTTTATCAATCTTAAAACACAGAGAGGCAGTGGAGTGCCAGCTTAAGTTATGTTTTTAAAAGTCAAAACAGAAATTCTGTCTTTTTTAAACAGCTGAGTCCTTTAAATTAGTAATTCGGTAAAACATAGCACACACACAAAGTGTCTATTCTTTTGCACCGACTCTAAGCAAAACTGTAGATACATTTTAAGAAGACTGTGTGCTTTGAAATTATTCTGAAAGAGAAACATTATCATTTTATATTCTATCTTTTCTTTGTAACATATCATTTATTTTTCTATTTAGTACTACATGACTTTTTAATGTTTTGATAATGTAACTATAGACATTTTGCAATTAAAGCATAAAGCTACTTTTTTACAGACCCCTGTAATCCAAAAATCTTGAGACACACATGTTTCCAAAGAGAATCAATAGGCCTTTGTAGCCATGGCTGTGTAAATGAACAACAGATGTTTTGTCACGTCTTAACAGACAAAGACCCTTACCACACAGCCAACAGGACCGTGAGCTCCAAAAAGTCCATCTATATTTTAAACATACATAAAAGACATTGCTTTTCCTTCGTGTCTAATGAGGGACACACACACACACACACACACACACACACACACACAAAGTGTGTATTTTTTTGCAACGACTCTAAGCAAAGCTATAGATACATTTTAAGACTGTGTGCTTTAAAATTATTTTTGAAAGAGAAACATCATTTTACATTCTGTCTTTTCTTTGTAATATATCATTTTTTCAAAACATTATAAATATCACACACACATTTCATTTCAGCCTTCTCCTTGATACTACACAGAGCTGAGGGGGTGAACTATAGGTATGTGTATTCCTTTTCTGATATATTTTTATTCTTTCTAATTCATGACAAAGTATAAATAATTAGTTTTTACGATTGTTGTAATGCTATCCAGAAAAACTGCTGAACCATCTTATTTACACAGAGGTCCCCGTTTTAGCTTATAAATGTTACATGCGTATACATAAAGCTATCCTTTTGATGCAAGTTTGACACAGTCCTACAGATGCATGTTAAATAATTTTGTATATTGTTACAAAAACAGAAAAAGGGTACTCACACAGGCAGATGAATTTCCTCGGGGTGGGGGTCTCCACACAGATCTGTGAAACCTCTGCTCGATCAGGTTCCTCCTAGATACTTCTTTCTGAAAATATCCTAATCAAAAAACACACACATGTCCCTGCAGTTATACACCAGGCCTACAGGGGGCACATACCACTACATAAACACTAACTGATTTTTTGGGGTGGGAGGAGCACAGTGGTGAAGAGGGACAGGGGTTCGAGCCAGGATGGTGGGGTGCAGGAGAAGGGGGACAGGGGTTCAGCCAGGCCGGTGGGGGTGCAGGAGAAAGGAGGGATGCAGGAGTTCAAGCTAGCATGGTGGGACTCGGGTTCCAGCCAGGATGGTCTGGCAGGGGATCGAGGAGTGTACAAGAAGGAGGGGTGGGGGACAGGCGTTTGAGCCAGGCTGGTGGGGGTGCAGGAGAAAGGAGAGATGCAGGAGTTCAAGCTAGCATGGTGGGACTCAGGTTCCAGCTGGGATGGTCTGGCAGGGGATCGAGGAGTGTACGAGAAGGAGGGGTGGGGGACAGGGGTTCGAGCCAGGCTGGTGGGGGTGCAGGAGAAAGGAGAGATGCAGGAGTTCAAGATAGCATGGTGGGACTCGGGTTCCAGCCAGGATGGTCTGGCAGGGGATCGAGGAGTGTACGAGAAGGAAGGGGCGGGGGACAGGGGTTCAAGCCAGGCTGGTCTGGCAGGGTTCGAGGAGTGTACGAGAATGAAGGGGCATAAGATGCTTACAAAATGGTGGTGTTAGGTCATTTCCTGCGAAGCGGGACGGGTTTGAGCAACGTGTCATTTCCTGCATGAGAAGCGAGACACGGGTTTGAACCGTGTCATTTCAGCTAGAAGGGGCGGGGCTAGTGCAATTTAGGGAGGGACTTCCGGTTTAACAAGGGGTGATTCTGATTGGTCTGTTTTAGGCCACGCCCACCTGTCAAATGATGTGGCACGCGCTGATTGGCCGAAATTTAACATTTGACGAGATATATGAACTTATACTACTTGTGACATAGACTGTCTCCCTAAATTTCCATTTGCTCATTATACAGAGTTGCCAATAGGTGGCTTTATAAATTCTCAAGTAGCTGATTTGCTACTTAGTGCTGCTTTCAGGAGCTACCTTCATTTACCGGACACCTCCTCATGTTTAGCCTGCCTTTCAGAGTTATTATGACTGCTCTCTGCTTATAATTTCTATGCCCTGTTCTAGTTAAGTTCTCAGACTAGGCACGGGGTCATAATGTCATAAGACATTATGCTGCATGCAAAAATCACGCTGCCAATACAGCGCGATTTCTTGCATGCAGCATAATTCTTTTTTTTAATCAAACCCGGTCCCAGACGCAACACCTGGGTTCCTTGCTGCAGTGGCTCAGTCCATTGAGCCATGGCAGCTGCTTGGCAGAGCCCCATCCCAGCAAAGGTCTTATCCTCTGCCTGGAAGACTGCAAGTGGTGTGATACCATGTACAGCAGTATTTGCGGTAGTGCACCGCTCGCTGTCTCGTACAGCGCTATTCCGGGTTAGTGCTAATGTCATACACTATTGAGCATACGACATTATGACCTGGTAGGCTCAATCTATTAGGCATAAGATCTGTCGTGTTTTTTTGTCTGTGTGACTGCATACTCTGCCAGCTTCTCGGCACTTTTATTTTTTCTCAGTCCTTATTTCCCAAGTTCACCTCTGCTTTTCTAACATTATCCCAACCTCTCTTCTTTAGCCTAACTCTATTTAGATTGTACTGTTCTCTTACTGCACCTTCTCTGCCTCAGCCTTCACTGTTTAACTTAGTACAATCTTTGCTGCACCTATCCTCTTCTGTCCTCCTCTCCCCATTCACTCCTTATTTTTGACTGCACTACCTTTACCTGCTTAACCCGCTCACTCAGGCCTCAGTGTTCCAGCCTACACTGTTTTCTTCACTACACAATTTTTGCTATTCCTATTCTCTTTTGTGAGCCAACACTTAAGTATCCTCCCATTCCCTCTCTTTTCTTATTTGCTAACCCTCTACTCCCTGAGTAACAAGCTTATCTCCTTACTCCTTCTTATCACCAACTAGAATGATAAGAAGGAGTAAGGGGATAAGCTTGATGAAAGAGTTACTGGAGGAGAGACATAAGAGATTATGGGTATACCAGGAATCAAGGTGGGTGGCTTCTTTGTTTGAGAGACAGGGTAGGGGATGGAAGGAAGGTAAAGGTTTTGGACAGGACAGAACAGAACAGAATCAAAGGAAGGTACACAGTTCCTATTGGGGCATTGCTAATTCCTTCAGCTAAAAGCCTATCTGAAGTGGTAATGAAATAATGTAGCTCAGGGCAGCCAGCAGAAACAGGCCTCATGGCTTATCGAGTCTGTTTGAGTGTGCAGCAAGCCCCTCATCTTGTTACTCTGGGTTGAGACTCTGTCTGTTGCTGTTTGAACTCAAACCGTCAGATCTTTATGAGCTAAACTCACTGAGGTCATGTGTGGAAGCTGTAAACCTACACTAGCAACTGGCTACTAACATAAAAACAGATTTTTTGGTCCCAAAACAAAGACTCAAGTCAGGAGACCCAAAAAATGAAATAAACACAACACCCACTCACCCAAAGAAAGAGGGTGATAACAAAAAAGGTGGGGCACCTCCTGAGTGCCAACACTGCTACTGCCCACCCACATCCCAAAAACAAAGGTTCTGAAAGGGGAAGGCGGGGAGGAGGTCAGAATACAGCAAGACTCCTCTAGAAGAAACAACATTACTAAGGTGAGTAATTTTTTCTTCAAACAACATGAAGTCTTGCTGTATTCTGACAATAGCAGACTACCAAGCAGTACCTCCATGGAAGAGGGACAGACCCTTCTTAGGAAATAGGCTCTGAAGCGCAGCTGTGCCAAACCGAGCATCACTCCTAGCCTGGATATCCAGGGAGTAATGCTTGGTAAAAGTATGAACTGTTTTCCAGGTAGCTGCTTGACATATCCCTAAGATAGGAATGTCCCTGGCAGCAGCCAGGGAAGCAGCTGTACCTCTGGTAGAGTGAGCCCTCAGGCCTGAGGGTGGAACCTCACCTAGTTTTTCATAGCAATATTGAATGCAAGAGACAAGCCACTTGGCAATGGATCTTTTAGTGGCAGGTTTTCCTTTACCAACCTCACCGTAAGTGAGGAACAGTTGGAGGGAGTCAAACCTGTGACCCGTGGTATGTTCTATGTAGTAACTAAGGGCTCTTTTCACATCTAAACTGTGCAACCTCATCTCACCAGAGGAGGAATGGTCAGTGAAGTACACAGGAAGAGAAATAGATTGGTTAAGGTGGAAGTCTGAAACCACCTTAGGCAAAAACTTCCTGTTAGTCCTGAGGACCACCTTATCTCTATGGAAAGAGATAAAATCAGGCTCTACTGACCAGGCTTGTAACTCACTTATGCGCCTGGCAGAAGTGATGGCCACCAGGAACACAGTTTTCCAAGTCAAGTACTTAAGCTCTGCTGAGGACAAAGGCTCAGAAGGGGGTTGCATAAGCTGAGCAATGCAAACGTTAAGGTCCCAAGCAGGAGCAAGGTCCCTGAATGGAGGATTGGTATGAAGCAATCACTTGAAAAACTTGGAGAATACAGGGTGAGCTGAAAGAGAAGAGGGCTTACCTGCTGAAATGAAAGCAGAGACAGCTGCCAGATGCACCCTTAGTGTAGCTGGTCTGAGTCCCAAGATATTTAGATGGACCATATAGTCAAGGACTGTGGGCAGATCAGCAGACTCTGGGAAAATATGCTTCCCAGAGCACCATATGGAAACTCTTTTCCACTTGGAATTATAAGTAGTTCTGGTGGAAGGCTTCCTAGAAGCCTTTAGAATATCCATAACACCTTGGGAGAGGTATAAATCAGCCAATTCTAACTCTTCAAGAACCAGGCCTTGAGATTGAGAGATTTGAGATTCGGGTACCAAACCCTCCCCTGAGCACAGGTTAATAGGTTGTAATTCCTGGGGAGAGACAGGGGAAGGTGGACTGCTAAGGACAATAGAAGAGGATACCAGGGCTATCTGGCCCAGTCTGGAGCAATCAGGATCACCTTGCAGGGTTGAGACCTGATTTTGACTAGCACTTTGAACAGGAGAGGGAAGGGGGGAAAAGCATACAGGAACTTCCCTTCCCAACTGAGAACTAAGGCATCCAGGTGGACTGAGCCCAACACTGGGGGCCCTGCAGCAAAAAAGGAGAAGTTGGTGATTGACTAGGGCTGCAAAAATATCTATCTGTGGGGTGCCCCATCTGGAGAATATCACCTCTAAAACCAGGGGATCCTGTGACCATTCATGATGGCCCTGAGATATCCTGCTGAGAGCATCTGCCAAGACATTGTCCTTGTCTGGGAGGTGTACTGCTGTGAAGGAGGTGTGCAGTGAATAAGCCAGAGACCACAACTTCATTGCTTCTGTGCACAAGGCCGTAGACCGAGTGCCTCCTTGCTTGTTGATATACCACATTGTGATGGTATTGTCTGTTCTGATCTGAATAACTTTGTTCTGAACAGACTTGGAAAAGGCTTGAAGTGCTAGAAATACTGCTCTGAGTTCCAATAGATTGATGTGAAGCAGAGATTCCTGAGGGGATCACAACTCTTGGGTGGTCAGGTCTTCCAAGTGGGCCCCCCACCCCAAGAGGGAGGCATCTTTAGTAAGGATTAAAGAGTGGAACTGAGTGACAAAGGGAACTCCCTGTCTTAGATTGTTCTGATCCTGCCACCACTGCAAGGCCTGGATCAGAGTTCGAGTCACTGGAATCAGTTTGGTCAGAGGGTCCTTTTTCTGAAACCAAAAGGCTCTCAAGTGGAACTGAATATCCCTCATCTGAAATCTTGCTCCTTGCACCACTGCTGTAGAAGTAGCCATGTGCCCCAGGAGCTGCAGAAAATGCCTTGCTGGACAAGACACCTGTAGGGTGAAAGAAGAGGCCAGTGTGATAAGAGTCCTTGCCCTGTCCAGGGGAAGGAAGGCTCTGGCCTTTTCTGTGTCTAGCTCTGTGCCTATGAAGGTGAGGAGCTGAACATGCTCTAGAACTGACTTTGAAAGATTCAGAAGGAAACCTAGAGAGGTGAGCAGTTGCTGAGTTATCTGTAGGTGTAAAACCTGGTCTGGGGACTGGCCTACTATGAGCCAGTCATCTAGCTATTGGAAGATGGCAATCCTTGTCTTCTTAGAGAAGCATCTACCAGGCATTTTGTAAACATCCTTGGAGCAGAGGTTAGGCCGAAGGGCATTGCTCTGAATTGGTATTGGCCTGAGGGCAGCTCGAACCTGAGGTACTTTTGATGGGAGCTTCTGATGAGAATATGGAAGTAGGCATCATTGAGGTCCAGGGAGACTAGCCAGTCCCCTGGCCTTAGAGAGGATAGAATTATTCACAGAGTCACCATTTTGAATTTTGGCTTTAAAAGGTGCTTGTTTAAGTATCTGAGATCCAGGATAGGCCGCCATTCTCCTGTCTTTTTTGGGGTAAGGAAGTACCCGGAGTACAATCCTTTGCCTTAATGTAGGGGTGGAACCCTTTCCACAGCTCTGAGAGCCAGGAGGGAAGAGACCTCTGCCTCTAGGTCAAGTGCCTCTGATGGATTTGCAGGTGGAAAGGATCTGGCTCTCAGCTTTGGAAATTATTTGAGGCTGAGAACCAGTTCCTGGCTTACTACTTCCAGGACCCATTTGTCTGATGTTAGAGACTTCCAGTCCTGGACAAAGTAAGCCAGCCTGCCCCCTACAGGTGGTGGAGAATCAGCCCTGGCAATCCCATCACGGTACCTGTTTGGCAGGGGTTTAGGCTGAGGGGTGGAAGCAGGTCTGCTTGTACCCCTTCTGCCTCTCCCTCTAAAGAACTCCCTCTGAGCATAGGCAGAAGAGGAGGCCTAGGCTTGGTAGAAAGGCCTATGAATAGCCCTGCCCCTGCCTTTGGGATGATGCCTCTGAGGAGTGGCTTGCCTTTCCTTGGCCTGGGCACTCCTATAGATGGTCCTATATTCATCCATTTTCTTCATGTACTTCTCTGTTTGCTCCCCAAACAGAGAATTACACACAACAGGAAAATCCATGGCCTTAGTGTGGGTATCCTGTGACAGGCTAGTACATCTAAGCCAAGCCATTCTACGAAGTGTCACAGATGTAGCCGTGACTCTAGATGAAACATCATTGGAGTCCACTGCAGCATGGAATTGCACCTTGGATGCCTCAATATCATCAGCAGCCACCTGCTCCAGCTCCTTGGCAATCTGGCCAGGGACTTGTTTTGCTAAAGCCATGACAGTTTCCCATCTGGATTTCTGATACCTAGCAGTATAGGCCATACAGTTGGCCTGTCTGAGTCCCAAGGATGCTGCCATGTACTGTTTCTCTGCCATGGCATCAATCCTCCTGGAGTCCTTGTCTGGAGGGGGGGTGAAGCCAAGGGAATATTTGCCTTATCACAGGCTGCAGCCTGCACTACCCCAACATGGCTGCATTGTTGTGTAAGGAACTCCGTATCTGAGCCTGACAGAGTATACCTCTTGTCCATTCTTTTATCCACAGGAGGTATAGTATTAGAGGTCTTTAAAATCTTAAATGTCTGTTTCCCAAAAGATTTGTGTAAGGGAATAGACAGCCTCCTAGACTCTGGGATATCCATTATTTCCACATAGTCAGGCTCTTCCTGGTCATCCACAGCTTCTTCCATAGGAAGCTGAAGGGTTTCAGCCACTTTCTTATAAAACATGAAATGGGAGGGGGACTCAGAAAGCCTAGGAGGAGACACTCCTGAAGGTCTGTCTGGGGAGATGTCTGGGTCAATGGGCACATCCAGACTTTCAAAACCACATTCACTTTCCTCATACTCCTCTTCCTCCTCCTCCAGTTCATAATATTCCTCTAAATCATAATCTTGAACCGGTGGAACCGGTCGAACCGAGTGCCTTCCTGATGGTGCCAGTTCAGTCGGAACCGGGGAAAGCGACTGCACAATTTTTATCACTTTGGCTATTTCCTCAGTGGTTGGAGGAGAAAGTTTTGGATCTACACCAGCTGATTTTTCCTTTCTTGTTCTCTTAGCCGGAACAGATTCCTCGGAATCGGTTCTCCTTTTGACCGAAGAAGTCTCGCCCTGGTCAGAGGGCACTCCTTCTGGTTCGGTTTGAACCGAACCGGGCTGGCCATCCGGTTCAGCGGACTTTTTGGCCTCCCTTTCCCTGAGCCTGCCGACTCTCTTCTCTAGGGTAGCTGCAGGAAAATTTTTACAAATCTGGCAGTCTGCATAGAGGTGGTCAAACCCCAGACAATAAACACAGGTGGTGTGGGGGTCTGCTTTAGCAAAGACTTCCCCACACACACTGCAGTGTTGAAACCCAGTGGGCCCGGTTTTTCTTTTGGGTTTCTCAGACATTGTTCCAGTCCTAACAAAACTTACCCTTTTAATGGCAATCCGACAGGCAAGACACTCTTATCGGTTCCTGACCATGTTACAGGTCGTGGAAAAAAACGTAATAAAATCTGTTTTTTTTAGAACCGATAAGAACCGGTAACAACACTCTAAAAGTACAGATAAAGATTTTACAACAACTTGATTGGTTCAAACCGAACCGATGAACCGTTTACAAGTTCCACACAGAACAGAAAACAATATAAACCTGTCTAGTACTCACGAATACCACAGACAGAGACTGAACCGACAGGTTATGGTTTAAATTTGGTCGAAAACTGAGAAAAGCAGTACTTTAACCGACAAATTGAACGGAGCAAAAGGAGAAATCGTCGGAGCGACTGTTCAGTGAGGCGGAGAAAAGAATCTGATGGCTTGAATTCAAACAGCAACAGACAGAGTCTCAACCGAGCTCGAACTCAGCGTTCCATGCCTGCCATGGAAAGTTAACTCTTTCATCTCCGGGGCAGTTCGAAGGTTGGGACTCACTGCTATTGTCAGAATACAGCAAGACTTCATGTTGTTTGAAAGGGGGTGGAGTTCTCATCTACGTCCAGTCCAGTACTGCAGTATCCAAAGTTGCTTACCTCTCCTCTGTTCCTCCTCCTGCAGAATGTATCTTCCTTTCATTATCCCTAGATAATGTCAAACATCTAACAATTGGTTGCATGTTACTCCCTCCCCCCCAAGGATGCTAATAATAATATCATTCCATCCTTTACAGCTTCCCTTTCCAACCTCCCCCCTCCCAAGTCAAGATCTTCTAGTCTGTGGAGTCTTTAATATTGATTGCCTTAACTATATTAATAACAAAGCTCATTCAATCTTAGCAGACTCCAGTCTCACATAATATATCTCTGAATCCACTAGCTGAGTAATAAGTCTTGCAACCATTCATTGCTTGATTGGGTAGTGTCTAACTGTCCTCATGGGATTCAGTTGGTTACCATACTTCCTGATAGTATCAGTGACCACTCTCCAACCCTCTGTGTCTGGAACAATGAATTCCCCTACCCTCCCCCCAAAATCACAGTGTCAAGAAACATGAGATGCTGCAATCCCTCAGCCTTCCTGTCCTCTCTATCCGCTGCCGACTGGAGTCCTGTCAGAACCCTGCCTGATATTGATCAGGCATTGGACTACTTCAACACTTTAACAGCTATAATAAATACTCATGCCCCTACCACCAAAAGAAGGTCTAAGGCTTTAAAAGTGCCTTGGCTTCTCATCTCATGCATCTTCCTGACTCAGCATGGAAAAACTTTAAAAAGAATGGCAACCCTTCTGATTGGCTGACCTACTGGCACCTTCTCAACACATGCAAAAGTAAGCTATGCAGCACAAAATGGATTTATTATCGTTTCTTGCAGACAGAACAGCTCACTAACACAAAGGCTTTCTGGAAGCAGATCAATATACTTATGAAAGGTGAATCCACGGTGGTTCGTAGCACCATACATTTATTTTTTTTATTTTATTTTAGTCTTTGGTAACCGGGTACATGATCGTGGCACAACTCTATTGGCCCCCTCAGCTATAGCTGATGGCTTAAATCAATTTTTTCACTGATATTACTAGTCATACCTCACATTTTACCACTTTCTCTGTCTTCAACCTCACCTCCCTTCCACCCAGGCAGATCCTTTCTCGCCCTGAGTTTCATCTAAAATTAGCAACTCGTGAAGATGTGTTACATCTACTTTTGAAGTTAAAGGAGGAAAGGTCCCCTGGTTAGGACTCTTTAGAATCAAGGTTCCTAAAACTTGGTGCTCCAGCCCTAGCAGCACCCATCTGCAACCTGATAAATAGGTCTCTCATCAGCAGAACTGTCCCTGCAAAATGGAAAGTTGCAATTGTTGTCCCATTGCTCAAGTGTGGCCTGAATTTGGTAGAAGATTTCAGAACCATATCCATCTTATGCTCATTAACTAAGTTACAAGAGTGTATTGTTTTTAACCAGCATCAATCTTATATGGAACAACATCACCTCCTAACCGACAGCCAGCACAGATTCATAAAAAATTATAGTACCATAACTGCCCTAACAAAGGTGTCTACAGATATTTTGTAGCTACAGATGGCTACATGAGATGCAAACCGGAGCTGTGAGCGAACTACAACATATACTACGCTAAAAAAGCACGGCTACCCAGTATCAGTGTAGAAGACCACTCAGTTTGGTCCTAAGTTAAAAATCCATTTATTCAAAAGGGAAACATAGCAGCAACACCTCCACACACACATCAAATGTTTTCGAGTCACCTGACACTTTCTCAAGAAAGGTCTTGAGAAAGCATCAGGTGACATGAAAATGCTTGACATGTGTGGAGAGGTGTTGCTGCTATGTTTCCCTTTTGAATAAATGGATTTTTAACTTAGGACCAAATTGAGTGGTCTTTTACATCGATACCGTATCTACAGATATCTTTGATGATCTCGAAAATGGGCTGTTTACTGGAGCGATATTCGTGGATCTCACAAAGGCTTTTGATTTAGTAAATCATAGCCTTCTGTTGGACAAGCTTCACTTATTAGGCTTGGATGTTCATACGCTCTCCTGGTTTAATAGTTATCTGTTTGTCTGCTCCCAGGGAGTGAAATGATTGGGTACCCCCTCCTCTTTTAAGTCCATCTCTCACAGTGTACCGCAAGGATCCATCCTGGGTCTACTTTTGTTCTCACTATTTTTATGGGACCGCAGTATTTGCAAGATCTCCTCTGCCCCTACTGCCTTCTCTGCCCACTCCACCGATGAGGGATTGCTAGAGGTTCCCAGGGTCTGTTTGAAAACTTCAGGAGTGAGATCCTCTGCTTTTGCTGCTCTTACCCTATGAAACTCTTTACCTTGTCTGATTAGAGTGCCTGACCACTGAAGCCTTTAAATCTGCCTTAAAGACACATTTATTTCATTTAGCATTTTTTGAAATTTAAAATTTCTGCTGCCTGCTCATTATTGAATTTTTATAAGATGTATTTTAGTGATTTTATATTTGTACAAGTGCTCTGATAATTATTTGAATTGTGCTTTCAAGAAATAAATTGTTAATTGATAAATAATTTACCGCTTCACTGCGATGGATCCAAGGTGCAGTTTTATGCCAATGATGCTATTTTTTACAGGTCCTCAGGTGCTATCCAAGGGCTGAATCAGAACTTGACCTCAGACTTCCATTCGTTAGAGCGTTGGTTCCTTAAGAACCACTTAGTCCTCAATACCAAAAAAACCAAGGCTGTACTCTTTCAAACCCCCTCTGTGAAAACTGATTCATGTGGCTCATTTCTCATTTGATCCTTATCAGGGTACTCCCTTGAAACTGTCCAGTCATTCAAATACTTAGGATTGTTGCTATACCCCTCTCTGTCCTTTGGGGAGCATGTAACACAAACGACTAAGAAATTTAATTAAAAACTCAGCTTGCTTTATCGTCATCATCCCCTCCTCCACTATACATCCTGTCACAAGATCGTCACCTCCTCCCTCCTCCCCATCCTACATTATGGTGCCCCCTACTCTCTGCTTCCAAACCCACCATTCTCACCCATCTCAGAGCATTATACTACGGGACAGGGCATTTTGCTCTTGGAGCCAACCCGCATCTTTACCACTGCGAAGTGTTAACTGCCCTGGTTTGGCCTGACTATGACAATGATTGCAGGTTGCCACCATTACCTTTACTTATAAACTTACCTTCCTTTCCTTTCCCCCTTCCCCTTGCCTAAGAGACTTACTGAAGTTTCTCCTCATTTGCTCAGATCCTCCTCATCTCCTCTGTTTTTCACACCTTACCCACGTATAGCAATTGGCAAACAGTCATTGCTTACTCTGCTCCATCCACTTGGAACGTACTTTCTTTTTCATCTTTTTCCCCTCGCCTCCTTGGCCTCATTCAAGCACTCCCTCTCAAAGCTCCTCTTGCAGTCTAATCCTTGCTCCTCTCATGCCTAATTCCAGGAACTTAGTTTCACCAAGTCAACTCGTCCTGCCTGGACATGGGTTCTTACAGAATTCCTCCTGAGACTGACAATATTGTAATGCTGTTCAAATTTTGTTTAAATGTTGTATAAATGCTGTATATTTGTCTCCTCACCTGTATTATATCATTTTTTCTTGTTGAAGCTTTATTGTTATATTTGCATACATTTTATGTTCTCTGTTGTTATTTTGCAACTGTCGTGGGTCAACCCTAAAAAAAGGGACTGTATAGTCTCAGAGGGCTCACCCAGTTACCAAAATTCACATTAATAAATAAACCGAAGACTTATCTTGTGTTTTTTAAGCTCATATCATGACTTGCAAGCTCAGATGCAGCTCAGCTTATTATTACACGTTTATCACAAAGTACCTGTGGGTATGTATTTCCTGCATTTTCAACAGAGATTAGTATTGTTTGTGAATGATGCTTACATTGTTGGCATGTCTGTATTATCAAAAATAATTGAACTTACAGCATTACACTATTCAATGTGTAAGCCCCCCAAATTGTGCTTACCTTGTGGGCTCTGGCCCAATCCAGGGCTGATGCCATTCCAAGGAGTCCCGGTGGGATCTGGACCCTGGTGCCTCCTGTCACCTGGTGGCTGCAGCTGCTAATGCTGTCACTGTCCTCCACCCTGTGGGATTGCTGAATGAAGGGGCCAAGGATCAGACCATGGTTTCCAAGCCTGCAGGTGCTAAAAGAAAGGCAGCTTGTGGTCCTGGTGTTTTTGAAAGCTGGGACCACAAAGTAGTTAAACAAGATGGTGGCTGCACCCCTTCTGAGCATATGCGGCCATCGGAACTAAAATTTAAAGGAGCTGCACTCCAATTCTAGTTCAGCCATGTGGCCGTTAGTAAAAAAAGTAGATCCCTGACTCTAGAATAAGCAGAGGAGCCGGGCATCTATAGCAATAGTGACCAGAAGGCCTCCGGTCAAAGGAGAACATAGTGTTAGCCCTGTTAGAGGGCTCAACCAAAGAAATCAGGGCTGGACTACAGGGAGCCCTAAGGGAGACAAAATGACAGCCCCCATAGACAACTACAATGTTGGGGGTGGGGTTACAGTAATTGTTGCAGGCAAGATAGGGTAGTATGTCATGTACATGAAATGTCACAAATCATTGAAGTGGTGTAGGTATGACATTTCTATGTGCATAACAGCCCTGCTCCATGCATTATTTGGTCAGAACTGTTTTGCAAGGTGGCAAGATACAGTACCTTTATTGATTTTATTGATATTTAAACAGCAAAAAGATGCCTTTCTGGATTTTTTTTGTTTAACCATGACACATGTTATAAGCACAATAACCCACTCCAGGGTGTGTGGTTATTGGGGATTAATCAACACCCTGGGCTCTGAGAGAACACTTGGCCTGTGGCTTCATGCCTCACAATGCATCCGGGGTGTTGATTAATCCCCAGTAACCACACACCCTGTTGTGGGTTATTGGTTGCTTAATAAAGTGAACTGGGGGGAACTATTTAACTTGAATGTTAGCTTGTGGCCACATGGACATGAGTGAGAGCTAACAAAAGGGACATTAGGAGGGATACGATGAAGTATAATTTTACAGAAAGGGCAGTGGAGTCATGGAACAGTCTACCAGCCAAAATGGTAGGTGTATAAACTGTTGTTGGTTTCCAGCATGCTTGGGACAGAATGAAGGGTGGAGTGCTTGCTCATGGTGACAGAAACTGGGAGAATTGGGGGAAGTTAGGGAGGGCTTGAACTCTGAAGGGACAGTAGATCCCAAAGCTAAATAGGGAACTCAGGCAGACTGGATGGACCATGTTTTTTTTTTCTGCCATCATTGCCTATGTTTTTGTGTTTCAAAACTGAACAGCAACAGTAGGTGGAACTAGAGAGGATGTGCAAATCTTCATGAGTCAGAAGACAAAGGCAAATGTGTGATTGTACTAGTGTACGCACTGTGGTTGATCTGAAATGTGCTGAGCATCATGGGTGGTTCTCTTGCAGCAAAGGCTTCTTCTTGACCCAAGGAAATGTTATTTTTCAGGGAAACTTCATTGTTTATTTGTTTATTAGAATCTTGGATTGATGCCTTAGAGCCAAGAGCTCTTTTACATAGGTTCCACATCAAGATACATAGGCAAGGTACAACTAAAATTATAACAAAAGGATGAGAGAAGAGAACATACACAAAATGAGCAAACAAAAAATTACAGTGGAACAACACGGGCAGCTATGTACTGGCATTGAACAATGTATGCCGATCAAATGTAATAAACTAACCAAAAGCAAATGAAGAGGGCATTCTTTGCCCACAGGAGGATTAGCTTAATTCTCTCTAACTCTTTAACTGTTGCTGGCTGCTGGTGAGGGGTTCTTTGCCCAGAAACACAGGAGTCAATCAAGCAGGAGTTCCTAGCCTGACTCTCTCTTTAACTGTTCATTGTGCTAGCTGCTGGGAGAGGTAAGAGTATAAGTTTGAATCTGCACAGGAGGCATTTTGTCTCTGAGAGTTTTTTGCCCACCCACTCCACCTCAACTGATTATTAAATGCTTAGTTAGTTGGGAGGGGCACATATGCTCTGCCCAGGGGTGGTCTGATAGCTAAAAAGCAAATAAAAACAAAAGGAGGAGGATCTGCAGCCGGCCCAGTGGCACTGAGGGGTGAGGCATTGGATGCCACACCTTGTGTCATGCCAGTGACCCAGGTTCAGGAACATACTCGGGTTGCTCAGGGGTTAGCCAGAGAGGTAAGTATTTTGTGTCTAGAGGACTGCTCTCCTTCTTCTGGGAGGGGGGATCATGCTGTGTGCTGTTGGCTGGCACCCAGTGGTGGCTGGGTGTCAGCGCAGCCACTGGCATACAAGGGGAAGGCCCACATCCAGGGTGCTTGACTGCCTCCACAGAGGTGGAGACAGCAGTTGCACCCATTACATGGGCAGGGGCTTGTGAGGAAACAGGAGGAAAAAACAGGGCTCAACAGGACCAGTGATGGCCCGATCGCACTCGCGTCTTCCCCAGTTCTGGATTACTGTCTCCAAGGGATGGGAGTAAGCCAGCGCTCCCAGATCCTGGCTCTACCAGAGGGGAAAAGCTGCAGGAGAATGCTGGGGGTTGCAGAACAGAGTGATCAGGGCCTGAAGATGTATCCCTTGTTCGATCTACAGGGGAGGATAAATAAGTAATATAAAAAAAAGGAGAAGGAACTGCTGATTATATCACATAAGTGGACATTTCTACATTTAAATTGCATGATCTTGTCAATTTCACTCTAGTAGGAATAAGATAAGTTTGACAGGAGCACAGAGCAGAAAGGAGCAAGGGCTGCAGAAATATATCATGGTCATAAATAAACTCTGTAAAAGGGAGAGAGGCTGTAAAAAAGCACACTAAAAGAGGGTACAGGTATACTTAAGAAGTTTGTAGGATAGCAAAAGGAGTGATGCAGTGCAGTAGGTGTGGAGCAGCAGTGTTCAGAAGACCTTTCTGGGAACTGCAGTGCTGCCTCATTTGCAGACACCTCTCTGGGCTGAGGAAGAAGGTTGCCAGACTTCAAGCACAGTTGGCAGGAGTATTGAGGACCTTTGCCCCCACCTAGGAATCACCATATCACCAGCCACTATCACAGAGAGTACTCAGTCAGAGGCCTGGATGGACTACAAAGGGTCCAGGAAGGTTGAAGAAAGTGGAGCTCAAGCACCCCCCCCACACAAAGTACAACTAAAGAACAAACATGATGTTCTCAAGGAGAGGAGGATCCCTGAAAGGGAGCCCAAAGTTGTGATCAGGGGTGAAGGGCAGACCCACCAGGAGGGGGGCACATGGGACAGGGCCAGAGAAGGAAGCTTCTCCTAGTGGGGGACTCAATAGTTCAGGGCATGGAGATAGGATCAGGCATCAGGAGGGAGAGGGAGGTTATGTGTCTCCCAGGAGGCACAGCTCTAAGGGAGGGGGAGCGATTCCCAGTATAGGGAAAAAAGAGTTTGGCTGTGGGGGTGGATGTGGAGGTTACAGTACGGGGGGTGATAGAGTGGTTCAGGGTGAAGGGTAGGGATGGCATTGAGGATGAGGGAGCTTCAGGTGGGAAGGGGACAAGACAGGTACAGAGAGTGATGGGGAAGAGACAGGACTGGGAAGGTGGCTGGAGGTGAAGTTGAGGGTACAGATAGGGACACAAATGTGCAGAGCAGGGTGGACTCTCGGGACAGGCACAAGGAAAGAGAGTTTAGAGGAGGAATGAGAAATGGGGGGAACTTGCTAGTGCTGGGTGAAGGGTGATGCCATACTAAAAGGGATCATATGGGGGTGTAAAGGTGAAATACATAGTTGCATTTGGGTAGAGTCTGTACCTGGGTTGATGGCAAATAAAGCAGGACAGGCTATTCTCAAGTGTGCAAAGAGGGGAAGACATAAACCACATGTGGTGGTGCACGTGGGTAAAAACGGCTTGGCAGGGGAAATGGTAGAGGTGGTTAGGAAGAGGTTTATGGAACTGGGTAAGTTGAGTGAAGAGGCAGGGAGCTCAGTGGCCTTCTCTGAGGTACTCCCGGTGCCCAGGGCAAGTATGGCAAGAAATGGTAGGATAGATGAATTTAACAGTTGGCTGGGAAATTGGTGTCAATCCAAGGGGTACAGGTTAGTGGAAGGCTGGGGCAGGGTCTGAGACAGTGGGGATCTGTACGAAGGGGACAGATTACATTTGAGCAGGGAGGGGAAGGGGGTGCTAAAAAAAATCAAAATTTAAATACCTATAAATCTTCTTTCTCTGATGGCTGGTCTCTTGGCTTCCTTATGCCTGGGCTGTACCTCCTGATGCTGGTGGTAGACAGAACTAAAGCTCTGTGGCAGGGGGATAGGAAGCCCCCCACAACCTGTTGTCTCCAGTCATTCCTAACGCAGTCCCCCTGAGGCAATACTATGAGAACTTGGAAACAAAAAACACAAAAAAGTTATGTCATAATTGTCCCTGAGGCCAGCCAACTATGTATATTCTGTGAGGGAATCCAAAGCCCGGAGACCAACCGTCAGAGAAAGAAAATTTACAGGTATTTAAATTTCGATTTCTCTCTCCTAAGCTGGTCTCCGGGCTTCCTTACACTTGAGATAGCCAAGAGCAGTGCATCCCCAAATGTCCCAGGTGGGAAGAATGTCAAGTGACCATAAGTGTCCATCACTGTCTGAAGCCCAAGGATGCCTCCACCGAGGCCATCACATCCAGCTTATAACATTTTGTAATCATTGGAATGAATGACCAGTTGGCTGCTCTGTATAAGTCTGCTGGAGATGCTTATATGAAGGGGCTATAGCTCTGATGGAATAGGCTCTCACTGGGCCAAGCAAGGTTATTCCAGTCTGATCATAAGCTTTGGGAGGTGACGGATAGAATCTGTCTGGCTATAGAGCCTTCTGAATCCATGTTACTCTTAATTTTGGCCAGTAGTTGAAATGGACAACTTGAAGTTTTGTGAAGGCCTCCTTCCTCTTCATATACATTTTCAACACTTGCCTCTGGTCTAGTGGATGAAAATTCCCTTTCCTTATAGTTTCTTGGAAGTGGGAAGAAGGAAGGAAGGAAAAATGAACCCTTAATTATAATGGAAGGTAGACCTAACTTGTGGCCATAAAGAAAATATTGGATCTGTTCGACGTACCATAGAGCCTGATGAAAGACCGTGTACAGCTCTTGGGTGAACAATGCTCCTAGGTCACTGAATCTCATGGCTGAAGTAACCTCTATCAGAAAAAAGTGACCTTCATTCTGAGATGCCTGAGGGATGTCTCCCGGAGAGGCTCCAAAGGAGCTTAGGCCCCAGCCTTGGGAACTAGACAAAGACTCCGAGGTGGTAGTGTTGGTTGAATGGAGGGTGTTTTAATGGTGCTGCTATTAGAAACCTCAGACATGGGGTGTTTTAATGTTGCTGCCTCTAGAAACCTCCAGACACGGGGATGTAAGCGCAATGGTTTTCCTAAATACAACAACAAGAGTGCCTCTCACGCAGAAACATGAACTGTTAAGGTGGCCGGCTGTAGTCCTTTTTCCAACCAATCTTAAAGGATCTGCAGAAATACAGGTGATTATATTGGATGGTTCTGTATGTGAATGGAATGAAGCCAGAACCAGAATTTTTTCTAGATTCCACAATACACCTTAGAGGAAGAAGGGACACAAGGGTTCCCCATCATTTTAATAACAAGAGCTGTGTAGCCTAGCTCCTAGGAGTTTTCAAGCTCCATCCCCAGCCTAGAGTGACAGGTTGTTCAAATTGGGATGCTGAACCAGACCTTGAAGGATAAGGTCCATGCTGAACTTGAAGGTTAAGAGGTGGTTACCTTGACATATGAATGAGAAGCGGAAACCATGTGCGGAAAAGCCATAAGGGACAGACTACCATCATGTCTGCCCTGACAAGAGTCGCTTTGTGGAGGACTGTTGATAGAAGCGGTATTGGAGATAAGGCATACAGGAGACCAAACTGACCCCAGTCTCGGTAAAAGATGTCCTGAGCCAGTACTGGTTCGTTCTTGGCCAGGAAGCAGAATTGCTTTACCTTGGAGTTCCACGAACAGGCAAAAGGATCTTTCTAAGGATTGCCCCACTGTTCTATTATTTATTTTTTATTTTTTTTATTTTAGTCTTTGGTAACTGGTAAGGCCCACTAGGTACAAGTGCCTGTTTTCAGGGGGCGACCTGGGAGCACTGGGTGGTTAAGTGACTTGCTCTGAATCGCACAGTATGCAAGTGGAGGTTGTGAGAATCAAACTCAGGTCTGGTCTGCTGGATGTATGAAGCTCGTTCACACCTCGTTCCTCTAACCTCTAGGCTATACTGCCAGCCCGTTACTAGGATGTGGAAGGCACTGTCCTTCAGCTCCCAATCCCATGGTAAAACAACCTTGCGACTGAGGCAGTCTGATGTTGCATTTTCCTGTCCTTGACTTTCCATTGCTTCGTGGTGCTCGGCCCACTTAAAAAGGAGAAGGGAGTCCTTTAGCATTTATGTGCTTCTTGTACCACCCTGATGGGTGATGTATTCCAACCTTGTCCTATTATCAGTTGAAATCAGTCCGTCCTGATTGAGGAATTGCTGTTCAGAGTGCCTCAAGGCAAGGCATACTGCACTCATCATGAGGTTGTTTATGCCATACCTTGTATTTAACAGGGACCGCCTGCCCTGTGCTGACAACTAATGCAAGAGAGTTCCCCAGCTCCTGAGGCCTGCATCGGTAGTGATTTGGGTTTGGTATGGATGGCCCAACTTGCCACCCATCGTAACCACTGTCCTCCGAGACCATCACAGGAGGGAGGGTTTAATCTGTCCCAATTAGCTGCGTGAAAACATAAGCAGGCAGCTGAGAAGCTGTGTGAAAATCCTTGATGAGTTTTAGCCAATCCTTTCACTTAGTTTCCAGGGCAAACCCTTTTGGCTTGTGTCTTGATGTTTGACCCCAGGAGGATTTAGGTCTGGTGTGGTGTTAGGGAACTCTTTCTCAACCTAATGAGAAATCCTGGAGGATTTAGGTCTGGCATGGAGTTGGGGAACTCTTTCTCCAATAAATAAGAAATCTATGTGCCAACGGGACTGCGACTACCTCCGCCCCCGCATGTACTGTTTGGCTGAGCTGTGGGGCCTTTATGTGGACTATGCCCACTACTGGTATCTTTAATAATGTCCATGGGTCTGAGGGATACCCAAATGGCCAAGTTTTGAATTGAAGAACTGCTCCCCCACCTTGAATTTGAGCTAGTGCTTGTGTAGTTCCTGAATAGGAATCTATCTATGGGCATTTTACAAATCGATGGATGTCAGAAAGAACCCCTTTTTGCAGTTCCCTGATATTTGATGGCAGATTTCCACCTTGAAGTGTCTGCGGTGGATAAAATTGTTCAGGAGTTTGAGATGTAGGAGGGACCTGAACCCCGCTGTGTGTTTCTACACTATGAAGAATAGGGCGTATCCTTCTAGTTGATCTCTGTGGGGGAACTTTGTTCAATATCCCCTGTCTGTAGAAGGTTTGTGTCTTTTGGATGGGTTACCGGAGCTAGGGGAAGGCACCACATGAGGTAGTGGGGGCTTGCTGGTGATGTGTAGAACCCATCTGACTGACTTGATTTGGACCCATTCCACGAAAAAATATGAAAGTATGCCCCCTACTCGAGGATGGTCCCAGATACTGAGAAGTTAAGAGTTTGATCCTAGTTATAAGCTTAGTCATGAAATTTGCGTCTGGGGTCTCAGGACACTGAATTGCCCCTGCACTTGACTATGGCATGCATTACCAAACATCTCTTTGAAGAGGTCCCTGCCTGCTAGGGCCAAAGTCAGAGGCTGTGGCAAGCTGAGGTTTAAGCATTGCCCTGGACATCTTCCTCTTGCACGCTTGCTGCGCAGTCCTACCGGTCAAGGTTTCGCCCACTAGCTCCCCCTCCGAAAGAAGATAAACTGGAGTCTTAGGAGTCCAAGGAACGCACCCTGCAACACTTTCCTTTATGAGTGCACCTCGATTTCCTTCTATATCTTATCTTTCTCCTGAGATGTGAGGAATTTTGATCCTCCTAGGACAACTGCCTCTCAGGAGTGAGGATAGGGATGGTCTGTTTCTTGTACCTTCTTGTGAGGTCTCACCTCTGGTGATCCAGGTTGTCCGTCGAAGCATACTGGATCCAGAGCAAGGCCCTATTTACCTGGTTTATGAGGTCTGGTGCCAGAGGGGGCCTGTGGACTGTTGGGTCCCTCTGGTGGCTGCCACTTATTCTGACCTGTGGGCCATCAGACTGAGCCGAGGAAGGTCTGCCTCCATCACGTCTTCCCCATTCGTAGACATTGCCCCTTCAGACATTTTAGGCAAAGTGACCCAGCCAAGGTGCATTAGTAGCAGGGGACTTGCAGTACTGGCATTTTCTGCCCCTGGAAGGCTTGTGTGAGGCCATAACACCAAAAAAGGCCCTATTTCTCTTTAATTCAGAGTACCACCCCCAACCCCCCACAGCTTCCTGTTGTCATGCTGGGATTAAATGTGCTGGCCCTTTAAGAGTTGTGCTGGTCCTGTAAGGGCCAAATACTGAGCTGTCCTTGTGTAATCCATACTTTTATTTTATTCCTACTAGACTATGCAGGAATCCGGCCTCTGGGGAGCCTATGCAGGCAACTCTCTGGGCATCACTTCTTGCCAGTTTGGGTGGGGGGGAGCAGAACGCTAAGCAAAAGCTCTGGATTAACTCTCCTCCTGCACTGTAGTGCTCATCAATGGAATTCCCTGAACATTGATGAGTTGCTAAAGCCGCACTGCAGGTCCACCGTCGACTAGCAGCTGAGGTGATCGGATTGCCAGCTGTCGAAGGGTTGCCTCTGATTTCGACTGGTTATGCCCCTTAATGCTCGTCGACGAAGAGTTCCCTTGCTGTGCTCATTGAGGAGTTGTCTTGCTCCAGATTAGGGCCCCTTATTTCCTGCAGCACTCGTCGATGAGAGCTCCCTCTACGTCGATGAGCTGCCACCATCATGCTGCCAGACCACCATCGACAAGCGGCTGATACAAGCAGAAGCCGGTTGCCAATGGAAAAAATACAGGGCTGCCGTCTAAGGGGTGATATATTCTCCCCAAGCCCTCCAGTGCTGTTTTTACTCCCTTACCTGGATTTTCACTTCACTGAGGGGATAAATCCTTCCCAAGCAAGTGCTCCGGTGCTGTTTAAATTCCCCTAGCACAGACCTTCACTGCAGTGAAAAAGCATTGCAGAACTGAGTGCAGAAAGCACTGGAGAAAAAACACCACAATTAAATGGGGCCAGTCATCCTTTCTAACACTCCAGTGTCGTTTTGATTCCCCAAAATAGACTTTCACTGTATTAAAGGAGCATTCCAGGCTGAGTGCAGAAAGTGCGGAGGAAAAAAACAACACAGTGAAATGGGGCCAGTCTGTGCAGCTGATAAGGCTGAGACTGGCATCCACACTTGAGTTCTTAAATACAGCTGTGATTTCCAATATCCACATTAAATCAAAATTGCTTGACTTACAGTTTGCTGTCTTCAGCTCTGCCACATGGCAGAGCTCTGCTTGCAGAGTAACTGCCAGACTGAAGGCAGGAAGTAAACTGGAGACTTCAGGATGTGGAGAGCGGCCTATCCCCCTGCTGCAGAGCTTTAGTCCTGCCTACCACCAGCATCAGGAGGTACAGCCCAGGTGTAAGGAAGCCTGGAGACCAGCTTAGGAGAGAGAAAGAGGTTAGAAGAATACATAGAAACAACGGTTAATTTAAACTTGGCAGGGGGTACTGAAGGGAGGGCTCTCCAGAGAGGGGAGACAAATGAGCCTACCCCCGTACAAACTGGGTTGGAAGCAGGGAGGGATCAAAGGGCAGGGCTGAGAAGGGTGGGAAATTGGGTAAGGAGTGTAAAGGAACATCTTGGAGGGTTGACTCCTTGAATGCAAGGAATCTGGGGGAAAAAATACAGAACTACAGGCTCTGTTGGCAGAGGAAATGGTGGACATAGCTGCCATCACAGAAACATGGGCCAACCAATACCAGAAGTGGGACCTGATGATCCCATGGTATAGGATTTACAGGAAGGATGGGGCAAAGGAAAAGGGGGAAGGGTAGCAATGTACGTAAGGGAAGGTGTAAAGGGTGCAAGAGAAGAGGGGGAGGAGGGTAGGACAGAGGCCTTGTGGATTCAATTCCAGGACACAAGGATAGGATTCTCAGGATGGGGGTAGTGTACAGACCACCAACTCAGGGGGTAGGCCTGCACAGGGAGCTACAGAGCAAATTAGGAAGGTGTGGGGGAAAGGCAACACAGTGATCGCAGGGGACTTCAATCTACCAGGAGTGGACTGGGGTACCCCAGCCACCTCGAGTACTAGTGAGAAAATACTCCTGGATGTTTTCCAGAACTGCTTCCTGGCACAAATGGTCACTGAGCCATGTAGGCTGGGGAATGCACTGGATCTAGTTCTGCTGAACAGGGAGGCTGTAAGGGAGGTGGGGGTAGAGGACCCACTGGTTGGGAGTGACTACCACTCGGTGTGGTTCACACTTAATATGAGCAGAGAAGCAGTGGGTACAGGGTCTTGGGTGGTGGACTTCAGACAGGCTGACTTTGGTAGGATGGGTGAAATCTTAAGGGGGCAACTTGAGGGAATACAGCCATACTGGGGTGCGAATCAGAAATGGGAAAAAATCAAATTGGGGATATTGGAGGCTACTGAGACATGTACCAGATTGCAGAGCAAACAGGGAAGGGCTTAAAAACCAAGCTATGTGAGTATGTGAAGCTGTCCAAGGAAGTTACAGGGGAGACAGAGCAGCTAAGGCCTTCAGGGAATTGAGGCTGGTGCAGGGCATCAGGGAGTGGGGAAAATTACTTCTTCAGATATATACAGGAGAGAAGGAGCTGCAAGGACCAGGTAGTTAGGATGAGGAAGGACAGGAGGTGGGCAGAGAAAGGGGTGGATCAGGCAGAAGCACTGTATGAGTACTTCTGTTCTGTATTCATGAGGGAGAAAGAAGGGCAGCTACTGCAGGGGGTGGGCAGGGTGAGAAGGGGGGGCAGAAGGGGTAACAAATGGGGTGATCACTGACGGTAGGGTATTGGAGGGGTTAAGGGCTCTGAGGGTGGATAAGGCACCAGGACCAGACAGCATACACCTCAGGGTGTTGAGGGAAATGGCCGAGATCCTGGCTGGACCACTGTTGAAACTGTTTAATACCTCCCTGGATACAGGGTGCATGCTGCATGACTGGAGAATGTCCCAGGTGGTACCCTTCCATAAAACTGGACCAATGAATGAGCCAGATAATTACAGGCCAGTAAGGTTAACTTCCATTGTAGGGAATATGATGGAGACAACACTTAAGGAAAGACTGGTGACCTTTATGGAAGACGGTGAGCTTCAGGATAGTCGCCAGCATGGGTTTGTCTCCAGAAAAAGCTTGCCAGACAAACCTAGTTGAGCATCACAACTGGGTCATGAGGAAATTGACAAGGGTCATGCGGTGGATGTCATATATTTGGACATCAGCAAGGCCTTCGATTTGGTGCCGCATGGGAGGTTGGTAGTGAAGTTGAGATACGTGGGGGTTGGGACTAAGATGGTTAAATGGATTGAGAATTGTCTGCAGAGGAGACAGCAGGGGGTAGTGGTGGTGGGGGACTCTCATCTCCAAGGGCTGTGATGAGCAGGGTGCCACAGGGATCGGTACTGGGGCCAGTGCTGTTTGGAATATTCATAGCAGACGTCTCATGTGGCATCAGGAATAAGATCAGTCTATTTGCTGACGATACCAAACTGGAGCAGTGGTGGATGATATAGCAGGTTGGCAGGGACTGAAGGACAACCTGACCAAACTGGTGGAGTGGTCGGGAGCATGGCAGTTGGGGTTCAATGCGTAAAAGTGCAAAGTCCTGCACTTTGGAGCAAGGAACCCAGGGAAGGGTTACCAGCTGGGAGGGGTGTAGCTAGGCTCCAGTGAGGAGGAGAAGGATCTAGGGGTGGTTGTAACAGGGAAAATGAACAATACAGAGCAGTGTACTGTAGGAAGGTGGCAGTGAAAGCCAACAAGATGCTGGGTTGTATAATGAGAGGGATCTCCTCCAGGAGCAGGGAGGTAATCCTGCCTCTCTACAGGGTGCTGGTTAGGCCTCACCTGGAGCACTGTGTGCAATTCTGGTGCCCATATCTGAAGAAGGATGTGCAGTTACTGGAAGGGGTACAATGCAGGGCAACAAGGATGATCCAAGGACTGGAGGATAGACCACATGAGGAGAGGCTGAGAGAGTTGAACATGTGCTCCTTGGAGGAGAGAAGGGACCAGGGAGATATGATTGAGACTTTTAAGAACATACAGGGGATAAATAAGGCAGGCACTGAGGGGATACTCAGGCTGAGGTGGGGGGAGGGACATGAGAGGACACAGCTATAGATTGGAGGGGGAAGATTTAGGCCAGAAATGAGGAGATACTTTTTCATGGAGAGGGCTGTGGCAGAATGGATTGCTCTACTGGAGGAGGTGGTAGCCTGTAAGACAGAAGGGGATGGGACAAGTGAGAGTGGGTAACTGGGAAGGGATAGGGCAGGGCAGCTGCAAAGTGAGGGTGCTAGCTGCACACTCGAGCAGACTTGATAGACTAGGTGGCCTATTTCTGCTGGCAAATTCATGTGTTCATATAAATGTAAAGATCTACATTCGCCAGGCTGGTGGCACTGAGAGTTGAGGCACTGGATGCCCACACCTCGTGCCATGCTGGCAACCCGGGTTCGGATGTGAGCCCGGGCTGCCAGGGGCTGGCAGGAGAGGGATAGGATTGAGCATCCGGAGGACTAGTCTCCTATCTCGGGGTGGGATCTAGGGAGTTACTGCTCTATAGCTGCCCCTGGTGACAGCCAGGGGCACTACTAGAGTGGTTCTGAATGGGGGCAGAGTGCAGCAGACATTGACACGTCATGCCCAGATGTCATTGCATACTACACTCCGTAGAGGGACCGAAAATGGAAAAAGGGGGCTCCAGTTGGGCAGCATGAGCTTCTGACCCTCACAGCCCGACCCGAATGGCGCCTCCTCAACTAGATCCTGCTCCGGGGAGTTGAGCTGAGAGCTCCTCACCACCTCTCCACAGGGGGTAATCTGTGGGGGACTAGAGGAGGTTGGCTTGATCTCAGGAGTCAGGGCAGGAGGGGTCAGTAGGGATGTCAAGCCAACTGGAGCCCGGGGGATAAAAAAAAAAAAATTACATTTAAAATAATTTGCTATCTAACTACACATATGGGGAAACAATTGCAGATCAGAGGCATTGTCAAGGTGGGGGAGAGGAAGGAAGTAAGGCAACGAGATTAAGGTGGCGGAAGAGAGGAGTGGGGTGAGGAGGTAGAAGTGTTAAGTTGAGAGGTGGAGGGGAATTCAGAATAAATTGAAATGGAGAATGGGAGCAGGAAGGGAGAAGGGGTAGGGGAGGGATGGGGAGGAGGCTAGGAAAAAGGGGGGACAGTGAAACAAGGAAAGATAAGTGTAGAGGGTTGGAAAAAATTAAGTAAGAGCAGGATGGGTGGGGTGGTTGTGTAAAAACACTTGTCGCTCAGAGCAGGCCTATTAAAGGATTAATTGTTGCAATCACAGGAGGTGCAAACCACCCATACAGAAAAAGAAGGGTAGCATTTCAGTTGTTTTATTCTCAAAGTCCCTTCACTTCTCAGTATTTGTACCATTCATCCATTTATTTTCCATCTCTTATCATTACCCTTCATTTTTTGTTCCAAAATTCCTTCAAATGCCCTTCAAATGACCCAGCTTTTTAAGCAGTTTATTCTGAACCATTCATTTTCATTGTTGTACTATTCTGAACCATTAATTTTCCATTTTTTATTAAAAGTTCTTCCAATATTCCTTCAAATACCCTTGAAATGACCCAGTTAAATTTTAATTATTCTGAACCAATTCATTTTGCTTTTTGGGGGGCTGTTCATGTTTCTTTCAGTTCATTCTCTCCTGAGTGTAGGACAACTATCCCTGACTTGATTGTAATTGTCATCACCTGTAACTAACTTTGCCACTATGTTAGCACTGTTTTTGAACTCTCCTTATTATTATGATGTACTGTGTCCTTGCTCCACAATTGTACTTGTATTCCTTGGATATACTGTACTGTGCCCTTGCTCCATTGTTTGTACTTGTATTCCTTGGATGTACTGTACTGTGCCCTTGCTCCATTATTTGTACTTGTATTCCTTGGATGTACTGTACTGTGTCCTTGCTCCACAATTGTACTTGTATTCCTTGGATGTACTGTACTGTGCCCTTGCTCCATTATTTGTACTTGCATTCCTTGGCTGTACTGTACTGTGCCCTTGCTCCATTATTTGTACTTGTCTCCTTCTGTAACTAATTCCGGGTCACCCCTGACAAAGGGACCTTCGGGGCTCAGTGGGCTTACCCGGTTACTAAAATTGAATAAATAAATAAATTATGAGGAAAATCAGTATCTTCACAGAGCAAGAGTACATGTGGTTGTAAAATATATTAGCTCTCTGTCAAATGCATAAAGAGGTGTATGTGTGTGATAGAGGTTGATCAGTCTATTTGTGATTGCATGCTGCTTAGATATCATGAAGCTCTTACAGCATAGGAGCCCCCATATTCAGAAACAGATGAAAGCACAACTTTCGTATAGGTACAGAGATGATTATAGCAGCCTGTGGACAAATCAAAGTATCTTTGCTTCCAGATCTATGAGCATTCCCGTATTTTACAGGAATGGTAGCAGAAAAATGGGATACAGGAAGGAGATGGATGAGGAAGCATCATAGCATCTTTGACGTTAAAACCACCTGCTAATGACATGCAGGACATGGTGCCAAAGCTGAAGCTCTGGCTGTCAGCGCTGTTGATTTTTGGTGATTGCTCATCATAAGTCCTCCATTGCAAAGTAGTTCCCAGCAGGATAACAGGTAAACGAGGACAGGATGACAATGCTAAGTCAGTGGAACTTTCAGTTTAGGGGGGGCAGGTCAGGAGGGATTTGGAAGGGAACCTCCGAGGTGAGACTGAGTAGTGAACCAGCTGGCTGTCTGTTGATCATGCAGGGGATTAGTGGGCTAGACCACTCAAGTTTAGAACAGTTAATATACATCTCAAGCTGGCAAATTGTGAATGAGTCAGTTCATTTCACTGGTTTCGTGTGCTATGGTAAGAGTGGAGTGGATGTCCCTGGACAGGCAGGCCATGAAGTAGTTGCTCTGCCCACTAGAACATACATGGGTGTATGCTGATTCTCTGGCCCACCACCTTGATTGTCAGATCTGGATCTTCTCTGAAGCTAAGTTGTCACCTTAGCTCATGCAGACACCCTGGACCCTCACTTCTTTGGTCAGCTCTGCACTGACCAAATGGCTTCACAAAATGTACAGTCTGCTTGTCTCAGCTCCAGCATCACTACTGTATGTAACAGGTGATGTTGAGCTTTCCTCCACCCTTCTTCTCCTTTGATGCGACCTTGGCATTATTAATTTGGCATTGATTGTTTACAACACTGCTGTCCGTTGATGGGCAAGTGATGTCTGCTCTCTTTTTCCAGATCCATCTGAAGCACAGAGATGAGAAAAACCCACAGGGTGATTAGGAAAATCCCCACTGGCAAGGCATCACTGCTGTGCTGCTGTGCCCTCCTCTCCTAGTCCTCAGTAGAAGGGGAACAGCATCAGGGGCCAGTGAGTGATGCCAAAGGAGTCTCCTCAGAACTGCCCCTCCAGTTAAAAGGAACGGGGCTCACTGATCCCCATCCTCCCTATAGTCTGTAAACTTAATGTATTGTAAATGTTAAAATTGCTAATGGGCGAGCAATGCCTCGCTCTAAACTGGACGTGAAGTCTGAGTTAAATAATGATTTCAACTGCTAATAAACTATTTAAACTGCCAGCTCAGTTTCTGTCATCAGTTTAAAAAGTAACTTCCCCAGCATTTTTTTCAGACCTCTTTTTAACATGGCAGAAAGCCTTACCTCCCCTGGAGTTCATCCATACATAAAGTATAGTTTTTCAAGCCCTGGTTTACACAAAGAAAGGGACTGTATTTTGGCACCATGAAGGTAAGCTACCAATCCCTTCCACTTCCAAGTCTTGAGTGCCGTCCCCACGCTAGCATGTTTTATTTATTTAGTTACATGGAGAGCATGGGGCCATGCTCTATAGACTACTACAGGGGCTGATTTAATGTCTTTTTGTTAATAGTTCAGGGTTCTGATTTGGACTAATCAATGCCACCCCTTAACTAACAAGAGTTTTGTTAGATGACCTGGATGGAAGCCCTTAAAAGGACATTGAAGCCTATAGTTGTCTATGGAGTGTGCCCCCAAGCTCGCCATATAATTAACATCACCAAACATTTTTTTTTCAGTCTTTGGTAACAGGGTAAGGCCCACTAGGCACAAGTGCCTTTTTTCAGGGGTGACCTGGGAGCACTGGGAGGTTAAGTGACTTGTTCAGAGCCACACAGTATGCAAGTGGAGGTTGTGAGAATCAAACTCAGGTCTATTCACTTGGATGTACCAAGCTCGTTCACACGTCAGTCCTCTAACCTCTAGGCTATATTGCCAGTTCATTATTGGAGGAATAACTGAGACCCTCCATTAATAGTTTAGCCGGATAGAGAGGGTTGTAGATGTATGGAACTGCCTTCCTGAGGAGGTCAAGGAATCAAGAACAGTGAGGAAATTCAAGAATGCATGGGACAGACATAAGGCAATTCTAGTGGGAGTAGGAGGAAGTAGGCTATTGGTTAACTAGGATCTGCAGCTTATCCATCAGGTAGGGAAATGGGCAGACTAGGAGGGACAAGTGGTCCTTATCTGCCAGCAAATTCTGTGTTTCTATGTTTCTAAGCTGCCTGCCCATCACCCCTCCCTCTGTCCTGATGTCCTGCATGTGTAACAATCCATTTTCCTAATACACCCTGTGTTTTCCATCACCTCTCTGGGTCCCATCAGACTCTGCACAGGCCCTCAGTTTCCCTAAGCTAGGGTCTGTCCGTTGTGCTGCTGCTAAGTCTTCCAGCTTACCCAGAGCATGGGGCATACCCCCATCAGTTCCCAGGCTAAGATCCATAGCTGTGACAATAGGGGACTCAGTATCACAGCTTTCCCCCTTCCTTGGGTGATGTGTCACCCCTTCCTCCTGAGAACAACCTTCAGTAGCAGTTGGGTTCACTGCCACTAGGGGAAGTTCCATCCCCCTGTTATTACCCTCTTTTTCAAGAGCTACAGGTTGGATGGCCTGTCTTATAACCTGTCCTGTCTGAATTTCTGTGGGGTCTGGCTCCTGGTCACAGCCCAAACCACTCCCTGTGAAACATCATTCCCCACAATATCATCCATAATGAGTTTTTCAGCTAGAGCCACCTTCTGTACCCCTTCACCTTCAGCTCCCCAATCCAGGGTAACACTGGCTAATGGGTAAGTTTTCCTTTCCCCTGTATAATCCCTCACAGAGACAAACTGATTTGGCAGTATTTGTTTAGCACCACCAAATCCTCTTTCACCATAGAAAGAGATGCTCCTGTATCCGTTAGTCCCCTAGTTTGTACCTTATTCACCATGACTGGGTGAATGTGCCCCCTCATATTGTCAGGGAGAGCCTCAGCAATACAGTGGGCTATTGTCTCTGATTGCACAGGCCCTTTTACATTCTTGGCTTTTTTAGGACAATGCCTAGACAGATGGCCTATCTGGTGATAATACCAGCATTCATCATGTTTCTTGTCCCCAACCTCCCTTTTGGGCACCTGGGGATTCCCTTCTTTTTGCAGGGACCCTGTGGTTTTTGGTTGTCCAAAATGCCCACTTTTCCCTTTCACCCCTGAATTCCCCTTGGGAGCAACCCTGCTTCGAGCATAGCGATATGCCAGCTCTGCGGCCACTTTCGCAGCCTTAGGATCTCGGTCCTCTGACCAAAGCTTTAAGTCAGGTGAGCAAATCCAATAAAACTGTTCAAGCAATACCACCCCTTCAATAGCTTCAACAGAATCTGCTTTCAGCCCCTCACACCATTTTAAATATTGATGCTGTTCTGTGGCTACCTCCTCAAAGTTCATTTCTGGCCCCTTTCAGAGTTTCCAGAACCTGGCTCTGTAGGCATCAGGGTTCAGATCATATTTTTTTTTAATAAAGCAGTTTTTAACTTGTCAAAATCTTTACTTTCAACATTGTCCGTCTGGCCCAATGCTTCCCTCCCCTTGCCAATAGTAGAGACAGGTGGAAGCTCCAGGTCTCTCTTTGGGCAGTCTGGCCTGGATAAAGACCTTTTTAAATTAATTAAAAACATGTCCATATCCTCCCCCTCTTTAAACTAAGCAGTTCATTTTGAATTTAACTTGTACCCAAGTCCTGGAGTTTCAGACCCGCCTCCACCACTTATTTTTTTATTTTATTTTATTTGTTATTTTAGTCTTTGGTAACCGGGTTAGGCCCACTAGGCACAAGTGCCTGTTTTCAGGGGTGACCTGGAGTACTGGGCGGTTAAGTGACTTGCTCAGAGTCACACAGTATGCAAGTGGAGGCTGTGAGAATCAAACTTTGGTCCAGTCTACTGGATGTATCAAGCTCATTCACACCTCATTCCTCTAACCTCTAGGCTATACTGCCAGCCCTGCTATGCCATGCCAAACATGCTAGCATGGGGCAGTGCTCAAGACAAGGATGTGGAAGGAATCAGCAGTTTGGCTCCACAGAGCCAAAATATGATCCCCTCCCTTCCACAAGCCAAGGCTCGTAAAATTATACTTTATTCATGGATGGACTCTGGGGAGGTAGGTCTTCCTATTGACTTACCTTGGGTACTAGGAAAGGGTCTCTTTAAAATGGCGAGCTGGTGGCATAATAAAAACAGCAGCTCTGAGGTTACAGAATCTCAAAAAACAGAGATTAGAAATGGGCGATTTACAGGACTGAGCGATGCTCAATTACAGTTCTGCCAACTATAGGCACACAGGCAGCAGACAGAGAGTAGCTTCTAGTCTGACAAGAGACAGACAGACAGGAGTGGATGTGAGTCAGATGAGTCATTGACAGTGACAGCCTTGAAGTATGTGTGTTTATCTGTCACTTGAGATGGAGGGTCCAAAGTCCAGAGGGATTTGAAATACACTTGGGTCTTAGGGGAGCGAAACTGCATCGGCAATCTGGCAAAGCAATGAGGGCATGCATGCAGGGTTTTTTAATTTGCCAGGTCCCAATCTTAATTCAGCTTGGCTAGGCTAACTCCCCCCCTCCTCCACCCATACTCAGGCTTGCCCACTTGAGTGGGGCTGCCAGATAGGCACCCTCTCCCAATGGACACTGATGGGTGAGACCCGACATGTAGCCTGGGTCAGGGCCACGGGAGCAGGACCCCCCCCATGGACTCTCGTGGCCAGAGGGGACAGTAGCGGAGCTGGCGTCATCCACTGGGGCTGGCATTTTTGTTTTGTGCGGTGCTTTACGGTGGCATGTACATGCAATGACATCCCGCGTCCACCCCACCCACCATACATGATGGTGTCGGTCACTACAAAACCCCTGGCCTCCACCAGGGGTCTGTGGGGGCATCAGACACTTAGCCCCCCCCCCAGATAGCAGTCCTCTGGACACTCAATCCTTCTCCCCCAGCTGGCCCTCCTATATCCCAGATCTGTTCCTGAACCTGGGCTGTTGGCATCGCAGACAGGCACCCTCTGACGGCAGATGCATGCAGTTTTTAATGAGGCATAAAAAATGGCATGTCTGATGTTCTAGTTTGAATTCAGTGAGGCTAACTCCTTGAGAGTTAAGCAAATTCTTTTAGCAAGATTAACAATTGCATTCTAATGGACTGTTGTGTCTATTTTTTTTTAAACTCTCACTCCTAAAATCACTTCTAATTTTGTTGCACAGATGAAGGTCAGTGTCTTGCCTGCGATTCCCAAAGCAACTATGTCTGAGCTTGCCATGGGCGAGTCTGATGGATGCTAGAGCAGCACAGCAATAAGGTTGTTGCAACTTGCAGCAGCTCTGTTTATTTCAGTGCTGCTCTGCTCATCTGTCAGACTCATCCATGGCAAGTTCAGACTTAGCAGCTTTGAATGGGATAGGAATTGCTGCTCGCAACAGATAAGACTCTGGTTTAAAGCAACTGGCTGTGCAATTACTGACAAGTCATAGCTGGGTGGCCAAGAATGAAAGCGATAGGCAGGGTGAATTGCACTCTGCACTTTCACTTGTGGATCCAGACCAGCTCAGCACCCTCCCACAAAAAAAAAAAAAACATTAAGTTTGGCATGCAAACACAGCAGCTGGAAATATATATATATGAAACTAAAAACAAAACTGGTACTGCCTCTGCGGGCCCCACTCACACTGAGGGCCCTGGGTAGCTGCTTCTTCTACAAAATACTTAAAGAGCAAGTTGGTAGTGAAAAGTGGTGTGTGATGGTGATGGTCTTCAGTAGCTCTTAATCCAATTTTAGCCTGTACCTTGTGTCTTGTGCTAATATTTTATATGCTGCGAAGTATAGGGGATCTGTTTTTTAAGCAGTGACTGAAAACAGAGAAAAATGGACTGATGAGAAGCACTGTGAAGCCCAAGTCTCAGTGATATAAGTTACAGTAATCAGACTCATGTTTCATGCGCTGGGTAGTAGTACGACTGCACTGACTTGGAGTCTTTCAGGCAGCATGCACATCCTCGTCTGTGTCAGAGGATCAGCTGTTATCCCAGTTCAGCTCAGTCTGTCACGCTTGAGTGAAAGTTGGCGCATGGATAGCTGATTCCTGATAGAATAGCACCACTTGGCCAAAGGGGATCTGGACTCTGAGGGGGAAAATTAATTATATTGCAGGCACCTTTTTTAATTTGAAACAAAAAGATCCATACTACTGTGTGTCACCATTAATTTATTTTCTCTCAATCCCCCACATGCAATTCTTTTATAGACTTGTCTTTGGAAGGTACCCTGTAAGTCCCTGCGCCATTACTGAACTCTAGTGTGGTTTTCTGTAAGCTGTAACTTGTGGCTCAGTCAGTCCTGTCTGTGGAAGATATATACTGTACCGTAACATGTAAAATGGGATTTTTTTAAAATATGTTTAGCTCTGGGTTGCAAGTTTTTCTCATGAGGAGGGCTGGGCAGGAGATCAGAAGGAGGTACCTGAAAAGTAGGAGTGTGCAAATACTTTAATTGCAGGGGGCAAATATTTTGGTATTGACTATCCAGTATTTATTATTTGGCCCAGAAAAAAAGGTTTAAAAAGCATTACTCTTTGCCAGGTGGCCAGAAAGTCCCATCGTAACCCATCCTCCTGCTCTCCCTCCTCCTGAGAAAAACCTGCTGATCCAGAGCTAAAGTGAAAAAAATAATGATAATAAAAAAAAAAAAACATTTTCATGTAAAGGTATTTTCCACAAACAAGCAACAGTAGAATGACAGTACAGAAAACCGTGCTCAGTAACAAGGCAGGGACTTACAGGGTCCTTTCAAAGACAAATCTATAACACAACTGCGAGAGGGAGAGAAAATAAATTAATAGTGGCATAGATTTTCTTGTATTTCAAATAAAATAAGGTGCCTGCAATATAATGATTTTTCCCCCTGGGAGTATCCCTTTTGACCAAGTGGCAATTATTCAGGGATCAGCTGTTTGTGTGCCAGATTTCACTCAAGCTTGACAATGAATTTAAACAGAACAGCTGATCCACTGACTCAGGCAATGCACATGCTGCCTGAAGGACTCTTAAGTCAGTTCAGCTGCACAACTGCCCAGTGCGTGAAGCCCGACCTGATTATAGTAGCTTGAGCTTCACAACACTTCTATTGGTCCATTTTTCACCACTCGCGCAGCTGGTCAAAGAACCCTGCTTTAACAACTGGTCCCTGTTATGCCATAGCACATAAAAAATTAGCACATGCAAGACACAAGGCACAGGCTAATTAATTAGGAGCTACCGAAGAATAAGTGTCGCACGTCACTTCACTACTGACCTGCTCTTGATTGACTGATTGCTCTTCCAGCCATGGGAATCTGGGGAAACGTCTGTGAGACATTAACAGCTGGTTCTGATTAATCTATACTTTTTGTAATATAAAAATGAGTTATTGAATGTCTCTCTTGAGACATGCTGTGTTCCTGGGATGACCCCCCCCCCAGGTTTCAACTATAAGCTGTTAACCTACAAGCCAGGAGATAATTACAGGCTAGAAGAGACACAAATTAAGGATCTCCTGTTTATCTGGCTTAATTGTAGCTGCCAGTTGCTAGGATGGAAATCATACACTTTTATGACATTTAGAAGAAGAATACAGGTTATGTCACTTAGGTGCTAAGTCATAAATGTTTCTTTGATGTCTGTGAAGCAGGAAACTGCTCATGGATGAAAGAAGATACTGAAAAATCACAGACTTGATTGGGGAGTCATATGGGGAAATGAGTTTTTGCTGATGTCACCTTCTGAATGATGAGACATCCTGGTTGTATGATTTTAAATAAAAAAGGAGGAGCTAGATGATGACATCATGGAGAAGGCAGGTTCAAGACAGTGTTTGCAATTATGCTGTGACTGACCTTTAGGATATACATGTTTGTACTCTGAAAAAGCAACATCAGGCACTGTTAGAAGGTATACATTAGAAAGACAAGTCTAAGTGTACTGTGGTAGGAGATTTTGTTTGTATTTATAACCTTGTTTTTTTAAGTGATTGTGTGGTTTTGTGATATATTGTTCTGTATTTACATTTTACATTTTTATCTATTTTAAAGTAAACCTCTATTTTAAAAAGACTGCTTGGTGTGCCTTTGAAATTCTTTCTTTGACAAGTGAAGTGTATATGGGTAAAGTTGATACTGTGCATAAGCTTACTGGTAATACCAAACTGGGAAAAAGTTAAGAGTTTATCTGAGGTCTTTCATAGAGTGCTTACAGGTTCATTTTGTACACCTGGTTAGGTGCCCGTAGGCAAAAGATATCTGGCATTTCCCTGAAGAACAGAATTATCTGAGCCTGTACAATTGGGTACGCTAGCAAGAGGTTCACAGTTTGAATCCCTCCAGAACTTGAGACCAAAGACTGATTCGAACCCACAAAACAGACAGGAGGGTTACCCTGTTCTGTTCCTGTTCACAAGACTGTGCTCAGAGGTTGGCACTGTGGAAGCAGAGGGCCTGACCTGTTGAGTGGGTTTATGACAGATTGGTTGGTAGCGGTGTGCATAAGTTTAGTGTTACAAGTTTTATTGTTGAGTGTGTTGGCTTGATACTGTCAGCTCATTTGCAAAAAAAAAGAAAAAGGCAGCAATTTATTTTTAAAAGGAGATAGAACTACATCACTTGGCTTACAGCCAAGTTCCTACCTGTTTTTTTTTTTTTTCTAAAGTGCAAGTCAGAGTAGCCGTAGTTAGGGAAGAAGATGGCTTTCAACTACAGCGGGCACACTGTAGGCTACTTAAAGCAGTTGTGCAGGGACAGAGGAGTCCTGTATGAGGTAAAAGCCACCAAACAGAACCCTGTGGATGCCCTGATGGTAGCAGATACCCAAAGCATCGAGTCACAGACAGCGACTATAAGGGACCGAACCTTGAGTGTGGAAGGGTTAACAGCCAATGCAGTGTTCAGATCCAATGAGGAGGGCAACAGGGACGGTGCCAGCAAAGGGCCATAGCAGCAGGGGAAGGTCACCAGTATCCTGGGTCTAGAAGTACTCAGGCAGCAGACTGAGTTGTGCAGAATGGAGCTGGAGTTCCAGAGAGAAAAGAAGTGAGAATAGCGAGCTGCAGAGGAGAAGAGGGAGCAAAAATGCAGAGAGGCAGAGTGAGAATGCCGAGAGGCAGAGTGGGAACAGCAGGAGGCTGACCATGAGTAGTGTGAGTGTCAGAGACAACATGAACTGGAGAAGCTACAACTCCAACCACCAGCACCAGACCAGGTAAGTGGCTTGGGTTTAACTGGGACTACAGGACTGGGTTACAAATTGAATTCCAAATTGATAGCTGAATTTGAAGAGGATGAGGTTATGGATGCCTTTTTAAATTATTTTGAAAAAGTTTGTACTCAGGCTAAAATTTCTACGGAGTCCTGGAGCTTCCAGCTGTACCCGCTACTTACCGTCAAAGCTCGGGATGCATTGAGTCAAATGGACAATGAGGACAGTAATGATTACAGCAAACTTAAAGCTGCACTGTTAAAAAAATTTGAATTAACTGCTGAATCATAGAGTTAAATTTTGTAAGCTCAGGCGATACCCTGACTTGAGCTGCAAGGAGCTAGCCATGAAACAATGTCAGTGTGTAAAACATTGGTGGGAAGGAATTGAAGCAATCTCTGTTGATAAAATTGAAAATGTGATTTTGTTAAAACAGTTTTTCTGGGCATGCCCAGCTGAGCTGAAAACCTGGCTGGAGGACCAAGATCCCAAAACAATGCAAGAGGCTGCTGAACTCTCGGACCACTATGCCAAGAGCAGAATTGCTCTGAGATCAAATGGGGTGGGAGTGGCAGCACAGAAAAGGAAGAGCACACCTTCAGGGCAGCTAAAACCCCCACTGCCTCCACCGAAACCAGTTAGCCCCAGATTTCCGAGAAAATATTTCTCTGAGAAAAGAAATGAATGTTGGTTGTGTAAAGAAACTGGGCATATTGCCAGACAGTGTCCCAAACGGACAATCAATATGCAAGGTGGTGCTAGGAAAGAAGTGTGTTGTTTGTGTGTCCCTGGAAGCATGCCTGTGAACATGAGGGAACACATGCAACCAGGCATGGTGAATGGTGTACAGATGCAAGGGTTAAGGGATACAAGGTCATCCCTGACATTGGTAAAAGGGGATCTGGTACAACCTGGTCAGCTTGTACCCAATAAATATGTCACTGTACAAGACTTTACTGGTAGGGAGAAAACATTACCCCTCACTAGTGTTCTCCTAGACTGGGGTGAAACAGGTGGTACTGTGCAACAGGTGGCTGTAGCCAAAACCTTAGCAGTGGATGTGATCCTGGGCAACAATCTCAAACAGGGGATGGTGTATGCAGTTACACATGGCCAAGTGACAAGGGAAAATTGTAGTTCCCTGAACCCCACAGAAGCCATTGTGGAAACCACGGAGAGGCTTGTTCCCCAGAATGTATCTCCAGATGGGGAGGTTAATGAAAAGGGGGTAGACATTTTCCCAGTAGCAGTTAACCACACAGCTACAGAGGGTTACTCCAAAGAGGGAGGGGTGACCCATTGTCAGAGGGTTAGGAATGACAGTGATCCTGAGTGCCCTGATGCAAGTTCTAGGGACCCTAGCTTAGAGACAGAAGGGGACCTGTCCCATGCCTTGGGAATGTGTGAGGAGTGTGCAGCTGCTCAGAGAAGTGACCTTAGTCTAGAGAAGCTGAGGGCTTGGGCAGACTCTGATGGAACACAGGGAGGTGACAGCAGACATAAGGTTTATTGAGAAAATGGTCTTATGTATACTCAGGTTGTGCAGACAGAGGGAAGGGTGCTAGGCAAGCAGCTTGTCGTTCCCCAGGGGTATCGTGAGCAGTTGCTCAAGATTGCACATGATATTCCCTTGTTTGGTCATCTGGGAATCATGCGCACTATGCAGCGGTTGGTCCAGAATTTCTATTGGCCCAACTTCACCCAGCAGGTGAAGGAGTATTGCAGGTCTTGTCACCAGTGCCAAGAAATAGGGAAGGTGGGCAAGAAAACCCAAGCTGCCCTGATTCCATTGCCCATAGTGAAGCAGCCATTCCAGAGGGTGGAAATGGATATTATGGGGCCTTTAGATACCCCCATCTCCTCAGGGAAGAGATTCATCCTGGCTGTGGTGGATTATGCCACCCGGTACCCAGAGGAAGTCGCCCTATCCTCGCTGAGGACAGACAAAGTGGTAGATGCCTTACTTGGGATTTTCTTCCATGTTGAGTTTCCGCAGGAGGTTATCACCAATCAAGGTGGTTCCTTCATGTTGGACCTGATGAAATGTTTATGGGAGAAGTGTGGGGTGGTGCAGAGATGCATGACATCATATCACCCACAAGCCAATGGGCTTGTGGAAAGATTCAATGGTAACCTGAAGTCAATGTTCTGGGCATTTGCTGAACAGCATGGGAGGGACTGGGAGAAATACCTTCCCCACCTGTTGTTTGCATACAGGGAGGTGCCCCAAGAGTCAACACGATTTTCCCCCTTCAAACTCTTATATGGACGCCAGGTACATGGGCCCCTAGACTTGATCTGGGAGGACTGGGAAGGCAAGCACGCCACCCAGGGAACTCCCATATTCGATCACGTCCTCAGGTTTAGGGAAAGGCTGAAGGAGCTTATGGGGACAGCCCAGAGCAACCTGGCAGCTGCCCAACAGAAACAAAAAGTGTGGTACAACCACAGAGTCAGAGCTCACTCATATGTGGTGGGTCAAGAAGTCATGGTCCTTATTCCGGTCTGAAAAGACAAACTGCAGGCTGAGTGGGCAGGACCGTACAAAGTAGTTAGATAGATAAATAACGTGAAATATATTATAGAGTTACCTGACAGAAGACAAACAGAAAGGATGTACCATGTCAACATGATGAAGCCATATGCTAATAGGGCTGACATGGTGTTTGCAGTGTGTAGTCCTGGGGAGGGAATGGACAAAGGAGACTCCCTTCTGGATTTACTGGAAAAAAGTAAGCAGAAGTCTTCTGTGGAGGCAGTTAAATTGTCTCCCCAGCTGACCCTGGACAAGATCCAGGAAGTAAGGGAGGTTTTAGCAGACTTTGCCCCCTTGTTTAACTCCAAGCCTGGACTAACCCCCTTAGCGACTCATGATGTGGAGACAGGGACACAGACGTCCATATGGCAGACAGCATATCGGGTATCAGAAGCTTTCCAAAAGGACATTAGGAGGGAAGTGGAGGAGATGCTGGATTTAGGGGTAATCCAGAGATTCCACAGCCCCTGAGCCTCACCCATAGTCCTTGTGCCCAAGCCAGATGGCTCTACTCGTTTCTGTGTGGACTATCGTGGACTGAATGCAGTCACAGAGTCAGATTCCCACCCGATGCCCCAGATGGACGAACTCCTAGAAAGTTGGGAGCCACGACCTACCTTACAACCATTGACCTGACAAAGGGGTATTGGCAGGTAGAGTTAACGGACAGAGCTAGGGAGAGGTCGGCCTTCATCACTCTGATAGGCTGATTTGAATTTAAAGTAATGCCTTTTGGAATGAAGAATGTCCAGGCCACTTTCCAAAGGTTGGTGAACCAGGTGTTAAGTAGTGCTAAGGAGTACGCTGTGGAATACCTGGATGACATTGCCATCTTTATTGCCAGCTGGGAGGAACACCTGTCCCACCTTAGGGAGGTACTGGGCAGGATACAGAGGGCTGGGCTCACTGTCAAAGCTGAGAAGTGACAGGTGACCATGAGAGAGGTGGCATACCACAGGCATGTGATAGACTGGGGACAGCTCCATCCTAACCAAATAAAAATAGAGGTAATCCAGGTGTGGCCCAGACCAGAAATGCAGACGCAGGTCAGGAGTTTTCTAGGGACAGCGGGGTACTATAGGAAATTTGTACCCAGTTACAGTGCCCTGGCTGCACCCTTATCTGACCTAATAAAGAAAAGGATGCCAAAGAAAATTACCTGGGACCCAGCCTGTGAGAATGCCTTTATCAGACTGAAGGAGGCACTGTGCAGTGCTCCTGTATTGACAAGTCCTGACTATAGCAAACCCTTTATAGTTCAGACGTGGGTATTGGGGCAGTACTGAGTCAGATATCCAGCTAAAAGAAAGATCACCCAGTAGCGTATCTGAGTAAAAAGTTACTTGCCATGGAGCAGACATACTCCACTGTAGAAAAGAAGTGTCTTGCCATAGTGTGGGCCCTAAAGAAGTTAGAGACATACTTATATGGGCAGCATTTTGTGGTACAGACTGACCACAGCCCCCTGGTTTGGCCGATGCAGATGGGAAAAAACAGTGGTAGATTGCTAAGATGGAGTCTTGCTTTGCAAGGGTATGGCATGACAATCCTACATAGGGCTGGAGCGAAAAATCAGAACTCAGATGGGTTGTCTTATGTCTATGAGGAGTGAACGGATTTGGGAAGCTCATCCAATGCAGGGGATAGAGCCCCCAAATTCAGTGTAGGTGGGGAGGATTATGACACTTGGACAGCTGGTTCTGATTAATCTATGCTTTTTGTAATATAAAAATGAGTTATTGAATGTCTCTCTTGAGACATGCTGTGTTCCTGGGATGACCCCCCCCCCCAGGTTTCAACTATAAGCTGTTAACCTACAAGCCAGGAGATAATTACAGGCTAGAAGAGATACAAATTAAGGATCTCCTGTTTATCTGGCTTAATTGTAGCTGCTAGGATGGAAATCATAGACTTTTATGATGTTTAGAGGAAGAATACAGGTTATGCCACTTAGGTGCTAAGTCATAAATGTTCTGTTGATGTCTGTGAAGCAGGAAACTACTCATGGATGAAAGAAGATACTAGAAAATCACAGACTTGATTGGGAAGTCATATGGGGAAATGAGTTTTTGCTGCTGTCACCTTCTGAATGATGAGACATCCTGGTTGCATGATTTTTAATAAAAAAAGGAGGAGCTAGATGATGACATCATGGAGAAGGCAGATTCAAGACAGTGTTTTAATTATGCTGTGACTGACCTTTAGGATATACATGTTTGTACTCTGAAAAAGCAACATCAGGCACTGTTAGAAGGTATACATTAGAAAGACAACTCTAAGTATACTGTGGTAGGAGATTTTGTTTGTATTTATAACATTATTTTTTAAGTGATTGTATGGTTTTGTGATATATTGTTCTGTATTTACATTTTAAATTTTTATCTATTTTAAAGTAAACCTCTATTTTAAAGAGACTGCTTGGTGTGCCTTTGAAATTCTTTCTTTGACAAGTGTAGCATATATGGTTAAAGTTGATACTGTGCATAAGCTTACTGGTAGTACCAAACTGGGAAAAAGGTAAGAGTTCGTCTGAGGTCTTTCATAGAGTGCTTATGGGTTCATTTTGTACACCTGGTTAGGTGCCCGTAGGCAAAAGATATCTGGCATTTCCCCTATCAGAATTATTCGAGCCTGTACAATTGGGTACGCTAGCAAGAGGTTCAGAGTTTGAATCCCTCCAGAACTTGAGACCAAAGGTTGATTCGAACCCACAAAACAGACAGGAGGGTTACCCTGTTCTGTTCCTGTTCACAAGACTATGCTCAAAGGTTGGCACTGTGGGAGCAGGGGCCTGACCTGCTGAGTGGGTTTGTGACAATGGCACACATTGTGGGAGAACAAGAAAGTTCAAATGCTGATCTCAGAGGCCATGAGATTCTTGGCATCCAGTTTCAAAATGGCTGCCGAGAATCTCATGGCTGCCGAGATCAGAGTTAGCCCTTATGACTGATTTTAGAAGTCTTGAAGCTGCTGGAAGCCAACCCCATTGGGCCTTCATTGTTGGTGCTCTCTTGTATTGTTCAGGACGTTAAAGTGGCCTCCCAGCCAAAGAGCCTTGTCCATAAAGTATTTGCATCGATCATTAACTCAACTGCTGCACATCTTGGGACTCGGGGACTTAGGCTATCACAACCATGTTGGGTTGTGTTGGTCGAGAGGAGCAGGCGGACTGTAGAGCCATTAGCAAAAAGGATCCCTCCAGCTGGAAGCCGCATCCCATTTTGCAAAAAGTGTGTTTTCTTCGAACAGCCACGAAACATATCAGGCAGGTAAAAAATCTAATGTTGTGAGTGGTTCTTAGAGAAATATGTTGAGAACATCCAGTTTAATCAGTTTGAGTTCTTGTAAACTTTTTAATGTAGATGTGCAGGCTGCAGGAAAAATGGATGCTGTTGATTTTTTTTAACATAACACGTTGCATACTGAGGGTTTTTTTCTTGTCCTTATGGTGGAAAACTGTCTAGGAAACTATGAGCCCCTACCCATTTTGTTACTGTTGCTATATCACTTAACGGGTTCACTTGCCCCTCTGGCTAGTCTTTTGTGGGGTTTCTTGCATAGTGAAATTGTTATGGGGGGTAGTTGTGGCTGAGCATGTTATGCTGGGGTTTATGTGACATATCACTACCCCATTACTTCTCCACTCCAAACCCTCTAATCAGCCAGGGGCTAGGTACCATTGTACCCCTCCATGTATTTTGGTGGGGGCTATAGGAAGGCTGGCAGCAGAGGATTAGGCCAGCCACACACATACACACACATACATACACTCACTCTCTCACAACAGAATGCAGCTTTTTTTTGATCGTAAGACCTGAAATGGCTTAAAAAACATAGACTTTGATGGCAGATAAGGATCGCTTGGCTCACCTAGTCTGCCAGTTTCCCTACCTATGGATAAGTTGCAGATCCTAGTTAGCCAACAACCTACTTCTCCCCCTCCCCACCAGAATTGCCTTATGTCTGTTTCATGCATTATTGAATTCCCCACTGTTTTTGACCCCACAACCTCCTCAGAAAGGCTGTTCCATGTGTCCACCACCCTCTCTGTGAAAAAAGACTTCCTCATATTGCCCCTGAGCCACCCCCCCTCTATCTTCTCATTGTGTCCCCTTGTTCGTACACATCTCTTTTTCTGAAAGATGCTACCATCTTGGACATTATTGATTCCCTTGAGGTACTTGAAAGTTTCTATCAAGTCCCCCTCTTCCTCCTTTCCTCGAGGGTATACATATTAAGGTCCTTTAGCATCTCTTCGTATGGCTTCTGTTGCAGACCTGCTCCTTGAAGGCTTTCTTGGGGAAGGGGGTGACTGAAGTTTCCTTTTAGTTCTGTGAGTGTGCTCCCACACCTTCCAGGGGAGGCATTGTGCACATGAAACCCATGCATTTTCATGGGGCTCCCAGTCAGCAAGAGGTCCTTCTTGCTCTGCCATCCCACACCCCATAGTCTGTTTACTCAAGTTGTTGTTAGGAGAGTAAACATCAGGGAGCACGGGAGGTGTGGCTAGCTACCAACAATGGCAGACACGTGTTAGCTGACTCCTTGGGCAAAAGCGTGAATAATTAACCTAAAAAGCTGTTAATTGACTCTTTTCACCACAGTAGCGACTTTACGAGCTGCTCTAATTCATGGCATCTACCAAACAGAAAAATTGCCAAGTAAAGATACACTTTGATGCTGCTAAACCACTGCATTCTGGGAGACACAACAAGACATCTCTGGCACAACAGGATGTAAGCATGGAAGGGCCAAATGGTTTGGCCAGCCCTGAACTGAACACCCTTACACAATCCCTAGCCGGAGTACCCTCAACGCTTATGTAGATGCAGCATGAAATGAAAGCAGGATTTGTGAACCTCACAGCTCAACTCACTCACCTGCAGGGAATTGTGACGGGACTTTCTGAAACTTCAGCTGCACATTCCACGCAGATCACGGAACTAGAACACAGGGTGATCACTCTGGAGGATACACTTTCCGAAGTGACGGTGGAGACAAACACTATGAAAGCCTCGATAGAGGAGCTAATAGCAAAACCTGACAATTAGGAAAATTGGTCGAGATGCTCGAATATCCATATAATAGATCTACCTGAAGGTATAGACGTCGCGAGAGGCCTGCAGAGATGGTTGGTGGCGCAGATGGGCCATCCCAGCGAGTATGAGAATCTTTAAATAGAACAAGCCCATTGAGTGGGGCGCCCACCTAAGCCTGGGGAAAGAGCCAGACATTGCCTAATGAAGTATCTCCATTTTCAGGATAAAGGAAGAATGCTGCAGAAAGTCAAGCAGATGGGTCCGATAACTTATGAGAACACCAAAGTGCACATTTATCAAGATTTCAGTGAGGATCTACAAACTAAGAGGCAGACTTTCTCTCAAACTAAAGCTAAATTATATAACCTTGGCTGGTTTTTCGCAATTAGATATCCGGCTCGCCTGCAGATTGATTGTCCAAGGCAGTCCCCTCACTTCTTTGTGTGCCCTAGGGAAGCTGAAAAGTGGATCGTTGAGGAGGAGGCCAGGTGGGAGAGGCCCAGGCAGCAGGTACCTGACACTAATATTTAAATGTTAATAAAAATCCTGGTCCTATTGCCCTGGAGCTCTTATTTCCTTGATGTTCTGTCCTTTGGAGTACAGCTTGAGCCTTTCTATCTTTGGCTGGAAGCGTCGAGGGGCCTCCCAGGGAATACTCTAAATGGTGATTCAACTGACTTACAGTTACGCTTATGTTCTCTCCAGTCCCTAAACGCCTGACCATGTCTGAGGACATGGGTAACAACAGGCTAATGTTCTGCAGTATTCAACTTCAATACTCTCTCAGTGGATGTTTTGAGTGCATGGATTAGTTTATTTGCGCACAGAGTTCCAGTTGGACACTTCGATTGACTGAGAGGTGTTATCATTGACTTTTTATTTGAATTTACAGCTTGACTGCAGTGTGTGTTGTAACATCAATTTTGCCCTTATGTTAAATACTATGGATACATTCCAGTTCTGCTGATTACTGTTGTATGGGTGGGTAATAGCGAGTTTATTTGTACTCACTGGGGGGTGAACTGGGGTTGGAGCAGGTTGGAAGACATTGCAGGAGGACAAGTGGGAATTTGTCCTGTGCAGATGGGAGGGCGGGGAGTGGGGTGACTGGGACATGGAGTGGGGTCCAGTTGGAGGTTACTGTTTTGTTTGGAGCGGGGGAGGCCTGTGGAGCCAATCTGGGAGAGATATATCTTGCTGTGTTATTCTCTTCATACGAGAGGCTTGGGATGCCTTCCTGCTCCCTCTAGTGGCTCAACTTTTGGATGCTAGGTTGGGGGTTAGGGGTCTGGTGAGATGCTGTTTCAGGGACTTGGTTCTGATTTATGTGTTAAAAATGTTAAAACTGTTGGTTCAGTATGCATTTGCTTCACAGCAGGGTCAGGTAATAGTGATTTATGTTTTAAATATGACTTCTGAAATTAAGATAGTCACGTAGAACATAAATGGTCTGAAAACCATTCTTAAGTGCAGGAAAGTACAAGCAGAGACACGCCGGATGAAAGGGCAAATAATGCTTTTACAAGAAACTCATTTTTCTGTTGGTGAAGCTAGCAGGACTGCTGCCTTTATGGGGGAACATGGGTTTCATCCACATTCTCATTGAAAGCCAGGGGCACCTCGATCTGGTTGCCCAGGGGTAGGGTAGGGTAGTGCGGTAGAGGTAATTGACTATTTTGTGGACCCTGGGGGCGTTACGCCCTCGCAAACCGCCACATATCTGAGGGAGAAACGCTTTTGCTGGGGTCGGTTTATGCTCCTAATATCGATGACCCAGGCTTTTTTCAAAAATTAGCAGTGGATATAGCTAGATGGGAAGGTCCTTAGATACTTGGGGGAGACTTCAACTGTGTGCTAGACACAGTTTTGGATCGTTCTAGTCCTACTGTGATGCCTATGACCGGAAATGCCAAGGCCTTGGAGAAGATTCAAAATGAAGTGGGACTCGTGGATGCATAGCATCACTGTCATCCCTCAGACAGGGAGTATAGTTTTTTCTCTTACTCTCATCAGTCCTACACTAGGATTGACCATCTGTTGGTCTCGCCAATATTGTTGGCAGTGACAGGTGAGGTTAAGTACCTACCCATGCTGGTGTCTGATCATGCCCCTCACTCTGTTTCCCTGGATATCTTGGGAATAGCTGCTCCCCCACGCACTTGGAGGCTGGACCCGCTCCTTCTGAAGGACCCCAGTTATGTAGAGCTGATGAATGACAGGATTCAGGAATTTCTGACTCATAACATCAGGGGGGATACTTCGCCATGGCATTAGGTGGGAAGCGTTGAAAGCATTTATAAGGGGCCAAACCATCTCTTATGCAGCCCATCGCAAGAAAGAAGGAGACAGAGAGCTGGCCTCTCTTAGAACCAAGATTGCGGCCTGTGAATCCGCCCATAAAGCTAGGCCTACACATGAGCTATATCTTGTTATTCAACGTCTGAGATACAAATTTAATGTGCTTAATAGTGCTAAACTAGAATGCACTATGTTGCTCACAGATGCAGGGGCCTATTTTGATGGTGACTGAGGGGGTAAATTCCTTGCCTGGCAGATTAAACGGAGGAAGGCTGAAAGGAGAGTGGGTGGGATCATGGCTTCCAGGGGAGGTATGCTATATGACACCAACAGCATTGGGAAGGCATTTGTAAACTTTTACGAGTTGTATACATCTCAATGCCATCCATCTGAGGGAGAGCTAGCTTGCTTCTATAGTCAGGCATCGTTGGAAAAATTAGTGGTGGAGGACACAAGGAAGTTGGGGTACCCTCATCTAGGCAGGAGGTTTGGACAGCAATAATGGCCCTGAAAGAAGGCAAAGCCCCTGGCCCAGATGGTATCCCTATAGACTTTATGAAAACTTTCTGCCTGCAAATATTGAATCCTCTATATGATATGCTAGTGGAGGGACTGCAGACAGGTATTTTGCCCATGTCCATGAGAATGGCAGTTATCACTGTGCTCCCTAAACTCGGGAAAGACCTGACAAAGTGTGCCTCTTATTGATCCATCTCCTTGCTTACTGCAGACTACAAAATTATGGCAAAAGTGATGGCTACGCTTATGGAACCCATGCTTCCCAAGCCGATCCATCAAGACTAATCGGGGTTTGTGAAGGGCAGACAAAGTAAACACAATATTAGAAGAACCCTGAATGTGATCTATAGGTGGGCTCGGGGAAGGGGCCACATGGTGAGGCAATAGTTGCGTTAGATGCAGAAAAAGCATTTGACTGCGTGGAATGGGGATATCTGTTTGATGTTCTGGGAAGGATGGGGCTAGGCACAATATTCTGTCAGTGGGTGCGCACTCTTCACAACGATCCATCAGCTCAAATAGCCATTAATGGAAGTCTCTCCAAACCCTTTAGTTTAGAACGGGGCACACATCAGGGATGTCCATTGTCCCCTCTGCTCTATGTTTTATCCCTAGAACCATTGGCAGCACTCCTGCGGGCTCATCCAGACATTGAAGGGTTCGAGGGGGGTGGGGGGCTCTGCATAAAATTTCAATGTACGCAGACGACCAACTGTTATAGTTACAAAACCCTGTGAGGGACCTCCCAGCCGTGCATACTCTGATGAGAGATTTTGGTGCCCTCTCAGGCCACAAAGTAAACTGGACTAAAAGTGAGTTAATGCACATAGGCTCCTGTGACAGAGCACAACTGATTGCGAACCTGGGTGGTCTACAGATGGTAAATCAAATAAAATATCTGGGGATATCCATATCTGCATCAATAAGTCACTTGTATGCTCTAAATTATAAGCCTTTAATGTCCAGAGTAGCAGAGGACTGTAAGCGCTGGGGTCCCCTTCCTATCTCATTGCTAGGTAGAGTCAGCACCATAAAAATGATGATACTACCAAGGTGTTTACATCTGTACCAGTCTCTCCCTATCAGAGTACCTCAGAGCCACTTTAGGTGCCTATATGCAATCTTGCACAAATTTTTATGGAGGGCTGGTGAGGCTCGTTTTTGTAGAGCCACACTGTTCCACCTGCTGACAGAGGTGGTGTGAGGTTACCAGACTTCAGGGCCTATTACTGGGCCACTCAATTAGCCTATATACAGCAGGGTTGTGGGAGGGACTCACTGGCCTGGGTAAGACTGGAGGAGATGACACTGGGTAATTTTAAATATGATCTATTAAGTGGTAGTCTCTCCCCTCCAGCTTACCAACATGTGAACATGTCGCCAAACCCATTTACAGCAAATACCTTAATGGTCTGGAAGACAGTGCACCAGTATATTGGTTGGCAGGGAGGTTTCTCGCCATACGTAACTTGCTTGGTGCGGTGAAACTGAGGGGCCCACAATCGGTACTGCTCATTCAGAGATTAAGTTCTTGGAACAGTGCAGGCCTCTCATGTGTGACAGCTCTTTGAGGGTGGGCTAATCCACAGTTTTCGAGATTTGTGTGATACCTGGGGGATCAGGTCAGGTGATGTCTTTGTCTACCTCCGAATGTGACAGATTTGTGGCTCCACCATTTCCACCAGTGGGTGCTGGGCACCTCCTTCCTCTTTTGAGGAGGAGTTTTATAGATCTCAGCCGGGCAGCAGGCCATTATCAACCTACTACCACACTATTTTGGAAAAAACTGTGGAAGAGCCGCAGTTGAGCAGAATGAGATGGGCAGACGACCTCAGTCTGGAAATTGACCCACACACCTGGAAACTGGCATGTTCCCATTATGTAAATCGTTCACATAGCAATAGGTTAAGGCTGATACAGCTGAATTTTTTTCACAGGGCTTATGTTACTCCTGCCAAACTACACTTAATGGATAGCTCCAGATCCAATGTATGTCCCAAATGTAAAATGGGTGTAGGTGACTTCCTCCATATGATTATGACGTGTGCTAAGATTGCACCATTCTGGCATAGTATCCATAGAATAATGTTGCACACTCTGGGGTATGTACCAACAAAGTCTCCCTTGGTGTTGCTCCTGGGAGCTGACCCGAGACATCCCAATGGTGCTATGAGCAACTGTTTGTGGAACATGGCCCTAATCAACGCTAAAAGAACTAGAGCTCAGGTCTGGATGTCTCCTGACCCCCCTCTGTAGCTAGATGGTCAAAGAACCTACTTTCACGAATGGCCATTGAAAAAGCACAGATGGGAGCACTGGGCAGACTCCAACTCTTTAAAGAAATGTGGGACCCATTATTAAAACCAGTCGGGGAGGGTATATTCCCTGTCTGAGGTAGGGCCCCTCCCTAAACCCTGTCTGCTCCTTAACTCTATTTGTGCTCCTTAACTCTGTTTGTCATCTGCATATTCCACAATGTGGCTAATGATCTGTATGCTTAGACAGTGTATCAATCAATCAATCAAAATCTTTATTTAATCAGGTGAACATCATTGAGCATAGCTCATTTACAAGATGGACCTGAGTGGTCAAGAAGTGCAAGTGTTAATACATTGACAAGGGTAGCATAAACAGTAATACAATGACAGTGGTAACATAAACAGTAATACAATGACATAAGTGCTAATATATAACAATTTACATATGTACACGGCACATTAAAACTATTAATCTGTGAGACAGAAGGCAATGGACACATCAGGAGTAATATATAGATTATAGGACCTAGCAGGCATTTTGAGGGTGAATCTTGGGACTGGAAACGGGAGTTTTATCAGCATATAGGAACACGAAAAAAGAAAGAGGGTGGGTAGGTAGGGCCGGGGTTTAGGCCTTGTAAGAGCAGTTGCAGAGTTCTGGGAATAGGGTGGTGAATAATCTTTGAAGGATATTATGGTAGGAGGTTATTTAGCTTCATGGTTTTTGGAGTGAATTCAAACAATTGCTAGTGAGTAGCTGATAGCAGCCCTCCCAAACTGGGTGCAGACATTGGGGACCTTAAGAATGATAATTTTGCTGATCCTTAGGTTGTATGGCCTAGAAGTAATTTGAGTAAAACAGTCTGAGATATAGGTAGGTAGTTGCCTGATAAGGCTTTGAATATCCAAATTGCAGCATTCCTATTTCTTCTGTGTTGTAATGATGTCCAGTTAACTGCCTTATAAAGGAGCAATGATGGGTGCTGAAGGGAAGGTCAGTAATGAATCTGATGGACCTGTGGTATAGGGTGTCCAGTTTATTTAAGAGGGGGAGTGAACAATGTCCGTACAGAAAGTCAGCATAGTCAATGAGGAATAGGAATGAAGCCTGGATTAATCTTTTTTTGGAGTCTCTGTTGAGGTAGTGCTTTATTCTAAAAAATAAACCAAGCCTTTGTCTCAGTTTCTTTAGTAGCTCCTCAATATGGACAGAATAGTCAAGCTTGTTATCAATCCAGACTCCAAGGTATTTGAAGTTATCAACGAATTCCAGCTTCTCCAAGTAAGGTGGTTAGTTGTAGGGTGGTGGATGGTGAGGTAGTGGCAGAGCAACTCTTTGAGGTAAAGAACACAGCTTTTGTTTTTTTGGCATTTAGAAGTAGTTTTTTATCTAGTAGGTTGTGTTGTAGGATGGAAAATTCAGATTGTAGCAGTTCACAGGCTTTAGATAATGAAGGATTGCTAACATATAATACAGTATCATCAGCAAACAGATGGATGTTGGATTGAGTGAGGTTGGCATCAATATTATTAATATAGATGGCAAAGAGGATGGGGCAAGAATAGAGCCTTGCGGTACACCTCTTAACAGTGGTTTTAAGGTGGATAGGTAGTTTCCATTTTTACCAGTTGTGACCTATCTGATAGATAGCACTTGAACCAATTGAGTGAAGGGGAATCCAACCCTAGTGAGCCAAGGAGGTGATTAATGATTCATGGTCCACTGTGTCAAATGCTTTGCTCAAATCCAGGAACACAGCACAGGTACTGTTCTTCTTATCCATAGCAATCTGCCAGTCGTTGGTTACTTTGGCTAGGCCGAAATAGTGCTATGCCTTGATCTAAATCCTGATTGTGCTGTATTTAGGAGGTTATTGTTATCCAGGTAGTCCCTTAATTGTGAGTTTACTAACTTTCGAGCATCTTGGATAGAACTGATAGGATGGAAATGGGCCTGTAATTATTGAGGTCCATGGGATCACCAGATTTGAGTAAGGAACTACTTGAGCTGTTTTCCAAGTGGAGGAATGGATCCAGTGGTGAGGAAAGATTGAAGAGATGAGTGAGGGGCAGATAAGACTTGAGATGCAATCTTGAGGAAGTAGGGTCCAGGGAGTCTGTACCTGCACTTTTGAAGTATCTAAATTGGAGAGGAGATCTTCCACTTCTTTCAAGGATATTGGGTTGAAGGAGAAGGTTGATGTAGCCTTTGACCCACGGTGGATTGAAGGTTCAAGGAAGATCTCAGGAGATTTGCAGTGAAGAGTCAAATGCTAGTCCAGCTGTGGTGAAGTGGTCATTGAAGGTATTTAGGATTTCTTGTTTGTCCGTAATTTCTGTGTTATTTAGTAGCAGTTTGCAGGTTAAGGCAGGAGTAGAGTTTTGGCCCAAGATACCCTTTATAGTTCCCCAGAGCCTGGTTGGGTTATTATAGGAGGCATCCAATTCAGCTCTATAATAGGCAGCTTTGGCAGATCTTATTTGTGTTGTACATGAATTTCTTGCTTTTCTGAAATTTAGCCAGTCTCTGGAATCCTTAGTTTTTCTTGCCTTTTTCCACAGTTTGTCTCTTGCTAGCAAGGCTGTTTTAAGATCAGTGGTGAACCAGGGGCAGGACTTGCTTTAGTTCTGATATTGGTGAATGGTGCATGAATATTGAGAGCATTAGTGATAATGTCCTTTAAGATCTGGAGAGCTGTTTCCACTGAGGTTGTAAGGTAGAAATCTTGCCAATATATTGTGTTACTCAGGTCATGGAGGTATCCTGGTATGTTGAACTTCTTTTTTGACCTTTTGAGGACAAATTCAGCAGGGTTGGGTGGTTTGAGTGAAGATCTTATGCCAGCTATGGGACAATGGTCACTTACATCATTCGGTAGTACTCCTGCATGCGTATATAAGTGAGGCTTGTTTACCAACATAATATCCAGGAGTGAGCTGTTGCTAGAATTTTTTAGGTTAACCCTGGTTGGGTCTTTAATTAGCTGTGTAAAGCCATAGGTGTCACAAAAGGTTACCAATGGTGTAGATGCATTAGATAGCCAGTTTAAATTCAAATCACCAAGAATGATGGTATCTTCAGGGCCTAGATTGGTTATTGACCCCAGGTGAGATAGTAATTTGAGGCCTGCTGAGGGGGGCCTATAGCAGCCAATCAATTTAAATGAGGACAAGTTAGGAAGGGATATTTTGATTGACAAACATTCAAATTCCTTTGGTTGGATGTGTTGATGAGGCAGGTAGCAGAGATGGTGTCCTTAATGTATATGGCTACCCCACCACCCCTGAAGGGTGATCTGCTCTGAAGAGCTGATAGTTGGTAAGGTTTACAACACTGTCTTTGGTCGAAGGTCTGAGCCAAGATTCAGAGATGACCAGAAAGTCAGGCAGGGTATGTGCCACCCAGGCCTGTATTACAGAGAATTCTTTTAAGAGGCTGCAGGCATTGAAGTGTAGGAAGCTTAGGCCATTTATAGAGGATAGATCAGCAGGGGAAAATAGACTTTCAATGGGGCCAGGGTTTATTTCAATGGTACCACAACAGATCAGAAGATAGAAGATTAATTTGAGGAGGGCACCAAGGGACAGGGATAGTGAGTGGTCAGAGCATTTCCTCCTAATCCTGGGTGCCTGCTGTGAGATGAGTGATGGTCCTGGTATATAGGTGCGAATTTTATCATAGCATAATAATTTAATGGACAGGCATAGTGGGTTAATAAAAAGCCATGATACAAGTAAGGTGCCAGGGCTGTGCTGAATTGTTAGGGTGGTCTTATGTGGGATATCCCAGAGGTTGCATTGTAAACGTGGTTCGGGGTGAATAAGGAATCCGTGGTTGGCCATTGTGGATGGCAGAAGTGGGCAGGTCGTATTAACTGAGTTATTTATCTTGACACTGGGCATAACATTAATATCATAAGGGATTGGGTGAGATGCGAGGCTCAGGAGCAAAAGGAAGCAAAGTAGCATTGTGGAGGTTAGGTATGGGTTAAGGGAGGAAGGGAAAGGGATGTGGGCGTGGATTAAGAAATGGCGGGAGAAAGTGTATAAAAGGAATCAACCAGGAGAGGGGAGGGGCGGGCAAAAATTTTGCGGCTTTGCCCGTACCTTTCTGCCTGCTTCTCCCGGCCTCCTGGAACCCTTGGTCGGCTGCACAGGTGCCGCCGACCCGCTGGCGGGTCGGAGCCCCTCCGCTCCCCTGGACCTCGAGGGCTGCGCCTTCTACAAGGTGGAGGACAGAGGAGAAGGCAGTCAGCAGGGTACCTTTATTGCAGAATCTGCAATAAGGTGCTAAAACTTAAGATTTGCACAACAATAGACTGGGAGGGTATGGGGGTTAGGCACCTAAGCGTCTAGCCCACACATCATTTCAAAAGACTGTAACACTTATTTTAAATACAGAAAAAACGCCCATAAATCAGGCACAAAGTAAGAGAAAACAGCACTTTTTATGAGGAATTCCAAATAATTTAAAGAATAGCAGAAATCCCGGCCAGAATAGTGCAGCAAACCCAGTTTAAGTCTATGGGGAAGGCGCACCAATCGGAAGCAAGGCACAGACTGCGGTCGCTTTCCGATTGGTTTGGCGGCTTGCCCGTACCTTTCTGCCTGCTTCTCCCGCCCTCCTGGAACCCTTGGTCGGCTGCACAGGTGCCGCCGACCCGCTGGCGGCTCGGAGCCCCTCCGCTCCCTGGACCTCGAGGGCTGCGCCTTCTACAAGGTGGAGGACAGAGGAGAAGGCAGTCAGCAGGGTACCTTTATTGCAGAATCTGCAATAAGGTGCTAAAACTTAAGATTTGCACAACAATAGACTGGGAGGGTATGGGGGGGGTTAGGCGCCTAAGCCTAACCCCCCCATACCTGTATACAACGCCTGTAATGGACACATAACGTGGATATAGCCAGCTTATATGTTTATTAGTCACAAAAGTCCTAATCTGACCAAATATGTATTTTTTTACTTACCTAATGAGTATGGAATAATGTGTACTCTGTCAATCTTAGAAATGTTGCTATACCAGTACACAGTGTGTTTTTATGTTGATTAACTGTTATACATCCTTGAACTACTTAATAAACTATTTTTGAAGAAAAAAAAAGTTGTTGCTGGGCCTGTCACCATGGTGACTAAAGTTTTGCCAGCCCCCAGTCCTGCTGCTCTATTTATTTTTCCCCAGATACATTTTATTCATTGCCTGTTAGTCTTCAGTGATTTACCCTGTCTGGGCTGAGGATCCTAACTGTCATTTAGACAGGTACTGTTCTCCCACTCCCCTTGTTTTCTCTCTCTCTTCCCCTGGCATGGGTGATGCCTATGTCTGCTTTGCATACACCACATCTTTCCCTGAAGCAGGGGCAAGTTCCCAGGCACATCAGAAGTGGTCAATGTGGTGATGGAACCCACTGCCAACTCTGCCCGGCCAAGCAGCAGCTGTCTCAGCCTTGGTCTGCAACTCAACAACTTCCAGGGCTTGCTTCTGAGCCCGGGTTATCTGTGCCATAGCGGCATCCCTCCTGCTGCCCTACTGAAACCAAAGTCTGACACTCAACCAGATTTTGGGATGCACTTCTGGTAGCAAGAATCAAGGATGTTGGGTGAGAGGGATGACAGGATCAACTAGAGTAAATATAAAGTATGCAGCAACAACTTGAGTAAAAGATGCTGTTTTCCTCAAAGGTGTTAACTGGAGGATGCTCATACACTAAGGTGTGGGACATTAGGGATAGACGTTCCCCTTTAATTGATGGGGGGCAGTGGGCTGCATTGCACCACTCTCATAGCGGCTCCTGATGGTGGATAGTAGTGATGTGCTAGGCGGTGCAGGGGACCACATGCCACCGAATATCCCCCACCCCAGGACGTAGCTGTGGTGCTTGCTTATGTAAGAAAGTGGGACTAGAAAAATGGAAATTGGTCCTGTTTTAGCCCTGCTGGATGATGGCTGATTGATCCACCACACCTTGGTCCCCAGAGCGCACCACCTCCATCCACCGTGACTGCACCAGGAGTTGCGTTCAGACTTCTCCCCGTTCCCCAGCTGGGGGGAGAGTCCCTTCTAGTGGGGTTAGAGCCAGACCTCTCCCAGTAGTGGGGCACGTGGAGCGTGACTGGCACCGGAGGGTGGCAGTAGGGGTGTGGCCGGCCAGCAGCAGGGATGATGCGAGTCTCAAGGAGTGGTGGACTGGGGGCCTTGGTAAGAAGTGTAAAATAAAATGCTCATTAGGGAAATATAGTAGCTGCCATTTATTGAGGGAGTGAGGAGTGCCTGCCCACAGTCCTTTCAAGCTCCATGCAGGCTCATCCTGTTCTCACAGAGCTTCATCTATGTGTTCCTATAAATTACATTTATTTCCTATGAAAAATGCAAGCCTATGTAATAAATTTTTCTGTGAGTGACCCATTTTCCCTGCAAAATGCAGGCATCCCTGTAGATTTGGGAACCCTTACCGTGCAACCTGGGTTGGAGTAAAATGAAGGCAGTTTTAGCATTTCGAGCAAGGAGCTGTGAATCTGGAGTTTCATCTAATAATTTAAGTGTACTTCCACTATTTGGTTGTTTTGGCCCTTTTAAGTTATTTTTTTTTCTTTTCAGGCATCGCTCAGAATCATATCTGATGAGCAGGTCTATGGAGCAGCCTACATCATGTCAGGTAAGTATTCTTTACCTGTTTTGCCTTTCCTTTCTTTCCCTTTCCCAAAGAACTACAGATCCTTTGTGACCCTTTGATTCTTATTTTACAGGCCCCTGTCTATCTGGAATCCTTACCTTAGGCTCACCTAGAATCAGGTAAGCAAAATCTTTAATCACTGACTATACTGGATGGGGAATTATATGCCAGACCCCAGTTTTATTGCTGCTGTTAATATCTCAACATCCTACTCATACAGAAGGCAGTTTCTTATAGATCTGGGCAGACATCATGCCTTACCTGTTTTCCGTTGTCACCTTCTGTCATAAGGCCCTTCGGAGTTCTCCAGAGGATTGATACATATGGTGAGAGGGTGGTGGTGGCATGGCCTTTTTGAACTATTTACTCCCAGTTCCCTACACTGGGGTGAGCCCTGGTGTCCCACAGCTCTCCCTTCTACTGCCCTCCTAGACCCACACTACCACCTTGTCATTACCGGGTGGCAGTCATTTGGTGGAGTGTGCAGGTCTCACATCCCACCACCGGGAAAGGAGAGCAGCCATTGGGCACACAATCCTTTCCGTCCCATTCCCTGCCAACTGCCATCAATCTGCGCTCATCACCAAACACTGGTTGCCAGTGTAGCAGGATATGGCACACCAGTGCCTCAGCCCTCCATGCCACAGTGCCAACCTAGAAACTGTTTGACAGCACATAAGGACTGCTTGACCCAACCAGTCTGCCCATTTCCTCTACCTACTGTAACACCTCAGACCCTACTTGATCTGTGGCCCTCCACCCCTTTACCTCTAAGGTTCCCTTATGCCTGACCTATGGCTTCTTGAATCCCATTAGTTTTTGCGCCCCACCACCTCCACTTTGAGGCTGTTCCAGGCATCCACTACATTGCCTCTGAGTCTACCCCCTCCAACTCAATGGCATGATCCCTTACTCTTGAGCATCTTTTTCACTGAAAAATATTTCCCTCTTGAACCTTATTTATACCAGTGAGGTATTTGAAAAGTCCCTGTCATATCCCCTTCTTCCTCCCTTTTGTCCAGGGTTTACATATTGAGGTCCTTCAGTCTCTACCCATAGGGCTTTAGACCCTGCACCATTTTAGCTATCCTCTTCTGAACTGCCTCTACTCCATGTCCTTCTGGAGATGTGGTCTCCAGAACTGGTCACAGTAATCTAGTATCACCACCTCCACCACCTCTCTCTTTCTGCTGGTGATACCCCTCCCTATGCACACTAGCATCCCAGTGGCTCTCCCAACTGCCTTGTCACACTTTTTAGCCACATTTAGGCAATTGGATATGGTTACCCTAGGTCTCTTTCCTGTTAGGTGGTTGCCAGAACCACTCCACCCTGGATTTCTGCACGCCAACTGCATGATTTTGCACTTCACATTGAAACTTAGAAACCGCCCTCTTGACCACTCCTCAACCTTTCTTAGATCTCTATTCATTTTTTCCACCACCCCCTTCCCTCTTCAGCTTCATTGCATGCCCTCTAGTTCTGGTGCTCTTCCTCATTTGAAAGAGATTCCTGTTCTGCACCCTGTTCAGCCTCATGAGGTACTTGTAGATCTCTATGATGTTTCCTCTTGATTTCCTGGCAACCAGAGTATATATTTTTTTATTTTAGTCTTTGCTAACTGGGTAAGGCCCACTAGGCTCATGTGCCTGTTTTGAGGGGCGACCTGGGAGCCTTGCAATGGTTAAGTGACTTGTTCAGAGTCACACAGTATGCAAGTGGAGGTTGTGAGACTCAAACTCAGGTCTGGTCTGTTGGATGTACCAAGCTTGCTCACAGCTCATTACTCTAATCTCTAGGCTATACTGCCAGCCCAGCCAGATCTCCATCTCTCCTCATAGGGCTTTTGTGTAACTCCTGCACCTTATCAATTGCCTTGTGATTTAAAATACCCCATTAAATTTAACAAGTTAATGTTTAAAAGACAAAGAACCTCTGTGCACAAACACTGAGGCAAGGGTTACCCCAAAGGGCATTTGGCTGGGGAGCCAAGTTTCAAGAAAATACAAAATCACACATGCCCACACAATGCAAAGTATCATAGGCTGCATATGCAAATCACCACAGAATGTTATGCTGGTTCAACTTTAAGCAGAATTGCATGGTGCCGAAAGGCCTCTCACAAAGTTTGTAAAGGATCCTACCAGAACTCATCAGTATGCCCCGTCTGTTTGACACCCCAGTGGAATGGACCAGCTACCCTAAGACAGTGTGTCTTGGATATGTTGTGGTGAACTCATTAAAATAAAAAAATATTTAAAAGACAAAGAACCTCTGTGCACAAACACTGAGGCAAGTGTTACCCAAAGGGTATTTGGCTGGGGAGCCAGGTTTCAAGAAAATACAAAATCACACATGCCCACACAATGCAAAGCATCATGGGATGCATATGCAAATCACCACAGAATGTTATGCTGGTTCAACTTTAAGCAGAATTGCATGGTGCCAAAAGGCCTCTCACACAGTTTGCAAAGAGTGCTAACAGTTGACAGAGACATGTGTTTCGTCCTACCAGGACTCATCAGTATGCCTCATCTGTTTGACACCCCAATGAAATGGACCAGCTACCCTAAGACAGTGTGTCTTGGATATGTTGTGGTGAACCCATTAAAATAAAAAAAATATTTAAAGGACAAAGAACCTCTGCGCACAAACACTGAGGCAAGTGTTACCCCAAAAGGCATTTGGCTGGGGAGCCAAGTTTCTGAGAAAATACAGGCTCACCACACGTTAAAGATCATGGTTGCATATAGAACAATTATGTTGGAAATTGGTCTTTTAGAATTGACAGGTTTTCTCACACAGTTTGTGTTTCATTAGGATCATTGCATGTTAAGCCTGTTGACACTTCAATGGGAGCTTAAAATAAACACTGAGGTAGGGGTTACCTTCAGTATTTGTTGAGAGTTAATTGTAAGAAAATATAAATCACACATGCCCACTGCATGAGAGGCCTTCAGCACCATGCAATTCGCTGAAAGTTGAACCAGCATAACATTCTGTGGTGATTTGTATACGCTGCCCATGATGCTTTGCATTGTGTGGGCATGTGTGATTTTGTATTTTCTTGAAACTTGGCTCCCCAGCCAAATGCCCTTTGGAGTAACCCTTGCCTCAGTGTTTTTGCACAGAGGTTCTTTGTCTTTTAAATAGTTTTTTATTTTAATGGGTTCACCACAACATATCCAAGACACACTGTCTTAGGGTAGCTGGTCCATTCCACTGGGGTGTCAAACAGACGAGGCATACTGATGAGTCCTGGTAGGATGAAACACGTGTCTATGTCATCTGTTAGCACCCTTTGCAAACTGTGTGAGAGGCCTTTCGGCACCATGCAATTCTGCTTAAAGTTGAACCAGCATAACATTCTGTGGTGATTTGTATATGCAGCCCATGGTACTTTGCATTGTGTGGGCATGTGTGATTTTGTAATGTTTAAAAACCTATTGTATAATTTGGGCCATTAATTATGTACCAATTAACAGGAATTTCATGGTTGGCATCATTAACATTTAATGGAACTTTAATGGGTATGTTAAGTGGCATTTTAATGATTTAGTCACACAGTAGTGAAACTAGGTGTGATCTTTGGAGCAGTACTCTATAAAGTTCTACCTGGGGTCTGGTATATCTATTTCTACTTTCCTGGTAACATACATCAACCCTATACTCTCACTGTGACATCACAACCTCTACTTTTCCAGGTAACATGCATCAGCCCTGTGACCTTACTATGACATCACAAACAAGAAGGGCCCTATGACCTCACTGTGACATCACAACCAAGAAGAACCAATCACATGATGCTAAATTGGGTCACTTGTGATATCACAGAGGTCACACAGCTGCTGAACTATGAGTTTCATGCCTAATAATATCAGGTAAGGAGCTAGTAGCTTTTGTGGCACTTGTTCACTGGTGTCTTGGAGACGGTGAACTGGCGCAGCAACTCCAGGAGCAGTTTTCTTGGTTAACAGCCAGTCATAGTGTCTCTTCTGAATACAATCACTGCTAACACTCATGCCACTTACCAAGCTGCTATGTGGCCAGCATATATTTGGAATTGACTAGCAATGTTTCTCACAGAAAAATATTACTGTTGTTAGTTCACAGGACAACAATTGGGGAACCTGCAAGTCATAGTTGTGTAACCCTGACCATGGCTACTTTATTCTTAAGCTAGCACCCCTTGGGTGAATCCCTGGCATCCATAGCTGGCATGCCCACACTCAAATTTTGGCATCAAACCCTGGCTTTGGGAAAGTATACCTATCATTATTCAGGACAAGGGGGTTGGGTCGGATTAAAGATCCTGGGTCCTGGGGTGAGAATTTTGCTAGGCGCATGCTAGATCTAATACCCGAAAGGGTACCCAGTAAATCTACACAGGAGCAATAACTGCAATGTCCAAACATTTAGATGGGATTCTTCATTGGGTCTTTATTTTAGATGTAAAGATGGTATTCAAAAGATTTGAATGGCCCCCACAGGCTTGCTACAGCTAGGCACTGAATTTAAACAGGAATAACCTGCATGGCAGAATTACATGCTTGGCAGAACAACATGCTTGTCGGGACATTTACTTTTCCCATGACCTCTATACTCCACAGGTGTGGGACATCGTATTTGTGAGACATTGCACCAACATGTGTATTTCCTGTGCTTAGGCAGCTGAACCTTGTTCTGACTGAAAAAAGCTTAACATTCCCTCTGCATGAGCACTCTTGTGTCACACAGCCCCATTTAAACTTATATAGACTTATACCTTAGACTGTTACCATGTTTTCCAGACTTGCATTTTAGACTTTTAAATCATTTTCCAGACTTTACTCTGTGCTAACTCTGAATCCTGTCAGAAACATAGAAATATAGACTTTGACGGCAGATAAGGACCGCTAGGCCCATCTAGTCTGCCCATTTCCCTACCTACAGGATAGGCCGCAGATCCTAGTTAACCAACAGCCTATTTCTTCCTACCCCCAAAAGAATTGCCTTATGTCTGTCCCATGCATTCTTGAAATCTCCCACAGTTTTAGACCCCACAACCTCCTCAGGAAGGCTGTTCCATGCATCCACTACCCTCTCTGTGAAATAATACTTCCTCACATTGCCCTGAACCACCCTCCTTCTATCTTTAAATTGTGTCCCTTGTTCTTGTAAGTCTCTTTTTCTGAAAGATGCTACCCTTTTGGACTTTGTTGATTCCACTCAGGTACTTAAAAGTTTCTATCATGTTCCCCTCTCCTTCTTTCCTCAAGGGTATACATATTAAGCTCCTTTAGTCTCTCCTCATACAGCTTCTCTGCAGACCCTGCACCATTTTAGTTGCCCTCCTCTGACTATCTCTATCCTGTCTATGTCCTTGGCGGAGATGAGGTCTCCAGAACTGGACACAGTACTCAGATGGGGTCTCACCAACTGTCTGTACAGAGAGATAACAACTTCCTGTTTTCTGCTGCTGATGCCTCTCCTATACATCCCAGTATACCCCCAGCCCTCCCTACTGCCTTCTCACATTGATTGCTAACCTTAAGGTCATCTGATATGATTACCCCCAGGTCCCTTTCCTTTTTTGTTGTTGTTACTACCTCCCCACCCATTGTGTATTCTTCCCCTTGGTTCTTGCTTCCCAGGTGCATTATTTTGCACTTCTTTGAACTGAATCCTAGCTGCCATACTTCTGACCATTCCTCCAACCTTGCCAAGTCCCTTTTCATCCTCTCCACGCCTCCTTGTGTATCAACCCTGTTGCAGATCTTTGTGTCATCTGCAAAAAGGCATACTTTTCCTTCCAGTCCCTCTGCAATGTCACTGATGAAGACATTAAAAAGGACTGGACCCAATACTGAACCCTGTGGTACCCCACTAGTAACCCCTCTTTCTTCAGAATGGACTCCATTTACAATTACCTTCTGTGTCCTGTTGTGCAGCCAATGTTTTACCCAGGCTACCACCTTGGGACCCACTCCCAGGCTGGTTAATTTGACTATTAATCTTTTGTGTGGGACTGTGTCAAATGCCTTGCTAAAGTCTAGGTAGGCCATGTCCACAGCCCCTCCTTGGTTTACTACTTTGGTCACCCAGTCAAAGAAATCTATTAGATTCGTCTGACATGACCTTCCCGCTGTGAACCCATGCTGCCTTGGGTCCTGTGCCCCACTGGCCTCTAGGTACTCAACTATTCTTTCCTTCAGAAGTAACTCCATCACTTTCCCTACCACAGAGGTCAGACTGACAGGTCTGTAGTTTCCTGCCTCTGTCTTGGTCCCACTTTTGTGAAGGGGAATCACATCTGCCTTCCTCCAGTCCTCGGGTACCACACCATCCTCCCATGATTTATTAAAAAGAGTAGCCAGTGGTTTCACTAGTTCCTCCCTTAATTTTTTAGAATTCTTGGGTGAATTACATCAGGACCCATTGCTTTGTCCACCTTCAGTTTTAGGAGTTCTTGCAGAACCCTTTCTTCTGTGAAAGGACTGGAGACCCCTATCAAGAGTGCTTCTGTTAATTGGATTAGGCACTTCCCCCTCCTCTTTTGTGAATACTGAGCAGAAATATTCGTTCAGTATCCCTGCTTTTTCGCTATCCCCCTCTGCCCACCCACCGTTCATTCTATTCAGCCTCACTATCCCTCCCTTTGTCTTTCTACACTCGCTGATGTACCTATAAAAGGTTTTATCCCCCTTCTTAACTGAGTTGGCGATCTCTTCCTCAGTTTGGGCCTCTGCTATTCTGACTTCCCTCCCTGCTTCCTTCTGCCTTAACTGGTACAGCTCTCTGTCCTGCTCCTTCTGTGTTTCCTTATACTTCCGGAATGTTATCTTTTTCTTCCTGACTTTCACAGCCACCTCTTTTGAGAACCATAGTGGCTTTTTCTTTCGTTTTGATTTGTTTATTTGCTTCACACAAAGGCTTGTTGCCTCTGTGACGGCAGTTTTGATGATTCCCCATTGTTGCTCCACACCTCCTTCTAGCCTATTTGCTAGTGCTTTTCTGAGGCACTCTCCCATCTTGCCAAAGTCAGCCCTCCTAAAGTCCAGTACCCTCACTTTTGTATGGCTTGACTCTGTAGCTGAGTTTAATGTGAACCACACTGTTTGATGGTCACTTGTCCCCAGATGGCAACCCACTTCTAGATCAGAGATCCTCTCACTGCCCCCATTTGAGAGTACAAGGTCTAAGATTGCTCCCTCACGAGTGGGTTCTGAAACTAGCTGTCTAATGCCTGCCACCTGTAGGGCATCAAGAATGGCCCTGCTCTTGGATGTGGCTGCAGCAAATGTGCTCCAGTTAACATCTGGCATATTCAGGTCTCCCATCAACAGTATCTCCCCTTTCTCTGCCATTCTAAGAATGCCTTCTATCATATCCTTGTCCATTCCCTCCCCCTGACATGGGGGTCTGTACACAACCCCTGTGCAGAGTGTGGTGCCCTTTCTAGTCTCCAAGGTGACCCACAGTGACTTCTCTCCTCCCTGTTTACTCTTTTGTTCAGCTGCTTTTATCCCTTCCTTTACATAGAGAGCTACTCCTCCCCCTCTTCTCTCCTGCCTGTCTCTCCTGTAGGTTATGTACCCTGGTATGTTAACATCCCAGTCATGGTTCTCTGTGTACCATGTTTCTGTGACTGCTATGATATCCAGGCATCCTTTTCCATCAGCCACCAGCTCAGGGAGCTTGTTGCCCAGACTACGGGCATTGGTACTCATTACCTCCACTTCCTGATGGCCTTACCTTTTTCCCCATCCCTGTCCCTCTTGCCTTTGTCACTTTCTCCATTTACCCCTGCCCTTCTCCCTATCGACACCTCTATGTTGGTGTTTGCACTTACTCATCGATTATTTGGGGAGCTAGGATTTCCTGCTCCTTTCCAGTGCCTCCCCCCTTGGCTAGTTTAAAAGCTTGCCAATGAAGCATTTAAACCTATCACCTAGGATCCTGGTTCCCCTCCCGGACAGATGCAGCCTATCATGCCAATATAGCCTTGCATCACTCCAGGTGGACCCTCAGTCCCCAATGAAGCCAAATCCCTGAGCTCCACACCAGTTTTTCAACCACTGATTGAATCCCATGTTGTGGAACACCCTAGCCTCTCCTATGCCATAGATGGGCAGCACCTCCGAGAAGGTTACCATGCGTGCTACTCAACTAAGGCCCCTCCCCAATTCCATAAACTCTTCCTGCACTTCTCTAATCCTCTCTCAGCCAGGTCATTTGTCCCTAGGTGGATAATGACATCTAGCTCCCTCCCCTGTGCAGCTGCTCTGGCAATCCTGAGGATTCGCTCCCTGTCCCTCCAAGCCGTGGCACCAGGCAGACACCTCACCTCCCTCTCCCCTTCCTCCCCAGTTCTACCTTCCTAACAATGGAGTCCCCCACCAGGAGTTGTTTCCTTCCCCTGCTGGGTCCCCTGCCACCCTCCTGTGGGTCTCCTTTGTGGAGGTTCCCAGCATCCTCCTGGTCTCCACTAGGGTGCCTCCATAGAGGAACCACACTTGCCAGAATGGCATAGGAATTGTGGAGAGGTACAACTGGAGGAATGCTCTCTGTTCCACTACCTCACCCTCCCTGAGCCACTGTGGTCCAACCGTCCTCTTTCTTGGCAACCTCTGAGGCAACGGCAGAGGCACTGGTGGTCCCTGGATGGAAGAGGAGGTCCCACAAATCCTGGCCAACTCAGCCTGTAGATGAGCAACCTCCCCCTCAGCCCAGAGAGGTGCCTGCAGATGGGACAACACTGCATCCTCCAGAACGCTCCCGGAAGACTGCTGCTCCACAGCCACTGCACTGCACCACTCCAATCATGTCTTATTTCTGGCCCCTTAACTGTTTGCAATCCTTACTCTTTCCTCTGTTTTTTTTTTTTCTCTCTCTCCTTACTTTCTGCCTGTGTGCCCTTTAAGCTCCTGATTGTCCTGTTCTGAGACAAGAATATCCTATATTTCTCAGTAGACCAGTTACTTGCTCAGAGGCAGACCTCCAGCAGCTAGAGGGGGCCGGAGAGCTACTCTTGCCCTTCTAGGATGGTGGGTCTTTGGTGGTTCTGTGATCACTCACTTCCTGCTCCCAAACAGGAAGTTCCTGTTGTCAGTCAAATCCTGTGCCTATAAAAATAGAACTAGCTTTGGGTGGCTGGGTGGAGGGGAGGGAAGGAGGGCAATATAGTCCCAGCAGAGAAGTTCAGTCACACAGCAGTCCTTTCTCCTGGTGTCTTCTGCCAAGCTATTAGCAGAATCTTTCTAAGGCAGTCTTTAAATGTAGCTTCCTTCTAGCTAAGCCACTCCCCCTACTTACTAGATCTTTCTGCAAGTAATTTAAACCTCACAACACTTAAGTCCTTTCAATCATCTGAGATTTACACCTAAATAACTGTTCAGATACCCATTCAGTTCAGTTAACCCAGACAAACACACACTTTTTTTTTGTTTTGTATGTTAGTTTTTTTTTTACCTAAATTAAAGGTCCAAGTACAAAAGTTCTTCTACTGTAGTCCCAGCAGAGAAGTTCAGTCACACAGCAGTCCTTTCTCCTGGTGTCTTCTGCCAAGCTGTCAGCTTCTGGATTGTTTGCAAAAACTGGGGTGTCTCCCACTCTCTGTTCCCAGCTCCTACCTTTCCATCCTTTCCAAAACCACCTTGTTGATAAACACTGGTTAGCATTTACACTTGAAAATTGGCCTGCAGCCCCAGACATTAACCTTGTACTGTAAAACATAACATTCTCCCGGAAAATCTGATCTAGTCCCTTGCTCTGGACTTTGCACTTCTAAGACAACCTGGCACAATAACAGTCTGTACATTGTGTACTCACAGCTTTGAAGATGTGTCTTGGTTCAGACACTGGACCCGCAGAAATGTTCAGGCTTCCTACCCAGGAGGAGAAATTGTAGAAAACCTTCATAAAACCTTTCAGACAGCTAGAAAACATCTTGGACTGCACATGGAATAGCCTTGCAATCCACACAAATTACCAGCCCCGGGAGGACAGCAAGAATGCTGTAATGAAACGGTCTCCACTACTTCAAATGGCAGGCTGGAATAAGACCAGACTAGGGAGAGAAAATCAGGACCCACTAGGATGGAGCCCACAGATGGAGAACTGCTCTACCATTCCTCTCACTTCAAACTCTCAGCTCTGACTCTACTCTAACATTCCATCCCCACACTCCAGCCTGCTGTGGCTCATGCTGCTGTGAGAATTCTAAAATGACATCATCTCTCTCCTCTTAGCTGAAGCTAAGTAAACAAGAGAGTGAGGAGGTGAACAAACCATTTAACTGTCTAGCCACCAGCTGCCTGTCCTTACCTAGCACTGGCACTGATGGGATTCTAGTACCCCCCAGGGGACTGGGTGGTTACACCCACCACTTTCTAGATAGCATGACTGTCCGCAGTCATGAGTTTTATCCCACTGGGGCCATCCCACCTCCCATGTTACCTGCAGAGAGCTGCAGTCTCTCCCCTGTCTGTGCAAACACAGGTAGGCAACACTAAAGGACAGAGGTCCTGCTGAATAATTCAGCCCCTATCACTTGACCTGCCATAAGATTTTCAGTGACTCCAGGATTTGCCTGAGGTATGTGATGAGTGACAATGTTAGCAGCCCTGATTCCAGACTCAGGACGACCAAACCTGCCATCCGTCTTTACTCCCTTGGGTAACTACTTTACCTGAATACTAACTAAAGCGCGGGCTGCAAAAAGAAGACATAAACATTACATTACATACATTTCCCAAAATGTCTCACACAATGCTACCTAACGAAGGAAGACCTGTTAACACCCTTTTAACACAAAATATCTTCTAGAAACACTATGATGGGAACTCTGTTGAGTTCCAAACATCCTCAAATCTTCTTTTCTTCTGTACTTCTGTTCCTCTGTACCAAAGAGAAAAGAGAAAACAAACCACATTCTGCATTCCACACAGTGCCTAAACTTCCACCCAACACTGAAGAATCCCCCAAAGTTTTTTTTTTCCTTTTGTTTTATAGAAAAGTATAAAAATAGAAAATAAAGAGAAAACATATCAAGCATCACATTTGCTTAGGGGTTGGAGTGCCCTATATTGTCACATCTAGTGACTGAAATTCAAATATCATTGGTGCCCAGAGGGATTGTTCTTAAAGAGCCTCTCCTAGGCCTGCTGAAAACAGTCTTGAACAGGACATGCCTGTACAACATTGCCATTCCAGGGGGAGAGTCTTTTACCAAGGTCTGTGTTCTTTAAGCAGTTTTCCAAATGTGTGGTGTGATGTGGTGTAGTGTTAATGAAACTTAAAGAAATTGGAACAGTCTTACCAGTTCCATGACGAACAGCAAATCTTCTTGCACTTGAGCTGAAACTCTTCTCCCCTGGAGTAGACAGAATCTCTTCAGATTACTGCTGGACCAAGGACCTGGAACACCAGATGATGAAATCTTCAGAAACTGTTGGAATTGATGATCTCTGGGAAATCAGGTGATCAAGAGAAGAAACTGCTGGATTAATTGGCTGCTGTGCTGGATACAGTCACTGTTGGCATTGTCATTTAGGGGACATACCATTCAGGATCAGGGGCTAGGACATGGACCCCATCTGGACGCACCAGGTTCGCATTGTAAAAAATGTCTCTTCCACTCTTGTCCACTATTCTCACAGTATCTATAAAAAGAGTCCTTCCCAGTTTCCGATAGTCAAGGCGGTCATTTGCTACTTTGTCTCTTACACTTTACGGGGCGTAAGAACTCATATTCTTAGTGGCTTCCTCTATTAGTCAGGTGCGCCTGTTCTTCTCTGTTTCTTCCCAAACCTCTCTTGGGAAAGTAGGATAACCTTTTCCATAAATTGGCTCAGCTTTTCATCAGATTACCCATTCCTCCTTGCTGCTCTCTACTAGTTGTCTGCCAGCAGCACGGCTTGGGGCTGCCAGTCCTGGGCTACCCAGTGTTTTAACCTGATCTTGTCAAGGAATGTAGGCCTTCCTGCCTTTGGAGCCTCTACAATTGCTCTCTCTGCATTTGTAGCCTCTGCTTGTGGTTCTGTTTCTGACTAGGATCATTGCACATGGGTGTGAGCGTCCCTCTGAGGATACTCTCCTTCATCCTCTTCCTTGTCACTCAGGATTTGGGCACAGGAGTGAGCATACATCCTCACCCCTGAGATAGTCCATTCTTTGCTAGGTGCAGAGGTGGACAGTTCCCATATACCATCACAGCAGTGACTCCCCATCCGTGAAGTCCACCACAGTGCCAGAAATCGGGCAAAATCTACCCATTGCTGTGGTGGTCCATGCAGTGATCAGGACTGCCTCACTGAGTGTTTGCCTTCCCCCCAGTCCATCTCTGACTCGGAGTTAGAATCCTAGAGACTGGGGTGTGTGGGGGCTTCTCCCCCAAAGGGGAGGTTCGGGGGCCGCAGCCCCCCAATTGTGTGCGCTGACATCCCATGGCTACAATGCCGACAGTCGGCATTGTAGCTGTCGCAGTAGAGAACGTCGGTGCTAGTGCTGTTGAAGCACTATAGGTAAACCAGATACTTCCTACTCCACAGCTTCATTGGTTTCACTCTCACCATGCAAACTAGGGTTCGGACCCTCTTGCCAGGAGAACACTGAAACTTTAGTTGCATTGTCTGTGTCCATTTCTGCTAGTGACTCAGGTATAGTCACATCTGCATGCTTCTGCCCTGCTGGCAAATTCTCTGAAGCATTGCTGCTGGAGCCCTCTATGGCATCTTCAAAATTACTTAGATCCACCATCTCTGTGCATTCCAACTGGTTGGTGGATGATCGGGCTTCTGGAATTCGGACTGTGGCTTCACCTCAGGTCCTTACTCTGGCTCTAAATACACTTGCAATAGGCCCTGGGGTGCCCTCTTGCCTGCTCATGCCAAATCTCACTCTGCAATCAAAACAGTGGGCAATTCGAATTACGTCCCTGCTAACCTTAAAGCATACTATACACAATCCCACTTCTTGTCCAGGAATGGCCACATCAGGAGGTAACTCATCATAGTCATATCTCCTCTCATATTGTTTGTGCGTTTGCTCTGTTTCTGCAGTGTGTGCTCTAACATGGTCTGGATACCAGGGTGGTTCTCCCAAAGTCATATCTAAAAGTGGAGCATGTACACCTGGGGTTACTGCATTGCCCATTTTGCTACTCATTGGTCTCTGTACCTGTGTAAAATCTCCAGAAGCATATCACTCAGTTCAGACTTTGCTGACTCTGTTCAGACAGGCTGTATTTGAACTAGCTGCTTTCTAGCCCACTAACAAAATGGCCTCCAACTGCTTGGTTTGCACTGCTGACTTTGCCCAATCATAACAACTGTAAGACTTTTCTCAATGCATCACACTCTGTTCGGATGTGTTAAGTCAAGTTTCCACCTTGCTGTCTACTAAAATCACATTTCTATGCAAACGAGTTCACTAGTGCCTTTTTTCAGCACCGGATGCTGACTTATGCCCTCTGCCTTTGCCTTTGCATGCAGCTACTTCAAACAATTATTTACATATTCACATTTGCCTGAAGTCACTGTACTAGCCATCTGCTTGTTCACTTGCTCAGGATTTCCTGCTTATTGGCATGCTGTACAATTTGCAGTCCCTTTTAGCTTCTGAACCCCACTGCCAAACCCTCTGGTGTTCATTTACTTGCATTTATTTTATTGCAGAACTGGCATGTCCAGGAGGCTGTCTGCTGCTTAGCAACTTCAGCACACAGTCCCCTTTTGTACCCATACATTACTACTCAGAAATCCTGTCTTGCTGTTTTCTCCTTTCAACAATACAACCCTTCTTTTTACCATAAATCACTGCTCAACTGTTTAAATGCTCAAAATTCTTGCATTGCAGCTTATTGCAATGCAGTCCTTTAATGTTGCACCTATCTGGAGCACACACCCAGAGCTTGGCTACCTTTTACATAGTCAGTTCATTTGCTTTGCTTTCCTTTTGAGTACTCACTGTGATTAGTAGCTGGTTCCTCCCAGTGAAAATCTTGGCCTGCTGCCAATTCTGGATGGCCTCTCCATTTGAATGAGGTAGCGGTCCCACCGTACGTAGCCATGATCACCTCATTTGTTTGGTGGATGGTCGATTTGCAGGTTAAACCCAATTTCGATGTCCAAAAGTTTGTTTGTGCACTTAGAATTTGCTAAATTTCTCCTCGATGCACTGCCTGGCCTAGCCAGCTTGCATACCTTTCTGTCTCTCACTTTCCACGAGCATTCTGCAGCCACAGAGTCTAGCCAGGGGGCGGGCCATGGGGCAGCTGCACCAATTACACTATGTCATGCAAATGAGTCTCTCTTTCTGTCTGTCCTGCTCGAGTCTGCCTTCCTTCATGGCGATCGTCGAGCAAGGGCCGAATTTAAATTGCAACTGAAACTTTTTTCCTCAGCTGGCAATTTCAGTGGGAATGCAGTTTTCTGAGCATTTTGACTAACATTTTGCACAGTTTCTTTAGTGACTCCCTCAGTATGTGTACCAAACATCTGAAATTTTCAGTGCACATCCATACCCATATTTCCCAAAGGCACAATACTTGACACTTGAATACAATTGCATTCAAACAGTCATTTTAGGCACATTTTGCAATACAGAAACCAGAATACTTTGCGATGCTTTTTTCTGTCCATCAGAATTTGCAGCATCGCAGGCAGCATGTTTCTTTTACTTTACTTGCTGGCACAATAATGAGCATTCAGGTGGCATTTTCCTGGGCACAACATTGCTTATCCAAAATCTTCTTTTCTGTCTGGGCGCACCACTTCCAGATAGAAAGATGGAAGACATGCCCTCAGCAAAACTTTATTAACTCTCCCCAAATTAAACATCTTCAGTGGTGCCTCCATGTATGTAACCTTGACCCTAGCTACTTTATTCTTAAGCTAGCACCCCTTGGCTGAATCCCTGGCATCCCATAGCTGGCATGCCCATACTCAAATTTTGGTGTCAAACCCTGGCTTTGGGAAAGTATACCTGTCACTATTCAGGACAAGGGGGTGGGGTCGGTTTAAAGATCCTGGGTCCTGGGTTGAGAATTTTGCTAGGCGCATGTTAGATCTAATACCTGGAAGGGTACCCAGTAAATCTACACAGGAGCAATAACTGCAATGTCCAAACATTTAGATGGGATTCTTCAGTGGGTCTTTATTTTAGATGTAAAGATGGTATTGAAAAGATTTGGGTGGCCCTCACAGGCTTGCTACAGCTGGGCACTGAATTTAAACAGAAATTACCTGCATGGCAGAATTACATGCTTGGCAGAACAACATGCTTATCAGGACATTTACTTTTCCCATGACCTCTATACTCCACAGGTGTGGGACATCGTATTTGGGAGACATTGCACCAACATTTGTAGTTCCTGTGCTTAGGCAGCTGAACCTTGTTCTGGCTGAAAAAAATTCACATTCCCTCTGCGTGAGCACTGTTGTGTCACAGAGCCCCATTTAAACTTATGTAGACTTATACCTTAGACTGTTACCATGTTTTCCAGACTTGTACTTTAGACTTTTAAAACATTTTCCAGACTTTACTCTGTGCTAACTTTGAACTCTGTCAAATTCTAGATTGTTTGCAAAAACTGAGGTGTCTCCCACTCTCTGCTCCCAGCTCCTACCTTTCCATCCTTTCCGAAACCACTTTGTTGATAAACACTGGTTAGCATTTACACTTGAAAATTGGCTTGCAGCTCCAGGCATTAACCTTGTACTGTAAAACATAGCATTGTCCCGGAAAATCTGATCTAGTCCCTTGCTCTGGACTTTGCACTTCTAAGACAACCTGGCATAATACCAGTCTGTACATTGTGTACTCACAGCGGTGATTTTGAAAAGAGTCAGACCAGCCGAGGAGCTACGCTTCCTGTGTAACTCATTTACTACGTAACTGACACAGATCATACGTTACTGCATCTTTTTTGGGATTTTAAATTTTTTTTTTTACATTACATGTTTACTTTTGTGGGGGGGGCACAGCCCCCCGATGAAAGATGACATTCATTTGTTATGTGAAGGATGTAAGGATGACACGCATGTTTCGCTATGTGGGCGTGAAGCTGCACCTACGTTTTCAGCAGAAGGAGGCATGCGATTCCCCTAGCCTTTTACGCTACGCAATCTGGCTGGTCTGACTCTCTTTACAATTGCCCTCACAGCTTTGAAGATGTGTCTTAGTTCAGACACTGGATCCACATAAATGTTCAGGCTTTCTACTCAGGAGGAGAAATTGTAGAAAACCTACATGAAACCTTTCAGGCAGCTAGAAAACATCCTGGACTGCACATGGAATAGGCTTGCAATCCACATGAATTACCAGCCCCCGGAGGACAGCAAGAATGCTGTAATGAAACAGTCTCCACTACTTCAAATGGCAGGCTGGAATAAGACCAGACTAGGGAGAGAAAATCAGGGCCCACTAGGATGGAGCCCACAGACGGAGAACTGCTCTACCGTTCCTCTCACTTCAAACTCTCAGCTCTAACTGACTCTGTTCTAACATTCCATCCCCACACTCCAGCCAGCTGTGGCTCATGCTGCTGTGAGAATTCTAAAATGACATCATCTCTCTCCTCTCAGCTGAAGCTAAGTAAACAAGAGAGTAAGGAGGTGAACAAACCATGTAACTGGCTAGCCACTAGCCGCCTGTCCCTACCTAGCACTGGTACTGATGGGATTCTTGTAACCCCTAGGGGACTGGGTAGTTATAGTTGGACTGTAGTATGCGGGGGTGCAACCCCAAATGCTGGCACTCTGCTGTTTTTCCCCCTTCCCCCCAAATCTCAGTCGCTCTGGTTTTGTGATGCCCCACCCCCACTGAATGCCATTGATGGGCTTTATAAGTTTCCTTGTTTTGATGCTGTCCTTGGGATCACTACCTGTTCTTCTTTAAAGGGGAAACTAGTCTCTTTTTTATGCTATCCTCTGATCACTGCCTATCTGGCTCCTAAGGAAAAAGTGATAGGTAAGTCCACTCTCTTCAGATTTTGGGTGCCTTCTCTCACTTAGCCCTCTGCTAAGGCATTCCTCCAGCACAGTATCTCTCCCCGCCCCCCCATAGTTTGCTTCTACGCTGCCAGTTACTGCTACTTAATGGCCTGCTGCTCTGGTTTCTTACTATGCCACTATTGATGGCTGCTTTATTGCCTGCAGAGCAGGCTTTTTCTGTGCCACTGTTGGTGGCATCTTTATCATCCGATTGGGCTTTCATCTATGCTATCATTGGTGGCTCTTTCATTGCTTGGCAGGCTTTAGTGACTTGCTCTGACACCATGAAGGAGGAAGACAGAAAGTCAGCAGTCTGGGGAAAGAAGCCCTTGTTGGACCCACCAGATGCCAGGGATACTCCATTTTAAAGGAAAGGCCCATAGCCCAAAGCCTATACTAGCTTACTGAACTGCTGGCTAAATCATAATAAATAAGACCACCCCACAGCACTTGCTTCATGTCTTTGTCTCTGACTTTTTCTTCTTGTTGTTTATCTACTTCTAAATATTTTTTCCCTCTCTCCCTCACTTTTGCCTTAAACAGTACTTCCTCTCTAAATTACCTTTGACTTAATTTCTGTGCTCTCACTGTAACTCCTGTGCCTCCCAACATGTACCACCTCCCCACACTTTTTGGCCACATCACTGTTATTCTACAGGTACAACTTGATCAATAGTTCTCAGACTTTGTCACAGTGAGCCTCCCCAAATCCATGGAAAACATTTTGAGCCTCCCCCAAAAACTGAAATAATCTTGGGCCTCCCCCAAAGAAAAATAACATACTGTACTTTGTGCAGTACACCATGGCCCAGATATTCAAAAGGGTTGCGCCATGCACAACCCACTGATGTGCCCCAGTGCAATATTTAAAAGGGAAAAGTGCACAGCACAAATCGATGTACCAGAGTGCATCAGTAATGTATGCAGGCACAGGTAGGGGCATGCCCATGCATAAACTGCACGGCCAATATTCAGCCGGCTGTGCAGAGTTAATGCAGGCACAACCCCACCTGTGCCTGCACAAAGTTACACTTTGTAAAAACAGGAACTAGTCTGAGGCCACCCACAGGTGAGCTGCCGTGACAGTAAGGCGTGAACACAGCAGCTGCCACCTGTAGGTGGCCCTGGACTTGTTCCCGCCCGCACCTGGCGGCACCTCCCATGCCCTGATCAGGAGCTAAAGTGTCCCCGCCCACAGCCTGATCGCCGGCATATATTGTCCCCCATTAGTCCTATCATGGGTATAATGTGTTGCCCTCATTAGCTCAATCGCGGCATAATGTTATGTTCCCCCATTAGCCCAATCGCGGGCATAACGTTATGTTCCCCTGTTAGCCCGATTACGGGCATAATGGTTATGTCCCCTGAGCAGCCCAATCGTGGGCATAACTGAATAGCCCCCTGAGTAGCCCGATCGTAGGCATCAGACCCCCCTAAAGTCCAATATCCCTGGTGGTCCAGTGGACCATGAGTAGCCTGATCGTCGGTAGCATCCAACCCACACATCGAAATCCCCAGTGATCTAGTTGCCCCACCACACCCACCCACTGGCTTCCACCACCCCACCCCCCGTCAGCTGCGGGTGGCAGCACTCACCCGCCTACCAACAGACAGTTCCATAGGGTTGCAGCCTTTAGTCCAGAGCATGGCCAATGGGCATGCAGCTCCATGAGATACAAGGCAGTCCAGATATGTGAATTACACTAATTTATTCGATATGCCTGGACTGTTATATGAGCTGCACGCCCATTGGCTCATGCTCTCAACCAACGGGTGTGCAGCCTTACTGAGCTGTCAGTCAACGGGGCGGGCGGCAGGCGGGTGGGATGCAGCCACCGCCGGCTGACGAGGGGAGGGGTGGTGGGGCCAGTGGTGGGTGGGGGCCACCAGATCACCAGGGATTCGGCGGGAGGTTAGATGCGCCGGCGATCGGGCTACCGGTGAAGCTATTTAGTGCCCACGATTGGGCTGTTTGGGGATGACATTATGCCCGCGATCGGGCTAATGGGGGAACATACGCTATGCCAGCGATCGGGCTGCTGGGGAACTATTCAGTTATGCCCGCAATCGGGCTGCTCAGGGTGGGCTATTCAGTTATGCCCGCGATCTGGCTGCTCGGGTGGGGACTATTCAGGTATGACAATGATCGGGCTAATGGGGGAAGGGAGTTTACTACTATTCCCGCGATCGGGCTGGGGAAGCGCAGACCCTAATGGCTGCTGCCTGGCGGCGCCAGGGCACAAGTTGTCGGGGATCAACGCACCCTATTTGCTAGTCGGCGTCGCAAATGGGGCCGATTTTGATGCAAATGCCCCCTAGCTTGCATAAATTATGGCCCCATTTGCATGTTACCCTTTGAATATCGCAGGTGCTCCGCATGGCACAATGGAACTTGCGCCACCGCATCTCAATGCTCCACTTTGACCACTTGCGCTGGCGCAGTTCCACTGCACCATGCATAGTGGGTGTGCCCAAGGGGCGATATTCAAAGAAGTTGCACCATAGCGCAACTCCGTTGAATATCATCCCGGCCACACCCCAGCACAACTATTTTGAGTGGTGCAGGGGCTTGCACCACAAAATGGCACAGTTTGATTATCTGGACCCATGAGTAAATTGAAACCCCTTTGAGTACTTGGCTGTCATTCAGTTATTTGTCTTATACTGATGTGGAACCTTTGAAAAACAACTCCTGTGCTCAAAGGAGAGTTATCTGAATAACAAATAAATAAAATAAACAAATAAATATAATTTAGCTTATTGTAACCCCCCCCCTTCCACAGGCCAGCCTTCTTGCTCCACTATTTTTATTCCTGAACCATTGTTACCCCTTGTGCAGTACCTTCATGGGTCAGACTACTTTCTCTGTTTCCTCTCTATATGAAATAACCTTCCTACATACTTTGCCTCTCTCCCCCCCATTCCCTGCTCCTAAGCAACATCTTTGGGACTACTTCGGTGCTGTTGCTTCTAACACTTCTATGCTCAACCTTTGTATTTGGGCTGTTCTGCCATCAGTCTACAAATTGATTAATTGCCACCACTCATTATTAATTTATTGTTCATATTTGTTTGCACTATTGCTCATTGTGTATTTCTTGATTGCTTTGCAGTTACCTTTTGAAATGTATTCACTCCCTACCCTTACCTGGGTACACCTGAAATGATCCTTGGCTCGTTGACCTTCCCTTTTCACCTATTAATAAATAAATACATAAGATTCACCTACTATTATCCTCTATCAGTTAGCTTCATTTCTTCATACAAAATACATAAAACTCAAAATTTAAATACAGTTCTTTTTCAGACTTGCTTGAGCCTCGCCTGGAACAGGTTGGAGGCTGGCCTCAACATTTGAGAACTCCTGAACTAGATATTATCCCGAGACCCCATCCCAGGTTTCGTAGGACCCAGGTAAGAGATCCCCTGCTTATTGTCTATATTAGATGGGTGAGCTGTTACAGTGCAGTGACTGTAACAGAGACAGTTTATGGTTGCACAGCTTTTGAAGAACAGACAGATTGTATAAATAGTAACAAGAAAGCATTGCATAAACAAAATATATTTTATTTTGCCAGTACAGTAACAACTAAATACAGTCTTCTTCTAAGATATAGTGCCTCTGAATATGTTGATTTTCATGTGGTGTTTACCATCGGGTATACCAGAAATGCATCCGAAGTAATCAGAATTAATATGATAATTAGCTGAGTATTGTTACACAAAGAAAGGGGAATTTGCACATGAGAAGGTACAGCTAGACTTGTTTTAAGCCAAAAAGTTCCCCTAATTGATTGTTTATGCCTTACATTAGGTTGCATACACAGCAAAATATGTAAATTAGCATGTTTTGTTTACATTTGATTTCTTTTTAGAAAGATTCTATTTACATTGTAAATAGAATGTTTCCAAAAAGAAATCCAAGTCAAAACATACTCATTAATATATTTTGCTGCGTATGCTTTATTTCATGTTATCAGTTTATTACCAGTATTTCTGTTTTTTCGAAGACTAATTTGCATTTTTCATGCAGTTTTTGAAGGGCATTTGAGAACAAGTTGAGATGTTTTTCACTGGATAAAAACTGGTGTTCGAAGTAAAGTAGAAGGCAATTTGGAGTACTTCAGAAACAATTACAAAATCTGAAGAATACTTGAATTTGAAGGCATTCATTTTAGGTGGAAAAGAAGGGTGCTTAAGGTACAATCGAATGGCTTGCTCATAACAGTTTTTTAACACTCTTTTACTCTTCTTTTTGAGGGCTAATTTGCATTTTTTGTGCACTTTTTGAAGGGCATTTGAGAACAAATTGAGATTTTTTCAATGGATAAAAAATGGTGTTTGAGGTACAATTGAATTAAGTTTGAATTACTTCAAATACTGCACCAGTTTTTTTTAAAAACAACTGGTGACTACTTGAATTTATTTTATTTATTTTAATCTTTGGCAACCAGGAAAGGCCCACTAGCCACAGGCACCTGTTTCCAGGGGCAATCTGAGAGCACTGGGCAGTTAAGTGACTTGTTCACATTCACACAGCATGCAAGTGGAGGTTGTGAGAATCAAACACGAGTCTGGTCTGCTGGATGTATCAAGCTTGTTCACACCTCATTCCTCTAACCTCTAGGCTATACTGCCAGCCCAAATTGAATTGAAAGGCATTCATTTTCTGCATGGGCAAGTAGCAATAATAGGAGAAAAGTATGATATACACATTTACTGACACTCCTTATGAACTGCGATGAATTAAAAATAAATTACTATCTTGCCAGTTTAAGGCTGGCAGTGTGCCTTTAAAGGTTAAGCAATCCCTTCCTACCTCTTGCTCCTCCCATGCTGCTGCACACTATGAATATTAATGAGTTGTTTAGAATGAAGTAGTGGCACGCATTACAGAGGAAGACAGGAAGTGCATTTTAACCTCTGAAAGCTATTAGGGACAGGAACACACAGCTGAGTGTACGGGAGCTACAGAGGGACCTGTTTTTCTGTGGATAAATTTTCTTTGTTCTTTTAATCCCAAACTGTGAAGAACAGTAACTGCTTATATTACTGAACAGTACAGTTTGTGGTACTGAAAATTGAAACGGAGGATCATGAAGCTGGAGGTAAGGAACTCTAAGCTACTGCATAAACAAACCCAAGGGATACATAAACAAGACTAAAATGGAGTCAGTTTGAAATGCCAGTGTATGGTGAATCTCATACAAGGAACTGCACGTAAGGTTTAAATACTTGCTGTGTCTTTAAATGCATGCATTAGCTGTTTTGGAAGACTGAACTAGATATTCCACCTCTGTCTGGTATTGTCAAGAAAAGAGATTGGGTTGTACCAGGAACTCGGGGGATGGCAACATACTGTGGAGTCAAAGGGAGAGAATAAAGTCTGGCTGTGTTCATGTTACTGTTGAGGACTGAGTTTTATTATCAGTATCCAGGAGGGAACCTTTATAATCAAATGTATTTATAAATGTGGAGGCAGTATAGTGTAGTGGTTTAAGGCTCGGAATTGCAAATCTGGAGACCTGGGTTTCAATCCCACAGCCCCCACTTACATACTGTGTGACCCCCAAGTACCTCACTTAATTTCCCTGTGCTCCCAGGTCACACCTGTAAACAAGTTGTCAGCTTAGTATGCTACTCCTGGTAAAACAATTGGAAAAATAAAATGTATGCAGAAAATCAATTATAGGAAAATTTCATACATGAAACTAGACCCAGAAGTAAATAGTTTGATACTTTTTATTTGACCAACATAGATGTAACAAAAAGAAAACAGTGCTGAAAGGAGTAGTCCACCCAGAATTTGCAAAAACATATGGGCCGAGATACTAAAAGGGGTTGCGCCTGGCACAACTGAGTTGTGCCAGCACAAACCTGGAAATGCGCACCAGGGCAGTATTCAAAAGAAGGGCTTGCGCAGCGCCATTCCCAATGTGCTGCCTGTGGTGCACAGATAATGTATGCAGCGCATCTCCATGGGGGCGTGCCCATGTACATGGGGCACATCTCGATATTCAGACGAGATGTGTGGCGCATATGCCAGCACATCCTGGAGATGTGCCACATACCTGGGCACAAAGTTGAGCATGGAAAAATCATGCTGAAGTGGAAGCCACCCACAGGCAAGATGCCGTAATGTAAGGTGCATCACAGCAGCACCCTCCAGCTGTGGGTGGCTTTCCCACCCCCCAGAACACAGTACACAAGCACCCACAATAATACCTGGTGGTCCAGTGGTTCCCCCCTCCCTTCCCGTAACCCCGATTACACGCTTAGAATAAAATAAACTGCCCTGGTAGTCCAGTAGTACCCCGCTCCCCACCCGTAACTCCGATCACTGTTTGACTGACTGTCAAAATCCCTGGTAGTCCAGTGGCACCCCCACTCCCACACAGGACCCCCTGCCCACCCAACTCTCCCCGGTCATCAGTGGGCAGCAAACTCACCTGCATATCTCTGTGGCTGCCTGCCAAATGACAGCTTACACACTGTGGACCAATGGGCTCACAGTGCATACAGTAATAGTCATACACAACTTTATGAATGAAGTCTTTTATTCACAAAGTTGGAAATGACTATTACAGTACACACTGTGAGCCCATTGGTTCACAGTGTGGACCAATGTACTTGCAGCACATACTGTAAGCTGTCATTCAGTGGGCAGCTGCAGAGGTATGCAGGTGGGTTTGCTGCCCACTGATGGCCGGGGGGAGCTGGGTGGGCTGCAGGTCCAGTGTTGGTGGGGGGTGCCTCTGGACTAACAGGGCTTTAGACAGTCAGTTGAATGGCGATCAGGATTACAGGCAGGGAGAGAGGTACCAATAGGCTACCAGGGCAGTGTATTTTATTCAAAACAGGGGATCAGGGTTACGGGTGGAGAGGGGGTACCACTAGACTACCAGGGCAGTTTATTTTATTCAAAACAGTCAATCAGAGTTATGGGCAGGGAGGGGTGTACCACTGGACTACCAGGGCAGTTTATTTAATTCAAAACATGTGATCAGGGTTATGAGCGGGGAGGGGGGTACCACTGGAATACCAGGGACTCTACTGAGCCATATTTACATTGGTCGGTGGTACGGGATGGGGAGGATGGGTTCCACTAGACTGTCAGAGACTGTATTGAGCTGTATTTATGGCGATCAGTGATACGGGATGGGGAGGGGGTACTACTGCTGTCCCTCCTGGTACCGGAACCACATGCTGTGCAGGGCACCAGGTGCATTTTGCTGGCAGTCCCTGCACACCACATGCAAATGGGGCCATAATGACATGCAAATGGGCCCCCTTTTCACCTTGCATGCATAGTGGCACTATTTGCATATCCAGGTCTGAATATCTGGAAATTGCTCCTGGTGCAGCTCCATTTGTGCTGGCGCATTCCCATTCCAGGTATGCAGGCCTGTCAGAGGGATGTGCTGGCACACTGTATTTGTGTCGCATGCATTCTTTGACATATTCAGAAGAGATGCACCATTGCACATCTCTTTTGAGTATTTCCCTTTGTTGCTCCAGTGCAACTCAGTTGCGCTGCGTGACCACTTGCGCCATTGCCAGACGCACTTCTGAATATCGGGCCCATGTTGTGCAGAGTGTTTTAATTTGTGTGCGAAGTCCTAGTGTGTCCTTCCCATGTCTGCTATTAGGAGTTTTTCCTAAATTAGCCTGCAAGCTTTTTGGAAGTTTTACAACCCCTGAAGATCTCCATCTCAGCCAGATTTATTGCCTTTCTTGCTCCAACAATGCATCGTGTCTCATGTGACTGTGGTGTAGCTGAGCCCATACATTCAGCAGGAAGCGCTGCTTTTGAATTACTAGTTTACAACAGCAGAGCTACAAATGGCTACATTTACAATTTAGCAGATACTTGAGAGCTAACTGAGTGGGGGTTCTGTAAGAAAACAGAGCCTTTACTAATTATAGCATTGATGATCTGGGGTGATTTCTGTGCTTATAATGGTTGTGTATAGTTTGATGAAATTAAACGTTTTAACGTCAGAACACTTACTGTTGCTAGCTAAACTTGACATACATAGAAAACAAAAATACTGAATTAGTGCTATTTATTAGCTGTTTTCTTACGGAAAGCCTACTCAATTAGCTCTCAAGTAAATGCTGAATTGTAAATGTAGCCATTTGTAGCTCTGTTGTTGTGAACTAATCCTAAAACACTGTTTCCTGCTGAATGTATGGGTTCGGCTACATCGTCACGTGAGATAGGATGCATTGTTGGAGCAAGAAAGGCAATAAATCTGGCTGAGATGGAGATACCCAAGGGGTTGTAAATCTACCATAAAGCTAGTAGGCTAATTTAGGAAAAACTTCTTATGGCAGTCAGAGGGAAGGAAACTCTAGGACTTCACGCAGAAATCAAAACACTCTGCACAACATATGATTTTGCAAATTCTGGGTGGACTACTCCTTTAAGCTTTCGGACCAACCAAGTCTTTCCTCACAAGCTTATGCCATAAACACTTGTTTGGTTGGTTATGCATAAGGATTTGGTTGGCCCAAAAGCTTAAGCACGATTTTCTTTTTGTTACTTAGAGGTAACAAACCATGCTTCTGGATCCATTCTCATAAGGACCAATACGGCAACTAAACTAATTTTGCAAGACACTTAAAACTAAAAATGAAACACTGTGACATTTGTTTATTTCTTGTTAAATGGGTAGACTAGAACTGGGGTTCCTTTTGAGGGGTGACCTGCATGTGTGCATAAAGCATTTATTGTATTACGAAGGGATACATAAACATAATTATATGATAAAAAGTACTTTAGGCTGTCAGAGTTTGTCTGTAAATTTGTATTTATCTATTTAGGTATTCAGAAACAATCTTAGAGTATGAGCTGTTTTACAAAGGTTCCATGTCATTAGAACATAAGATACAAAAAACATGGGATACAAGCACATAAGCTACAGAAAACAAAGGATGCATACTTGAGTCTGATAGGATACATACGAGTCAGATACAAGCAGAGCATTTGAACAGAGATGCAGGATTGCCTTAGGATACACAAGAACAAAAAGATGACCCTATACCAGTGGTCAGGGGGAAAAATGCAAGAGAGCACTCTCCAGAGTAAGAAGCAACCTCGAGCTAAGAGGCTTCGTCTGGTTGTGGGTAAGGCAGGGGTAGGAATATGGATGACTGGAGAGCAGAAGGAGAGGTTAGTTAGCCACGAGAATTAGTGGAAAATGGGGGGTGGGGGGATGGACATGGTGGAGGGTGTTAGGTTAGTGGGGAAAGTACTGCCCTGGTCTTAAAGTGCGAGGACTTGGGGGGGCCTATACTGTGGCCTGCAGTTTAGGCTTTTCTGAAGCAGTCACAGGCGGAGCTGGAGGCAAGGTAGTGCTTGAGTTTGGATTTGAAGTTAGGGACACTGGGGGAGTTGAGAACAGCTTCAGATATTTCATTGATCCAGAGAGGGGCTCTATATGAGAAGGAGCACTGGCCAAGTGTTGTTCTCCGAAAAAGAACCAAGAGTGACCCTGGCTTCCTGCCTCTGGTGCCATACACTGGGTCAGCCCTTGGGAGGATTTCAGATATGCAAGGGGTTGCCTTCCCCAGTAGAGTCTTTTTCCCAAATAGACAGGTTTGGAATTTGATTCTGCAACCCAATGGTAGCCAAGTAGTCTGCTCATAAATACTTGTTAAAACAGGTACATTTTAAGATAATAAATACGAGTGTAACTCCTGCCCCCCCCCCCCCTTGCTAGTAGCTGGGGGCTTACTGATAGACTTGGCTGGCCCAGACTATCCCTACAAGCAATACAAAGTCAGTGTGCATGCTGCTGGTTTAGACCCTTAAATGACATCTAAACAGGGAATTTATGGGGGTCTGCCATTTTACCAACCCTCCCATACAAATGTAGCCTATAGCTGACATAAGTATTTGCCTGTTTTTTTGGCTTGCTCTGTTAATGCCCTTTTGCACTGGCCATGCTCACGTTTAGTCTATCCCCATAGCCCCACTGTAACCCCCCTCCACACAGGTGGGACTTACCTGAATCGCGTCGGGTGGTCCTCTGACTGCCCATTTCCCTGTGTGCTGCTCCACCTTCCCGCTAGTCCCACCAGTCCAGGGTTCCATTTCTTCCTCTGTTTGCTCCTGCCAGCCCTGTGAGCTCAAGCGCTCTGTAGTGAACTGGAGGAGCATGTAGAAGTAAGCTGCCTGACATGCAGTTTTGTAAATACTGCATGGCGCAGTATGCAGACGTTGAGCTGGATGCCTGCTCAAATATGTGAGAAGGCTGTGACCAGCTCAAATGTCTTGAAGCACTACAGCACTCAAAAATTAAAGCCACTGTGGCAGCTCCGCAGACTGTTCCCCTCTTTGTTCTTGGACACCAGGGAGGCTAATCAGGGTCCAGAGACAAGCAGGAGGGGGGAAGATAAACCAGGGGCTGAACTTTTTTAGAAAATAATAATTGGGCACCTGCCCCTTTAAAGCAGCTGAGGCTGTCAGGTGAATGAATAGCCCTGCCTGCCACCTGGAGGCAGTATATTTTGGAAGCAGCAACAGGCAGGGGAAGAGAATTTCATGCCCAACTCTGCCACTGGATGATCGAGCAAAGGGATAACTAACAGACTGGTTAAAACTATTTTGTTGGGCTGGAAATGGAACTTTAAATTGGGACTGTGTTTACACTGTTTTGAATGCAGCCATCTATGTTGCCTCTGACCCCCAAGCCAGTCAATCAAAATTCAAGGAGCCTAAGGACCTGCAGCTATGGTTCCTGAGAAGAAAGTAAGGACATTGTCTTGGCACCCAAACTGCCAGCCAATCAGACCTCAAAGGGACCTAATATTTATTAATTTTATGGATTAACAGCTGTGTGGAGGCTCTCCAAGTGCGGAGGAGAGCCATGTGTGAGCGAGAGAGACAATTTGTAAGTCAGACCATGGCTTCCACTGCAAAAGGCAGTGAGGCTTGTGGAATCCTGTTTTCATCTGGACAGCCAGAGTGTGCTGAAGGAGCGAAGTTCTCAGACTGCAAAGGGGGCTGGACTGTATCTGCCAGAGATGGAAATAGTGGCTTGTCACCTGCCACTGAGTGGGAAAAGCCGGATGAACCCATTTTACCTTTGGAAGTCGAGAAGCCACAAAAGCCTGGAAGCTGGGCCACCACGAAAGAGGCTGTTTGCTCCTCAACCTGGAGGAGCCTAGATTTACCTGTGCCAGTGCTTGTGATCATGTCCAGGGAATCCAGAGAGACTGTATCCTGTTCAGGTGCCTTGAAGCCAGGTAAGGGGCCAGCTAGCCCTTATCAAGTGAGGTGAATCGGGGAACATGGAGCCACGGGCATGTGCCTGTGTACTGGGGGTACTTTTTACCTATTTGGGGCAGTCGGACCGTGGGGTTGCTCCTCAGTCTGGGGTCCTTGGGGGCTGGGAAGTCACTGCACAGTGCTCCTATATCCTGAGTGGCACCAGAGAGCCATGATAGAGCAATGTCAGCCAGAACAGCTGCATTCACAGAGGGTCCAGACAGAACATGACAAGCTGCAAGACTCTGGCACTCTCAAGACAGCTGTCCCTACTTGTACAGCTCGAAGACCCTAGCTCGACAGACTGTGCCTGTGCTCACTGCCAGATCCTCTGAACTGACCAAGAGAACCGTGAGTAAAACAGTGCCTGCCCTGACTTGGGGAGAAAGAGTAAAGTTTTGCAACAAGTTACAGTTTTGTTTAAAGTGCACCAGTGCCAGCCAACCTACGGCAAAGTTCAATCCTGCACCGTTTTGTACCTGGGTACCCAGATAGACGGTCAGGGATACTGATACTAGTGGGGAGGTGGGACAGTAGAGCACATCTCCAGAAAGCAGCCAGCAAGGCTCCCAGTGACCCCCCCCCCATACACACACACATGCTCACTCCACCAACAGTGGAGCACATCTCCAGTGAGCAGCCAGCAAGGTAACTACAGGAGGCTTCTTTATACTTCCCGGGTCAGTTGGTGTTTGTGGGTATTTAAATGCATTACTGAACAAGGATACTGTATGTGTCGGCATAAACAAACTGATAGTACCGCCGCATATTTGTGCCGTCTGTTTGGTGAGCCTTAAGAGCTTGTTACATCCACACTGGGAACTGCTCACTGGTGCAGTGTTTAACCTTGTTAGCATTTAACATCTGCTCTGTTAATATAACTATGGGGTTTAATCATGCCTGGGACAGGCACAAGAGAAGCCTGAGAGGGGAGGGAGTGATGAAAAGCCATTGATCACATAGGGTCAGTGGCCACATACAATACATAGGGAGTACTGTGCAGCAAACCGGATGGCCGTATCTGCCAACAATTTTCTATGTTTCTTACTTAAAGTGTTAGTGTAGCTCAGTCTTTTGAATTGTACCTGATTCCTCTGTATTGTTCCTCCTGGGCTGTGCATGCGCAGTCGGGTCCTTGCTATCCCTTTGTCCTGGCTTCCCACCAGATATCTGATTCCTTGTCTTTGTTAACAGGCTCCCAACAACCCCCCTACCCCCCCCCCACACACACACACACTCCATCAACAGTGGAGCACATCTCCAGGAGCAGCTAGCAAGGTAACTACAGGAGGCATCTTCATACTTCCTGGGTTGGCAGTTGTTTGTGGTGGGGTTTAAGCCCATCAACACTGTTCGTCAACTGCCCTGCCCACCCTAGCCACCCTTCCACCCAAGGTCATCCCTTAACTTATAGGAATTTACTAGTCATGTGATTGCTACTTTTAGTAGCAAAGTGTCAGCTTTCCCATTTGCTGCTTATAGTCTCTGACCACTATGGTTCAGTCATTCCTGCCTCCTTACAGCCTTGATCACCCTGCTGTCTCACTTCCTCTAAGCTCCACACCCTTTTCTCCCCCACCTGCTCTCCCCTTTTCCTTTGCTCCCCATCTGTTCCTTCTGCACTTACTCCCTCCTCCTGGTCTGGGGATTTAAACCCCTGATCATCTGCACCATAGGTGGACACCCTACCACTGCACCACTGTTCCTGGCATATACTCTCTTCATCTTTTAGTCAACTTTCCCTGTCTGACTCCTACACCAGTTCTATTACCCCCTGTCTCTACCCCTACCTACATATACCTAGCACAATAATGTTTCTCTCCCCTGTTTTTTTTTTTGTCCTTATCTCTCCTGGTCTTCTCTTCACTCCCCCCCCAACTAGCCCAGCTCCCCCAACCTTTTATATTATATTAACTCACAAACCCCACTGAGCAGTACCATCAGTGACTACCCACACCGTGACATTCAACCCCCTGGTATGATTCTCTGCTCATCGACCCACCCCTTATTTCAGTTCTTACTCCTGCTACCCCATGTACTCTTCCTCCCTCCCTATTCCTTCCACGGGGGCCAACTCTCCCAATCGTAAACAGATAGTCAAAGGTTAGTTTCTAAACCATGTCCTCTTTAGGCTAGCACTTTTTCTTCTTCTTCTCTCTGGCAACATTCACCCCAACCCGGGACCCACTGCATTGCCTACCCTTATTAGTCATAGGGCCAGCAGTCTAATGCCAGCCCCAATTAACATATGCAGTCTGTTGCAGAAATTTGATCTCCTCCTTCAAGGCTGGGCTAATCAGCACAACCCAGACCTCCTGGCTGTGGAGGAAACGTGGCTCTCTCCTAAAATCCCTGACTCTGCTATTGCCTTGACAGACTACATGCTCTTCAGAGATGATAGGCAGGAGAAAAGGGGCAGGGGCTGTGCCATTTATCTCGGTGACTCTTTCAAGGTCAGGACCTACACACTACTTTATCCTGTCAAGGTGCCCAAGCTCTTCCAGTCAAAATTACTGTCGTTAATTTGGGCAAGTCACTGTTAGTCATGGCTGTCTGCATTCTTCCCCACAGCCCTAAATCTGCCTTCAACTCCATTCTTGACTGTGTCTCCCTGTTGCCCACAAAGACTTGAGGTCATCATTCTGGGTGATTTTAATGTCAACTGGTCAGCCCCCTTAGCCACCCAGTACAGAGATGCTGCGGTGGCCAGTAACCTAACCCAGGTTGAGTCAACGCCTACAAGGATCAACTAACTATAAAACAGGGACCAGTACCCTGATTGTTCTTGTTCTAAGAAACCATCTTGAGAGATTCCTTAATGTCTCTGTGCTACCCAATACTATTAGTGACCGTTCCCCCATCCTCTGGTCTTGGTGGCACCATTCCTCGAACCCCCTCCCAAAGTTCTCCTATCTGTGCTTCCTCAAAAAAGGCTCCCTGACACAACTCGAGGAAACATAGAAAATAGAAAACATAGAATCTGATGGCACATAAGGACCGCTTGGCCCACCTTGGTGTACCTCCTATGCTCTGATTGGTCCCCTCTCGACACTGCTGCTAGTGTTGATAGTGTTTTAGCTTTCTTCATTTGCACTTTCAACTCAGCCTGCAACATATTCACCCTGTATACTAAATATCTATTAAAAGGAACTGGAACCCTTAGGCTTACTCCTGCACTCCTTGTACTTATGCAATCTCGTGACAATCTGTGGTACAATGCCCTTGCATCTGGTCGTGCTTCTGATGGGCAGTGCTATAGGGCTGCGAGAAATGTCTGTACCAGAGAAATTTGTTGTGCTAAAGCAGCCTACTTCTAAGTTTGCCTTACCTCCTTTTGGGGGGAGAAGGGAGGAGATTCTGGGAAACTATTAAGGACTTAACAGGTAAACCTAACTCCCCCCCCCCCCGAACATAAATGGTGTTACCTCCCAAGACCCACAGCATATTGCCAATACCTTTTACACTGCCTTCTGTGACCTAAGTGGAGTGCCTCCTCCGATTTTTTTCAACACTCCTCAATTCTCCATATCCCCGTATCCCCTCCTGCTCCACTTTTGGCCCATTTCTCCCCATTAATCTAAATCTTACCTCACCAAGGTAAATCTAGATTTGGTGCTGATTCACTGGATTTGAAGCTCCTGTCTCTGACCCTGGACATTGTACTTTTCCTCCTTACCAAAATCCTTAATCTTTCCTTTTGGTTGGGACAGTTCCCTTCTCAATGGAAATCTGCTGTTGCAACACCTATCTTTAAAAGTGGTGACAGAACCTGCCATAACAATTATTGTCCCATCTCCATTCTTCTGTCCATTTCCAAAACCCTTGAAAGGATCATATCCAATCAACTTACAGAATATTTCTAGAACTACAGCCTTTTATGCCCGCAGCAGCATGGCTTTAGGCAGGGCTACAGCACCACCACTGCGCTTATGAAATATACAGACTTTATACATAAATCCCTGCACCATGACCACCTAGTTGGGTCTATGACCTAACTAAGGCCTTTGATACGGTCAACCACTCACTCCTTTCTTATTCTCTCATCTTTAGGTATCTCAGCGAATGCCTCTTCCTGGTTTGCCAACTGTGTGAGTGGCCGCTCCTATTATATGTACCAGTTGACGTGGAGCCTTTTCAAATGAGTCCCAGACTCCAAGGATTGTAATTCCAATTTTCTCAATAAATAAAAAATAAATAACTGGAAAGTGCTGTTGCTGTCAGGGCTTGGGCACTGTTAATGTTCTATTTTCTGATTTCAGAAAAATGTCCAGTTGTCTACCAAATTTGTCAACTGCCATTTATTACTGCATTTTCATTTCTCTTTCCTTGTTAATAAATGTTTTATTGTTATTTGTTAAAATGGTCTGTGAGTATATTATTAGCCGTAGTCAATAATTGGATGAGTAGTAAAATAGTTTTGTTAGTAATGTATGTGTGGGGTGATCGGAAGGGGATGTGGGTAGGTACAGCATCCCAGGGAGGTTGTACCCCTCAAATATCTGGACCACTATACCCACTTGGGGTGCAGGCACCACACTATTACTTATTTCAATTTTGAAAGAACCCCCAGTCACAATCAGAACAGAGGCGGCTCCGTGGCACCAAGCAAAGGGGTTCACTTGGCACGCTAGTGACCCAGGTTTGTGCCCTGAGCCCAGGTACCAGCAGCAGAGACTGGCAGGGGAGGGGTTTCACAAGCATTTATTGGACACTTCTCTCCCGAGAGGGGGAGACAAGCCCTGGCTCCTGTGAGTGGATTGGTGGATGAACTTGGAGAGCATGTAGCTATGCCATGACATGTCCTCCTGCATGTCCCCACCTCAGGATGCCATCTTTAGGGCTACAACGTGTGACGGGATGAGAAAAGGGGAAACTGGCTCCCTTCTGACTGGATAACAAACGCCTGGCCCTCACCACCACCACAAAGCCCCAGACTAGCCTGGACCAACCCTGCGACAGGTTCCTGGGATATGGAGTTCACCTGACAGCACTCCCCCCTCAGAGGAGAGAGACCCTCCCGACACAGGGATAGGTCAGGTTACCTGAGGTAAGGCTGTAAGACAGGGTTGGGAGAATGGTGGTGCGAGTCCAAGGTGGAGGTATGGTGGACCTTGGCCCTCTGAAGGAGCAGTCAGCAGGGGTGCCACGAGGAGGTGGATAAATAGATATAACAAAACAAAAAAAAAAAAACAGACCCCAGGCCTCTCAACCTGTATTGTGGTCATCAGGCAGGGGTAGAAGCCCTCTGGTACATGATGTCTGGGTTACTCCATTACCAAACGTCTCACAGGCTTACCAATATTCCATCCCTCAAAGCTTGCCTCCTGTGGTGGAGGGTAGTGGGGCTCCCCAACTCCCACCACAACTCAGGATCCAGCTTGGAGGAGGTCCATGTCACTGGTGTGTGACCTGTGGGGGTTAGGTCACATCATCCTGTTACTGGCTGGGGTAGTGGAGTTCCAAGACTCCCACCACAACTTGGGATCCAACTCGGAGGAGGTCCATGTCACTGGTGCAGGGCCTATGGGAGGCTGGGTCACATCATCCTGTTACTGGCTGGGGTAGTGAAACTCCCCAACTCCCATTACAACTTAGGGTCCAGCTCGGAGGAGGTCCATGTCACTGGTGCAGGGCCTATGGGAGGCTGGGTCACATCATCCTGCTACTGGCTGGGGTAGTGGAGCTCCCCAACTCCCACCACAACTCGGAATCCAGCTCGGAGGAGGTACATGTCACTAGTGCAGAGCGTTTGGGAGGCTGGGTCATCATCGTGCTACTGGTGAGGTTTTCACTGACTTCATTCCTTTCCTTTGGGATGCAAAAGTGTGTAGCCTGGCACAAGCCAATGTTCACCTCCCCAGCTGCTCCAGATTCACTGCCAGCTGTGGTCACCCAGAGGTGATAGTATACCAGCGGAGGTAGCTTCCCTGAGAGCATCCTGTGATGTGTGGTCCTCCCTGGCCATTTCCTGCCTACAGAGGCATGTTCTGTATTCCGGATCACTGGTAGCGTGTGCAGTAACACTCAGAGATGTTAGTATACCGGTGGAGGTAGCTGCCCTGGGAGCATCCTCTGTGATGTGTGGTCCTCCTCCCCACTGCCAGTCCCTGCCAACCATGCATGTTCCCCTGTCCCCGGGACACTGGCATTGTGAGTGGGTAGCACTTCCGCTGCACTGACAGGCTGGCAGATTAACTCTAACTCTAGGTTTGAGGTTTAACATTGTATGTTTCCTGTCCCAGGATGCTGTCATTGTGACCAGTGGCACTCCTGCTGCACTGATTGGCTGGCATATTTACCCCAGTTTCCGATGTTTATCATTGTATGTTCCCTATCCCAGGACACTGGCGTTGTGAGTGGTAGCACTCCCACTGCACTGACAGGTTTGCGTATTTACCTTAGGTTTGATGTTTAACATCACTCTGTCCCATTTAGAACTTTGTGAAGAATGTAAATTCACCCCTTCTTCAGGCAGCATCATGACCACCCTGCATCATTGCCCTGGATGAGGGTGGGCATGGCCTATTGAATGCCTGAATCTAGAGGTATATGGTGAAATTACTTGTTGGGAGCCTTTTGCACTCAGCAGTATGTGCTGCTTGACTGTCTGCTGGAGTCGGTGGATGTGGCCACCTTAGATCGTGGCACCTAATGATGTGGACCGCGATGACTGTGGTGGTGTTTGTTGACCTGACCAAGGCATTTGATTTAATTGAGCATGGTTTATTATTATGTAAGTTAAAAGCTATTGGTTTTTCAAGAAGTGCATTATCCTGGGTTAATGATTATTTAGTAAATCGTCAACAGTTTGTGCATGTTGGGTCGCAGAACTCCCAAATGGCTTTGACTGAGTGTGGTGTTCCACAGGGGTCCATATTAGGGCCCTTGCTGTTCTCTGTATTTGTTAATCAATTGCCTGCTCATTGTAGACCTTGCAATTCAATAATGTATGCTGATGATTTGATACTTTATAATCAGGGTAAATCACAAGACGATCTGGTAAATGCTTTGGATTTTGGCTTTAGGAATGTGTGTAATTGGTTTGTAACTAATTCCATGATCCTAAATTCAAAAAAAATGAAATCAATGATTTTTGGGATCCTGGTTATATTGAAAGATAATCCTTGTTTGTGGCTTTCTGGTGGGGATGGGGTTGAAGTAGATCGAGTTACCCAATTTAAATATTTGGGTGTGTGGTTGGATTGTGGTTTAACTTTTTCATTACATATTAAGTATGAAAGCCAAACAATAAATCAGAATTTGGGTATTTTGTTTAAGTTCCAGTCTTATTTTGCTTTTGAAACTAGAAAATCAATTGCTGTTGGTTGATTACTACCACATTTTGATAATGTTTGCTATTGTATCAGAATTTGAATGTTAAGGAATATAATGTTTTGTCTGTGACTTATAATAATATTTGTAGGCTTATTTTATTGGCCCCTTTTTAGGACACATCATTGTTTGTTGTATTCACAAATAGGTTGGTTATCACCTAGGGAAAGAATTAATGATTTTTCCCTTTGTTTGCTTCATAAGTCTCTGTTTTTCTTTAAATTTCCTTTGGCAGATATGGTTATAGCTCATCAGTCCCTTCCCAAATTGAGATCTGCTAATTGGATTTTATTAAATCTTCCAGCTTTTAAGACTTGGAATGGTCAGAGGTCTTTTTCTGTTGCAGCCCCATCCCTTTGGAATGCCTTACCTTCCTCTCTTCGCCAAACTATGTCTCTTTATTGTTTTAAGAGTAAGCTTAAATCATTCCTGTTGAGTAAGTCTAAATGTGATTGTTGATGTGTGTACTGTTTGTTATTATTGTTGTTTGTAGTTTTGTTCCAGGTCGGACCTGGAAAAGGACATTGTCCAGAGTCCCTACCCGGTTATCAAATTGTTAAATTAAAAGAAAAATGTCCAGGGCTTAGCTTAACCTAAAAAGGACAAAAGTAGGATCAAAGGAACTCCTTCAAGCAGTTATTAGTCCCCAAAATACAAAAAGAAGGTTCAACTCCTGGATGATTGCAAAAGTTATTTTTATTTAGTATCAATCACTTCCTCAGGATTGGTGGTCTCTCTCTACTTTTACCCAGTACAAGCCTCCTGGAAAATCTATCCAAATTATAACTTATAAGGCTAGTCAGGTTTCCTGAAGGAGCTAGAGAAACTAAAGGTGGATAAGGCAATGTGGCCGAATGGTGTGCACCCCAGGATACTGAGGAAACTTAGGAAGGAGCTCACTGAACCGCTGACAGCCCTGTTCAACCTATCACTGGTTACAGGGGTGATACTGAATGACTGCAGGAGGGATAATGTGGTCCTGCTTCACAAAAGTGGGAGTAAGGAGGAGGCGGGGAACTATAGACCTATAAGCTTGACGTTGGTGGTGGGCAAACTTATGGAAACATTACTAAAAGAAATGATTGTGGAATACCTTTCAACCAATGGTTTGCAGGATCCGAGGCATCATAGGTTCACAGGAGGAGATCTTGCCAGACAAACCTGATTGATTTCTTCAACTAGGTGAATAGAAAAGTAGATCAGGGAGGGGTGGTGGATCTGGCCTACCTAGATTTCAGTCAGACCTTGTGTAACCCCCCTACAAATGGGGGTTCCCAAAAAGTCTTCCGTGAGCTTGCTTAAATGCTCGCTGCCTGGTTGGTGTTCAGTGCTATAGCCGTTTAAATGTATTGCCAGTGAGTGCCCGTTTGGCCTCCCTGTACTGTCACTTTAAGAGCTGCTAGTATCCATGATAATCTGAAAGGGGGGGCAGAGTGTCGGCACGCTCGAGTCCTGCCCGGGCTGCTGGTAAATAGCTCTGTCTCTGCCATCGCTAATTGTGTAGAGGGAGCTCTGCTGAAGGATGTAACTATTTGCTGAAAATAATTTAGAGTAATAAGGGTAATGTAGTTTGTTCTAACCTGCCTTCTTTGCAGCAAAGACTGTTATGATTATCTCCTCCATTTTGGTCCTGAACCGACGAATTGGACCAATCAGTACCTGAGGACTCTAAAATGGAGCCTGTCTGAAAGGACTATGTGGAGTACAGGCTTGGGAATTGTAGTTTTAGGCTGTTGGCGCCTTTTTGTAACTGAAGGAGGAGCTCTTGCTTTGACTGACAACTGAATGAGCCAACCGAACCTTTTGGATCTGAGGAGAAATCCCCAAACTGCATGCTGTTAAGCCAGATCTGAGTTGAAAGCTGAGAGAGGAGCAGCTCGTGATAACTCGAGCAGCAGTCTGCGTAGTTTCGAGCGGGAGAACTGTGGAAAGGCCTGATTTCTGGCCTGCACATCTGAGAGGGAAAGAGAACTGTTTTCAGACTGAATCCGAGCTGCGTGAATAAAGTAAGCTACTAGAGTGTGACCAGGCTCAACCTGAAGAGAACCGAAGATATTTGCTGAATGCGATCGGCCTGTCAGGAGTTTCAGTTGCCTTTGAGCTCCCAGTTTCAGCAGAGACTGTGCGATTGGGACTGGGGAGCATTTTGCCTGGTAAAGTACAATTTCTTTGTGTATAAATGTGTCATATGCGGAAAGGGGGTCATGATTTGGCTCCACATCATGTGAATTGCGTTCTGCTTGCTGGAGGCTGTGTCCAGCCCAAACAGACTGAATCCGGGGTTGTCTCCATGTGGCTGGGCCTTGCCACGAGGGCTCTGCCAGACTACCTTACTGCACAGAGAAAAGCCTTCAACAAGAGACCTGCCTGGGATCAGCCCCCTGCTCCACGCTTGAACAGGAATGACGCCTTGGTGAATCGTGTGGGCCCTACTCCTCCTCCTTACCATCCAGAAGAGTCACCTGCTGTCTCAATTTTCATCCATCCTGTGTCCAGTACTGGGTATCATGAGTAACCATCAGGGTAGCTCCCTGCAACTACAGTATAATATAAGTGTGTCATCTGATTTATTTGTTATTTCTCTTTCCTCTCTGACTGAGCCATCTGGCTCTGGATTACAAATAGTGTGTGTTGTGCAAATTGTTTTTTCCCATCACAGGGCCCTGACCAGCTGCAACGTTGGCCTACGCCGGGGCACGGTCCTGGCTAGCCCACCTTTCCTTCACCTGGATACCCAGAGAGAGTGACTGTGTTAGGGACTCTGAATGCATACACAGCTGTGTGATTGATAGAGTATTTAAGCTAATTAACCTGATTGAAAATGGGTACAAAATTGGTTGAGTAACAGAAGACTGAGGGTGGTGGTAAGCTGGGTGCACTCAGTGGAAGGAAAGGTAGCCAGAGGGATGCCACAGGGGTCACTTCTGGGATCAGTCCTCTTCAACGTCTTCATTAGCAATATCGCAGAGGGGCTGGAAGGGAAGGTATAATTTATTAGGTTAATTGGCTTTCCTGATTCCCGGCATCTGCTTTTGTTTTATTCACTGCCATTACGTTTGCTTTTATTGAAAAGTATTCCACTCTCTTGGAACCAGCTGATTTTCCATTGTCAGAAGCCAGCCATGAAACTTTGATACTTATTGTGCAGGATAAAGTGAAGTTTTGGAATTGCCTAGGAGTTGAATAACAACTAAATCTTCGTCTTGTAATTCTTACACCTTTGACAGTACAGCAAAATACTCTGGACCATCGGATTTCAAGAACTTATCTTTACTAGAGGGTTTCAGGCTAAACTTAATCTGCACAGTAAGTAGTCATGAGCCAGTAGACTCCTGTTCTTCAACTCCTACACAGTTCATTATAGTAATTCAGTTTTCCTGGGTAGCCACCTCACCCATTGCCTGACTATATGGCATGCTAGCTGTATAGTAGCTACCTGCTGTGGTGCATTCCCAGGTGTCCTCTGGCCAGTGGGGCACTGCCGTAGTTCGCACTCCCAACCAGGAGCCTACCTGCTTCACCTCGAGCAGGCAAGAAAGGAGCCAGCACCCTCCCACAGAAGATGAAGCAGGTGTCCTCTGACCTGTCAGGGCACTGCTGCATTTCCAGCTCCCAACCAGGAGCCTGCCTGCTTCATATCGAGCAGGCAAGAAAGGAGCCAGTACCCTTCCATGGGAGACGAAGCAGGTATTGTCAGAGTCTGTGTGCAGCTTGCTCTCAGGCTAGATTGTCAATCTTTGAATAGGTGCCTTCTCCCCTGGAGAGCCCTTACTGGTCCAAGCTGGGACAGCTGCTTCTCTCATTGGACAACTAACACTCATAAGAGGGAGGCTTCCCAATTTTGAATTGCATGCCAGGACTGTCCACTTTTGTGCTATTTTGTTTTTAAAACAGATAAATAACAGTCCGGTGCTTGTGTAACCCCTCAGTTCTACTCCAATCACTGAGGGTATTTTTTCCCACCCACATCACCCTGGTCCCTACCTCTATTAAACAGATCTAAGCCCTGTCCCGATACTTTCTCTACTACAGTGGTGGCCAAAAATATTGGTGCCCTTGCAGTTTTTTCTAATAATGCACCATTCTTTCCAGAAAATTGTTGAAATTAAAAAATATTTTGGTATCCACATATGTATTTCTTTGGTTTGCAGTGGAATAAAACACAAAAAGCAGAAAAATTTACTAAGTCTTAGCTTATTCCACACAGAAATCCTTAAATGGCCGGACAAAATTATTGGCACCTTTTCGAAGTAGTTAGAAATAATTAGATTTCAAGCAGGTGATTCTCCTTCACTTTGGAATTGAACTCACCTGTGGTGAGTTGCAGGTGCCTGCAATATAAAAATCACTCATTCAACCAGTCTGAATAAAGAAAAGGACTCATTCTCCTGTTTTGTGTCACTGTGTGTACCGCAATGAACATGGAGAAAAGAAAGACAGCCAGAGAATTGTCTGAGGAGGTCAGACAGAAGATTGTAGCCAAACATGGACAATCTCCAGGCTACAAATCAATCTCCAGAGACCTTGATGTTCCTGTTTCCACTGTACGTAATGTTATCAGGATGTTTAAGGCCCATGGCACTGTAGCCAACCTCCCTGGATGTGGCTGCAAGAGAAAACTTGATCGAAGATTGCAGTGCAGGATTGTTTGAATGGTGGAGAAAGCACCTCGATCAACTGCCAAACAGATTCATGCTGACTTTCAGACACAAGGTATGACGGTTTCAACTCGCACCATCCATCGCCAACTCAATGGAAGGGGGTTATATGGTAGGAGGCCCAGGAGGACGCCACTGCTGAGAGAGAGACATAAGAAAGCCCAACTGGGATTTTCCAAAACACACCTGAACAAGCCAAAATCATTCTGGGAGAATGTCCTGTGGACAGATGAGACCAAATTAGAGTTTTTGGTATACACATCATCTCTATGTTTACAGAAAACAAAATAAATTATTTATTTATTTATTTATTGAAATTTGTTGACTGGGTAGGCCCACTGAGACAACCAAGTCCCTTTTTCAGGGGCGACCCGGAATTGATTACAGACACAAGCCTTTAAAGAAAAGAACACCTTCCCTACAGTCAAACATGGAGGAGGTTCAGTGATGTTTTGGGGTTGCTGTGCTGCCTCTGGCACTGGGTGCCTTGAACGTGTGCATGGCATGATGAAATCTACCAGGCCATTTTGGAGCGCAGTGTTGAACCCAGTGTCAGAAAGCTGGGTCTCCGTTGAAGGTCATAGGTCTTCCAGCAGGACAATGACCCCCAAACACACTTTAAAAAGCATCCAGGAAGTGGCCAGCAATGAGTCCAGATCGAAATCCCATTGAAAACCTGTGGAGAGATCTGAAAACAGCAGTTGGGAGAAGGAACCTTTCAAATCTAGGAGAACTGGAGCAGTTTGCAGAAGAAGAGTGGGCCAAACTGCCAGTAGAGAGGTGCAGGAAGCTCATCCATGGCTATAGGAAGCAGTTGATTGCAGTTATTTTCACCAAAGGCTGTGCTACCAAATATTAAGTCTAGGGTGTCAATAATTTTGTCAGTGCCATTTCTTTTCATTTTCTGATTTAAAGGATATATTAAATTCTGAATCAAAAACAAAGGTTCTGTACTATTAACAGAGAAATAAAGAATTGTGGAGACCAAATACTGTACTGTTGTTAATTTCAACTTATGTTTAGAGGAAATTGTGAGTTATTTGAAAAAGTGCAAGGGCGCCAATATTTTTGGCCATGACTGTATCTGATTTGGTCCATCTTCCCAGGCAGTTCTTACAATTCAGTTGGTTCCTGCCAATTTCTGTAACCTTGCTTCCCCGTACTTATATTTACTAAGGAGCAGTTCCTTCCAGTCTAGCTTTCCTGTACTTATATTCACGTAGAAGTAACTCCTTTCCAATCAGTTAGTTGTACTGAGCCCTTCAGTTAGCCTGCATATGCAAGCTTCTCATCCTCTACCATTTTTGCTACTGAACATAAGTTTTACAAGGAAGCTCCCTCCAACCCGTTACTATCCTGCCATCATTCTCTACTAAACTACTCTCCCTGGACATCATAAACTCCAGCTAACCTTTCCCCAGTAGAAACATAGAAACATAGACTTTGACGGCAGATAAGGACCGCTAGGCCCATCTAGTCTGCCCATTTCCCTACCTACAGGATAGGCCGCAGATCCTAGTTAACCAACAGCCTATTTCTTCCTACCCCCCAAAAGAATTGCCTTATGTCTGTCCCATGCATTCTTGAATTTTCCCACAGTTTTAGACCCCACAACTTCCTCAGGAAGGCTGTTCCATGCATCCACTACCCTCTCTGTGAAATAATACTTCCTCACATTGCCCCTGAACCGCCTTCCTTCTATCTTTAAATTATGTCCCCTTGTTCTTGCAAGTCTCTTTTTTTGAAAGATGCTACCCTCTTGGACTTTGTTGATGATTCCACTGAGGTACTTAAAAGTTTCTATCATGTCCCCCCTCTCCCTTCTTTCCTCAAGGGTATACATATTAAGCTACTTTAGTCTCTCCTCATACGGCTTCTCTTGCAGATTCTGTACCATTTTAGTTGCCCTCCTCTGGACTGCCTCTATGTCCTTGCGGAGATGGGGTCTCCAGAACTGGACACAGCACTCCAGATGGGGTCTCACCAACTGTCTGTACAGAGGGATAACAACTTCCTGTTTTCTGCTGATGATGCCTCTCCTTATACATCCCAGTATACCCCCAGCCCTCCCTACTGCCTTCTCACATTGCTTGCTAATCTTAAGGTCATCTGATATGATTACCCCCAGGTCCCTTTCCTTTTTTGTTTTTGTTACTACCTCCCCACCCATTGTGTATTCTTCCCCTTGGTTCTTGTTTCCCAGGTGCATTATTTTGCACCTCTTTGCATTGAATCCTAGCTGCCATACTTCTGACCATTCCTCCAACCTTGCCAAGTCCCTTTTCATCCTTTCCACGCCTCCTTGTGTATCAACCCTGTTGCAGATCTTTGTGTCATCTGCAAAAAGGCATACTTTTCCTTCCAGTCCCTCTGCAATGTCACTGATGAAGACATTAAAAAGGACTGGACCCAATACTGAACCCTGCGGTACCCCACTAGTAACCCCCCTTTCTTCAGAGTGGACTCCATTTACAGTTACCTTCTGTGTCCTGTTGTCCAGTCAATGTTTTACCAGGCTACCACCCTGGGTCCCACTCCCAGGCTGGTTAATTTGACTATTAATCTTTGTGTGGGACTGTGTCAAATGCTTTGCTAAAGTCTAGGTAGGCCATGTCCACACCCCTCCTGGTCTACTACTTTGGTCACCCAGTCAAAGAAATCTATTAGATTCGTCTGACATGACCTTCCGCTGTGAACCCATGCTGCCTTGGGTCCTGTGCTCCACTGGCCTCTAGGTACTCAACTATTCTTTCCTTCAGAAGTGACTCCATCACTTTCCCTACCACAGAGGTCAGACTGACAGGTCTGTAGTTTTCTGCCTCTGTCTTGGTCCCACTTTTGTGAAGGGGAATCACATCTGCCTTCCTCCAGTCCTCAGGTACCACACCATCCTCCCATGATTTATTAAAAAGAGTAGCCAGTGGTTTCACTAGTTCCCCCCTTAATTCTTTTAGAATTCTTGGGTGAATTACATCAGGACCCATTACTTTGTCCACCTTCAGTTTTAGGAGTTCTTGCAGAACCCTTTCTTCTGTGAAAGGACTGGGATCGACCGCCCTATCAAGAGTGCTTCTGTTAATTGGATTAGGCACTTCCCCCTCCTCTTTTGTGAATACTGAGCAGAAATATTCGTTCAGTATTCCTGCTTTTTCACTGTCCCCCTCTGTCCACCCACCGTTCATTCTATTCAGTCTCACTATCCCTCCCTTTGCCTTTCTATGCTCGTTGATGTACCTATAAAAGGTTTTATCCCCCTTCTTAACTGAGTTGGCTATCTTTTCCTCAGTTTGGGCCTTTGCTATTCTGACTTCCCTTCCTGCTTCCTTCTGCCTTAACTGGTACAGCTCTCTGTCCTGCTCCTTCTGTGTTTCTTTATACTTCCGGAATGTTATCTTTTTCTTCCTGACTTTCACAGCCACCTCTTTTGAGAACCATAGTGGCTTTTTCTTTTGTTTTGATTTGTTTATTTGCTTCATACAAAGGCTTGTTGCCTCTGTGATGGTAGTTTTGATAATTCCCCATTGTTGCTCCACACCTCCTTCTAGCCTTTTTGCTAGTGCTTTTCTGAGGCACTCTCCCATCTTGCCAAAGACAGCCCTCCTAAAGTCCAGTACCCTCACTTTTGTATGGCTTGACTCTGTAGCTGAGTTTAACGTGAACCACACTGTTTGATGGTCACTTGTCCCCAGATGGCAACCCACTTCTAGATCTGAGATCCTCTCACTGCCCCCATTTGAAGTACGAGGTCTAAGATTGCTCCCTTACAGTGGGTTCTGAAACTAGCTGTCTAATGCCTGCCACCTGTAGGGCATCAAGAATGGCCCTGCTCTTGGATGTGGCTGCAGCAAATGTGCTCCAGTTAACATCTGGCATATTCAGGTCTCCCATCAACAGTATCTCCCCTTTCTCTGCCATTCTAAGAATGCCTTTTATCATATCCTTGTCCATTCCCTTCCCCTGACATGGGGGTCTGTACACAACCCCTGTAGGGTTGTGGTGTCCTTTCAGTCTCCAAGGTGACCCACAGTGCCTCCTCTCCTCCCTGTTTACTCTTTTGTTCAGTTGCTTTTATCCCTTTATGTAGAGAGCTACTCCTCCCCCTCTTCTCCCCTGCCTGTCTCTCCTGTAGGTTATGTACCCTGGTATGTTAACATCCCAGTCATGGTTCTCTGTGTACCATGTTTCTGTGACTGCTATGATATCCAGGCATCCATCTTCCATTAAGGCCATCAGCTCAGGGAGCTTGTTGCCCAGACTACGGGCATTGGTACTCATTACCCTCCATTTCCTGATGGCCTTACTCCCTTTTGCCCCATCCCTGTCCTTCTTGCCTTTGTCACTTTCTCCATTTACCCCTGCCCTTCTCCCTATCGACACCTCTATGTTGGTGTTTGCCACACTTACTACCATGATTACTTGGAGGGCTAGGATTTTCCTGCTCATTTCCAGTGCCTCCCCCCTTGGCTAGTTTAAAAGCTTGCCAATGAAGCATTTAAACCTATCACCTAGGATCCTGGTTCCCCTCCCGAACAGATGCAGCCCATCATGCCAGTATAGGCTTGCATCACTTCAGGTGGACCCCCAGTCCCCAATGAAGCCAAATCCCTGAGCTCCACACCAGTTTTTCAACCACTGATTGAATCCCATGGTGCGGAACACCCTAGCCTCTCCTATGCCATAGATGGGTAGCACCTCCAAGAAGGTTACCGTGCATGCTACTTGACAAAGGCTCCCTCCCCAATTCCACAAACTCTTCCTGCACTTCTCTAATCCCTTTCTTAGCCAGGTCATTTGTCCCTAAGTGGACAATGACATCCAGCCCCCTCCCCTGTGCAGCTGCTCTGGCAATCCGGAGGATTCGCTCCTGTCCTCAAGCCATGGCGCCAGGCAGGCTGCCCACCTCCCTCTCCCCTTCCTCCCCCAGTTGTACCTTCCTAACAATGGAGTCCCCCACCAGGAGTTGTTTCCTTCCCCTGCAGGGTCCCCTGCCACTCTCCTGTGGGTCTCCTATGTGGAGGTTCCCAGCATCCTCCTTGGTCTCCACTGTGGGTGCCTCCATCAGAGCCCTGTGTTTTCTGCTGTTCTGCGGTTGCAGCAGTGACCGCAAAAATCAGGGCTGACCTCAGAAACCAGTACTGACTGCAGAAATTGGGAAAACCAGCCATATGGTCACAGAAATGTTAACTATGCTATACAATGACACACGGCAAGGACATAGCTACTGATATGTTAAGTATGCCATGGCATACATGCTCATTAGAAGGGGCAACAAACTGATGCCACTAACTGCAAAGTCAAAAAGCTATTGGCCATATGGCATCTTGACTCATGCTGGCTCGTGTTACATAACTCCATTCAACCAGTATTGTGGGGGGGAGGAGAGACTGATGCAAGAGTAGAGCTTGACTATGCCCACAGCAGTTATGATTTGCTGCTGTGTAGGTGTGGGTAGCTCAGCCATGTTAATTTTTCATTGTGAGGCTGCTCGCAGTGCATGCTGAATCCCTGGAAGATGAATTTGGAAGGAAGAACTGGTAGGTGAGCAGTAGTCATGAAGTAAAATGATTCAGTGATGCCCATGGAGGTGGAATTCATCTCGGTGTGGTGGCCAGTATTGCAGGAGGAGCTGATTGCTGCAGATCTGTACCTGCAAGCATGAGAGTAATTTCCTGGCAGATTTGAATCTGCAGACTAAGTAGTGGCCTCAAGCTCAATTCTTAAGGAGGGTCAAGCTGCTCAGCTGCAGTAGAGCATTTAAAGAATACCTAAAGTAGAAGGCAAATACTCCCTTTATTGGTATCATTCGGTCACGTGATCAATTGACCATATGCCCATTAGAAGATTATTGGATCTGACCACTAGGGGCTCACAAATTCCCTGTTTTCACTACTCATTTCCACCCCCAAACTCCCTCTTTCTTTTGCTTACCTGCTTCTCCACCACCTCCCTCAACCCTGAGCTACAGCTTTAAGCACCCTTAATCCTTACCCAGCTTGGGTTTTGAACCTTCAATCTTGCACTCCAGAGTAGGCAGCCTTTCCACTGTGCTATACTGCTAGCTTATCTATCTGCACTCTCCTAACTTTCTATCCAGATAGCAACTGCTTTCACCCCCTACCATGGCCCTCATTTTGTATCTTTTACTATCCATAAGCCTTCTGCCCTCCTCCTCTCCGACCCCAACTGCACTCGGCCTCAAATACCTATAGCCCCTTTCATTCCCCTTCCAATTCTTGAGGCACATGGTACATCCTGCCAAACTTCCCGTGCACTCTATGCCCTACCCCATCTGTGGCTCCACCATTTGCCCCCTCCACCTTACCGCCCTTCTGGCTCAGCTTGTCCCTCCCCACTCTGCTGTCTGCCTCCAATCCCCACCCCGCCACTACAAATATCAAAATCCTCAATACTTCCCTCCTCTGTCAAACCCTCTTTCTCCTCCTCCTCCTCCTATCAGGCAGTGTTCACCCCTACCCCAGACCCCCCCCCCCCACAAGCCCCACTCCCTGTGCTAGGACGTGTGGGCTCCTGATCATTTCACTCAATATCTGTAGTCTACTAAAAAAGTTTACCCTGCTCCAAGGTTGGATGGCCCAACACTCCTCTGACATACTGGCCTTATCAGAAATGTGGCTGTCCAGCAATACCCCTGACACAACCATGGCATTAAAGGGCTGCTCAATCTTCCAGGCCGACCGGCAAGGCAAACAAGGAGGTGATTGCGCTGTCTACATAAAGGACCCCATCCAAGCCTTGCGTGACCCCTCTCCTTCCACGGTGCTCAAACTCTCACTATCAAGTTACTCCTTGGCAACCCCAGTAAAACACTCTATGCCACGGCAGTACGCATCCCACCCCGCAACCAAAAACTCGCCTTCTCAGAGGTCATGTCCTGTGTCGCCCAACTCCCCTCCAACAGCGAGCTAATTGTATTGGGGAGTTCAATGTCAATTGGTTATCCTCATCCTCCACCCCTTATAAGGACTCTATCTCAGCATTAGATCTCATCCAAGTTATCCAGTCTCCCATTTGACTCAATGACAAAACCGGCTCTGCAACATTGTCGGACCTCATCCTTACCAACCGCCCCACAAACCTTTCAAAGATCTCGGTACTCCCTGACATCCAGAGTGACTACTCCCCTGTAACTTGCTGGTAGTCCAACAAATCGTACACTGCATCCCCTAAAGTTTCCCACCATAGGAGACTAAACAAGCATTAGTCAATGCCGAACGTTCGCTTGCAGGTATTTGCAGTGGTGTTTGGCACTTGGACATGGCTTAAAAAAATCAGTGACAAAGAAGTACAAGCATTTGTCAATGCCAAATGTTGCTTACTTCTATGTGCTGTTTAGGTATTTAGAAGTCATTGGAGTGCAAATATTGAAAATTCGCGAACTTATGAGTGTGCATAGGAACTGCGCAACGCACGCTTTTAAAAACAGTCATTTTTAGGAAGTTTTTCACCAAATTTTCAACATAGCCATTTTAGGACCTCTGCTCATGAACAGTGTCACTGTGATTTTCTTAATGTGTCCCATACATTGATTTCGCACATCGACTGCGCCATTGTGTGCTACATGAGCAGAAACATGTTTTGGGTGAGATGTGAAAAATGACAGCTGTACTACTCATAAGAAGGTGTGGTAAAATGGCAATGTTGAAAATCTGGTGTGGAAATATTGAAAATTGGCGAACTTACGAACTTGCGTAGGAACTGCGCGATGCACGCTCGTAAAACAGTAATTTTTTGGAATTTTTGCAAATTTTCCAACATGGGGTTTTTGGGACCCTTTCTCATGAGTGATGTCACTGTCATGGCATTATTCAGGCCTGAAGGGTGATTTTGCTTAGTGACTGCGCGGTGACTGCGAAATCACCCTTCAGGCCCAATAATGCCATGACAGTGACATCATTCATGAGTAGGAGTCAAAACCCCATGTTAAATCAGTGCAAAATTCCAAAAATACCCTGACATGTCCAATAAAGTTGAAAACCCCTATCTAGCCCATTATACAGCTTTACCAGCATTTCCTCAGTTCAGCGGTCGGCTTTGAAGAATGCAGTCAGGCGTGTTCCCGGTCCATCGAAGATCGTCATGCTGAGCTCCGGAGGTAAGTGTGAAATGAGGGGTGGTGTGGAGGCGAGGGTGCGCCAGTGGGTGGGTGCGGGTTGTGGGAGGGGCCTGGGAGAAGCGCAGTGGGACCGTTTTCAATTACAGGTAAAAAAAAGCGGCGTGGGACGTTTACCCACGCTGGGTGGAGCTCTCCCAGCATGGCAGAAGGATGGCTGGGGGCCTGGAGTCGATTGGGATTGGGCACCACTGTTGGCAGGCTGACGTGGGACGTTAGGCCACGCTGGGGCGGGCTCCCAGCATGGCAGCAAAGATTTGGGGGGGGCGGCGTGACACGGTGCTGTGTATGACAGCGATGGTTTTCTTTGAAGAGAAGACCACCGCTGTCATACACAGCACTGCGTCTGATTGGTGCAGGACTGCCACGCCTGCTCAATGGAGCAGGGGATTGCAGGAGAGGGGCACACCTCCAAAGTGTCCCATTCTCCCAAGACATTCCTTGCGCATGTGCGCAAGCGAACGTAAAAAAGGCTCCTTGCTCCACTTCAAAACTTCTCTCTCAAACTGTGACTCGTCTGCCATTTACACAGCCCAGTCCACTGACGTCACCCTCTCTTACGTCATCTCTGCTTTCAATACTGCCTGTAATATCTGTGCTCCTTTCACAAAATAGGTTACAAAAACACAAGATACTCCCTGGATCTCCCAGGCATTACTAAACCAAATGTGGCAATGGGATAATCTCTGGAACAAAACCCTGGATTCTCATCTTCCCCTGGACAGACAATGGTACAGAGAAGCCAGAAATAAGTACATCTGGGCTATCAGCCAGCCAAAGCTGTCCACTATCACCAAGCTCTCTCATCCATGTGGGGCTCTGGGAGGAAATTCTGAGATAATATCAAAGAACTCAGTGGAAAAGCCATCCCCGAGCTCAACTTTTCACTGATGGCTTAATTACCCAGGACCTTCTAGGTATAGTCAATGCCCTCAATGCCACCTTCACTGACCTCAGCAGCGTCCTTCCCTCTCAAATGCTTCACCCCCCTGACATCAAAACCACCCACTGCCCCCCTGCTAACATCCCTCTTTTTTGTCTCCGGATCATCTCCGCCCATGAAGCCAAGGGCTACCTCTCTAAAGCACTGGGCAAGACTCGTCATAGCGGCAACTCTCTGGACCTAAAACTCCTCCACCTGGCCGCCGATGAGGTCCTCGCCCCTCTCACCAAAATTCTGAACATGTCCCTCTGCATCAGCCAGTTCCCCTCTGGAAATGTGCCATAATTACCCCCATCCTAAAAAGTGCTGCTCGCTCCTCCCCCAATAATTATTGCCCAATCTCAGTTCTTCCTCCTATTTCCAAAGCCCTCGAAAAAATAGTAACGGACTTGCTTATGGACTATTTGTCAAAACACAATCTGTTGTGCCCTGAACATCATGGCTTTCAAAAGGTCCACAGCACCACAATGGTTCTCCTTGAGTACATCTTCTTTATCCACAATGCCCTCAATAACGAACACATAGTTGGATCGGTCTACATAGACCTAACCAAGGCTTTTGACATAGTCAATCATGCCTTGCTGCTCAACTCCTTGCCTTCTTTGGGTCTTTCTCGTGATTCCATATCCTGGTTTAAGGACTACCTCACCAGGAGATCTCAGCAAGTCAAGATCAACTCCACCCTATCCACCAGTCTCCCGGTCCTCTCTGGGGTATCCAAAGGCTCCATATTGTTACCCCTCATCTTTAGCCTTTTCTTAACTCCCTGTCCAGCTCCTGCCCTGGTAAACTCTCTATGCAGATGATGCAGTGATCTTCTGGAGCCACCCACACACTGAAGCCTTCCAACACGCCCCCCAGAGTTTCTTCAGTGACGCTGAAACCTGGTTCTTGGACCACTGACTGATCCTAACACTGTGACCCACTCTATGAGGATGGCATTCTGGTGACACAGGTTTTAGAATCCCCAACCATTGTTTGGGGAGTTTTCCCTCCCCACATAAGTTATGGAGAGGAGTCTTTCCTGGCTTTTGCTTTCTGTATGCACTACCTACTTCACCTGCTTCTAGGATTCTCAATTGTATTAGGGCACAGTTCTTGGTAGTTTCCAGTCCATTATGATGAGCACAATGGACTTTAAGGGACCCTATCTCAAGCCTGAAACCCCTTGGGAGATGTGTCTTCAGGAGGCAGCCCTTAGGATTCCCGCACCCTCTCAGTGGTCCCTCTAAACTCCCAAACTGTGGCCAGCTCCAGATTCTCACCTACCAGTTCCAGTGATATGGCACACATCCTGGGTACCTGAGCTTCCTCCCTGTCAGCCCCCAGGGTCCCATTCAATGTTTCACCAATGCCATTACCATGATCAGGTGTCCAGGGCCTCCTGCCACTCTTAGGGTCAGACCTCCAGATAAGAGTATACATTGAGGGCCTCCTGTGCCCAATGTCTAAGTACTTCAGCCTGTCTCTTGGTGGATATGGTGTGTGCCTACCACAGCCTGGCATGCAGGAGTGTCTCTGACTCCTCAACACCTTGATGGTAATGCCTGGTTACCTCTTTCAGCCAGCACCCATACCTTGAATGTCCCAGCTGATCCCTCACCTGCACCCCATGGTAGATACCCACAGAGGACACTTGGAGTGTCTGCTTTTTTACTGGCACTCTGGCACCTAATTGCTGCTTCTTCACCCCAACAAGATGAACAACTGCTAGCCCCAAGAACACAGAACCTCAAGAGTGCTGTCACCTTGAGGGCACCCCATCTATATACTCCTTTCAGCTCCTCCCACATCAGCTTCACCCACAGAGGATGATGTTAGAGTTACATTCTCCTGCCGGCCACATGTAGTAACAACCTCCTCCCCCTACTGTTAGGAGGGGTTTGTTACATAAACAAGTTGGACGTCGTGTATAACTACTTTGCCAGATTTGTTCTCAATGTCCGATGACATACTCATCACTGCCACTTGTACAGAAAGTTGAACTGGCTGCATTTACACTTGAGAACACAACTTTATATTTTGGACTGGTGTTCAAATGTCTCAAAAAGAAAGCCCTTGAGTATATACCTAATACTGTTTCCATAAGTGTTTCGAGGCCTGGGCTGACTTTAGCAAACAGTATTGAATTTGAAGTGCCTCATAGAAAATCTAATACAGGACAATTGCCCTTTTTATTATGTAGGTCTCCAAACTTGGGACATAATTTCTAAAAATCTGAGGGTATATAATGACGTTATCTTAGAAAAAATAATAAAACTGCTTTGTACAACAAACCACATTACCACAAGTTTGCTGTCTGATCACTGCAATTGGTTAACCTTATATGCTTCCCAACTTATTCTGCTGCCTCTTTTTAGAAGGTGCAGATCCACCACATAACCATACTTCTTATTGTTTAGTTTCATAAGTATGTATTGCACACTGTTTATCCTTTTTCTGTAACCAGCAATAAGTCAAATGGCTATCCCTTGTAAATGAACAGTTCCTTAGTGGGAATTGCCTCATTCCTGTTGCTAAATAAAATGTATTACTACTAGTAGTACTACAGAAACAAATAAAAGCTAATAAGTCCTGTAGTACCGAGTCACTGTTCCTTTTATATTGGTGCAGCAAAAAAAAACAAGCATTTGTCAATGCCAGATGTTGCTGTGCTGGCATTGGCTTTGGTAGTGCAGTGCGGAAACACATTTTTTATGCAGGATGTGAAAAATGACAGCTGTACTGTTCATAAGGAAGTGTAAAAAAAAATGGCAGTGTTGAAAATGTGGCATGTAAATACTGCAAATTTGTGAAGTTAAAAGGGTGCATGGGAAATTTTATTTATTTATTTATTCAAAATTTCAGAATTACAGTCCTTTGAGTCAATGACTTCTTTGCAAAGGCTCCACGTCAGTGCATACATTTATACATACATACATAGCTTAAAGACAATTAGTACATTCTATTCCAGGCAGACATTACATTAGGACATAATTAAAGAAAGAGGCCCAGATATTCAAACTGCACCCAAAAAGTGTGCAACAGCAGGAGCAAGCGCAAGTCCACTGCGCCCATGCGCAAGAAGTGCGATATTCAAAAACTGTGCAGGCCAAGATGCGCATATGGCCAACAATTGAATATCGCACCACCTGTACCATAGCGCAACTAGGAATGTGAAGCTGAGTATATCTGATGCGCCATAGTGCAACAAGGGATGCTCAGCAGAGCAGTCCAGATGCACCGTAGCGCAACCAGGGATGCCCCCTGCAGCAGAGCAGCAATGCAACAGCACCACCTGGGATGCAGGGGCCCACCACCCATGCCACAGATGGGCAGAGGAACACACAGCAGAACAGACATCATCCCCCACACCCCATGCACTGCACAACCGGGGGAGAGCTGGAATAACCACCGGCCCATGGATACCAGCAACCAACCCACAGCCAGGCCATGGTGCCCCAGCACACCCCCTGGCAAGCTGTGACCAGCACACAAGGAGGGCCGACCACCCCTTACCACACCATCCCACCAATGCAGAGCACACCCTGCACTGTGATCCCCATACACCCTGCCCAGGAGTAGCACCCAACAGTGCAGGACACCCCATGCATGCCAACACCCCCACTGTGACAATGCAACCCTGTGCACCACAGAGCCATGCAAGGCAGCCCCACCATGTGCACCCTGCAGTGGGTGGCAGCAGACAGCAATGCAACAACAGCATACACAGTGCTGCCCTGCACATCCCCCCCGAGGTGCAGCTGAGAGACCGACCATGCATCAGCACACGAGGTACAGTACCCCACATGCAACAGGGCGTGCCCTGGACCCCACCTCCAGCAGTAAAGCACCCTGCACACCCTCCCAAGGACACATCTCATCCTAGCACTGGCCATAACAGCCAGCACAGACACGCACAGTGTAGCATGGAGGCATGCACCACACAGGATGCAACACAGTGCATGGACAAACACCCACACATACCCAAGGGCACAGCAACACAGGGACACAGTAGTGGGTCAACCAAGCCACTGGCGTGTGGCCATGGCTGATGTGTATACACGGCCAGCACCCCTACATTGCACAGGTGTGCCAGCCACCCTGCGCAGGCACCTTGAAGCTGTATGCCACCAGCATGCTACCGGGCACAAGTGACAGACACTGGAGCATCCTCCGCCTTGAACCTGGCGACAGCATGAAGGGGACAACAACAGCGGAGGCCACAGTGCCACGAGGCAGGCGTACACCATACTGGTGATGGCAGGCAACCTGGCATTGTGCCGGGTACAGTTGTTATCCAGCATGGACAGCCATCGCTGACACACCAGCAGACTGTGCATATCACAGACATGCAAGGGTGTCAGCTGCACAGGCCATGGACGGTCTGACAGGGTGCCATGCACACAGTGCAGGCCCGTGGACCACTGCACACAGGCATCCAGTGCACAGAGTACAACACACAAACCACAGACAGTGACTGATCCCCCTACCGACACCATAGGCGATTCACCTCTGTGCGCGCACACACACACACACACACACACACACACACAAGCTCATGCATGCACCACCCTGATGCCATGCACACCACTGCAGCTGAGCACCTGTAGCCCGCTGCAAATCAGAGACCACCACAGTTGTCATAACAAAAAAATATATAAAGTTATTTACAAGGGGGAGAAGGGCCACATAACAGGTGGGGGTGGGTAAGGGGCAGGGGTGAACATATGGGAGAGGGAAGAAGGGGTGTGAGGGTGGGTCAAAGGGGGGAAGGTGGTAGTTGGGGCATGGGGACATCAACGTGCACCCTGGTCCTCCTCATCATGGCGCCGATGTCTGCTTCTCCTTCTCATCCCGTGGCGGTGGATCCTTTGAAGAAGCTCCAAGGTCTCCCTTGCTACCTGGAGCAGCTCACGTAGACTCCTCTGTATGTCCTGGAGTCGCCGTCCACCTAGGACAAGGGACAGAGTCACCATCTACCTAGGACAAGGGAGTAGAGTCAATAAGTGTGACTGTCCCGCCCCCCCTGCAGCCCACCCATAGTGCATGGCATACAGCCATGTGCCACTCCCCTGTGATGGTGTGCGACCACCCACAGTGACCGTGTCCACAAGACCTGCCCACCCAGGCAGCCACAGCCATGTGGACCACTGCACACACCCACCACCTATGTCCTGCACAGCACCTCCATGGCCGTACAGTAACGTGGCTATGCGGTGTGAAGGCAGTGCCACAGCCATGTGCCTGGTGCATGCATGGACCACCATTGATGCACTCCCAGACATGCTGTGCCACTGGACAGTGCTGACTGTAGCAAGTTGTGCGCATGGCAGTGGTGTCAATGGATGGTGGCCATGCCCCGCTGCTCGCCCTGTTACACAGCATGCAATAGTAATCATGGATGTAAGGCACTCACCATCATCAGGCTGGTCCATGTGCCGTGGACCACCATCATCCCTCCTGGTTCTGCCAGTGTTCTTCGGGCCCTAAGGTGCAAACATGGAGAGAGGAACATCAGTACAATCCGGTAGCAAAGTCCTCTTGCCCCCATATGTGTGCAATCCCACACAGCCATACCCATCCACCCCAATACCACCACCACGGCCAACACTGGACGCCCGCCCCCACATGTGCCGGACACATGCAACCGTGATACCCGTAATAGTGTATGAATGTTGCACCTACCTGGCCATGGCACCATGTCCCTCCTGGCACATGCCCGCAGGTGGGCATGCTGGTCCGGGTCCCTGTGTCTCAGGTCCCCATAATGATGGCAGCACTGCTCCACCATTCGCTTCATACTGGTGGCCTCCTCCAGGGCGTCGGCTACCTCCTGCCAGACCACACTCCTGGCCCTGTCCGGGGTGCCTCTCCATACAAAGCCCCAGCATGGGGCTCAACTATAGCCACCAGGCTGGCTAGCTCAACCTAGCTCCAAAGGACTACATGCCTCTGCACCATCTCTGCTGTTTGGTTGAATCAAAATGGTGCTTGGCAGCGCGGTCTTGCCACGTGCAGATGCTGCGCGGTACAGCACTGCCATTCCCTATTAGGCTGTCACCAAACAGCGCGATAGTGGTGCACCCATGCCTGACACATGACACCTAGGGGGCAAAGGTTGGGCACAGGGTCAGGGGTCTCTGGCGCACGGACAGCCACAGTGCGATTGGAACCCAATGCGTGTAGTGCGATTGGGTGCCTGTGTGCCACCTTCTGTAGTGGCCTACAGTGCTGTTGCCCCAGTGTGCCTATGATGCCCCAGTGCCACAGTGCCATATATGTGAACAGTGCTGTAGCGCCACTGGCACAATGGTGGCCGTGCCCTGCATCACCTCCCGCATACAGCACATCAGCATGGCAGGTGCCTGCGTAATCAATCTGGGCATGCGCAGTTAGGTGTGTACTGCGCATGTCACAGAACTATGCCCTTTTCTCAGCACGTTCAACACAATTGCGCAAAGTGCAACAGTGCGATATTCAGCTGGCATATGCAAATCATCTAATCAGCCATTCAATGGCACAGTCACTGCGTTTGCATCCACTTAAAGCTGCGCCTCACCTCATTTGCATGGGTTGCGCTATAAAAATGTGACATTGGGCTGCACTGGCCATAGTCGGTTACTGCAGTCTATTGCGGTGAGTTGCATGCTGTTTGGGAGTGTGGACTGTGGTGTTTGGGACATGCAAGGGACTGCACAGTCACAGGTAACACCTGTCATTCTCACAGGATGAATCATGACCGATCGTGTGGTGGAGGAAGAGGAACAGAATCATGGGAGGAAGAGGAGGTCAAACTTTACAAAGGCAGAGACAGATGCCCTGTTTGAGGCCTACCTCAACCAGGAGCCGCTTCTCAGCAGATGGCAGGGAACACCACAGGCCCATGCTGTTGCATGAGAGGAGGTGGTGCATGCTGTCAACCTGCATGGCAGCCACCAGTGCTCCTTACAGGAGTGCAAAAAGAAGATGGGCATGGATGGGCAGAAAATTAAAGAGAAGCTGGCTGCCATCAGGGCAGCACAGTCTGCGACGAGTGGGGGACAGCTGGAGATGCAATGCGTAACCCCACAGGATGAGCGGGTTGCTGGCAACATGTAGCGTTGCGCCATTGAGGGTGTTCCGGGTGGTGGATTCCAGACTGGTGGTAGCCCGTCACTGCATGGTAGGTCATGGTCTGTCTACTGGGGAGGGCAGGGTAGGTCACATGTAGTAATGCTACTTTTTTTCCCTTACAACTCCTGAGCATTTACATGGGTCAGCGGTGGTGGGCTTCTCCACTAAGGCCAGTATCATGGAGATGGAGGAGGGCCCGTCCACCTCCACAGGAATACGGGGGTCAGGGTGACAGTGGGCCCACCTGGACATCCAGACTGCTGGTGGAGCAGGTGCGGAGGAGGCCCTGCCTGTGTTCCAGCGTGCCAGCGTCCATGGATGCCAGCATGCTGAGACTCAGGCTGGTGCCAGATTCGTCATCGATGATGGAGCTAACGTTTTGGGCAGTGACACGTGTGGGCCACAGGATGGCCACACAGCAGGTGACATCGCGGCCATGGCTGTGGGTGGTGCTTCTGTGGAGGCCTGCGTGTCATCACAGTCCCAGCCTGTGCCTGTCTGCACCAGTGGGCAGCACTGGTGTGTGTCCAGGACAGTGGGACTGTTGTGGCCACTGTGGCCGCACCATTGAGCCCTGGAGAGTGGCAGCTGGAGGGGCAGTATCAGCAGTCGTCCAGTGGCCATGGGGATACAGTGTTAGGGGGTGGCATCAGTGCACCATCTGTGGACATGCCCAGGCCTGGCCCTGGTGTGCAGTGCTCACCCTCAAGGGGTGATGAGCATCAGGGCCACGAACACCCTGAGGGACAGCGTGCCGACCAGGCAGATGACCTCTTAGATGAGCACACCCACATACTGCAAGCATCAGTCAATCAGCAGATGCGGCTTGTGATGGCGGTGGATGCACTGAGTATGGCTCTGCACCAAGCAGAGGAGCGGTGCAGAAGAGACACCGCTCTGCTCCTGGCAGGGATGGACCAGTTGCGGGAGGATGTGACCGCTGCCATTGACAGGCAGACACAGGCATTCACAGCTGTCATGGCCACAATGGGCACACAGTTATTTGCCCATGCGTCGCAAACACCACGCAGTGCAATGTCCACCCCTCATTCCTGGCGTCGTGCGACACCATCCTTGTTGACACCAGGTTCAGCTGTAGGCATCCCGAGCATGCCTGGCACAGGAATGTTCGGTGTGCTGCAGACCCCTGCACGTGCACGGTCGTGTTCACACAGTAGAACCCCTGGGGGACCATTGGTGCCACCTCATGAGGCCAGTGGTCAGCCTGTCACTGCTGGCAGGTCTCGGTGGGGCCGCCCACGCATCCGTGGTGGCCATGGCACTGTGGCGCGTGACTGACCTGTCTTCCAGCACGGCTACTGTCTGTTGCTGCCCTGTGTACATTGTGTCGTTCAGCGGGCAGTGCACGGGTGGGGTACCCGGCCCTGCAAGCACACACACGTTCCATCTGCACACCCTCCCGGCTGCTGTCCGCTGTGGCGTGTGCATGATGATGCCTGCATTGCGCTGTACACCACTGTGTAATGGTGCCCAGCATCTGACACACACACAATGACAGGCAGTGGGCGTGGTGGTCTGTGGACGTGTGTGTGGTTAGGGGTGGCGGTCTGGGTCGGCGTGCCTCCTACCTTTGTGAATGTCTTATGAGGTAGGTGTGTGTGTGTGTGTGTGTGTGTGTGTGTGTGTGTGTGTGTGTGTGTATGACCACGTGCCATGTTAGACTTCGTCCATCCCTGGTGGTGTGTGCGGTTCCATGCTCAGCCACTTCCCTTGACAGCATGCACCCCTGGTGTGTGTCCATGCCTGTTTGTGGGTTGTGCCTTTGCCACTGGTGGCTGCACATGGCCCCATGACTTACCTGGGTTGGCTGAATGCTCCTCTGTGATGGTGTCCCGGTGCAGCTGTGCCAGCTGGAGCAGTCGGGGTCCCATCGCCCAAGGGGGCTGCCCATCACCATCGTCACCAGCGTCCTCATCGTCCCCATTGCTGTCCCCCTCTTTGACCTATATGGCTATCCCACAGTCATTGGCCATGTTGTGCAGGACGCAACAGGCCAGGAATAGCCCGCAGACCTTTGAGGGGCTGTACTGTAGGGCACTGCCAGACGTGTCCAGGCAACGGAAACGTGCCTTCAGCATCCCGAACACCCGCTCGATGACATTGCGTGTGGTGGCATGTGCCTCATTGTAGTGTTGCTGCGATGGCGTCACAGGCCGCTGGTATGGTGTGAGTAGCCAGGGATGGAGTGGGTATCCACTGTCACCTGTGTGTAGAAGGTGGAGGTTAGTTTGGTGATCAGCATCGCCCTGCCTTGGGCCATGTAGGCCACTACCCATGTCACTTCTGACCATGCCCCTCCCAAGCTCTATGTTTTTCCATGTGGTTTGCATACTCACCCACTAAGTGGCCATTGGGGATGTCCCCACTTCGAATCTGTGGCACAGTGCCGACTGGTGCCAGATGAAGGCATCATGTGCTCCCCCAGGGTGCATGGCACAGACATTGATTATGCACCCCCTGGCATCGCACACCACCTGGCAGTTGATGCTTGCATAGCCCTTCTGATTGATATATGCGCCCCCCTCGGGGCCAGGTTGTGTGCGGATGGCCACATGGGTAGAGTCTATTGCCCCTAGCATGCCAGGTATACGTGCTACCCTGTGGAACTCCTGTATGTTTGTTGTGTGCTCCGCCAGTGTACTGGGGAAATGCATGTACTCCACAGCATGTGGCAGCAGTGCGCTGAGGGATTGGGTGAGGTGACTTGACGTGGATGACTGGGTTATGTCTGTGGTGTCTCATGTTGGTCTCTGGAAGGTACCCATGGTGAGCAAGCACATGCAAGCTGTCACTTTAGTCTCCACTGACAAAGCATGGCTCCGTCGTGTGGGTGCCTGCATCACATCACTGCACAGCTCACAGAGTCACCTTAGAATTGCCTGATTCAGGCGGTACTAGCTCACGATCTCGGTATCACTGTACAGCTCAAAGCTGATGCGGCTCAGTACTGCCTGTTGGGGGTATACCGCCGAAGGGCCCTTCCACGGCCATGCCCCCTGCTACCTGCCTTCTCACTCCCCTCATTACTGCCTCCATCTGGATGGTGGCACTGGCCATGTCCCTGGCTTGTGTTCCCTCCCCAGCAGCTGTGTCTGTGTTCCCCCCGCTGTCCTGGCTGCTACTTCCCCTGCACCGGGAACACCTTCCTGTGGTGGCCTCAGTGCTGTGTGACACATCCCCCTTCTGCACTGTCTTTGGCTGTGGATCCCCACACCTTCCCTGTGCCTGTGTGTTCAGGGTGCCCTTTCCCTGTCCTGCTGTGTGTGTTCTTCCTGCCCTGTGTGTCTGCCTAGTGGTCAGCCACATGTGCCTTCCCTGTAGTGTTCTTGCACCTCTCCCTTGTTCCATTTTATTTTGGCTCATTTCCGCTATTGTGCAATTTCTGCTTGCTCCCCTATTGCACATGGCGCATGTTGTTGAATATCACACTGCGCCATTTATGCATGGTTACTCCTCCTTCAGTTGCGCATGCATTCATTATCATTGCGCTCTTGCTCAGTGTGATTTGGGGGGCGCATCTGCCTCCCGCTGAATATCACTGAATGGCGCATTTTCAGACTTGTGCTGGAGTAACCCTATTGAGCATGGCGCAACCCTTTTGAATATCTGGGCCAGATTGTGCATTGCTTACTACGCAAGTATTGCATAATGTCAAATTATTCCTGTTACTCTATACAATTTATTTGTTTTACATTGCTTTGTTAGTTCTCTAGGGTTGTTTATGGACCCTGGGTCATTGCAGTGGAGAGGGACTGTGTCCCAAGTTGGAGGTTAAGTCCAGTATGGGATTATGGGTTGTTTGGTTACATTAGGTTTGTTGTTGGCCTTGGTTTGGAGTTAAGGGAAACACAACACACGCTTGTAACACAGTTCTTTGATGGACTTTCGGCACCAGATTTTCAACATAGGCATTTTAGCACCTCTGCTCATGTACAATGTCACTGTCAGGTACTCACACTGTCCCAAAAAGTGATTTCGCACAGTGACCGTGCTATTCTGCACTGGACGTACGAAAACACATTTCGGGCAGGATATGCAAACTGACAGCTGTACTGTTCATCAAGAGGTGTGGAAAAATGCCAATGGTGAAAATCCAGAGTGAAAATATTACAAATGCACATCGTTACGAATGCACGTGCAAGTTGCACAATGCACGCTCGCAACACAGTCATTTTAAGGAGTATCGTCACCAAATTTTCAACATAGGCATTTTAGGACCTCTGCTCATGAAGAGTGTCACTGTCATTTTTGTAATCTGCCTTAAACACTGATTTCTCATAGCAACCACGCTATTGTGCGCCGGAAGTGCGGAAACACATTTTGTCCAGGATGTGAAAAATGACAGCTGTACTGTTCACAAGGAGGTGTAGAAAAATGACAATGCTGAAAATCAGGTGTGAAAATATTGTGAAGTCGCGAAGTTACGAGCGTGTGTAGCAACTGCACAATGCATGCTCATAAAACAGCCATTTTTGGGATTTTTTCTACGAAATTTGCAACGTAGGCTTTTTGAGAGCCCACCTCATGAACACTGCCACTGTCCTTGTGTTAATCAGTCTCAAAAGGTGATTCAGTGCAGTGACTGCAAAATCACCTTTCGGGACTGATTAACATCATAACAGTGACAGAATTCGAGGAGGGGTCCCAAAAACCCCATGTTGAAAATGTGGTGCAAAGATTCCAAAAAATGTCTGAGAAAAAACCCTATTTATTACATTATACAGCTTACTAGCATTTCCTCAGTTCGAGGTCGGCTTTGAAGAGTGCAGACGTGTTCCCGGTCCACGAGATTGCAGCGCCAAGCTCGAGGTAAGTATGGGGTGAGGGGTGTGGGGAGGCAGGGTGCACAGTGGGTGGAGTGCGGTGGTGGGTAGGAGACTCGAGGGACCGTTTTCTGTTTACAGTGTAAAAAAAAAAAAATTACAGTTTTTTTTTTTTTTAGTTTTTTTGGATGGTTTTCTTTTTTACAGATGTTTATTTTTTGGTGGGGGGATACAGAAGGTGACGGGGACTGGGCTACCCGTCGGCAAATAGGGAGTGGGGACACTAGCTGAAGGGATTGGCCACCTCCTCAGCACAGAAGAGGGGACATCATGCCGGACAGGAATGGCCCCCGCCGGCACACTAAAGCGGGAAGGGGGCGGATGCCGACGGAGATTGGGTACCCATTGGCAAACAAACGTGAAGTGGGACCGTATGAGCCAAGGGGATTGGGCACCGCAAGCAAAAAGCGAGTGGGGAATATATTGGCGCCGACGGGAGTGGGCTTCCCGGCCAGCACACAGATGATGGTCAGAGTAAGCCGACCAGGAGTTGGGCACCCCGAAGTCAGCAGTTTAGCGGCCACTGTGCTGCCATGTTTGTAGCGGTGAAGCACGTAGGAAGGTCCACTGCATGTGATGAGCTTTGCTCACATTGCAGTGGACCTTTCCTTAGATGTGCTCACCACATTCACTATGCTTGGTGTGGCACCGGCATGCTGGCTGATTGGGGAATGAGGGACACACCTATTGGTGTGTGCCCTGCATTCGCCCATCAGCGACTGCACCTCCAAATCTCCACTGCCACAAGATGTTGGCTGCGCAAGCATGTCAACATAAAAATCAAGAGCTTTCATCTTGCCTACTTGCTCACCCCTCCAATCATTGAACTGGCATCAATTCATCACACACTAGGGTGAAGTGGAGAATCGATTCCTCCTTGGTGAATGGGTGACTGATTCATCCTTATGCTTAAGGCTACACATTTTAACGTTGTCTTTTCCCCTCTTGTTGAAAAGTTGCAGATTTCTCAATGTGTGCTGTGAAATCAAGATCAGTTAAACATGTCTCTGTCCTTTCAGATACCAGAAACCTTTGAAGATGTTGCTGTTACTTTTTCTGAAGAGGAGTGGAAGATGTTAAGTGAACGGGAGAAGAAGCTTCACCGGGAAGTGATGGTGCAGAATTATGAAACAATGGTTTCAGTAGGTAAGAATAGACATAAGCTCTGAGCTGGGATCTTTAGGAGGGGTGAATGGTCTGACTTCAGGTCTTATAGCATGTTGACCTTAGGGAGATGGGATGAATGGACTGGCTTAGGGGTTCCACTATAACATTCTTTTAACTTTTTGAAAACTGCAGCAGTAAACTTTATTCAGCTTACCCCTCCATTTCCATATTGTGATACTCTTAATTGTTACAGAAGAAGATGTCACAGGAAATAGGAACATCAAAACTGACAGCAGAAGGCTGGCTGCTCTATCTAGTCTGCTCTTTTCACTGCTTAACCTATAGCACTGTGCTCCTTAGGGATCACTTTTCCTCTCCTGCCTCTTTTATCCCCAACCCCCTGTTGCTTCCAACTATACCCTTGTATCTGTTCTAGCTATGCTTGAATCCTACTACAAATTTTGCACAGGCCACTTTCAATGCATTTCTATTTATTTTATTTGTTTGACTTAAAAGTCATTTCAAAATATAGAACAAACAATCATTAAAATGCAGGGAGAGGAATAAACAGAAAAAATATATAAGACTGTGCAAGTTGGTAATCACATACATTTAACAAACATTTGTCAATTCCGAATGTTGTCTTGCTGGCATTGGCATTGGTGGTGCAGGAGTTGGAGAGATGCATAATATGAATGGCAGTGAAGTATGGAACTGACGTCAACCCCCTTCCCACCCTGCAGAGTCTGAAAGGCATTGGGGTGTGCCTTTGGGTCATCAGCCATAACGGTCATGCAGTTCACTTCACCCTGCTCTGCAGACACTGACAAGTGTCGAGGTGTGCCTTGGGATATTCAGGCTTTACACTCACCCCATTCCATAAGGAAATACACTGAAATGGGTGCAGTATAGGAGAATGGGGTGAACTTTGGGGCTGAAGAGTCCAAGGCTCATTGACCAAGAGCTATTGCTGCAGGATTTATGCCTGCAGTCACTGAGCTCTTCAGCAGATCTATCCTTAATGAGACCATTAATAGGGTTTATTTTCTCCCCTTTCCCTGTGATCGATTTTTTTCATTTATTACATTTGTGTCATTTCTTTGATTATAATCTGCATCTCTCTGGGCTTTACTATCAGCCCTTAGAGATTCTCTCAGGCCACTGACCTCAGTGTCTAATATGGATAGATTGTGAAAGCCTCCGAGAAGTCTATTCTGGCATCAGGTGTCTGTCCTTCATCATAATCTTGACCCTTTACATTGGAGTTAATTAGACTAGATTCTTCCCTATCCTTCTTATTAATATGAACTATTCCAGAAGGGTCAGTTTTTACTGGATTTTCTCTGTATACAGGGGATATTGTCGAAAAATATGATAATGTCCCCATTTGTTTTATTTTATTTATTTATTGAATATTCAGATTACAACCTTTGAGCTGCAAGCTCATTTACAAAGGTTCCATGTTGGGAGTAAATGAAAACAACAGTATCACATAACGATTACTGGTGCAACAACAGAGACTATAGTAGGAATAAAATTACATAGTATTGACAAGTGTTACAGAAACAGAGCGAAGTTGGTGCTAACATAAATTATAAGCGGAATAGAAAGAGCAGGAGGTGGCCCAGTAGTACCAGATTGGGAAGAGAGGAGGGTTGGGGAGGGGGTTAAGGTGCGAGCTAGCGGCAACCTCAGGCTCGGGGTCACCTTGTTATGGGGGGGTGGAGGAGGAGGAGGAGGATGAGGGATATGACAGAGGTAGGGGAATTGGCAGAAGGGGTGGGCTGCAAACCCAGAAGAAATAGAAAGAGGAGGGGCGGAGGTGGAGGGGTATTGGGAATGGGTAAATGGGTGGTTAAATAGCAGATTGGGCAGTAGAGTGGTGCATAAGTTGGGGGTAACCTATATCTGACTATAGGAGAAGGTGGTTAGGGGTAGCAGGATCATATCACTTGGCTAGACAGGTGAGATCTGAGTGTGGATTTGAATGGGCCAATTTTACTGATAAAGGCTAGTTCAGGTGGGAGCGAGCTAAGCCAAAGTGTGGCTCAGTATTCAAAGGATCTCTGTCCTTGAGAGGTGCACTGGAAGGGAATCTTGATAGAGAGATTGTTTGATGCCCTTGTAGTCCTTGCTGGTACAGCCTGATGTAGGAGGGAACTGGTTCCAGGAGGCAGCAGGCCCAGGACTGCTTTTTTGGCAAGAAGACGGACTTGATAGCGAGCCCTGTCACTCAGATTTAGCCATCCTATTTGCTGATGGAGGATACAGGTATGGGTTAGTCACGGGGCCCCTAGTGCTAGTCTTCAGACTTTATTAAGTGTAGTGGTGAGCCGCTTGATGGTGCTGTCTGGAGCTGCACTGTAGATTGCAAGACTATAATCGATACCTGAGAAGACCGAGCTGGAGATGACGAGCTGGAGGGCTTTTTCAGTGAGGCAGCTACAGTGTTTATATGGCAGGCCAAACTTCCGGTTGGCTGATGTGGCAATGTGGTCTATGTGGGAAGAGAAGGTGCAGGAGCTATCTAGGGTGAGCCCTAGGTACTTGAAATTGTGGACCATTTCAATCGCTACGTTTTGTTTATTCAGAATATTTATTGTGGATGTCCTGTGGCGGCTATGGGCTGGGGTGAAAAGCATGGTCTTATTTTTTTATGGTTGACTAGCAGCTTAGCTTTACTAAACTAATCCTCCACATGGTTGAAGTCCTCCTGAAGTCGTTATTCTGGGGTGGTTGTGTCAGAGTGGCTGAAATAGATAACAGCATCATCTGCGTAGAGAAGGATTTTGTGCTGCCAGGCTAGTGGGAGCTTATTTAGAAAGAAGCTAAACAGTAGGGGGCCCAAGATGGATCCTTAGGGGACACCTGTGGACACTTGCTGGGAATCCGAGAGCACGTTGCGTATTTTTACCCATTGTACATGTCCTGTAACTTAACTCCGGAACCAGCACAATGAGTCAGAGGATAGCCCTGTTGCATCTAATTGGGCCAGGAGGAGGTCATGGTTGACATTGTCAAAGGCCTTAGTGAGATCAATAAAGGTTGCCCCCACCAAGTGCCCAAGGTGAAAAGCATTGTGAATGTACCCCACGAACTCCAGTAACATTGTAGCAGTGCTGTGGAGTTTTCGGAAGCCATGCTGCTGCTGGCATTGTAGCTGGTATTTGTCAAGATACTCAACGAGCTGATCGTAGACTATCCACACAAGAGCTTTTGAGATCGGGGGAGAATTGAAGTTGGATGGTAGTTAATGTGGTCTGTCTTACTACGTGCTTTGTGGAAGAATGAAACAATTCTACACTTCTTCCAATTGTGTTCTTATTCAGGGTTTTTTTTTTTGTTTTATTTTTAGGCTTGCCCTTATGTATAAGGATTTTATGTTGCATCTTGCTTAAAGCTTTCAACACAAGTGTTTTCAGTGAATAAGGTCCTTTATCCTTGCCGTTGCCATCTCCCCCACTCTTATGAGACTTTTTTTCCATACAGCTGTTATCACCTACAGCCATTTTTTTACTTCAGGTAATGGCAGGTATTCTTGTTGTGCAACTTAATGTCTAAATTAATATCTAAAATTAAAAAAATAATATACAGATTAATTCAAGGATTTTTCAAAATACAGTACAATCATAAGTCACAGAAAGGTGAAGTGTAAGTAGTTCTGTGATGCGTTTGTTTTGTTTGTTAAGTTAGACTATTACAAAATCAGTTCACTTCACCAATAAATGTAGGTGCAAATCACAAATTGCAAAGAGGAATTAAGGGCAGTCCTTTAAAGATTTGAAAGTCTTATGACCTTTATAAACTTGGCCTTTTAAGAAAACCTAAACTCCTTGACTGGGGGAACTGTAGAGAGGAACCGTGGAAAACCGTTTTATCATCTTCACTTTTTCCACCTCTCCTGCTTTTTCAAGTAAAACAGTTACTCAAGCAAATGTTCAGAAAAATGAATACGCAATAGGTCCTTATGGCTTTGTGAGTGTTCTCTACAACATCAGGCAAAGGATGTCCTGAGAAAGGAAGCAGGCAAAACTGATCAAAACAGAAAAATAAGGGCAATGGCTATAAAAGCACAATTATTTCAGGTTATTATGCCGGAAAAAGGAATAACTGAAATCGGAGAGTCAAGCACTAATGAAAACTTCTAAACACTTTCAAGACACTTTGTAAAATCTCTATAATGACAAAAAATAACAAAAGACAAGGGAGTTTCTAATTAAGTACTTCAATTAAATACTCAATGAATTTTAAAAATCCTTTCTTGGATCACAAACAATAAGAAAAAAAGAAGAAAAACTCACCACGTCATCTTTTAAAATTTGAGTGTCAGACTCCTTAAAAGGTTTTCAAAATGTGTTCACTATCAAAAGAAAATGCTAACACAGGCACTGAGGTGGTCACAAACACTGGCACAATCACTGGCTGGCCCGAACCAAGAAAAGAAATCCAAAGTGGATTAATTAACACGCCGACTAATGCCGGCGGTCTCTTCAAATACGGCAGCTTCAAGGCTACTCAGTTCTGTTATTTACAGCTTGTTTTCAGCTTATTCTCGGTACACTCAGTACAGAAATCAGGAGTCATACAGCATCTCAGCACCATAATCAGGGGAAAGTGGCAAATCTGATCAACCCACGCCACGCATGCACTTTAAACCTAGACCCCACATGATCTCTGTATCCACTCTATGCGCGGTGCAACATTTTGTATATTTTAAAAATAAGAATTTAAAAAAGCAAAGCTACAATACAGTACTATAAAATGAAATGCAGCAAATGGACTTATTTGCATGAACAACAAAACAACCAAGGATGACACACATACAACACCAGAATGCTCCGTGTGTCATTCCAACACTCTGTCCATGCAAAACACAGTGATTTCAGTAAACTAATAATTGGTAAAACCTAAACACACAAAACACCAAAGAAAAGATTTGCCCAAGAAAATTGGTATTAGGCAAAATAAAACTGTAATTCAAATGTTGACAAGCAACAACAAAAAAGGGAAAAAAATTCCAGTTTTGCAGTTTACAAATTTACAATTGTAGAATTAGCAACTGGCGGCTTGTGACTTCTGCACTTCTGATAGATGTCTTAAGAGTTTCAAACCAGATTACAGTCTCAGTCCTGCGTTCTGGATTTCTCCTGGTGAGCGTCTCGGGTTCAAACCATTCCGAAGGGCCCCCTCCTCATTTTTCCGCAGTCCGACCTCCACCACAGGCACTCCTCCTGAGGGGAAAACAAGAAACACCTGAGGCAACCACCAACTGGGGTGCAGCACAAGATAGCATGGTAAGGGTTGTTACTTCAAGCTAATGGTGGCATAGCTTTTATAATAAAAAAAAAAATAGCATATAACGGATCCTGCTCTGAGAGTTCTCTCCTCAGATCTGCAGTGTGCAGCTTTACCCTACAGACCACCTTACTGGGCAATCTGTTTCACCTGTCCTCCACCCTCTCCATAAAAAAGTGTTTCCTAACTTGCTTCTTAAACGTGGCCCATACTGACTTCTTTGTGTTACCCCCCAGTGTTTGTGTTTACACTGAAGGTGAGCAATACACTGCTATCAACTTTAGTTATGTAACCCAGGCACCATGTCCAGCTTCTTCATGTTACCTCCAGTGTTTGTGTTTACATTGAAGGTGAGCAATGCACTGCTATCCACTTTGGTTATGTAACCCGGGCGCCATGTACCAGCTTCTTCACATTATCTCCAGTGTTTGTGTTTACACTGAAGGTGAGCAATGCACTGCTATCCAATTCGGTTATGCCTTGTAGTTTATTTGTTTTTTGAAATGTTTCACCAGGAAAGGCACACTGAACAACAAGTTGCTTGTCTCACAGTGTGTTCTGGGGGAAAGGGAATCAGAAGAACATATATAGTCAAACATTAATGCAAGTTATACATCGTAATGTAACTGGGTAAACAAAAGTGGGGGCAAGACAGAGGCAGAAAGCTACAGACCTGTTAGTTTGACCTCAGTGGAAGGAAAATGGTGGAATCACTTCAGAAAGAAAGAAAGAACTGTTGAGTGCCTAGAGGCCAGTGGGGCATAGGACCTGAGGCAGAATGGATTGACAGTGGGAAGGTCATGTCAGATGAATCTGATAGATTTCTTTGACTGTGTAACCAAAGTAGTACACCAGGGAGAGGCTGTAGATATGGCCTACCTAGACTTTAGCAAGACATTTGACACTATACCGCACAAAAGAGTAATAAACAAGTTAACCAGCCTGGGAGTGGGTCCTAGGGTGGTAGCCTGGGTAACAAATTGGCTAGACAACAGGATGCAGAGGGTAATGGTAAACAGAGCATGCTCTGGAGAAAGAGGAACTACTGATGGTGTATTGCAGGGTTCAGTACTCTTTAATGTCTTTATAGGTGACATTTTGGAGGGGCTAGAGATGGTAAAATGGAGGACAAACTTATTGATAACTTCTGGGAGCTGTATATTTTTATTTATAATCTATGTAACCCCCCTGCAAATGGGGGTTCCCAAAAGACTTCCAGGAGCTTGCTTGAATGCTCCAAGCCTGAATGGTGTTTGGCGTTTAAGCCATTTATCAGTGAGTGTTTTTAGAGCCTCTGGTACTGTCTGTTTAAGAGCTGTCTGCTTGCAGACATAATTAGTTTGTATGGGGGACTGTGTGCTTCTCTGTTGAGTACCACTCGAGCTGCTGCCAATTCACTCCATTTTGCAGTCACTAGAGTACAAAGGAACCTATCTGAAAGGCGTAACTGTTTGCCAGAAATAATTTAGAGTAATAATGAAAATACAGTTTGTCTAACCTGCTTTCTTTACAGTCAGAACTGTGTTTGCCTAGTTCCCCATTCTGGTTTTGAACTGCTGAACTGGACCAATCAGTGTGGGGTAAGCTAGCTCTAAAATGGTGCCTTGGGCGAATCAGAACTTGGACTCATAATCTGAGCCAGCCACAAGAGGATTGTATGGGCAGTGACTCTGGGAGATGTAGTTTAGACTTCAGCGCCTTTTTGGACCAACAGCAGCAGTCTATTGTGAGTGACAGCCAATCCAGTCAAGAACTGGGAGGAAATCAAAGGAAGTGCCCGGTTTTGTCTGTTGGAGTTTCAGTTTAGATCTGGCAGTGAAGGGAAAAGAAACCCTGTGCTCCTTCAGTGCACAGTTTCAGTCAAAAAACGTGTGTAAGGCCCAGAGTTCCGGTCTGCAGCTTGTGTAACTGCTTGTTAGGACTGAATCCGTCCTGTGAAAAGAATCAAAGGATCTCTGAAGAGTAGAAACCAGGCTCACCCTGTAGAAGACTGGAGAAATTGTTGAATTGCACTCGGTCTGTCAGGAACTGAATCTGCTGTGTTCTCCCGGGTATTGTGCAGTAATTGCGATCGGGATAGAGAAGCAGCCTGCCTGGTATAGTACTTTCTTTTTTACCATATAAATGTGTGAAGAGTCTCGTGGAGCTCAAGAGTAGCCCTGCTGACGTTGAAGGACCCTATCTTGTTTGGAGGTCGTGAGTACTAATTCAGAATTAGCTCCCTGTTGAATGCACATTAAATCCAAATGGAATCACTGTACTGCTGACTGTTTAAACTAATTTTTCTTTTCACTGTGTGAAAGGGCCCCTACCAACTGCTACGGTTTGGACTAGCCACTAGGGCTTGGGTACCCAGGGACAGTAACTGGTAGAAGGATAGAGGCTAATACTGAGCCAGAGTAGATAGTAAAGTGATAAGCTAATTAACCTGATTTCCCCTGTCCTTGTTATATCCCCTAAATAAATCAGAGCTGCTTGTTTCAGCAAAGTTATACTGCCTGAGGTATTTGTCTATGTTAAAGTACTGTACTGTGATTGTTGCACTGTATCTTATTTCACAGGAGGTCTCAGTGCGGAACCAGTCCTGGGGTAAGTGTATACTGTGAAGGTAATTTGATATATTGTGTGGGCCACTAGTGGGAAGAAAGGGGGGTTGCAGTGTCCCAGAGGGCTGTGACCAAGTTAGTTTAACTATTGTAAACCCTGACCTCTGGGTGGAGGCACCCGCCATTGGATCCAGGCCCCTCAACCTGTTAGTGGCAAATCAGGCAGGGGTAGTAGCCCCTGGGATAGCACCATCTAGGGGTTACATCTAGATTTGGACAGCAATAGGACTGCTGGCAACTGGAAAAAGCACACAACAGTTACACATAAGGAGTTGGGGAAACTATGAGTGTGAAACTAAGGGAGACTTCCCCTTTAACATGACCTCCCCTGATAACATGGTGATAACAGAAACCTGTCTGAAACCATCTACTCTGGACTACGAAATAAACATCCCCTCTTATGTCATTTATAGGACCGACAGGCTAACCAGGGGAGGGGGCGTGGCCATTTACGTTTGTGATCAACTCAGAGCCTCCATCGTTAACTCTATCACTGTGCCCCTGGAATTTGAATGCATCACACTAAAACTTTAACTGTCTTCATCAACCTCCATCCACATCTTAGGTTGCTACAGGCCTCCTTTGCCTGGGCACAGGGTGCTAAATCACTTAGCCAACACTCTAACCTCCGTATCATCCAAAGTGATCATTGCAGGGAACCTCAACATGGACTGGCTCTATCCCTCCTCACAACTACTAAAAGAACTGCGTGACAGCTTTGTCCTGTCTCAGATTATAATGGAGACCACCCGGCCCAACAAGAAACACCGCAAGAACAATACCCTGCTCGACATTATCCTAGTCAACAAACCACCCCTATACTCACACTCTGTTGTGTTCTTCAGTGACCTTAGTGATTACTCCATTATTGCCTGTGCGAGGATCAACCCCAGACCTGTTTCCTCCTCTAGATATGTCTTTAAAAGATCAAAACAACATTTTGACCCCAATGCATTTCTCTTTGACCTGCAATACGTGAACTGGCAGGATTTCTACCTGGCTCTGATGGTTGACAGAGCTTACGAAGTCTTCCAAAACATTGTACTCAGCACCATTAATTAACATGCGCCTCTCATAAAACCCACACTAGTAAGAAAACCTGCCCTTGGTTTTCAGCCAGCTTGAAAGCAGAGTTAATTTTTAGAGACTCTGTTTGGAAGAAGGCTAGAAAGACTAAGCAGCTTACTGATTGGGCAGTCTTCAGAGCGGCCAGAAATCGTTGCACCAGATTAGTTTGGGATATAAAAGCTAGTTGCTATTGTTCTGAACTTAACTCTTCCTCTAATAACACAGCTGAATTTTGGAAAACCTTAAAAGAAATCCAAGGCCACAGCTCTGCTAGTCTATTCCCACCAAAAATCTTATCCGGCAACTCTGTTGTTACTGATAAACAATAAATCCTCGAACTCTTTAATAATCATATCACCACAGCAGGTCTAGCATTTGATGATTCCCCTGCCCATAAACTTTGTGCACAACCTTTTACCTCAAGCACTACTTGCCCAGGCCCTGCCTCAGCCTCACCTTCACCTTGCAAGACATTCTCGTTCTCCTCCATCTCAGTGAAGGAAGTTAAGGACCTTTTGCTCCATCTGGATAGCAGGAGGAGTGCAGGTACAGACCTGATGGAGCCTTTTTTTCTCAAACTCGGCTTCCGCGTACTGTGGCCCCAATCACCCATGTCTTCAATATGTCTCTTGCCAGGGTTCACTCCCAGCCATCTGGAAAACTGCCCGTGTCATTCCTCTCTTCAAATCTGGTAGCACTAGTAACCTAAATAACCATCGCCCTATCTCCCTACTCCCTACCCTCTCGAAGCACCTTAAAAAGTGGTAAATACCCAGCTTAGCCAGCACATCAATGACTTGAACTTGCTAAACCCAGCACAGTCTGGCTTTCAGCCCTGCCATGGTACTACCTCAGCACTGGCCAAGGTCACGAATGACTGGTTGAATCCTTTGGATACTAGAAGCTATGTTTGTGCACTGTTTCTTGACCTTAGCAAAGCTTTCGACACGGTGGACCATAGCTTGCTTTTGGACATCCTGCATAAAACTAGCATTTGTAACTTGACTCTCGAGTGGTTCTCCAACTACCTATCTGACAGACAGCAGCAGATCAAGGTGAGGGGGACATCTCCCCCTTCTTAGAACTCAGTCAAGAGGTGTTCCCCAAGAGTCCATCCTGGGCCCTCTCTTGCTTGCCATCTACATAGATGATTTAAACACTGGTGTCAAGGCAGCAGATATCCACTTCTTCGCTGATGACACTGCGTTGTATGTAGGCAGACCTTGCCTGAAACTTGCATGTAGCATACTCCAATCTGAATTTAACCAACTGCAGAACGATCTTCTTTATTTTAAGCTTCTGTTAAACACCAAGAAAACAAAGGCCATGGTCTTCCACCCAACAGCGAACACTCCCAACCCCGGTACCGTGGGAACAGCCCCACATATCCATATGTTATTCTGTGAACTACTGGAATACATTGAATCCTTCAAATACTTTGGGGTGTGGATAGATCCTAAACTTACCTTTAAAGTCCACATTGATGAAGTCTCCAAAAAGCTGAGACAGAGACTTGGGATTTTCTACAGAAGTAGGCACCTGCCGATGACTGAGGGGAAATTAATGTTAGTACAATCAACATTCCTGCCCCACCTCATCTGTGCAGACTTTCTGTACGGACATAGTTCAAGCACAGCCCTCACCAAACTTGACACCCAGTATCACCAGGCACTTAGGTTCATCACTGGTTCCCCCTCCTCAACACATCACTGTTCCCTATACCAGAGTGTAAGATGAGGCTCCCTTAGCCTCCAGTGACATAAGAACACTGTGATCTGAACCTACAGGGCCATCTCTAACAAGCTGCCTTAATACATCAAAGATTGTCTACCCATCTGCAACCCTGGCAGCTACTCACTAAGAAGTCAGTCCTGGATCTCCCTTTTCATCCCCAAAGTCAGGATGAACCTTAGCAGCACAGCAATAAGTCATGCCCTTCCTATCCTCTGGAATTCTGCTCATAAAACACTACAACTCGGCATACTTTTGCCACTGGCTGCTTTTAAAAACCTGGTGCATCAGTCCTTCCGGAAGACCTGCAACTGTTTCAGGCCTTGACACCTCCTAAATCGGGCTATATTATATTATTTTTTTTTTTTTGTCGCCTGTCCTCTTGATCTCTTTTACTTCTACCCCCCCACACTCCTCAGAGTTGCCAGGATTGCTGGTAATAAACATGCCCCTACATAGGTACCCCATCTCTCCATTACTTCCCTCTCCAGCCTCCGCCTACTTTCCCTAACTTGCGCATCTTGTGCTGTCACTGTCCTCCACTGCTGTCCATCTTCACAAAGGCGATGAACTGTCCTACTTGTTCAAACCTCCTGTTCCACACACAATTTGTAAGCCATTGCCCATTTGTACTCCTATTTCTTGGAACTGTATATAACTGCCTTCTGCCTGTGCACCAATTGTATATATCTGCCTTCTACCAGCACATCACGTCTACAGCGATTTTGCTGTTGCTCTCTTCTTTTGTCTATTATGATGTCACCATGTCATATTACTTGCAGTTATTTGCATTTCCTATATACTTGACAAGGTATTTATGTCCAGATTGAGTTGTTGTTGCTGCTCATTGTTGTGTGGTTAACCCAGGTCCAGCTTGTAAATGAACTTTGTTCAGTGGTGTTCTTTCTGGATAAATAAAGATATTGATTGGTTGATTGATTCCTCATAGTTGTTTCATCTGGGTGCATGCCCTTATGATTGTTGGAGGCTCTTTTGCCTCAGTCTGCCATTCACATGCCTCTGGTGTACATCTCTTCCCTTGAGCATGCAGACATCATGCTCAGTACTGCCTTGCCCATGTGAGAGCATGAACATCATGCACAGTACTGCTGTGCGCATGTGAGAGCATGCATACATCACACACAGCATTGCCATGCATATGGGACAACATGCAGACATTATGCACAATGCTGCCATGCACATGTGAGAGAATGGTGACATTACACACAGTGCTGCTTTGCCCATGTGACAGCATGCAGACATCATGTACAGTGCTGCTGTGCCCATGTGATAGCATGCAGACATCATGCACAGTGTTGCCATTCACACATGAGAGCACGCAGACATCATGCACAGTCCTGCCATGCCCATGTGAGAGCATGCAGACATCACGCACAGTGCTGCTGTGCCTATGTGAAAGCTTGCAGACATCACACACAGTGCTGCTGTGCAGGTGAGAGCATGCCAGAATCATGCACCATGCTGCTGTGCACATGTGAGAACATTCAGACATCATGCATAGTGCTGTGCCCATGTGAGAGCATGCAGACATCATGCACAGTGCTGCAGTGCACATGAGAGAGCATGTAGACATAACGCACAGTGCTGTGCCGATGTGAGAGCATGCCAACATTATGCACAGTGTTGCCGTGCATATATGAGAGCATGCAGACATTACATACAGTGCTGCCGTGCATGTGAGAGCATGCCGACATCATGCACAGTGTTGCCGTGCATATATGAGGGCATGCAGACGTTACATACAGTGCTGCTGTGCGTGTGAGAGCATGCCAGCATCATGCACCATGCTGCTGTGCACATGTGAGAACATGCAGACATCATGCACAGTGCCGTGCCCATGTGAGAGCATGCTGACATCATGCACAGTGCTGCTGTGTACATGTGAGAGCATGCAGACATAACACACAGTGCTGTGCCCATGCGAGAGCATGCCGACATCATGCACAGTGCTGCCGTGCATATGTGAGAGCATGCAGACATTGCACACAGTTCTACCGTGCAGATGTGAGAGCATGCAGACATCATGCTCAGTGCTGCTGTGCTCATGTGAGAGCATGCAGACATCATGCACAGGGCTGTGCCCATGTGAGAGCATGCCGACATCATGCACAGTGCTGCCATGCACATGTGAGAGCATGCAGACTTCCTCCATAGTGCTACCATGCAGATGTGAGAGCATGCAGACATCATGCACAGTGCTGCGCCCATGTGAGAGCATGCAGACATCATGCGCAGTGCTGCCGTGCACGTGTGAGAGCGTGCCGACATCTTGCACAGTGCTGCAGTGCACATGTGAGAGCATGCAGACATCATGCACAGAGCTGTCTTGCAAATGTAAGAACATGCAGATGTCACTCACAGTGTCATGCCTATGTGAGAGCATGCATAAGCATCTGTACTTTTCACTGTGAAATGTGGCAGCCCTTGGTTTTATAGCTCTCCTTACTGCTTTTTTACTGTTTCATTCCTGGCACCCAGCTGATTGGAAAGGCTCACTTTTTCCTTTTGCATTTTTTTCTTCTCCACGACTGAAGGTGGGGATCTCAGCAGTAATCCTTCCATTTCATATTAGCAATTAGATTTAAACAGGAAGGAAACAAAATAGGGACATACTGTCTCTTTGTAGCCCAGACATCTGCAGGACTATTTTATCTGACACTATGAGCCCAATTTTCAAATGGGTATGCAGGGCTCACAACCAGTCCCTGTGTATTGCAAAGTTTACCACACCTGCATCCAATGGTTTGCTGCAACTTGCATCAGATTTTATAACCCTGGATCCTAGTTGTGACAGTGCCCCATTTTACAATAGCTTGCACCAAAGCTGTGGTGGAAGCCCTATAAACCGGCTTCCCCACAGATGCAGAGTTACGCCGGGGGGAGCTGGCGCAATTTTGTTGCATTGCTGCAAGGGAATTGTGGCAGAGGGGTTGCAGCAAGCTTCTTTTTAAAATTGCTCTTGTGGCACAGTTTGACGCAAGTCGCCACTTGTATCAAACTCTTTGCTGCGAGTCCCTTGCAGTGAACACAACTCATTTGAAAATCAGGCTCCATGCCTTATTGGAGACTCCTATCACTTGAAAGATGCATGTCCTGCAAGAGGGCAATGTGACCCTCTCCAACAGCTTTCTTTTGACCTCCTTGTGTTTCTCAAGCTAATATGTCTCTTATGAGTCCCCTCCCTCTCAGTTGCACCTCTGAGCTGGGGAGGAACCCTGTCTTCTAATTGGCAGCAGCAGCAAAATAGAATTGCATAAATCATTATTGTTGATATATGGAGAGCTTTTGGCCCCGATGCTTTGCAGGACATCTCAGCAGACATCTCCAATCCCCAAACTGGGCTCCTCCGGTCAGGGAAAGCCCAAACAAGTATGTCCAGGTGAGTTCCAGCAGGACAAAGCTGCGATTTATATGTAGGCAGACTCCAACCCTGACCATACAGAGGGTCAAGGTGAGGATGTCAGGGGTCTTGGGGAAATTCCTGACCAAACAAAGCTACTGGATGTGGAAGCAGATGACCCCTCTGAGGAGGAGAAGGAAGGGGAGTGGATGGAGCTGAACAGGAGGATTCTTATTCCTCCCCAATTTGATACTAAGCCTTTGTCCTACCTGATAACTTAGGTGTGTAGGTTACTACAGTTCAAGGAAGTGCAATCTGTGGAGGCAGTGGTTGTCAATCCTATCCTGTCTGTGTCCTCTGCTTCAAATTGTTTCTCTGAGTTTTGTTCACTGTTGCCAAATTACTGAACAGAAATGGCCAGGTGAAGGCCAAGGTAAAACCTAAGGCACAGTATTTCCCTTTTATGGAAGAAAATACAGCACAAGTGGGAAACCCCCTCCCCTCATTTGGCAGTTTAATTAGGGTCATAATTTAGTCAGGCACACCTCTATTCTTACTGAAGGGTCCTAGGCCTTTAACAGATTTAAATGACAAGCGAGTACATGCTCTGTGCAGAAGAATTTTCTCTTCCAACTGCGAAGATCTGCACACCTCCTGTCCCACCTTTATTGTTGCCAGAGCTTTGAATTGCAGATCCTTTTCTCATCTGTGCTTCAGTTTGCTTTGGGGACATGAAGACTGTAAGTCCTTCCCTCTCTCTTGCTTCAGGCAGAATGAAAAATCCAGGCTGCTTACAACTGTTTTCAAGACTGTTTGCAACTAATTCCGGGCAGTCTGCAGGACTAAGGCTGTTTATTTAAAATAAAACAAATTCATTCTCTAGCCTTTTTCTTAATGACAGAAAATGTTCATTTATACTAAATCTGGCTTTCTCAGACACCAAACCCCTACGTAGTGTATAACATTTTTCAATATACCAAAGGAAAGTAAAAAAAGCCATAAAGGCGGCTAAGGCTACATTCGAGGAGCAACTGGCTATAAACAGTACCGATAATTATAAACGTTTGTTTTCTTATATAAACAATAAAGAGGGAAATAAAATATAGGTCCTTTTAGGGACAAGCAGGGGGAAATAGCAAAAGAAAAGGACGTGGCAAATATACAGAACAAGTACTTTGGTTCAGTGTTTAATCATAAGGATCAGTTTACTAAAGATAACAATTACATTAAATCAAGAACACACCAGATTGTAGCAGATATAAAGGATGTAACAAATAGACTAAAAAAAATAAACAAAAATAAATCACCGGGGCTGGATGACTTCCATCCTAGAGTAATTGCTGAGATCTCAACTGAATTAGCTCTATCTGTGACATACGTGTTCCAGAGATCATCAGATAGAGGGGAGGTGGCCACTAAATGGAGGGAAACCCATGTTGTACCAATCTATAAAAAGGGAAAGAAGGACTGTCCAGAAAATTATAGACTAGTGAGCTTGACCTCGGTATTAGGAAAAATAATTAAAGTAATAATTAAAGAACATATTCTCCTAATACGAGCTAAAAATCAAAAATTGGCCCCCGATTCAACATGGTTTTACAAAGGCATGATCTTACCAGACAAATCTTTTGCATTTTTATGAAAAAGTGAGTAAGGCTTTGGATGAGGAGAGCTCAGTGGATGTAGTGCAACTGGACTTCTATAAGGCTTTTAATAAACGACCACATCCTGAATTAATTGAATCATTTAGCGAACAAAATATTCAGACAAATATTATAAACTGGATAAGAGCATGGTTGGATAATAGAAGGCAGAAGGTTACTTGGTTAAGATGGACAAAAGGGGGCTATTTGCCCATCTAGATTGTCCTCGATACATGTGGAACATGTAATTGAAAAGAACTCTGTAGAATCCCCTATTATAATGGCTGTTTCAGCAGCCATTTATCTAATTTATTTTTAAAAGTATTTATTCCGGTGCAATCTACAATATCTTGTGTTAGTAAGTTCCATACCATTGAGGTTCGAACAGTGAAAAAAGATTGTCTTTTATTAGTTAATTTTCTTTCAATTTCAAGCTGTTTACTGTGACACCTAGCCACAGTTTTTCTCGAAGTGAATGATAATCCACACTGAACCATTAAAGATGGATTTTGAATTATTTTAAAGAGTAGAAAAAGATCACCTCGTAGTCTTCTCAATCTGAGTGGATATAGTCCAGTACGTCTCAACCTTTTTTCATAGTCAAAGGGAGCAAGTTGATATACCAGTTTAGTTGCTCTACGTTGAATCTGCTCTATTCTTTTCACACCATAAATTAAATAAGGGCTCTTCAGATTTAGAAACAAATGTAGAATGTATTCTGTGAAGAAGAGTGTTTGTTTGATGTGCTATTCTCTTACAATGTTCCGAGAAAGATAATTTGTTATCGATTAGTATCCCCAGGTCTTTTTCTACTGTAGAAATTTTAATTTTACTGTTATTTAGGAAATACATTTGTTCTGGGTTATTTCTATCCAAGAGCAATACTGCACATTTGGATACTTTAAAAAAACATCTTGACCTGGCCTGGTGGTGCTGAGGGTTGAGGCGCTGGATGCCACACCTCGCGCCATGCCGGCAACCCGGGTTTGGGAACAGACTTGGGTCGGCAGGGAGGAGGGAGGATTGAGCGTCCCAACGGATGCTCCCCTCTCTCGGGGGTGGAACACCAACCCTGAAAATGCCAGTGGGAGCACTGTCACTTGAGGGGGCTTGTGGCTCCATTCATGGAGTCCAGGGAGTGGGGACGTTGGAAGGCACTTGAGAGAGATGTGCATATGCATGTCACCTCTCTGGATGCTCTGCATCCTTGTGCCAACATCCCAGGGGGCAGGGCTATGGGGGGGGACAGAAAATGGAATAATCCCTTTGGCGCTCCTAGATGAAGATGGCTCCATCTAATAGAGACCACCGATTCCCCAGGACAGACCCCGCTGTGCAGGAGAGGAGGGAAGAGGCACTCTAGGGGCAGATGCGGGGGGGGTGTCCGAAAAAGGAATGAGCGGTCTGAAGGAGGGGGGACCGAAGGCAGAGAAGGAGGATAAATAAAGAAAGCAAAAAAAAATATATCTTGTTTGTTACTGCCCATTGTTCAATGGTGGCCAAGTCAGATCTTAACTGGTTGATGTTTGTTACGTCATTGACACGGCTCCCAAGTTTGGTATCATCTGCAAATTTAACAAGATTGTTTTTAGATGAAATAGTCATATCACTAATGAAGATATTAAAAAGTGATAGCCCCAGGACTGAATCCTGGGGAACACCACTAGTTATATTAACTTTGTTCGAAAGTACATGGTTTACCCTAACCTTCTGTGTTCTACCATTCAGCCAACCATGAATCCATGAAACTAGTTGTGCCAAAAACCTGAGTCTGATTAGTTTGGCTATTAATACATTATGTGAAACTTTATCAAAAGCCCTGCTATAGTCCAGAAGGATGACATCGACTGGAAAGTTAGAATCAAGATTTTTACTTATCATGTAATAGAAAGAGATCAGGTTAGTTATACAAGAATAATCTGTTCTTATCCCGTGTTGCATAGGGTCTATTATAATTTTTTTCTCCAAAAGTTTGCATGGTATTGAAGTTAGACTAATTGGTCTATAGTTTTCAGTTTTAGAATGGGTACCTTGTTTGAATATTGGTGAGACTGTAGCTGCTAACCAATCAGATGGTACTTTGGATACCTGTAGAGATTTATTAAATATAATAGTAAGAGGGAGAGTAATGGTTTCAGTAGTTCCCAAGATAAATCTTGAACTGTTGTTACTGGGTTACTGTAAATGGTGTACTATCAGACTGGATTTCAGTGTCAAGTGGAATACCACAGGGATCGGTTTTGGGACCATCTTTGTTCAACTTGTATATAGCCACCTTACAGTGTAAAATAGATAATATTTGGATTACAAAATGTGGGAATGATTGCGGAGTGAGGAGTGTCATAAAATCATTACACGCCCAAAAGAAACTGCAAGATTTTCTTTCTTACATTGAGCTTTGGACACAAAAGTATAAGCTTAAACTGAAAGAGGGAAAAGTGTATAGTTCTTCATTTTGGAAAGAAGAATACCACATATGAATATAGGATTGGTACAAATATACTAAAACAATCTGTGGCAGAGAGAGACATGGGTGTTACTATTAAGAATGACCTTACTTTTGGAAAGCATTGTGACCAGATGATAGGTAAGGCTAATAGGATATTACACTGCATCCTAAGTCATATTAAGAGTAGGGCCATAGAGGTTTTGATGCCGCTGTATGGGTAACTGGTAAGAACACAACTTAAATACTGCTCTCAAGTATGGGTGCCGTATAAGAAGGGGAAGTTGATAGTGGGGAGGGTTCAGAGGAGAGCTGCTAGAGCAATAAAGGCTTTGGATAGTATGACATACTGTATGAGGAGAGGATGAGGACCTGAAATCTTTACTCATTAGCATATAGACAGTGGAGAGGGGACATGATATTAGTGTATAAAGCTTTTCATGATCATAATCTGAGAGTAGATTTAGGGCTTGACGTTAAACAAAAGAACTATAAAACTAGAACTCATAATTCACAGATTGATTTACAAAGGAGGAGACTACAAAAGCGGAAATATTGGTTTAATCAAAGGGTAGTACTGCATTGGAATGCATTTCCAATAGCAGTAGTAGAAAGTCCATCACTAGAAAGTTTCAAAGAAAGACTGGACGCTTATAGTCAAAACAAAATATATGAGTTCTAATTTCAATATAAAATGGGTATATAGCAAACAAATGGGTGAAAGTCCAATTTAAGTTTTGTATTGACTAGGATACTATGATACTTTAGGCAGTCACACATAGTTTATACCAAATGTGCTGTATAACAACAGTGCAGCAAAAAATGGCTCATATTTTTAATGTGCAAATATTTAACATACGAACATATGAAGAAGCCAGCAGAAGAAGGCCATTTGGTCTATCAAGTCTGCTCATAATGCAGGGTCCACAGCTTGAGATAATGTCCCTGCCCACTCCTCCCATCTTCCTTACCCATGATTCTTCTCTTCCCCCTATGCATAGCCCAGCCTCTCCTAAAGCTGCTCACTGTCTTTAACGAGAAGACCTTTTCCGGCAACGCATTCCAAGTGTCCACCACCCTTTCTGTGAAGAAGGGCTTTCTGATGTCCCTCCTAAACCTCCTACCCTCCAGCTTAAGACTGTGCCCCCTTGTGATATGGTTGCCATTCAGCTTAAAGAGACTTTCCTTAGCAACATTATTTATCCCTTTCAAGTACTTGAAAATCACAATCATTTCCCCTCTCTCTCTATCCTGTCTTCCAGGGAGTACATGCTCAGTGCCCTCAACCTCTCCTTGTATGCCTTGTCCTGCTGACCAGCTATCATCTTTGTAGCCCTCCTCTGTACCTTCTCCAGCAGGTTAATGTCCTTTTTGAGGCGTGGGCACCAGTACTGAACTCCATACTCTAGATGCGGCCTCACCAGTGACCTGTACAAGGGCAGTATAACCTCCTCTCTCCTACTACTGATCCCCCTAGCTATGCAATAATGAATTTGTTTTTATATTGGCAAATAAAACTGTGCTAGCTAGCTTTTACATTGTTTGGTCACTTTGAGCCAAGCCAGATGCATTTTAGAGGGACTTGAAAAGGAAACAGAATTAAGAAGAACAAGCATTTGTCAGTGCCAAATGTTGTCTTGCTGGTGTTGGCATTGGCAGTGCAGGAGTTGGAGAGATGCATAATAGGAATGACAGTGAAGTATGGAACTGACATCAACCCCACCTCACCCTGCAGAGACTGACAGGCATTGAGGTGAGCCTTTGGGTCATCGGCAATTACACTCATGCCAATTCGCCTCACCCTACCTTGCACACTCTGAAAAGTGTTGCGTTGTGCCTCGAGGTCATCAGGCCTTATGCTTACCCCATTCCATAAGGAAGTACGTTGGGATGGGTGCAGCATAGGAGAATGGGGTGAACTTTGGGGCCGATGAGTCCAAGGCACGCCGTGATGTCTGTCGGTGGCTGCAGGGTGGTGGTGGGAGTGGAATGGTGTGAGCATTACAGATGACAATCCAAAGGCACACTCCTGATGCCTGTCAAGCTCTACAGGGTGGGATGTTATAGTTAGAAACCCTAATGCCCCAGGCGTTTGTTGCTATTTGCAGTCCAAATTTTCAACATGGCCTTTTTCTGACCCTACCTCATGAAAGCATTTGTAACCTATGCTCATGAACAGTGGCACTGTGATTTTATTAATCTGTCCCAAACGTTGATTTCCCACAGCGAGTGCGCCGTTCTCCGCCACATGTGCAAAAACACAGTTCAGGCAGGATGTGAAAAATGGCAGCTGTACCATTCATAAGGAGGTGTGAAGAAATGGCAGTGTTGAAAATCTGGAGCGAAAATATTAAAAATTTTCGAAGTTACGAGCGTGCATGGAAACTGCGAAATGCACTCTCATGACACAGTCATTTTCTGGAATTCGTTCACCAAATTTTCAACACAGGCATGATGGGACCTCTGCTCATGAAGAGTGTCATTATGACTTCCTTAATCTGTCCCAAATGTTGATTTCCCACAGTGACTGCGCCATTGTGCGCCAGATGTGCGACATCACATTTTAAGCAGTATGTGAAAAATGACAGCTGTACTGTTCAAAAGAAGGTGTGCAAAAATGACAATGTTGAAAATCTGGAGTGAAAACATTAAACATTTACAAAGTTACGAGTGCGAGTGGAAACTGCAGAGCACACTCGTAATATAGTCATTTTGTGGAAGTTTGTCACCAAATTTTCACCATAAGCATCTTGGGACCTCTGCTCATGAACAGTGTCACTTTGATTTTCTTACTCTTTCCAGAACAATGATTTCCCACAGCAACCACGCCATTGCGTGCCGGATGTGCGAAAAAACATTTCTGGCAGGATGTGGAAAATGACTGCTGCACTGTTCAGAAGGAGGTGTGAAAAAATGGCAATGTTGAAAATCCGGAATAAAAATAATATAAATTCTCGAACTTACGAGTGTGTGTGGACACTGCACAGCGCATGCTCATAACACAGTCATTTGTTGGATTTTTTTTTTACTAAATTTGCAGCATAGACTTTTTGGGCGTCCATCTTATGAACAGTGACACTGTCATTTTGTAACTCGGTCCCAAAAGGTGATTCCACACAGTGACCATGAAATCACCTTTCAGGACTAAATAATGACATGACAGTGACTGAGTTCATGAGGTGAGGTCTCAAGAACCCTTGTTGAAATTTTGGTGCCAAAAGTCGCAAAAATGGCTGAGATATCCACGTAAGTTGAACCCCTCCCCCATTTATGCCATTATGCAGCTTACCAGCATTTCTTCAGTTCGCAGTCTACTTCGAAGAGTGCAGATGTGTTCCCGGTCCACTGAACATCATTGCATGGGCTCTGGAGGTAGGTATGGGGGCGAGGGTACAGGAGGTGGGGTATGCAGAGGGTGGGTATGGGTTTGGGTAGGGGGCACCGCAGACAACAAGGGACCATTTTCTCTTTTCCAGAAAAAAAAAAAACAAAAAAAAACTAACAAATCACAGGACATTCTTTGTTTGCAGGTGTGTTTTAGCACTCTGGGGTGTACTGACATTGTGCCACCTGTATTTTTGGGGAGGGAGACTGAAGCCGATGGGTATTAGGCCACCCATCAGCACAGAAAATGTGTCAGTGTTTGGTGGGGGGAGTGTATGATGCCGAGGGGGATTGGGCAAGATAACATAAAAAAGGAAGGGGGGGGTCTGTAGATGGCCATCCTGACATAACTAGGAGAGGACCGTACACAACAGAATAGTTAGAGTGTTGTTGCAACAGGCCTTAGAAAAAGTAATTAGACTAGAGTCCCTTTAATGTTTAGGTAGGATGACCAGCCCTACCACACAGAATTCAGTTCTGGGACCTGTCCTATTCAATATGATCATCAGTGATATAGGGGAAGGTATCTGGGCAAGTTGTTTCTCTTTGCTGATGACACTAAGCTCTTTGGCAGGGTAGATCGTGAGGAAGGAGTGAAGGAGCTCCGATGACCTAGAGATGCAGGAGAGATGGTCTAAGATCTGACAATTGAGATTCATTGCCAAGAAGTGCAAGGTAATGAACCTAGGGAGATGGAGCCCACACACCAAGTACTGTATGGGAGGTGTTCAGCTGACCCATTCAACAGAGAAGAGGGATCTGGGGGTCATCAGCAGTGATTCCCTCATGCAACTGTACTGTAACAATGCATACAGCTAGGTGTCAAGGATACTGGGGTCTATAAGGAGGGGTTCTGATAATGGAAGAAGCGAGGTGATACTGCCCCTACACAGATCCTTGATGAGGCCTCGTCTGGAATACTATGTTCAGTTCTAGAGTCTTCACCTGAGGAAGGATGTAGACAGTCTGAAGCTGGTGCATGGGACAGTCACCAATATGATCCAGGGTCAGCAAGGCAGATCCAGTTAGGAACGGATAGTGGCCCTAAATATGTACTCGCTGGAGGACAGGTCCCAGAGGGGGGACATGTAAGTTTCTGGGGGAGGAGGAGGGTTATACAGGTGAATAGCAAGTATTGTTTGTGAAGAGCAGAGGACCAGCCACTACGGGGCATGACTGGAGGATGTGGGGGGCAACTTCAAGAGAGATGTGAGGATGTTTTGCTTCATGAAAAGGGTGGTGAAACCATGGTTGAAGTAGTGGGGCAGCTACACTAAATGTTTTTAAGCTGGAACAGGGCATGGGGATTTATGATCCCTACAGGGCAACACTGGAATGAGGGTTGAGGAAGCGAGGGAAGAGGGAGACAACCCACCAGTGCAGTAGGCTGGTAGAGTGAGGTAGTATAATAAGAGAGACCAATGATCTCTCTGTCTCCTGCCATCAGATTCTATGTTTCTGTGCTGTGGACCATCATCCATGAATGTACAAATAACAAGTACAATGCACTTTTTCTTGGAACAATGTTTTGGCTCAGGTGTTAGCCGTTGTCCATACCAGTTTTTACCATCTGAGGAATATTACCAGGATTAAGCCCCGAGTTCTGCCCCTGGACCTCCCTACCTTACTGCATGCTTTTGTGACATCATGGCTTGATTTCTGTAATGCACTCTACCTCGTAGTCTCAGGAGGTATTCTCCTCTGGCTTCGCTAGTGCAGAATACAGATGCCAGGTTGTTGGTGGGGCAGACTAAGTATTGTCATGTTACCCTGGTGCTGTGTGAACTGCACTGGCTTCCAGTCAGCTGGAGGGTCTTCTTTATGGCGGGCTTGCTCACCTTTAAGGCCCTACATGGCCTGGGCCATAGTTACCTGGAGGACCTTCTTACACCTGCTACATCAGTCTGCTCCCTCCGTTCCTCCTCAAGGGGCCTCCTTGCGATTCCCAGGATGAGGCTAAAAACAGCTGGTGACAGAGCCTTTAGTGCCACCAGCTCCATCCTGTATAATTTGCTCCGTCCATCTGTAAGGGAGGCCTCCTCGGTGGAGGTATTGAAGGCATGCCTCAAGGCCTTCCTGTTTATGCAGGCTTTCCATGACTCTGTTGTATAAATATCATGCTGTTCTAACTATTTATATTGCGTGTCCCTGACTTCTTTTTATTTATTTACGGAGTCTTTATTTATTAGCGCAGTTTTAATTATTGTTATTTATAGATGTGTTTCCTTCTGCTGGTCACTTTTTATGTATGGTGCCCTGAGCCTTGCCTTGTCTTGCTCTGATTAGAAATAACATGTGTATTGTCTTTTGTTGTTGATGTACAGGTTATAACATCCCATTGGAGCATCTGTTATTGCTGTTTCAGAGGGATGAGGAATTCCCGTTTGGTGATGTGAAGCGGGAAGAGACTGCAGAGCAGAAAGATCATCTTGAAGTCACTCCCACCAGTAAGTGTAGTAGATGACTAGATAATATGGTTATATGGAAACACAGAAACATAGAAATTACCAGCAAAAGGGTGACCCATTGACTCACCCAGTCTGCCCAGATATATGCAATATTGGGATTTTTCCAACTGAGGTTGAGAGGGAGTTAAAAAGAAAATAACATGGTCTAGAGTTGGAAGAAGAAAGAGTTTGGGATTACTAGTAGGCAGTGATGATGTCATAAAACTTGGAAGAAGCAAAGGCTAGGAGTATTTTAAAAAGAAACTTCAATGTTACAGTGGTTATGGGAGTGGATTGAGAACTGGTGGAAATGAGAGAGGATGAAAGTCACTCAGTTATAATTCCAGCAGTGGGTGAGCAGGCAAATATCTGCATTATAAACATTATGTAATTCTGATAGCAGGGACTTAGGAAGTGCACAGAGGAGGAAATTAATATACAGATAAAACATTCATCATAACCGTACAATATGATTCCTCTAGATATTGTCATAGAAGGCCAGCCCAAACAAATTCATTTTTAGTGTGGTCTTGAAGCTCTCCACTGTCAGGCACTCTCGTATCTGACGAGGTAGAGATTTCCACAGGGTCAGGTTGCAAACATAAATGCTCATGACTCATATGACTTCAACTGAACCCTGGGAACCTCTAGCAATCCCTCATCAGCAGAGTGGAGCGATTGGAGGGGCAATATAGATGTAGAAGGTATCGTAGGTACCTCGGACCCTGTCCATGTTTTATTTATTTTTATTTATTTATTTAAGAGTTTAACCAGGAGGATATTGTGAGGTGTGGGATTAAAAGGACTCCAAGTACATGTTGCAGGATCAAAAAAAAAAAGTCTATTTTTCCAGATAAACTTAGATTAAATCAACGGACTGGTTCGTCAGAAAATAAAATGAAAAGAAAACATACATCGTACATACACTAGAACTAGATAGTGTTTCCACAGCTTGAAATAAAATACGTCTGCACCTTACTAGGCTACCTGTCTGAATGAATGAAAGCACCACAGATATACTTGTCATACAGGAGAGGGGCCTGAATCTCCTCTCATTTGGTCATAAGACATAAAAGTTGTAAGAAGACAGGTTTATTATATATGGTAAATATGAACTACTCCTTTAGTAATCATTTACATCTTGTTTCATACTTAGAACTTCATTAATTTAATATAGATAAGAGAAAACCATTAAAGGTTCAGATGAAGCTCTGTCTCCTCTGTGTTACATCTATAAAGAGAGGGAAGAAAGGCTGGCTGGCTTGTATAGATTAGGACACAGAGAAGGTTGGAACTCTTTCAGAGTTTTGCATAAGGAAAAACCTAACCGTAAACAAAATACCTGTTACAGGTAACAGAAAAAACATTTCTTTACCAACAACAAATGATTTAGTTAAATGTGTTCCCAACCATATCCTTTCTGTATGGCTGTAATTTAAACTGTTTGGAGCGTAAAAAAATAACAACATAAAACCTGAACGGCTTCTACAGTCTCCGAGGGCACAGGACAGACTCCGGCACACAAAACAAGTGCTTCTGTATGTTTATTTGACTGACTAAGGGGAACATTAAGGAAATATCTACGTGGAAAGACTTATTTTAGTTAGCCTCGCTATCTTGTGTTGGTTTTCCATGCTTTAGTCAGAACTTGCGTTTTAAAGCGGTACTTGAACTGCTGCAGAGGAGCAGAAAGGGAGGGGGTCACTCATTTCAAACTTCCCGGTTGAACCGCACTTCTACTTGCTATTTTCAAACCCTCTGGTTTTCACTACACCCACACGCGTTGCATTTTTAGAATGAATGCCTAGTTAGAATTTGAATTTGTTAACTTAAAAAGAATGCAGTAGCATAAATAAAACCACACCTTGCACGGCTTGCAAGTCGAGACACAGTTACCGCCATATACTAAGAAGGACGCATAACGCTAAACTTTTGCCTTTTTCCTCTTTAGGGATTACATATGCTTCTTATTTCAGTAGCTTATTCTAATTAATTCATGAAAAATCTACACATTATTGGTGCATACTACAGTAGCCCTCAATGAGAAAACGCTAAGGTGCTTATATGAGCCTTAACTCTGACGGAGAAATACAGATAAATGAATTTCATTTAACGAAGGGAAGAACAAGACTTTAAAATCAGAAAGCAAAGGTAAAGATATTAGGTGGCCTTCCTGATAGTATGTATTTAACAGCAAGAAAGTTAAATATTTTAGAATTAGAGCTGTTGCAACAGACTTTTAAGAGAAACCTTCCTTTTTAAATGAATTCATTATCTCTGAACAGAGTACTCTCGATTCCAGATGCGTCCTAGGTACAGAACAATAAAATGGTAGTATAACAAAGTTAAAACAGCAATGGCCGAGATCAGCAAGCCGGTACATGTGCAGCAGGGCAATCAGGAGAGGGACATGGTTTGGAAATGTGTAGGCACTGATTAAGCAATCAAAACAGTGACATGCATATACAGAAATGGAGAGGTACCACAAATTAGCAAACAAAATAATGATACATATTTCCAGAAATGATGAGGTACAAGTCAGGTACTTTACTAATCACTGATGCAGTACAAAGCAGAACAATGCAGATACAAGAGGACAGAATGGCAGAACAAGCCCTGCCGTGAGATTGAGATTAGGCACATTGGCAGGTAGATGAGAAGTGGGCTGAGAAGAGAGTGTTGAGGTTCTGGGAAGGGGAGGAGTGATGATTTTCAGGATGGAGGGAGTTCCATAGTTTGGGCATGCGAAAGCTGAAAGCTGCCTGGCCTGCCGAGGTGGACTTATGGGGAATTTGTAAGAGTCTAGTGTCCTTGTTCCTGAGGGCATAGGTTGGGGGGGAGCAGACAGCACCGAAGAGAGGTAGGTGGACAGGGCTTGGGTCCAAAACTTGGCAGTGAATCGTGCACCATGAGTTGATCTGAGGTCCTGTAGGGAAGAAAGGCCCGGGGCCTGATAGAGGATTCAGTGATGGGTGGAGTTGGGACAGTCAAGTGGACACGACAGAAGGAGTGGAAGAGTATCGGGTAGGGTATTATAAGTTAGCACACCATCCTTGAAGGTGATCCGCCACTGAATTGGCAGTCAGTGCAGCTCATGAAACACAGGTGTAATATGACTGGACCAGGATAGCCAAGACAACACTCTGACTGCTGCATTCTGCACTAGCTGCAAGCGGTGAATATCGACCCCTGAAAGTCCTAGATCAGGGAGTTGCAGTAGTCAAGGCGGGAGGTCACAAAGACATCAATGTCAGCAGGTCCCTGGACGGAACAAGGCACTTAATCCAGGCAATATTCCTAAAGTGGTTAAAAGGAAGACTTGACAGCTGACACCTGAACCCAAAGCATCAGCTTGTCATAAAATATTACCCCCAGATTCCTCGCCCGTTCAAAGGTCAGCTGCTGACCTCCACCTAGCCAAAGCTCAGAAGGATGGCCAGTCACTGGCCTCTCTATCCTGCAACCCAGATCCACTACCAACACCTCAGTCTTGTCAGGATTCAACTTCAGCCAGCTGGCATTCATCCAGTCCTATATCTCAGCGAGGCAGCTGTGAAACACCAAGACTGCACTATCCTGATTGGGCATAAAGCACAGGTACAGCTGGGTATCATCTCATAGTAGTGAAACCCCAGCCCATACCTTCTAACAATGTCCCCCAGCAGCAGCAAACAACATGGGGGAAAGCACAGAGCCTTGTGGTACCCCACATGTCAGAGAAAATGACTTGGAGGAATAAATCCCTGACACCACCCTCTGAGATCTGCCAGTGAGAAAAGAATGGAACCATCTGAGGACCGTCCCAGACAAGCCACAGATAAATCATAGACACTCTAGCAACACCCCATGGTCCACGGTGTCAAAAGCTGCTGAGAGATCAAGAAGCACCAAGATGGAATGGCTCTTCTGATCGCTTGCCACCAGGAGGTCATTGAGAACCTGAACAAGGGCAATCTTGGTGCCTCTTGCAGAATCCAGACTGGAGAGGATCATGGATATCATGGATGTTAAAGTGATTCTCCAGTTGCAGCACAACCACCTTCTCAATAGCGTTCCACACAAATGGGGAGGTTAGAGACAGGTATGTAGTTAGTGGGATAGTCTGGGTCGAGAGTTTTTTTTTAAGGAGGGTCATCACCAACACCTCCCTCAGGGAGTTCAGAAACTGACCTGAATCTAAGGAACTCCAGACTATCTCCGCTAGGACCGAGCCGATAACATCAATGCACCCCATTAAGAGGCATGTTGGACCTGGATCCAAACCACAGCAGGCTGGCCACAAACCCTGGATAATCTGCATGGCATCCGCAATCTCCAGATGGTCAAAGTGCATCCAATTACAACGAGTAGTAACAACCTCACACCAATCACTGCTACCCCCAGTAGAGTGGATTGATCGGATCTCAGACCTGATGTCAACAATCTTATCAGCAAAGAAGTGAGCAAACTCTTCACACTTTTCTTGTGACAGTGGTCTTTGAACTTGTAGACAGGCTGGATTGTATAGTCTGTCCACAGTTTGAAAGAGCTGAGCTGGTCAGTTCTCAGCTGTGGCAATCTCCCCAGACAGGAACTGCCTTCTTACAGGAGATTGCCGATAGTCCCTGTAATGGTCCAACTATGTAAGTCTGATGGCATCAAGGTGCAGTTTCCACCAGCACTGCTCCAACCTTCATCCTACTCACCTGAACTCCCTCAAGATCCCATCAAAATGATTCTTTTAGGTGACTTTAATCTGCCTGGCATTAACTGGGTAAAGCAATTAGCAGGGGTGCGAATTGAGCTAAGATACCTGGACTCCTTCCTATTAACTGGCCTGGAACAACATATAGGAAGTAACACAAGGGAGGGTAACACATTGGATCTTGTGTTAAGTAATTTGGGAGAGACAATGAACCACTGTAGGGTAACCACCCCACTTTGCTCAATTGAACGTTGTATGATTAGCTTTGATCTTAAGGGATTAAAAACTAGGATATTTGGCTCCACTGAGGTTCGGAACTACTATGAGACCAACTTCAATATAATAAGGAGGGAACTTTCAGATTGGGGATGGAAAAAGGAGTTTGATAATAAAGCACTAAATGATAAATGGGATATCTCGGAGAATAAAATCATAGGCTTGATTAATAAGCATGTACCACTCAGGAAGAAATGTACTAAAATGGGTAAAATCCCTTCATGGTTGTCCCCAAGAATTAGAAGGTTGATTAATGAGAAAAAAAGAACCCATAATAAAGCCAGGAAAATTGCATATGCTAGAAACTGGGTGGTGTATAAATATATATTAAAGGAAACTAAAAAAGCAGTAAATCGTGCAACTAGAAATCATTAATTGAATCTGGTCACAAAAGTTAAGGATAATCATAAATCCTTCATTACTTACATTAACAATAAAAAGGGGAGCAAAACTACAGTGGGGCCTGTTAAAGATCTGGCTGGAGAGATAGTAGATGTCAACCAGGCTATGGCGAAACTTTTTAATACCTACTTTTCATCGTTTTTTAATGGCAAAACTAAGGGAACTAGGGACCATCTAAAAAATGCAGGGTATATAATTACTCTGAACAGTAGGGATATTGAGGACAGACTGAGGCATCTGGACCCCAGTAAATCTCAGGAACCAGACAGGATCCACCCTAGAGTCCTCGGGGAGTTGGCAGGGGTATTGGCAGAATCAATAACAGCACTATTCCAAGCATCATTGGCTAGAGGAGAGGTGGTAGAGGTCTGGTGTAAGGCAAACGTTGTTCCAATCCACCAAAAGGGGTCAAAGCAAGAGCTGAGTAATTATAGGCCCATAAGGTTGACCATTGTCTTGGGGAAGATGTTGGGGTCCATCATTAAGGACCAAATAGTGGCGCTCATGAACTTGGCAGGGGATTGTGACAATGCTCAGCATGTTTAGGAAAGGCTTATCATGCCAAACAAACCTCCTGGAATTCTGTGAGCATGTGAGTGGGGCACTGGATAGAGGCAGCTCTGTGGCTGTCATGTTTTGGATTTCATAAAAGCATTGGTGAACCCCCATGGGGAAGTAATAGACGCCTTAATAGAACACAATATTCCTGGATACGTCACATGCTGGGTCAATGCATGGTTGTGTGAAAGGAAGCAAGGGGTCTGTTTGAAGGGTGCATATTTAGATTGGTTGAATGTGGCAAGCGTCCCCCAGGGATCAGTGCTGGGGCCTTGCTTGTTTAACGTGCATATACACTCACTGACGAGTGGAGGGGAAGTCTGGGAGACTAAATTTGCAGATGATACCAGGATTGACACAAGCATCAATAACAGTGGCGATGCACAGAAGCTACAGGATGCTCTAACTAGGATGGAAAACTGGGCTAGGGATTATAAGTTATCCTTTAACACTAATAAATGTGTGGGTATGCACTTTGATAAAAATAAAAACAAAACAGATTATGTTCCAAATGGACAAAAGTTGGGAAAGGTTACAGAAGAAAGAAATTTAGCATTAAAGTGACCAGTGACCTCAAGGTCCATCCGCACTGTAGCCAGATAATAAGGACTGCTAGTGGTATACTAAACAATATCAAGAAACATTAAAAGTAGGAAGAGGGAGGTAATTGTGTCACTTTACAGTTCACTGGTGAGGCCACAGTTGGAGTACTATGCCCAGTTTTGGTCACCTGGGTTCAAAACAGATTTCAAGAGACTGGAGAGGGTTCAGAAAAGAGCAACGAGGTTGGTGACTGATTTTAGGGACAGAGACTATGAGGACAGATTGGAGGACCTGGGGATGTACACACTGGAGTACAGGCGTCTGAGAGGAGATCTGTGTATGGTGTATAAATCCATCAAGGACACCAATTTAAGGGTGAAACTGGGACTTACACTTGGGGATCCGTACCAAAACACCAGGACGCACACTTTGCAGTTGAAGGGGCAACATTTTAAGACAATAAAAAGGAAGTGGTGGTTTAGTGTTAGGGTAATTTTGATCTGGAACAACTTGCCCGAAGAGGTTGTTGCAAGGGAAAACATGCTTGAGTTTAAGAGGGAACTGGACGAATACTGTGTAGCAAACAAAATTGTGAGTTACTATAGCTAGGGCATCAGCGAGCACAATGGACTAATGTCTTCTCTGCTGAGATATAACCTATGAAACCAAGGGACCTGAGGGCGAAGGGTGAGAGGATGAACCTGGACAGGAGCTATGACATCCAGAGCTCCCGTCACAGCCCTATTATAAACTTGTAGTAGGTTCTTTGGGCCTTTGCTTGCACCCGGTAATCCCGATAGGTCCAGTTCCACCAATAGGCCATCTGGAGTCACAGCGCTGAAAATGCATTACTGGACCATCTCCACAGGGGAAGGCCTATGGGGGGGGCCTGGAAATTGAACCTTATAGTGTGGTGGTCAGACTATCCCACTGGTTCCACCACCAAGTCTGAGGTCTCTATCCCCAGGAGGAATACCATGTCCAAAGAGTGGTCATGATTATGGGTCACAAAGACAACTGCCTGTGAAGCCTAGTGAGTTCATAAGTTGGAGGAAGTCCTGACCAAACTATGAGATTTTGTCCTCAATCCAGGCATTGAAGTCACCCAGCACCATCAATCTGGGGGACTCCAACACTATTTCGACAACTAAGTCTTCGACTTCCTGTGAGAACTGCTTCTTTCCACCTGGTGAATGATAGACGAGAATGATCCTGCACCTCACACCTGTAACCACTGTACACTCAAAGGACCCAATCTCCTCAACTGGCACATCTACAAGGACCAATTCTGATCTAAAACAGATTGCACCCCCCCACACCCCTGTGATCCAATCTCAGGTGGTGTGGTCACTGAGAACCCTGCTGGAATCGCTGCCTTTAAAATGGGGCCAGCATTTTCATCCGGCCAAGACTCAGTGATGAAAGACAGGTCCATTGACCCAGCAAGATGGAGGACCAACAGGAGGACCTAGAGAGTCTGGGGAGGTGGTCAAGAGCATGGAAACTAAAGTTTAATGCTGGGAAATGGTTCTGCACCTGGGGGCCAAAAATCTGGATCATGCATACATCTTTTGGGGAGGGGGAGGCACTGAATGTTTCTAGGGGGTGAAGGACCGCTGGGTGGTGGTGGATGCCAAAATGAATAACTCAGAGCAGTGCAGAAGGGCTGTGGCCCAAGCAAGTAAAATGCTGGAGTGCATAGCCAGGGGAATAACCTCAAGGAGTAGAAAGGTGCTCCTTCCACTGTACAATTGCCTGGTTAAACCACAGCTTGAATACTGTGTGCAGTTTTGGCTTCCCTACCTAAACAGGGACATTGCTGTTCTGGAGGGGATCCAGAGGAGGGCGAGCAGGATGATACTGGGACTAAGAGAAAGGCCCTATGAGGAGCAACTGGAGGAGTTCAACCTGTGCTCATTGGAGGAGAGAAGGAACAGGGGGATATGATAGAGGTCTTCAGATATCTTAAAAGATTGAACAAGGTAAGCATTGAGGGGGTGCTTCAGCTGAGGGAGCCACCAGGGGTCACTCAATGAAGCTGGATGAGGGGAGACTGAGGGGGGGAAACAAGAAGACGTTACTTCACTGAGAGGGTGGTGGAGCCCTGCAGTGCACTGCCCAGGGAGTTGGTGGCTGCTGAAACTGTGGAGGGGTTTGAGAAAGGTTGGCATAGGTACAGGGGTAGGGTGCATCCCAGAGCCTCGCTGGGGGGTTGGGGACCTTGTAGGGAGGGAGAGAGAGGGGCTAACAACAGTGCCCTGGAAAGGCGCTGATTATTGAGCAGACTTGATAGACCATAGGGCCTAATCTGCTGGCTTCTTGGTATGTAGCATGTATGTAGCAAGATCAGCAATAATTGGCGTCTTGTTTTTAATGGACCTGGCATTGAACAACACCACTTGATTTGGATGAGATACCGGGGCTGGCCGAGCTACCAACCTGCTAAAAGCAGAACCCATGGATATGGGTACCATGCAAGGTGAACCTCATTCTGGAACTCATTTCACCCCCAGGGCATCCTCTGGTCCTCACTGCTCCAGTCTGACCACTCAGCTCTCCCTCCCCCATGTCCAGGACCCCTTCCTCTCTGCTTCTACCCCACTATCCCCAGAGCCCTGCAGCAGCCATAAACCACTGCGGGCAATGGAGGACAACTAAAGGGTGGAAGTCCTAGAGCTCGGAGGGGAGTAATAATAATAATAATAATAATAATTTTATTTATATAGCACCTTTCAAAATATCAAGGTGCTGAACAACTTAAAACAATTCAAACACTACATAAACAAACATGTACATAAAATCAGCATACAACAAGATAAAATATATGATAATAAAATCCACGCATTAATAAATAACTAATGATCTAAAAAAGCCATGCTCCACAAGTAAGTTTTCAAATCCTTTTAAAGAGTTCCACGAGGTGCACTGCCGAAACCGACATGGTAGAGAGTTCCAAAGAGTGGGTGCAGCATATGAAAATGCTCTGCTGCCAGAAGATTTCAAGCTCACTCTTGGGATCTCTAACAACCCCATGTCGGCCGAGCGGAGTGATCGGTCAGGGCAGTAAGGCACCAGGAGGTCTTTCAGATAGGCTGGACCCTGGTCGTGAAGGGCTTTGAAAGTCAGCAAAATGACTTTAAAGGTGATCCGCCACCGCACAGGCAGCCAGTGCAGTTCGCGCAGCACGGGAGTAATATGACAGAACCGACTTGTCCCAGTCAAAACCCGGGCTGCAGCGTTCTGCACCAGCTGCAGGCGACGGATTTCAACCCCAGAAAGCCCAAAGTACAGGGCGTTGCAATAGTCTAAGCGTGAAGATACAAAAGCATGAACCAAAGTAGGCAGGGAGTCAAACGGAACAAGATGCTTCACCCTGGCAATATTCCTGAGATGATAAAAGGAAGTCTTGACAACAGCTGACACCTGAGCTTTGAGAGTCAGCCTATCGTCAAGAATGAATCCAAGGCTACGCACCCGTTCTGAGGACGGCAAAGATACTCCACAAGAATAATTCCAGGTGGAGCACCGATATCCGGCCTCACCACCACCACCCAGGATCCACTACCAGCACCTCTGTTTTCTCCGAGTTCAACTTTAGCCAACTAGAATCCATCCAGTCTTGGATCTCCCTCAGACAGTTGTTAAACACCGAGAGAGCTCCATCCTGGTCGGGTGCAAAAGACAGATAGAGCTGGGTGTCATCCGCATAGCAGTGAAACCTCAGCCCATATCGTCTAATGATACCTCCGAGGGGCAGCATATACACTGCAAACAACATGGGCGACAGCGAGTAGCACTCGGCAGGGAGAGCAGCCTGCAAACACATACTGATAAAAGCCAGAACTCCAGCCCCCCAGTTATCCCAAAACTACTCAATAACTAAAATAATTAAATAAAACCCCAACACCACCCCAATTCAAATAAACCAAAATGTATATGAAACCCCAACACCACTCCAACCTCTACTAAAAATAACCCATCAATTCGCTAATAATAAATCCCCCCCCGTTCAAACTATCAACAAAAAACAAATACAAAGAGGCAAGTTCAGTTAGTGATCTGGCTGTTAATGTGCTTTGCTGAGGCTCTCAGCCCCAGCAAGCATATATTTCTAAGTCCAAAGGAAAACACCAGTCTCTCACTCTCGCAGTTCTCCAAACTACTGAGTTTGTACCAGATAGCTTGTAAGGAGGTCCTCGCACTACCTCCACCTCAAACTACAAGACAGAAGTGAAACAGTCAATCCACCACCACTTAAGAGCAGTTCTTTCTCCACAATCCGAAAAAACAGGAGCACATCCAGTTAAGAGTTCCACCCGTAATCAAGCGTCACCAAATGACCAAGGCTGGGATGCGTGACCCCCCCCCCCCAAGAAAGATATGGAACTGAGGACATGCTGCCATCCAGACACAGTTCCCCGGTGCTCAACCAGGGAGGAAACCCAACCCATGCCCAGCCACCAGGCTAGCTCCTCTGGTCAAACCATGTCCAAGACCTCAATAGACTAAACAGAACTGATGATAGTAACACACACTGCCCCACTAAAACCCCTAGCTAAGGGAGGAAGCTGAAAACAGCCCCCAGGTGACTGGGAACTGAGGCCCGATTACCCAGGCTGTCCTCCAACAGCCATACGGCCCACGCCCCTTCACTAGAGAAGTCCCTACCCTCCAGCAAAAGGCCTCCCCGGCAAAATCCCCAGCCATCCAAGGCCACACACAGCCCCCACCCCCAACAGAGAGCTCAGCAGCCGGAGTCCAATTTCACCAAGTCTATACAAGATGCCAGCGTTCTCATTCAGGGAAAAACAAGGTAGTAACATAACTACTAACACTCATGACCTTCACTGTTCTCCCCGTCCTGGTTATATGGATCCTCAATCCTCAATATAGCTTCCTTCCTGGACAGTAAGCTCCTGTAGCGGTGATGGTAACCAGATAATCCAATTAATCAGATTATAGAAAAACCTCTCCACTTCCACATTGCCCTTACAGATACTGCTTGTAAATGTAAGACTGCCACATACAACAGCTGAACAGAAGCACTCACTGTAACATGCCATTGCTTCCAAAAAGAAAGAACCACACTAAAAATTCAGCAAGCTACCTAAAAAGGTGTGGCCAAGTAGTTAAATTATTAGTCTTGTCTCAGACTGAAGACGCAGCTTGCCACACTGCGAAAACGGCCTCAGCCTACTGAGACATCCAGTAAAGCTGTCTGAAAGCCAGAAACCCCGAAGAAAGAAAACGGCCAAAAAAAGTGCTCTGTACCCTAAACTGCCTCACTGCTTTGCCCCTCACTAAGCTATCACTCTTAAATACAGCTAAAACCTTAAAGACACAACAGAAAAAATACAATTAAATAAATACAAAATTAAACAACGCAGAGCTATGGTTCTGGCTAGCTCACATCAGCCGCCATGATGAGCTTCCAAAACGGGGGATAGATAAAGAGTTTCAGCATAAGAGAGATCTAGCAAGGACTATACATTCAAAATGATAGTACCCAGAGTAGGTTTTGCGGCATCACTGTAGGAAGGGAAAATAAGACAGACTTGGAGAACCAAGAGGTCCTTATCTGCTGAAAACATATATGTTTCTGTCAAAATCATCTGACAAGACCAAGACCTTCCCCTGGCGAACTCATGCTGCTTTTTGTTCTGCAATTCATCTGCCTCCAGAAACAACACTGATTTTTGGTTTTATAATGGCCTGCAGCATCTTGCAAACAGCGAATATCAGGTGTACTGCCACATAGTTCTCTGGCTCATCTCTTTTCCCACTGCTATGCAGGGGCTCCATATTTGTTGATCTCTAATCCTGTGGCACCACCCCTAATTCCAGCAAGCTGTTCTATAGACTGTTCAAGGGTGCTGCCAGCTCTTGCCCCACTTCTTTTAGCACTGTAGGGTGCAGCCCACCTGCACCCTATGATTTATCCATGCTTCAAGCTTGGAGACCCTGCAGCACCTCCTTCCTCAGTTATGGGTTCCAAGTTGATCTCCCCCTAACCCCCATCTTTAATTTGACATTCTGATAGTGGACCTTTCTACTGTAAACACAGAGCAGACAGGCTAAATAAACTATGGCTACAATTACCCTATCCCCCTTCAATCCAACTATCCCCTCCTTAGTTCCAAAATGTTGGAAGTGTTTTTGGTTGTGCTCAAATAATGAAATGGTGACTCAAGAGGTAATCTGGTGCACAAATATCAGGGGAAACCTGATCAGTAAAGCTACACACTGGTGAGCCAGTCTATCAGCAGTACCCAGATTACATGGAATAAAGTGCATTCTTCTGAGGTAATACTCTTTTTAATCAAGTGCTTTGAGTCTTGTATCAGTGCAATTACAAATAGTGAAAAAAATGGCTTAGAACTTCATCAACAGATGCCAGTTCATCAATAAAGAAATAATTTTACAAAAATGTCAATGTAGATAAAAAAATTATCTTCTGAGTTTTTACCATTTCACTGATCTTTGCGGCTCAGTTGCCTAAATCCATGCAAAATGTCAAGACATCAGTAACTGTTCCTCAGGCATCTTGTAACTGGTGGTGTCGTGTCCCAAGAAACAATGGTAACAACCAAACGCCAGCCAGGACACTGAGGCTGCTTCAGGCATTAAAGTTTACTTTGGGCTTCTTTGAGCTTTTTACTTTTTTCCCAGCTCCGAGGCAGCTCAGATCTCTTCCAGATGTTACCTGACCTGATCTACATGGGCTCCTTGGATTTACAGTTTTCCCTTATGTAGCGGAGAAGCACCTTGTCCCCATATTTCTTTTGATGGATCCCATAGAAAAGTGTGCCCAGGTTATACACATAGTGCTACCATCACCTGTGGTAAACTAGTACAGTCTGGTAAATTGTGGTTTAGGGGTGACTGCTGGAGACACTCCATCTGACCGAGTCACAAGGGTTTTGGCTGTTGGTGGGCTTGGTAAGAAAGCCACTCATTTTTCTACCACATGGGGAGCCAATAGCTAGCCAAAGTTTAATGAAATAACACAGCTTTATTAAGAGTTGGCTACTTGCAAGAAAGAGGGCTAGAGCAAATGTTAACTTTAAACATGTCCCTCTTTTGTACCCTCCTGGGCAGGCCAGATCTGCTACTTCCCACCTGGTACCAGGTTTCAAACAGATCCAAATGGTAACTCCCTTAACTCAGTGCCTGGGTACTACAGGTGTACAATCACTGCAGACTGTAGATTTTGCTGCAAGTTGTAGGCATTGATGCACTTTAAACAGAGTAGCATGCTCAGTTCCCCAAACCCCACAGGCCATGCAGTTGCTTAAATGGCAGAAAACTCCTACACATGGGGTCATTGTAATCCAGTGGTTCCTGGACCCGGATGGCTCCTCTTAATGCAGCAGATCACTGGATCTCTGCTTTCACAAGGTGTCTGTGATGCAAGTAGACTTTCTATTGATGCTATGTGCTTAACCAGCTATCTTGTGCACTTGCTTCAGGCTCTTCCTACCTCCTTCCACTCACTCTGGACTGCTGAGGTAATGACCCTCACACATTCTGGTTTCCAGATCACTAGGTCTAAAGCAGCCCAACTGCATAAAAACATACAATTTGACAGCAGACAAGAACCACTTGACCACCCAGTATGCCCATCTTCCCTGCCTATTGTAATCTCTGGCTTAGCCCTCCCTTCCCTAATGACTATGGTTCCTTTATGCCTATCCCATGCGTTCCTAAATCCTGCCCCAGCTTTTACCCCCACCATCTCTTCTGTAAAGCTGTTCCAGACATCGACTACTCTCTGGGAATTACTGTGTTTCCTTACGTTTCCCCTGAGTCAGCCCCCTCCCTTCAGCTTCATACCATTTCCCCTTATTCTTGAACATTTTTTTTTTCTGAAGAATGCTTCCCTCTTGTTCCTTATTTATGCTTGTGAGGTATTTGAAAGTGTCTGTCATACCCCCCATTTTCTTCTTTCCTCCAGGGTGTACCTATTAAGGTCTTTTAGTCTTTCCTCATGTGGTCTCTGGTGCAGACCCTGCACCATTTTTGTTGCTCTCCTTTCTATGTCCTTCTGGAGATGTGGTCTCCAGAACTGGACACAGTACTCCAGGTGTGGTCTCACCAATGATTTATACAGCGGTATTACCACCTCCCTTTTTCTGCAGGTGATACCCCTCCTTATGCACCCTAGAATTCCACTGCCTCTCCTCACAGCCTTGTCACACTGTTTGTCCACCTTTAGGTCATCAGATATGATTACCCCCAGGTCTCTTTCCAGTTTGGTGGTCATCAGTACCACTTCCACATCTTGTACTCTGCCCCTGGATTTCTATGCTCTAAGTGCATAATTTTGCACTTCTTTATGTTGAAATGTAGTTGCCACATTCTTTACCACTCCTCAAGCTTTCCTAGATGCCTATTCATTTTTTCCACACCCCATGGAGTGTTTATCCTATTACATTTTAGTATCCTCTGCAAAAAGGCACACATTCTGTTTTAGTCCCTCTGCGATCTCACTAATAAATACATTATTCTTGTGGCACTTTATCAGTGTGTCAGGCTCTTGGCATGTTACACCCATGTCAGCAGTGCCACTTGTGATTATTTGAGAAATTCTCTTTTAAATAATGTTGACGTTGGCACTAGCATTTCATTGTAACCCAGTCACTTGAGCTGGTCACTTAAATCACAAATTACTGTTTGATGGATTGATGTTATACAGATGATAATTTGAGTATATTTAGGGTCTGGATTGGTACTCGAGCCATGCCTCCTGAGGAAGGGGTGCCACACCCTGAAGCACTGAGACAAAGCATACACAGGTGTGGGGGCTGCAACTGAGCACTTTTGGCACTTTTTTGTGTGAAGTACTAAGCTTACAGTTTGTAAGTACAGTACTATGTTTTAGAAAAATCTTTTCTTAGTAAAAAGAGTTGAACTGAATCTACTGCTGTTTGGAGTGCTGTTTTTTTATTGAGATACTGATCCATGTGGTACCCTGCTGGTCAACCTCCTCTCCTTGGAATGAACTCCGTTTACCACCATCCTCTGTTTTCTATCCCTTAACCAATTTCTGACCCAGTTTACCACCTTGGGACCCACTCCAAGGCTGCCCAGCTTGTTTTCAAGCCTCCTGTGTGGAACAGTATTGAAGGCCTTGCTAAAATTCAGGTAGAACACATCCTCTTCCCCACTCCCTGATCTAATTCCCTGGTCATCCAGTAAAGGAAATCTATCAGATTTGTTTGACATGACCTTCCCACTGTGAATCCATACTGCTTTGGATCCTGTGCTCCACTGGAATCAATAAATATCACAATCCTTTCCTTTAGCAGTGACTCCATTCATTTCCCTTGCCTACCCATTGTGAATCCATTCTGCCTAGGATCATGTGATCCACTGGATTTAAGATCCGGGTTGTGCCTGAAAATAGTCATGTCTACAGCTAGTGCGCTTACCCGGTAAACAAAAATGAAATAAATAAGATATACCACAATCCTTTTCTTTAGCAATGATTCCATTAATTTCCTCACCGCCAAGGTCAGGTTGACTGGCATGTAATTTACCAGTTTCCTCCCTGCTCCCACTTTTTTGGAGAGGGACTAAATCTGTCCTCCAGTCGTCTGGAACCACTCCTGTTTCTAGCGATTTGTTGAACAGGGCTGTCAGGGGTGCTGTGAGCACCTCTCTAAGCTCCTTTAATATTCTTAGATGTATCCCATCCGGCCCCATTACCTTATCCACTCTCAGTTGTGTTAGTTCCTTTAGGACTGTCTCCTCTGTACATGGATTGGTGTCCACCGCTTCCATTGATCCTCCTGTCACTTAAATGAGGTCCCACACTTTACCCTTCTTCTGTGAATACTGAACAAAAATATTTGTTCAGGACTGCTGCTTTCTCCAGGTCCCCCTCCTTGTCCTTACCTTCTGTGACAGGGTGGAATAGGACCCTGTCCCAGTTGTTATGAGAAAGTGTTTAAATGCAAGGATCTGTTCTGTTCTATTCCTTTCCTGTCTCTTCTCTGTCTGGTTGTGCAACCAAATTTTCCTGTGAGACTTCGGACTTGATCAACCCGAACAGTCTCGCAATTCTGTGCCTCTCACTGTTTCCCAGTTCTAACTTGCTGTTTGTTTTTTCTCCCTTACATATCAGCTAGTAGAAAAGACATGTGCAAATCATTGTATGGAAATGTAACTGATATTGGGATCCCTTTTGTTTAGAAAATATGTAGTGTTACTGTTGAAATTTATTATATTTATAATTTGAGATGACTGCAAAAAGCTGTTGGAAACTAGAGATTACCTTAGTGCAAATCATTGTCTTTTGAAAAAGCTGTGCAAAAGGGGCCTAAGCAAGCACACTGTGTTCATCCTGCCTGACATATGCAAGGAGCAAGAACAGGATGTTTGTTTAGAATGGGGGTGGAAAGACTTATAAGAGAGCTGAACTGCAACTGGGGAAGAAGAAGAAAAAAAAGGGACACAGAGACTGAAGTAAAACTACAGTATTTGTCCTCTGTACATAGTTATTCTGAACAAGTGTATTTTTTTATGTTACTGCTACTTTAAATAGATATTTTTGGTGAATTCTACAACTGCTCCTGGTTTTCCCTGTGGTTCCTGACCTGGGCCTCGATTACATCTTTCCAGCCACCTCTTTTAAGAACTGTACTGATTTCTTTTTCCTTTTGCTTACTTGCCGGATGGAGAGCTTTGTTGCCTTCCCTATGTCCCTTTTAGTGTTGCCCACTGTTTCTCCACTCCACCCTTGTCCTTCCCCACACCAGGGCATCCCTGAGGTATGTCCCTCCTCTTTGGAAAGCCTTCCTGAAGTCCAAGACCCTCGCCTTAGTGTGGTTTGATTCTGGCTCACTAGTTATATTGAGCCGCGTCATACGGTGATCACTGGACCCCAGAATGTCACCCATCTTAATGTCTTCAATAATATCTCCATTGGTGCATACCAGGTCCCACACTGTTCACTCATGAGTGGGCTCCCTTATTAGTTGCCTAAGGAATGCCCCTTGCAGGGAGTCCAGGATGTCCCTACTCCTAGCTAAAACTGCAGCTGAGATACTCCAATCCACATCCAGCAGATTGAAGTCCTCCACCAACAGCACCCCCCTCTGGTGACCATCTTTTGGATGGCTTTCACCAGTACCTTATCCATCTCCCCCTTGTGCTGGAGATCTGTAGATTACACTAGTGAACAGCAGTTTCATTTCCTGTCTCTAGGGTAACCCACAGAGCCTCGGCCCCTCTCTGTATTCACTGTGTCTTTGTAGCCTTTATGCTATCACTCACGTGAAGAGCCACTCCTCTTCCTGTCTTACCCTCCCTGTCCTTCCTGAACAGAGTACAGCTTGGTATGGCTACTGTATATCCCAGTCATGGTTCTCATTGCACCATGACTCGGTGATGAAGACAGTGTCCAGGCCAGCATCTACCATAATGACCATAAGGTATGGAATTTCATTTCCCAGACTTCAAGCATTTGTGTGCATGGTCTTTCAAATTCTTCTGTCACTCATCTTATCAGTCCCTCTTTTTCTCTCTTGCCTACTCTCCTTATCCCTGCTACCTTCATTCGCACCCCTCCTTGTTTCTTCCATTGTGTTTGTCCTGCTATTACAAACACTTGGGGATTTCCCTCTCTTAAAGTTTTCCCTATTGACTACTTCAGTTTGTGAGAGTGAACAGTTCATGTCTCCTTGATTCCTTCTGCCACCCACCCCCCATTAGTTTAAATGCTTGCCAATGTAGCATTTAATGCATCCACTGAGAACTTTGGTTCCCCTCCAGGATGGATGCAGGTCATCTTCCCTGTATAGACCTTTATCCCTCCAGGCGGGACCCTAGTCCCCAATGTAGCTGAAACCCACTTCTCTGCATCAATCCTTTAATCACTGGTTGCAGCTTTTGGTGTGGAGTACCCTATCCTCCCATCTGTCATAGACAGGAAACCATGCTGTAATACCTACTGGAAGACCTGGACCAGCAATCCTTGGTCTTTTTGATTATGCTGTATCTTCAGCGTTGCTAATGTTATGGCTTGCATATGGTTGCCACTCTCTTGTTTTTTGAAACTGTGCAGCTCTGTTCACAGTTTGCTCTTTGCTTTCGAGGCCTGACATGGCACAGCTTGCAACCATTCCCAGCATTGCAGACCTTTCCCCCACAAAATCTGCACCAGATCTACCCTCCTCCAGCACAGTCCTGCCTTTCTTTATATGCCTTGTTTGCAGTGTGAGAGTACTCTTACTGTTTGTGTATCTCATGCATTCTTGAAATCCCCTACCATTTATTGCACTTACTACCTCCGCAGGGAGACTGTTCCAAGCATCCACTACTCTTTCTGTGAAAAAGTACTTCCTCACATTGCCCCTGAGCTTGCCCACATCTAGCCTTATATCATACCCCTTTGTTCATGTAGGTTCCATGTCAGTTCAGCGATGCAGTAAAAGCAATGCCAATTTGAGCAACTCTGTTATAGCGACTGCAATTACAGCGGGCGACAACCATTAGAGCGAACGTTGTTAAATGTATTTATCATGGGGGCTTTGCCCCACCATCCCCCTTTGTGAGGGTCTTTGCCTTCTGCATTCTCCTTACTAAAATATCCAACCCTGAGGTCGTAGCACCTCGGGAAAGGGGTATATATTAGTCGCCTTAATGGTGATCGCCCATATTCCCAGGTGCTGTAATCGTGCTCACTATAATAGCATCACTCAAATTGGTGTTGCTGTTTTTGACGCGCTGAATTGACGTGCTACCATTCAGGTTCACCTTCATTTCTGAAAGATGCAGCCCTCTTGTACCTTGTTTATACTCCTGAGGTACTTGAATGTCTCTATCATACCCCCCCCCCCAGGAAATACAGATTGAGGTCCTCTTGCCTTTCCTCATATGATTATTGGTGCAACCCTAGCACCATTTTTGTTGCCCTTCTCTGGACTGCCTCTGTTGTTTATGTCCTTCCAGAGATGCAGCCTCCATAACTGGACACTGTACTCAGATGAGGTCTCGCTAGTGTTCTGTATAATGACATAACCACCTCCTTTTTTGGCTGGTGATACCTCTACCTATGCACCCTAGCATCCCACTGGCTTTCCCCACAGCCTTCTCACATTGTTTGGTTACTTTTGCTCATCAGATATGATTACCCCTAGGTCTCTTTCTTTATTTGTGGCCATCAGTACCTCTCTCCCCTTCTTGTATGTCTTGCTTGGATTTCTGTGTCCCAAATGCATGATTTTGCACTTTTTTTGCATTGAAACATAGCTTTTATTTGTTAATTCATTTATTTATTGAAATGTCTCACCAGGAAGGCACACTGAACAACAAGTTGCTTGTCTCCCGGTGCAACTGGGGGAGTTACAGTTGGGTTACGAATTAGACATACAGTTTAACATTTAACATATCCGAGAAATTACCATTCAATTACATTTGTAACAAGACATACAGTTAAAAAAATACCATAAATAATCATAAAGTCGCATTTGTGACATAATGTGCATTTAAATATACCTGTGGAATATGCATTTAATTAAAGTGGCATATCTGAGGAACATAGTAATGGGGCCAGATGGGGTGCACCCCAGGGTCCTTAAAGAACTAAGAGAGGTGGTGGCTGAACCTCTGGATATCCTGTTTAGCCGATCACTGGAAACAGGGGAGGTACCCAAAGACTGGAGGACAGCAGATGTAGTCCCCTTATACAAAAGTGGGAACAAAGAGGAAGCAGGGAACTACAGACCAGTCAGCCTCACCTCGTTGGTGGGGAAGATCATGGAAGCACTACTGAAGGAGAGATTGGTAGAACACCTGGTTATCAGTGGACTACAGGACCCAAGGCAGCATGGTTTCACCAGGGGGAGGTCATGTCAGACCAACCTCGTTGAATTTTTTGACTGGGTGACTAGGGAGGTGGATCAGGGGAGGGCAGTGGACTTGGCCTATTTGGACTTCAGCAAGGCGTTTGACACTGTTCCACATAGAAGACTATTACACAAACTGGGGAATATGGGTGTGGGCAGGACAGTAGTGTGGTGGGTAGGTAACTGGCTGGGTGGCAGGACACAGAGGGTGGTGGCAAATGGCTGTTACTCCACAGAGGGAAGAGTGACCAGTGGGGTACCACAGGATCAGTGCTGGGACCGGTCCTATTCAACATCTTCATCAGTGACATTGCGCAGGACCTAGAAGGTAGAATTTCACTGTTCGCTGATGACACAAAAGCTCTGTAACAGAGTAGACAGAATGAGAAGGGACCTGCAGAAATCTGAAGGATGGTCAGGGGTTTGGCAGTTGAAATTCAATGCAAGGAAGTGCAAGATAATGCATATGGGGCACAAAAACCCTGGCACAATATATCAGTTAGGGGGTGAGGATATAACATGCACCAAGCAGGAAAGGGATCTTGGGGTTATCATCTCTGATGACCTCAAGGTAGGGAAACAATGTGACAAGGCAGCAGGTAAAGCAAATAGGATGCTGGGATGTATAGGCAGGGGTATCACCGCGGGAAAAGGGAGGTCATAATTGCGCTTATACAAGACACTGGTGAGGCCCCACCTGGAGTACAGTGTATAGTTCTGAGACCATACCTACTGAAGGACATAGACAGGGTAGAGAAGGTTCAGAGGAGGGCAACAAAGATGGTGCATGGATTGCATCACAAGTCCTATGAAGACAGGTTGAAGGAACTGAACATGTACTCCCTGTAGGAGAGGAGGGAGAGAGGGGATATGATAGAGACATACAAGTATCTTACAGGGAGGAACAGGGTGCAGGAATTTTAAGCGAGTCCAAGTATCTGCATCAAAGGAGGAGAATGCCCTGGGAGTGATGATCACTAGTGACCCGAAACACTCCATGCAGTGCAAGAAAGCAGCAGCAAAGGCAAACAAGATGCTGGGATGCATATCTAGGGGGATCAGTAGTAGAAGAAAGGAGGCTATACTGCCCTTGTACAGGTCACAGGTAAGGCCGTATCTAGAGTATGGAGTTCAGTACTGGTGTCTACACCTCCAAAAAGGACATTAACCTGCTAGAGAAGGTACAGAGGAGGGATACAAAGATGATAGCTGGTCAGCAGGGCAAGGCATACGAGGAGAGCTTGAAGGCACTGAACATGTGCTCCCTGGAAGACAGGAGAGAGAGAGGGGACATGACTGGAAACTTAAAGTACTTGAAAAGAATAAATAAGGTTGAAAAGGATAGTCTCTTTAAGCTGACTGGCAACCACAACATGAGGGGGCACAGTCTTAAGTTGGAGTGTGGGAGGTCTAGGAGGGAGGTCAAAAAGCACTTCTTCACAGAGAGGGTGGTGGACACTCGCAATGCGCTGCCAGAAGAGGTAATCTCATTGAAGACAGTGAGCAGCTTTAAGAGAGGTTGGGACAGGTATAGGGGGAGGGTTAGGGTCATGGGTAGGGAGGATGGGAGGAGTGAGCAGAGGGGGCTGGGACAGTAGCTCAAACTGTGTACACTACAACACAAGCAGATGTGATAGACCAAATGGCCTTCTTCTGCTGGCTTCTTCGAAGGAATGGATCACAGTTAAGAGGCAGATTATTTAGCAATTATTGAATGAATGAGGTCCTGTGGGGGGACATCAAGGAGGGTAGAAGAGTAGACAGGGGGAACCTGCTGGGGGAACGAGAGGATAAAGATGGGGGGAGCATTACCATAGAAAAGTGAGAAAAAAGATCAGTTGTGAGGGGCAAGTTAACACAGGGCTAGTGCAATCTGGGAGCACCTCAGACAGAATGAAAAGTGCTAATTATTAGCTCAAGTGAACTAATTTCTTTGAGTAAGCGTAGAGGATGGAGAGTAGGACATGAGAGAGGTGGGGGTAAGGGATAGGGAAGGGAAGGATGAATCATACCTGGAATTGGCCCCTTCGGAGTGCAGTGATTGTCACCAGTGATGGAATGAGGCAAGGACTTTTGAATAAGGGGCAGGAGTAGGCAAGAACGAGTTGGGTGGAAATAGCAGAGGGTATGGTAAAGGGAAGGAGGAGGGGGGGTGGGAGAAACTTGCCTAAGACTGAGCCTCTTCAGGTTGCTGAGAATCTTGCCAGAGAGTAGAGTCTGGCGAGGATGAGTTGGGTAGAGAGGATGAGGGGAAAGGGGAAGGAAGAAAGAGTCAATCCCCAGTGCTAGACCCCTCCAAAGCCATAGCTGCCACACTATTGATCACTCCTAAATCATGTTTAGGTCCTTCCTTATTTTCTTCACTGCCCTGGAGTGTCAGCATAGTTGCAGATCTTAGTGTCATCTGCAAAGAGACGTACCTTCCCATCTAACCCATCTGCAGTGTCATTGGTGAAGATATTAACAACGACTGTCCGCAGCACAGATCTCTGTGGCACCCAAAGGGTCACTCCCTGTCCTCAGATTGAACACCATTTACCACCACTGTCCGTGTCCTGTCACTCAACCAGTTTCTGACCCAGTTTACCACCTTGGGATCCTCTCCCAGATAGCTCAGCTTGTTTAACAACCTCCTATGTGGCACAATGTCGAAGGCCTTGCTGAAATCTAGGTAGGCCACATCCGCCACCCCTCCATGATGTACAGTGGAGTCAGCCATGATGAAGCACAGTAACTTGCAGTAGTGACATGTCAGAAAATCCTGCATGACAAAAGGGCTTAATTACCATCGACTTACAATGGCCCCTGCAGTAAACAGCAGCATTCTGTGATATTCTGCAGCATTTCTGCATTGCATCCTGGCTGTAATATCTGTACTTCCCTGGTCAGCCAGTCAAAGAAATCTATCAGATTTGTTTGAGAGGACCCCCTCCCCCGGTGAATCCATGGTGCTTCAGATCCTGTGTTCCACTGGATTCAAGAAATACAACAATCCTTTCATTTAGCAGTGACTCCATTAATTTCCCTATCAAATTTGGTAAAGTTTGTCATCGGTGATGCCATTAACAAGTGAAGTGTTTTTTTCCGTGTTTTTTTCACTAAGTTGTTGCAGAATGTGGAGAAATAGTAAGACTAACTGCGATCTGCATATGCATTGTTTGTGTTTAGCTCAAAAGGTAAAAACTGTGACTTCTGCCGGGATGTTGACTAGGCTACACAGAGATGCCGGCATAAGGTTTTGGATAGCACCCTAGAATAAATGAAAAGAGCTACTGCAGTGCTCTCCAAGTCACTGAATCCACCAGCAGTGGCAAAACTGCAGCCACCAGCAATGGATAAAGAATCAAACAAATGCAAATGTGTCAGGCTGCCCCATGTGAATTTAATTAATCTAAGTTTGGGTCATCCTGTTGGAACCAAAATCGAACAATTAACATAGAGAAATCAGGATGAACGCCATGTACTGAAACCATCTCTCATTAAAAATATTTTTTTCTTCTTATTGAACACATATGGTTATAAGGGTGACAGTTTTGTGGCTCTGACACTTCCTCTGGCCCCACTGTGCTTCTATAATAAAATGCAGAAACTGTTTTGTTTAGTTTCTTTTTACAAACATTAAACCATTTTATTTAACTAGATTTCCAACTTGTGCAACCCACCAAAACAAATCCGCTCCTTGTGCTTTTTATGTTGGCTTGCACGCGCATGCGCAGGGGTCGACCTAAACATTAATTTACTAGCCTGGGTACTAGTGCAGAATCTCTGTTACTTGCCCAGCTGGGCTAGTGCAATTCCTCCTGTGGAAAGCTTCAGTTCCATTCTCAACCTGGGTATCAAATAAATAAATAAACAAACAAATAAATACATAAATGTAACTGTTATTTAATTTAAAGCCAGGTCATTTAATGGTGGTTTCACTATGTGCTGCCTTAACATTAGTGACATAAAAAAAAATAGATGTCTGTGTGTAGTGCATTTACAAACTGTTTCATTTTACACTAACTACTGCTTTTATATTTTGCTGGTAAAGATCCTTTCTCCTTTTCCTTTCCTTGTTTAGCTCAGTATTCATGGCAGGCAGATTGGTGACTGTGGCCAGGAGCAGCACAGTTCTAGGGTTGCCACCTGTCCAGTTGTAGACCAGATAATCTAGTTTTCAGGGTCCTTATGTGGTCATCCGGTTTTGATTAAATGTAGTCCAGTTTTGGGTCCACTTTTGTGCTCAGATAGTATTAAAACTGATTGTATCAAATCATTCACTGTTGCATGCATGTCCAGGTTACAAAAAAGTTCTGATATCACTAGTCACAGGCCTTTGTATGTAAAACCACTCTAAGAGGTGTAAAGTATGGCCATTAAGACCATTAGTAGTAAATCAACCTAATCTTTTTGACTCTGAATTTTAAGTATGGTCATTTACTGCCATGATAGGGAACAGTTTTTACACCTTTATATGCTGCAATGGGTTCCTTTTTGTTTTTCCTATATTCTCGTATGTCCTAGACTCACTTTTTCAGATTAGTTTTCACATTTTTATTGCCTTTGTCACTGTGTTGATCATTCCTCTCCTAAGTCCTCAGCAGCTGCTGCTCTTATTTTCATACTACAACCTGAACATGCCATGATATTAGCTACACCTTTACAGGCCATTGGAGTAAATTGTATGGAATGGTGTGCCTGAAATTGTGGAATGTGATGTCTTAGACATTTGAAAAGAAACAGCAGTAGTTGATGAGGTAAAGGGAACACAATGTAGTACCAAGGATTCTACAAGCACCAATAGTTCAGTTATCAAAAAAGTGGTCAAAGCATATCAGAGTACATGGCTGTCATGGAAAGGAAAACTGGAGCGTGCTTAACAGAAAGAGCAACAGGGTTGTGAATAGACTTTGTACATTCAGCAGATCTGGGTTTAAATTCCCACAGCTTCCACTTGCATACTGTGTGACCCTAAGCAAGTCACTTAACTTCCCTGTGTTCCTGGGCCACCCCTGTAAATAGGTCTTGTGTCCAATGGGAGTTGCCTGGTTGCTAAAGCATAAAAATAAATAAATAACAGCATGGGTTGATACTGTTGAATTTATTGTTCCTTTTTTTTTTTTGGTGAACATTTTTTAAAAGAACTGGGACAATCAAGCATTTCTGGGATCTGTGGCCAGGATGGGAAAAGGAAGGAAAAAGGGAAGAAAAAGACACACACACTTTTCACGACACAACTTTATTAACTACAAATCTGAAAATGTGGAAATATATTAAAAGAGTCGGTCACCCAGCTGACATTAATAGAAAGCATGCTGACAAAGACAAACAAATAAAAGATGATGAGTAAGAAAAGACAAAGCAAAGCGGTCAGTTCCAGCAATGTTGGCTAGAAAAATATGACTAGTTGGGGTATGATGGTGCAAAAGATCTGATGTTCTGCCATTTGTGTATCAAACATGAAATACAGTTGGGTAAGGCTGGCAATAACAATAATTTTCGTTTTGGTACAGATAACTTCTGGGTTGACTGTGTCTTGTCCCATAATAAAAGTGAAGCTCATGCTAGGGCAAAGGAAAAGGAGGAGGCCAGCACTGCTACTCCAGGGACAAGTAATATGGAGGGAATGCTGAGGAACATGAATGAAGCAACGTTTAACTGTCTGGATAAACTGTTTTGCACATGCCATGCAATTTCTAAGAAAGAACATCCTTTCACAGACTTTGTGTGGATGTACAGCCTTGATTATTTTATTTAGCTTTTGTTTACCAGGTAAGCACGCTAGACAGTCAAGTGCCTATTTTCAGGTGCAACCCGGGAGAGTTACAAGGTACAATTGATAACAATACAGAGTCAAGGCAATAGCAATCAATGTGGTACAGTCAGGTACAGGCAATAAGGGCTAGATATCAGTTCAGCAACTTTATCCACTATGTAGCCGAGGTTGAACACATGGCGCTTTGAGAAAAAATGATGGGAACAAAGTTCATTTCAGTCATCAGTGACAGAACCACTGATTCTTCAGTCACAGAAGTTAAGATAGTGTATGTGTGATTTCCAGTTAAAGGCATAGTGTAAAATCCATTGGTAGGTGTCCAGACTATTGGCAGGACAAATGCAATTTTATTTGCCTTTCATTTTAACAAATTACTATTAACCATACTGACTGTTGGCTACTACAAACTTCTGTGGGCTAGTGCAATCCCTGGTTTACTAGCCGCACTGGCTAGTGCAAAAAAAGTTAAGGTTGACCCCTGCACATGCGCAAGCAACATTTTACAGTAGTGCACTGAACTAGCACTTTCAGAGGTGTGTCAGTGTTGTGGTGAACCCAGGGGATGCTTTAGCTGGTGTGTCCCTCAGGCGCCAACCAGTAAGCATGCTGCCGATGACAGCAGTGTCAGAGCGAGCCATGAACTTGAAAGAAATCTGCTGCTGCAATGAGAGACAGGCTCAGCATTGCAGCAGCAGATCTGACAAACCTCCATTATGTGCCGTTGCTGGTGAAACATTTCAGTAAACATGGTGGCGGCTCCCGCCGTCTGCCTCTTACAATCTCTAGAAAGCCAACTTTGGTAGTGCCCAGTCCCCTGTCGGAATGCCCCCTTCCCAGTTCAATTTGTTAGTCCCAGTGATTTTTTTATATTTAATAACTGAATCAGAATAATTTTTTATTTCATTCTAAGAACTTATAAACTTATAGTGAATTTATGTCCATGTTTCTAATGGTTTTTGTATCAAAATCTAATGAATCATATACTTACATGACTGAAAGGGGATTGTGGGTGGATAGGACTACAAGGCCTGAAGATGGTGCTGGGAGGGTTGAATTTTTAGCTTTTTAACAATCGTATCTAACTTCATTTAGAGACTTCTAAGTACTCTAGTAAGCAGGGGTGTACCCAGAAATTTCTGTCTTGTACACAATCTCCAACAGTTACACCCCCCTATTAAAAAATGTACGTATCCTTTGCAAATGGCACCCCCTTCCAAACAAGTCAAATTGTTGCCCGATGATTCCTCTAATCTCCAAAGAGGTTATACATGTATCTGTCTCCTAAACAACAGAAGTTTAAACAGAGACACTCTTCAGTGGCCTACACTAACCCAAATACTACAGATTAGAATAAAAATGTTAACAGAAAGGAATATGGTTTGTGACAGGCACTCAACAAAACTGTACACAAAGGTGTACAGTGAGTATGCCTGTCTACACCCTTGCTAGTAAGCTTATCCTAAGTGAATAAAATATCTTTAAAGCTGAAGTACCATATAGAATCATATGTTAGAAAGATATTTGTCAACATTAGCACATGTGTAAACTGTGCATGGAATGTCCTATTATTTTATACAGTAAAAGTTCACGATTGATACTGTAATGCATGGGTGAAATGGGAACTAGTCTGTTGGGTCATTAGTAATACAAATCCCATTCACATTCTTCATTAATGTCAGGGTCTAAACAATTTAAAGTGAATCTCCAAAAAGCCTCACACTTTCTTAATGCATTATCCCAATGAGCATCTCCACTCTGTGGCATGGGGACTTGCTCCAGACCCCCAAAACAGAGCGAGGTGGCCATGTGTGTCCTACGGCATTGTAGTGTTTTGCCACAGATGAATTTTCATCTTTCAAGTGAATGTCAGTTTTGTGCTCACTTACTCTTTTACATAATTTCCTCGTAGTCCTTCCAATGTACAGTTTGTCACAGGGACAGCAGAGTGTGTAGACCACATGATCACTTTTACAATCAATATGCTGTTTCATTGAAAATCTTCTGTTAGTATAAGGATCCTCAAATTCCTCTTTTTTGCTTGTGTTGCTGCATTGGTAGCAGTGGCCACATGGAACACTTCCTGGTGCCGATGGACCCAATAAAAGTTGTGTACCTCGGGTATCTGGAATATAATGTTGGGTGTATACAAGTCTGTCTTTAATGGTCTGATCTTTTTTTCTGGAAGTGATCAAAGGTGTATTTATGAACCTCTTTTTCCTTCCTCCTTCAGTCTGAAGAATGTGCCAGATTTCTTAGTACAACATTAAGTTTTCCATTTAGATGTCTATAGGGGGTAGAGAAAACTATTCTATCCCCTATATCTGGTTTTGCTGTCTGTCTGAGATATATGTCCCTAGGCTGCATTGTGATCTGCTGCACCGTTACCTTGACTAGGTTATAGTTGTAACCCTATCTGCAAATTTATCAATCATTTCTTCAGTTACTCGTTTATATTTCCCCGGTTCACTACAATTGCATCTTGCTCATGTAAAATGTGATTTAGGAATACTTTTTTTAAGTTTAGGGTCATGGTAACTGCCATAATGTAACAGTGTTTATTGATGTGTCCTTCCTGAAAAGACTGGTCTCCAATCCATTAATGCCTTTGTATATAGTTAAATCCAAAAATGGTATTCTTTCTTTATCAGTTGTCATAGTAAATGACAGGTTTCTGTTGCAATTATTCAAGTAAGCATGGAAGTGACTCAACTCTACCTCGCTCCCCTGCCAAATCATGATGATATCATCTTTGTACCTTTTCCAGATCACTATTTTCTCCAAAAACATATTGACTCCCTGATCCATGCTTATACAATAAGTCTTTTCAAATTCCCACGTTAAAAGGTTGGCATAGCCGTCCCCTTTACTTGAAGGAAAAAGTTGTCCTCAAAGGATGGAAGCTGTCCAGAGGAGGGCAACTAAAATGGTGCAGGGTCTGCACCGAAAGACATATGAAGAGAGACTTAAGGAGCTTAATATGTATAGCCCCAAGGAAAGGAGGGAGAGGGGAGACATGATAGAAACTTTCAAGTATCTCAAGGGAATCAACAAAGTCCAAGAGGGTAGCATCTTTCAAAAAAGGAGGTGCGCAAGAACAAGAGGGCACAATTTGAAGATGGGGGGGCAGCTCAGAGGTAATTTAAGGAAGTATTTTTTCACAGAGAGGGTTGTGGATGCATGGAACAGCCTTCCAGAGGAGGTTGTGGAGTCAAAAATGGTGGAATTCAAACATGCATGGGACAGTCATAAGGCAATTCTAGGGGTTAGGGGTAGGAAGAAGTAGGCTGCTGGTTAACTAGGATCTGCAGCTTATCCACTAGGTAAGGAAATGGGCAGACTGGGTGGGCCAAGTGGTCCTTATCTGCCGACAAATTCTATGTTTCTAAATTTGAAGTAGTTCTGTTTTAAAACTGTTTTGGCCAGATGACACACAAATTCACTAGGAGGATGCAAATCCTCTCTTCCCCCTTAATGCCTTCAAAAATGAATCAAGACCTTCCTTGTGGTCTATGCTAGTGTACAGGTCTTTAATGTCAAAAGTGACTGATATATTGTTATTCCAATCTTCTATGTGCTTGTTTAGTTCTGAAAGTATATCTATAACATGATTTGAGTCCCTAACATAAATACCCATCTTTCCCACTTCGATATTAATGTGAAAGTCTACATATTTTGAGAGGGGCTCTAATATAGAATCGGACCCTGACACTATAGGCCTCCCTGGTGGAGTCACTGGGTCTTTATGGACCTTAGGCAACACACAGAATAAAGGAATCCTTAAAATCTGCTTTTGCAGCATTGTCCCTTCCTCCACAGCACGCCAACCCATAGCTATGGCTTGGTTTAATAAGACCATGATATCCTGCTTGATCTTTTCTGTAGGGTTCCTGTCTATCCTTAATTAGAAGATGGCAACAATCAATTCTTAAACCGGATTGGCTGAGACAGGCTCCAAACTGGGCATTTGTTTTTCAATAGATGCCCAGCTAAAAATAAGAGCCAGTCCAAGTGGGCCATTTTCTAAGGAGCTATAAGGCCCTCTGCCTGTGGCATCGGGCCTCATTAAGCCCCTGGGTGGTCCGATATTTCTCAATAATGCCCACCCTGTAGGGTATTATTGCTTACGTATCTGTCGATGTCTTGCAATTGCCTCAGACATTCGTCCCTATATTTGATATAGTCCCAAAGGACTATGCCACCCCTTTATCAGCAGGTTTGATTATAATGGACTAGTCATTCTGCAAGCTATTTAGAGTGCCTCTTTCTTTTTTGGGAAGGTTATTCAATTTATGTTTTAAGTTCTTATTTTTGCAGATCTCTCTTATCTGTTCATCCACTAGTTTAATATATTGTATGTCTCCACTGTGTCCTTCCCTTTAGGTGGCTTGAATGAGGATTTGTTTCTTAGAGATTTTTTTAAGAACCTGTTTCTTGGTGATTTGGTTCTGGTGGCCTATCACTGAACCAATCACTGATTTTTCTGTACAAGTTTGGTAAATATACCTGTGAGTAGAAAAGGTATAGTGGTCTAGTTAGGTGAGAAGGAAAGTTCCTTCTTAAGGACTTTTTCTTCTTCTACTGTTAAAATCTTAGAACTAATGTTGGTCACTACCGCAACTTTCCCCTTCCCCTCCATCTGAAGCCTCCCCCTCCTCTTCTGTCCCATTTCACCCATGGGTTACATTATCGATCATGAACATTTATTGTATAAAATAATAGGATATTTAATGTACAGTTTGCACATTTGTTAATGTTGACAAATATCTTTGGAACATATGATTCTATATGGTATTTCAGCTTTAAAGACATTTTGCTCACTAAGGATAAACTTACTAGAGTGTTTAGAAGTCTCTAAATGAAGTTAGATATGACTGTTAAAAAGCTAAAAATCTCCCCCCCCAACCACCATCTTGGGGCCTTATTGTCCCATCCTCCCACAATCCACTTCCCTCATGTTAGTATGTGATTAATTAGATTTTGATACAAAAACCATTAGAAACATGGGCATAAACTCACTATAAGTTTATAAGTTCTTAGAACTAAATAAAAAATTATTCAGATTCAGTTATTACTGTAAATATAAAAAAATCACTGGGACTTAGTAGCCCAGGGTGGGGATGGGTTAACCGTTGCACTGTTGGTCCCTGGTTCAGGTTCTCCGTGTCTGTAGCTTCCCAGCTGAGCCACTGGGGACCACACTGAACTGCCTGCTTGACTGACCTCAGCACCACTGGGATGTGGAGCCAGTGTGACACGTTGGTAGCTCCACCCACCTCCCGCAGGATTTACATCATGAATTGCTAGCAGCAACCTCTCCTGAGACCTGGGAAGGCATTGCTGTGGTGCAGGAAAGATTTCTGTAAGTAATTACTTTTATTTAGAAAGTGAGCGCTATGCCGGCCCGCCAGCACCGTGGTAGCGCTACTGTTTGTGGTGCCAGCGACCTGGGTTTAGGAACAAACCCGGGCAACTGGAGTGCTGGCCGGGGGAGAAGGCTTGAGAATCCTGGGGACTGCTCGCCTTCTCTGGGAGGGAGGGGGCACCCTGGACTGGTGCTTGACTGACCCTGGGTGGAGACCCGAGGTACAGCGAGCCCAGCCAGACAGAAGGGAGCCATGTGGTGGATGTCGGCGCTGTGCATCATGACATTAGGGCAGACACCACAAGGCACAGAAGATCAGGGGGAAAATGGCTGCAGCATCTCTGGTAGACTGAGCGCTAACCCCGATCCCCAGTGCCTTCTACCTGCCACTGAACTGGCATCCCAACGAGACAAGAAATAAGACAGGGTGTCCAGGCCCCACCTCAACCCCACCTGGGGGGTAAACCAAGGCTCTGTGGGGGATGAGACCACTCAGACTGGTCAGGTAAGGAGAGCGGAGACAAACAGGCATAAGCGACTCCTGAAGAATGGAGTGACAAGGGCTGGGGAAAGTATAAAGAGAAAGTGAGTGCTATGTGAGGCAATATAAATAAGGAACTGAATTTAAGTTATCTTCTCCAGGAAATCGGAACAGTTACAACATAAGTTCTAAGAGAACTGAGGGGGACGCCATTCAGAAAAACATGAATAAAACATTGAAAGCCTTGTCACAAGGTAGTTTACTCATTTAGACAGTTGTATTATAAACAGATAGGTTTTACGTTGGCTGTAGGGCATTCTTTAAAAGAAAGCTTTTTTTGCATTAAAGGTGAAATGAAAGAGAAGATGAACTGACTTAAGGGAGCAAGTTAACCAGTAATTAAATAATTTAGGGTGAGCATGCTGCAAGCTGTTTTTACAGTAACATCACAAAAGTGTCAAAGAATAGAAGGAGAAATTAACAATATGCTGTTTTTATGTAGAAAATATGTACAAGGACAAACAGAGCATAAAAGGAAACACATCTTCTGGTGTGAAAAGGAACAGAAAATTTAGGGGTGAGCATGAAAGGATGTTTTCAGTTTTTTAAATCTGCAAAGTGTTTTATATCAGCTATTATAAACTAGGGATCGAAAATCTAGGAAGCTGATTGGCCAGCAGCTCTTGGAAGCCGTGATGATATCTAGCTACATCATCACGGCTTCAAAAAACCTCCGGCCACCAGTTTCCCTACCCACAGCAAATCATTCCGATGGCAATGGGCAAACTGTGACTTCAGTCCTCTCATGGCTCCAATGATACTTTCACATATGTGGATGCACCAGAAACTTTCTCATTTTTCCCAAAAAAAGTCATCCTCATAAATAGGATGGCTCCTGACCACACTATATTTTTTTTGGGGGGGTGGGGTAGAAAATGTTCACAGCTGCACCTCCTCAACCAACTTCAATTACAGCAGAACCACCTGCTGGCCAGAGCCTCCAGGAACTATTTTATTAAAAGGTACTCCTCCAACACCTCACAAAACACATTTTCAGAACGATTTAAAAGATTTATTTTTTTACTGCTATAACTTGTATTCCTGTTCATAATAGCAATAATGCACTCCAGGGTGTGGTATATCATGGGATATCGTCAATTCTCGGGCGGTTGGACGCACTCGGCCTGCGGCCTCATGCCCAACCACCCGAGGCGTGACGATATCCCATGATATACCACACCTTGTTGTGCATTATTACTTAATTATATCATATTATCAATGAGCATGCTAGCTGTGTGTTGGTTTTGATAAGGAGCAAGATACATACTACAATATTAATGCATTTTGGTTTACAAATGTAATGCACAGCTACTACAGATAATTAAAAAGCACAAGGAGGGGATTTCTTTTGTTGTGTTGCACAAGTTGGAAATCTAGTTAAACAAAATGGTTTAATATTTGTGAAAAGAAACTAAACAAAGTTGTTTTCTGCATTTTATTATAGAAGCACAGTGGAGCCTGAGGAAGAGGCGGAACCATGAAATGGTCCACCTATAACCATATGTGTTCAATAAAAAGAAAAAAATATATTCAATAAGAGATGGTTTTAGCGGATTTCATCCTGAATTCTCTCATAATTTAAAGAATGAAACAAATCATATAAGTGCAACACCCCCCTCCCCCGTGGGTGGGACTTACCTGTTTTGTCCCAGAAGCCCGTCATTGCTCCTGTTCCCTGCTGCCCCCAACCGCCAAGTCCTGGGTTCTGAGGGTCCCTTTTGTCTCTGACTGACCCCCTATACTGTTCTCTAAAGTCCTTTTGGGGGATGAGGAGTGAATTGCAGAGCCCCATGCTGTTGTTGCACTCTGGGGCATGCCGGCAGTCCACACATGCACTGTAGCACATCTTTACTTTTGGACCACCATAGCGGTCACACAGTCACCTCTCCAGTGATCTTGACCCCCAGATTATCATCATCATCATCATCAAATCTTTATTTATTCAGGCGAACATCATTGAGCAAGGCTCATTTACAAGATGGACCTAATAAGGTCAAGGTTCAATAGTTGATACACCATACACTTATATAAGACAGTTATACATACAGGGGAAAATAACGTTTATAAACACAGTGATGTACAGTAAATTCACATGATAAAAACAGTTACAGGAAAGTTAAGCTAATATTTACAGTAGGTACAGTATATACATATCCCAGTGGGGGCACATGGCAGACACTCAACATAATGTAATACTAGGATGGTGAAGGTATTACTGGGTGCCATAAGATGGGGTGTCTGTCTGAAGGAATATGCCATATATGGTTTGAAGGGAGATTTGTGAGATGACAATGCTAGCTCTAGTGGTAGCAATTGCATTTCTTTGAAGAAGACTGTACAATGCTGTTTAAAGGATGCAAATGGAATGATATTAGACAGTTTTAGGGATTTTGTAGGGTGTTCCATGCTATAGCTAGAGAATAGCTGATTGCTGCCCTCCCTAGCCTGGTGTTGAATTTGGGCAATTTGAACAGGATGATGTTGTTGCTTCTTAGGGCATAGGAGCTAGAGAGGTCTGGGTGAAGCAGTCCAGGATATAGTTTGGAAGTTTTTTGACAACGCCTGTAATCCATAGTGCTGCATTTCTGTCCCTTCTGAGGTGAAGGGAAACCCACCCAACTGCAGCATAAAGAGAGCAATGATGAGTATTAGATGGCAGATCTGTAATGAACCTTATTGCTCTATGATATAAGGTATCCAACTTGTGATGGTAGGAGATGGGGCAGTGACTATAAAGGAAGTCTGCATAGTCAACAACTGATAGAAAAATGGCCTGGACTAACCTCATCTTTGAGTCTCTGTTTAGAGATAGCTTATGCCAGTCAGGGGTCAGGCACCTGGAGGAGGAGGAGGCTTAAAAGTAGCCGAAAGCGTTTGTTAAAGAGTGCCAGTAGTGCTGCAAAATTGGGATATGTTTAAATATTTATGGGATTGTGTGAATTTTAATGAGGTTGAACGCTGCTTCTTGGGGGATTGTATATTGGAGCCAGTGACAGGAGAACCAGAGGAGCTATAAATATCAATTTGCTGTCACTTAGTAAAGGGCAATGGCAGTTACTGGGTAATGAGGGCTATATGTGTTAAGACTACAAATTTTGAGTGGAAGGATACTTAAAAGTAGGGACTGCTGTACAAGACTGTGTAAACGGTATTCACAGCAGCCATCTTTGATACTATGACCCCTTGATCCAGTCAGCTCCTTGTGCACCTAAAGACTGCTGAACTGCTTTATGGGAGAGGTGTGAACCTTATTCCAGGTGCCAAACCCCATTTACCAATCGATAATCAAAATGGGTTAATGACTATTAATATTTGTGATTGTCAGCAGGATCTAACCAGTCAGAAGCTGGGATTTTCATGTGAAACCACAGGGATGTTTGGGCAGTGTGGTCTTTGCTCTGATCAAGTCAAGAAAGGCTTGGGCTGTGCGTTGGAATGGCATGAGGCCTTTTAAAGGGCTTAATTGATCAGTCAGTGGTCTGAGAGTTAGAAAAGAAGATTTTCTCTAGCTGGAAGAACTGTGGTGTTGCAGATGAACATTCAAGGAAACTTCTTGAAAATTCTTGGTGATTTTGGAGATGCTAGTGTTGCAGTGAGCCTTCATCATGTGCGAAAAATACTGAGCTAGTGAAAAAAGGGGGGGGGGTTGCAAGTGTGTGTGCCCGAGCTAGAAGTTGGCACTGCACCTGAATCTGGGGGCATGGGAGGAAACATGTTTGCAGGTATTCAGAGTTTGGGAACCTGTTATTTTTGCTGAAAACCAGCTGTAGAAAGATGGAGGTCAAATTCAGAGACTGCAAGTCACTAGCCAAAAGCCACTGGAACGGTGGAGACTGGAGAGCTTATTGCTGCACACCAGAGCTGTTTGTTCCTGCCCAGGAGAAAAGCAATAACTGAAACCTTCATAGCTGCAAGTTGGAGTCAGGTAGGGAAACTGCAACCCCCTTTTTAATGAGGCAGACTGGACTGCAGGGGGCCATGGGTGTGTGCCTAACTGATAGGGCACTCTGGACCCATTAGAGGAGATGGACTGTGGGGTCACTCTTGGGTCTGGGTTTCTTTGTGGCCTAATAGGCGTTGTGTCTGGCTTCATAATCTGGCCTGCTTGGAGGGCGGAAGGTGACAAGCTGTAAGAATCTTCAAGCAAGTCTAAGGTTGACCAGCTGTAAGCTATTGTTTCATCTTCTGGACCAGCAGTCCCTGCCCCCTTGGTTGCCCTTTGGAGTGGTTGATACTGAATTACCTGAACCTACTGTGCCATTAGCTGATTTCCATTCTGCAGGACCATGAGTAACCCAGGGCTTGCTCTGTCAAAGGGTATTAATGTTTAAAATTGCTAGACTCCAAAAAAGAGCTATTTCAAGTACCCCAACGCTGGCCAACCTGCGACATCTAGCAGACCTATATTAAATCTGGGTGCCTAGTCAGGACATACTATAGGGGGTGTGCAGTGGTACCATTGGGGGTAGACATTGTTAATGTTCTGGACTATGGGCCCTGTTAACCTCAGTCAACTTTTTTCTCTTTCTCACAGCAGTCCTGTGTTGCAGTAACTCCTTCTTCCCTAGTCCCCAAAATAAAGCTGTTTTTTTCTTTGCAGTTCCTGTGTTGTGAGCATATTATTAGTAATAGCCATTAAGTATACAGAATGTATGTATTTCATACTAGTGGTGAACAATTGGGTATCTAGTGTGGGGGTTGACTGGAAGGGGAGGTGGGTAGGTATAACATTCCAGGGGAATGTGCTAATCAAACACCTTGCCCACTGTTACTTTACTCTGGGTGGAGGCACTGAGCAACATTCTTTCTTTTCTGAGGCAGAACCCCAAATCACCATCACAACAGAACCCAGGCCCCTTATCCTGTATGGTAGTTTACAGACAGGGGTAGTAGCCCACTGGTACACAGCGCCAGGGCTACCTAAGTTTATGCTATGATTGAAATCAAAAAGCCTGCTCTGTAGCAGTTTTCCTCATGTCGACAGAGAGCAACCAAGAATATAACTGTTACGTTAGCATCTGGAACTCCCAGGTGGCAGTACCAAGGGTTATGTTTACTGAGGGTTATGTTTATATCATTGGTTTCACTGGGGGGAACCACAGTCTATTCTCAAACTCGGATCTCCCAGGTGGCAGTACTGAGAGTTATGTTTATATCACTGGTATCATTGGGGGTAACCAGAGTCTCTTCTCAAACTCAGCTCACCAAGGTGGCAGTACCGAGGGTTATATTTGTATCACTGGGGGTTACCAGAGTCTATTCTCAAACTTGGATCTCCCAGGTGGCAGTACCAAGGGTTATGTTTATATTATTGGTATCACTGGAGGAAACCAAAGTCTATTCTCCAACTTGGATCTCCCTGATTGCAGTGCATAGGGTTGTGTTTCTATCACAGGGCTAACACCAGTGGTTGTGCCCCTACCTCTGATTTACCTTTCTTCTCTTAACAGTAGCAGAATTTCCATTCCCAGAAGGCTGTGTGACCTTGATTGTGAAAGATGAAGAACCTTCAATATTGGAGTCAGTGAGCAAGGTTAAGACTGTGCGCCAGCAGTCTCATGAAGAAAGCACCATCAACAGTAAGTAGGTGGCCTAGTAAATGTTACATATAGGCTAGATGCTGAGAAGTCCTGATTATCTCAGAGTGGGAAACCTGAGCCTGTTCTTGGACTCAAATCTCCTAGGTGGCAGTGCAGGTGGGTAATGCCCTTATCTTTGGTATAATACGAGTGTGGTAAACCTGAGTCCATTCTCAAACACAGGGCTCCCAGAAAATTAATGTAAAAAATAGTAAATAAGTAAAACTGAAATTCCCAGGTGGCAGTGCAATGGATTATGTGTGTAACCTTGGTATAATACCAAGGAGGGACACTTAAGTCCATTTTCAAACCCAGGACTTTTAAGTGGAAGTGTAGAAGATTAGTTGTGTATCACTGGTATAATAGAATGGTGGGAAACCTGAGTATATTGTCAAACTTTGAACTCCAAGGTGGCAGTACAGGGGTTATGTGTAAATCATTGATATAACACGAGTTCAAAATCCATTCTCAAACCCGGACTCCCAGTTGGCAGTGTAGGAGGTTATATCTGTATCATTTGTATAGTACCTGGGTGGGAAACAGAGTCGATTCTCAAACTCTGATCACCCTGGTTGTAGTTCAGGGAATTATGTCTGTATTTACCACATGACCTCAGAGTTTAATGGCTCTTATAAGTAATCTAGTTTCGAGTTAAAACATCCCAGATTCTAATCTTAAAAAGAGAATCAGACAATCTCTTGGCAAATTCAATGTGTATATCTAATGAAAATGTTCTGGATTGATTCAATATTGCATTTTCTCGTATTAAAACCCCAAACTTCACTGCCATTTGTTTGACTGATTTTTGCTTCAAATGATTTTTTTAGGGCAGTGAATAGTGTTGCTCAGATAGTATCCTAGAAACTAGGATGCCAACAGATACCTCCCATTTGGCCACATAGTTGCTGTGGTAGGATAGGAGTGCTATCTGCCCGTGGATCCTACCCTCTAGGATCCAGTGTATGGATCCTGCAAATGTTGTGGATCCAGTGGATCCTAGCAACAGATCCAGCTCAGATCCTATCTGACCTAGGATCCCTGGATCTGACCTAGGATCCATCACTACCTTACTCCAGACCCCTGGATCCTAACTAGGATACATCGCTATCTGACCCCAGATCCTATCTGACCTAGGATCCCTTGATCTGACCCTAGGATCCCTGGATCCTGAGTAGAAATCCATAACTATCTGACCCTGGATCCTACATCTCTCTTTGGTAGGACTTCTGGTAGGATCCTAGGTAGGATACCAGCACTGTCTGACAGATAGTGGTGATAGGATCCACAAAAGCACTATCAGTGAAAGAATTGTTAGCAACACTGTATGCAAATAAACTAATTGCCCTTGTTTTGTATGCTTTTTATTTTGTTTCATTTATATGGGGTTCCAATGCCAAGTTTTTTTCAAATATAGAAACATGGAAATTGATGGCAGATAACGACCACTGGGCCCATCCAGTCTGTCTGTTTTTCCTACTTACTGCAAAAGCCACAGACCCTACTTGATCTCTGACTTTACCTTCTCATTCCTATCATTGGGGTTCCCCTACGCCTGTCCAGTGTATTTTTGAATTCATCCACTGTGTTTTTCCCCCACCACCTCCACTGGGAGTCTATTCCATGCTTCCACCACCATTGCCCTGAAGAAATACTTACTCACGTTCTACCTTAGTCTACCCCCTTCCAAGCTCATGTCATGCCCCCTCATTCCTGAACATCTCCTTTTCTGAAAGATGCTCCCTCCGGTACCCTATTTATGCCCTTTAGATATTTGTAGGATTCTATCATATCTACACTGTCTCTCCTCTCCTGCAGGGGTCTCCCATTCTCCCCTCATATGATGTTTGGTACAGGCTCTGCACCATATTTGTTGCCCCTTGAACTGCCTCAACCCTGTCTATGTCCTTATGGAGATATGGCCTCCAGAACTGGACACAGTACTCCAAATTAGGTCTCATCTGTGATCTGTAAATTGGCATCACTACCTCTTTTCTTCTACTGGTGATACATCTCCCTATGCACCCCAGCATCCGACTGGCTCTCCCCCAGCCTTGGCACATCGTTTGGCTTCCTTTAGGTCATCAGAGATGATTACCTCCAAATCCCTTATCTCCTCCTCCATCATGTAATCTTCCCCTGGGGACTTGCACCCCAAATGTATGATTGTGCACTTTTTCACACTGAATCTCAGCTGTCACACTCTAGACCATTCCTCCAGTTTACCTCGGGCCCTCATTTTTTCCACTCCTCTCAGAGTGTCCAACTTGTTGCAGATCTTAGTGTCATCTGCAAAGAGGCACACCTTCCCTTCCATTCCCGCCACAATGTCACTTATGTAGACATTAAACAGGACTGGCTCTGAAATGATCCCTGTGGCACCCCATTGGTCATCCTCCTTTTCTCAGATTGAGCTCCTTTTACTGCTACTCTCTGTCTTCTATCACTCAGCCAATTCCTAACCCAGTTTACCACCTTGTGCTGCCAGCTTGTTGACATGTCTAATATATGGAACGGTATTGAAGGCTTTACTTAAATCTAGGTAGGCCACATCCACTGCTCACCCCGATCCACTACTCTAGTCACCCTGTCAAAGAAATCAATTAGATTTGTTTGACATGACCTTCCCGCTATGAATCCATGCTGTCTCAGATCCTGTGCTCTCCTGGATTCAAGGTGTTCTACAGTCTTTTCTTTAAGTTTTGATTTCATAATTTTCTCCACTACTGGGGTGAGACTGACTGGTCTGTAGTTTCCAGCATCCTTCCCCCTCCGGCCACTCCCACTTTTGTGAAGAGGGACTACATCTGCCCTCCTCCAGTCCTCTAGAACTATTCCTGTGTAACCCCTAGGTGGTGCTACTCCTAGTGTTACACCCCTACCTACAAGCTAAGCTGCGGGGGTTGGGTTTGTTAAATTATATCAAGTTTAAAAAACAATGCACAGTGCCTCCACTGAGAATTTACCTTTACATGGGCTAGCTGTTACCTGGTATAACCCCCTAAGATGATGTACCACCCACAAATACCATTTACCACCCCAAGAAATGACCCAACAGACATTTCCCCACATTTCAGACATTTTGCTATTGTTGACTGTCTCTAATAATATGCTCACAAATACTGATTTTCAAAAACAGCAATAACAAAATGTATTTGGGGGAAATGGCAGTTGAGATAGGAAATAATAATAATAAAACTTTTATTTATTAAGCGCCGTTCAAGAGCACCAATGTGCTGTACAAGGAAACAATAACATCAGAAAGAATACATATATAAAATCAGAATAATGGCAGAAACCTCAAGTCATAAAAGCTTGACACCACAGATGGGTCTTAAGTTCCCACTTGAAAATCTCCACGGTTGTGCATTCCCGAAGCTGGCAAGGCAGAGAATTCCAGAGGGTCTGGGCTATAAACATAAAGGCCCGTGCTCCATAAGATTTTAAAATAACCCTCAGAACCTCCAGCAACCCCTCATCAGCCGAACAGAGCTGCCGTACAGGGCTGTAGGGAATCAGAAGCTCTTTCAAGTAGTCGGGGCCAAGTCCATGCAGGGCTTTGAAGGTCAAAAGACCTACTTTTAGGTGACTCACCACTGTATTGGCAGCCAGTGCAGATTGCACAAAACAGGGGTAATTTGTGTCCTTCTTGATACGCCTGTCAACAACCTTGCACCAGCGTTCTGCACTAGCTGTAAGTGGTGGATATCAACCCCAGGAAGCTCCATGTACAGGGAGTTGCAGTAGTCAAGGTGAGAGGTCACGAAGGCGTGGACCAACACAGGTAAATCACCAGACAGAACAAGGTTCATCACCCTGGCAATGTTACTAAGATGGTAAAATGCAGACTTAACGACTGCTGATACCCGATAATGAAGGGCCAGCCCATCGTCAAGTACCACTCCCGGGTTACGTACCCATTCAGAGGTAAGGATCTGATCCCCTCCACCCAGGAATAAACCTGTAGGCTGATCAGACCTTAACCCCTCTATCCTGTGACCTGGATCTACTACCATAACCTCGGTCTTACTGGCGTTCAACTTTAGCCAGGTTGAATTCATCCAATTATAGATTTCAGCGAGGCAGCTGTTAAATACCATGAAAGCACTAGCCTGGTCGAGAGCAAAAGACAGGTAGAGCTGAGTATCATCAGCATAGCAGTGAAACCTCAACCCATACCATCTTACAGTGTCTCCAAGGGGCAGCATATACACTGCAAACAACATGGGGGAGAGCACCGAGCCCTGGAGAACCCCACACTGCAGAGAGAAAGGGTCAAAGGAATAAATCTCCGACACAACTCTGTGTTCTCCCAGATAGGAAAGATGTGAACCATCTGACTACTGTACCAGACAGTCCACAGATGAACCTCAGACGCTTGAGCAAAACCCCATGGTCTACAGTGTCAAAAGCTGAAGAGAGATCAAGGAGAACCAAGATAGAATAGTTTCTCCGATCTCTCACCATCAAGAGATCATTGAGCACCCGGACCAGAGCAGACTCAGTACTATGCCTCTTAGGAAAACCAGATTGGAGAGGTTTGTAGATATTATGGATGATCAAATGGTCCTCCAGTTGGTTTGCCTCTACCTTCTCAATAACCTTCCCAATAAAGGAAAAGTTAGAGATAGGTCTGTAGTTGGCAAAAATATCTGGGTCCAAAGAAGCTTTCTTCAAAAGGGGAGTCACCACCGCTTCCTTCAGGGAGCTAGGGAACTCACCCAATTCTATGGAGCACTTCAGTCAGTTGCTAAGCTGTGTGAGGAAAGCGGCTGTGCAAGTTTCTGTTGTGAGGTGCATAATCTGGTAGAGAAATGCATTGTGATATACTAACACAGGACACAGAGGGTGGTGGTAAATGGCTGTCACTCCACAGAGGGAAGAGTGACCAGTGGGGTACCACAGGGATCAGTGCTGGGACCGGTCCTATTCGACATCTTCATCAGTGACATTGCGCAGTACCTAGAAGGCAGAATTTCACTCTTTGCTGATGACACAAAGCTCTGTAACAGAGTAGACACACCAGAGGGTGTAGACAGAATGAGAAGGGACCTGCAGAAACTTGAAGAATGGTCAGGGGTTTGGCAGTTGAAATTCAATGCAAAGAAGTGCAAGATAATGCATATGGGGCACAAAAACCTTGGCACAATATATCAGTTGGGGGTGAGGATATAGCATGCACCAAGCAGGAAAGGGATCTTGGGGTTATCATCTCTGATTACCTCAATGTAGGAGAAACAGTGTGACAAGGCAGCAGGTAAAGCAAATAGGATGCTGGGATGCATAGGCAGGGGCGTGATGCAGGAAAAGGAAGGTCATAATTCCACTATACAAGACACTAGTGAGGCCACATCTGGAGTACAATGTACAGTTCAGGAGACCTTACCTACGTAAGGACATAGACAGAGTAGAGAAGGTTCAGAGGAGGGCAACAAAGATGATGCATGGATTGCATCACAAGTCCTATGAGGACAGGTTGAAGGAACTGAACATGTACTCCCTAGAGGAGAGGAGGGAGGGAGAGAGGGGATATGATAGAGACATACAAGTATCTTACAGGGAGGAACAGGGTGCAGTAATATACTATTTTTAAGCTAAAAAGAAGTTCCAGGACTAGAGGACATGGGATGAAGTTGGAGAGAGGATGATTCAGAGGAAATGTGAGGAAGAATTTCTTCACAGAATGGGTGGTGGACAAGTGGAACACCCTGCCAGACGAATTGGTGGGGGCTGAAACAATCACAGGATTTAAGAATGCATGGGCTAGACATAAATGAATTCTGGAGATCAGGGGTAAGGGGTAAGGGGCAACAGACTTCTAGGAGAACATAAACTGAACTTACAAACTCAAATGGGCAGACTGGGTGAGCCATAGGCCCTTATTTGCCAACACTGCCTATGTATCTATGTATGTATCTATGTAGCACCAGATTATTTGAGCCACAAATGGGCCCACGATCTCACCACAACCCAAAATCGGGGAGATTGGACCCAGATCTAAACTACAGCACATAGGGCGCATCCCCTGGACAATTCGCATAACATCCTCGAACTTCGGCAGGTCAAAGGAACTCCAGGAGGCCCGGGGTACCGTGGCCAAATGCCGACCAACAGCATCCCCTATAGAGTGTGTCTGGTGGATCTCTGATCTGATATTGGCCATCTTATTCACAAAGAATTGAGCGATCTCATCACACACCTTTTGTGAAAAAGTTCGATGGAGCTGAAGACAGGCTGGGTTGCACAGCCTGTCCACAGTTCTGAAAAGCTGAGCCAGTCAATTCTGAGTGACAGCGATCTCCCTGGACAGGAATTCTGCCTTCTTATGGGAGATCTCTGATTGGTAAAACTGATAATGCCCCACCAAACTAAGACAGTCAACTTCTAGAGCAGATTTCCACCAACAATGCTCTAAACACCATACCACATGTCACAACTCCCTAAGGGACTTATCAAACCACTGGGCCCAAGGGCAGAGAGAGAGGGGATGAACACGGACAGGAGCAATTGAGTCAAGAGCCGAGGAAATGGCCTGATTATACACAAGAACCATGGATTTATGCTGGCAACAGGAAACTCTGAGAGGTTCAACACCGCCATCAGGTCTTCAGGGCACACATCCCGTAAAGGGCAGTATGGAACTATCTCCACCAGGGCAGATCTATGAGAGGGAGCAAAAAAATTGAAGCCCACGGTGTAATGATCAGACTAACTGACAGGTTCTGCCACCAAATTAGAGGCCTTAATCCCCAGGAGAAAAAACAAATCCAAAGAGTGACCGTGATTATGAGTAGCTGAAGAAACAATCTGTGTGAAGCCCAGCGACATCATCAGCTGAAGGAAGTGTTGACCAAAAGATGAGAATTCGTCGTCGACCCAAGCATTGAAGTCACCCAGAACCATCAGTCTGGGCAACTCCAATGCCATATTGGCGACGAAGTCTGCCACTTCCTGCAGGAATCGTCTCTCGTCCCCTGGTGGACGGTAGATGAGGGCTATCCTGCAACCCACACCAGCTACTATAGTATACTCAAAGGATTTGGACTCCTCAACTTGTATGCCCATAAGCCCCAACCCGGTCTTGAAACAGACCACTACCTCCCCCCCCGCGATCCAGTCTTGGGCGGTGAATCACTGTGTAACAGGCTGGAGCCAGTGCCTCCAAAATGGGGCAAGCATTTCCATCCAGCCAGGTCTCGGTGATGCAAGCCAGATCAGGTTTTCCAACAAAGTTAGCAATAACAGCAGACTTGTTTTTAACAGATCTGGCATTGCACAACACCGCCTGAGTTTGACAGGGATCCTGAGCTGTCCCGAATACTTGCCTATCAAAACAGATGGTGCCCTTGGGTATGGGGACTATACATGGAGCGCCACATTCCAGACTCCATTTTGCCTCAGGGCATCTTCTGGACCTGACCAGCCCTAAATGAGAAGTCCGTTCCTTCGCCCTCCAATGTCTTTGCCCCCCACTGTACCCACCCCAATCCCTCCTACGTACACTACCAAGTGCCTGACAGCACTGGTAGATGGAAAATGGGAGGGGGGAATGGGCGGAGGGCGTAGATATCGGGGGACTATTAATGCACGACTGGGGAGACTAACCAGCACATAACACAAGCAGTAAACAAACTAAATACCAGACTCCTCAATAAAAATTATAATTACCTCATAAATGGATTACCCTAGATTACAAATAAACTAAAACCCACCCATAATTATACCTTTCTTAAAACACAACTATAAAAACATAATACAATAAAGAAAGAAATAAAAACAAGCTAATAAAACTTCTTCACCCCAGGACTTTCTCATAGCTCTGAGGAGAGAAAAAAGAAAAAAAAGAAAAAAAAAGTAGTACAATTCAAAACTAATTTTCATCCCAAAAGTCCTCTCACTACCAGTACTACTACTAACATTTAAAAAAAAATAAATATATATATATATATATATATATAAATAGTCCATTTGCAGTTTTAGGCACTCTCACTGCCGACGATGATTAGTTTTACACAGAATCCAACTATATAAGGATAGTGAGGCCCTCTCACCATACACACTTTCCTTCAAAAGATGAAAACAAGACTCGGTTAAAAGTAAAATGGCATTCCAATAACAAAAATCAAAATCCAAGCTACTCCAGTTTGTACATCCAGAGGGCAGCTGCATACAGTCTCGGTGCAAGTCCTTTCATTTAAACTTATGCCCACGATCGGGCTGCGAGTGGCCTACTGGACCACCAGGGATATTGGAATTCATTTATTTAAACATATGCCCGCGATCAGGCAATGGAGCACATTGCCGTGCTGTGCAGGGGGCGTCAGTCCCCGACGGCTGCTTCCTGGCAGGGCACCAGGCATAAGACTCCGGGGATCGGCGCACCTGCATGCAAATGGGGCCATAATGACATGCAGATGGCCCCATTTGTGCCTTGCTTACATTGTGGCCCCATTTGCATGTGCACTTTTGAATATCGCAGTTGTTGCACATAGCATAATGGAACTTGCGCTAGTGCATCCCCCTGCTCTACTCTGGCCACTTGCACTGGCACAGTGCCACTGCACCATGCACACTGCGGGTGGCCAGGGTGCGATATTCATCAGTGCTGTGCCATGGCGCAGCTCCGTTGAATATCACCCAGTCAACGCCCCTGCGCAGCCATGTTGCACTGCACCCAGGCTTGCGCCACAGCCTGGTGCAGTCTGAATATCCGGGCCAGTATATACAGTAAGAGAATAATATATATGGGAAGGGTGTCAACAAAGTAACTGAACATATGGGAAGAGTGTCAGTGAAGTAATGGACCATATAGGAAAAATTTAATGGAAGTAATTGGCCATGTGGTAAAACTCACTGAAGTAACTGACCATAGAGCTAAAAGTGTTACCAGAGTAATTGACCATACAGGAAAACTGTAGCAAAAGTAACTGACCACATGGGAAAAGGGTCACCGAGGTTACAGACCATATTAGAAAAGTGTCACCAAAATAACTGAACTAAGATAAACAGTGTCTCCCAAGGTTCCCTTTTTTATTTTCTTCTAAAGAGGTAAAGATTTAAGGAGTCAGGTGGTGGTCTCACTGTCAGATAACTTTTATTGCAAATGAAGAAAAAAGTGGGCCTCTGCCCCTTTAAAAGTATGTGCACATAATCCACTTCCTATACCTTTTCATCTTTTTTTATTTTTCTTTCTTAATTAATTCCTTGTCTTTACATTCCAACCATCTTTATGCATATTTTCCTTCCTTGTAGCGCTCCTTGTATTACATACGTACCTTTCAGGACAATCCTGTCTCTTCTTCAGATAAATATGTGGAGCTGCTTTTCTCTGCTAAAACAAAACTAACACACTATTAGTATTTATTTTTATTAACTCTTTCTTATTAAATTTCACTTGTCAGGGGGAATTAACATGTCTGTTTTATTAAAGTCTGTCGTGATTCTTATATATATCTGGACTGTGTAGTAATTTACGGGCTGCACGCCCATTGGCTCACACTGTGGACCAGTGGGCGTACAACCTTCCATGATGGTGTCAGTTGGTGGGCGGCGGATGGCAGGTGGGTGGGGTGCTGCCGCCCACCACTGACCGGGTGAGCGGGTGGTGGGCCCAGTGGGCGGGTGGGAGGGGGGTACCGCTGGACCACCAGGGTTATTGGAATTCATGTATTTAAACTTATGCCTGATTGCATGAGTGGTCCACTGGACCACCAGGGATTTAGGACCTCTACTTTTTTGCAACATTTGCTCGCGATCGGGCTGAGAGCGGTCCACTGGACCACCAGGGATTTAGGAGGGTCATATTACTATGTGTGCCCACGATGGGGCATGGGGGGTGCCGCCAGGTGCAGCCGGAGCTCAGGTGGCCACCCACAGGTGGCAGCTGCTGTGTTGCACCCTGCAATATGGCAGCTCACCTGTGGGTGGCCAGCCGTTGTTCATTTTTTTTTTGGCTCACCTGTGTGCAGTGCAATTAGAGGTTGCACATACATGGGCTCAGCACATCCCGAGCTGAATATCTGGATGTGCGGAACATGCATGGGCATGCCCCCCCCCCACCTGTGCTGCATACATTACTGATGTGTTCCGACGCATCGGGATTTGTGCCAGGCACAATCCCCATTTGAATATTGAGCCAGGGCGCATCAGTGAGTTGCGCATGGCGCAACAGTGTTGTGCCACACGCAACTCTCCTGAATATCCAGGCCACTGTTTCTAAACTTGCAATGTATATATTCTGGTGTTTTCTCTGTATATTTATTATTGCATATCTTGCTTTTCTTGTAATGTATGTATATCTGATGTGGAGCCTTTGTAAAGGAGTCCTTGACTCAAAGGTTGTAATTCCAATTCCATCTATAAATAAATAAATATTAGAACCTGAATTTCAGTCTTTATGTTCCTGGTTGTCAAATATTCTGATGATTATGAATGTTAGATGATTATGAATGTTAAGAAGATTAAATTGATGCTTTTTGGTAGTTCATATATGCTTAAGAATAATTCATGTTTGGTAGTCCGTGATTGCCAAGGCAGTATTCTTGATCAGGTAAATGAGTTAAAACATCTTGGGGTCTTATTGAACCCTTGTGTGATCCTTCACTCTCAGGTTCTGTAAGTTGGCAGAGTAATAAATCAAAATATTGGTATGTTATGCAAATTTTAACATTTCTGTACATGTAATACACATCTTGCCATTGCTCTGGGAACCCTAATGCCTCATTTTGATTACATTTCTTGTTCATATTACAATTTGGGTATAACGGAGACTCACATTCTTACTGTTGCATACAATAATGTTTGCTGTTTTCGTTCTTGTATCTCTATTTGGAACTCATCACTGCACATTGTATTCCACCATTGGCTGGCTTTCCCTGAGGTTTAAGTTTATCTGCTCACTGGGCTGTATGGTTTACCAGGCTAATAATTCTGGTTTATCTTCCCCCTTATCTGATTTATTAACCATTTGTGGGATGATTACCAACTTAAGGTCCACCAGGGGTCTCACTTGGACATAATAACTCATAAGAACAACATGGTCTTAGTTCTTTTATTATTTCTGGGTCATTATTGTGAAATGGGTTACCTTTTTATTTACGTTCTGCAACCTCACTGTCAAGTTTTAAAGTGCATTTAAAGCTTATCTGTTATCCTTGAGTGTATGTCAGTGTAATATTTATTTTTTTATTGATTGTCTGTATTTATTTTTTTTGTTAGATTGAGTCTTTGTATTTATAATTGCCGGGGTCAGTCCTGAAAAAGGTCTTTACCCAGAGACCAAATCGGGTTAACAGATTTAAAATTAAAAAAAAAAATAAAAATGTTGCTTCCTCAGTGGCCCTTTTCCTATATGATCAGCTACATCGGTGACCTTTTCTAATATGGTCTGTTATTTTGATAACATTTTTCTCTTCTGGTCCGTTACTTTCACAACACATTTTCCAGATGGTCAGTTACTTTGGTGGAACTTTTCCCATATGGTCATTTATTTCAGTGACAGTTTTCCCATTCAGTCAGTTACTTCAGTGACACTCTTCTAATATGACTAGTTACTTTGATGATACTTTTCCTATATAGTCAGTTACTTCAGTGATGCTTTTCCCATATGATCTGTTAATTTGGGTAACATGTTTCCCTTATAGATAGTTCCCTCAGTGACACTCTTCCCATGTGTTCAGTTACCGCCATGGCAGTTTTCATATAGGGTCAGTTACTTTAGTGACACCACTTTTCCCATGAGGTCAGTTACTATGGTTACACTTTTTCAATATGCAGAAAGAAAGACTCATCCAGTACAGCCCCGAATCCTCAAACACATAGAGAAATTTTTCCAACGTGGGGTGAGCCTAAGTCCTGTAGATAGCTGACGCCATATAATTAAAAGAAACAATACTGGATATGATAAGGTCCACTCTCCCCTATAGTCCAAATGAAAGAGTCTTATAAAAATAGTGTTCAAATAGTTTATTCATGTATCTTCCAGACTAATATTCAACGTTTCGGGATATACCCTTCATCAGGACACTGGTCAAATTTATGTTGAAGTTTATAATCAAGTATCAGATATTTTCTTATACACAGATGTTAGGTTCTATGTTTGACTCCCCCTTACAGCCACTACATTCATGAAATTTTGTCTTCTAAACTCTTTAAACCATCACCGAGTTCAAGTTATATTGTTTTCCAATAATTCAAGTGGCAAGTCTGGTGTCTGTTCTGAGGGAGTAAGCTTCAGTGACACTCTTCCCATGTGTTCAGTTACCTCCATGACAGTTTTCATTTAGGGTCAGTTACTTCAGTGACACCACTTTTCCCATGTGGTCAGTTACTACGGTTGCACTTTTTCAATGTGGTCAGTTACAACAGTGATGCTTTCCCTCATATGGTCAAGTACTTCAACACTTTTCCTATACGGTCATTTACAGTCATTACACTTGTACTGTATGGTCATTTACTGTGGTGACACTTTTCCCATATGGTTAGTCACTTTGGTGACACTTTTCTCATATGGTCACTTACCTTGTTGACACTACAGGAGGTAAGGAGATGTAAAGCTTTACTATGAGCATCTGTTTAAACCCATGGGTTTAGAGACTCGAGAAGTTACTTTCAGATTTCCTTTTGTGGGTTTGTGAGATGCCGCAGTTCTCTTTGCATTTGTATTAATAAGTGTGCAAATACAGTATTACTTTCAATAAAAACCCTGTAGGTTTGAGAATACTGTAACTGTTTTTTTTTTTTAAACTGTAACCTTTGAAACTGTAGCCACTCAACGTTCCTGCATGTTCCAAGACCCATGTAAGCACCCTTCAGAGAGGAGGAAGGAAGTGAAGGGAAAGAGAAAGTCCAAAGGTCGTAAGAAGGAGATATCATCACAGAAACGAAAGGAGGACAAACCACTGCACATCAGGCCAGACAAGGTGAAGAAAAAGGAGCCGAGTTCAAAGAAGGTGGCAAGGACAAAGCAGCCAAAGGCCAAAGCAGGTGAGCATTTACATATAGTGTAATAATGCAGGTGAGCAATGTGTATCTATGTGTGTAAATGTGTGTATATATGTGTATATATATATAAATATATATATATATATATATATATATATATATATATATATATATATAGAGCAAAACTCCATTTAATGCATTAGTTAGGGTTGATCCACAGCAAAAACTGAGGAATTATCTGTTAGGGTTGAAAACCCCCTTGGACCCCCCCACCCCCAACCGGCATTGGGGTGCGCGTTGGGATTCACCCTAACTCTCACCCCATGACATGTGTAAAGCAGCAGAAGTATAGGAGAATGGGTGAGAGTTAGGACCCACGATCCCAATGCGCACTCCCAATGCCGGGTTGGGGGTGGCGGGTCCATGGGGGTTTCAACCCCAACAGCGAATTTTCACTTTTGTCGCTGTGTAACAACCCAACTCATGCATTAAACGGAGTTTTGCCTCTAATTTCCCTTCTTTTGAGAATGATAACAGAAATAGTGAATGTAATGCGCTCCCGCAGCGGGAAGGGCCCCGCGTCCCGCCACATGATGTGTTGTGGCATACTAACAGGGACAGCAACGCAAACAGAAATGCTAACAGTGGCGCACATGGTAACACAAGCACGAATGAGAACAAAAGGGTAACGCACATGGTGGCGTAGACGGGAACGATCTGCCACGTGATGTGTTGTCACATAGTAACATGGTGCCTGCAAACAGAAATGTCAATGGGCATGGTGATGTAAAGTGAAACAGTAAGATAAACAGTACTGTAGACAGAAATGGCAAAAAATAACAGAAACGCAAGCGCAAATGAAAACGCATAGGATAACGCACATGGTGGCGCAGACGTCAATGGTAAGTGAAACCGGTACGGATCCGCAAGCGGAAAGGGCAACAGTAACAGTAATGTAAGCGCACAGGCTGGTTTTCCCCAAAACCTGCATTGAGAAAGACAGTGAGTACAAATAATGTATGCAAAATAATGAGTATCGGCGAGGAAAATGAGATCTTGGAATACTAAATACATTATATCTCAGGAACCGTACGACGTAGGAAAAAAATGTAAAAGTCATATTATTTACAACTGTCCTGGCTAATTTGGATCTCTAAGAAATTTTCCGACGAAAAGTCCGTATCTCGCACCGTTTCCGAGATACGGGCCCTGAAAGGCGCGGTGAATGCCGTAATGTTATCCTATGGGAAAAAAAGGAAAGTTCGGAGCGCCATAACTTTGCCTCCCTGTAATGTTTTTTCACCAAACTACTGAAAGGCACATCTGCGGGCTGTTGGCTGTCTTCCCTTCAAATTTCAGGAAAAAAGACCAAACCGTTATTTTGCAGCAGGGTGCCAAAGGATTCCTGTAATGCTTCGGGCGCCGTAATGTTATCCTATGGGAAAAACTGTCAACTTTGAGTGCCATAACTTTGCCGCGGTAATATTTTTCAATACAACACTGAAAGGCACATCTGTGAGATGTCGGCCAAGGCCACCTCCAAATTTCAGCCCAAAACTCCCAATGGTTATTTTGCAGTGCAGTGCCAAAGAATTGCTGTCATTTTCCCACAGACTAGAAAATTACTGTCGCACTTGCGAAAAGTCATAGGGAAGTTGATACTTTCGTGAGAAATCTAGCAATTTGCTAGTAGTACTTTTTCCAGAAATTTGAAAACATATTTCTGGGGTGTTTTACCACAAAATAAAGACATGGCAAGCATCCTCAGGGCCCGAATAGCTAAATACAAAAAGAATTACGTTGTAGAGGGTCTCAAATTTAAATGCCAACCATTTTCTGATCACCAACCGAAAACAAAATGGTGGATTCTGAAAGTAACAGGCCCATTTGCAAAGTAAAAATGCATTTGCGACACTGTAGAACTTTTGTTAACTTTTCCCATTGACTTATAATGGAAACTGTTTTCGAATAACTTTTGAACCGCTTAATATTTTTCACCAAATCTTGAAAGGCACATCGGGGACCCGCCTGCATGTTCCTAATTTCGGGCCGATCATGCAAACCGTATGACCTGTATCTTGAAACCTTAGAATTCAGAAAAAGCATAAGCAGCATACAGATCCAGCTTAATAACTCCGCAACCAGATATCCGATCAGTATGAAACTTGGCAGATCCCAAGGCCTATGGGTATTGATCGTACATTCCAAATTTCAGGCAAATCCATCTAACGGTTGCAAAGTTATTGAGGTGCAAAGTTTTGGGTTTAACATGGAAATGGCTCCTCAACTCTAACTATGGTAGCACTACCGTGCTACCAATATATATATATATATATATATATATATATATACTGCAATAATGATTGAGGGTAATGTTGAAAATGTGTACTGGAGAATAATGGTGGGGAGAGGGAGAAGCATTTTGTCTGGAATTTCTAACATGGGAAAGGAAACAGCAAAAGAACCAGCTCCACCGATCCCTCATGGGACAAAGTGGGGGAACTGGAGCAGAAATCAAATAAGAATACATGGCCAAAGCAGCCAAAGGACCATGCAGGTGAACAAGTAGAGGAGAATATATCAATCATTGGGTATAATATTGAAACATGTTTACAGGAGAATACTGGGGATGGGGGGGGTGAGAGGAGATGCTTCTTGTGTTTCACTGGTAGAGACATTTTAAATGTGAAGTTATACCAAATAAAAATAATAAACAATTGCAATGATTACAAAATTACAACTGAATAGTTTCCTATAGACCTGAGAAATGCCCCCTGAATGACTCCCCGGAGGACGCCCTTCTACCATATGGATCTCGTGCAGGAGTAGATACAGGACACAGTTGTAGAGCAAGCAAGGCAATGTGGACTGTAAGATGTATGGGAATAGGAGGAGAACTCATGCAGGAGTAGGTGTAGTATGCAGCTGTACAGCAAACAATGCAAGGTGGAATGGCAGATGTATGGGTCTAGTAGGGGAACTCATGCAGGAGTGGGTTCAGGATGCAGTTGTACAGCAGCAAACAGCAAAGTGGAACAGCAGATGTATGAGTCTAGTAGGGGAACTCATGCAGGAGTGGGTTCAGGATGCAGTTGTACAGCAAACAAAGCAAAGTGGAACAGCAGATGTATGGGTCTAGTAGGGGAACTCATGCAGGAGTATGTATTGGATGTAGCTGTACAGCAAACAAGGCAAGGTAGACTTGCAGATGTATGGGACGAGTAGGGAAGCTCATGCAGCAACAGGTGTAGGGTGTAGCTGTATTGCAAACAAGGCAAGATGGAATGCCAAATGTATAGGCCTCATAGGGGAACTCATGCAGGAATAGGCGCAGGATGCAGCTGTACAGTAAACAAGGCAAGGTGGAATGGCAGATGTATGGGACTAGTAGGGGAACCCATGCAGGAGTATGTGTAGGATGCAGCTGTACAGCAAACAAAGCAAGGTGGAATAGCAGGTATATGGGTCTAGTAAGGGAACTCATGCAAGAGTAGGTGTTGGATGCAGCTGTACAGCAAACAAGGCAAAGTGGAATGGCAGATGTAATGCCCTAGAAGGAGAATTCACATAGGAGTAGGTACAGGATGCAGCTGTACAGAAAACAAGGCAAGGTGGACTAGCAGATGAATGGGACTAGTAGGGGAACTCATGCAGCAGTAGGTGTAGGATGCTACTGTACAGCAAACAAGGCAAGGTGGAATGTTAAATGTAAGGACATAGTGGGGAACTCATACATGAATAAGTTTGTGATGCAGCTGTATGTCAAACAAGGCAAAGTGACTGGTAGCTATATAGTCACAGTAGGGGAAGCTCATGGAGAACTAGGTGTAGAATACTGCTGTGCAGCAAATAAGGCAAGATGGTGTAGCAGATGTATGGGCCTAGTAGGGAAACTCATGCAGGAGTAGGTGAAGGATGCAGCTGTACCAAACAAGGCAAGGTGGAATGGCATATTTATGGGCCTAGTACGTAACTCATGCAGGAGTAGGTATAGGATGCAGCTGTACAGCAAAAAAGTCAAGGTGTAAAGGCAGATGTGTGGGACTGGTAGGGGAACTCAGGCAGGAGTGGGTTCAGGATGCAACTGTATAGCAAACAAGGCAAGGTGGATTGGCAAATGTATGGGACTGATAGGGGAACTCATGCAGGAGTAGGCGTAGGGTGAAAGTTGTACAGCAAATAAGGCAAGGTGGAATGGCAGATGTATGGGCCTAGTACAGGAGCTCATGCAGGAGTAGGTCTAGGTTGCAGCTCTACAGCAAACAAGGCAGAGTGGAATGGCAGATGTGTGGGCCTAGTACAGGAGCTCATGCAGGAGTAGGTGTAGGATGCAGCTTTATAACAAACAAGACAAGGTGGAATGACAGATATATGGGCCTAGTGCTGGAACTCGTGCAGGAGTAGGTGTTGGATGCCTCTGCACAGCAAACAAGGCAAGGTAGAATGACGGATGTATGGGACTAGTAGGTGAACTCATGCAGGAGTATGTGTAGAATGCGCTGTACACCAAACAAGGTAATGTGAAATGGCATATGTTTAAGCCTAATAGGGGAACTCATGCAGAGGTAGGTGTAGGGTGCAGCTATAAAGCAATCAAGCAAGGTAGAATAGCGGATATGTGGGTCTAGTAGGGAAACTCATGCATGAGTAGGTATAGGATGCCACTGTACAGAAAACAAGGCATGGTGGAATGGCAGATGAATGAATGAATGAATGAAACTATTTGTAAAAGTGTCTTTCCAGAACCAATGCACTGGACATAAGCAAAACAAATAAGAATTTAAAACACACATCAGTCAGAATGTTAAAATCCATAAAAGTACCAGATCATAAAACATCAATTTCAATAAGATCTGAGTGTACCAGATTAAATATTCAGTTCAGGAACTATCTGGGTATGCTATATTAAACAAGCGAGTTTTTAATGCAGTCTTGAAACTCTGGACAGTCAGACAATCTCTTACCCATCGAGGTAGACAATTCCACAGGGTCTGGGCCACAAAAGTGAAGGATCGGGCCCCCAATGTCTTTAAACAAACCCTGGGAATCTCTAGCAATCCCCCATCGGTGGATTAGAGAGGACGGAAGGGGCGGTAAGGACAAAGAAGATCTTGCAGGTAATGGGGTCCCTGGTTGTGTAGGGCTTTATAGGTCAGTAACCCGACCTTGAAGGTGATCCGCCACTGTATTGGCAGCCAGTGCAGTCCACAGAGCACAGGTGTTATGCGACTGGTTTTAGAAGAACCAGTCAATAGCCTGGCTGCCGCATTCTGCACTAACTGCAAGTGGCAGATGTCAACCCCTGGTAGCTCTAGGTAAAGGGTATTGCAGTAATCAAGGCATGAGGTTACGAAGGCGTGGACCAACGTTGGAAGATCATCAGAAGGAACCAGATGCTTCACCTGAGATTTAAGGGTTATGCCATCATCAAAAATAACACCCAGGTTCTGCACCCAATCTGAGGTAGTCAGTTGAACACCCCTGAGCCAAAGACCAGAAGGTTGTCCTGCCAACAAACCCACCTCCCAACGATCTGGGTCCACAACCAACACCTCAGTTTTAGCCGGATTCAACAGCAGCCAGTTGGCACTCATCCAGTCCTGGTTCTTAGACAGACAGTTGTTAAATACCGACAGGATCACATCTTGTCCAGGCACAATGGACATATACAACTGAGTGTCTTCTGCATAACAATGAAAACTCAGACTGCAACGCCTAATGATCTCTCCCAACTGCAGCATGTACACTGCGAACAACATGGGTGACAAGATGGAGCCGTGCGGTACCCCACAGGATAGGGAGAGAAGGGCTGAAGAATGAATTCTAGACATCACTCTCTGAGTCCTACCCTCGAGGAAAGATTGAAACCATCTGAGGATCATTCCCGATAGTTCACAGATGAACCACAGGTGCTCCAGCAGCACACCATGATCCACACTGTCAAACACTGCAGAGAGAGATCAAGGAGGAGCAAGATAGAACAAGTCCTCCAATCTCTTGCTATTAGGTCATTTAGCACCCGAACAAGGGCCGGCTTGGTACTATGCCTCTTCCTAAATCCCGACTGGAGAGAATCGAAGATACTGTGGCTGGACAAATGATCATCCAGCTGCAGAGCAACCACTTTCTCAATAACCTTACCCAAAAAGGGTAGGTTAGAGACAAGTCTGTAGTTAGCCAGACAGTCTGGGTCAAGGGAGGATTTTTTTAAGGAGGGGTCAAACAACCACCTCCTTTAGGGGATCCAGAAAGACCCCTCTTTCCAATGACCTCCAGACTATCTTGGCTAGGACTTGACCAATTTCATCTACGCACCCTTCAAGAAGGCACGTAGGGCCCGGGTCCAAACTACAGCTTGTTGGCCGCAAAGTCTGGATGACCCTCATGATATCCATGATTTCCAGCTGGCTGAAGTCAGACCACGTCAGCTGGGCACTCGCCACCTCCCACCAACCTCAGCAGTGCCCACTAGAGAGAGCCGGACAGATCCCGGACCTGATGGTGGCAACCTTATCTGCAAAGAACAGTGCAAACTCATCACATTTCTCTTGTGCAAAAGCTGAAGACAGATTGGATTGCACAATCTGTCCATGGTCCAGAAGAGCCAAGCTCGTGAGTTCTGTGCAATGGCAGTCTCCCTGGACAGGAACTCTGCCTTCTTATGGGTAATTGCCGATTGATAGACCATATAACGGTCCATCAGTTTGTCTGTCACACTCCAGGCCTGATTTCCACCAGCCCCTCTCTAGCCTTCATCCCACCATCCTCCTCTCCTTCAAGGTCCAATCAAACCAGGGGGACCTTGGGCAAAGAGTGAGTGGGTGAACACAAAAAGGAATTATGGAATCCAGGGCCTCTGTCACTGCCTTATTATAGGCTATTACTAGTTTTCCTGGATACGTGCATTCACTTGGTATATTCGATAGGTCAAGCACCACCATCAGGCCATCCGGGGTCACCCCCTTTCAAGACCATCTCCATAGGGGCAGGCCTATTGGGGGAGCCATAATACTGAACCCCACAGTGTGACGGTCAGACCACCCGACTGGCTCCACCACCAAATCGGAGATCTCCATCCCCAGAAGGAACACCAAGTCCAATGAATGCCATAAATGTGGGTCGCAAAGGTAACAACCTGTGTAAGGCCCAATGAACTCATTAGTTGGAGGAAGTCCTGGCCAAATTGCAAGAGTTCATCATCATCAACCCAGGCATTGAAATCCCCCAGGATCAACTATCTTGGGGATCCCAACACTACATCGACGATGTAGTTTGCTAATTCCTGCAGAAAAACTTTCCCATCCCCTGGTGGATGGTAGATGAGAAGTATTCTACACCCTACACCCGTGCCTACGATACATTCAAAGGAGTTGGTGATGCCTACTGGAACCTCTGTAAGGTCCAGTTCCAGTCTAGAGCAAATGGCTACACCCCCACCCCTACGATCCGTTCTCGGATGGTGCATCACTGAGTACCTGGCTGGAATTGCTGAAGCCAACACTGGGCCAGCATTTTCATCCAGTCAGGTCTCTATGATGCAAGCCAGGTCCGATGACCTGACAAGATCCACTATTAAAGCAGTGTTGTTCTTAATGGACCTGGCATTGCATAGCACTGTCTTGAGTAGGATGAGCAACCAAGGAAGACCGCATCACTTGCCTCCTCAAAGCAGAACCCTTGGGTATGGGAACCAGGCAGGGAGGACCCCTTTCCTGGACACATTTTGCTCCAGGGCATCTCCTTGTTCCTACCACCCCAATTTGCCCTCACTTTTCCAATTCCCCTTCCAGCCCAACTCCCCCGCCCCTCTTCCTCCTCCTATCTCCAGTGCCCGACACAACCTATATGCTTCCGGGGATAGCAAAGGACAGTTAAAAGGGCGGAGGTCCCTGGGCCTGGTAGGGGAATAGTGCCTGACCATCATCACACCTTCTCAGCACATCCTGACAAACAGACAGCGTACCAACCAATTAGACAAAACCAGATAATATACATATAAATTAAATAACCCCAACCAACCACCCATAACCCCACAACAATTAAAAACTTAAATTAGTATAATACACCAAAATTATAAACATATACATAACTTAATATAATTAGAAAAAAATCTTAAATGACCCCCCAAAAAAAGTCTGGTCCAAAGAATTATGTATTGATAGTCCATAGAGCTCCCACCACGTTAGGACAAAGACTGGCTCTCTTCAAGTCCTTAAAGAAGTGTGTACTCCAAGGTCAAGAGATTTCAAAATAACAAAATAAATTTGAAACAGTTTTACCCAGAAGCTCCCACCTCCAGGGAAACTACAGAGTCACTGCACAGTTAGTTCATTAGCTCTCACCACCAGATACTAACATAATCCATAGACTCTCACCACCATGAAGTGTTGGAAATGTGCAGAATAACAATGTCCATACCATTTAGAAAAGAACTCAGAGTCTGGGAACCAGTTTAAATTAGAAGACAATACAAAAAGGGGTACAAATCACTCCGTACCACCAGTTGAGTCAAAAATGTACCTGCAGTAATCAAACTTTAACTCACCACAGTAGCCAGGGTAATAGAGCAAGCTGAGAGATCACATAGGAGGCAGTTCAACCAAGCCTGGAGCTCCAGAAATAAGAAGCCACTCCACATAGACCCGAACTCTGGACATCTCTTCTTGCTGCAGAAGGCCCCTCCTGGACCCTGGAATCTCCTCTGGCTCTTGCCACCGCCTCAACCACTCACCAGCAGCTGCACAGCATACCAGAAGTGCCGCAAATGCAGCCGCTCACTGATGCTAACACTGCAGCACATCACCAGATCAGGGACAGGGGACCAGGACAGGGCACTCCTTAGCACTTTCCACTTCTGCACCTGGGTCACAAAGGTGCTCCTCTCTCACCAGTCCATTTGGGAAAGTCTCCTGGTTCCAACCGCTCAACTCTGCTTTGCCTCCGGCTGCTTTACTTCCAGCTCAGTCAAACTCCCAGGCTATTCTCCTTAACTCTGGCAACAAGACCACAGAGGAGCAAAAAATCACTTCCTCCAATCCAACTGCAGGTAACCAATTTTGTGAAAGACTAGAATAGTACAAATCGGGATGCTAGTTGCACAAGCATGTCTCCTGTTCCATCTTTATCAGCCCCAGACTTCAAACCAAAATCACAAAATTTAAATAATAAATCTGATGAAAACAAACATGAAAAAACAAAATAAACTGCTAATAACAATTTAAATAAAACAAAAAATGAAACTCCCTAACTGCTAATCTTAAGGTCAGCTCAGCGTAGCCGCCATCTTGCACCCTTGGGATGTATGGGCTTAGAAGGGGAATTCATGCAGGAGTAGGTGTAGGATGCAGCTGTACAGCGAGCCAGACAATGTAGAATGTTAGATGTAAGGACAGATGTATGGGCTTGGTCATATCAGATGACCTTAAGGTAGGCAAGCAATGTGAGAAGGCAGTAAGGAGAACTGGGGGGATACTGGGATGCATAGGGAGAGGCATCACCAGTAGAAAACAGGATGATGTTATCCCTCTGTACAGACAGTTGGTGAGATCCTATCCGGAGTTCTGCATTCAGTTCTGGAGACTCCATCTCCGCAAGGACATAGACAGGATGGAGGCTGTCCAGAGGAGGGCAAGTAAAATGGTGCAGGGTCTGCAACAGAAGCCATACAAGGAGAGACTAAAGGAGCTTAATATGTATACCCTTGAGGAAAGGAGAGAGAGTGGGAACTTGATAGAAACTTTTAAGTACCTCAAGGGAATCAACAAAGTCCAAGAGGAGAGCATGTTTCAGAAAAAGAGATGTGCAAGAACAAGAGAACACAATGTGAAGATGGCTCAGGGGCAACATGAGGAAATATTTTTTTCATGGAGAGTGGTGGACGCATGGATCTGCCTTCATGAGGAGGTAGTGGAGTCAAAAACAGTGGGTGAATTCAAGAACGCATGGGACAGCCATAGGGCAATTATAGTTGGGGGGAGTAGGAGGAAGTAGGCTGTTGGTTAACTAGAATTTGCAGCTTATCCAGTAGGTAGGGAAATGGGCAGACTGGGTGGGCCAAGAGGTCCTTATCTGTTGTCAAAGTCTGTGTTTCTAGTATGGGAATTCATGCAGGAGTAGGTGTAATATGTAGCTGTACAGCAAAAAAGTCACAGTGGCATGGCAGATGTATAGGACTATTAGGTAACTTGTGCAAGAGTAGCTGTAGGATGCAGCTATACAGCAAACAAGGCAAGGTGGGGTGGCAGATGTATGGGCCTAGTAGGGGACTCATGCAGAAGTATGTGTAGGATGCTGCTGTGCAGCAAACAAGGCAAGGTGGGATGGCAGATGTATAGGATTAGTAGGGGAACTCATGCAGGAGTATGTGTAGGTTGCAGCTGTACAGCAAACAAGGCAATATGGAATGGCTGATGTATGGGCCTAGTGGGATAACTCATGCAGGAGTAGGTGTAGTATGCCACTGTTCAGCAACAAGGCAAGGTGGAATAGCAGATGTATGGGCCTTGTAGGGGGAACTTATGCAGGAGTAGGTGTAGGATGCAGCTGTACAGCAAACAAGGCAAGGTGGAATGGCAGATGTATGGGCCTAGTAGGGGAATGGTGTGAAGTTCAGTTTCAGTGGATGAATTGCCCTAGTAGGGGAACAGCATGGAATTCAGTTTTAGTTGATTATTGATCTAGTATGGGAACAAGATGAAGTTCCTATTCAGTGGATGCTAGGTCCTAGTAGGGGAACGGGTGTGTAGAAAATACAAAATCACACATGCCCCCACAATGCAAAGCATCATGGGCTGCATATGCAAATCACCACAGAATGTTATGCTGGTCCAACTTTAAGCAGAATTGCATGGTGCCGAAAGGCCTCTCACATAGTTTGCAAAGGGTGCTAACAGAAGACATAGACACGTGTTTCGTCGTGTTTCGTCGAACAGTGTGTTAATTCAGATTCACTAGATGTACAAGCCTAGCAGAGGAACAGTATGAAGCGCAGTTTCATTTGATGTTTTGGTCTATTAGGGCAATGGTGTAAAGCTCAGTTTCGGTAGATGTATGGATTTAGTAGGGCAACATTGTGAAGTTCAGTTTCAGTGGGGGCATGGGCCTAGCAGGGGAATGGTGCAGTGTTCAGTTTTGATGGATGTATGAGCAAGGTACCTAGAATTCTGTGACCGAAGAATTTTGAGCAGTACTTGTAACCTACCGCAGAGAAACAGAAACATAGAATTTGACGGCAGATAAGGACCTCTTGGCCTACCCAGTCTGCCCATTTCCCTACCTAATGGATAAGCTGAAGATCCTAGTTAACCAGCAGCCTACTTCTTTCTACCCCCAACCCCTAGAATTGCCTTATGACTGTCCCATGCATGCTTGAATTCCACCACTGTTTTTGACTCCACAACCTCCTCCGGAAGGCCGTTCCATGCATCCACAACCCTCTCTGTGAAAAAATACTTCCTTAAATTACCTCTGAGCTGCCCCCATCTTCAAATTGTGCCCCCTTGTTCTTGCATACCTCTTTTTTTGAAAGATGCTACCCTCTTGGACTTTGTTGATTCCTTGAGGTACTTGAAAGTTTCTACCATGTCCCTCCTCCTCCTTTCCTCGAGGCAGCCATATTAAGCTCCTCAAGTCTCTCTTCATATGCCTTCCAGTGCAGACCCTGCACCATTTTAGTTGCCCTCCTCTGGACAGCTTTCCATCCTGTCTATGTCTTTGTGGAGACTGGGTCTCCAGAACTGCATGCAGTACTCCAGACGGGATCTCACCAGCTGTCTGTACAGAGGGATAATAACTTCCTGTTTTCTACTGTTGATGCCTCTCCCTATGCATCCCAGTATCCCCCCAGCCCTCCTTGCTGCCCTCTCACATTGCTTGCCCACCTTTAGGTCATCTGATATGACTACCCCCAGGTCCCTTTCCATTTTTGTTGTTGTTAGTATCTCACCCCCCATTGTGTACTCTTCCTCCGGGTTTTTGTTTCCCAGGTGCATTACCTTGCACTTCTTAGCATTGAATCTAAGCTGCCATACATTTGACCATTCTTCTAACCTTGCCAAGTCCCTTCTCATCCTTTCTACCCCACCTTGTGCATCAACTCTGTTGCAGATCTTTGTGTCATCTGCAAAGAGACATACTTTTCTTTCCAGTCCCTCTGCAATGTCGCTTATACAGGCATTGAAGAGGACCGGTCCTAATACTGAACCCTGCGGTACCACACTAGTAACCCCTCTTTCTTCAGAGTGGACTCCATTTACTATTACTCTATGTGTCCTATTCTCCAGCCAGTTCTTTACCCAGGCTGTCATCTTGGGACCCACTCCCAGGCTGGCTAACTTGTACAGTATATTTATCTTTTGTGTGGGACTGTGTCAAATGCCTCGCTAAAGTCTAGGTAGGCCATGTCTACAGCTCCTCCCTGATCTACTACTTTGGTCACCCAGTCAAAGAAATCTATCAGATTTGTCTGGCATGACCTTCCCGCTGTGAATCCATGCTGCCTTGGGTCCTGTGCCCCTCTGGCCTCTAGATACTTGACAGTATCTTCATTGCCACATAATTCACTGTTCTTGGTGATTCTTTATTAATATTTCCAGTTTAACCATAGTGCCTGGTTCTCTTCCCCTCCTTTTATATCCAAAACTCCTCTATGCTCAGCATGTGATGTTATCAGTGCTATCGCATCATATAGTAGCTAAAGGCAGGGCTGCATTCTGCCACAGAAATGAATAGTCCCTTATCTACCGCACCTCCCACTCTCAGAGGAAGTGGCACAGCGCATCAGGTACTGTGATATTTGCTCAACCTGTAGCACAGTCTAATAACATTTTCATTCTTAAGTTCAGTGGAGTAACCAGCCTTTTAAAAAGTGTACGCACAAGTCAACGACTCCACCCAACTGGCTGAGGGTCTGGGGGCCGTCTATGCCCCCTCAAAATGTTGGCATTTTTTATGCTTTCTGCTGCATTTTGGGGCCAACTGTGGGAGTATACAGTACCCTTGTACCACAGCTTTTTTATATACCAGTCTCACTGTTCTGGCCACTGGTGGCTGCATAGTTTGATTTGGCACCTACTACTGATTAAGCCACCCTTGCATTGCAGACATATACAGTACTTATGTGACCTGTACTGAATTTAATGACCACGTGGCGCTCAGCAGACTGGGGTCAGATCGTCAGAGCAGAAGAAAAGACAGTCTGGCATCGGTGACTGTTGCGGAGCAAGAAGTGACACAAACTGTGTGAGACTTAAACCAGTGGCTCTCCATCCTCTTCAAGTCCACACTCTCTCTCTCGCCTGACTCAAGACAACAAAATGGTGATTTGACTCTCAGGGATAGTCATGGTGATACTATACTAGTCCTGCCATTAGTAAGCTAGCAGCCAGTGAGAAAAATTGCAGTAACTGGTTGGTGAAGCAAAGAAACATGTGGACAAAAACCAGGGGTGCAGTTAGCCTTTTTGACAGGGGGCAAAGACTGATAAAAGTCCTGGTTGTCTGAAGAAAGACAAAACCAATAGGCTAGGGGTCTGGGGGCTGCCTAAGCCCCCATAAGCTGTTAGAATTTAGATGCATTCTGGTGCATTTTGAGGGTCATTTTGAAACTTTTTGGCTGCTTTTAAAAGTTCCTCTGACTCATTGCAAGCAACAGATATCATTACCAAAATGACTAACTTCACTGCTGCTAGGGTTATCACTTTTGTTGCCACTTTTGAGCAGCTGCAGAGCAAGCAGAACTTCTTAATTTTTTGGTAAGTTGTAACAGGGAAAACATATTTTTGTCCATGCTGAACTGTAAAATGAAAATCTAGCATGTATTCTTATAAAATCAACCCTAAGGAAAAATGTTGGAAAACAATAGGCAAAATCCTGAGGATCAGCTTACTTTATGTCATGTCACAGCCTAACAATAAAAGTTTAAACTACAAAACAACACTACTTAAATAATAAGCAAGAGCTAGGGCGTTTCATGAGGAATTACATGACTCCACTGAAAAATCAAGTGCTTGAGGCACTGTCTGGGTCTGGCACCCATCAATGGCCGAACACATCAACAGCTCAGCGGGTCATTAATTCCCCAACACATGCTCTGAACATTTGGACAGTACTGTACTGATACAGGATTCGGCAGCAAAGCATCCAACTGGTTTGAGTTTGGTTTCCTGTCAAGCTGCCTCACAAAAAATGTTTCCCCCTCCCCAGTAGGGCTGATCAGCTGGCTGAGACATGACTGGGAAATCTGAATTAAAAAAAATAAATAATTTATCAGGAACACTCCAATCCTGGACAGGAATGTTCCCAATAAACTGTGTATTTTTTTTTTTTTATTCAGACCTTGTCCTCTATAGTTGGTAATTGCTGGGGTATAAGAACAGAGGGGTAAAGGAGAGAGGTTGGGTATAAACATGAGTTAATTAATCATCTAGAATTTATCCTAGAGCATACAACACAATGCACAAACCAGAAACTTTAAATTGCCCTGCTCAGATGAAAGATTTCATTTTCTGTCGGGTCCTGCCTCCACCTATTTGTGCAGTTTATTTGTCCAGGAAAGACCAGCTGAGATGTACTTTATCATTTCCAGTGGGGTGCTGCTGCACTACTACTTAGTTTTTACAATGTATTTCTGAGGATAGCCCCACTTATATGCCTCTATTTTTTTAATTTTTTTTTATTTAGTTGTTTAACCAGGTATAGCACACTAAGCTGAAAGCTTTTTTACAGGAGCGACCTGGGAGCACAAGGAGGTTAAGTGACTTGCTCAGGGTCACACAGTATGCAAGTGGAAGCTGTGGGATTCAAACCCAGGTCTGGTCTGCTGGATATCACCAGATTTGCAGCTCAGAGTCTTAGACCACTGCGCTATATTGCCTTTTTGCAATGTCCTGCTTGTACTCAGTAATGAAAGTAAGCCCTTTTGTAAATCCGGCTCCCATGCTACGCACATAACTGCAGGTAAAGTTGAACCAATGCCTTGCATAAACACAAGTATTATTACTTCATTCAATTAGTATTTTGCCCACAGTCCATCTATGAAACCCAACACATCGTTTGCCTTTTTCATTACAGCCAGACGATGGGTGGAGTCCTTTGTGGGGAGTTTTTAATACATTATAAATCTTTCTTGCTGACTGACTCTGCTGCCATAGTACCATCTCTACATTTATCAAATAGTCTGTTTATTGGTTCTTTCTCTGCACACACAAAAAACTGTTACCCAGATCTCAGGTTTCCAAATCTCTGTGTCTGCTCCAACTACTAGATCAGGGGCCAATGATCCACCACTTTCAGTGAAACATTGAGAGAAGAGGTATGCAGTGGACAGCTTCAGATGGCTTCCCCCGCCCCCCTGGCAGTGTTTAGCCTCTTGCTCACTGTCATTACCCCCCATCTTTAGCCCTTTACATTTACAGAGCAATACTTACCCAATCTGGTATTCGTTTATCTGTGCTGGAAGGCAGCTGCATGGAAGAACAGTACACTTACACTCCTCCTGAGAGTCCCGACCAGTGACCCCGACACACGGGAACAAACAGACAGCGTGAAGGGCAGAGGCGCAACAAAATGGAGCAAACATGGTTAGGACCTGCACGCTCCAACAACCGTTCATCGCGGCACGTAGGCACAAGTAGTTTGTGTCCAACTAAACTGCTCCGCTCGTTCAGTTCATTGCAGTTCACTGGATGCAAAAAAACTGTAATGCAAGGTGCATATAACACGAGTCGGGACTAGGGACTGTGTCTACAAGTCATTGCCACCCACCCATCCACCGAGGGACCAGGGTTCAAGACTGTAACCAGCAGCACAGAGCTTAAAAAGAAAAAAATAGGAATTTAAAAAATTGGACCTTTTTTTCTGTACGCAATGGCGTACAATAAGTATGCATGGTTACACCACTGCTTAAGTTATTACACTCTGGCCAACTTAAACAAATATTTGACAATAGCAGAGACCTATTAACTCCATACCTTACTTTGTACAGATCTATTTGTTCCTTTAAGGTATAGGGATGCAGTCTGAAATTAATAATTGGTAAAATGCATTAACCTGTCATTTTTAAGAAAATAAATTATGCCCAGAAAGGTGGGATATAATAATGTGTAGACCTGTTGACATAACTGATCTTCTAAATGAATAATTACGCTGTACTCATTTTTGCCAGGTTTATTGATTACATGTTATCACGAGTCGACAGAATTAGTTAAATGTTATGGAGAAATGTGTGCCGGCCTAGTCAGCGGGTAGCATATTGTGCTCCTGTGCTGATGACTCAAGTTCAGGGACGAGCGCTTGGAGTTGGCTGGGTAGAGCAAGGATGGAGAGAGGGACAGCCCTGTTACATACCACTGGTCTGAGTCTGGGAAGATATGTTACAGTGTTCAGTCACGTGCGTGACACTTTGTGATGGGCTGGGGAGCCTGCTTTCACAAGGGTTTCATTTGCATGTCATGACCTGATGGGTTTATGTAGTGTGCCCGAAGAAGTGGGTTGACATGAAAAATGAGTCTCACAACATCTCATCTATTCTGTTTATTTCGTTTCTAAATGGACCCTGTATGAATGAGGATGCTAATTCACAGTCACAAAAAGTAATAATAATAATAATCTTTATTTTTAATGCGCCTTTCAAAAATCAAGGCGCAGAACAATTTATAAAATTACATCCAAATAACATACCATAATAAAACCAGTAAAATAAAAAATATCAAACATCATAATAAAATACTAAGATCAGACCAGCTCAGCATCATCCCCAAATGTCTTACTCCACAAGAAGGATTTTAATGCTTGTTTAACCCCCCCCCCCACCGTCGTGCACTCTCTAATCCAATGTGATAGAGAATTCCACAGGTCGGTGCTTACTGAACTATAAAAGCCCGGGCACCGGAAGATTTTAAGACTACCCTCGGAATCTCCAGCAACCCCTCATTGACTGAGCAGAGTGGTTGCTCTGGGATGTAAGGGACCAGAAGCTCTTTCAGGTATTCAGGAACCAAACCATGCAGGGCTTTGTAAGTCAGTAAGCCGACTTTAAAGGAGATCCACCACTGAACCAGCAGCCAGTACAGTCCCTGCAGCACTGGTGTAATATGGGAGGAATGAAGCGTCCCAGTTAACAACTGGGCTGTGGAGTTCTGCACTAGCTGCAAGTGGTGGATATCAACCCCTGGAAGCCCAAAGTAAAGGGAATTGCAGTAGTCCAAGTGCAAGGTCACAAAGGCGTGGATCAAGGAAGGTAGGTAGGTCCCCGGACGGAACAAGGTGCTTGATCCTAGTGATATTACGTAGATGATAAAAGGATAACTTAACGACAGCTGACACTTGTGCACGCAGTGTCAGCTGATCTTTAAGAATTACCCCTAGGTCGCGCACCTGTTCAGAGATAGGGAGCTCAACATCCCCCAGGAATAAACCTGAGGGATGGTTTGTCCCCCACACCCTATTCGGTGACCTGGATTCACGACCATCACCTCCGTGTTTCCAGAATTCAGCTTCAGCCAGCTGGACCTCATCCAACCTTGCATTTCATCAAGGCAGTTATTAAACACTGAGAGTGCTCCATTCTGGTCAGGTGCAAAAGACAGGCAGAGCTGGGTATCATCGGCATAACAATGAAACTCCAGCCCATACCATCTTACAATGTCTCAGAGGGGAAGCATGTACACCGCAAACAACATGGAGGACAGCACTGAGCCCTGGGGCACCCCACAAGACAGAGAGATCGGGTCGGAGGAAAACACCCTGGACACCACCCTCTGAGTTCTGCCAGTAAGGAAAGAAGTAAACCATTTGTGGACCAAACCTGAAAGCCCACATATGATTCTCAGGCGCTCAAGCAGTACCCCATGGTCTACAGCATCAAATGTTGATGACAGATCCAGTAGGACCAAAATGGACCATTTTTTCTGGTCTCTCACCATCAAGAAATCATTGAGCCCCCGAACCAGCGCAATCTCAGTGCTATGCCTCTTTTTAAAACCGGATTGGAGAGGATCGTAGATGCTATGGATGGTCAAATGGTTATCTAACTGAGTAGCCATTACTTTCTCAATTACCTTCCCAAAAAAGGGAAGGTTTGAGATTGGCCTGTTCTTGGCGAGGGAGTCGGGGTCCAAAGAAGCCTTCTTCAACACTGGTGTCACCACTGCCTCCTTCAGGGAGCAGGGATATTCACCAGAGTCTAAGGAGCACCAGACTATTCTTGCCAGAACCGGCATAATAATCTCCCCACAGCCCATAATCAAGGCTGTAGGGCCCAGGTCTAAACTACAACATGTAGTGCGCATGCCCTGGACAATCCTCATAATATCTTTGATTTCCAGCCTTTTGAAGAGATTCCAGGAGTGTAGAGGGAAAGCGACCAAGGACTAGTCCATGGCCATTCCCAAAGAGAGTGTTGCATGGGTCTCCACCCTGACGTCATCCACCTTATCTGCAAAGAACCAAGCAAGCTCCTCACACTGGGGTTGCGAAAAGGCTCTACAAACCTGTAGACAGGCTGGGCTGCACAGTCTGTCCATGGTTCGAAAGAGCTGGGCTGGTCGGTTCTGTGCAGCAGCAATTTCCCCAAACAAGAATTCTGCCTTCTTATGAGCAATTGCTGACTGATAGAGTTGATAGTGCTCTAGCAGTCTAAGATGGTCGGCATTTAAGTGGGATTTCTGCCAACACCTCTCTAACCTGCGTCCTAATCATCGCATCTCCCTCAGGTCCCCATCGAACCATGGGGACCGAGGGCAAAGGGAGAGAGGATGCACACGGATTGGCACAATGGAATCCAGAGCAGAGCTAATGGCCTTATTATAGGCCAGAACCAAAACCTCTGGATCCAAGCACATCACAGGGAATTCTGATAGGTTAAGTGCCGCAGTTAGACCATTGGGAGTCACATGCCGTAAAGGGCGGTACTTGACCATCTCCACAGGGGTAGGTCTACGCGGGGGGGGAGGTGCCAAAATTGAATCTCACAGTGTGATGGTCAGACCATCCGACAGGTTCCACCCCCACGCCAGAGGCCTCCATCCCCAGGAGGAACACCAGATCAAGGGAATGGCCACATTTATGAGTGGCAAAGGTAACCACCTGTGTGAGGCCCAATGAATTCATCAATTGGAGGAAGTGCTGTCCAAATTGCGAGAGTTCATTGTCGACACATGCATTGAAGTTGCCCAGCACCATCAACCTGGGGGATTCCAATACCAGGTCAACGACGAAGTCTGCCACTTCCTTATGGAATGGCTTCTCGTCTCCAGGTGGATGGAAGATGAAAGCCAGTCTATAGCCCCCACCTGCCACGACGACACATTCGAATGATCTGGTCTCCTCAACTGGCACACTGGTAAGACCCAATTCGGTCTTAAAACAGACCACAACCCCCCACCCCACCCCTGCGGTCCAATCTCTGACGGTGAATCACCGAATACCCGTCCGGAACTGCCGCCTCAAGAACGGGGCCTGCATTTCCATCCAACCAGGTTTCAGTGATGCAGGCCAGATCCACTGTACTCACCAAGTCCACCATAATAGCAGTCTTGTTCATAATGGATCTGGCATTGCATAACACCGTCCGAGTTGTACAGAGCCCCTGGGATGCCCTTGCCACCTGCCCATCATTACTAATGGTGGTGCTCTTGAGTATGAAGGTCAGACAAGGAAACCCCCCCTCTGACCTCCATTTAGCCCCAGGGTGTCTTCTGGGCTTAATCCCGATGTGAGTGCTCCCCTCATTCATCCTCCACTGTTCATGCCCCCTAACCCTCCACCTCCTCCTACGGGCAATTCCCAAAGCCTGACAGCGCTGGTAGACTGAAAAAACTAAAGGAGGGGGGAAAGGGGCGAAGGGCATGAAGAGTGGAGGATGAATAGTGCACAATCTTGGGGGGTGGGGTGGGATAATAATAAATATCCCCATCCTTCAACATGGAGCAAGACAATAACCTCCTACTCTCACCAAAACTAAAAATCACAACCCAAAATTAAAATAACAATTAACCCACCAAGTTAAACAACCAAAAAAACAGAACCCCGAACCCAACTGACATAACTTAATCCAGAATTTCTCAAATAGAACCTACTTTCTGGAAAATAAACGGAGTCAAAGCTAACACCATCAATAAACAATAAAAATAAAATATAATAAAGATAAATAATAGACTGAAATAATAAGCAGAGACAAGGGTCCCTCCTCACACAAAGAAATCCCATCACAAAGTCAAACAAACATAAATATAAAAAAGAAAATAAACAATAAAGAAAAGAAAACCCAACTAAATATAAATTGGCTAAGGGAACAAGCACTCACACTGCAAATCTACTTAGCCCCCGGGCACTCTCACTGCACGGGACTAAAACAGCATAAAATACCTTAAAAAAAAAATAAGAACACATTTGTGAGAAAACAGGGACTCCCACTCCCCAGAGACTCACAATAACCGAGCACTCTCACTGCACGGACATAAAATAAAGATATTTTTGATCCAAAGAGTAGGTTCCAGCCAGTAAAAGATGTCTCACAATAACATGTAAAACTATAAATAAAGTATTAAAACCCAGGACCCATCCATGACCTCCCCAACACATTAGACAGAGGTTCGCTCTATTAGTTCATCAGTACTTGTCCTTTCCTGAGTCCAAATACTCAGCCCCAAAGTTCCAGAATGTTATACAGTTCAAACGAAAAACCAAACAGGACTATTCTTGACAGCAGGCTCTTTGTGAGTGGTCAAGATACCAGTCACTCCCCATTTTTAGCTGAAAATAAGCTTCTCAAACCAGCCCCAAAAGAAATAATAAATCCTCATGTCTGCGTTTGGCCAAGGTCAAAATAAACCACATGGACTGCACAGGCTAAAAGGCGCCCCCCAACCCCCACCCCTATGGGTCAGGGCCCAGAATAAGGGCAGTACAACGCCTACCCCAACACTGCAGGCCCCCAGGGCAGATGGAGGCCCAGCCCTCCGGTAGGCTGCTGACTAACCCCCTCGCCCTCTGGGAAAGGAGATTGGGGGGGAAGCCCCCACCACAGCAGCCCCAGGTCTTAACCCAGCCCAGAGTCTCAGAGCCCAGCAGGTTCAAGCAGAATCTAAAAGAAACGCCAGTCACAAACCAGATTTTCTCCAATTAAACTGAACGGATTCTACTGAAGGGGGAGACGCATCCAAACATCAAGTTTAAATACCCAGTCAGTCCCAAGCAAGTTCTCCTCGCACAGAATCCCGAGGAAGAATGCCAAAACAATCTCACAGATCGTAAAATCTCCAGCATATTCACTGTCAAACAAAGCTGGGCTACACCAAGTGGTGCTCCAAATGGTCAGATTCCAGAAAACAGTCGCATTCCTGGGGAATAGACAGACCAAAACGCAGCAACTCACGTCAGTGGTGGAAAACTCCAATAGGTTCAAATCATATGACACTGGTTCTCTTCCAAACTGTTAGTTTCCGTAAACAATTCTATAAAAAACACTGCAGTGCATGTAACAGTGAAGAGTATCTCTGTATAAAACCAGAAATATCTTCCGAGTCCGAGTCCGGTAGCAAGGGTCCAGGTCCCGATATAACAAATAACAATTAGCGATAGAAATAAACTGAAAACGACATGAAATAGATTTCAACAAATTTAAAAGAAACTAAAAAACACACTAAAACAAAGTTTAACCAAATAAAATGCAAGTGAGATTCAGAGCGTGATTCAAAGCGGACCCACACCAGTCACCATCTTTAGTCCCAACCTCTTTAATCCACAATCAATTTAAGTAAAATTTGTTTAAAAAAAAAAAAAGAAAGCTATGTTATAGATTGTATATAAATATATACTGTAAGTGATACACATTGGGAACCTCATGAGTAATGTAAACAGCTTGAGTATATAGATAACTTATTTATCACATAAGGTCCTCTCTGCATGTTTCATTTATTAAATAGAATGGGACTTTAAGTGATGGAGTTGTTTATAGCTTTAATAAAATAAAATTATTTCTCAAAGTAATTTTTTTTGAACTAGTATTACTGTGTGTCCCCCCCATCCCGACTGCCACAGCCATTGCCATGGACGTAGACAGGATGACAAGCTGACGCTGTGATGTGGCAGTTCATTGGTGCTACAGATGGTCGGCTGGAATTGCAAAGTACCACCACAGAAGTTCTGTGACACGAGGTAATCCTGCCACAGAACTTGGTCCCAAAGTGTCACAGAAAAGTTAGGGACTTTGTGTATGAGCCTAGTAGGAGGAGAGTATGCATTCAGGTTCAGTAGATATATGGGACTAATAATGCAGTGCTGTGAGGTTCAGTTCCAGTGTATGAATGAGCCTAGTAGGGGAACAGTATGAAGTTCTGTTTCAGTGGATGTGTGGGCCAATTTGGGGAATGGCGTGGAGTTCAGATTTCATAGATTTATAGGCCTAGTAGGTGAACAATATGAAGTTCAGTTTTAGTGGATGTATGGGCCTAAGAGGACAAAGGTGTGATGTTCAATTTTATTGGATGTCAGACCGAGTAGTGGAAACAGCGCAGAGTTCAGTGTGAGTGTATATACTGAACTAGATGGCGAACAGTGTGCAGGTCAGTTTCATGGATGCCTGGGCCTAGTAGGGAAGTGGTGTTAAGTTTAGTTTCACTGGCTATTTGGGCCTAGTATAGGAATGGTCTGAAGTTCAGTTTCAGGGGATGTATTGGTCTGTAGGGGAATGGTGTGAAGTTCAGTTTTGGTGGATGTAGGGACTTAGTATTAGAAAGGTGTGATGTTCAGTTTCACTGGACGTTGGACTTAATAACTGAAACAACATAGAGTTCAGTTTCAGTGCATGTATGGGCCTAATAGGGGAACAGTGTGACATTCAGTTTCAGTGGATATATGGGCCTAGTAGGGGAATGATGTGAAGTTCAGTTTAAGGGATTTATGGGCCTAGTAGGAGAAAGGTGTGAAGTTCAGTTTCAGTCAATCAATTCTTTTATTTCTTGAGTGCTATTCCAAAGATCATAGCGCGGTACAAAAGAGATATAAAAACACAGATATAAAAATGAAACATCAATCCAAAGACAAAAAGGTGCCATTGGCTAACCAATCCTTACATCAGGGAATGCTAAAGCAAATAAATAAGTTTTCAAGGTGGATTTAAAACCCTCAACAGTCGGCACTCTCTAATCTGACTTGATAGAGAGTTCCTCAGGGTCGGGGCTGCAAAAGCAAATGAGAGAGCCCCTGAGGTCTTCAGTCGAACCCTGGGAACCTCTAGCAATCTCTCGTCAGAGGAATGGAGTGAGCAGAGAGGGCTGTAGGGACAAAGAAGATCTTGCAAGTAGCGTGGCTCCTGCCCGTGTAAGGCTTTATAGGTCAGTAGCCCAGTCTTGAAGGTGATCTGTCTCTGCACAGACAGCTAGTACAGATTGTGGAGCACAGGAGTGACATGGCTAGATCTCGGTAAACCAGTCAACAACCTGGCCGCTGCATTCTGTACAAATTGAAATTGTCTGATGTTAAACCCTCCCCCCATAGCCCCAGGTATAGGGCATTGCAGTAATCAAGGTGTGAGGTTACAAAGGCATGGACCAACATTGGAAGGTCACCAGGTGAAACCAGGCACTTGATCCAAACAATGTTCCTCATATGGTAAAAAGAGGTTTTAATGTCAGCAGACACCTGATATTTTATCATCAGGCCATTGTCGAGACAATGCCCAGATTTTGCACCCGATCTGAAGTAAGCATCTGGTCACACTCCCCACAAGACTGAGCCCAGATGGTTGACCTGCTGACAGCCCCATACCTTGGTGACCTGGGTCCACCACCAACACCTCAGTTTTGCCTGAGTTCAACCTCAGCCAGTTGTCACTCATCCAACCCTTGATTTTGTTGAGGCAGCTGTTAAAAAGTTAAGATCGCATCACCCTGTTCAGGTGCAAAAGAAATGTAAAGCTGAATATTACCTGCATAGCAGTGAAACTTAGCCCATACCACCTTATAATGTCTCTCAATGGCAGCATATACACTGCAAACAACATGGGTGACAGCACAGAGCCCTGTGGAACCCCACTTGACGGTGGGAGAGGGGCTAAGGAGTAAATTCCTGACACCACTCTGAGTCCTGCCAGTGAGGAACGACTGAAACCATCTGATGACAGTACCAGACAGTCCACAAAGTGTCAGTAGGTGCTTCAGTGGCACCCCATGGTATACAGTGTCAAATGCTGCACAGAGATCAAGGAGAACCAAGATGGAATGGCTCCCTTGATCCCTCACTATTAGGAGATCATTAAGTGCCCAAACCAGAGCAGTCACAGTACTATGCCTCTTCCTAAATTGTAGCGGATCGTAGATATCGTGAGATGTTAAGTGGTCGTTCAGCTGCACCGCAACCACCTTCCCAATAACCTTTCCCACGAAGAGCAGGTTAGAGACAGGTCTGTAGTTGGCTAAGCAGTCTGGGTTAAGGGAAACTTACTTCAGGAGAGGTACAACTACAGTACTACATCCTTCAGGTGGTCCAGAAACACCCCTGTATCCAACAAGCACCGGACAGTCTTGGCAAGGACAGGGCCAATGACTTTGACTCACCCCAGTAGAAGGCGAATGGAGCCGGGGTCCAAACTACAGTAGGTTTGGTGCATACTCTGAACGACTCACATAATGTCCGTGATTGTCAACTGGCCGAAGTCAGACCAGGCAGACTGAGGGCCTGCCACCTCTTGCTGATCATGCAATACCCATTTGAGGGTGCCGAGCAGATCTCTGACTTGATAATGGCATTCTTATCGGTGAAGAATTGAACAAACTAATTGCACTTAACTTGTGAAAATGCTTCCCATGGCTGAAGGCAGGCTGGATTGCACAACCAGTCGACAGTCTGGAAGAGCTGAGCAGGTCAATTCCTTGCCACAGCAATCTCTTTGGACAGGAATTCTGCCTTCTTACAGGAGATTGCCAATTGATAGTCCTTATAATGAGCTATCAATTCAAGTTGATCAACCGCCAGGCTGGATTTCTGCCAGTGCTGCTCCAACCCTCAACCTCTATGCTTCAACTCCTTCAAAGTCCCATCAAACCAAGGGGACTCCAAGTGAAGAGTGAGGGGTCAAACATAGACAAGAGTCAGGGAATCAAGGGCACCTGTCACTGCCTCATTATAAGCTAGTATCAGCTCCCCTGACTAGACTCCTCGCTTATACTCAGCATACCTGATTGATCCAGCACTACCATAAGATCATCTGGAGTCAAACTCCTTAGAGGGTGGTACCACTCCATCTCCATAGGAGTAGGCCTATTCGGGGGCCCTCAAATCTGAGCCTTCCAGTATGATGGTCAGACCACCCAACTGGTTCCACCACCAAGTTTGAGATCTCCATCCCCAGAAGGAAGACCAGATCCAATGAGTGTCTATAACCATAGGTAGCAGAGGTAACTACTTGTGTCAGGCCCAACAAACTCATCAGTTGGAGGAAGTCTTGTCCAAAATGCAAGAGTTCATCATTGACCCAAGCATTGAAGTCCCCCAGAATTATCCATTATGGGGACTCCAATACCAGGTCAATGATGAAGTCTGTTACTTCCTGCAGGAACTCCTTCTCACCACTGGGTGGACAATAGATAAGAGGTATCTTGCAACCTGCACCTGCACCCATGATATACTCCAAGGATATTGTTGTTCCCAGGAGGATGTCTACAAGGCCCAGATCCGATTTAAAACAAATGGCTACCCCCACCCCATGATCCTCTCTTGGGCAGTGTATCACTGAGTACCCAACTGGAATTACTGATTCCAAAACTGGGCCAACATTTTCATCCAGCTAGGTCTCGGAAGTGCAAGCCAGGTCAACTTAATCAACAAGGTCAGAAATAATTGCTGTCTTGTTTTTGATTGACCTGGCATGCACAACACCACCTGAGTAGGATAGGTCACAAAGGTAGACTGAGCAACTTGCCCACTTAAGGTGGAACCCTTGGGTATGGGAACCAGACAGGGAGGTCCCATTTACTGAACTCATTTGGCCCCAGGGTGTCTCCTTGTCCCCATCACCCCAATCCACCCACTCCTTTCCACAACCCCACCTAGCCCAGGCCCATATCGTCATTTCCTCACCTTCCTGGCTATCCCCAATGCCCAACAACACCCATATACCTCTGCAGACAGAGGAGGACAGTTAAAAGAACGAAGGTCCCTGAGCCTGGTGGAAGAGTAGCGCCTGACCACCGACCACCTCTGACAACACATACTTACATACTTATCCTGAGCTAACTAGCAGCAAACAGTAATAAATAAAATAGCAATAACTAGATAGCAAACACATGCAATACACAAATGCCTACAGTCATACTTCTTATGCCACCCAAAAAACAAATTCATACGGAAGATATACCCCAAACATAATTCCCAACATAAAATTACAACAACCCTACCATAACAAACAACAACCCACTATACAATTACATTAATCATACACAACATATCTAACCTATTCAAATGATCAGCTATACACTAAACTCACAAATATAAAATTAATATAACACAATAATATGCCAATCTGTAAAAAATTGCAGTGGATTTCAGGTGAAGAGTCCAGATCAAAAAGTGTGTGCAATAAAGTTAGTCCATAGGGCTCCCACTACCTAGGACCAAATGTATTCCTCTCCAGGCTGTCAATCTCCCACTCTCTCAGTTGGGAGAATAATATTGTAAAATGAAATCGAACAGAACCACCCATGAGCTCATACCTCCTAGGAGTTAGTGTCACAGCTCAGTTTTTCTATGGGCTCTCACCACCATATGAAACTAAGATATTAGGAAACACTGGCCCAGTACTTTAAAGATTAGCATTGGATCCCGAAAAACAGACCTCACTCAAAATAAAGTAGTTAGAGCATAAAGTCATTCACAGCACCACTTGTAGCTGTTCCTCCCGGATAGTCCTCCTGTCAAAAGGCTGTTCCTCTCCTCAGCTGCACAGTCCAACAAGGGAGGCAGGCTAAGAATCCCATGAAGAAAAAGATCCCACCACCAGGAACTCTGGGGGACAGTTCTCACACAAGCTGTGGACAGTTCTCACAGTTGGAAGAGGAGTGTGAACACCTATTAAGGCCTTGATGTTTGTCAACATCTGAGGGGCCCCACCTGTACTCCAAACATCTCCGTGGAGCCTACCACTACTATGGCTGCCCACCAGCTGCCATGCAGCAGGACAGAAGTGCTGCTAGTACAGTCATCCACCGGCAACAGTGCAGCAGGGCACCACCAGGCCGAGGTCAGGAACCAGGAAGGAATTCCCCTGGACTGTCCTCTAGTGTCTACCGCCAGGTCACTTCAGCACTCCTCTCCTTTCTGCTCTTCAATGCTAACCCCCGGATCTGGCAACTCTAGTCTTCTCTTCACCTCCCACTGGACTCATCGCTCTGGTCCCCTAAGCTACCAGCACTGCTCCTATGCAGATCTGTCTTCAGCTCAGCTCCAACTAAAAGGTGAGTTTTCAGCATTGGAGAAAATAGGCTTTTGAGACAGTGATGTTTATAGACACTGGTATGACCCAACGTGTTTCTGTCTCTTCCTGGTCTTTATCGGTCCCAAACTACAACCAAAAATCCTGGTAAACCCTGTACAAAACCGGCCTTTAAATGGACTAAAAAAACAGCTAAAAATAAAATAAATAATAAAATTATCGACGGCACTCTCGCTACTAACTAATGGTCAACCCAGCTTGGCTGCCATCTTGGATCATCCAAGGGCCTAGTAGGGGAATGATATGAAGTTCAGTTTCAGTGGGTGCATGGGTTTAGTAGGGAAACAATGTGAAGTTCAGTTTCAGTGGCTGTATAGGACAAGTTGGGAAACAATGTGAAGTTCAGTTTCAGTGGCTGTATGGACCTACAGTAGGTGGGGATGTCACAAACCCACTCCTGAGGGCCAGATTCACTGAGCTCACAGTGCCCACCCCTAAGTGCAATCTGTGACAGCGAGGGTGAAAATGGGATACCCTCTGAGTCCCTCTTTAGTGCTCGCTGGCTTCACAACTGAACACTCACCACGAAGTTCCAAGCTTCACTCTTTACTCTGGATCAGGGTACAACACCAGTCTCGAGTCTTGTAGCTAAATATGAACCCTTCTTGGTTGTTACACAAAGGGGGAAGATCCAGGCATTACAGCCTCTTTGGGGTAGTGATGTAACCCTGATTCTGCCTTCTCCCACGAGGCATGCAATAACCTGGTTCAAATCCCACAGGACTCTTCCTTGAGACTTTCATATTCCCCTTATCTTATCCAGACTTGCCCTTTTCAGACCCTCTATTTGATTGGGTAGCTTATGATGGTATCCTGTAGCAATAACTGTTTAGTCGCAGATTAATACTAAACCTCCCACAATTGCACACCCAGTATAAGAAAATCTCACTCGGGCCAGTTTTCTTAAATGCCTCTATGGCCTCAATCTTTGCTTTATTAGGGCAAAGCTGAGCCTGCCCCACTACATGGCCTAGGTATTCTACCTCCGCCATAGACACCTTGCACTTTTCGGCCTTGACAGTGAGCCCAGTCCTCTATATCCTGTCCAACACTTCCTTCAGGTGAGACAGGTGTTCCTTCCAGCTGGTACTGAAGATGGCAGTATTATCCAGAATGTACCACTGCATACTCTTCAGTTCCATGTAACCCCTGGTTGACCAACCTTTGGAAGGTGGCAGGGGTGTTCTTTATTCCAACAGGCATTACCCGGAACTTGAATAACCCTATTGGAGTGATGAAGGCCAATCTCTCCCTAGCTCTGGCAATTAACTCCACCTGTCAATACCCTTTTGTCAAGTCAGTGGTGGTAAGGACAACTTGTCCAGTAGTTCATCCATTCATGGCATTGGGTGGGCGTCAGACTTCGTGACTGCATTGAGTCCACGATAGTCCACACAAAAGCAAGTAGAGCCACCCAGCTTAGGAATGAGGACTATGGGTGAGCCCAGGGACTGTGAGATTTCTGGATTACCCCTAAATCCAGCATTTCCTCCACCTCCCTTCCTCCTAATGTCCTTTAGGACAGCCTCAGACACCCAGTAGGCTGGCTGCCATATGGGCAATTGTGTTCCCATGTCTACATTGTGTGTCACGAATGGGGTTCATCCAGGCTTGGCCAGAAACAAGGGGACAAAGTCTACTAAAACTTCCTTCACTTCCTGGGACTGTTCTGGGGCCAACTGGGGTGACAGTTTGATTGCCTCCACAGATGGCTTCTGCTTGCTGTCCTCTAGCAAATCCAGTAAGGGGTCTTCTTCATCCATCCTCTCCCCAGGATTGCACACTGCAAATACTATGTCTATCCTATTTGCATATGGCTTCATCATGTTTACATGGTGTATCCTCTGATTATGTCTCCTGTCAGGCAGTTCCATGATATAATTTGTCATTTCCCTGTTGGACTACTTTGTATGGTCCTGCCAACTCAGCCTGCAACTTGTCCTTCTGGACTGGGATTAGGACCATGACTTTCTAACTTACACTGTATGTACAAGCTCTGGCTCCATGATTGTACCAAACTTTGTGTTTCTGTTGAGCAACTAGCAGGTTGCTTTGGGCCACCCCATAAGTTTCTTTAGCTTCTCCCTAAACTTAAGGATGTACTCCACCATGGGAGGCCCCAGGGGGCATGCTTGCCTTTCCAGTCTTCCCAGATATCACCTAGGGGCCCACACCCTACATCTATATAAGAGCTTGAAGGGGGAAGAGTCCTCTTGACTCTTGGGGCACCTTCCTGTATGCAGACAACAGGTGGGGAAGGTATTTCTCCCAGTCCCTCCCATGCTGTTCAGCAAACACTTGGAGCATCGATTTTACTGCACCGTTAAACATTTCCACAAGCCAAGCCCATTGGCGTGCAGGTGATAAGGTGTGATGCATCTCTCCACCACCTCACACTTTCCATACAAACACTTTATTAGGTTCGACATGAAGGTGTTCCCTTGATCAGTGATGATCTCCTGTGGAAACCCAATATGGGAGAAAATCCCTAGCAAGGCATCTGCCACTTTGTCTGTCCTAAGTGACGAGAGGGTGACTGCCTCAAGGTATCTGTGTAGCATAATCAACCACTGTCAGGATAAACTTCTTCCTGGAAGAGCTTGGGGTACTGAAAGATCCTACAATATCAAGTTCTACCCTCTGGAATGAATTCTTCACAATGGTCAAGGGAATTTATGCTGGTTTGGTTTTACTACCTGCCTTCTCTCTATTTGTTGGCACCAGTGACGAGATCTGCAATATTCTTTCACCTGCTGGGTGAAGTTGGTCCAATGGAAATTCTGGGCCAATCACTGCATAGTGCAAGTGATGTCCAGATGCCAGGACATGGGGATATCATGAGCAGTCTTGAGCAACTGCTCACAGTACCCCTGGGACATGACAAGCTGCCTGTCCATCATCCCCCCCATCCTCACATCCTGCATATATGATAGAAGGTGTGTAGTTCAGGTTCAGTGAAGGTAGGGGTCTAGTTTAGAAATAGTGTGAAGTCAAGTTTCAGTGGCTGTTTGGGCCTGGTATTGGAAAGATGTAAAGTTTGTCTTTGATGGAAGTATGGACCTTGTAGGGAACAATTTCATTAGCTGTATTGGCACAGTAGGGGAACAATGTGAATTTCAATTTCAGTAAGTCTATAGGCCTAGCAAGGAAACAGTGTGAAATCCAGTTTCAGTGAACGTATGGGCCCAGGAGAGGAACAGAGTGAAGTTCAGATTCAAGAGATGTATGGGGCCTAACAGCTGAACTTTTTGAACTTTAGAGTGGACCTAGTCACAGACTGGTGTTTAGTTCAGTTTCACTGGCTGTATGGGCCTTGTTGGGGAGCACAGTGATGTTCAGATTCATTGGATATTTGGGCCTGTTAAAGAACCTTACACTGCTGATAGTCTTTTGCTTCCCTCAGGAAGGGGGAAGGGGTCCTTGAAAGGTATATTCTTTGTACAGTTCCTTTTTAGTTGATACCCTTAGTATAAAAGTCTCAGTTTCAGCTTGGCATATGACCAGTCCAGTTGATGACAGTTTTATACAATTCTTGGAAAGCATGCAAACACATTAGTCACTCAACTCCCCCCAGGTAAAATCTCACTTCCACTACTGTTATCCTCTTGCCAAAGATGAGATGTTAACTAAGGAATTGAGTTTGGGAAAGGCTCACAGTCTTTTACAAACATTTATTTTAGCTGGTGCTTGGGGGGGGTGTTGTTTACTGGCATTCTCTCCCTTGAACAGTCCAATCTGGATGGACTTGTTTGGAGCTGATAGGTATCATGTTACTGAACAACTTGTCACATCATTATTTTGAGGTATGGTAGATAACATAGGATTCTGCATGTTGTTGTCATACTCAGGAGGGCAAGTAACTTTGAGTTGCTACAGATAAGACTTTTGCTGCAGATGACCCATTAATGGTGAGTACCTAGATGTTAAACGGTACTATGCGTACCTTGGTGATGGTATCAAATGATGAAAATACCATCTTAATGGTATTGTATTAGATGTTAAAAATACCATAGTTGATGGCATTGTTTGATATTCAGCAGTACAGTCTCTTGATGACATTAGATGTTGAGCAGTACCATCTCTTGATGACATTAGATGTTGAGCAGTATGATCTCTTGATGGCATTAGATGTTGAGTAGTGCCATCTCTTGATGACATTAGATATTGAGTAGTGCCATCTCTTGATGACATTAGATGCAGAGCAGTACCATCTCTTGATGGCATTAGATGCTGAGCAGTACCATCTCTTGATGTCATTCAGTGCTGAGCAGTACCATCTCTTGATGGCATTAGATGCTGAGCAGTACCATCTTTTGATGTCAATCGATGTTGAGCAGTACCATCTCTTGATGGCATTAGATGTTGAGCAGTACCATCTTTTGATGTCATTCAGTGTTGAGCAGTATCATCTCTCGATGGCATTAGATGTTGAGCAGTACCATCTCTTGATGACATTAGAGGCTGAGCAGTACAAGCTGTTGATGGCATTAGATGCTGAGCAGTACCATCTTTTGATGTCAATCGATGTTGAGCAGTACCATCTCTTGATGGCATTAGATGTTGAGCAGTACCATCTCTTGATGGCATTAGATGTTGAGCAGTACCATCTCTCGATGGCATTAGATGTTGAGCAGTACCATCTCTTGATGACATTAGATGGATGCTGAGCAGTGCCATCTCTTGATGAAATTAGATGTTGAGCAACACCATAATGTGTCTTGAAAAATGGTCCTATTTGTATATAGTACAGTTTACACAGCAAGCATTTTATCATCTCAGTTCATCAGACATTATGACGGTTAAGTTGAATTTTGCTTACATATTTGCTGAAAATATTTGATAAGCATGTTTTTTTTAAGTCTACAAAATATAGTTTGAACCTTGTCTTAATTCATTACATTTAACATGCTCTGATTTATTTTTTTTGTATAAGAAATGATAGGGACACTAGTGTTTCATTTCTCAAAATGGTCAACACAGTTGATGTACTTGTTAATGCACATTCAGCCCTGCTATCTGTGTGAGGATTTTAAACAAAGTTCACAGTGACACTGCATCTTACACTAGAATTAGGAAAACAGTATACATGTCATTGAGCAGTTAGGGTAATATGAAAAGAAAAATAGACTTTGACAGCAGATAAGGACCAATTGTTCCACCTAGTCTGTCCAGTTCCCTAACTTTTGGATAAGCTGCAAATCCTAGTTAACCAAATGCCTACTTCCTCTTACCCCCACTACAATTCCCTTATGTGTGTCCCATGCATTCTTGAATTCCTCCACTGTTTTTTGATCCCACTACCTCCTCTGGAAGGCTGTCCCATGCATCCATCACTGTCTCCACAAAAAGAAATTTCCTCATGTTGCCCCTGAGCCGTCCCCCTCTATCTTCAAATTGTTTATTAATTTTATTTATTTCTTAAGCATCAGTTTACAGCCTTTGAGCCAGAGACTTGTTTACAAAGGTACCTTGTCACAGAGAAGACAATACAGGGATAACAACTTAGTGCAGAGAAACAGTATACAGTTTGTTTTTTTTGAGGATACAGGACAAATGAGATCAACAGTTTACCACATACAGGGTTAGTGAAGTTAACATTGTTCAGGGAAATAACTAGAACATCAGAAAACATAGGATAACAATACAGTGTGTTTTAGTGGAGTCAACAGGGAGGTAACAGGAACCAAGGGTAGAGGATTTGAGCAGCCAACAGGGGGGTTTGTTAGAGAGTGAGCAAGATAGCTTAGAAACAACAACAGCTGCGAGTGGTGAAAAGGTGGTTCCGGAGGGTAGTTTTAAAGCAAGAGATTGTGGGGGTGTCTGAGATACTGGCAGGGAGGGAATTGTACCAAGAAAGTGCACAGTAGTGGAAAGCCCATTGTCCATGAGAGGTCCTTGCCTTAAGTACCTTCAACTTGGTTTTACAGGAGGACCGTGTTGTAGCTAGGCAGTTAACACGGTGGATAATGGAAGTCAAACCAGGAGGAGAGAGCCCAAGGAGAGGTTTTTTTTTTTTTTAGTAAGGATGCAGGTTTGATACTTAAGACGTTCGTCTAGATTGAGCAGATTAGCCTGGGAGTAAAGATGGCAGGTATGTGTAAGTCTAGGAGCACCTAAGATTAGTCAACAGGCCTTATTTAAGGTGAAGCAGATTTTGTTTAGTGAGGTCTGATCAGCAGCCCCGTAGACTGGTAAGCCATAGTCAACAAGTGTCAGAATGGAGGACATAACTGCGAGTCGGAGGGCATCGGGGGGGAGACCGTGTTTGTGACGGTAAAGGATTCCCAACCTAATATTGGTGGTGGAGGCTAAGGCTGAGATATGGGGATGGAAAGTGAGGGCAGGGTCAAAGGTTATCCCAAGGTATTTGTATGTGTAAACTTGTTTGAGTGGGAACATAGAGCTGGCAAAGACTTGAAATTGGAAATGACTAGCTTTGTTTTGGAGGTGGGAGAAGATCATAGATTTGGTCTTTTTAAGATTGATAACCAGTCTATGTTCTTTAAACCAGGCTTCAGTGCCTTTATAGGATAATTGCAGAGAATCTTGGAGGGTGGTGGGGTTACGGTCAGAAGCGAAGAAAACAGCGTCATCTGCATAAAGGAGGAGTTTACCAGTACAGGCACCTGGCAGGGTGGTAAGATAAAGGGAAAAGAGCAGGGACCCAAGAATAGAGCCCTGGGGAACCCCAGATCGGATAGGGCAGAGGTCAGAGAGGGTGCAATTGATTTTAAATTGTGCCCCATTGTTAGCAGAAAAACAACTAAACAGTCATTTCAACCTTAAAATGACATGCTGGGTTTTAGCAGAAATAGAACAAAGTTGAGATAATATTATTTCCATTATAAGTGACCTAGGTCTATAATTCCAGTTCAAATTTAACTTAATAGTATATGGCCCTATACTGCCCACAAGGAGAAGGGAGTATGGGATTATACAAGTATGCACTGAGGATGTCAGAAACAGAGGAATGAGCAAAGCCAAGAAGAATTCTTAAAAGAAGCTGGTCAATTTTATGGTGGACATGGGACTGAACTGAGAGTTAGCTGACATGACAGAGGATTGAATTCATATGTTCTCCATTCCAGGAATGGATAAGCAGGCGGGTATCTACATTATAGGCAATGTGTTACTGATAGAGGAGGACTTGAAAATCCTGAGAGGAGTGATTTGCTGTAGTCATGATGAGGGGATATGTGGACAAGAAGAAGGGCTTCAGCAGAAGCGGGGTCTAGGAAATGATACCATCAGTACTGAAAGATGGTAGGACATCACTCAGTCAAAGACTGACTTTATGGCAACTTTCCATAAAAATGCTAAAAGCACCATACTGTTTATTGAATTAAAAAGTAAGTATCTACTTTGACAGTCGTACCACATCACAATACGTACATATTCATGTAGTGCTGTATAACATCATCAGTATGTAATTCTTGATAATATACTGTACAAAATGCATTGTATCTGATCATTGTAAGAAATGTGAAATAAAAAGGTTTTCATTGAGGAAATTGGTATAATGTACGCTGGTAATATATTCCATAATGTAGGTACTTTAAGACTTATAAGGGAAGATCTATTATCTATTATCTCCATTCTAGCTGTTCCAACTGACAAAAATGTGATGATTCTGGGGCATGAGGGAGACAGTAAACATACAGTTTTTTTAAACAGTCAAAACCTGTCTACAGCTGCTGCTGTAGGGCAGCATGCTTTGGCCAGGGAGGAGTGGCAGTGGATTCTGGCATGATGTGACCCCTGCAGGTAGCTGACAGAGGGCAGAATGCCTCAGCCAGGAAGGACTAGTGGAAGGTTCTAGCATGCTGCAACCCCTGCAGGTAGGTGTGAGATCTTGTTGAATAAGACCAGCAGTGGGGCAGCTAGCACTTCCCTGAGTTCCTTTAATGTCTTTGCTGCTTCTGCAGGGCCACAGCATTATGATGAATCTGATGAGCACTGCTCACACAAGGGGTGGAAGGGAAGCACCAAGGGAGAAGAACTGGGAACAAATCTCCTGCCATCTACTGAATAGGGTTTATCCCTAACGGACAGAGCCTCCCTGAGTGACAAGTGGTGGGGAGAAAAACCTTGATGAAAAATGTTAGGGCCTGCATCATGTAAATATTTATGTCAACAGGAGAATTGCACAATTCATTCTACAAAAAAACAATGAAGTTGTAATAAAACAGGACAGGACAGATGTGATCAAAATAGAGGATAATGTATGGTTCTCTATCAGTAACCAGTCTGTTAACTGTCGAGAGGTTGCCAGGGCGAGCGTGTGGTTTACGTCACCATGGCAACCTCGAGATGGTTAACAGTGACCGGTTGCCGATAGCGGGACCATACATTATTTTTTATAGTGTATGGTCCCACGTCAAAAGTAAAACGGCTGCTTACTTTTTGAAAAATAGTCACCGCTGTGGCCGTTCAGTCCTTCCCTAACCGCTGTGTTCATCCGTCGGTTCCCCGGTAAAAAAAAAGGCGCCAAGTATTATTACAAGAGACCAATTCGCCAGTTATGTTAACCTATCGATGTGAGGTAGCATCGATAGGTTAACAACATTTCCACGTCACATCGATAGGTTAACAACCTTAGGAAATGATGATTTCCTAAGGTCAACAGCATTCTACCATACATTATTATTTTATTCCAGTTACAGTATGAGCAGCTGAGTTCATAAGTTGCAACTTACTGAAGGAGTTGTAAGGAAATCACAGTGGCATTGCTATAGTTCAGTCTGCTGAACACCAAGGATAGTGCATAGTGTTTTCACTGCATCCAGAGTGAGATATTTATACATTTATGCAGTATTTCTAACATAAGTTGCATTCCAAAGTGCATTTATATGAGCCTGAAAGGATCACATAGGATCTAAAATTACACTTAGATTTCTAAATTAAGCTTTTACTTGAAAGCCACATTTCCAACTTTAAATATCAAAAGATTTGAATGTAAAGTGTTTGATTGAAATATCATACATTCAGATTTATCCATGTTTAGATAAAAGCATTTACAGTTAACCATAATTCTGTTTCACCCAAACAGGATAATCAGTCCTCTAAGGCCCCATATTTAGTCAGCCATGTGCTCTGTGCACACAGTAGCACTGCATTTGAAGTAATGTATGGCCAGCTTAGGGCAATATTCAGACAGCTAGTGCATTCTGACTGAAATATACTGTCAAAATATGGGGCTGTGCCAGCGCAGCACATGGTGACTATACACTGCACTGATATAGTCCCCTAATGGAACATCGCCAACAACAGCTGAATGGAGAGAGCACATCGCAGATGGGATAGCACCAGTGCTCCTGTGAGTCATAGTAACCCCTAAAATGCTAACAAGCCCATTGGGCATTCAGTGTAAGGGTCATTTGCATGCCACATGATGCCAGTGCATATGACTGCACAACAATATTGTGCAGCGCTGTCCAGCCTCTCACCCTAATCACCACTTCTGGTGACCTGTAATGATATTGAACTCATACTGGTTGTTAGTGTACCCCCCACCCCTGACTGCCACTTCTGGTGGCCTGTACTGGTATGGAACCCATGTTGGTGGCCTGTAATGGTGCAGAACCCCACCCTTGACTGCCACTTCTGGTGGTCTGTAATGGTATAGAACCCCTTTTGGTAGTTAGTGTACCTGCCACTACCACCACCACCCTGTTTGCCTCTCTTTGCAACCTGTAATCATATGGAATCCCCATTGTTGGTAAGTGCACCCCCTCCAGATTACCACTCCTGGTAGCCTGTAATGGTATGGATCCCCTGATCTTCTCTGAGGGTATCTCTTGCAGCAGGTACTAACATAGAAACATAGAAATTGACAGCAGATAAGGACCGCATGGCCCATCTAGTCTGCCTATAAGCCTTGTACTGGATTACTGCTTCTGACCCACCTGCTGCTGTACCTCTGCGGTTCCCCTGTGTCTGTCCCAAGCATGCTTGAATCCCATCCACAGTGCTCACGCCCACCACCTCCTGAGGCAGACCATGCCATGCGTCCCCCACCCTCTCTGTGAAGAGGAACTTCCTCACATTTCCTCTTAACCTCCAACCTTCCAATTTCATGTCATTCCCCCTCATTCCTACGCTCCTCCTGTAATGAAAAATGTCTCCCCTTCCGCACCTTGTTTATACCCTTTAGATACTTGAATGTTTCTATCATGTCCCCTCTTTCCTTCCTCTCTTCCAGCAAGTACTTATTGAGGTCCCTTAATCTCTCCTCTTAAGTCTTGTGCTGCAAGGCTTGTACCATCTTAGTCACCTTTCTCTGGACCATCTCCATCCTATTAATGTCCTTACAAAGGTGCAGCCTCCAGAACTGCACACAATACTCCATGTGAGGCCTGATCATGGTTTAATATAATGACATCAGTACCTCCCTCCTTCTGCTGGTGATACCCCTGCCTATGCACCCCAACATACCACTGGCCCTCCCAGTTGCCTTAATACTCTGCCTTGACATTTTCAGGTCTGAAATAATAACCCCCAGGGCCCTTTCCTCCTTTCTGATTGTCAGCAACCCCCCCCCAATCCTGTAGCTTTTCCCAGGGTTTCTGTGTCCCAGGTGCATAATTTTGCACTTCCTTGAATTAAACTTCAGTTGCCAGTCCTCAGACCATTTTTCAAGCTTCCCCGGGTCCCTCCTCATTTTCTCCACCCACTCTGGGGTATCCACTCTGTTACAGATCTTGGTATCCTCTGCAAACAGGCAGACATTTCCCTCCAGCCCCTCTGCAATGTTGCTAATGAAGACATTGAACAGAACTGGCCCCAGGACCTACCCCTGAGACACCCCACTGGTCACCCCCTTTCCAGACTGTCCTTCATTTACCACCACCCTCTGCCTCCTGTCTGTTAGCCAGTTTCTACCCAGTTTACCAGCCTGTTTCCCATGCCCAGCTTACCCAGCTTGTTTATTAGCCTCCTATGTAGGATTGTGTCAAAGACTTTGCTGAAATCAGGGTAGGCAACATCCACTGTCCCACCCTGCTTTACTTCCTTTGCCACCCAGTCGAAGAAATCAGCCAGATTTGTCTGACATGATTTCTCTGCTGTGAATCCATGTCACCTGTGGTCCTGAGCTCTGATGGCTTCTAGGTGCCTCACAATCCTTTCTTTAAGCAATGTCTCCACGATCTTCACCACTACTGAGGTGAGGCTGACTAGCCTGTAGTTCTCCACCTCCTTCCTGTTGCTGGATTTGTGTAGAGGTACTACATGTGCCCTTCTCCTGTCCTCTGGTACCACCCCTGTGTTGAATGACTCCGAGAACATGGCTGACAGAGGGTCTACTATCTTCCTTCGCAGTTCTCTTAATATCCTTGGGTGCATGCCATCTGGTCTCATTGCTTTCTCCACCTTCAGTTTAGTGAGCTCCTGCAAGACTCTTTCCCCTGTGAATGGACTATAGTCCACCTCTTCACCCCCTGGCAACTGCTGTGGCACCTGTCTCTCCCTCTCTTCTGTGAATTCCATGTCACCCTCCTTGCATTCCCCTCCCTCTCCCTCATGCCTAGCAATCCCCCCTTGTTTTTCCTCCTTTTACTGATGTACATGAAGAATGTCTTGTCCCCTTTCTTAACTGACCACACTAAACCTTCCTCAGTCCCTGCCTTTGCTCTACTTACTACCTTTCCCACTTCTCTTAGACACTCTAGGTACTCCTCCCTGTTCTCCCTTTGAGTCTCCTTATATTTCCTGAACCCTTTCCTTTGTGCCCTGACCTTTTCCGCCAACTCTCTCAAGAACCAAAGTGGTTTTCTCCTTCTCTTGCCTTTGGATACCAATCTGATGCATTGGTTTGTTACTTCCAGTAAGGCTTCCTTTAGATGCTCCCACTGTTCTTTCACTCCCTTTCTTAGCCCATTCTCTCCAGAGGTCTTTTGATACCTCTCCTCATTTCAGCGAAGTCAGCATTGTTGAAATCCAAAACCTTTGTCTTAGTATGCCTTGAATGAGTCTCTGACCCAATACTAAACCAAGCAATGTTGTGATTGCTGGATCCCAATTGCCTTTCTACCTGGACATCTGTGATTTGATCCCTGCTGGTCATTACTAGATCCAGAATGGCCCTGTCTCTGGTGAGATCAAGCACAAGCTGCCAGAGTCCAGCCTTCTGGAGTGAATCAAGGATGCCTCTGCTTCTGGCTGAAGCAGCTACACTGGTGTTCCAGTACGAATCTGGCATATTGAAATCCTCCATCAATAGAATTTCACCTTTCATTGCTGTCTCACATATTTGCTCCAATAGCTCCCTGTCCAGTTCCTCTCCCTGCCCTTAAGGCCTGTATATCACCCCTGTAGGTATTGCTGTGCCATTTCCAGGGTGAAGAGTGACCCACAGTGCCTCAGCCTCCACTGTACCTGTGTTGCCATTATACCCTCTCAGACATACAGGGCTACTCCCCCTCCCTTTTTGTCCTCCCAGTCCCTCCTGGACAACATATCCTGGTACATTTGTTTCCCACTCATGATTAGCAGTGTACCAGGTTTCAGTTATTGCTACTATGGCTAGGTCTGCTTCAATTATTAAGGCCTCTATGTCTGGGACTTTATTTCCCAGGCTGTGTGCATTTGTCACCACGACCTTCCAAGTTTTACTGCCTGACCTCTCTCTCTTCCTGTTTTTAGTCCCCTGCATCTTCCCCCTTCCTGATATTTGTCTCTTGTCTTCCTGATTCTTTTTTCCTACCCCCCTTTGACCCGACCCTGATAACCTTGATATCAACTCCTCTTTCTGCTCCATTATTCTGCTTTCTCTACCATGTGGGGGTGGGCTGTCTGAGTATCCCTGTTCCTGTTGCCCTCCCTCCAGCTAGTTTAAATGCTCATCAACAAAGCATTTAAACTGTCCATTGAGGGCTGTCTTACCCCTTGCTGAACAGATGCTGTCCATCCCCACTGTACAGAGCTGTGTGTGTTAAAGTTGCTAATGCAGAGATCCCCCCCCCCACAGTGGACTGGCAGCACCTCCAAAAAAGTCACCGAGTTTGCTACCTTCACCAGGCACCCTCTCAACACTGTAAAGTCATCTTTCCCCTGCTCCAAACCTGTCTTATCCTTGGATAGGTCATTTGTCCCCAGGTGGATAATGACCACCAGCCCTCCACTCCTTGCCACAGCTTCGGAAATCCTCTGGATGCGCTCCCCCTCCATCTGAGCCATGCCTCCTGGAAGGCATTTTATCACCGTTTCCTCTCTACAAGCTGTGCCCAGATCCATTCCTCAGACAACTAAGTCTCCAAACAGGAATAATTTCTTCTTCCTATGGGGTTCTCTTCCTCCTGCCACTGGGTATCCCTGCTGGAAGACCCTCACCCTCCTCCCTTGCCTCAGCCTCGGGTTCCCTTACAGGGCTTTCTCGTTCCTCCAGCACTGTGTAGGGGTTCATGGGTTGGACTGGATAGGGGTTGTGTCACTACCCCCCTCCCCTGAAACTTTCTGAGCCCACTGTAGTCCATCCTGCCATTTTCCTGGGTGGCCATTGCAGCATGTGCTGAGGATGTGTGGTCTCTGGGTGGGGGTGAAGGTTGCCAGTATTCCTGCCAGCTCGGCTCAGAGACTGGCAACCTCTTCTCTTAGCCCAGAGAGGTGTCTGCAAATGGGGCAGCACCACAGTACCCAGAATGTAGTTTTGAAGACTGCTGCACCACAACCAGAGCACTGCACCACTCCCTGCATCATCCTGCACTTCCTGACATGTCTCCCCTCCTACCTTCTTTTCCCCTTCTCCTTCTCTCCTTCTCTCCCTGTCTCTCTCTCTCTCTCTCTGTCTCCTTCTTTAGGGACTTACAGTTTTTCTCTCTTCCCCTTTTATGTGCCCTTGTGGACCTGGTTGCTAGCTACACCCTTTGTAATTCTGCCTCTATACCAGCTAGGCTACTGCTTGTGCTGCCTAACTGCTCCTGCTTCTCTAAGTAGGTGTGGCTTGGCCTTCCACTATAAAGGCAGAGCACCTGGGGTGGTTGGGGAATTGGGGAGGTGGGGGAGGAATTGTTCCTTTGGCACTTGATGTCTGCAAAAACAATCAGGTAAACAACATTTTTTTTCTGTAAACTGCAGGGAATAAACACAGCTCCACTTTAAGGCCCTTAAAATGTGGACTACTGTACTTTCAAATTAGCTTACAGTCAAAAAGAAAAACACATATTCATTAAGTTTCTCCACAACTTACCCAACTTATCTTGTGGCAAATAACCGTCTCATGTCCTGTCTGGGAGTAACACACAATGACTCTATTTTAAAGCAACAATCTGAGTGAGAGATTTCTTATAGTGCAACTCAAAACTGTGACTCACTCAGCCCCTTCTCTAAGTTATCAAGGCAAAGAAGGACAGTGAAAAAGCAGGGATACCAAACAAATATTTCTGCTCAGTATTCACAAAAGAAGAGGAGGGGGAGATACTTAATCAATCAATAGAAGCACTCTGGATAAGGGGGTCAATACCAGTCCTTTCACAGGAGAAAGGGTTCTGAAAGAACTCCTAAAACTGAAGGTGGACAAAGCAATGGGGCCTGATGGGATTCACTACAGAATTCTAAAAGAACTAAGGGGAGAACTAGTGACACCACTGACTATTTTTTTTAACAAATCATGGGAGGATGGTGTGGTACCTGAGGAATAGAGGAGGGTGGATGTGATTCCACTTCAGAACAGTGGGAGAAAAGCAGAGGCAGGAAACTATAGACCTGTTAGCTTGACATCAGTGGTAGGGAAAATGATGGAATCACTACTGAAAGAAAGAATTGTTGATTACCTAGAGGCCAGCGGTGCACCGAACTCAAGGCAGCATGAATTCACAGTGGGACGGTCATGTCAGATGAATCTAATAGCGTTCTTTGACTGGGTGACCAAAGTAGTAGACCAGAGAGAGGCTGTGGACATGGCCTACTTAGACTTTAGCAATGTATTTGGTACAGTCCCACACAAAAGATTAATAAACAAATTAGCCAGCCTGGGAGTAGGTCCCAAGGTGGTAGCCTGGTTAAAAAATTGGCTGGAGAACAGGACATAGAAGGTAATAGTAAAGGAAGTCCACTCTGAAGAAAAAGAGATTACTAGCGGGGTATCACGTTGTTCAGTACTGGGTCCGGTCCTTTTTATTGTTTTTATAAGTGACATTGCAGAGGGACTGGAAGGAAAAGTATTCCTCTTTGCAAATGACACAAAGATCTGCAACAAGGTTGATACACAAGTAGGTGGAAAGAATGAGAAGGGACTTGGCAAGGTTGGAGAAATGGTCAAAAGTATAGCAGCTTAGATTCAATGCAAAGAAGTACAAAGTAATGGATCTGGGAAGCAAACACCCAAGTGAACAGTACAAAATGGGGTTGAGACGAAAGGGACCTGGGGTTAGTCATATTAGAGGACCTAAATGTAAGCAAGCAATGTGAGAAGGCAATAAGGATGGCTGGGGAGATACTAGGATGTATAGGGAGAGGCATCACTAGTAGAAAACAGGAAGTTGTTATCTTTCTGTACAGACAGTTGGTGAGACTCCATCTGGAGTACTGTGTCTAGTTCTGGAGACCCCATCACTGCAGGGACATAGACAGGATGGAGGCAGTCCAGAGGAGGACGACTAAAATGGTGCAGGGTCTGCATGAGAAACTATACGAAGAGAGACTAAAGAAGCTTAATATGTATACCCTCAAGGAAAAGAGGGAGAGGGGGACATGATAGACACATTTAAGTACCTCAAAGAAATCAACAAAGTCCAAGAGGGTGGCATCTTTCAGAAAAAGAGATGTGCAAGAACAAAAGAACACAATTTAAAGATGGGGGGTGACGGCTCAGGGGCAATGTGAGGAAGCATTTTTTCACGGAGAAGGTGGTGTACACATGGAATGGCCTTTCTGAGGAGGTTGTGGGGTCAAAAACAGTGGGGGAATTCAAGAATGTATGGGACAGACATAAGGCAGTTCTTGTGTGGGGTAGGAAGAAGTAGGCTGTTGGTTAACTAGGATCTACAGCTTATCTAATAGGTAGGGAAATAGGCAGACTAGGTGGGCCAAATGGTCCTTATCGGCCATCAAAGTCTATGTTTCTATTTTTTTATGTTATCACCTAGCAGAGGCACCAAGCCAAACAATTCTCATCTAGCCTCTAAACTACAGCACAAAAACACAGCTCTGGTTTAAGGCCCTTGAAATGTGGGCTACTGTACTTTTAAATTAGCTTACAGTCAAAAAAGAAAATCACAAGTTCATCAATATTCTCCATAATTTACCCCATTTATCTTGTGACAAAAAAAAATCCTCCAGTCCTCTCTGTGAGTAACACACACTGACTTTTAAAGCAACAACTTGAGTCTCATGTGTCTCTGATGAACATATTGAAAAGGACTAGACATAGGACTGAACACTGTGTCACCCCACTTGTGATCTCTCTCTCCCTAAATTTAACTCCATTTACCACTACATTCTGCTATCTCCCTTCTAACCAACTACCCACCTATCTATGTCCTTTGCCACACCAAGATACTCAAGCATCTTTAGCAACCTTCTGTGAGTCAAATGCCTTGATGAACTCAAACTTAAGTAGATCTCCTGCATGTCCCTTATCTATTGTCCCAGTTACCCAGTCAAGTAGAACTACTGCATGTCCCTTCTCTAGAGACCTAGTTACCCAGTCAAGTGGTTCTACTGCATGTCCCTTATCTACTGTCCTAGCTACCCAATCAAGTAGATCTACTGCATGCTCCTTATCTACTGTCCTAGTTACCCAGTTGAGTAGATCTACTGCATGTCACTTATCTACTGTGCTAGTTACCCAGTTGTGTAGCTCTACTGCATGTCCCTTATCTACTGTTCTAGTTACCCAGTCAAGTAGATCTATAGCATGTCTCTTATCTATTATCCTTTTTACCCAGTCAAGTAGATCTACTGCATGTCCCTTATTTACTGTCCTAGTTACTCAGTCAAATAGATCTACTGTAAGTCCCTTATCTACTGTCCAGTTATCCAGTTGAGTGGATCTACTGCACGTCTCTTATTTACTGTCCTAGTTACCCAGTTGAGTAGATCTACTGCATGTCCCCTGTCTACTATCCTAGTTACCCAATCAAGTAGATCTACTGTCCTAGTTACCTAGTCAAGTAGATCTACTGCATGTCTCTTATCCACTGTCCCAGTTACCCAGTCAAGTAGATCTACGGCATGTCCCTTTTCTACTGTCCTAGTTACCCAGTCAAGTAGATCTACTGCACGTCCCTTATCTACTATTCTAGCTAGCTAATTGAGTAGATCTACTTCATGTCCCTTATCTACTGTCCTAGTTACCCAGTCGAGTAGATCTCCTGCATGTCCCTTATCTACTGTCCTAGTTACACAGTCAAGTAGATATACTGTATGTCCCTTATCTACAGTCTTAGTTACCCAGTTGAGCAGATGTACTACATGTCCCTTATCTACTGTCTCAGTTACCAAGTCAAGTAGGTCTACTGCTTGTCCATTATCTACTGTCCTAGTTGACCAGTCGAGTAGATCTACTGCATGCCCCTTATCTAATGTTCTAGTTTCTCAATTGAATAAATCTACTGCATGTGCCCTATCTACTGTCCTAATTACCCAGTTGAGTAGATTTCCTGCATGTCCCTTGTCTACTGCCCTTATTACCCAGTCGAGTAGATCTACTGCATGTGCCTTATCTACTGTCCTAGTTGCCCAGTCAGAGAAAACTATCAGGTTGTTGTGATAAGGCCTCTCTGCCACAGTCCCATTCTGTTAAACATCTTAGGGCTCATAGCTCTCCAGGTAGCCCTCTAGGTCATCTTTGCCTACTGTGTCCATCAGTTTGTCCACGATTGATATTAGACTCCCAAGCCTATAGTTAACCAGTTACTCCTTGTCCCTATCATTATGGAGTGGTGCCCACCCTTTTGGAGCAGGACATTGTCTGCCACCTTCCAGTCTTTTGGAACCACTCCTTACTGAATTGAGCTGTTGAATAGCCCTGCCAAGGTTCAGCCAATTATGATGCCAGTTCACAGAATGCTCTTGGATGCATCCCACCCAACCCTGCGGTCTTATCTACTTTCAGGGCTGCCAACCCTTTTCTGCCCCTTTTACTTGTAAACATCAGGTGTCTCATTTCTGAAATCCCACTATCAGCAATTTTAATACTGCTTTTCATCAAAGGCCTGCTGTCCTCCACTGTGACAACTGAGCAGAAGTAGTCATTAAGAATGGTTGAGTTCTGCAGGTCCTCCTCTATTACCCTACCCCTGTCAGCTTAACAGTTCCACCATCTATCTTTATTTATCCATTGGTATATCTGAAAAACTGTTTTCCCCACTATTATCAGCACTATGCTACTGTATGTCCAGTGTAGTAGACATCACAAGAAAAAAGGAAGGCTTGATTTGATTGGGTATGATTGTTAATGTGAGCACTAACAATCTTGAGTAGGAGGATCATGGTCAAGATGAAATCAAGCTTCGGTTTCTAGGCTGAGTAGTCAAAGACAGGGCAGGAGCAGTAACCTTTTCAGAGGTTCTACAGGGGTCACACATGAATGAGAGGAACAATTAGATCTCTACTTGTTCAATGTGTGTTTAAAAGGGTTGTGCATGGAGAAGGGATTTGGATTCCTCAAGGACCAGTGCCATGGAAGAAGGCTGTTTCAAAAAGAAAGGCCTACTTCTTAACAAGGAGGGTATAGGGGTGCTGGAAAAAGATTTGAGCAGTGCACACAGAAAGATTTAAACTTGAAAAGGAGGGGCAGCTCAGCTGGGGTCCGGCACATAATAACAACTGAGGGGGATCTAACACACCTCCACCTAGCAAAAACAGGAATTAAAAAGAGAATGGAGCAGATGAATGCAGAAAATGAGGGGCAAGGGGTACTAGAGTAATAAAAGTGAATGTTAGAACTCTAGATATATGCTTTCAGATTTGTAGGTATCCGTGGCTGAAGTGCAGCTGGATATAATAGTGGCCACAGAAATGTGAACAACATTGAACCATGACTGGGACATTACCATACTAGGCAATGTGCTGTTCAGAAAGGACAGGGAGAAGGGTAGGGAAGGGGAAGTTGTGGCTTTATGCATTAAGGAAGGACTAAAGGCCACAGAGATTAACGGTACCAAGGGGGCTAAAGGTTTGGAAATCCACTGAGTGCTGGCCACCATGGGTAATAAGAAAAAGATGAAGATAGGAGTGGTATACAGACAACCATCACAGCACCAGAAGGTGGACAGGGAAACAAAGAGGCCATTAGAAAGAAAGCAGAACGTGGGGAGATGCTGCTGTTGGGAGACTTGAATGTGCTGAATGAAGACTGAAGCGTCCCAGTGGAGGCAAGTGCAGTGACTCCGTGCCTGGTGGACGTATGCCAGGAAATGTTCTGAACACATCTAATACCAACACCTATAAGAGAGGAACCCATATTGAACACAGTTCTCACCAACAAGGATAGAGTACAGAATGCCACAGTCTAGAAACTGCTTGGAACAAGTGATTACAGGACAGTGTGGCTGCAGGTCCAGTTAAAGAATGGTTGGACACAGAGCCAAACAAAAGTTTGTGAGTTCATTGTGCGGATGTTAGAAGTGTGCAAAAGATATTAGGAGGTAGGCTGGAGAAAGAAGAGGGTGTAAACAGCAAATGGGAAGCTTTTATATAGAATAAGTGTACATAGTACTTTGATTTATCCTATTTATTTTTTCATCTCCCCAGCACATGACTGTTGTAGACTTTTGGCAATCTGCAGACACCTGTTAATACCTTGTATTCAATATTCTTTGCAAATAACTGTGTTAATGCACCAGTTAGGGTTCATCCTAAAATGAAAACAGTAGGAAAATGTGATGTTGGGGTTTCCAACCCTAACTACCCACCCCACTCACAAGCAGCAAAAGGGAAAAAAAATACAGTTTCAGCTGTCCTGAACCTTGGTGAATCAGGTGCAAGCTCTTCTTTGGGGCTTTCAACCCTAATGCTCACCCCACTGCATGGACAAATAACATCAGATGTGATCTGTTTTCTTCAGGCAGGGACCACAGTTTGTTGGCAGCATGTGGGGATACACTTTATGTATGTTTGTAGACCATATCAGATTGGGGTGGGCATTAGTACTGAGATCCCCAAGGAAGAGCACTCCACTAAGGACAGCTGAAACCATAAGGTTTGACATTTTGATGCTTGGGGGAGTGTAGTGGGTGGAGAGTTAGAGCTAGAAACCCTAACACCGCATTTCTCTACTTTCGTTACTTTAATCTGAATCCTAACTGGTGCATGAAAGCAGTTTTTTTTTTGTTTGTTTTTTTACAAATAATTTCCTTACTTTTTCGTATAGTAGAATTGTATCCTCATTTGGACCTGTGTGAACACATCCATATCACTGCAGAAGTACAAGACACAGTAGCCCCTGCACTTCTGTGCCTCCATAGATACCCACATCGATGTGGGCAGAGAAGCACAGGGCTCAGCTTCCATGCCTCAAAGAAAGCAATATATCTGCTTCATTGTGATTGTTTTTTGTGGGGTTCACTTCAAAGAAAAACATATATTAAGTCTGCCTTTTAACTCATGGCAGTTGATCGTATATGGTAAAAAATGGGTTTTTGATTTCTGTAGCCATAACTAGGTAAATTTTTGTGGGGTTGATACCGAAGTTGCTATAATTCTACTCCAAGGGCAGATGCATCCTTGGTACATTTTTTATGCTGATCAGACTTTAATTCTGAATTTAGCACCATGGTGAATGCATTTTGGGGGGTATCATGTACTAATCTTGTAGTACTCGTTGAGATCTTTTATGCTAATCACAGAAAGAGTACAATGAAATCAATAGGTCCCTTAAAAAACAAGGAAGGCGAATTAATAACTGATAGCAGCAATATGGCCTAGACGCTTAATGACTTCTTTACCTCGGTGTTCAACAATAAAAGCACTGCTACCCTTAGTTATTTAAACAATCCAGGAAGAAGTTGGTTAAAATTAGACCAGATGAACATTAGAGGAAGGCTACAGAAATTAGATACAAATAAACCAGAGGGACCTGATGGTATTTCACCAAGGGTTATCAGAGAACTGGAAAAATAACTTGCAGGACCCCTGACTGAACTGTTTCGAACATCAGTGAATACAGGAGAGGTGCTGGAAATTTGGAGACAGGCAGATGTGGTCCCACTCTTCAAAAAGGGTGCAAGACAGGCAGTAGGAAATTATAGGCCTATGACACTGACTACAGTATTGGGTAAAATCTTGGAGGGTTGTATAAAAGACTTTATCACAGAATACCTAGGGGACACTGATAATACCCAGCATGGTTTCAGGAGGGGGTGATCCTGTCAAACAAACCTGTTGGAATTCTATGATAAAGTTAGTAGGGCAATGGACAACTCAAACTCAGTAGATGTTATTTTCCTTGATTTTTGCAAAGCCTTTGACAGTGTCCCACATGGGGAATTAATAGATACCTTAACTGAACATAATATCACAGGGAATATAACCAGATGGATTGAGTCATGGCTCTCATATAGGAAGCAGAGAGTGTGCATTAGGGGCACTTTCTCCAAATGGTCAGATGTGTCTAGTGGAGTGCCCCAGGGATTGGTGCTGGGGCCTTGTTTGTTTAATATTTGTATTTCATGATTGACATGTAATGCAGATGCATAGTTATCAAAATTTATTGATGGTACCAGGCTAGGTCTAATAGTAAACAATGCAGAGGAGTCTGCTACACTACAGGAGGCACTGTATGAGATGGAAGTACAGTCAAAGAAATATAGCTTGGCTTTTAACTTGGAAAAGTGCACAGTGTTGCAAATGGGCAAGAGAAATCTGAAATACCATATAGGTTAAACAGATGTATCTTGAAAACAGTGACAGATGAAGGGGACCTGGGTATAAGACTTCCTCAAGAACTAAGTTTCAAACAGCACAATAATATGATAGTCAAAAGTGCTGGGGGGGTATTGCACTGTATTATAAGGTGCATCACTAGTAGAGATAGGCGGGTGATTATACCATTGTACACTTCCTTGGTGAGACCCCATCTGGAGTACTGTGCACAACTATGGTCCCCAGGTTATGAAACACAAATCCAGGCGCTGGAAAAAATATAAAGGAAAGCCACACGCCTAATCCCAGATTTGGAAGGCATGGAATATGAGGAAAGGCTAGCACGTCTATGCCTGTACTCCTTGGAATTTAGGAGACTAAGGGGAGACATGTGCCTCGTGTACAGAGCAATACAAGAGTTAGAACTAAGGAAACAGCTTGGTATTATTATCAGGGAGAAAGTGTATAATACAAGAGCCCATACCATTCAAATAGCAGGTGAAAGTTTTTTAAAACAAATAAAAGGCAACACTGGTTTAGCATGAGTGGTGAAAATTTGGAATGGCCTCCCAGCTGAGGTGGTGGAGACTGATAGCATGATAAAATTCAAGACATTACTCGATAATTACCTATTTCAAAATAATATCCAGGGATATGATTAGATCAGGTGGTGAGCTCCATGAACTTTGGTTTACTATGCTCCACCAAGCCTATGAAATATATAGATTGTTCCTTAACTTCAAATAGTGACAAAGTTATGTCTTTTTTTATTTAGATTTTTTGCACACACACACCCCCGCAGACCCAGGACCCTGGCAGACATGTGCATGCATGTGCATGGAAGCGCATGCCAGGTAGTGGCTTGGCCCCTTCCACCCTACCCCCAGGCAGTCACTGCTATCCCTCCTGCCTGCGCTTCCCATCGGACCTCCACCCGATGGGAGTGGAACTGCAGGGGGCAGAAGGCCACCCCGGATGGGGAGAGCTGCTTTTGGTTGCTCAATCCCACTCCCTCCTACCCTTCTATGCCAGCTCCCTGATGACCCAAGGTCATTCCTGAACCAGTGTCACCAGCGTGGCATGAGGTAAGGCATCCAGTGCCTCAGCCCTCTCTACCACTGGGTCAGCCCAGAGTAATGTCTTTTAAAGTTGCAATTTTATCTTCTTGGAAATTTTTGTATTTTTTATTTTTATGTCTATTATGACTCATAAATGTTTGGGGATATATTATTTGTTAGTTGTGTATATTCACTGAATTATGGCTTTTTAATTTTGAAATGTGAAAAAAATATCTAAGTCCAAATTCTTTTTTCACATGAACTAATCTTTCACGAAGTTTGCATGATTTCATAAAAGAGGCTTCGTTGATATGAAAGAAGAATGAAAGAATACTACATTCATGTTCTTCTTTTATATGAAGGCAATTTCTCCTGTGAGATTTTCATGAGCTCGTGGAAGAAAATGCCTTCATACGAGAGAAGAATAAAAAAAAAGTCCAAAATTCTCTTTTGCATGGCCCAAACCCTTTTTTGTGTGTCCTTTTCTTCTTTTATATGGTCATACAAAACAAAATCATCTCATAAAAGAAAACTTTTTATAAGCTTTAAAACACATTTCTGGTTTGTTTTTCAAAAACTAATTGCAGGATGGAGCTAAGCAGGTCTATTTAGAAAGGTATACATGTTGGTGTCTCTGCAGGGTATCAGTTTTTATGGGTTATAGAAAAAAAAAATAGAAAGATGGTCACCATAAAAAAGAAAGATTTTTTTTCCTCACAAAGGCGGATTACCCCTCTCATGAAAGAAAATCCTCTTTTGTGTAGTGAAATTCTTCTTTCATATCAAACATCTATCCAGAACAAGATCATGCACATAGGAAAGAGAAACTCTAAAGCCACCTATAGGCTGGAGGGGAGTTGCTGGCAGTCACAAGGGAAGAAAGAGAATTGGGCATCATCATCACCGATGAACTGAAATCATCCAAGCAGACCACTAAAGCAGTAGGTAAGGCTAGGGGGATGTTGAGGTGTATTAGTAGGGATATCACAAGTCAGAAGTGGGAGGTAATAATCCCTCTTTACAAGACACTGGTTAGGCCCCATCTAAAGTACTGCGTGCAGCACTGGAGGCCACATCTTCACAAGGACATTAACCAAATAGAGGCAGTCCAGAGAAGGGCAACCAAAATGGTGCTGGGACTGCATCAGAAAACATATGAGGACAGATTAACGGAGCTCAATATGTATACCCTAGAGCAAAGGAGGGAGAGAGGTGATATGATCAGAACATTCAAACACCTTAAAGGCATTAACAAGGTGAAAGAGTCTAACATGTTTCAATATAAGAAAAATAGCAGGACAAGAGGACACAGCATGAGATTAGAGGGAGGCCGATTAAGGGGTAATGTGAGGAAGTTCTTTTTCACAGAAAGGGTGGTGGATGCATGGAATGGCCTACCTCAGGAAGTGGTGAATATGAATACAGTACAGGGCTTTAAACAGGCATGAGATAGGCATAAGGGAGCAATACAGTTGAGTATGAATAGATAAGCCATTGACAAAGCAAAGGCCGATGGCACATTCATAAGATAGAAAAAGAAATGGGCAGACTGGATGGGCCTTGTGATCCTTATCTGCCGTCAGCTTCTATGTTTTTATGTAAGAACCTCCCGAGTATGCTCAGAACCAAAACTCTTACTTTGAAGGTTTCTCTTGCAGCAGACCATCACCAGTAGGACTAAGCTGCCAGGTGTTAGGACCACACGGAAACCATCTAGCTAGCAATTTAACACAGGGGACCCCTCCCCCGACATCACTCCCTGACATCAGACAATCTTATAAAAGGTGGGCAGTCCCCTCACCCTCCTCAGCTCTTTCTCGCTGTTGACCTGTGCACATCGAACTGCAGACATTGTTGAAACTCAAGTAAACTGCCATCTTGTTCATCTGCATGTTGTTACTCTTTTTCCACAACACTAAGTAAAGCCTAATTTTTAAAGGAAAAAAAGAACAATCCGGCATTCACCAACCAAAATATAAAATGCTGCTCAAGGTATCAAATATATATATAAACTGTATATTTTATTGCCAAAGACCCAGTGCAAGGCATATTCCTATTGCATTTCAGAAAGAAAAACTATATATAATGACAACGTCATAAATAGAGTGACACCAATAGTGAAACAAACATTAAAGTTACTGTGTTTTAAAAACATTAAGTAAAAGAAATGGAAGAGATCAAGCACCATAAGATACAGGGATACACATCCTGATAAAGGAACAGTATCATACCTGAATGTAGTACATCAGAGACATATTTTCCTCTAATAGCTGGAATCCCTGGACAGAGACAATATGTAATTTAGTTCATGAGAAAAACATCTGGTCCAGAAATGGAGCAGATCAGTCCCTTGATGAAATAGTCTGATGTTGGCTGTGTCAGAGTATACAATGTCTGTAAGAGATAGCAAAAACACTATATTAATATGAGACACATCCATAAGAGTAGCATTTCTAACAATGTCATTCTATTACATTTTTCTTTATAGTGTCGATCACAGTCTCCGTCTATCTGCACATATATTGTGCTGGAGTAATGTGACTACGAAGTCCAATGAAACTTTCACGCCACTATTGCTAGAGAACTATACCTAAAAAGATCAGATTTCAAAAGGCATGCAAAGTGGTGCAAAATTTTGCAGAAAGTGACACAGTCAGTCAGCATTGCAAATAGCCTTGCAGTTAAAAATTAAAGTGCTGATAACTAACACAAATAAGCAGAATTAATCATAAAAATATGGAGTCAGATCCAAATGGTAGTTCAAACCAGGGCCGCTATATGCCCCTAAAGTAAAGATCTAAAACCTTCTCTTTTCAGAATTAGGTTATTAAAATTACCCCCCGGCCCCCTCAGATTTGGCAGCACCTTTTCAGTACCTTAAAATGAAAAGTATGATTTATTTTATCTGCAGCTCTTGCCACATGTACAGCCATGGCATATGAACAGTCACCACTATGTATAGCCCTGCAGTGCTTGCCAAATCGGAGCTTAAGTTGGTGTTTAGGTTTGCCTATTTAGAAGGTGCCACAGCTGCATTCTGCCAAGTAGATCACCCCTGTTGTGTCACAGGTAATCAAATGGTAAATCTGAATTTTTTTGGTAGTATTCAGGCTGGTGAATTCATTACCAGGCAACACTGCAGGGCAGTACATACATTTTAAACACCAATGACAGCCAGCGTATCTATTGGGTAACCAAGTTTGCGAAGTGGACTGCATAGGCTGTGTTTGCCTAATGTGTACCAAGTGATCCCTTAATGTAGTGGATTGTCTAAATGATATCCTGGGTATATTACTGTGGCATGCAGATAAATCTATAGCTCCCTTCAGGATGCTCCAGTTATTTCTGATAATGTTACCTGCTTTGGAGGATTGTATTGAAAAAGTTGTCACAAAGTTTATAGTATCAGTGTTAGTTTGTCTGTTTTGTCTAGGTGTCAGAACTTGTTTGGGAATACATCTAACTTCCCTGTAGGTGTCTTGTGGTTTTGTACCACAGTAGCCCCTTTCCGTGAAGCATTGTTGTGAGTCTGCAGCAGCTTTGTCAAATCTGTCCCAGTTGCTACAGTTTTGCCTGCTTTTAAGGAATTGGCCCGTCAGGATGTTTTCTGTCACGTGGGAACTAGATGACATGAGTGAATTATTTCTAAAGCATGCCTTTCTGTAGTTGCCTGTACTAATAATGCCAGTTCTGTTTTTCTGTATATTTATATCTAATTCATTTCTGAATACTAAGGATCACAATGTGGACCCCCCCCCCAAATAACTCCTGCTCAGACTTTCTGAATTTGTTCTTAAATTTAATGACTTTTCTTTTCTAGGTGAATGGTACTTGCAGAAGGGAACTGCTGTGGGGGCAACTTCTACCCAAATCTGGTGAACCATTATATAGGGGAGTGGGACAACGAGTATGTTAGAGACACAGACAAAAATCCCTTCCTTGAGAAAATAGAACTGTATCACAGATATATTGATGATATATTGATTTTGTGGAAGGGAGACCAACCGGAGTTTGACTCCTTTGTTAATATTTTTACACTCTACTAACCCAAATATACACTTCACCTATACAGCAAGCAAAGAAGAAATCCACTTCTTAGATTTAAATATACAGAAAGACAGATTTGCATGACTATTACAGACATCTACAGAAAGGTATGCGATAGAAATAATTTACTCGTCGTCTAGTTACCACTCGAAACACGTGACAGAAAACATCCTGAGGGGCCCAATTCCTTAGAACTAAATGAAATTATAGTGACTTGGACAGATTTGGCAAAGCTGTTCTGGACCTACAACAATGCTTCACAGAAAGTTAGTACAGTGGCACAGAAATACAGGATACCGACAGAGAAGTTAGATGTATTCCTCGAGAACAGGCTCCGACACCTAGACAAAACAAAGTAACACTGATACTATAAACTTCGTGACAACTTTTTCAGTACACACTTCCAAAGTAGGTAAACATAGAAACATAGAACTTGACAGCAGATAAGGACCGCTTGGCCCACCTTGTCTGCCCATTTCCCTAATTAATGGATAAGCTGCAGATCCTGGTTAACCAGCAGCCTATTTCCTCCTAACCCCCACTAGAATTGCCTTATGTCTGTCCCATGCATTCTTGAATTCCCCCGATGTTTTTGACTCCACAACCTCCTCAAGAAGGCCATTCCATGCACCCACAACCCCCCCATGAAAAAATACTTCCTCACATTACCTCTGAGCCATCCCCCTCTATCATCAAATTGTGCCCCCTCTTGCACATCTCTTTTTCTGAAAGATGCTACCCGCTTGGACTTTTTTAATCCCCTTGAGGTACTTGAAAGTTTCTATCATGTTCCCCCTCTCCTTCCTTTCCTCGAGGGTAAACATATTAAGCTCCTTTAGTCTCTCTTTGTATGGTTTCTGGTGCAGACCCTGCACCATTTTAGTTGCCCTCCTCTGGACAACCTCCTTCCTGTCTATGTCCCTGTGGAGATGGGGTCTCCAGAACTGCACGCAGTACTCCAGATGTGGTCTCACCAACAATCTATACAGAGGGATAACAACTTCCTGTTTTCCACTGGTGATGCCTCTCCTTATGCATCCCAGTATCCCCACAGCCCTCCTTACTGCCTTCTCACATTGCTTGCCAACCTTTAAGACATTTGATATGACTACCCCAGGTCCCTTTCCATTTTTGTTGTTGTTAATACCTCCCATCCACCCCATTGTGAACTCTTTCCCTCAGTTTTTGTTTCCCAGGTGCATTATTTTGTATTTCTTTGTATTGGTTCTAAGCTGCCATTTGACCATTCCTCCAACTTTGCCAAGCCCCTTCTCATCCTTTCTACCCCACCTTGTGTATCAATCCTGTTGCAGATCTTTGTGTCATCTGTAATAAGACATACTTTTCCTTTCAATCCCTCACTTACACCCTTGCACCTCCACCACTCCTCTCCCTCACTTACAACCTTGCACTACCCACATTACTCTCTCTCTCTCTCTCTCTCTCTGCCCAACTCCCTGACTGACCCTCTCCACAATTCCCCCCTCCCACTCCTTGGACCCCATCCCAGGCCAGGCCCTAACCCCCAGTAAGCACTAGGAGTTGCTATTTCCACCCCCTATTCTGCCTCTAACCCACCACTTTCAAGCCCACTGAGCCTCTAGATCCCCATCTCACCACTGGCCCTTTTCCACCCACCCAACAGGGGTCTTGAACCCTGCACCCTACGCACCAAGGTCTGCGACCCGACCACTACTCCAAAGTGGTATCCATCCTCTCTGATGGGCTACCTAGGTACTTATACCATCTGCCCCACCACTATCATATGCACCATATTTGTTTACCTCCTCCTCAAATGTCTCCCACTCATAGCCATGATAGGGTCTTCCCCCTGTCAACCAAACCTCCCCCTCAGCCCAGCTGGGACCATACTACCACCTCCCCCAGCCTCTCGCACCCCCACACTGCCCACGGACCTTGGACCCCAGCACCCACCCTAGATGCCCTCCACTACCTACCTCAACTCCCCATGGATCCATCTCCTCCTTGCCTTCCCGACCCTTCACACCCTGCCTGTCCCCCATTTCGCTATGGCCTCTCCCTCATACTAGCGTATCCCCAAAAAGTTGACCCCTCACCACCCCATGGTCAGAACCTTGGTCTTTCTATTACTCCTCACTGATACTATCCACCCCAACCCAGGCCCTGCCATCACCACCCCACCCACAAGGGCCACTGGTCTCCACATCGCCTCTATAAATGTATGCAGCCTGCTGAAAAAATTTGCTGCCCTTCAGTGTTGTGTCATGCTGCATCATCCAAATATCATAGCCCTAGTTGAAACCTGGCTGTCCAAGTCCACCCCTGACTCTCTTGTCTCCTTCCCAGGCTACACCCTATATCAGGAGGATTGTGCGAGTAAACGCGGGGGTGGTTGTGCTATTTACACTCGAGACATCATCGTTGGCCATGCGCTCCCCCCCTCATGCTGGTCAATGGTGCCCAAGCCCATACCCTCAAACTCACCCCAAATTCCTCCAGGGGCCTGCTGTATCTCACAGCTTCCTACATACTCCCAAGGAACCAGAACCTAGTAATGTTTCTCATGGATCATCTCTCCACCCTCCCCCACAAGGCTGAACAAGTCCTGGTGGGGGACCTCAACGTGGACTGGCTCAGTCCTGTCACTTCCCCGATAAAGGACTCCTTTGCTGCTCAAGACCTGACACAACTCATCTCCCAGCCCACCAGAATTAACCTGGCTAGAGGAACCTGCACCCTTCTGGACATCATTATCACTAACCGCCCCAAAAAACTTCAGGACATTCAAGTCCTCCCTGACTCCTTAAGTGACCACTCCCCTGTCTTATTCCTATGGTCTGCCACCACCCCAAACCTGTCACCCAGACCTTTCTCCACAGGCATCTTCACCCGAACGGGTTGATTAAACTCAAACAGTATCTCGCTCAGTTTAATATGTCCCCCATCCATCTGGCACCCGACATTGATGCTACCCTCAACCTCTTTTTCACAGGCCTTTAACAGGGCCTATGACCTCTTTGCTGCCCTCACCAAAATCCATTCCAAAAAACAAAACACTCCTTGGGTTACTCCGGCCCTACTCCAAATGCTTAGATATAGGGACAACCACTGGCACCGCGCCAATGAATCTGGCCGACCTGCTGACAGACAGCCATACAATACCATACAGAACAGGTACACATGGGCCATCTGTAAAGCCAATGCAGACCACTACTAGACCACCCTCTCCTCCTCTTGGGGGTGTGCTCGGACCTTCTGGGAAAACATTAAAAAGTTAAACAGGAAGTCCCACTCCCCCGCATCCCATCTCACTATTGACAGCTCTACCGACCCAGCCTCCATTGTCAACTGCCTCAGATCCTCCTTTAATGACCTTAGCTCTGTCCTCCCTAGTAACTTTTTCAATATTATCCCTGACCTAACACCACCAGTCCCCCAACACCCCTGGTTCTACCTCCACAAAGTATCTGCCCAGGAAGCCAAACCTCTCCTACTAAAAGCCTTGAAAAGCAACAGTTCTAGCAGCGATTTCCTGGACCCCAAAATACTCCAGCTGGTCCTGGATGATGTCCTTGTCCCACTCACTGGTCTACTTAACTGGTCCCTCTGCCTGGGGCAATTCCCCTCTGCATGGAAGACTGCCACAGTCATACCTTTTCACAAAGGGGGTGACAGGTCCACCCCCAACAACTACCATCTAATCGCCATCCCCCCCACCACCAAAGCACTAGAAGAAGTGGTGGCTAATCAACTCAATGAATACCTGACTAAGTATGACATCTTGTGCCCGGAGCAGCATGGATTCCGTGCTGGTCACAGCACTGGCACAGCATTAATGGAGTTTTCCAACTTCCTGCACTCCTCCCTGGATGCCGGTTCCCTCGCTGGAGCAGTGTATGTCAACCTGTCTAAGGCCTTCGACACTGTCTCCCACCCTGTACTACTAGATGCCCTCCACCACATTGGTTTCTCAGCTGGCCCCCTCACCTGGTGCTCAAGCTACCTAATGGCTCATTCCCAGTGTGTAAACATTAACGGGACTCTCTCGGAAACCTGCCCCATCCACTTTGGGGTACCTCAGGGCTCTATCCTGGGCCCTCTACTGTTTAGCCTATAATTAAACACTCTGCCCAGTGCCTGCTCCGGCAACATCCTCATGTACAGTGATGATACTGTCATTTTTGCCACACACCAAAATCCTACCTCCCTCCAGGACACACTCCAACACTCCTTCCAGGAGGCTGAAACCTAGTTTAGGGAGTGCAGACTCATCATTAATCACAAAAAAAAACAAGTTGATGCTCTTTGCACACCCACCAAAACAAAGCTTGCAACAGACCACTCAGCATCCTCCCCAGCACCCAACAACCGCTTAAACAAGTCTACTCCTACAAATACCTTGGAGTCACTTTTGACTCAGCCCTCACCTTTCTTGCCCACATTAATGCCCTAGCATCTGCCACCAACACCCGCCTTGGCATCCTCTACCGCCACAAGGACTGCCTCCCCTGATGCCCTCCGACTTGCCATTATATCCTCGGTACTGTACCTTGTGGATTATGGCCTACCAATTTATGGTGCTGCTGACACCTCTGCCCTCAACAAGATTCACCTCACCCTAAACAAGGCCTGCAGACTAATGACTGGTGCCCCCAGGCTCACCCACACTTGTCAACTCTATGACAAGGTCAGTCTCCTTACCCTGGATGAATGACTCTGCTACCAAACCTGCCTTCTAACTAAGAAGATTCTGCTTGGGCTTGCCCCACCCGGGGTGAATGCCTCCATCCAACCTACACTGTCCACTGTCCCAACCTGAACTGCCTACAAAACTACTCTTCAGGTCCCCAGAACCAGGACTACCAGGGTGCAAAGGTTCTTCTTTTACAAATCCCCATCTTGGTTTAACTCTCTCCCTGCATCCATCTCCACTACTCCCAAACTTGCCACCTTCAAAACCACCCTTCAGAACCAACTGTTTTGCTCCCGTAGCTGCACCTGTCACTAACATGCCACAGCTTCTACCTCTAACAGGCCTCAGCTACTGCATCTGTCTCTAACAGGCCTCAGCTACTATCACCACAGACAAAGCCCGACGGGCTGAACTCCCAACTCACTCCCCCACCACCCCCTTGGCCTCTCCCCCTGCTTGTAACGGCATATGCTCAGTGTGTAGCCAAGGAATGTTCTAATCAGCTAATTGTAGGGAAACTACTGTATTATTATATGTATCACTGTTCTATGGTATTCTGTAATTATGTAACACTGTTTGTCCTTTCTGTGATGAGGTACCTTTGTAAATGAGCCTCTGGCTCAAAGGTTGTAAACCAGTAGTATAATGAATAGATAAAAAAAATGTCACTTATAAAGACATTAAAGAGGACTGGTCCCAGTACTGAGCCCTGCAATACCCCGCTAGTAACCCCCCCCCCCATTTCTTCAGGGTGGACTCTGTTTTCTGTTAGCATCTGCATCCTGTTGTCCATCCAATATTTTACCTTGGCTACCACGTTGGAACCCACTCCAAAGCTGTTTAACTAACTTGTTTATTAATCTCCTGTGTGGGACTGTGTCAGATGCCTTGCTAAACTCTAGGTAGACTATGTCCACAGCCGCACCCTGGTCTATTCTTTGGTCACCCAGTCAAAGAAATCAATTAGATTTGTCTGACATGACCTTCCCACTGTGCATCCATGCTGTCTTGGGTCCTGTGCCCCGCTGGCCTCTAGGTACTCAACAATTCGTTCCTTCAGAAAAGATTCCATCATTTTCCGTACTACTGAGGTCAAACGGGTCTGTAGCTTCCTGCCTTTGCCTTGCTCCCATTTTTGTGAAGTGGAATCATGTCTGCCCTCCTCCAGTCCTCAGGTACCATCCAATCCTCCCTTGATTTGTTAAAGAGGGTAGTCAGTGGTGTCACTAGTTCTACCCATCGTTCATTTAGAATTCTGGGGTGAATCCCATCAGGCCCCATTGCATTGTCCACCTTCAGTTTTAAGAGTTCTTTTAGAACACTTTCTTCTGTGAATGGACTGGTATCGACCACCTTTTCAGAGTGTTTCTGTTTGGTTTAGGTACCTCCCCCTCCTCCTGTTTTGTGAATACTGAGCAGAAGTATTCGTTCAGTATCCCTGCTTTTTCACTGTTACCCTCTGCCCACATTCCCTCTCCTTTATTAAGCCTTTAGTATCCCTCTCCTTGGTCTTTGTTCACTCCCTAATGTACCTATGAAAAGTTTTATCCCCCTTCTTAACAGAGTTGGCTATCTTTTCTTCAATTTGGGCCTTTGCTATTGTGACTGCCTTCCCTGCCTACTTCTGCCTTAACTGATATAGTTCTCTGTCCTGCTCATTCTGTATTTCCTTATATTTCCTGAATGCTATCCTTTTTTCCGTAATCTCCTCTGCCGCCTCTTTTGAGAACCATAGTGGCTTTTTCCTTCATTTTGTTTTGTTGATCTGTTTTAAACAAAGGCTTGTTGCCTCTGTGATGGCAGTTTTGATTTTTTTCCCATTGTTTTTCCACCCTTCCTTCTTGCCTGTTTGCTGGTGCTTTTTTGAGGCACTCTCCCATTTTGCTAAAGTCCAACACCCTTGCTTTTGTATAGCTTGACTCTACAGCTCTGTTTATTGTGAACCACACTGTTTGGTGGTCACTTGTTCCCAGCTGGCTACCCACTTCTAAATCTGAGATCCTATCTCCATCCCCGTTTGAGAGTGCCAGGTCTAAGATTACACCCTCCTGAGTGGGTTCCAACACTAGCTGTCTGAGGCATTCCCCCTGTAGGGCATCGAGAATGACCCTGGTCTTGGATGTGGCTGCAGTAAAGGTGATCTGATTAATATCTAGCATATTCAGGCCCCCCATCAACACTATCACTCCTTTCCCTGCCTTTCTAAGGATTCCTTCTATCATTTCCTTGTCCCTTTCCTGTCCCTGAGACGGGGGTCTGTAAACAACCCCATGTGCGGATATTGGTGACATTTCCTGTCTCCACGGTGACCCACAGTGCCTCCTCTCTCCCTGTTTACCCTTTAGTTCTGTTGCTTTGATTCCTTTCTTTATGTAGAGAGCTATGCCTTCTCCTCTTTTGCCCTCCCCATCCCTCTTGTAGATTGTGTACCCTGGTATGTTGACATCCCAGTCATGGTTCTCTGTGTACCATGTTTCTGTGACTGCCATGATATCCAGGTGTCCGTCTTCCATTAAGGCCACTAGTTCAGGAAGAAGCTTGTTACCCAGACTACAGGCATTGATACTCATCACCTTCCAATGTTTTGATGGCCTTACCCCTTTTAGGCCCCTCCCTGTCCTTGCTGCCTTTGCCTTTTTCTGGATTCATCCCTGCCCTGCTCCCTACCAACTTCTCTACCTTTGTGTCTACTTCACTAACTACCCTGTTTTATGTGTAGGGGGAGCTAAGATTTACCTGCTTCTCTTCAGTGCCTCCCCCCTTTATTAGAAATAACTGGAACATCATGAAGGGAGATAGAGATTTATCTACATATCACAACAATATACTCAGGCTATTGTTTAGATGAGCCACTACATTAAGGGATTACTTGGTACACAGTAGGCAAATGCAGCCTACACAGTCCACTTTGCAAAGTTGGTTACCCCACAGATACACTGGCTGCCATCTCTGTTTAAAATGTACTTACTGCCCTGCAATGTTGCCTGGTAAGGAATTCACCAACCTGAACACTACCAAAAAATTTCAGATCAACCATTTGATCACCTGTGACATAACAGGGCTGATCTACCTAGCAGAATGCTGCTGCGGCACCTTTTACATAGGCAAAACAAAATACCAGCTTAAGCTCCAAGTTAGTGAACACTGCAGAGCTACACGTAGTGGTGACCTCTCATATGCCATGATTCAACATGTGGCAAGAGCTGCAGATAAAATGAATCATGCTTTTTTTATTTAAAGGTATTGAAAGTGTGTTGCCAAACCTGGGGGGGGGTGTTAATTTTAATAACCTAATTCTGGAAAGTGAAGGTTTTTGGATCTTCATTTTAGGGTCACGTAGAGCCCCTGGTTTGAACAACTGTTTAGATCTGACTGCGTATTTACATATCTAATTCTGCTTATTTGTGTTAGTTATCAGCACTTTAATTTTTAACAGCAAGGCTATTGGCTATTTACTATGCTGCCTGTCTCCCTTTCTGCAAAATTTTGCACTACTTTGCATGCCTTTTGAAATTTGATCTTTTTAGATATTGTTCTCTAGCGACAGTGGTGCAAAAGTTTCATCAGGTTTCACAGACAGATTACTTCAGCCCTCAATATCTGAAATGAGGCCTCCAAAACTGGATTTCATACTCAAGGTGTGGTCTGATCATTGTCTTATACAGAGGCATCAGTACCTCCCTCTTCCTACTTATAATTCTTCTTCCAATACATGCCAGCATTCAACTTGCTTTACCAACAGCTTTACTACATTAGTTTTCTACATTCAGATTATCTGAGATTAGAATCCCCAGGTCCCTTTCCTGCTCCATTTTTTTTTAACGTTCCCCACTCATAGACTACTCTGCTTTTGGATTTTTATGTCAAACGTGCATAACCTTGCACCTCTTCATATTGAACCTCAGCTGCCATGTTTTACTCCACTGTTCCAAAGTACTCAGATCTCTCCTCATGAACTTCACCCCCAGCTATGTCAACCCTATTACATGATTTTGCATCATCTGCAAAGAGACACACTCTCCCTAAAATTCCCTCTGTTATATTATATACATTGCAAATAACTTTGTTAATGCCTCAGTTAGGGTTAAAGTGACAAAAGTGGGGAAATGAGATGTTAGGGTTGAGCCCCTAACCCCCCACCATCCCATCCTCCACAGACCGACAGAATCCGGGGTGTGTCATGGGGTCATCAGGCCCAACTCTCACCCCATTCCTTGTGTAAACAGTTTGACATGCTACAGTAAAGGAGAATGGGGTGAGAGTTTGGCCTCACGACCCCATGGCACACCCCAATGTCTGTTGGTCTGTGAAGGATGGGTTGGGGGGGTTAGAGGCTCAACCCTAACATTTAATTTCCTCACTATTATTGCTTTAACCCTAACTGATGCATTCATGAAGTTTTTTTCAATTAATTTCGTTTCTTTTTGGAAAAGTGTAATATAACTAGCAAATAGTATGTGCTGGTGGGAGAGCGGGGCCTTAACCAACCAGGCTGCCCATTTGTGCCTAATGATATGCATCTGTGGAAGTGCAGGCCCTCCAGGTCCTGCGTTCCCACTTACACATAACTACAGAGCCATACAGCAGCCCTATAGGCAGAGCCCCTTGTGCTTTGCGGCAGAATTTTCAGATTTCTGTGGCAGGGCTCCTTAGCTTCTGCAGCAGCATTTTCTGTATTTCTGCAGCATGGTTTATTCCTTTCTTTGGCAGAACGCAGTCCTGCCATTTGCTAAATATGATGTGATGTCATTGAGAACATCATGTGCTGAGCATAGAGGAGTGGCTTCAGGATAAACGAGATGGGATAGAAAGCCTGACACTATGGAAAAACAGTATATTTGAATGAAAATTCACCCAAATCAATGAATTCTGTGGCACTGTACACATTCTGCAGCATGGTGCAAATTCTGTGGAAAATTCCACAACCGCAGAATCACAGATTTCCACGGCCCTTGCCTATAGGGCAAGGAACACTTGTAACACTAATTTGCTAATATCTCAGCAACCATAGCAGTTATGAAAAAAATTCAAGTGCTGTTGTAATCATGACAGTGGAACTTCCTTGCAAGATAAGTCAGCTAAACTGTATCTTGCACAGTTTCCAAGATGTGGGCACTGGAAAGCGCTGTGGGTGCTGCAATGTTATCCTATGGGTAAAATCTTGACTTCCCTACAGCATATCTATGGAACCAAATAACATTTTTATGCCTAAATAGCATAATACACATCTCTGGGACACCCCTTTTGATCATGCAAATTTCAAGCCAAAAGATCAAACTGTTTATTTACATTGTAATGTACCTGGTAACTGTGAACACCTCAACACCTGTTGTTGCATGGAGGGTGTGGAGGGTAGGGCAGGAGGTGTTAGGGTTGGTAACCCTAATGCTGAACTTCCATAATTTTGTCACTGTGGAAACAACCCTAACTGATGCAATAAGAAAGTTGTTTGCAAAGAATGTCCTTACTTTTTAAAAAAAGTGTAATATAAATAGTGTGTTTGTGGCTCCACTCTCCCACCAAGCTGCCCATTTGTGCATAATGATATGCGTATGTGGGAGTGCAGGCCCTCTGGTTCCTGCATTCCCAATTACACATGACTGTGGAGCCATACAGCAGGTCCTATAGGATTTAAAAGGAACCCTTGTAACACTGATCTGCCAATATCTCAGCAACCATAGTAGCTATGAAAAAGTTTGACTGCCATTGTAATCATAAAAATCCCAACAGGAAAAATGAAAATAAAAAAGGGTTTCACTGTAATCAAAGCATGTACCCTGCTGCCTCCACTACACCTATCCATTCCACTGAGCCACTGAGACTGTGTAGTGAAGGGCAGCACTTAACCCTTATCCTGAGGAGGTTGTGGGGTCTAAAACCGTGGGAGAATTCAAGCATGCATGGGACAGGCTTAAGGCAATTCTTGTGGGAGGGTAGGAAGAAATAGGCTGTTGGTTAACTTGGATCTGCAGCCTATCCTATAGGTAGGGAAATGGGCAGACTAGGTGGGCCAAGCGGTCCTTATCTGCCGTCCAAGTCTATGTTCTATGTTTCTATGTAATTATGTCTCCAATTTGCAACTAGAACAGTTGCGAAAGCCACATTTTAGCATGTTGTCTACTTTTCGAAAATCATACTTTTGCACTACACAGAAAGCGATACTCGTGAAAGACATATTGTTGCACCTTTGTGAAAGGAAGTGTTGCACACATTTATCCATATTTTCAAAAGACGTATTTTTGTACCTTCACAACAGCTTCATGTTCAAAAAAAGCGCTTCTGAATACATATTTTTGCACCATGCCCAGGCATCCACACAAATGTGTATTCTTTCAAAAATTCAGAATGCTTCCGAAAGTAACATTTTTGCAAAAGTACCCACATTTGCATAAATTTTGCTTTCGAGCTTAACACTTTTCCCATAGAAATAATGGGAAATGACAAACAGTTATAACTTTCAATAATAATAATAAATTTTATTTTTAAAGCGCCTTTCAAATTTTCAAAGCGCTGTACAAAACACACAATAAAAATCAGACATTATAATACAGTATAAAACACTAGTAAAAACTACAGTTTCATCGACAATTTATACAGAGTACTATAGGAAAGCAATCTGATAGAGATGAGTTTTTAAACCCCTCTTAAATTCCTCCACGGAGGTGCACTGCCATAACCGATGGGGTAGAGAGTTCCAAAGAGTGGGAGCAGCATAGGAAAAAGCTCTGCAACCAGAACAATTTAGGTTAACTCTCAGAATCTCTAGCAACCCCTCGACAGCCGAGCAGAGCGATCGGCCAGGGCAGTAGAAGACTAGAAGATCTTTCAGATAGGTTGGACCCTGGTCATGTAAGGCTTTGAAAGTCAATAAACAGACTTTAAAGGTGATCCGACACCGAACTGGAAGTCAGTGCAGTTCGCGCAGCACTGGGATAATATGACAAGACCTACTGGTCCCAGTCAAAACCCGGGCTGCTGCATTCTGCACTAGCTGAAGGCGGCAGATTTCAACCCCAGAAAGCCCAAAATACAGGGAGTTGCAGTAGTCCAAACGTGAGGACACGAAGGCGTGGACCAACATAGGTAACGTGTCAGACGGAACAAGGTATTTCACTCTAGCGATATTCCTAAGGTGGTAAAAGGAAGTCTTGATGACTGCTGACACCTGTGACTGCAGTGTCAGCCTGTCATCCAAGATAACCCCTAGGCTATGCACCCGTTCAGAGGTCGGAAGTGACACACCCCAAAGAAAAATTCAGGAGGGTGCACAAACAGGCGACCCCTCTATCCGACAGCCCGGGTCCACTACCAAAACCTCTGTCTTTTCTGAGTTCAACTTCAGCCAACTAGAATCCATCCAACCCTGGATTTCTTTCAGACAGTTGTTAAACACTGAGAAAGCTCCATCCTGGTTAGGAGCAAAAGACAGGTATACCTGGGTATCATCTGCATAGCAATGAAACCTCAGCTTATACCATTGTGTAATGTCTCTGAGGGACAGCATATACACCGCGAATAACATGGGAGATAGCACAGAACCCTGAGGCACCCCACACAACAAAGGTGTTGGGCCAGAGGAAAAAAGGCCCGACACAACTCTTTGTGATCTCCCAGTGAGGAATGAGGTGAACCATCGAAGGACGGTTCCCGATATTCCACAAATCTGCCTCAGGCATGCTAACAACACCACGTAATCCACGGTGTCAAAGGTTGACGAGAGACCAAGAAGAACTAGAATAGAACGTGTCTTCTGGTCTGTCGCTCTCAGGAGATTATTAAGCACCTGAACCAGCGCAGTCTCAGTGCTATTTCTTTTACGAAAACCTGATTGGAAGGGTTCGTAGATGCCATGTATGGTTAAATGGTTCTCCAATTGGACCGCCACTACCTTCTCAATCATCTTCCCAAAAAAGGGTAGGTTTGAGATGGGTCTGTGGTTTGTGAAACAGTCAGGATCCAAGGTAGCTTTCCTCAAGAGGGGTGTCGCCATCGCCTCTTTCAGGGAGCTAGGAAACTCACCCGATTCCAAAAAGCACCAGACTGTTTGCACAAGGATTGGACTGATGATGTCACAACAACCCAATGTTAGGGAAGTCAGTCTAGGATCCAAACTACAGCTCGTAGGGCGCACACCATGGATAATCCTCATGACACCCACGAAATCAGGTCTGCTGAAGAAACAAGAAAATTGAGGTACTGCGAACTCATGTTGTTCAACAGCATCCCCCTTAGAAGCTGCTGGACACAGATTCGCCCTGATGTCGGCCACTTTATTAGCGAAGAATCGAGCGAGCTCCTGGCACTCTAATTGTGAAAAAGCTTTCTGAACTTGTAGACAGGCTGGGTTGCACAGCCTGTCCCCTGTTCGAAAAAGCTGAGCTGGTCAATTCCTGGCTGCTGCAATCACCCTGAACAGGAATTCTGCCTTCTTATGGGAGATTGCAGATCGATAGACAGAGTAATGGTCCATCAATGTAAAGCAGTCGGCATCACTGGTGGATCTGCGCCAGCAGCGTTCTAATCTTTGCCCCTGTCTCCACATCTCCCTCAGCGTCCCATCAAACCAGGGCGCCTTGGGATGAAGGGAAAGTGGGCGTACACAAACAGGAGCAATAGTATCCAGAGCCAATGTAACAGCCTTGTTATAGGCCATCACCAAGGTCTCTGGACTACTGCTCGCCAACGAGGGGGACGAGAGGTCAAGAACTGCTGCAAGGCCCTGGAGTGTGATATCCTGTAAAGGGCAGTATCTCACCATCTTCACAGGGGTAGGCCTTCCCAGGGGGGTACTAAAATTGAACCTCATTGTGTAGTGGTCTGACCAAATGGCTGGTTCCACCCCAAAATCAAAAACATCAATCCCTAGGAGAAATACTAAGTCTAAAGACTGTCCAGATTTATGAGTAGCAGTGGAAACCACCTGTGTAAAGCACAAAGAGATCATTAATTGGAGGAAGTGATTATCAGATTGCGAGAGTTCATCGTCGATCCAGGCATTGAAGTCACCCAGAACCACCAATCTGGGTGACTCAAACTACATGTTGACGGTGAAGTCTGCCACTTCCTGTAAGAACTGTTTCCAATCTCCTGGTGGACAGTAGATGAATACGATTTGAACGCCAACACCCGGTACCACTGTGTACTCAAAGGACTCGGCCTCCCCCACAACCATGGATTAATATTTTTTTCCCAAAACTTTCAAAAGGCACATCTGTGTCCCAAGGGCTTTCTACCCTGAAAAGTTCAACCCATAACATAAAGCCATTTCTGAGATCCAGGATAATAGTCAAAAAAATCCCTATTTTTCTGTTTTTTAATACTCTATATCTCAGAAACCACTCAACAGATTCCCACCAAATTTAGCCGATCAAGAGACCTACACCCAGAGACAATGCATGCTAAATGGTATTCAGATCTGTTGAATGGCTTGAAAGTTATTAACCCTCACATTTTGAACATTGAAGTGCACTTTCACTCTTTTATACTGATGATTTTTGTGTTTTTTTCTACACTTTATATCTCATAAACCACTGGATATATTCCCACTAAATTTGAAATTGAAAGAGCCCTTTATTTAGAGAATATGCATGCTGAATTTTATTTAATTCTATTAAACAGCTGCAAACTTATTAACCTTCAAAATGAACTGTAACACAGATGTGTGCTTCCACCCGAACTGTATTGATGATTTTCATATATTTCAACACTCTATATCTCCAAACTTGCTAATCTGATTCCCATTAGCTTTGGCTGAGGCAGGGAACTTTACCTAGAGATCATACTTGCCAAGCTTCATGCAAATCTGTTGCACGGATCTAAAGTTATCAACCCTCAAAGTGTGCAAAAATGTAGCATGTTTGCGAAAGTCTTGATATCGCAGATTGGCCATGTATGTATGGAAAGCTCACCCTTATACTGATGATTTTTGTGTTTTTTCAAAACTTTATAGCTCAAACACCACCCAAGAGATTCCCACCAAATTTAGCAGGTTATGAGCCTTATACCTAGAGCATATGCATGCTAAATTGCATATACTTCTGTTTAACCACCCCAAAGTTATTAACTTTCAAACTGAACTGTAACATAGACATGCACTTTCACTGTTAACTATACTGATGATTTTTATGTTTTTCAACACTTTATATCTCTGAACTCATTAATCTGATTCCCGTCGAACTTGGCAGATGCAGAGACATTTCCCTAGAGATTACACTTTCCAAACATCATTCAAATCCATTGAACAGCTCCTATGTTATTAACCTTCAAAGTGTACAAAAATCTAGCATGTTTGCAAAACTCTGTTTTGTCAAATTGGCCATACATGCAAAAATCTCAGTTTTGCCATATGAAATAATGGGAAATTAAAAAATGTAATAACTTTTGAACAGACGAATATTTTTTCACCAAACCTTCAAATGGCACATCTGTGATGCAAAGGCTTTCTACCCTGAGAATTTCAGCCCACAACACAGAGCTATTTCTGAAATACAGGTGAGCAAAGAAATGTAAAAAATAAATCAAATTTTACTGTTTTTGCAACACTTTCTATCTCCGAAACCACTTGGCAGATTTACGTGAAATTTGTCAGAGCTTGAGGCCGAGAAATTATATTTGCCAGATGTCATGCAAATTGATTAAAGGGTTCTGAAGTTATTAATGCTCAAAGTTTGGACTTAAACATAGAAGTGCCATTTCGCATTAACTATACTGGCGACCGCACCAGTATAATATTAATATATATACAATAGGGGTGAGTGGTAAATGAGTGAGATAAAATAGCATATCATCCACTGCAGTGTGATATTTTTACCCTCTGCTCTACTGTGACAATATCAGACATTTACACACACAGATCACAAAAGGTCACTGATATCATCACCCTAGGCAGATTTCACCTCAGCATGAAAGAAACACCTGTGCTGTTGCCATAGACACAAATGCAGAACTACCTGAGAGGTCTCACTGCTGCCTATAGCTAACTCAGTGAGCATTACAAAACACATCTATCCCCCCCAAGTTCCAGCTCATTACTGTGATGCTCTCTACTTGATGCAGTCAGAATTCCAAATAGCACTGCTTCACAGAACAGTCTAAACTACTGCCTGCAGCTAACTCAACTACCACTGAAACACACTCTCACCTGTTCCTCAAACTCTGATTCTCTCCCATTACAATTACTGTGACAATCTCAACTTCACTGCAGCCAGAATCCTAAAGAGCACAATTTCACAGAACACTCTGCACTCTGCTTGCAGCTAACTTAATTACCACTGAAAACAGTATCAGCTCTTCTGACACTGTCTCTCAGCTCATTACAATTACTGTGATGCTCTTAACTTCACTACAGCCAGACTGCTAAATACAGCTTCACAAAAGTATGTTTCTCATTCCTATCTAAAACTAACTCATTTAGCATTGCAAAACACACTCATGTGTCTCTCAGAGTTTGTAACACTGCCAGCCCATTCAGAAAAGCTCACACACAGAATGAGCAAACACATAAACAGGAACAGAACACAAGACAGCATAACAAAACTTCTGAAACTCTTGGCCCTATTATATATAGCGAATACATGATGGGCAGATCGTGTGCTATGGCAAATATTGTCACTCCTGCATCGTGAGCTTGGATATCTCACTCTGCAGAAGTGACAATATTTGCTATATCATACTCATGCTCATCATGTATCCCCTATATAGATATATATATACATCTGTATATATACAGATGCAGATACATAAATATTGTGTGTGTGTGTGTGTATATATATATATATATATACATATATAAATATATGATATACAAAGGAGAGCTGTCAGATAAATTATTTATCTACACAAGTGCTGTTTGACCTCGCATAACCTCACGAGTGGCATATGCAATGAGTGAGGGTCCGAGGCCAAACAGGCACAAGTGTAGATAAATCATTTATGAGACAGCTCACCACTGTGTATTTCATTTCTGCAAAGGGATGCCTTCTGTCAGTGCAGGGACATTTGCTTTTGATTGCTAATATTTTTTGCATGTGTTTGTCAAAAAAGTGAACATTAAATTGCATTTTCTGCTCTTTTTTGCTAATTATAAAAACATCTATAAGGTATCTATAAATGAAATACCACTCATTCTGTAGATAATGTTGTGCTGAACAACTTTCATGCTCACAGTACCATGCTATATTGTTTTTATTTTAAAGATATTCGCATTTGAATATGGGTAGTACTACTACTGAGGCCGAACATTCTAAATGAGTTCTGGAGTGATTGTGACATAGCTGCTATATGGATAACTTTCATTTATTAAATGGCTGTGAAGATAAATGGATTTATTCAATGAGTTTTGAGCCCACTCCTACTGCATAAATAAGGGATATGCAGCGGTTCAGTGGGTGATGATGCATTTATCTTGTATAGTTTCCAGTGACCTCAAGTAACCTCACAAGTACCAAAGGCACGAGTCAGAGTTATGAGAGGTCACTGGAAACTGTACAAAATAAATGCATTATCACACACTGAACCGCAGCATATTCCATTTATGCAACAGGTTTTGATGTTGTGTGAGCATTTTGATTTTGGTAGGTGTAAATAATTTGTCAAAAAAGGGAAAAGAAAATTGAATTTTATGCTGTTTTTGCTAATTATAAAAAAACAAAATTGTATCTATAAATGAAACACCACTCATTTTGTAGATATTTTTGAGCTGAATATTTTTCATGCTCACAGTACCATGCTATCATTTTTTGTTTTAAAGTTATTCATATTTGTTTGTTAAAAAAGTGAACAAAAATTTACATTTTCTTCTGTTTTCTAGCTAATCATATACAATATATAGGGTTTATATAAATTAAACATTATTCATTTTGTAGATAATTTTGTGCTGAACAATGTTTGTGCTCTCAGTACCATGCTATCTTTTTTCGTTTTTAAGTTATTCACATTTAAATATGGTTAGTACTGCTTCTGAGGCCGAACATTCTAAATGAATTCTGAAGAGAACTGTTTAGATAAATGAGCTACTGATGTAGTTGCTGTGTGGATAAATGGGTGATGATGTAGTTACTATGTGGATAAATAAATTTATCCACATAGCAAGATAAATGGATTTATCAGTGCAAATTTATTCAGACAACTGTTGCATAAATATATACATACATACATATATATATATATCTGTGTCTGTGTAAATATATATAAATATATATATATATATATATATATATATATATATATATTACAAACACACACACACACATACAGCCAGATAAAGATCTCTCTCTATATATATATATATATATATATATATATATATATATATATATATATATATATATATATATATATATATATATGGATTGACACAGTACTGATCCTTTGGAACACCGCTCGTAACTGTCTTTACTCTGAAATTACCCCATTCACCACCATCTTTTGACATATCCCTCAGCCAGTTTTCCACCCATCTAGTGATTTTCTGACCCACTCCCAAACTCTCTGTCTTGTTTACTAGTCTACAGTGAGGAAAAACATCAAAGACCTTACTGAAATCTAGATAGGCCACATCAACTGTTCCTCCCTAATCAGTCACCTTTGTTACCTTATCAAAAAACTCAAACTGATTTGTCTGACAAGATCTTCAACTAGTGAAGCCATATTGTTTTTCATCCACTAATTTATTTTCCACCAAATAATTACTCACTCTTTCCTTAATCAACAGTTCTATCACCTTACCCATCACTGATGTGAGGCTAACTGATCAATAATTCCCTGCTTCCTCTCTGCAACCACCCTTGTGTATTGGCACCATGTCAGCCATCCTCCAGTCCCCTGGATGTGTCTTTGATTTTAATATAGTGTGTTTGCTATCTCTTTTCCAGACATTGTATACTCTTGACACAGTATACCGATCCCAGAGCAACTCCCGCACCACAAACAACAGTACAGCGACAACATTGACACGTTGTTGTACTGTCCCTGCAGGCCCGGCACTGCTTTCTGGGGGTCTTGCACCCCCTTCCAAAATCAACTCCAACTCAGAGTTGATTAGTTTAATTGAAGGGGATGTGGGGGATGAAGCCCCCAAAGGAAAATTGCAAAATGAACGGTTCTATGATGACCGCAATTGCAATTGTCGTAGAGCCGTTGTTATGATGTCGGTCAACAGTGAAATGGCCGAAACAGTATCATAGAGCCCTCTGACACAGCCTTCATCTGACTGTTTCATCAAAGGACTGATCTACTATTCATTTCTGAACCAGATTTATTTCTCATGAACTAATTATATATTGGTTCTGCCCAGGGACTCCAGCAATTAAAAGGAAATATGTTTCTGATATACGAGCAGTCGATAGGGAGAAGAGCAGGGTAAATGGAGAAAAAGACAAAGGCAGTAAGGACAGGGATGAGGCAAAAAGAAATAAAGCCATAAACAAATGGAGGGTAATGAGTACCAATGCCAGTAGTCTAGATAAAAAGCTCCCCAAAATGGTGGCCTTGATGGAAGAGGGATGCCTGGATATTGTGGCAGTCACAGAAATATGGTAAAAAATAAACCATAAGTGGGATATCAACATACCAGGGAACACAATCTACAGGAAAGACAGAGAGGGAAAAAAAGGAGGAGGAGGAATAGCTCCCTATGTAAGGGAAGGGATCAAAGCAACAGAACTAAAGGGTAAACAGGGAGGAGAGGAGGCACTGTTGGTCACCCTGGAGGCTGGAAATGGCACCACAATGTGCACAGGGGTTGTATACAGACCCCCATCTCAGGGTGAGAAAATGGGCAAGGAAATGATAGAAGGCATCCGTGGAATGGCAGAGAAAGGGGAGATATTGCTGATGGGGGACCTGAATATGCCAGATGTTAACTGGAGCACCTTTGCTGCAGCCACATCCAAGAGCAGGGCCATTCTCGATACCCTACAGGGGGCATGCCTCAGACAGCTAGTTTTGGAACCCACTTAGGATGGAGCAATCTTAGACCTGGTACTCTCAAATGGGGATGGAGAGAGGATCTCTGATCTTGAAGTGGGTAGCCATCTGGGAACAAGCGACTACCAAACAGTGTGGTTCACGATAAACTTAGCTGTAGAGTCAAGCCATACAAAAGTGAAGGTACTGGACTTCAGGAGGGATGATTTTGTCATAATGGAAGAGTGCCTCAGAAAAGCACTAGCGAACACGCAAGAAAGTGGGGTGGAGCAACAATGGGGAAACATCAAAACTGCCATCACAGAGGCAACAAGCCTTTGTGTGAAGCAAATGAACAAATCAAAACAAAAGAAAAAAAACACTATGGTTCTCAAAAGAAGTGGCAGGGAAGGTAAAGGAGAAAAAGATTGCACTCAGGAAGTATAAGGAAACACAGAAGGAGCAGGACAGAGAACTGTACCAGTTAAAGCAGAAGGAAGCGGGGAAGCCAGTCAAAATAGCAAAGGCCCAAACCGAGGAAAAGATAGTCAACTCGGTTCAGAAGGGGGATAAAACCTTTTATAGGTACATTATTGAGCAAAGAAAGACTAAGGCAGGGATACTGAGGCTGAATAAAGAGGAATGTGATTGGGTAGAGAGTGACAGTGAAATATCAGGGATACTGAACAAATACATCTGCTCAGTATTCACAATGGAAAAGCAGGGGAGAATACCTAATGCAGTTAATAGAAGCACTTTGGATAGGGGGGGTTGATACTGGTCATTTCACAGAAGAAAGGGTTGTGAAAGAACTCTTAAAACTGAAGTGGATAAAGTAATGGGGCCTGATGGGATTCACCCCAGAATTCTAAAATAACTAAGGGAAGAACTAGTAACACCACTGACTACCCTTTTTAATAAATCATGGGAGGATGGTGTGGTACCTGAGGACTGGAGGAGGGTGGATGTGATTCCTCTTCACAAAAGTGGGAGCAAGACAGAGGCAGGAAACTACAGACCTGTCAGCTTGACCTCAGTGGTAGGGAAAATGATGGAATCATTTCTGAAGGAAAGAATCGTTGAGTACCTTGAGGACAGTGGGGCACAGGACCCAAGGCAGCATGGATTCACAGCAGGATGGTCATGTCAGACAAATTTAATAGATTTCTTTGACTGGGTGACCAAAGTAGTAGACCAGGGAGGGGTTATGGACATGGCCTACTTAGACTTTAGCAAGGCGTCTGACACAGTCACGCACAAAAGATTAATAAACAAATTAGCCAGCCTGGGAGTGGGTCCCTGGGTGGTAGACTGAGTAAAACACTGGCTGCACAACAAAACACATCAGATAATAGTAAATGGAGTCCACAGTAAAGAAAGGGGGTTACTAGTGGGTTACCGCAGGGTTCAGTACTGGGGCTGGTCCTTTTTAATGTCTTTATAAGTGACATTGCAGAGGAACTGGAAGGGAAAGTATGTCTCTTTGCAGATGACACAGAGATCTGCAACAGGGTTGAAATGCAAGGTGAGGTGGAAAGGATGAAATGGGACTTGGCAAGGTTGGAGGAACGGTCAAATGTATGGCAGCTTAGATTCAGTGCAAAGAAGGGCAAAATAATGCACCTGGGAAACAAAAACCCAAGGGAAGAGTACACAATGAGGGGTGAGATACTGACAACAGCAAAAATGGAAAGGGACCTGGGGGTAGTCATATCAGACAACCTGAAGGTGGGCCAGCAATGTGAGAAGGCAGTATGGAGGGCTGGGGTTATACTGGGATGCATAGGGAGAGGCATCATCAGTAGAAAACAGGCCCTCTGTACAGACAGTTGGTAAGACCACATCTGGAGTACTGTGTACAGTTCTGGAGACCCCATCTCCACAAAGACATAGACAGGGTGGAGGCTGTCCAGAGGAGGGCAATGGAAATGGTGCAGGGTCTGCACCAGAAGACATATGAAGAGAGACTTAAGGAGCTTAATATGTTTAGCCTCGAGGAAAGGAGGAAGAGTGGGAAGATGATATAAACTTTCTAGTACCTCAAGGGAATCAACAAAGTCCAAGATGGTAGCATTTTTCAGAACAAGAGATGTGCAAGAACAAAGGGGCACAATTTAAAGATGGGGGGACTGCTCAGAGGTAATGTGAGGAAGTATTTCTTCACAGAGAGGGTTGTAGATGCATGGAACAGCCTTCCTGAGGAGGTCATAGAGTCAAAGACAATGGGGGAATTCAAGAATGCATGGGACAAATATAAGGCAATTCTAGTTGGGGGTAGGAGGAAGTAGGCTGTTGGTTAACTAGGATCTGCAGCTTATCTGTTAGGTAGGGAAATGGGCAGACTAGGTGGGCCAAGCGGTCCTTATCTGCCACCAAAGTCTATGTTTCTATGTTACTGCATTCAGGTAGGATACTGCTACTTTATCTGGATGTATATCCCTGTCTTATGGTGATTGATATCTTCCATTTCTTTTACGTAATGTTTTTAAACATTGTCACTTTAATTTTTGTTTTACTATTGTAGTCACCCTGAGACATCATCATTATGTATATAAAGCAACAAGTGTTTTACTTCACAGATCCTTTGAAAAAGGAAAGTTTTCTTTCTAAAACGTGTCAGAAATGTGCCTTACACTGGCACTTTCACAATAAAATTTGCACTTCATTTATATTTGATACCTTGAGCAGCATTTTATGTTTTGGGTGGTGAGTGCTGGATTGTTCTTTTTTTCTATGACTGCCTTTTTATCCATGTACCCCATTGCCTTGTGCAGACAGTCTCCTTGATACAGATCTAAATTTTCAATGTTGATTCCTGCGGGTTCATGTCCTTTCAACCAACAACCTTTTCCTGCACCACAAAGTGTGCCTACGGCAAGCAGATACCAGATAAGGATGGACACTTCACGTGCATCCTGTGCTTAGGCCTAACTACAACACTGAAACCTGCTGGGTTTGCTAGAGGTTTAACCAGGCCACATGGAGATGTTGCCTGAAGATTTTAGAAGGCCATTTCCTTAGACAGAAGCTTGCCATGATAGAACAGGAGGTCCAGGCCAGAAGCTCCTCTGCCTCCCCTGCTCAATCCTTGGGGTCTTCCTTCTCCAAGCACAAGGAAGAGACTGACAGAAAGCACCATCACCTGGACAAAGACGGAAACAGGCCCTGGTCAGATTCCCACTCACCGTTGCTTCACTAGAAAAAGGCTTTGACCATGACTGGGTCCTCATCTTCTGGGAGGTTGGCTTCCTTGGCACCACTCGCCATCCCCAGTGCAGGATCACTGGTGTCCTGTTACCTGCTCATGTCTCTCTGGCAGGTGATGATTTGTCTGGGCAGGTTGTTCCAGCTCCTGGCCTCCAGTCCCTGTTGATAAAGCCCTTGTCTTCCTTGTGGTAACAGGAGGCTCTCCCTATACCTGGGCAATGTATGCCAGGTCTACTCTTGCCACTCTCCCAGCCTTTACACTGCTAACATCAGCCACTGCTTCAAGGACTGCTGCCAGTGCCTCAGTCCTTCAGCATCCTACACTGCAGATCACTGTTGCCATTCTGGCTTCAGCTCCACCATCGCCTGGGGGGGGGGCATCTTATCCGGCATCTGTTTCTCATAACCTAATGCCAGCTATTCTGATGCAGGCTATTCCCCAGCCTCTGCCTGCAAGATCTATGCAGGTCCACCCAGCTCATCTTGCATCAGCATTATTTTTATGTTATTTTATTTTATTTGGTTGTTCGGAATTACAATCCTTTGAGTCAAAGACTCCTTTACAAAGGCTCCACATCAAATACAGTGCAAATACAGTACATATAACAGACAACTGAATACAGGTGTTTAGGACAGGTACAGTTCATATACATAGTGAGCATACTGTGTTACATTATATACAACATTATAGTCAGAGCCCTGTGTTTTCTGTGATTCTGCAGTTGCAGCACTGGCCGAAGAAATCAGGGCTGACTGCAGAAATCAGTGCTGGCCACAGAAATGCTGGCTATGCTCTGCAATCACACAAGGCAGTGGCATAGCTACTGATATTTTAAGTGTGCCATGGCACACGTGTTCATTAGAAGGGGCAACAAACGGATGCTACCTGCTACAAAGCTAAAATCTAGTGGGAGCATGCCATCTTGACTCGTATTGGCTCTTCTTACGTAACTCCATCCAACAAGTATTTGGGGAGACTGCAGCAAGAGTGGCAGAGCTTGATTAGGTTCACAGCAGTTATGATTTGCTGCTGTGTAGGTGTGGGTAGCTCAGCCATGTTAATTTGTCATTGTGAGGCTGCTCATTGTGCATGCTGAGTCCTGGAAGATGAATTTAGAAGGAATAACTGGAAGGTGAGTAGAAGACAAGAAGTGAGAAGATTCAGTAGTGCCTGTGGAGGTGGCATCAATCTCGGTGTGGTGGCAGAGACCGGAGGAGGAGGAGGAGTTGATTGCAGAAATGTGGCTGGCAGCAGTCTGAACAGAGGACTCTTTCTCCACTGGTGGACATCAGCCACAGTTTTGATTTGTGGGCCGCAGATCTGTACCTGCAGGTGTGACAGTAATTTTTTACCAGATTTGAACCTGCAGCCAACTGGTGGCATCAAGCGCAATTCTTAAGGAGGGTCAAGTTGCCGAGCTGCAGCAAAGTTGTGGACCAGGGCATACTAGAATTGGAGCAGGCAAGTAAGGAAAAAACTCAGAATGGAGAGTTTGATTGCTGCTATACATAAGTGAAATGAGGGTCACTGTCTGAAGAACACCTCCACTCCTGAGTTGTTGGCGAAGAGAACATGTTAACCAACATTACTCCAGCTTAATAAGAACGACTTGCTTGCATTTTTTTGGTGTTTCACTCAAAAGAAAAATCAAGAGTCAACAAATCCTTCAGACACTGCAAGTTACACCCTCCTTCATTGTTAGAGGAAAACAATCCCACCACCCCCCAATACACAGATTTGCACACTGCACTCGGCATGTTTGTCGCAAAGCAGTTGGGGTGTTCCTAGTTTAAAAAAATAATAATCTAAAAGAACATTGATCAAAATCAGCAAAAAAAAAATATTTATTTATTTATTTAGCTTTTGTTGACCGGGTAAGTGCACTAGACAAATCCTGCCTATTTTCAGGCACGACCCGGGGGAAGGGATACAGATGAATGCCAACTGATCTTGAACCAGATTAAGCTGTTGGTGGTATTTTTTTTAGTGAATGGCTTTCAAGTTGGAGTCTCTTTCAATCTGCTAACTGTAAATATAAACCAGAAGAAATAGAAGCAGGTTTTGCCTCCTGTGTAGTTTTACCCGAGTGTGTATATCCTCCTCCAGTTATAACCTAGTGGAATAGCAAAGGCCACCAATTTCCCGAAAAAGAACAGATGGGCCTTCAAATTCAGGGTGGGAGGGAAAAGTCATTAAAAGAGAACACTGTTGCCCATGGCTGCATCAGATTTGGGTTATTGCAGTTTAATATTTGTGATAAGAAGACTACATACTGTTAAATGGCCTACAGATCCACTTTCAGTGTAGCAGAGTGGTTGCACAAAGGCAGTTAAAGGGTTAACTAAATCTTAATCCCTTTGAAGGTATACTCTTTAATCACGATTTATCTGCTGCAGAATGACTGCAGAATCAGCAGTTCTGCTGTGGAAAGTAGGAGGTCCTGCCGCAGAATGTAGGTCCACTTTGCAGCAGTAAACACGGGGCCCTGATTACGGTCAAGAATCATAGCACTAGAGGCAATTGCTAGGTACTATGTTAGGTTCAGAAATTTGGGGGAGGGATAACCGGGCAAAAGACAGGCCAAGGTAAGAGCCATGGCACCTGAGCCAAGAACAGGGATTGGTGGCTCAGGGGGGACTAGGGTGGGTAGGGGGAAAAAATAGGATGGCACAGAGATCGGGAGGAAATTACCTCAGCCAGTGCCAGTGGAGTTGCTCCCAGAGTAATGACCACCAGCTCCAGCTGACCAGCTGCCCCGTATCACTATCCCACACAGGGATGTCCTCATTTTCTGATGTATAGCTACCCCCCTTGCTGAGACTTCCTCCAAGGGACTTTTATGCACTATTTAATGCTTGTGGGTCCTCCATACAGCAACAGACACCAGCCCCAAAGACACTGACTTCCAGCACCTTCTGGGGGGGGCCACTTAGGACTTCTCCCCTGGACTCTTCTCCGGACAGGCCCAAACATTCTGCATGCCCAGAGAGGGAGGTCATATGTCGGTCTGACCAGTTTGACAGGGAGTAAGCCCCTTCAGCCATACCCAAATATCCCCCAGATGACCACACCATTATGGATGTCATGAGGCACATCCCATCCACTGTGAGCTGGGAAACCGAGGAACAGAACCAGGAGCGGTGATGATTAGCCTGACACTCTCACTGTGGTCATCACTACTTTCAACGAATCCTTGATGATGTCACTAAGGCGGCCTGGAATCACTCCTCCATTATTCCTCTTTTTCCCCAGAAAGCAGACAAGTTCTACCATGCCCTGGCAGTAAACCTTTCTTTGGGGAGCAACCTAAGGCTGACTCATCAGTTAATAAAGCAGCTCATGATCGCTCAAAAACACGCAAGCAGTTTAGTACCTCCACGATACCGAGAAGCCAGGCATCTGGATCATTTGGGTAGGAGGGCTGGTCACCCGGGCCTTTAGGGTGCATGCATTTTTGGCATATATGGTCGCATTCCAGAATGCACTCTGAGATCAGGCCAGGGATATGCTACAATCCATACTAGATGAACCCGTCAAGCAGAAGGTGGCCTAGGCCTTAAAGGTAGGGTCAGACATAGGTACTCACATACTGAGAGCAGCTTGTGGTGTGATCCATGCTTCAGGTAAGGTGGCTGCCCCTGTTATTTGCATGAGCTGCCATTAATGACTCTTGAGTGTCTGCATTCACCCTGGATATGCAGTCTGCTGTTAAGGATGCCTCTTTCAAGGGTGACAGTCTTTTTAGAGGAGAGGTCCAAGACAGTGTATCTGACCTGCAAGCCTTGGGATGGGCTCCTAAATCTGTCAGTTCATTGTATCATACACAGCCAAAGTTGACTCAAAGGATATCCTTTTGTCACCCCTCAATGTGTCAGGGGTGTCTCCCATCAAAGAACCATGGCAAACATAAGCAAGCAGTTGGCAATAGCACCACTGTCACCAGGGGCACTGCTGCTGCTCTCCCGGCCCCAGTGCTATCCTCCTGACTCCTTTTCTGGCCTCCACCTGACAGTAGATTGGAAGGCAGTGGTAGGGGATCATTTCTCCCTCCACCTCCAAGGGTGGATGAAAATCATCACATGTATGGCCATGTACTAGAATTCATGGATTGGCCCCCAGAAAATCCACCAGGAAATTGCCTTTCATCCACCCAAATACCCCTCATCAGGCAGGAGATACAGGCTTTACTTCAAAGAGGGCCATGGAGCCAGCACTCCCCCACCCACCAAAAGGGCTTAATGGTTTTATTTATTTTTATTTATTTCAGTTTAGGATTACAAGTATCTTTGAGCCAAGGCTCTTTTACAAAGGTTTCACTTTGGTAGAGACAATACAACACTACATAACATAGCAAATGCAGTAAAGGGCATAATTAACAGAGTAAACACACCATTTCATGAAAGGACAATGTATATTTATGGCTAAAACAGATAGGGTATGGAGGGAGTACAGGGGGTTACAGGAGGGACAGCGGTAGACATGAGTTGCCAGAGGTGATTGTTGACACATAGAGAAGTGCTTTATGTGGGGCTAGGAGGTGGGGAGGAGGAAGGGGAAGGGGAAGATGAGGAGAAGGAGGTAAAGTGCTGAGCGGGGTAGAGCAGAGCTAAGGGATAGATGAGAGAGCTGGCTAGGTATGGCAGTCACAGGTGCTGGAAGCAGTGAAGTATAGCCAGAGCCTTCTTTTGAAAAGTCCTAGTGTGGGAGTGGAGGTGATCTCAATGTTGAGGTTGTTTAGCCAGCTAGGGGCCCTGTAGACAAAGGGACGTTGACCCAGTGAGGTTCTGCAGCATACGACCAACAGGCATTGAGATTCAGAGCCCATTGTGCGGCGGAGGTTATCACTTGCACAAAGAAGGGATAGGACCCCTGGAGGGGAAAGGCTCTTGTTTTGCTCCCATTTCTTTCTCATCCCTCATTCTTGATCTCTGCAGTGTGAACCAGTTTATTCTGTACAAAAGGTTCAGAATTGTTGCTCTGTTCCCTGGACATTCAGAATGCGTACCTGCCTATCAAAGATTTTCATGCCTCTTAGCTGTTTCTCTACCTTTCCTTCTGTGGAAGGCAATAGCAGTTAAGAGCCCTTCCTTTTGGCCTTTCCTTGGCCCCAAGAATCTTCATCAAGTGCCTAGGTGTCATGGAAGCAGCCTTATGATGATGAGGCTTTAGGCATTACTATTAACTGATGGAAGTCCTTCTTGTTACCTTGTCCGTGCCTCCATAACATAGATACAGTACTGGACATGGCACAAGGGAAGGCTTTCCTGCCCACAGACAAGGCCCAGAGTCTAATGGAGCAAGCCCATTATATCTCCTCCAGCCAATACATTATGGCCAGGGAGTTTCTGTATCTCCATGGTTTAATGGCAGCAACCATAGCCACGTTTCCATTTGCCAGGTTGCATATGAGAGTCCCCCAATGAACACTGAAAGTCCTGTGGGACCAGTGCACAGATGAGCTAGAACAACTAGTGATGGTCTCCAACCTGGTGAAGAGGGAGCTGTCATGGTGGCTGCAACCCTCCAACCTTTTTCAAGGAGCTCCATTCTCCATTCTTGCTCCTCATAAAGTTTTGACAACTGATGCCTCTCATCTTAGCAGAGGACCTCACCTGGGTGTGCAACAGATTCAGGGCGAGTTGACCAAAACAGAGAAGAGCCTTCACATCAATGAGCTGGAGATGCAAGCCTTGCAGATTCTGCTGCAAGTTTTCCAGACCCAATTTTCTCTGTGTCTGTTACTAGTCCAGATGGACAACATGTGTGTCGTCTATTATGCAAACAAGTAAGGAGGCACTTATTCCTATCCCCTGTGCAGGGAAGCAATGTGAGTGTGGTCATGGACAATAGATCACCACCTTGAACTCTCCACAATGCAAGTGCCTGGTGCCCAAAATTATCTGGTAGACAGCTTATGCCAGTCCTGGCCCAGAGCCAATGAGTTTACTTTGAGTTAATCTATCCACCTGCCGGTTTATTTCTCAGAGTATTTCAACCAAGGAGAAGCATCACTCCTTACATGGGATATGCATAGAATCCTAAGGTACTATGTCTGTACTCAACAGATGAAAGAAAACAGAAAGTCAGATTAGCTGTTTGTTGCCTTTTTCCTGGGGAAAGAGGGTGCACTGATGTCAAAGCATGACCTGTCAAATTAGCTAGCCAATTGCATTACCTATTCCTACCGCAAGTACAGCAAAGAGCATCCAGAGGGAGTCAAGGTCCATTCCACTCAGGGGATAGCTGCTTCAGCAACCTGTTTTAGGAATGCGTCAGTGGCTGACATTTGTGCTACTGTCACTTGGATTATGGTCCAAAACTTTCTCCGAGCATTACAGCCTGGACATCGCCTCTCAGTGCAGAGATGGTTCAAGGCTCATTGTCCTTCAGGGCCTGCTCTCCTGAATTCTTCTCCTCTCTCTCCCCCCCTCCCAGGATTGTTTACCAGAACTGCTAGGGACTCAGTCCTACTTGTGATGGCCTGCGGCAAGAGATACCCTCAAGGTATGATACTGCAGTTACATAAGGAACTCACTGTAACAGGACAATTTCAAGATAGGGTTGCCATCTTTTAGGAAGGCCAAAGTGCGGCATTTCTTACCAAAACATGATTTTTCGCAGGACAGTGTGTAACTGCCACCAGTGCAATAGACTCGTTTTCTCTAAAATAATAAAAATGAAGACTAATGTAATTTTTTTAGTTGTTTCTACTGTTTGTTATCAATATAAAGTATTTTAGTTAAGGTATTACATTATTCTGCAACATTTCGAGGAAAATTAGAAAAAATATTTTCTACTGTAACGTCAGGACATGTAGTAGTTTTCATTTTTTTTTTTTTTGCAGGACACAGCTGCCCAAATCAGGACTGTTCTGCAAAAATCAGGAGAGGTGGTAACCCTATTTTAAGAGGATCTCTTGCAGTAGGCTATGCTTCCCCCAACTCCCTTTCTTCTGATTCCTAGCTTCTCTTCCAGTGGGTCCCACTCTCTGTCTCCCTTTTTTCTCGAGCTTCAGGATTACCTCAGAACTCCACTCGGGTCATTATTCCACCACAGGTTTCAGTTTCTGGTGGGATAGAACTGAGGAGGATGGGGTGACTGCCCACCCTTTATAGGATTGGTTGATACAGAGAGTGACATTTGGGGGCAGTCCCCTGTGGTAGACTGATAGCTGGAAGGTTAATGTGTGGTCCTAGCACCTGACAGCTTAGTTCTACAGCTGATAATCTGCTGCAGAAGATTCTCTCGACGATCAACTCATGGTAAGTTCCTTACATAACTGTACTTTTTAAATCCTTTTAGCTTTGGATAGGATTCACATTTTTTTCACCAGACCAATAAAATATACCATTCTGGGACAGGCACTTTCTACCCTGAACATTTTAGACCAAAATTCCAAATTGCCTGGACTGTAGGTCACAATAAAAGCACAGCAAAAAAAAAATGTTTTTTTTTTCCCATCTGTATCTCGGAATCTGCATATCTGACTGAAACAAAACTTGGCAGTTTGAGACATTGCCCCCACTGACAGTGCATGCAAACTTTTGTACAATTCCATTGAATGGGGCAAACCTATTAAAGTGCTAAACTGGGTGTTTAACATTAAACAGACTACTCAACCCTAACTGCCCTTGGCCCTATTTTTTTCGAATGAGCTGCCAGTATAGCCTAGAGGTAAGAGTAACGAGCTGTGAACAAGCTTGGCGCATCCAGCAGAGCAGACCTTGGTCTGATTTTCACAGCCTCCACTTGCATACTCTGTGACTCTGAGCAAGTCACTTAACCGCCCACTGCTCCCAGGTCATCCCTGAAAACAGGCAATTATGCCTTGTGGGCGTTATTCAGTTACCAAGACTAAAATAAAAAAAAAAGAAAATGAACTTCCTGCACCTTACTGTCCATACAGGTGTACACCGATGATAGTCTTATTTGCCTTTGGCCACTCCTCTTCTGATCTGATGACCAGCCTGTGGCAGGACTTCGATAATGTTCAACGCTGGTTCTGCTCAAATCAGCTGACCCTTGATACCAAAAAAAATTGTCTCGATGACCTTTGGCACAAGACAAAAGCTATCTAGGATTGCTAGTCTCCCCTCCTTCTGCACCCTTGATGGGGCCACCATAGAGACTGTACTATCCTTCAAGTACCACGAGGTATGGCTTGACAACCACTTCAACATTTCTGAACATGTGAAGGTCATTCACAGAAAATTACACTCTAAGTTAGGTGTGCTATACTGCCACCATGGCTGCATCCCTCTGCCGGCCCACAGAGACGTTCAGAAAATGATCTTCACCATATTTGACTATAGTGATATAATCTACAGTGCTGCCCCAAAATCCACCCTTTCCAGACTGGACTTTCTCTTTCACTCCTTCTGCCACTTTGCCATGGACAGCCCACCCCACACTCACCACTACACTCTTTGCACCTCCATCTCCTTTTCTCCCGAAGTCAGATGTATGGCCCACTGTTCTTCTTCTGTTACCAAACATTAGTTTGGCTTCCTGCCTTCCTACCTGTTCTCTTCCCTCTTCCAGCCCCCTCATTACTTCTATGCTCTTTGCAACTCCCAACTCCGTTCCCTTACTCTCCCCACAGGACCTCTTTAGCCAGCTAGGTTGCTTTCTTATTCTGACTTCCTAAGCTCTGGAACTCCCCCCCCCCCATTGACTCTGCCTCCTCCTTCTCCACTCTCTAGCCTCCCTGCTGCATAACTTCACCTCCACCTCCTGTAACTGCAACTGACCTCAACTGTTTGTGTCCGACTGCCTTCCCTCATACACTACCACCTCATTCTCCAACTCTTAATCTTAGTAACACTCTTCCCTAACTCATTTGCTCTCCTCTCTTCCTGATTCCTTTCCTCCCCAGTCATGACCAGCCCTTGTGTGGTTTCTACCTGAGAGGAACAGTGTGCACGCAGTCGAGACCAGCCCTTGTGAGGTTCTCACCCGAGGGACAATGGTATACCTCTCCTCTCATTTTCCTCCTTTTCGACTGTTTTTCTTCCTATTCCTTATTTCCTATCTCTTACCGCACTATTTTCTCTTCTCCACCACTCTCACCTCTACTCCTCTTGCTACCCTCCTTCATTGCTGGCCATGAATCTGATCTCTGCTTGGTATATGTCCAGGCATGTCATGTCCTGGTGGGGTCCACATCACAGTGAGTTGATGGTTTGGCTATCCACCTCTACTTTATTCCACCTCCTCCTTTTCTTTTCTAATTCCTTATAATTGCCCCCCCCCGTTTGCTATTGAGCTTGCTGACCATACCTTACTGCGTGCTCAATATTTATTTGCATAATGCTTGTTACCTCACATAATCATATACTGTACATATACTGTATGTATTACTGTTAGTTAAACACTGTATGAAGCTCTACATTGTTGTAAACATCAAGTGTACTTACCCATGTCCCATTTCCCCAGGACATCTCTGGAAATGAGCTGTTGGAGCTCAGTATGCCTGTCCTGGTGAAACTTTTTAAAATTAATAAATACCTACAGTGATGCTACCATGACACTATAATTCAAAATAGCATTGGTGCTCATGGGGGTGCACATATGCTAATGAGCCCATAATGGGCATGCACATGGCTCTTAGATCCTTGCATGCCAAAGCTCTCATTATTTATTTATTTATTTGCTTTTGTTTACCGGGTAAGTCACACTAGACATCCAAGTGCCTATTTTCAGGTGCGACTCGGGATTAGTATGTTGGAGCTAAATATGGTCCACAGGAACCCTGGCACATCATGTTTGGGCTGTACTCTCCTCCTCTGGCTCCTGTGGGCCATATTATTCCTGGGGCTGTGTCAGCACAACACATAGTCATGATGCACTGTGCTGACCTAGCCCCATATTTTCAAACAGTTAGCATACTCTTGATGGAGTGCACTAACTGTCTGAATATTTACCTCAAGTGGGCTGTGCACTAATTGTCACATGGTGCTCCTGTCAGCACAGCACCGATGTCTCGCTCAGAATATGAGGACCTATACCACTTACAGCAGCTCAGTGAAACCCAAAGACCAAGACATTAACTAGTGACATAATGTATGCAAACATGTTCAGCACTGATAAATGCTTAGGTTGGATATTTGCAGTTATACTGTCTGGCTTTAGTGACTTGTTAACCGCTTTATAAAAAAAAGCAGTGAACCCACTTTGTGAGCTTGTTTGTTATCCTGTGTATACTTTGGCCTTAACAAAAGTATTCCTGCTAGATTATGTTAACCTGGTGGCTGCTGCTATCATCCCTGGGACCCCCATGAAAATGAGATGCTGTACCTCATTGGTCTATCGTGCTTGGAGTAATTTCAAATAAAGAAAGAATAAAACTGAGATTTTGTTTTTACTCTGTTTGATTTTGATAACTGTCTGCATTTTAAAAATGTGATTTTGTTGCTCTTTTTTTCTTCACATTTTTACAATGCAGATATTCACAGGCGCCAGTCACAGTATACTTACATAGTGCTGTGACTAGCTCTAGTGACTGTCTGCATCACAGAAATAAGATTTATTTTTTACTTGGAAGAATTACATGTTTATAGCACAGTCACCAGAGTCTCTCAGAATACACTTGCATTGTATTGTGACAGCACTCCAGTGACTATTTATATTACAAATTCTTGCTTTTTACTCAGAGGTGGGGGTAGCTTCAGTTGCATTGTATTCTGACAGGTTCTGGTGACTGTCTACATTACAAAAATATATATTATTTTGTATTCAGGGGAGGGGTAGCTGCAGTTATTTTGTACTTGGTCTGACTTTGGGGACTGTCTGCATTCTAAAAATGTGATTTTGTTTTTGACTTGCAGTAGCTGCAGTGGCTTTGTATTCTGATTGGCACTAATGCTCACCTGCACTGAACAATATCTATTTTTGTGTTTTACTCAATGGCAGGGATAGCTACAGCTGTTGTTCTGTGCTCTGTCTGACTTTGGTGACTACCTGCATTTAGAACAATGTATTTTTTGTTTGCTTGGGGAGAAGGTAGCTGCAGATTGATATTTTAATGAGTCCTGCTCTGACTCTGGTTACTGTGTGCATTTTGAAAATGTAATTTAAATGTTTTTTTTATTTATTTCTTCTGGAAAATGACCATGTGCTTCTTTGTCAGTTGATTAATAATTTTTCGTCTTGTATCATTGCAGATTAGTATACCCCTCCTGCCATGGTTTATTACCTGTTAACATACTCCAGGTGTTGACCAATGAGATGTCAGCATTGGTCAGACCTATTCTGTGAATATTATCAATACAGACAATAAATTGAAATGTTGCAGGAAGAATAATGTAATCCAAAGTACAGTATTTTTAAAATGGAAATGTCTGAAAAACACATTTCTGAGGTTAAATCTCAGGAAAGCTGATGGTGCTCTTCAAAAGATTACAGTAAAAAACAAATGACACATTTGCTTTCTTATGGTAGGAAAATACTAATTAAATGTCTGTTTTTAGTCAGCAGGCTGTATGGGTATATTGAGAGCCGGAGCCAGCAATCATCGCTTGAAAATTGTCAGCTGAGTCACACAGCAGAAAAACCTGATCAGTATCCTCAGTGCAGACAGAATTTCCATGACCTACCTCTCATCACTGTACAACAACAGATTCATGAAGGAGTGGGGCAATATAAATGTACCAAATATCAGAGGAGTTTCAGCAAGCTCAATGCAAATAAGTGTACTGACAAGAGTTTTACTGTGCAGCAACAATTTATAACACACCAAATGCACAAAAAAGCATATAAATGTGCTCAATGTGAGAGGAGAGTTTTACAGCACATAGTTCTTTCATGAGGCATCAGCAGATTCACTCTGGAGAGAAACCATATAAATGTGCTGAATGTCATAAGAGTTTTGCCCGGAAGGATAAACTGATATTACATCAGCAAAGTCACTCTGGAGAGAGACCATATAAATGTAGTGAATGTGGGAAGAGTTTTAGCCAGAAGGATACCCTGATAAAACATCAGCAATTTCACTCAGGGAAGAAACCATATAAATGTACTGAATGTGAAAAGAGTTTTGTCCAGAAGAGTGACTTGATAAATCATCAGCGAATTCACTCTGGAGAGAAGCCATTTAAATGTGCTGAATGTGACAAGAGTTTTTGTCAGAAGCGTGGCTTGATATTACATCAGCAAAGTCACTCTGGAGAGAAACCATACAAATGTGCTGAATGTGACAAGTGTTTTGGCCAAAAAAGTGGTCTGATAATACATCAGCAAATTCACTCTGGAGAGAAAAAATATAAATGTGCTGAATGCGACAAGCGTTTTTGCCAGAAGACTGGCCTGATAAGACATCAGAAAATTCACTCTGGACCCCGAGAGAAACCATATAAATGTACTGAATGTGACAAGAGTTTTGGCCTGAAGTGTCGCCTGAAAAGACATCAGAAAATTCACTCTGGAGAGAAACCATATACATGTGTTGAATGCAACAAGAGTTTTCACGATAAGAGTGACCTGACAATACATCAGCGGATTCACTCAGGAGAAAGACCATATAAATGTTTTGAATGTGACAAGAGATTTTGTGCAAAGAGTACCCTGACAAAACATCAACGAGTTCACTCTGGAGAGAGACCATATACATGTGATGAGTGTGGCAAGAGTTTTGGCCAAAAAGGTAACTTGACAAAACATCAGCAAATTCACTCTGGAATGAAACCATATGCATGTGTTGAATGCAACAAGAGTTTTGGCCAAAAGGATAAACTGAAAAAACATCAGAAAATTCACTATGGAGAGAGAGCGAGACAAAAGGTAGCATTGCTGATTGAAATAGACACCCCTAGTGATTACAGTGTTCTGCACAGAGAGAGAGAGACAAAATCGTGAAATAGCAAGATATGCAACCAGAAACTAAAGTAATATGGAATAAGGACACACATATCACTCCAGTAGTGCTTGCAGTAATTGGGTTAGTCAAAAATAACTTTCATGCACATCTAAATATGCTATCAATATGTATGACACCGTATAAACTGCAAAAGGAAGCCATCCTGGGGATGCTATGCATGCTGAGAAGAGTGCTCTCAACAAATATCAAAGACAAATACAGTGCTTAATAAATTGGCTACAGGAAACATTTTTTTTGTAATATGTAAGAATAAAAAGAACATGATAAAAAAAGATTAAAAGTTAACTTAAAGTTGCTTTGTAGTAAAGTAGCTCCTCTACTGGTATCCTTACCATTACATAACAGCAGAGGGCAGTGCATCCTTTTACAGTTCTACTGCTTTCTATTTCTGCTAACAGTGTATACCTCACTGGTACTTGAACTATCATTTTGCCCTCCCCCCACACACTTTACTTACATTCTGTGTTTTGTTGCTTCTTGTTTATGAGATCCAGTTTAAACCCTGTAATCTGGGAGACTGGCGTGCAATCGGGTGATTGGAAAGGGAACATTGTTTAACCAGGAGTAGCACACTAAGCTGAAGCTTGTTTCCAGATGTGACCTATGAGCACAAGGAAGTTAAATGACTTGCTCAGGATCACACAGTATGCACCTAGGTGGCTGTGGGATTCAAACCCAGGTCTCCAGATCTGCAGCTCAGAGCCTTAATCCACTGCACTATACTGCTCCCCGACTGGGAAGACTGTGTATGTTTAGAGGTAATGCATTTAACAAGGCTTCCCTTTCTTTGAAAGAAATATACAATGATAAAAAAAAAAGACAAACAGAACTGGTATGGTTTTGAGGAACGGGAGTTGAGCCAGGGTGACATGGAGCTACAGGAGTGGAGCCAAGGTGACATGGCGCTACAGGAGTGCAGCTGGGGTGACATAGAGCTACAGGAGTGCAGATGGGGTGACATGGAGCTACAGGAGTGGAGCCAGGGGTGACGTGGAGCTATGTAGTAGAATCAGGGTGAGAATGAGACATGATGTTTGGGGGACAGGTCGAGTGAAATAGCAGCAGAATAAAAAAGGTACAAAACAGAGGTTTTACTTTTTTGTGTGTATCAAGGGGGAATAGAGACATTGTTTACTGTAATGGTTTGCTGCAAGAACATGGACTTCAGAGCCATGTGTAGTGAATGGTAATTTTGGCACAGAAAACAGTCTTTTGGGGAATTAAAAAAAAAAACTTCACATTAAACTGTGGTAGCTTTGTGATGGCTTACATGGTCTGTGGGTGATGTCATTTTGTGGGGGATGGAGGGTGCCTGCCTCAGTCGTTTGCCTGTTAGTGAGGAAGAAAACATGGCAGCAACCGTTTAATAATTTGCAGTGCCCAAGAACTTCTGAAGTAATGGGGCTCCCTGAAAGGGAACTTATTTTCAAGTGGGCTCTTATCAAGAAATACCTGCTCACTAAGAGTAGTCTACTAGTCAATCAGAAAGCAAGGATTTTCTCTCCCATTTTCTAAGCATGCTAAGAAGAGCGCTTTCAACAAATGTCTAAGACAAATACAGTACTGATTTCCAGATTTTTTTTAAATATGCCCTAGCTTAGGAATGGGGTCCATTCTGACCATTACACTATAACTCCTGGAACATTTGGAGACACAAACCCTGAGACAGAGAGAGAGACCATATAAATGTGTTGAATGCAACAAGAGTTTTATGAGAAGGAATCTCTGAGAAAACATTATATTTACTCCATAGAGGGCCCATATAAATGTTCTAAATCAGGGGTTCTCAAATGGTGAGGCCAGCCTCCCTTGGGAGGCCCCAACCAGTTCCAGTGGAGGCTCAAGCAAGTCTGAAAAGTACTGTATTTAAATTTTGAGTTTTATATATTTTGTGTTAAGAGATGAAGCAAACTGAAAGAGATAATAGTAGGTGAATTTTATGTATTTATTTACTATTAGGTGACAAGGGAAGGTGAATGAGGCAAGGCTCATTTCAGGTGTACCCAGGGAAGGGCAGGTAGTGAATACATTTCAAAAGATAACTGCAAAACTATTAAGAAATACACAGTGAACAATAGTGCAAACAAATTTGAACCATAAACTAATAATGAGTGGTGGTAATTGATCAATTTGTAGACTGATGGTAGAACAGCACAAATACAAGTGTTGAGCATAGAAGTACTAAGAGCAATAGCAGGAAGGAGCAAAGTAATCCCAGATAAGTTGCTTAGGAGCAGGGAAGGAGGTGGAAAGGCAGAGTATGTAGGAAGGTTATTTTGTATAGAGGGAAACCAAGAAAGTAGTCTGATCCATGAAGGTACTATAACAAGAGGTAATAATGGTTCACGAATGAAAATAGTGGTGCAAGTAGGCTCACCTGTGGGGGGTTGGGGTTACAATAAACTGAATAATTAATATTTGTTTATTTTATTTATTTATTATTCAGATTACACCTTTGAGCATAGGAGCTCTTTTTCAAAGGTTCCACGTTAGTATAAGACAAAGAACTGAATGTGATCCAAGTACTCAAAGGGGTTTTAATTTATTCATGGTGTATTGCGTAAAGTACAGTATGTTATTTTTCTTTGGGGAGGCCCAAGATTATTTCAGTTTTTGGGGAGGCTCAAAATCTTTTCTATGGATTTGGGGAGGCTCACTATGACAAAGTCTAAGAACTACTGTTCTAAATGCATCGAGTTTTTGCCAGAAGAGTGGTCTGATAAAACATCAGCAAATTATATCTTTGTAGATGGTTTGAAGCATTATAATTAACGGTCTCTGTTTTTTGTCATAGACAAAACTGTGTGTTAAATACCGTAAAACCTGAGTAGGTGTTACGGCATTCACGCGCTTCCTTTCCATACCAACGAGCTCGAGACAAGTAAATAAACAGAGCGAAGCCTAAAATGTCCCTGTTTCGCAAACAACAGCCTGGACGAGAAAAACACTTACTTCTCTGCATTACCTCCATCCCAAACACACTCTTGTGCTTCTAGGCTCACTGGTAAACTGCGGTAATGCAGGGAAGTAAGTGTTTTTCTTGGCAGTACTGTTTGAGGACCAGGGACAGTTGGAAGCTCCCGCTCTGTTTGTTTAAAAATGGAGCCCTTCAATCATATAAAATAAAATATGGGGAAAAGTGTGTCAAACTCGAATTTAACACACACCCTCGTTGTTGGATGGCACTCATAAATCCCTCGGGCTTCGCCCTCGGGGGTTTATGTGCCATCCAACAACTCGGGTGTGTGTGAAATTCTCGTAACACACTTCTCCCCATACTTTATCCTATATATAGTTCACCTGATAAACAACTGAAAGCACAACTACAAATCATCAGTACCTTCTGTGATGATATATGGATGACATTCAGTTTAGATAAATGTGCCCAAGCAACATTTATAACAGGAAAGTTAACTCATACAGAAAACATAATCCTAATGGAGGGTTGTGACATAAAATAACTTGAGCAAGAAGGAGTGCACAAATACCTGGGAACAGATAAAGGAGCAGCAATACAACATGAACTGGGAGCAAAAATCAGCAAACAATATTTCAGAATGCTGAAGCTTATACCGAAAACTGCCTTAACAACACAAAGCAAAATGAAAGCTGTAAATCAAAAAGAATGAAGATGTAGTGATCACACAGGATTACCTGATACCAAATGCCAAGAAAGAAGAGAGAAAACCAGACACTGTAATAAAAGAAAAAAGAACAAATATAGCATTTCTGATTGAAATAACCACCCCTAGATACTACAGTATCCTGTGCACAGAAAGACACAAAATCATGAAATACCAGGATATGTAAACAAAAACCAAACTGATGTGGAATAAGGAGACACAAATAATTTCAAAAGTGCCCAGAGCAATGTGGTTACTCAAAAAGATCTTTCAAGGACATTTATATATACTACCAATATCTGTGACACCTTATGAATTGCAAAAGAAAGCCATCCTGGGGACGCTGCACATGCTGAGAAGAGTGATGTCAGAAAACATCAAAGAATAATACCGTACTAATTTTCTGATTTTCTTTTTCATATGCCCTGACTTCAGCATGGAGTCCATTCTCAACATGGCTCTAGAAATCCCTGAACATTTGCAGACACTAACCTGAGGGAGAGAGAGAGAGACGGTATAAATGTGTTGAATGTGATAAGAGTTTTGGTGCTAAGGGTAGCCTGATCCCTAAATTCACTGTGGAGAAAGGTTATATAACTGAGAGAGGCCATATAAATGTGTTGAATGTGACATGAGTAATGGCAATAAGAGCATAGAAGCATAGAATTTGATGGCAGATAAGGACCTCTTGGCCCACCCAGTCTGCCCATTTTCCTACCTAACAGATAAGCTGCAGATCCTAGTTAACCAACAGCTTACTTCCTCCTACACCCCACTAGGACTGCCTTATGCCTGTCCCATGCATTCTTTGAAGTCCCCCATTGTTCTTGACTCCACGACCTCCTCAGGGAGGCTGTTCCATGCATCCACAACCCTCTCAGTAAAAAAAATACTTCCTCACATTTCCTCTGAGCTGTCCCCCCTCTATCTTCAAATTGTGCCCCCTTGTTCTTACACATCTCTTTTTCTGGAAGATGCTACCGTCTTGGACTTTGTTAATTCCCTTGAGGTACTTGAAAGTTTCTTTCATGTCCCCTCTCTCCCTTCTTTCCTCAAGGGTATACATATTAAGCTCCTTTAGTCTTTCTTCGTATGTCTTCTGGTGCAGACCCTGCACCATTTTGGTTGCCCTCCTCTGGACAGCCTCCACTCTGTCTATGTCTTTGCGGAGATGGGGTCTCCAGAACTGCACACAGTACTCAGATGAGGTCTCACCAACTGTCTGTGCAGAGGGATAACAACTTCCTGTTTCTACTATTGATGCCTCTTCCTATGCATCCCAGTATCCCCCAAGCCTTCCTTACTGCCTTCTCACATTGCTTGCCCACCTTTAGGTCATCTGATATAATTACCCTCAGGTCCCTTTCTATTTTTACTGTTGTCAGTATCTCACCCCCCATTGTGTACTCTTCCCCTGGGTTTTTGTTTCCCATGTGCATTACCTTGCACTTCTTTGCATTGAATCTGTGCTGCCATACATTTGACCATTCCTCCAACCTTGCCAAGTCCCTTCTTATCCTTTCCACTCCATCTTGTGTATCAGTCCTGTTGCAGATCTTTGTGTCATCTGCAAAGAGACATACTTTTCCTTTTAGTTCCTCTGCAATGTCACTTATAAAGACATTAAAAAGGACCGGTCCCAGTACTGAACCCTGCGGTACCCCGCTAGTAACCTTCCTTTCTTCACTGTGTACTCCATTTACTACTACCCTTTGCATCCTGTTGTCTAGCCAATTTTTTATCCAGGCTACCACCTTGGGACCCACTCCAAGGCTGGCTATCTTGTGTATTAATCTTTTGTGTGGGACTGTATCAAATGCCTTGCTAAAATCTAGGTAGGCCATGTTGACAGCCCTTCCCTGTCTACTACTTTGGTCACCCAGTCAAAGAAATCAATTAGGTTCGTCTGATACGACCTTCCCATCATGAATCCATGCTGCCTTGGGTCCTCTGCCCCACTGGCCTCTAGGTACTCAACAATTCTTTCCTTTAGAAGTGATTCCATCATTTCCCTACCACTGAGGTCAAACTAACTGGTCTATAGTTTCCTGCCTCTGTCCTGCTCCCACTTTTGTGAAGAGGAATCACATCTGCCCTCCTCCAGTCCTCGGGTACCACCACATCCTCCCATGATTTGTTAAAGAGAATAGTCGGCGGTGTCACTAGTTCTACCCTTAGTTCTTTTAGAATTCTTAGGTGAATCCCATCAGGCCCCATTTCTTTGTTCACCTTCAATTTTATTAGTTCCTTCAGAACCTTTTGTTCTGTAAATGGACTGGTATCGACCTCCGTCTTCAGAGTGTTTCTCTTGTTTGGTTTAGGTAACTCCCCCTCCTCTTCCTTTGTGAATACTGAGCAGAAATATTCATTCAGTATCCCTGCTTTTTCACTGTCAACCCTCTACCCATGTTCCCTCCCCTTTATTAAGCTTCAGTATCCCTCCTTTGGTCTTTCTTTGGCCCCTAATGTACCTATAAACGGTCTTATCCCCTTCTTAACAGAATTGGCTATCCTTTCCTCGGTTTGGGCCTTTGCTATTCTGACTGCCTTCCCAGCCTCTTTCTGCTTTAACTGATAAAGTTATCTGTCCTGCTCCTTCTGTGTTTCCTTATATTTCCTGAATGCTGTCCTTTTCTCCTTAACCTTCCCTGCCACCTCTTTTGACAACCATAGCGGTTTTTTCCTTCGTTGTGTTTATTGATTTGCTTTACACAAAGGCTTGTTGCCTCTGTGATGGCTGTTTTGATCACTCCCCATTGTTCCTCCACCCCTCCTCCTTGCCTATTTGCTAGTGCTTTTTGAGGCACACTCTCATTTTCCCAAAGTCAGCCCTCCTAAAGTCCAGTACTCTTGCTTTTGTATGGCTTTGTTTATCATGAACCACACTGTTTGGTGGTCGCTTGTTCCCAGATGGCTACCCACTTCTAAATCTGAGATTCTTTCTCCGTCCCCATTTGAGAGTACCAGGTCTAAGATTGCTCCCTCCCGAGTTGGTTCCAATACTAGCTGTCTGAGGCATGCCCCCTGTGAGGCATCAAGAATGACCCTGCTCTTGGATGTGCCTGCAGCAAGGTGCTCCAGTTAACATCTGGCATATTCAGGTCCCCATCAACAATATCTCCCTTTTTCTGCCATTCTAAGAAGCCTTCTATCATTTCCTTGTCCATTCCTCCCCTGAGATGGGGTCTGTATACAACCCCATGCGGATTGTGGTACCATTTCCTGTCTCCAGGGTGACCCAAAGTGCCTCATCTGCTCCCTGTTTACTCTTTAGCTCTGTTGCTTTGATCCCTTCCTTTACATAGAGAGCTACTCCTCCTCCTCTTTTACCCTCCCTGTCTCTCCTGTAGATTGTGTATCCTGGTATGTTGACATCCCAGTCATGGTTCTCTGTGTACCATGTTTCTGTGACTGCCACAATATCCAGGCAACCCTCTTCCATCAAGGCCACTAGTTCAGGGAGCTTGTTACACAGACTACGGGCATTGGTACTCATCATCCTCCACTTTTTGATAGCCTTACCTCTTTTATCCCCATTCTGTCCTTACTGCCTTTACCTTTTTTTTTACATTTAAATCTGTTCTGCTTCCTAATAACTTCTGTACCTTTGTGTTTACCTCACTAATCACCATGTTTTGTGGGGGGAGGCTAGGATTTCCCTGCTCCTTTTCAGTGCCTCCCCCCCTTGGCTAGTTTAAATGCTTGCCAATGAAGCATTTAAACTTCTCACCTAGGATCCTGGTTCCACCCCTGGACAGATGCAAACCATCACACCAGTATAGGTCAGCATCCCTCCAGGTGGCTCCCCAGTCCCCAGTGAAGCCAAAACCCTGAGCTCCACACCAGTTTTTCAACCACTCATTGAATTCTCTGGTGAGAAGTGCCCTAGTGACTCCCTTGCCATAGACAGGCAGCACCTCTGAGAAGGTTACCGTATGCGCTACTTGTCTAAGGCCCCTTCCCAACTCTACAAACTTCTCTTGCACTGCTCTGATCCCATTCCTAGCCAGGCCATTTGTCCTTAGGTGGACAATGACATCCAGCTGCCTCCCTCGTGCAGCTCCTTCCACGATCCTGAGGATTCGCTTCCTGTCCCTCCAAGCCATGGCACCAGAAAGGCACCTTACCTCCCTCTCCCCTTCCTCCCCCATTTCTATCCCCCTAATGATTGAGTCCCCCACCAGGAGTTGTTTCCTTCCCCTGTGGGGTCCCATGCCACCCTCCTGTGGGTCTCCTTTGTGAAGGTTCCCAGCATCCTCCTTGGTCTCCACTGCAGGTGCCTCCATAGAGGAACCACTGTCCACCAGAAGAGTGAATGAATTGTGAGAGGCACAGCTGGAGGGATGCAACTCTGTTCCACCACCCTCTCCCTCCTTGAGCCCACCCTGGTCCAGCCTCTCCTCTTTCTTGGCAACCTCTGAGGTAGTGGCATTGGCCCTGGTGGTCCCTGGGTGGGGAGGTTTCAGAATCCTAGCCAGGTCAGCCTGGAGACAGGCAACCTCCTCTCTCAGACCAGAGAGGTGCCTGCAAATAGGGCAGCATCGCAGCCTCCAGAATGTCTCCCGGAACACTGCTGCCCCACAGCCATTGCACTGCACCACTCCTATCATGTCTTATTTTGTGTCCTCTCTACTGTTTCTCTGGATGCTTACTCTCTCCTCTCCTTACAACTCTGACCCTTCCTGTTCTGGGACAGCAACTTCCTGTCTTCTGCAGTAGCTCTTTCTTCCTTGCTCAATATCAGACCACCAGCAGCTGGGGGGGAGAGTGCGCTACTTTTTTCCTTTAGGGTTGACAAAAACCAAAGTTTCTCTATGATCCTTTCCTTCCCACTGCAAAACAGGAAGTTCCTGTTGACAGTCAAATCCAGTGGCTATAAAAGTAGAACTGGCTTTGGGTGGGATGGAGGGCAATTAGTAAGAAAAAAGGCTAGCAACAGGAAGTTGTAATTTGACTCACCTGCTTTTGTAGTGTCTAAACCACAACCCCAGGTAAGCTCTCTTTCCTCCTACTGGTTTAGCAAAGTCAACTGATACAGTATCCTTCCCAGCTAAGAACACACACTGACTTTCTTTCTTTTCTTAACCCTAAATAAGACCCCTTCTACTTCTAGTAAAGTTATCTGTCTACTTAATCTTAACAGACATTGACTCCTGCTGAGTTATACGGTTTAAATTGATAAGAAAATGTAGCTTCTTTTAGTTAGCTGCTTTCTGCTCTACAAGCAAGGCTAGCAACAGGAAGTTGTAATTTGACTCACCTGCTTTTGTAGTGTCTAAAATACACCCCCAGGTAAGCTCTCTGGCAGCCTGACAAAACATTAGCAAATCTGTTCTGGAATTTTTTCATGGCTACAAACATTTTCACTAGAAAATTGGATTGATAGTACATCAGTGAATTCACTCTGAAAACCAAAAAGGAGTATAAGGACAAAGACCAACAGAAAAGAAAAAACAATTGGAAAGCCCATAATTATAGTGGAAAATACAGGGAGTTACTGGAACAGCCACAGGTCACTCAAGCCCTGACCCATGAGTGGTTAAAAAGAGGTGAATTTAGGTCATGAGATGAGAGACTGATGATGGCAGCCCAAGATAGTGGGCTACACACAAGATGGTTCACAAAATCTGTAGAAAAAAACAGGAGAAACAGACAAGTGCAGGTTCTGTAGTACAGAACTAGAAACAGTTGCGCATCTCGTGGCTGGATGTGAAGTACTCATGGCAGAAGGACTGTATACTGAAAGACACAACAATGTAGCAAGACTGATCCACTGGAAACTGTGCAAACACCATAACATACAGGTAGCAGAGCGACACTGGAATCATGAACCACAAAGAATCATAGAGAATGAAGAAGTAATGATCACATGGGATCATCCAATACCAACAGCTAAGAAAGTAGAAGCGAGAAAACCTGATATTGTAATATGAGAAAAGAGAACAAAGGTAGCATTGCTGATTGAAGTAGCCACCCCTAGTGACTACAGTGTCCTGCATACAGAGAGAGACAAAATCATGAAATACCAGGATATGCAGTCAGAAACCAAACTGATGTGGAATAAGGAGACACAAATTGTTCCAGTAGTGCTTGGAGCAATGGGACTAATCAAAAAGAACTTTCAGGCACATTTAAATATGCTACCAATACTTGTGACACCTTATGAACTTCAAAAGGAAGCCATTTTGGGGACTTTGCGTGTGTTGAGAAGAGCGCTCTCAGCAAACATGAAATATTAATACAGTACTAATTTCTTGAGTTTTGAATATGCCCTGGCTAAAGAATGGTATTAGAAATCCCTAAACATTTGGAGACACTAACCCCGAGGAAAAAAACCAAAAGATTTACAATAAGGACACACAAACTATTCCAGTCATGCTCGGAGCAATGGGGTTAATCAAAAAAACTTTCAGACATGGCTAAATATGCATCCGATATCCGTGACACCTTATAAACTGCAAAAAGAAGCTATCCTGGGGATGCCGCATGTGCTAAGTACAGCAGTCTCCGCAAACATCAAAGAGTAATACTGTATAATACTGATTTTCTTTTAATTCCCTGGCTTAAGAATGGGGTTCATTCTCATCATGGCACTAGAAATACGTGAACATTTGGAGGCACTTAGCTGGAGAGAAACCATATACTGCAAATGTGCTGAATGCAACATGAGTTTTGCCTGGAAGGGTGACCTGATAAAACATCAGCAAATTCACTATTCTTCAGCTGCACAAAACAAAGTGAATGCTATAAATCAATTCATTTTTCTTATGATATCATACAGCTTTGGAGTAGTTGACAGGCCACAGAAAATGTTGGACCAGCTGGATATAAAACAAGAAAACCTTCATACCTACCAGTCGGTGCATGCCATGGTTATATATCCCAAAGTCAGAAGGAGGTATGGGCCTACTCGTGTCTGATTACACGTATTGGTCCATGACTGTAGGGCTACTGATATCCCTGGACCCAAACATAATAAATGTCCCACATCCTGAAGAAAACAAACCTAAGATGACTTCCATCAAGTTAGAAGACGCCTTCAGGGGGGTAGCAGAGATGATGTTAAGCCACTAATAGATAAAGAACAGCCAGCAACAGAAAGTGCCACACACCAAGAAAAGGCATATGAGAACAGTGATCAGCAGAGAAGGAAGAACAATTGGAAAACCCAAAATATAGGGAGGTGCCAGAGCAACTACGTGTTGATCAAGAACTGACCCACTGGTGGTTAAAAAAGTGAATTTAAACCATGAGATGAAAAGTTAATCATGGCAGCCCAAGATAGTGGAATATGCACAAAGTGGTTCATGAACTCCAATGATAAAAACAGGCACGTTTAGGTTCTGTAGTACTGAATTAGAAACCAAAGCACAGATTGTAGCTGGATGCGACATACTCCTGGCAGAAGGCCTATATACTGAAAGACATGACAACGTACTACATTGGATCACTCAATACCAACTGCCAAGAAAGTGGTGAAGAGAAAACCACATTGTAATAGAAGAAAAAAGAACGAATGTAGCATTGCTGATCGAAGTAGCCACCCCTGGAGACTATAGTGTGATGCGCAAAGAGTGGCGTAAAATCATGAAATACCAAGATATACAAACAGAAGCTAAATTGATGTAGAACAGAGACACACACATTGTTACAGTAGTGCTTAGAGCAATGAGGTAACTCAAAAAGAACTTTCAGACACATCTACACTGTTAATTAGTTGCACGTTTATTGGTGTCTTGGCCTGTTCAGGTGTACATTAGCAAATCTTGTCATAACATTGTTTTATGTTCTTACATTCTATTACATTTTTATATTAGTTTGTGGCACAAAGAAAGGTTTGAGTTTACTGCAGCTGTATAACATATTGTGATCTAGTATTTGTTTTCATCTGTTTTAGATACAAATTTATATGGTTTAAAGAAACACCAGTTTTGTGCTTTAATTAAGCCTCATATGAAAGCTTACCAATAGGGGACTGAAACAGTCAACTTTGTAGATTTTTTTGGTGCCTAAATAAGGGAAGGAATTTGGATGTCTCCAAAGCTGACCAGTTCTCCCCCCCCCCCATCCTTGCCTGGTCTAGATAGCAAGCTCTGCCCCCATGCTCTCCCTGTGTTTCCAAGTTTTATGAGATATGAATTTGTAGACTATGGGGATGTGCTGTATTGATATGAATGGGAGTGGAGGTTACAATTTTTTTAACATTGTATTTCCCCATGGCACTGGCAGATCCTTCCTCCACCCTGCCAGTCCCACCTACCCATTTGTTGAGACCGAACCACTCACCTAACCAGGCATCAAGGCCCACTTTTGATACACTGGTGTACTGCCTTCTGTCTCCCTGCCAGGGTCAGGGTCACCTTTCCACTGTGGCTTTCTTTCTCACTTTCTATTGGGCCACCCATAGCAGAGGCGAAGAACTACAGGATCCCCGGTTGGTGGTGCTGTGGTTCTGGTGGTGAATGTGGTGGGTGGTGGACAGGGGATTCTTCTGCCCTCATCCAGTCCATGATTTGTCCAGTCTTTTGTCTTGCCCTCCTCCACGAGTGTGCCACACCATTGGAATCTGGCTAGCTGATGTACACAGCAATCTGACACTTGCTCCAAGCTCACCCATCTCATGCTTTCCTCAATACCATCACCCATGGTCACCCAGGGGGTGGTAGAGCAAAAAGCCTCACCTCCCCAGAGGAGGAAAGCTTCCTTTGAGATGTTTGATCCTCCTCCTCCCTCAGCCAGCCTCTGACAGCCCTGCCAAAGACGGGTCTCCAGCACTGCAAATGATAGCTCTATCTCTGTGCTAGCAGTTGAGTTTACAATTTATTGTTAATATTTTTTAGTACCACTGGAGTCGAATCAAAGCTGCACCAGAAATGTGGAACTTCTTCCTATTAAATGCCAGGAGTCCGAACAATAAAACTGATGAACTCCTCTTCACTATGTGTAACTCTGACATACACATCTGTGCCATCACTGAGACTTCGTGGGGAAAGGATGACCCCTGGGATAAAAATATACCAGGCTATACATTATACCACAAGGACATGATATCTAAGAAAGGTGGCGGAGCGGCGCTTTACATTTCTGAGAGTATAGTTTCTGAAACTGTGGATACTTACCAATGGGACACCACTGAGATCCTGTGGGATGCAATCCCCCCAAAGCAGCCAAAATAAACTTGGGTCTGATATTTATACCTCCATCTATTTCACAGGAGGAAGATTTACAACTGTTGGACTTCATTAACAAAATAAATGCTACTGATAATAATATAGTTCTCTGTGATTTAAACCTCCCCGGGATAAACTGGGACACATTACAAACTGAAACTACCATAGAGCTAAGATATCTAGAAGCCTTCATTTTAGCAGGGATGAATCAGCTTGTTACATCAAATACTAGGGACAATCATATTCTTGATCTGGTCCTAAGTAACATAGATGAGAATATTTTTGACTGTAGGGTCCTCCCCCTCCCGGGTCCAGCAACCATTCTATAGTACGCTTTGATTATAAGGGTAGATTATGTAATATAAAAGGGAGTACAACAACATATAACTAAACAAGGATGACATTGTTGGGATGAAAAGTACATTACCTGTATGGAACTGGGAAGAGGACTTCAACAATCAACCGTTATAAGTTATGTGAGACCTTCTAATAAACAAGGTAGTATCGCTAGTACAAACTTTAACCCCATCAGTAAATAAATATGAGGGGGAAAAATAAAACTCTGTCACAATGGATGACATTACCAGTGCAGAAACTCTTGTAAAATAAAAAAAATTAAGCATTTATAAAGCTAGGAAATCTGGAAGTAGTAAATGCTGGGACACATACAAAAAGCTTCTTAAGCAATCTAAAAAGAGTATAAAGATTGCCAAACAGGGGACTTCCAGTGGCGTCATGCCTCAAGAAGCAGCTTGAAGTTCAAGCTCCATCTCCTCCAAGGCTCAAACACCTGAAAAAGCATAAAACCCGACCTCAACAGGGACTGAACTGGTGCAGGAGCCTGATCGTTATGCCTAGAAGAAGACATAATCATCAAAAACCAACTCTGGACACCGCTGAATCAGATGGAGGTTGCTCCGGTAGCGATGCCTTGCAAACCTCACAAATCTCAGGTAAAGGTGGCCCTGCTAAGGAGGGGAGCTCCCTGTCACTGAACGTGGACAGGCAAATGGACATTGTCCTTCAGGAGATTTGAGATTTCAGAAGAGAGACTCTTCAACCTTTGCTGCATTACAAACTGATCTGGGGCAATTAGAAAAGTGCCTAGACAGCGTAGAAGAGCAGACCACGATCAGTGATTCCCATGTGGATGAGGAACACGCCATAGTACAGCTCCACCAGACAATCTTGGCCTACAAGACAGGGCTGATGATTCAGAGGCCCGAAGCCGAAGGAACAACCTGAGAGTAAATGGGTTCCCCAAGGGCGTTGAAGACACCAACCCGATTCAGTTCATGCAACACTTTTTTAAAACCAAGCTGGATTTACCCAACAGCTGCTCCCTGGAAATGGATAGGGTTCACCATATCTTAGGCCTGCAGTCAGTTACCCATCCAAGAGCAATCCTGATTCGTTTTCTCCGCTACCAGGAGAAGGAGCTGGTATTACACAAATTGTGGCAACAAGGGGATCTAACCTTTCAGAATCAATGGATCTACATAGACAACATCTACCCTACTGCAATTGCAATGAGGTGCAGAGCATATGCACCTATTCTCAAAAAATTGAAGGAAGCCAAGCTCAAGTTTAGAACTCCCTACCCAGCAAAATTGGTAGTCCAACTTTCGGAGGGTACTAAGACATTCAAATCAGGGGATGAAGCAGTGCAAGAGCTGGCTAAAGTTGGAATTGACATCCCATCCACTCAGAAAAAGTTGAGTACCTCCCTAGCTACTAAGCTGGCCCATAAAGCATGGTCCAAAGTACCTTTGAGGGGGCAACTTGGAAGGAAGGCACTATGGCCATGCAACAGATAATAGCAGACTTCCAACAGCAATCCATGGATCTTACAGGGACCTCTTCAATCAACCAGGAACTGAAATGAAATGACTCTATGAATGTTTACATGCTTGCTTGCTTTGGCTGCAGATAGGCCATCCTGTTCACCCACCCCCTGCTCTTATGGCCTCCCTGATGACTATTCACTTGCTCCTTCCCCCGCTTGGGATCCTTTCTGCCCCTATGGGCCCCCACTGAATGAACCTCGCTCAGATGAAAGAACCCCTTGTGAACAAGGGGGTTTCCTGCCAGTTGTTTACAGGCACTGCTTAAACCGGGACCTTACAGGTGGCCTAGGCCGCTTGTGGTCTCTCGTAATAGCCGAGCTGGGGTGTACCAGGATGGGGGATTGGGGCTCCTGTGGGGTTCTGTGTTGGGAGGATTGGGGTGGGAGAGGGTTACTGGAGAGAGGGTGGGCACTGGGTGGACTCTATTAAAGGAGTTCCCGAACTGTGCCAGTCAAGTCACCTGAGATGGGTCAGCAGCACCCTCCTATACATTTCTAAACAGCTGTAAATGCTGCCTCCTCCCCACTATGAGTTGTAAGCTGCCCCCATTATTATACATAGGGGCCCTTGTTATGCTGCTTATCTGGTTATAAAACCCTTACTTCCTGGGGAAAACTGTCAGCCCTTCATTCCCTATTGCATTTTTTTGGGGGGGATGCTGTGTCCCCCCATGCCTGTTTCGGCTCACTCCCCCCACAAGCTGTACTGGTGGGGCCTGCCAGGGGTGCATGGACCCTTCCTCACACCTCTCACCCCTATCGGGTGATTGAGGACGCTGACATTTATAATATTCACTTAGTATGATGAATCAACTACTTTATTATAGGGCCCCTTAGAAGTGGAATACTCACCTCACAACTACAATTTGAGGAAGGGAATAATATATATATTTTTTTCTCTCCTTTCCTCATTGGGTTCTAACTAAAACTCGCACTAATCCCTTGGAGGAACGAGAGGCATGCTCACCTTCCCCCTTACCCTTCCCCATCCTATAAAAGAGGCGACAACGTCTTGCCTACCTAATAGGTAAGGCCCAGCCAACATTTATTTTTGGTGTACCCTAGAGGCTACTCACTCCCCTTTGAGTGTCTGGCCTCATGGAAGCCCATAGTTGTACTACAGTACCTGCCCGGTTGTCAGGCTGCTGTTTTAAGCAGTTTTACCAGTTACTGTTTAATTCAAATTGTTTGATGTTAGAGGAATTTACTCCTCACAGTTTCCCTTATAGACAGTCATTTTCCTCATATACTGATTGGGAGCAAGTGGTTTGCTATATAATGGAGCCAAGTGGAACACTAATGCACAACTCCTCAGTTCTGAACTTTATTTTAAATGGCTAAAGCACCACTTAAGACTATTTCTCTGAACATAAATGGTTTGGGTAACCCTGTAAAATGATCCAGAATGCTCTCCCTGTTTAAAAAGACTCAGGCAGGCATCATATACCTGCAGGAAATGCATTTGACTACTAGCGAGCATCGGAAGCTAGCCAGGAGTGGGATTGCACAGGTCTTCTCTTTTTCTTTCAAAGAGGGCCGGGGGGGCACCATACTGGTTTCCAGCCATACCCCTTTTCAGCCCATATGGGAGTGGGTCGACCCCGAGGATCACTTGGTGGTGGTGCAGGGCCACTTACAGGATAAAAAAATTACTTTAGCTAATATCTATCTACCTCCTAGTTCCTCTATCCTGACCATTAGAACCCTTTTGGATAAGGTGGTTCAATTAACTGGGGCTATGGTATATTTATTTTAAGTGGAGATTTCAATATTGCCTCTAGTCCCCATCTCAATACCACCTGAGCTGCCAGAGGCTAGCAACCTGCTCCACGTACATTTTTCAAATGCTTTGTCCAAGAGGTGGACTGGCTGGATATGTGGCGAACCCTCCATCCTAGGGATAGACGATATACTTTTTACTCAGCAGTACGTGGTTCTCACTCTAGGATAGATCACTGCTATAAACAGAGAGAGCCTGGATTCCCTTAAGGAAGCCACTATGTGGGATATAGTTCACTCCGACTATGCTGCAGTGGTAACTGAATGGGAGATGGGCCTGGAGAGGTGAAATTCCTTTTGGAGATTCAATCTAATCCATCTAAAAAATGCCCACTTCTGGGAGTTTTTTGATTAAAAACTTCAAGAGATTCAGGAGGATAACTCAGGCGTTGAAGTCTCCTCTGCAATCCGCTGGGACACACTGAAGGCCATACTATGTGGCCACTTAATACAATACTTCTCAAACCAGGCAAAACAATGTAGGGAGAAACAAGTTCAATTAGGACAGACCCTCACATTTCTTCAGGCAGCACACCAACAGGGTGATGAATCAGTGCTACCCCCAACTTAAACAGACTAGAATGGAAATGGATATACTAGCATTGCATAAAACCAAAATTGCCTTGGCTTTTCTAAGACAGTGATATGGTGAGGTGGGCCCCAGGGCCTCCCGCCTCCTGGCCTTCCGGTTGCACAAACAATGTCACCTTTCAACTATACCCACAGTTTGGGACCCTACATCGGGTGTCCAGTGTACAAGGGTGAGTCAAATTACCCAGGTATTCAGTGAGTATTATAAAAAAAACTGTACACTCCAGACCATTCTTCAGAACATGAGGGCATTAGGGCTTTTCTTCATCCTCTGGGTCTTTCCAGGTTAACCAATGACCAGCAGACCCAGCTGGTTTCTCCCATTGTACAAACAGAGCTCTTTTAGCTGCCATCTCCTGTGCCAAAACAATGAAAGCTCCTGGCCCAGATGGCTATGGCACCGAACTCTATAAGCATTCAGTGCAAACACTCACCCCAATCCTCCTGCAGGTGTATAATGAGGTACTACAGGGGATAACTAGCCCCCACCTAGTTGGTGTTATGTGGTGATATCCCTTATCCCCAAACCTGATAAGGATCTGCAACTGTGTACATCATACCACCCAATTTCCATATTAAATGCAGACTATAAGTTCCTCATGTCTATTATGGCCAAACATTTGGACTCAGTATTGCCTTCCCTTATTAACCTTGACCAGACCAATTTCATTAGTGCTAGATCTACCATGGACAATAGAAGAAGGACCCTTCATCTGGTCCAGGAAATGCAATCCCATGGGTCTCCATCTGTCCTTCTCATCTTAGATACTGATAAGGCTTTTGACAGGGTCTCCTGGCCCTTCCTGTTTGCCACTATGTCTGCAATGGGCTCCCCCCCCCTTTTGTCTCCATGATTAAGACACTTTATTCTTCACCTAAAGCATGTGTAAAAGTTTGCGGGCATCATTCCACATATCTTCCCCTCTTCAGGGGTACTCGACAAGGATGCCCTCTATCCTCGAGTCTGTTTGCCATTTTCATGGAACCTTTGGCACAGGCCATCAGGGAGTACTGCTCATTAGAAGGAATAGAGGTCGAAGGTACAGAACATCGAATTGCCCTCTATGCAGATGATGTCCTGCTATTCCTCACCAACCCCTCCAGGTCAACCCCAGCGGTATTTAGCATAATTGAGCAATTTGGTAGATGCTCAGGATATAAGCTTAATACCACTAAAACAGAGGCCCTGGCATTTAATTTCTCCTCCACACTGGAGTTGGCACAGAAATTTCTCTTCCATTGGGACCTGGGAAAATTGAAATACCTGGGCATCTACCTCTCCCACCAAGCTGGGAACTCAAAAAGATATAACTATAACCCGTTCACTACGCAGCTCCAATCGGACCTTGCCCGGTGGAATATCCTCCCACTGAATCTTATGCAGAGAGTGGATGTAATCAGAATGCTCATTTTGCCCCGAGCTCTATATTTGTTCCAAAATGTACCAATACATGTCCCCACTAAAACATTTCAACTGTGGAACAAATGTATTAGTAGGTTCATATGGGACGGGTGCTGTCCCAGAATAAAATTCTGTACCCTGACCCTCCCAAGAGCTAAAGGCAGTTTGGACCTCCCAAACTCACTTGTTATGAATCAAGAAAAAATGAAGGCAGTCCTGTTTGGGTCCCGTTGCCTTGGCTCAGACCGGCATGGTATCCTACAGCTTCATACTGCACAAGGGAAAAGAACTGAGGTATTGGACAAGATTAAATACCTTGGAATCCTGTTTGATCAGGCAATGACCTTCCAACCTCACATAGACTCCATTGTAAAGTCCGCCCACCAGAAACTAGGACTTATTTATAGGCTGAGCGACTCTCTCTCTCTCTCTCTCTCTCTCTCCTCAAGGCACGTTGCGCCATATCTAACTGCACCCTTCTCCCCTTCCTCCTCTATGGGGCTCCCCTGCTGCAGTCCCTTAGGGAGGGTGAACAAAGAAAACTTATTATGCTCTACCATGGGGTGGCTTGTTTCACCACAAGCTCCCCACCAAAAAGGCACCACTGTGAGGTCCTTGCTGGTCTCCACTGGCCCTCTATGTGACAAAAGCTGGCCTACTCCTCTCTGAACCTGACATTCAAATTCACCACTGCTGGCCCCCCTCCTCACCTGCATGGGTTGCTAAATCCCAAAGCCCGGGGCCGGGACCTGAGATCCTCCACTGGCCATCCCCTAGACATCCCTCGTGTCCGAACTAACTATGGCAAGCGCTCCTTTAGGTACTCTGCCCCACACTTATGGAACCACCTTCTTGTTGACTTGGCTAATTGTACTACTCAGGGTTTTAAGTCAGGCCTGAAAGCATATCTGTTAGACCTTAGTCTCTGTGGCTGTAATAACTAGCCTGGAACCTAGTCCTGGTGGCTGTAATTTCTGCTTGTCCCAAAGCTTGAACCCAAAATATGGTGGTATTGATGTCACATGTCTGATTTAATCTACTATGCTGTTATGTGTATGTAAACTTACTATGTTGTTATGTAAATGTAACTGACATGCTCTGTAACGTACTCCTTACCCTATTCTAATATATGCTTAATCTACTTGTGTACTCCTGCAAAGTATGTACTACTGTGTGCTAATTGTATGTGATCATTTATTTATTTATTTATTTAGCTTTTGTTAACCGGGTAGGTACACTAGACAAGTTTTATGCCTATTTTCAGGAACGACCCGGGAGAGTACAATAGGGTAAACAGGTACATCAATACAGCAATAGGGTATAACAGGTACATCAATACAACAAGCTGGAGAGAAAACAGTTTTACATTTGATTTGAAAGTACACCCAGTTACCAAGACTGAGGCAAGATACAATTTTGAAATTAAGTACACTGACCAGCAGGACAGGCTAAGAAATTATGGTGAGTGGGAACACCATAGGGTCAATCAGTGAGGTAGGGAGTGAGATCAGGTAGCAGTACGGGAGAGGCGAAGCCATCTGGCCAATGAGCACCGGGAACTATGTGCCAAGGTGGCTTTAGGCATGCACAGCAAGAGGTTAGCTTAAGGTGTTCCCACAGGGAGGTCCGAAAGAGCTTGTGAGAAGGGTCACCCTGCTTTGGGACAGGGACAACCTTGGCAACCTTCCAGATATCAGGGATCTGCCCCTGGGTAAGGGATAGGTTGAAGATGTGGGCCACCGGGGAGGCTATGAGGGGGGCGCCAAGTTTGAGGAGCTTGGGCTCCAGGTTATCTAGACCAGGGCTTGCATACTGGGAGAGGCCTTGGAGAAGAGACCGCACCTCGTTTAGCGATACCACCCTTAAGTGGAGTGGAGGGCAGGGCAGACCAGACTCCCGCTGGGTCATGGAAGCAGAACAGTTTGAATCCCAGGCCGTAGACCTGAGTGGAGGGACAGTAGGGAGGTCAGTGAAATGAGAGTTAAGAGCATTGGCAATCACGTGGGGATTGTTGCAGGAGACACCTTCGATGAGCATGTCAGTGACCCCAGAGTTGGAACGGCCACTGACCAGTGTTTGGATGGTTCTCCAGAACCATCTGGGGTCTTTTGCAGAGCTGAGAAGGGCGGCCTTACAGAAATCACTTTTTGCCCCCCTGATAGTTTTCTTACACTCATTTCTGAGTTTTCTGTATTGCTGAAACAGGGCGTTATCGTGTGAGCATTTGAAACATGCCCAGCACTTGTCTCTCACTCGCATGAGGGAGAGGAGACCCCATGCAGCCACTGGGTGGCAGTCCTGTGGACCCTACACCTAGTGATAGGGGCATGACTGTCTTGTAGATCCACAAAGATGTTGTGGAACGCGGCGACGGCGGAGGAGGGGTCCTGGGCTCTGTGGACTTCTGTCCAGTCAGTGAGCCTTAGTTCTTCCATGAACAGGTCCAGGTTAAAACTGGCAAAGTTTCGGACCTGGATGATTTTATGGGGGACCTTAGGGGAAGGGATTTTCCATATGCAGAGAACAGGAGAGTGGTCAGAGACGGAGTCGGGTAGGGTCCCTATGGAGGAGATCCTCTTGGGACAGTTTGACATGATCCAGTCCAGAAGGGAGCAGGAAGTGCTGTTTGCCTTCTGTCGTGTGGGCTCCTTTACAAGTTGAGTCAGGGTTTGGGTGGCAAGCAAGGCCTCAAATTGCTTGACATTTTCCCCTGCCCAATTTAGGTTAACATCCCCCAGGATTAGGAGTTCATTGTCCCCGGTTTTGGGATAGACAGTATCCAGAAGATGGGTGAGGCCCTGGAGCCCTCCCTTGGAGGGTTTGTAGGTACACACCACATGCAGTTTCTTGGCATTGCCAAGTAGAAGCATGGAGTGGAGGAGCTCACAGGATGGCGGCAGCAAGGAGTTGTGATTAATAAGGGATACGTTGAGGTGGCTTCTATAGTAAATCAGAATGCCTCTACCCCTTTTGCTCCCGATTATGTCCAACCATTTGAACTCGTAACCAGAAGCCCACAGGCAGAGTCAGGAATCTGGGGTTTGAGTCAGGTCTCAGTTATCCCCAAGATGTCGGGCTTGTAGAGAGTGGCCCATGCGGCAAGTTCATCGAGGTTGGGAAGTAGACTCCGAATGTTGAGGTGAGCTACTTTCAAACCCTTGCCCAGCCACCATTTCTGGGGAGAGGCTGAGGTGGAGGGGCCGGGATTTAATTCGATGTCTCCAGATAGGGCAAGGGTCAGTAAGAATAGCCACAGGAGGAGTCCTCTGGGGGGGACCTTTTGATTCCTAGCCTCTGGACCCGACGGCACACTGTTCTGATTTGGGCCAGGACGAGTCTTGGTAACAATCCACTAGGGGGATAGCAGGGACCTACAGCATTGGCCATGAGGTTTGAGAAAGTAAAGTCAGTCACTGAGCTGAGGGGGGAGAACCAGTCACTGCCACTGCCCAAGCCAGGGGCAGTGTCAAAGTGGAGGGACACAAGTCCCAGGATGAGGATAGCCAAGGATTGTCTGTAACTAATCCGGGTCGCTCCTGAAAAAGGGACCCTGGTGTCAGTGAGCTTACCCAATTATCAAAATCTAAATGAATAAATAAATAAATAATAGCCACGAGGACACAGATAACCTGCAAGCTGCATTAGGCAACCTGGAAAAGTGAGCACTTGACCAAAAATTGACTTTCAAGATGGATAAATGCAGTGTAATGCATTTTGGTAGACTAAAATTTTCAGAAGGATTATTTACTTGGAGGGTGGACACTGAATAAGCTGGAGAATGAGAGAGACCTGGGCATTAGGATAACAAATGTCCTAAGCTTTAAGTTACAGTGTAATCAAGTCATCAGAAAGTCCAGTAGCATCTTACATTGCATAAATAAGCATAACAAATGCAAAAATAAGGAAGTTTTATTGCCTTTGTATACATCCTTGGAGAGACCACATGGTGACTACTTTGCTCAGTTCTGGTCAACAGGCGGCAGAACAGAAATAAATGCACTAGAGAGAGTACAGAGAAGGGCAACTTGTAATATTAAAGAGGTAAATGGACAGGATTGCCAAACTAGACTTAATATCCTAGGTTTATATTCCTTGGAATACAGACGACTGAGGGAGGACATGTGTCTGATTTTTATAGCCCTTACAGACCACAACTGTGGAAACTTCTGGGGTTAAATTACAGAAATCTTCTTTATAACACCAGAGCTCACCCCCTGCAACTAGAAGTTGAAAGTTTTAGATCCACCAAAGGGAAACAGTGATTCTCTGTTAGAATAACAAAAACCTGGAATGAACTTCCACTGGAGGCAGTGGCTAGTGATAGTATGAATAGCATCAAATCTAAATTGGATGCACACCTTATTAAAAATAACATATTGGGATACTCTTGATTTAGCGAGCCATAAGGACTTCAGTCTAACAGAGCTCTGTAATATCGATGAAACCTATCAAACTAACAATACCCTTGTTAGTTGAACTGAGGCTTTGATTTGACCCCAGTATATCATACAGTGTAGTTTAACATTAAGACAGGAACAGAGGTGAACCACACAAGGATGAAGATCTTGGACTTTAGAAGGATGGATTTTAAAGAAAAGGTAGACTTCCTTAGAAACTGCCTCATAGGGGGGATTGCCAAGAATGCCAAAAATAAGGGTTGGTATAGGCAATCAACCTCTGTATGAAGGAGTTAAGTAAAAGCAGAAAGAAAATAGACCATTATGGTTCTCTAGGGAAGTAGCCAAGGTGGTGAGAGAAAAAGGTTGATATTCAGAAGGTATAAGGAAACACGCACAGAGAGGAAGATGGAAATATTCCATGTAAAACAGAGAGAAAAAGTAAAGAAAGTGAGGGTAGCAAAGCCACAGAAAGATGAAAGGATAACCAAAGCTAATAATCAGACTTTCTTCAGGTATATAAGGGAGAAGGGGAAGAAAAGGGAGGGATATTGAGGATGGGGGTGTGGGGAAGACTGCATAACAGATGATTAAGACAAAGAACAGGTATTCTGAACAGATAGTTCTGCTCAGTCTTCACAGTGCAGGGAAGGGTACAGACCACTAGGAACAGCAGCATTGGAGGGTGGACATAAGTCTATTTTCAGAGGAAAGAGTCCTGAAGGGACCTGCAGCTGTGAAAGTGGACACGACTATGGGACCAGATGGGATATATCCATTGATACTAAAGGAACTCATTGAGGTGCTAGTTGCCCCTCTGATGGCCTTCTTCAACAGCTCACTAGAAACAGGCATAGTTCCAGAAGACTTGAGGGGAATAGATCTGGTTCTTCATCATAAGAGCAGCAGAAGGGAGGAGGCTAGTCGGTATAGCCTAGGGAGTCTCACACCAGTGGTGGAGAAATTAATAAAAAGCCTGTTAAAGGAAAGGTTGGTAGATTATTTTGAATTCAGTGGCTACAAGACCAAAAGTAGCATGGATTCATGTCATGCCAGATGAAGCTGAATGATTGATTTCACTGAGTGACCAGGGAACTAGATCAGGGAAGGGCAGTAGATGTTGATTATCTAGACCTTAGTAAGACCTTCAGTACTGTGCAGCACTGGAGACCATAAAGAAACTGAGGCGCCTAGCTGTGGGAACCAAAGTGAATTGGGTAAGGAACAGGTTAATAATTAAGTGGCAGAGGGTGGCGATTACTGGCACTAACTCTAATGAGGGGTGAGTCACCAGCGAGGAGCCGCTCGACAACTCTGGGACTGGTTCTTTTCAATGCTTTCGTAAGTGATATTGCAGAAGAACTGGAAAGGAAGGTACAGCATGCCTTTGTGTGAACAACAATTAAATCTGTAGCAGGGTGGATGCTCAAGAGGGGGTGAAGAGAATGTGTAGGACCTTGGGAAAACTTGAGGAGTGGTCAGGAGCATGATTCTTGGGGTTCAACACCTAAAAGTGTAAAATCTTGCACCTAGACCACAGGAACCCAGTAGCTATATATAGGATCAGAGGAGGTACTGCTAGTCACTAAGCGGAAAAGGAACCTTGTTGTCATCATACCTGATGACCTCAAAAAGGCAGGGTGTGATGAGAAAAAGGAAGGGGTTGCTAAATATTTAAAGTGACAGGCTAGCACATCAAGCTTTGACTTCTCAATGTTAGCAGGATAAATTAATTAAAATCTGGTAACTGATAAAGGAACACTGAGCTGAGGCTTGATATACCTCTATACTTTCAGAGCTGATCTCCATTCACTAACTCTCCCAATAAAGTTTGATGGTTCTCTTGCTTCATCACTTCCTACAGGCATCTTCAGAGCCCCCTCTGGGCCTAGAAGCCATTGGTGTGCATCCCTTAAGAGGGTTCCCACCTTGGAGCTCACAGCTGCCTTCCTGAATTCCGTCCACAGTTTTTACCCTCATACTCCCTACCTGGTCATGCAGACTGTCTGATACCTGCTCCAAGCAGGGGAGGACCTATAGAGCCAGGACCCGAACCTGTGATGGCTCATGATGCCTTGCAGGCATCATGCCCTCATCACTAATATGGTGAGATCTGTATGGCACTGCTTACCTCCCACACTCTGGTCTGGGTATGGACACAGACTGCGGGTTCTAAAACACAATTGCCTTTCAACTGATCCTGACCGTCTCCCTTGTCCCACTCTCCTCTTCCCCCAAAGCCTCATATTTATCCCATAGCTAATCTCTACCCATCATTCTACTAGAGCAAGGATACAGGTGTGCTATTACACAGTGCCTTGATGGGACAGACTAACAATAACTATTCCTAGTTTGGGGAAAGGGTTGATACACTCTATGCACTGTTTAACAGTTTGAGTTCCTGGAAACATAGAAACATAGAAACATAGACTTTGATGGCAGATAAGGACCACTTGGCCCACCCAGTCTGCCCATTTCCCTACCTACCGGATAAGTTGCAGATTCTAGTTAACCAACAACCTATTTCCTGCAACCCCCCACTATAATTGCCTTATGTCTGTCCCATGCATGTTTGAATTCCTCCACTGTTTTAGACCCCACAACCTCTCCAGGAAGGCGGTTCCATCGTCCACCACTCTCTCCGTGAAAAGAATTTCCTCACATTATCCCTGAGCCGCCCCTCTCAACTTTAAATTATGCCCTTGTTCTTACACATCTCTTTTTCTGAAAGATGCTACCTCCTGACTTTGTTGATTCCCTTGAGGTACTTAAAAGCTTCTATCATGTCCCTCTGTCCCTCCTTTCATCAAGAGTATACATATTAAGCTCTCTCAGTCTCTCTTCATATGGTTTCTGATGTAGACCCTGCACCATTTTAGTTGCCCTCCTCTGGACTGCTTCCATCCTATCTATGTCCTTGCATAGATGGGGTCTCCAAACTGCTGCGCAGTACTCCAGATGGGGTCTCACCAACTGTCTGTATAGAGGGATAACCACTTCCCTTTTCTACTTGTGATGCCCTCCTATGCATCCCAGTATACCCCTGGCTTTCCCTACTGACTTCTCACATTGCATACCCACCTTTAGGTCATCTGATATGACTACACCCAGATCCCTTTCCATTATTGTTGTTGTTAGTACCTCCTGCTATTGTGTACTCTTCTCCTGGATTTTTATTTCCCAGGTGCATTACTTTGCACTTCTGCATTGAATCTAAGTTGCCATATGTCTGACCATTCCTCCAACCTTCCCAAGTCCCTTCTCATCCTTTCTACCCCCTTGTGTATCAACTCTGTTACAGATCTTTGTGTCATCCACAAAGAGGCATACCTTTCCTTCAGACCCTCTGCAATGTCAGCTATAAAGACGTTAAAGAGGACTGGACCCAGTACTGAGCCCTGAGGTACTCCACTAGTAACCCCCCTTTCTTCAGAATGTGTTCCATTCACTATTACCTTCTGTGTCCTGTTGTGCAGCCAGTTTTCTACCCAGGCTACCACCCTGGGACCCACTCCCAGGCTGGCTAACTTGATTATTAATCTTTTGTGTGAGACTGTGTCAAATGCCTTGCTAAAGTCTAGGTAGGCCATATCCACAGCCCCTCCCTGGTCTATTACTTTGGTCACCCAGTCAAAGAAATTGATTAGATTTGTCTGACATGACCTTCCTGCTGTGAATCCATGCTGCTTTGGGTCCAGTGCCCCGCTGGCCTCTAGGTACTCAACAATTCTTTCTTTCAGAAGTGATTCCATCATTTTCCCCACCACTGAGGTCAAACTAACAAGTCTATAGTTTCCCTGCTTCTGCCTTGCTCCCACTTTTGTGAAGGGAATCACATCTGCCCTCCTCCAGTCCTCAGGTACCACCCCATCTTCCCATGATTTGTTAAAAGTGTGGTTAGTGGTGTCACTAGGTCCTCCTTAGCTCTTTTAGGATTCTAAGGTGAATCCCATCAGGCCCCATTGCTTTGTCCACCTTGAGTTTTAGAAGTTCTTTCAGTACTCTTTCTTCTTTAAATGGACTGGTATCAACCCCACTATCCAGAGTGCTTCTACTGTTTGGTTTAGGTAACTCCTCCTCTTCTTCTTTTTGTGAATACTGAGCAAAGTATTCATTCATTATCTCTGCCTTTTCACTGTCTCCTCTGCCCACCTCCCTCTCCTTTATTAATCTTCTCTATACCTCCTTACCCTTTCTATGTTCCTAATGTACCTATAAAGGTTTTATCCCCTTCTTAACTGAGTTGGCTATCCTTTCCTCGGTTTGGGCCTTTGCTTTTCTGACTGCCTTCCCACTTCCTTCTGCTTTAATTGATACAGTTCCTGTCATGCTCTGTCTGTGATTCCTTATACTTTTTGAATGCAGCCTTTTCTCCTTAACCTTCCCGACACTTCTTTTGAGAGCCATAGTGGTTTTTTATTCCGCTTTGTTTTCTTTATTTGTTTCACACAAAGGCTTGTTGCCTCCATGATGGCAGTTTTGATTTTCTCCATTGTTCTTCCACCCCTCCTTTCTGGCCATTTGCTAATGCATTCCTCAGGTATTCACCCATTTTGCCAAAGTCAGCCCTTCTAAAGTCCAGTATCCTTATATTTGTATGGCATGTCTCCATGGTTGTGTTTATTGTGAAGCACACTGTGCAGTGGTCGCTTGTTCCCAGGTGTCTACTGACTTCTAAGTTTGTGATCCCCTTTCCATTTGAGAGTACCAGGTCTAATATTGCTCCCTCCCGAGTGGGTTCCACCACTAGCTGTCTAAGGCATCCTCCCTGTAGGGCATCGAGAATGACCCTGCTCTTGGATGTGGCTGCAGTCCATGTTGCCCAGTTAACATCTGGCATATTCAGGTCCCCATCAACAGTATCTCCCCTTTTTCAGCCATTTTGAGAATGCCCTCTATCATTTTCTTGTCCATTTCCTCCCCTTGAGACGGGGGTCTGTATACAACCCCTGTGCGGATTGTGATGCCAGTCCCTGTCTCCAATGTGACCCAGAGTTCCTCTTGTCCTCTCCTTTACCTTTTAGTTCTGTTACTTTGATCCCTTCCTTTATGTAGAGAGCTACCCCTCCTCCTCTTTTACCCTCCCTGTCCCTTCTGTAGATTGTGTACCCTGGTATGTTGACATCCCAGTCATGGTTCTCCGTGTACCATGTTTCTGTGACTGCCACAATATCCAAGTGTTCCACTTCCATCAGGGCTACTAGCTCTGGAAGCTTGTTTCCAAGACTACGGGCATTGGTACTCATTGCCCTCCATTTAATGTTGGCTTTATCCTTTTTTACCCCATCCCTGCTCTTATTGCCCTTGTCCATTTTTCCATTTACTGCTGTTCTGCCCTCTGTCAAGCTCTGTACCTCAGTGTTTACCCTACTACCTGCCATGCTTTGCGGGGGGGAGGCTTGAACTTTCCTGTTTCCTATCAGCACCTCCCCCCTTGGCTAGTTTAAAAGCTTGCCAAGGAAGCCTTGAAACCTGTCACCTAGGAGCATGTTTCCCTTCCTGGACAGATGCAGACCATCATGCCAGTATAGACCTTCATCTCTCCAGGTGGACCCCCAGTCCCCAATGAAGCCAAAGCCCTGTGCTCTGCACCAGTTTTGCAACCATTCATTAAACCGCATGGTGTGCAGTACCCTAGTCTCACCCCAGCCATGAACTGGCAGCACCTCTGAGAATGTTACCGTGCTTGCTACCTGTCTGAGGCCCCTCCCCAACTCCACAAATTCATCCTGCACTGCACTGATCTCATGCCTAGCTAGGTCATTTGTCCCGAGGTGGACAATGATATCTAGTTTCCTCTCCTGTGATGCTGCTTCTGCAATCCTGAGGATTCGCTTCCTGTCCCTCCCAGCCATAGCACCAGGCAGGCACCTTACTTCCCTCTCCTCTCCCTTCCCCAGGTCTACACCCTAACAACTGAGTCCCTATCAGAAGATGTTTCTTTCCCTTGTGTTGTCCCTTGCCACTCTTTTGTGGGTCTCCCTTGTGGCTGTCCCCAGCATTCTTCTTGGTCTCCAATGAGGGTATCATCATAGAGGAACCTTGATTTGCCAGACCGACAGATGATTTGTGTAGAGGTGCAACTCGGGGGCTACGCCTCTGTTCCACCACCCTCACCCTCCCAGAACCTACTGTGGTCCATCTGCTCTTCACACATGGCAACCTCTGAGGCAGTGGTTGTGGAACTTGTGCTCTTTGGGTGGGGGAGTCCTCCTTAGTCCTTGCCAGTTCAGCCTGGAGGTGGGCAACCTCCTCCCTCAGAGCTGACGGTTGCCTGCAAATAGGGCAGCAATGCAGGTTCCAGAATGTTTCCTGGAAAATTTCTGCCCCACAGCCAGTGCATTGCACCACTCCCCACATGTCCCTCTTCCTTATAATATACAATGAGTAATATACAAATGTTTTTTTTTTTTTTTTGGGTGTGTGTATACTTATGCTTTATGCACTGTGCTGGGTAATTAAGAATATGACAGTTCTGCTCCAAGACCTGTTGAGGAAGTGATGTCAGAACCTTGGCTATAAAGGAAATGCCACGCCTGGGGTGGGTGGGTGGGTAGGCCACAACCACTGGTGACTGTTAGAAACAATCAATTACACCACTGCTCCACCACCCTGGTGAGTACTGCCCTTTATAGTAAGTCAACCAACAGCACAATGTACTAGACCACTGCTCCTACACAAACCACTCTACTGAGTCCAGGGATAAAAACAAACTCACTGTTCAGCCAGCAGGACACTTCCAAGATATTGCACAAATATCCTTCCAAATCCTACCAAGTTACCAGTTCCTCAAATGCGTTCTAGTTTGTTCTCCGCAGTATAGCCAATTTCTCAGCTTCCAAAAGGAACAGGCAGGTCCTCTGACTGACTTTACTCTGTGTAGTATGCCTAAAGAGAACAGTGATACAAGCTCCACCCAGAATCAATTGATTGACTAGTGACACCTGTGATGTAAGCAGGCCTTTCAGTGAAGACAATTTGCTATGTCTGCTTCTAATACACACAAACCCTTTTATCTGAAACCAGGGATAAACTCACTGCTTAGCCAGCAGGACACTTCCAAAATATTGCACAAATATCCTTCCAAATCCTATGTGTCTAGCACAGAAATCAAGCAACTTTAGTTGTATTACAACCCCTCTGGTTATAAAATTACTACACTTTAATGGAATCCTGCAATTCTTAATGCCAATAAGAAAATAATGAAACTTTCTGTAGAAAGTGTAGCTTACCTTCCTAGTCCCCTACAATATTATGTTTTACCAAGTTACCAGTTCCTCAAATGCGTTCTAGTTTGTTCTCCGCAGTATAGCCAATTTCTCAGCTTCCAAAAGGAACAGGCAGGTCCTCTGACTCTTGAAAGGGAGTCAGTATGAAAGACCTTGTCCAGTTGCACCAGGAGTTGATCAGGTCTCCCTGTGCCTCAATGATAGCATGAGTAACTGCAAACATTGCTGTCACCCTAAGGACAAAACCCTGCACAGACCAAAGCAGACCTCTGAAAACAACCCACTCCCTTTATACTAATTAGGAGTGGGTGAAAGATGAAATTTGCTCTGTGAAGCAATTTGCGGATCAATCCGCAGCGTGAAGCAGACTACTTTGCGCCTTGATGAGGAACACGAAGTCCATTAATAACAATGACTTCACGTTACTCCGCCTTCCCTCAACCACTTCTGCACCAATTTTAATGTGAAGTACATAGAAATCAATGTACTTCGCATCACTTTGTCTTGTTATTGAGCTCCAAGGTGAATTTTACAGTGATTCATGGGACTGCAGATAACCTGGGCTTTAGATTGTTCTGCACAGCCTCAGTTCTGTGTAGTGTGTGTGTAGTGGTAGATGGAGACAGTTTCCTCTCAGAGCTCTGCTATTCAGACCATCTAAAAACTGTTAAAAAAACATTTTTGAGCCATTTTTATTTGCTCAAAATTTAGTACATAGATTGTAGGAAACCCTCCTGTGCTCATATCATCGAGTATCTATTGTTTGTGTGTGAATTTTGAATGTTAATTTAGAACATTCAGTCTGTGTACTGACAGACACTTGAAGTGTGCTTTGGAGGAGGGGCGTATCTGTGGTGGAGGTAGGTTAAAACTGGAAGAAAAAGGCAGTCTTTATGTTTTGGTTATATTTTTCTTTTATAACTATGTTAATGTACACAGTAATATTTTCAGTAATTCTTGACATTTTTTTGTTGATTGTTGTGGTGCAGCAATGCATAATTTCAGTTTGTTTAAAAGATTTGGTTATATTACTGAAGTTTTCAATTTGCTACGCATTACTTGTAGTGTGTGTGTGTGTGAGACGTGTGCCATTAAATCAGACACATTTTATTGTGCCACAGAGTAATTGCAGCAGTGTGAACCCGCTATCCACTGCACCTGCGTGATTTTTTACTGCTTTGTGGTATCTTGGTTTTGGACTGTTACTGCAGTGCACAGCACCCCCCCGCCAAACCGGCAAAAGGTATTCTTTTCCAGATTGGATTGTGAATTGTGAGCACTGGTTAAGGTGTTGTTGTGACTTTGCATCTGCATCTCTTCTTGATTGCACAGTACAGTCTTAATCTGTCTGTGCTTTTGCATCTGTTTAGTGCCCAATCTCCATTTGCAAGCAACAGTCATTGTGTTTTTGGCTTCACATCCACTGGTCAGGACTGAAAGTTCAGAAATCTAAATTTGTTTAGAATTTTCTTGGTGATCCCCCAAAATGCCTGCAAAGAGATGTGCAAGCAAAGCTGTTTCTGGTCATGGCACTGCTGCCAGTGGCAAGATTGCCCGTGGGTGTTGTACTACGCAGAGGTGCATAGCTGATATCAGTAAAAGGATTTCTCCATCCGTGTTTTTACAGCACAATCTGTAGCTTCTCTCATAACTGGAGATGATGTCCCAGCTGGTGGTATTAGTGCAGTTTCTGCTGGCCTGAGTATTGCTTCCTCAAGTTCCACTTCTGACCAGTTAACTGTTTCAAAAAATATAGTTGCGTCTAAAGCTGTGACTGACAGTGTAAATAATGTCATACTCCCCATTAGCATTCCCATGGTAGTTGAACCTGATTCTGATCCCGGCAACAATAACTCACAATGTCACATTTCTTCCTGTGCTGTTGTGGTCAGGTTTATCCATACAACGATTCAAAGTGTGGCACAAAAATATCAGGTGATGATGATGATGCTGTAGTTGGAACATGTTCTCTACATGACAGCATCCAAGCTGAAAATGTGGATGTTGATGAATATGATAATGATGTCAGTGACCCATGTTGGGAACCAAACAAAAAGAAAATCATGGTGGCTGTGTCTGGGTCTGTTGGCGTTAAATCCCCGCCTCCTCAAAAAAGTTGTGATTTAGCAGTTCCTGTTGATGATGATAACACAGTTATAATCATAGGTAGTCCTAGTGGTCAGTTGGAGTCCAAGTGTGTCCAGCCTGAAAAATCATGTAGCAATCCCCCATTTCAGGGGTTAAAAAGACAGAGTCCAATAAGCAGCACCGGGGACATCACATTCTCTTGTTTGGGATTCTTTTGTCCAAGATGCTAATGATTAGTCAGTTGCAATCTGCCAGTTTTGCCATGAGAGTGTGAGTCGAGGTAAAAAGGGGAGTCATCTGGGCACGGGGGACCAGCATATACATCTTAAGAACAGGCACATGGCACTGTGGACCCGGCACCAGATGGCAGCTAATGTCATAGTGGGGTGTTTACCCTCATCATCAGCCTTACTGAGCATGTTATCCCCTTCCATGAGTGTAAGACCAAGTAGGAATGTCTGCAGTAGCGATGAAATAACACCAGAGGATTATTACAGGCATGAAGATGGGGAGGATTGTGATTTAGAAATCTTATCAAGTGGTGGTCAGAGTAGCAGTGGTGGTGGTGGTCAATGCAGTATGTCTAGTGCAAGTGGTACATCAACCCCTGTACATAAAATGGAGAAAATAACTTCATTTGTGAACTTAGCACCTCTGCACCCCTCTTCATCACACATCCACACCCCACCCCTGGCCATTCACAGAGCTGAGCCATCTGTCACACCCCATGCAAAACATGTAAGTCAGCCCATGTTGGAGAGTGTTTTTGCCCGTAACCTCCTGCCTGCCTGAAGCATGCGACCTGTGCTGTGTAAGCCATGTGATGTGTGTGGGCTGCCTGTGAATTCTCACTCTGCCCTAAAGTGGAATAAGGCAAAGTGCACAATGCAAAGTCATAATTACAATGTGAAGTGGCAAAGTGAGGGTTTAAAATGGGTACTCCGTGTAGCGGAACACTAATGCGAAATGGCCACTTAGCGACCACTTCACGGGTGGAATTTTACTTTGCTGCATCTCTAATGCTAATGAGAGAACAGCACCTTCTAATTGTAGCCCACACTTTCCCATTAAGTATATCACCTCAACGGACATCCAGTCATACTCATTCTGCCAAACAGGAGTTTGCGGCCCTCCCTTCTGACTCTAATAGTCAGGAAATGATGTCCTACCCACCCCACCCGCTTGGAGTCACCAAGCTGGTCATGCTGCAACTGATCTTTATTCCTACCTGACAATGGACACAGATACCTAATTTGCTTAAAGAGAGACACCGGTTCCACCAGCCCAGTCCTACCCACCCCACCTGCTTGGAGTCATCAGGCTGGTCACACCGGAACTGATCTTTGTACCTGACCAACAATGGACACAGATACCTCATTTGCTTAGAGAGAGAGAGACACTGGTCCCACCAGCCCACACAAGAGCCAAAGAATCTGTGCATGGGGGCTCCCCTGTCACAAGGTTTGGTGCTACAAGGCTTGAAAGGAGCTGCAAATTGCAGAAGGGATTAAGTATGGAGATAAAGCCTTCTTCATTTATTTTGGAGAAAAGAGACATGAAGTAAGGTATAGTGAAGCTAAAAATGAGGAGAACTGGGCAGAAGTCAGTGAAGGCAAGGCAGAGTTGTTGCATAAATACTTCTGCTCCATCTTTACTAAGCAAAAGGATGGCCCACTGCCGCAAGGGAGGATGGTGGGAGGAGCAGACGGGGGATCATGGTTGAGGACAGAATAACAGAAGACAGGGTTAGGAAGGAGCTCACTTCCCTGAAAGTGAACAAGTCTGGCTTTTGGAAACCCCCCTCTACTGTTTCTTCCCTACTGCATGCAACTGATTCTATCCTCACTAGGGTGGATCAGGCAAATATTAACATTGCCATATTGATCAATCTGGCTGAAGTTCTTGACTCGGTGTCCCACCTGCTCTTCTTGGAGAAGCTAAGCTCTGTCAGCCTCTCAGTATCCACTGTGGTCTGGTTCCATTCATATCTCATGAGTGATCATCATGGCAACCAATCTTCCCCTCCCCATTCTAGCAGGGGTCTCACAGGGCTTCATCCTGTGTCTGATCCTTTTCTCCATCTTTCCTTAGCCTGTGCATCTTTGCATATCCACATGTATGGGGGATGACACAGTCATCTTCATCTCTAGCCCATTAGATTCAGCAGTGGAAATTCCACTCCAGAGAGATTTCCGCAACATGATATGCTGGTTCCAAGCCAACCAGCTCAGGGTCAACACCAAGAAAACTGTCTATGACTTTTGGCAGCTGCCAGAAATTGGCTAATCTCTTACACTCCCATTTTCTCTCCACTGGATGACACTCTCCTGAAAGTTGTTCCTGCTTTCAAGTACTTAGGAGTGTGACTGGATGGTTAGCTTGACTTCTGTACCCACGTAGATGCCACCCATGCTAAACATCATCCCAGACATGGTGCCTTGCACTGCAACAGGGACTACCTCCCCTCCTAGGACTGATGGGAGCTGGGTATCGTAATGATTCTCCCAATTTTCAACTATGGAGATGTGGTCTATGGCATTGCCTCCTTCTCTACCCTAACCAGATTGGACACCCTCTGTAATATCTTCTTCTGTTTCACTACAAACTCTGCTCCTCATACTCATCATTGCCTTTTCTATTCCTCTCACTACCCTCATGTTGCCAGCTCCATTGTGCCTCTTTTATCAGTAAATACTGGTTTGGATCTCTCCCCTCCTACTTTTCTTCACTTGTCTCTACTGCTCTATCCTCCTTTTACTTACTGCACTCCAGGAATTCCCACACTTTGTCCATTCCACACCCTCACTGCTGTGCTTGGCAAGCAGTCTTTTCCTACTGTATCCTGTTGCTTTAGAACCTGCCGCCCTCCTACCTCTGACCTTCCCCCCACTCTCTGTCTTTAGATGCCTGTTAAGGCCAACTTCTGTCTCCCTGCACTTGTGACTCCACCTCTTGACCCCTTGCATCTGCTTTCTCCCACCTCTACTTACGTCCCCCTCCCCACATACACACACACGTTGGTCTCCCTATGTCAGGGCAATTGTAGCTCTTGCATTTGGTCTCTTCTCTGTTCTTAGCACTGTTGACCCCTCTTCATGCAAGATGCATTTATGGATTTCTTGCACATAATGTTTTGTGAACTCAGCTTGACTCATCATATCATGTACCCCTGATGATGTTCTGTTTATTGTATTTACATTATTCTGTTTGTTACTTTTCTGTACCCAATCTCACAGGTCACACTTGGAAACAAGCCTCGGCTCAGTGTGTCTTTCTCAGCTACTCATTATAAAATAAATAAATAAAAAATAAACATGTCCATTGATCCAGCTAGTATACATCCATAGGTTTTGAGGGAACTGGTGGGGGAACTAGCAATTTCAATAGTGGATCTGTTTAATAGTTCATTGGTTATGAGGTGGTACCACAGAAATGGAGAACCACTCATGTGGTAATGCTGCACAAGGGTGGGCCTAGGGATGAACCTGGGAACTACAGGCCAGTCAATCTGACTTCCATTGTGGGTAAACTGATGAAGACCATTCTGAAAGAAAGGCTAATTGAGTTATTTGAAGCAAACAGGCTGCAGCTTGAGAGATAACATGGATTCATGTCAGGGAGATCCTCTTCCACCAATCTGATCGGCTTCTTTGACTGGGTAATGAAAGCTGCAAACAAGGACCAGTCAGTTGATATTCTGCATTTGTATTTCATTGAGGCCTTCAACATGTTGCCCCACATGAGAGTGATCAAAAAGTTAACAGCCCTAGGAGTGGGAAACAGTCTTCTCAGTTTTGGGTTGGTAATTTTAATCAGATAAGGTTCCAACGTTTGGATGGACTTCATTTGTTTGTACTATCTAAATAGTTTCCTCTAAATGCCAAAATGCTTAGTTCTGTCTATATATTTTAGCCTAGTTTTAATCATAATAACAATATCATCCCATGTTGTGAGCTAGATATCCCATAGCACTTGTCCTAGTCCCCTGGGAAAGAGGGATTTACTGATTATCTGTATGGTGGGAGATCAAATCCCATAGAGGAGTGTTGTATTTTCTCTTCTAGGCATCTCCTTGGTAAACAATTTCCCTGAAGAAGAAAGAGTTTTGTTGTGAAGAGAAGTTGTTTTTCCACAACTAAAGTATGAAAGGAGAATTGTCCTAATTCTAGTCATAAAATAGCAGCAAGAATAGCTTATGGCACCATTAATATATATATATATATATATATATATATATACATATATATATGTGTGTGTATATATATATATATATATATATATATATATATATAATGTATTGAAGACTATTTCAAGCTTCTCCAGCCTTGTATTTCCCCGGATTTCCATTGTGTAGAGTGAACCGGTTTTAATTTTTGCATCAAGAACTCTTATCTCTGTGACTGAACTTTGCTCCATTTTTGCATTGCATAGTTTAAACGCATTAATAATGGTAGTCATCCTAGTTTGAATGAGTTTAATATGTTCTTTTCAGTCTTGATTTTGTTCAGCTCTTACACTCTGATAGTCATAGCACTTTACCACTTCAAGTTTGTCTTCTTTGATCCAAAAATATGGGAGTTGTTTTATCTATTTCCAGATATTGTGATCTTATTTCTATCCTGATTAATTTTTATGTTCACTTGCGTGCATGCGCAAGGAACGTTTTGGGAGAGTAGCACACTTTGAAGGTGTGCCTCTCCCATCCAATGCACTGCTCCCTTGAGCAGGCGTGGCAGTCCTGCACCAATAGGTGCAGGAGCTCTGTATGACAGCGGTGTTCCTCTGCTTCAAAGGAAAGCACTGCTACCATACTGAGCACCGCCATCACGCCGTCCCCCCCTCGCGTCACGAGCACCCCCAAAGCTTTGGGTTCCCAATCCCCGTCAGCTCCATCCTGCTGCCACACGGAAGCCCACTCCAGTGTGGCAAACGTTCCCTTTCTTTTGCCGATGGGGGTGCCCAATCCCTCGTCAGCTCCTCGCCCCCCCGAGTAGTTTGACGACAGGGGTGCCCAATCCCCCATCGGCTCCTCACCCCCAGCCATCTTGTGCCACGCTGGAGCCCACCCCAGCGTGGCAAAACATCCGTCGTTATTTTTGTTTTAAAACCTGTAAAATAAAAACGGTCCCAAGCGCATCTCAGCCCCCCCCCACAACCCGCACCTACGCGCACCCAGCCTCCCCACACCCCTCCATGCCTACCTTGGACTCCGGCGGCGATCTTGGGTGGACCGGGAACACGTCTGCACTCTTCAAAGCGACCACGAACTGAGGAAATGCCGGTAAGCTGTATAATGGGCTAGATAGGGGTTTCAATTTGTGCATATCTCAGTCACTTTTTGGAATTTTTGTACCAGATTTTCAACATGGGGTTTTTGGAACCCCTTCTCATGAATAATGTAACTGTCATGGCATTATTCGGGCCCGAAGGGTGATTTTGCAGGCATTGCACAGTCACTGTGTGAAATCACCCTTCAGGCTCGAATAACACCATGACAGTGACATCATTCATGAGAAGGGGTCCCAAAAACCCCATGTTGAAAACTTGGTGCAAAAATTCCCCAAAATGACTGTTTTACGAGCGTGCGTTGCACAGTTCCTATGCAGGCTCATACGTTCACGAATTTTCAATATTTTCACTCCAGATTTTCAACATTGCCATTTTATCACACCTTCTTATGAGTTGTATAGCTGTCATTTTTCACATCTCACCCAAAACATGTTTCTGTCCATGTAGCGCACAATGGCGCAGTCGGTGTGCAAAATCAATGTATGGAACACATTAAGAAAATGACAGTAACACTGTTCATGAGCAGAGGTCTTAGAGTGGCTATGTTGAAAATTTGGAGAAAAAATTCCTTAAAATGACTGTTTTACGAGCGTGCATTGCGCAGTTCCTACGCACGCTCGTACGCTTTGAGAATTTTCAATATTTGCACTCCAGATTTTCAACATTGCCATTTTACCACACCTCCTCATGAGCAGTACAGCTGTCATTTTTCACATCCTGCCCAAAATGTGTTTCTGCCCATGTAGCACACAATGGCGCAGTCGGTGTGCAAACTCAATGTATGGGACACATTAAGAAAATCACAGTGACACTGATCATGAGCAGAGGTCTTAAAATGGCTGTGCTGAAAATTTGGTGAAAAATTCCTAAAAATGACTGTTTTGCGAGTCTGCATCGCGCAGTTCCTACGCACGCTCGTAAGTTTGCAAATTTTCAATATTTTCACTCCAGATTTTCAACATTGCCATTTTACCACACCTCCTTATGAGCACTGCAGCTGTCATTTTTCACATCCTGCCCAAAACGTATTTCCGCCCATGTAGCACACAATGGCACAGTCAGTGTGTGAACTCAGTGTATGGGACACATTAAGTCATGGGGTCATCAGGCCCAACTCTCACCCCCATTCCATGTGTAAGCAGGTTTATATGTTAAGTAAAGGAGAATGGGGTGATAGTTAGTCCAGATGACCCCATGGCACACACTGGCATCTGTCAGTCTGTGGAGGATGGGTGTGTGGGTTGTGGGGGAGGATTAGGTACTCAACCCAAATGTCTCATTTCCTTACTTTTGTCACTTTAAACCTAACAGATATATTAAATGCATTTTTTTTTGCCATGAATTTCCTTACTTTTTGAAAAAGTGTAATATAACTAATAAAAAACATGTATTGGTGGGAGCGAGGGGCCCTTCAGTCCCAGTGCTTCCACAAAGTTGCCCATTAATGCATAACAATATGCATCTGTGGAAGCACTGGCCCCACTTACGCATAGCTGTACAGCAGCCTTATATGGCAAGGAACCCTTGTAACACAGATTTGACAATGTCTCATTAACCGGGCAATCTATGAACAAAATTCCATTACAGGCTTACTCTATGGTCTAAAATCTTGTTCCAGTGGCCAACAGTAGCAAAAACTCTGTAACTCGCTTCTTGTTTGAGATAACAGTGCCGAAAGGCGTGACAGGCACTGCAGTGTAATCTTACAGTATGGGGAAAACATCAACTTCATCATGGCATATCTATGCAACCTCTTAATTCCCCAACACCTAAACAGCATAATTCACACCTGGAGGGCATCCCCTCAACACTCTGTAAATTTCAAGTAAAAAGATCAAACCGTTAATGAGCTATGCAATTCTAAAATTTTTACACCTTAAAACATTTTTCAGTCATGAGATAGCAAAATCCTTGGCTGCAAGATAAATCCTAGTCTGTGACCTAATAACATCATAGTCCATGAGTGAACATCTGTTTGCGCCAATCTGGGCCATCTGGTCATCCCCAGGGCCATCTGGTCATGAAATTCTGGCTATTTGGTTGTCCCCTGACAAACAAAGCTCGTGGACTAGGATTGCCCACGCTCCCAGCAAGCTGCTCCTTTGTATATAATATGTGTCTGTGGGAGCATAGGCCCTCCTGGCCCTGTGCTCCCACTTACACATTAGTACAGAGTCATACAGCAGCACCATAGTACTCCAAAGGAACCCTTGGAACATGTTTTTGCCAATATCTCCGTAACCGTAGCAAGTAGCAAAAAAATTCCACTGCAGGTGTACTCTGTGATTTACAAACATGTTTTTGTTTGCTGCAGGTAGCCTCAGGTAGTGAAAAATCCGTATCTCACTTCATTTTCAAGATACGGGCACCGAAAGACGCTGCCAGTGGCGCAGTGTTATCCTATGGGAAATTTCTCAACTTTGGAACACTGTCACCTTGGGCCCATTGAATGGTTTGGGACAAAACCACAGAAAGACACATTTGTAGGACCAGGGCTTGCCACTCTGCACATTTCAGCCCAAAAGCACGATCTACCTTAGCACTATGAAGTGACAAAGAAATGGAACAATGTTGTCGAGCATTGTTTTTGCGACAACAAAAATGTTTTTGTGACAACAAAAAATTTTATCGTGACACCCCTACACTATCTAATCGCATGTTTTCATGCACAAAAAAAATGTTGTGTACGAAAAATGTTTTTGCAAACGTTTTTGTGCCACCCATATAAATTGTCCCTAGACTATAATGGGACATGAAAAAATGGCATAACTTTTGAACGGATTAACATTTTTTCACCAGATCTTCAAAAAACACCCTTTAGACCCAGTCTACATCTACTCAACACAATTTTACACCAAATGGACACGCCACACAGAAAAAATGGACGATGAAAAAATGCAACAAAGTGAGGATTTTCACACTTTATGACGATCTGCTGTTCGGAAACTGTAAATCCGATCAGAACAAACCTTTCCAGATTTAAAGATCTATAGTACCACACTAAGTATGCAAATTGTCAGGCAAATCAGACTAAAGGTTGCAAAGTTATTAAGGTTCATAAATTTGGGTTTAACATAGAAGTGGCCGTGCAACCCTAACTGGGCCGGTATAATGTGTAATGTATGTTCTCAAGGCGATGAAGACTCTGGGTCAGAGATTAGAGCACTGCTGGTGGAAGTCCAGCCTGAAGGTAGACAAACTGACTTTACGTATGCACTATGGTGCATACCAGGGGACAAGCAACCATAAGAAGGCAGACTTCCTGCCCAGGGAGATTGCTGCTGGGAGGAACCAACCAACTGTGCTCTTTCAGACTGTGGACAGGCTTTTCTATTCTTCCTGTCTACAGCCTAAGGTAGCCTTTTCAAATGCATTGTGCAAGGAGTTTGCTCAGTTCTTCTTGGACAGGGTGTCTGCCATCAATCAAGGGGTTCCGCCAGTGGGCCAGAATTTGGCCAACAGTGGTCACCATGGGCAACCGGAGAGCACTCTGCCTGATTGGGGTGAGTTTAGACTGGTGGAGCTGGCTGAGGTCATTGAGATTGCTTTCAAGCTTTGTCACACCTTCTGTAAACTGGACCCGGTGCCAACTCTTTTCTTAATGGGATGTGTTGACTCCGTTGGCCCGGTGTTTGCCTTAATTGTACAGTGCTCCCTGCTGGAGGGGGTCTTTCTCAATGTCTTGAAGGAGGCATAGGTGAGACTTCTTCTGAAAAAAACATCGTTGGACACTGACATCAAGGCAAATTTTTGTCTCATCTCCAATCTTCCATTTTTGGGTAAGATAGTGGAAAAGGTGGTGCTTCACCTTGAGGAGCATCTTGTGGCCTATGAACTATATGAGCCACTCCAGTCTGGGTTTTGTGTAAGGCATAGCACATAAACTGCACTAGTTCAGGTGCATAATGTCCTCCTTGGGGCTACAGATTGAGAGGAGGGGACAATTCTTGTTCCCCTCGATCTCTCTTCAGCATTCGACATGGTGGACTGAGTGCTACTTGACTGCCTAAGGGAATTTTGCAGAATCGACGGCACTGTCATCTGCTGGTTTGAGTCTTGTCTATCTAACAGGAGGCAGAGGGTAGTGATGGGGAATTTCTCCTCCTCCCCTGGCCTCCTGTCATGTGGAGCTCCTCAGGGTTCGGTCTTGTCACCGATGTTGTTCGCCGTTTATATGCTGTCACTGGGAGAACTCATTAGGAAGTACAGTCTGGTTTTGATTGCTATGCTGATGATACCCAACTGTATTTTTCCTTTGCCCCTGGAACATCTTGCGCAGTGGAAGTGCTTAACAGCTGCCTCGCTGAGATCAATGACTGGATGGCCTCCTGCTGGTTGTGACTGAACCCCAATAAGACAGAGGTACTGGTGGTGGAGTCGAACAGAGGTTGTGATAGGTTGGCCTATGGTGCAGAGACAGGGCTCTTTCTTGGCTCTTACCATTTAAGGCCTCCTCTAGGGTGCATGATCTGAGCGTTATTCTTGACAGCGGATTGACACTTGAGTTTCAGGTGGCATCTGTTGTCCATACCAGTTTTTATCATCTGAGGAATATCAACAGGATAAAGCCCCTATTTCCACCTCTGGACCTCCCCAACTTGGTGCATGCCTTCATGATGACCAGGCTTGACTACTGTAATGCTCTCTATCTCGGGGTCTGCAGGGGTACCCTGTGCCAACTGCAGCTGGTGCAGAATGCGGCAGCTAGGCTGTTGACAGGACAGCCTAAGTACTGTCATATCACTCTGGTGCTGAGTCAACAGCACTGGCTGCCAGTTAGGTGGAGGGTCCTCTTTAAGGTGGGTTTGCTCACCTCTAAGGTCCTTCACGGCCTGGGCCCTGGTTACCTGAAGGACCTTCTTACACCTGCTGTCTCAGTCCACTCCCTTCACTCCTCCTCTAGGGGCCTCCTTGCAATTCCCTGGATGAGGTTAAAAACAGCAGGTGACAGAGCATTTAGTGTCACCATACCCGTCCTGTGGAATTCATTGTCTCCAGCTGTTAGGGAGGCCCCTTCTGTTGAGGTTTTCAAAGCCTGCCTCAAGACCTTCTCATATAATCAGGCCTGCCCGGATGGTGTTTTATAGCCCCTACCTGATTTCAGAATGTTATGTTTAAATTAACCCTTGGCTATTTTAAGTTTAGTAGTTGTTGATGAGGGTAGTCTTTGTAATAAATCCTACTTCAGTTGCTGTAATGTTGTATATTTATACTTAATAGTGTGTTGTTTATGTTTTTGTAAGGATTTTGTATTAGTGTGCAATTCTTAATATGTTCGGCATCCAGAGCCTCCAGGAAGGGCATCTTTTTAAATAAAACTTGCCTCACCTATATGTGTGTGTGTGTGTGTGTGTGTGTGTGTGTGTGTGTGTGTGTGTATATATACACTCTTGGTGGGATATTCAAAAGGGTTGTGCCATGTGCAACCCACCAATGCACCCCAGCACGATATTCAAAAGGGCAAGTTGAGCT